>UELW01000700.1:4037871-5339644 GCA_900490495.1 Danionella dracula
TTTTATTTGAATTATGCTTTATTTTATTAAATGTACTTTATTTTTATTCTTAGTTTCCATTGTAAAGCACTTTAAATTACCGTGTACACGAAATATATACAAATAAACTTGCCTTTCTTGCCATTAAAATTTTTAAACTTTTATCAACCAAAAAAAATGTTTTTTTTTTTCAGGTTTTGGTCTTGCATTTAAAATGACAAATGTTTTATATTATATGCAAACTTTGTTTAGTTTGCATAAGTAGAAATGTGATTTTTTTTTCTGTACAATGTTGCATTTTAAAAGTCATTATTCAATCACAGGGAGAACTCTACACACAATGTTCTTCAGCTTGTACAAGTATTCTTTAAACTGAACCATAGCCTATAATCAAAACTTAAGTTATATCAAAACCAGTTCGACAACGTTTGTCCCTAAAAAAAAGTCCCCCCCTTTTTTTTTTACATTGGCTTAGTTAGTTACTAAACTATGCTGATGTAGCCCAAGCAAATTCTGTCTTCAAGTGAACTCTTTCGATGATTTTTAAGTAACAAAACCTTTTGTCATTCCAACCTATGATCTCATGGATCAGGATTCTGGATTTAGGATTGTGGCTGTTGTCTTTTTAGTGTTGTGAAAACAAAAATCAAAAGCCTCACTCTACACTTAATGCTACTCTATCTGATGGATTCAACATAATGTTGAACAATACGAGAGCAAAAGCCTTAGAGATTAGACAAGGCTCATTTCACCTCAAGGTTATAATTCTAACAATGCTCTTTAACATGTTTTAAGCACTGATCTCTTAAAAGCAACAAACATATTTTGTTGCTGGATTTTGCGCAGAGCAGAGGTTATGATCTCATGTTTATATTCTTTAGGCATACAGGATATCACGGTGTCATGGTAGACTTTAAGCATATAGGATATCATATGTAATCAATTGTTTTGGGGATATAAACCAAACATGGTCTGGTATATTATGAGATAAGTAATTCTTATTTTTAAAATTATGTTATTACTTCATATTTTGCCGACTTAATCATTTTTTACCCACTTATTGCTGGTAGAAAAAGGTCACGCAGGTTTGCTGGTTCTATCTTCCAGACCCTGGACAAGTCAGCAGTCAATGGTAATGCAACATTCATTCAGCTGTAAGAGTTTTGCCACATATTTTATTTACAATTCACATTACAACAGTTAAAGTATGTAGATTTGTAGACTGTCAATTTTAATCTAATGCAATATGATAGTTTTTCATTTTATGTTTATAATTGTACTTTTAGGCTGCTGTTTATCATTGTTTGTGTATCTTAGTTCTAAGGTAAGAAATATTCAACATGCATTTAACTTTACACTTTAATTCTGGCTATATGCATTATTTAAAATGTAAAGCTTAAGATCAAATGTAAACGTACGAAATGTAATTTAGAGTATCACTTAAGTAAAAATACAAACTTCGTTATTTTGTCGTTACAAACTGGGTCAAGATTTCATAAACAACATATTTTAGTGACGTAATTTCAATGCGTCGTTTTTGTCTTGACTTCCGCATACGTCATTTGTATTCGACTTTCAATGAATTATCTACGGTCAATGGTTCTCAAGCGTCTGGAAATGTTTCTTTGACCGATCTTAGTTACATATCGAGCCTTTTTGATACAAAATGTCCAACCAGCGAGTCGACTCCAGAACTCAAGAAGAGCGTGGAGAGAAAGAAGATCTGGAGAAAAAGGTTATCTCACTACTGAATTAAATATATTTGACTTAAGGTTAGCTTATAAAGTTAGCAATATTTTATTCCATGGCTGTTGTTTCACAGATAAAAGAGAAAAAGGTTTTAGTGGACGAATTGAGCAATTTGAAGAAAAGCAGGGTACGTTTGTCGTTTCAATATGTGCCATGTCATTCTACGTAAAGCAGAATCTGCTCGACTGAACTAAAATATTTGTTTTTCAGAAAGTTTACACACAGCAGCCCAACAGCAACATATTCTTTCTGGCTGACAAAGGAGAAGCACTTAGCTCTTGTAAAAGTAAGCATCATAAATAGTGCTTACAATATCAATAGTGGCACCTTTTTGAGTAATGTTGTCATCCAAAATTTTATTGCAGAGGATCTGGACAAAATGAAAAAAGAATATCAAGATATTTAGTGAAGCATAATCATGTGTGGCATCTGCTGTGTGGTTAGTTTGAACACACCACACAGTCCACTGGAGCAGAGCGTGCATGAAATCCTCAAACACAGAGGACCGAGTTGCAGTAGAGACATTTCAGAAACCACCTCTGATGCCAGTCTCCTGTTCTCTGCTCATGTACTTCATATGAGGGGTCGCCTAACACCCCAGCCTCTTCAAGATGAAAAAGGAAACCTGCTTTTGTGGAACGGAGAGGTTTTTGGTGGTTTGATAATAGAAAAGGATGATAATGACACCAAAGTTGTTTTTCATCAAATGTCAAAATCTCAGAGTGCCTCAGATATTGTGTATTTGCTATCACAGCTCAAGGGACCATGGGCGTTTGTCTTTTATCAAAAGGAGGCCCGCTGCATCTGGTTTGGAAGAGACTTTTTTGGGAGGAGAAGTCTGCTTTGGAGATTCAACCCTGAAGTATCGTCTTTCACGCTAACATCTGTTGCTTCTCAGCCAGGGGATTGTGACCCATCCCAGTGGCAGGAAGTACCACCTGGAGTCTACAGGTTTGACCTGATGTGCGAATTACCGCAAGATATATTTAATTTTGAATTTTTTCCATGGATTTTCAAAACTGATGATGTTCTAAATGAAAACCAACATGACTCTGTTCCCACATGTGTCTCTTTAAACACAAATAGGTCTGAACTTCACCTGAGTTCTCCTGTTTCCCCAATGAATTTGTATATTCCATCACTAAACAGTGAACAAGATTTAAGCAGTTCTCAAACTTCAGTGGAAAATCTGAAAGAATTTCTATCAGACTTTAAAAAGAAAGCAATGGTTGATAAACTCATTGATGTCCTGAGTGAAGCTGTCCGTAAAAGGGTCCAGTATCTACCGGCACAAGATGGAATAAGTATCCCCTTAAATCAAACAAACGCAGACATTGCTGTTCTTTTTTCTGGTGGAATTGACTCCATGATGCTAGCAGCCCTAGCCGATCGACATGTTCCTGCAGACAAGCCCATTGACTTGCTTAATGTTGCTTTCAAAATGCAAGAACCAAAAAATTATCTCAAGTCCCTGAAAAAAGGAAAAAATAAGACCAAAGACAGCAATCAAGTCATGACCCAATCAAGTCCTCCAAGCTTTAATGAGTTCGATGTGCCAGATAGAATAACCGGTCGAGCCGGTCTACAAGAGTTAAAAAACCTGAGTCCAAAGCGGCAGTGGAACTTTGTTGAAATCAATGTTTCTCAAGAAGAGCTTAAAGAAATGAGACAGAAACACATATGCCACTTGGTGCACCCTTTGGACACGGTTCTGGATGATAGCCTTGGATGTGCTGTCTGGTTTGCAGCCAGAGGAATTGGTGTCATGAATGAGACAGAAGAAGTTTATACTTCAACAGCAATGGTAGCTTATTTTTTGGTTTGGTTTTGAACAGTTACTCGAAAGTATGTTTAGTGTAAAGTAGAGATGTCATTTTCTTTTTCAAACAGGTGGTTTTGACTGGGATTGGGGCAGACGAACAGCTGGCGGGTTACTCTCGACACAGAGTCCGTTTTAAGAATTCTGGACTGGAAGGACTAGTCAAAGAGCTGGCTATGGAACTGGGAAGGATATCATCAAGGAATCTTGGAAGGGATGACCGAATTATCAGTGACCATGGCAAAGAGGCCAGGTGAGAATGTTTTTCGGCTTCTTGAGGCATTAGGAGATTTCTGACATTTTATTTGTAAAATAAATTTTCATACACATTGTTTATGGAAGATTACAAACAGATCCAAGATTATAAAAAAGATGTAACAAAAATAAATGAAATGGTGCATTTTCTTAATTACAGATTCCCTTATTTGGATGAAGATGTCGTCAGTTTCCTCAACGGTCTTCCCGTGTCGGAGAAGGCTGATCTGTCTCTACCCAGAGGAGTTGGAGAGAAACTGTTGTTGAGGTTAGCAGCTGTCGAGTTAGGATTGGGAGTTTCTGCTCTCTTGCCCAAAAGAGCCATGCAGTTTGGCTCAAGGATTGCAAAGTTAGAGGACAATCATGAAAAGGCCTCAGATAAGTGTAAAAGACTCACCTCCTAAAGTAACATTTTTGCTGCAGGGATTTTATTATGAAACCATCAGTTGCTGCTCAGTTAGATTAGATTAGTCCTGATTTTAGAGAAAAATTCTTTCAAAGAGAAGGCGAAAAATGTTTTATTCGCAATGCCATCACATGTTTGAGCTACATTAAATAAAGAGCTGGATTTTGAAGCTGGGTTTTGAAGTATTGGTCACACTGTATGTAAGATGCAAGGTTTCCCACATCAAATCGCCCGGATATCCTGTGCACATACACAGGCTTCCTGCAAATAAAAGATTATGATTATCATTTTGAATGACTGAAAGTGTTGTGCTTATAGTGTGTGATTTGTAAGCGACCTTAAAATAAGCCATGACAGAAAGGTTCCTGGAGCATCTCTTTCTTCGATGGTAGCACTCTGCATGGGAAAATTATAAATCTATAAAACTAAGAGTTATGTCATTAAATAATTAATTGTCTTTAAATTAGTGTCCTATCAGAAATCCATTGGTGGCGATATGTAAAAATAATCCATACCTTCTTTTCATCAAGAAAAACACTCAGTAGAGGGAGCGAAGTTCTTGAGAACAGGTAAAAGCATGGACACTGAAAGACAAAACATTTCAAGGATTTCAAGAGTTCAATGCATTAGATTCACTTTCAGAAGGAAACCTACAGCGTTGCGTGACTTTGTTTCACTCAAGAGAGGTTTTTCTTTCATACACTTCACTCTCAGGTCCTCGTCCAACTCCAAAATCCCATATTTAGATGTTTCTGTTGGTGAAAATGAAATAGTGATGGAAAGGAGAGCATTGAATTTGTAGATTTTATTTTGGCCAACCTTCATCTTTGCATTGGTATGAGAGCACCAAGTTGCTCTCATCGTCCTTGTTTTGCACTTCACAGAGTCTCTCTGTGAACTTCCTAAGGCTAAAGTCCTCTTTGAATAAAGTATCTCTGTAAAGGAATAACAGTAGAATTTACTTTTCCTTTTGGATGCTGCATAGATTATTATGCAATATTCACTAAAGGACATCATACCCTCCAATCACTAATATGTTGTCATCCACTGCACATAACCTAATAGCCAGCTGAAGACAAGCAACAGCACCATGCCTGTCCTGCAGGAACATGATGAATATTGAAATGTTGGTTAACGTGAAGATATATCAGTTTTCATAATGCTTACCTCATTTCTTCTTGTGCCATCATTTATTATTCTAACATTTGGGAATTCTTGAGCCCACCGCTGGAATGCTTCATGGTAAAGATCATTCGTCTGTGGAGTAATATGTAAAATCAAACTTCTGTGACCAAGTGAGGTCTTTTACGATGACTCATTTTCCATTTTATTAAAGTGAACGCGTGTCCGTTTCACCTTGATTGATTTCGTTTAATGCATTGGCACTTTCTTAATAAAACATTTTCATTTCAAACTTTATGGCTGTTCAATTTGTTCTTAATTTTAAAACATTGACTCACGACCACATATACTGCGTCTACGCAGGCTGCTTTGTTCAGAGCCTGCACCCAGTGTGAGATCAGGGCACATGAGCCCACGGGAAGCAACGGCTTGGCGATGCCGCTCAGATGCTTAAAATTCCCACTCGTGTCGTTCTCGATATCCCTTTGCAGTCTTGTTCCGTAACCTGCAGCTAGAATAACCGCTTTCATTGTCAGTAGGAAATAAAGGTAACTAATATTGTCAGCATTTGTTCGCTAATATCTGAAACTCTCTGCTGTTTTAACTTGAATCAATGCTGTTCAAAGGTTGTAGTTTTCCTGTCCGCCTCAAGTTCACGCATGCGCATTGGATTCAGCCAATACTTCCGCAGACGAGTTACCTCATGAATATTAATTAAAGAAGATGACGTTGGCATTCCAAAACTGTATCGAACGTTGACGGCTGAAAACTATTTTGACTTGAATCTGACAACCGACACCGCCATCTTCTGGTTGTTTGCAAGAACTGCAGAACCGCCTCTTTGTCACTTTTTGGTTACTAACAGCAACGCTCTTCAAACTGACACGTGCGTTCGTCCGACCAGACTTTCAACACATACCCAAAACGTTATTCTGTTTTAACGATAGGCATATTTTCCAGTCTTTTACCGAGCTTGTTGAGGAGATGGAGAACAGCGACAGAGCTTTTACCGCTCAGCATTTCCTTCAGAAATATGATCACAGGGAGCTTGCAGAACTTCTTAGCCAATACTCTAGCAACTGGTTACTTAGTGGAGATGAACATAACCTTCCACTTGAGGCACCTTCTGGCATCATTAGACAAATGAATAACATTTCAGATCCCAACATAATAATTCTGGCACCCTTTGACTCACGCCTGCCACTGGATTACAAAGTTGTCCATCAGATTGTGAGGGAGCTTACAGTGGGGATATATGGCTTCCACGAAATCCCTCAGGTAAATTTATTGCCCAACTATGATCAGAGCTCCACATGCCAGCTACCACCAGCGTATTATGATACAAAGGTTGGTCAAATAATTATAAATGTAGATTATACAATGAAGGCTATCTGGCATGGGAGTTATATTTGCAGGGAGAAACGCACCCACTTCTCTGAGCTCTGGAGAGCAAACATGGCTGTGGATTCAAATGGGGATCCTCAAACACAGAAGGACATTTCTGAGGAGTTCCTTAAAGCAGGTAAGACATTCACAGGCAATTTCTTACTTAACCAATTCGGAACAGAGAGCCATTGCGACATAACAATGTGATATTGGTTGATTGGGAAGGGTCATCATAGTACATTGAAATAATCGCCCACATAGTTTACTTTTTTTTTCCTAACCCCCCCCCCCCCCCCCCACTCGGTTTACAATAACAATCATTTGTAAAGTACCTGCTATATACATACTGCTGTATATTTATGAATCAAATTTGAACAAATGAAGACTATAATGGGGTCTGTATCCTGTGATTTTTATTGCATCTCATTTCTCTTGTCAGAAAACATCACTAATCATGAGATTTTTTTTAACCAGTCCTTATGGCATCTGGGTACTTCATGCTTATCTTTCACTCCAAACCCTCTAAAGTAATTTCTGGTGTGCCTCAGGGTTCTGTCTTGGGACTTTTCTATTTCTCAAATATTTACCGCCCAATTGGTTTAATTTTCAGGAATCATGGGATCCACTTTCACTTGTTTCATTAAACCTGATAAAATGTATAATCACTTTAGTTGTGGAGCTAATTTTTTTGCATGGCATATCGAGATATTCCCATCCAAATGCAAACCATTGTTTCTACTTTTATTTTGGCTTTCCCTAATTTGAATTATTTTAGGAATTTGGCACTAATGTGAAATTAATTGATTTTTTTGTTATTACTATTCTTATTTTATTGTCAAGCTGTTGGTGAGTCTCTTTAATGTTATCGACTTGTTTAGTGTTATCATATAAAACACAGGAATGTGTGTAATTAAAGCATTTATTATCACTCTGTTACTATACAGTTTGTGACATTTTTTAACCATTTTTTTTACAAACAATTGTTTAATAAAGAAAAAAATCTAGCACTTAATAAAAGTAGTTAAAGCATCTTTATAATGCTTGAATAACAGATTTCTGTCACCAGGTTTCACAGATATCTCAGCTGATCGATGTTATCAGGACATTTACACAAAGAGTGTTAATGTAGACCCGACCTATGACCCAAACAGTCCAGAAGAGGAAAATCTGTTCTCCCAATACTCTGAGAGCACCACAATGAAACTGAGTGCCAACCTGACATCCGTCCGCCAGCATCAAAATCTTTTTGTGTTCGAGGGGTGCCATCACATTTTCACTGCTGTCCGGCTTACCGAGGACAAGATGGACCTGGCCACTTACCAGCGGTTCCAGAAAAGATTAACAGAGCAGGTTGATGTGGTGAGAAAGTACCTGGAGAACAACTCAGAGGTCTGCAGGGATCTCGCCTATCTCAGACTCATCGCGTTCCTCGTACCCCTGCTGATATCGCTGAGGAAAAAGATGTTGATTCCTAATCTGTCACAAATGCTGTCAGCCATGTCAGGTGAGTGTTGCTTTTGGGTATCATTTTATTCCTTTCAGACATATGTGTGCGTTGTCTTGATTTGTCATCGACAACTTTCTTGCAAAAAAATCTGTTTCAATGTCACATTTTGCACACATCTGAGTTCATGGTGTGTGAGCAAATAAAAGAGAGTGATCAACAGTGAGATATGGGGTCTAATTGTGCGTTAAGTTTCTATATTAATTTTTGCAAATGTTCTGATTCTTTGACATCTTATTTACATAATGTGATGAGTTTCATTTCTATATTTTTACTTTTTATTTAAAATAACCCAAAAAGGTTCTGTCTGCATTTGCTAAAATTGATACTTTATCTATAGCTAATGCTGACTATGCTCATTTTTAAAGTTTGTTAGCTTTTGAACAACACACCTTAAAACAAGAAAATAAACTGTTTTGTGATCATTTGTAACCTTACTTAAATGCTTTGAATCTTGTATTATTAGTCACAAAACCTCTTAAATCTTGTGTAAAAATGTACAGTTTAGCTACTAAGTGCAATATGCAAATTCTTAAAGGTTGCTAGCTTTTAAACAAAGCGACTTAAAACATTAAAATCAACTGTTTTATTATCATGTTTAACTCCACTTTAAGGCAAATGTTTTAGATTCCAAGTGGACAAAATATTGCTTTAATATTGCTTTTTTTTCAGAGGATAAGCTTAAAACAGAACGTGAGGTACCTCCACATTTTCTCAGATCAAACTTTGCTTGCAAGCACTTTCCTCGTGATCAGGGACTGTATTTTCACCTTCATGGAGGGATAGAATTCGATGTGGGGACTCCTCCTCTTGATGGCGTCACTGAAGAAATGAGGGTGAGCTTTAGTATAAAAATTCACACATTGAATTGATGTTTTATCGTTACCTGAGTGGTATAGTACACCACCTATAATCTGTGAAAAATTATAGGTGGCTTTCAGAACTCTACAAATTCAAGCAACTAATTACCTTCACAAGTTGCATCATCAGGAGTCCACGTTCAAAACACATTTTCCAGTTCCTCTCAGTGAGATCGAAGGGAAAAGGTCAGAGCTTATTCATGTAATATATATGTAATTTGAAATATTTGAAGAAAGTATTCATTTATGTTTATTTTTAAAAATAAACATAAGCACTTTATGTTTAGTTACTGCCACTTACGTCTAACATTATTTCTTACAGCTACAATGTCATCTCCTTTGAGTTAGAGTCACTTTATCTTCAGAGTAACATGGTTCAATGGTGGGGTGCTGTAAGTGCTTCAATCAAAACCCTCAAAGAAAAAACCCTGCCGGTGACAGACATTGAGCTACATGAGCAGCTTAAGAAAACCTTCGGCCATACGAAAGCTATAAAGTACAAGGTAATCTCAACTCGAACTTACTGTGTTACTGTTGCTCACACAAGGAAAACTGAACCAATGTGTTGTCTCCAAGAATGTGGCGTATGCGCTTAAAGCAGCAGCGGAGAGAGGACTGGGCTCAGTCTTTGACTCTCTGACTCGCAGGATCCCTGCAGCTCATTTAAATCTTCTAGACGAGCAGGGGTTCTCTCTGCTTCATCATGCAGCAGCAAACAATCAATCTCACATCATTGTTCAACTCGCCAGCGCAGGAGTCAACCTAAACCAGACACGCGGCGGGAGGTTCACTGACACAGGTCATCATCATCATCTGGCCTTTTTGTTTCAGTGCACAGTTATTTATGTTTAGCATTAAATCACATACTTGCTCTTATATCCTACTGTCAGCTTTTGCAGAAATATTGTCTTGTGGATTACTGTGGAAAGAGCAGGTATACTGTTCTGTGATTGATATTCCAAATGATTAATTTAAAGTTGTAAAGGTTTATTCATTGATTATACCGATCAGTGTTGGTTTAAAAGAAGATAGAGTGTGCTTTCAGTTACTATGCTGCCCATACTTGGAATCTGCTTCCAGAGGAGCTAAAACCTTTAAATTTAAATTCAGACTAAAACACATCTATTTAAATGTGTGTTTAATTACTGAGCACAGCTGATTGAACAGCGCTGCACTAATTGACATCTGTTTTTTTTAACTAATTTTAATGTTTTTAATGTCTTTTCCTTTGTTTTGTCTTTTTTATTATCTGTTTTATCTATGACCTGTTTTAACTCGACCAATCTAAATGACAATGTCTAAATGACAAATAAGATTGCCATTGCCATAAAAACAATACAATAGGGTGTTATTATAGATTAAATGACTATATAATATCAGCTTTAAAAAAAGTATGACGTGGAATAAAAGCTGTGTTCTTGTAATTTTTTTCCATTGTCAATGATGTAAGACACAATTATTGTAATCAAATTTCAACTAGAATTTTATTGCGTAGGATAGTTTTAGAGAATAGAAAAAGAGTAAAGTGCTGTGGCTTAAAGCCAAGGCCAACAGAGGTGTACAGTATGTCTTGGAATTAGACTGTATAATTAAAAACTGTTAAAGGTACAGGAATCGAAACATCAGTTACACAAACTGGAGTGATACTTTTTAGTTTTGTTCTTAGGTCTAACAGCATTGCACCTCGCTGCGCAGTTTGGCTCCCTGGATTCTCTCAACTGTCTTCTAGCTCTGCGAGCCGACTACAGAGCTCTGGACCAGAGAGGATGGATGCCTATCCATTTTGGGGCTTTTTACGGGCAGGTGGCATGTATTCAATCATTATGCAGAATAGACCCTGCACTGCTGGAGGTGAAAACCTCAGCTGGGTAAGTAAAATGTCTTTTTTATATTGTATGGCACTGCATTTGTTTCAGCCTGTATCCTCTCAGGTGATCACTGAGAAATCATCCTTAAAACACATTCGAATCAACAATGACGATCTAGGGTAACAAATGATAGAAATCTGATTAGGTTTACATCCTTTTCAGATTATCAACCACTTAATCTGACCACAATTCTTAATTTTCATCAGTCTTGATTATAAAATAAAAGGCATTATAAGCACCCAAAGTAAAATAAAAAATCAATGCTTATTATACATTATGTTATATACAACACAATACCTATTTTTCATTGGTTTGACAAATAATTAAAATGTAAACCTCAACAATTTGTTAATCATTTTTCATCCTTTAACTAATTATTTATCATTAAATCTGAAATATTTTGTAGATATGGCAGTTCATCACTGTTACTGACAACGAAGTCAGGCTCAGTGGAGGCTCTAGATGTCCTTTTGTCCAGTGGGGCAAACTGGAGAGAGAAGGACAGCGAGGGGAACAATGCTGTACACCTGGCCACACTTTACTTTCACACAAATGTTCTGAGACACCTGATCCAGCTCAACCTTGATGGTCTTCCTGTTTGGAAGATTCTTGTTGGTACAGAGATTCATGTTTCAGATATAGCCTTACTTTTCTGCTAACAAAATAGAAGCCTATTATTTATTTATTTCCAGAATCAATTATGAATATGACATATTAACAGTTACCAGATAATGAATGTATTTGACACTGATAACTTCCTCTGCAGAAATGCTCCAGAGTGAGAATTTGAGGCGACTGGAGAAGGCCTTAAGGTGCCTTGAGGCTCTCTCTGTAAACGCAGAGTCCTGTGAGGATATAATGGATGCAGGTTGCAGAAATTGTTTTACTATGGATATTTTATATTTGGATTTTTGACAGTTCATCCATTTAAACCCATGTTGCCTATGCATGGAAATACTTCTATGGCTTATATTCTTAAAAAATACTTATGTTTTGCAAAATACTTAAAAGGTTTAGCTCAAGATATTTGCTTTATGATTAACAAAGGGTCAGGGAATCCAGTGCTCTTATTTCTCATACAACAAACATAAGATAAATAAGACATAAACAGAATCTCAAAAATCTGACTTACTTCAAGTATTTTTAGAAAAATAACAAATTCATTATGGTATGCACATTTCCTGGGTTGTACTGAATGTACAAACTGAATTAAATAATTTTGTTTAGTATTTTTTGTTAGCTAAATTCCAACCACAAACCAGGAAAAAGTCCCTTGACTACATAAAGGTTTCACCCTGCAGGAGCTGTTCCAGCACTGGTGCATGTCCTCTCTTCAAACAAACCTTTGCTGCAGTGCATGGCTTCCGCTGTGCTGTGTCACTTGTCAGAGAACTCAAAAGTATGTGAAGAGCTGGTTCATTCTGGTGCTTTACCGATGATAGTTGAGTTCCTGAGAAGGCATCAGCCAGAACTCAACTCTCGCTGTGCTGTTATACTCTCTGATTTGGCCCGACACAGCATGCAACATCAAATCCTCATTGCCGATCTGGTGAGTAGTATACAACACATACATAGAATTGTATAAACCAATATACCTACATCTGCATTTTTTGTGTAGGGTGGTGTGCCACTAGTTGTCAATCTCCTAACCTCTGAGTTTCAAGATGTACTGCTGAACGCCATTAAATGCATTGGTGCACTTTGTGTCGGAAGTCCCAGGAACCAAACTGCTGTTGCTGAAGCTGGAGGAGTTAGACATCTTGTTGAGTTCCTGTCGGTGAACTCTGGTAATGTTTAGCCAGGAAAATCAGAATCAGTATATTCAGTTGAAAGTGGATACTTAAATTTGTTTACCAATAGTCCAGTGTCTGAATCAAACAACAATAACTATTACGAAAACCTGAGTTTTCAGTAAAACTAAATAGAAATTGTCTGTTTTTTGTGGAGCAGTCATATTTAGTCCTAATGCAGTCAAAAATTGGCTGCAGATTTATCAGATATGTATTTTCTCGGCAGAAGCACTACAGGAGGGGGCGTGCTTGGCTCTTACTGAACTTGTGTTGGGTCACAAGGAGAACCAAACTCTCATATGTGAGGCTGGAGGAGTCGAGAGTCTGGTGCAAATCCTGAGAGACAGTCCGATGTCTGTAAAGGTCAAAGCAGCAGCAGCGATACAAGCTCTAGCCTCGAAGAATCCTGCTGTACAGCAGAGTTTTCTCAGTCAGTCAGCTGCTCCCTGTCTTTTACAGCTTTTAAAGGTAATGAAAAATGTAAACACATCTTTTGCAGCTTTTTGTGCAATATCAAAAGTTTATTGAAAATGACAGAAAACAGAATCAATTGTTTTTATGAAATAAGGGTCTATTTTGAATCATTCAGTTGTTTGAAGTTTTATTCAAGAATTTGCATATTCCTACTGTAGAGAGTATATTCAAAAGATTTCTCAAAGTTATACAATACTTTTCATTTTGGCCTTTCAAAGTTTTTATATGTTTGAGAGGATTCTATCTATATTCCACTTGTATGATTTGAAGGCTGCCATTCTGCACCAGAACATGCCGTATTGGTCTAACCAACTCAACACACCAAAAGTAAACCAACCACCGCCCAATACATTATCAAAATAAAATTTCATTGATCCAAATAAACCAACCAAACACAAACCTACCAATTCAACAGACAACTAAATCAGTGTAAACAATCAAATCAACCCACCCAACCATTCAAACCAAAAGCTGCATTTCAGGTATTACAATTCAGAACCAAAATGGTCAGATCTATAAAAGTCTTAACTGAAAATGCTTTAAAAACTGGTCAGACACATTTAACCCACATAGCCAATTGTACTAAAACAAAACCCTTTTATTTTTGCGTATACTAATAAATAAATGAATACTTGTTGTTAACACAATGTTCCAGGGATTGACAGAACAGGTCCTTCATTTTTGAATCAACACAATTAATTGATAACAATGTACCCAGTGCTTGAAAATCTTGTAAAATGCTTACAAACCATTTAGAGAATTTATGCAATGACCGACAGATCAGAATATCAGGATAATAATGCTGAAATTCACTCTATCTTCAGGTCTTTCAGATAGAGGCACAGGAACAGGGAGCAATGTCTCTGTGGACCCTGGCCGGACAATCTCCGAAGGAACAGAAACTCATGGCAGAACAAATGGGCTACGCTGTCATCCTTGAACTTCTTCTGTCCCTTTCAGACAAATTACAATATGTGGGTATGCAAGACCAGATACACTTCACTCTCATTTTACACCTACCCAAAAGACATTTCCTAGTTCCATCCAAGCAATCAGTCAGCTGTGAATGTAAGTAACGCTCCCACTGCAAAGCTGTCGTCCAGGCAGAAGAAGCACCAAATGCTATAAAAACAGGTTCGCTTTGACTACCTGTTGACAGGCACTGGATAAACTGAGCAGATTAACTGCCTGAACATCTCCCTGTCACTGACAGAACAGGCCCAGTCCAGCAGGGAATGAACAGTACTTCCTGTCTGGAGACAGAAGTAGTCTGCTAGACTCATAAGACAGGAAAGCATGCAAAGTGGAATGTTATTCCCCCAGTGGGTTTCTCAGCAAGCATAGCTTACAAGAATCTCCCTGTCCCTTGTTTTGCTATTAGTGTTCAGCTAGGACCCGATTACAGGTTGTGATTCCAAAAACGACACTTTATTCATTTTCAGGCAGGTGTCTGGATCGAAGGATTGTCTGCTAAAACATTTAGTCTGGCAGATGCACTTTAAAAAAAATATCAGACATAGCTGTCTTCACCTTCATATCGTTACACATTTAGAAGATATTATCCACCCCTTGGAGACCACTTTCTACCCATATCTTCTTGTTGTGCAGGATGTCGAGCGGCGATAGCGCTTATCCGAGACAGTCATAAGCATCAGGATGACTTTTGCAGGGGAAAAGGGGTTTCACCTTTAGTGCATTTGCTTCGAGGATCTCGAACAACCCAAATAATCCTGCTCAGTGTCATCGAAGCCTTGGGCTGTTTGTGCATTGGTATTTCTCACATAAATGTCCAATAAGTGACATTGTGTGACAACACCCTATGACCAAATATATCATTTTGTAATTACAGGTGTTGCACTCACAACTAATAAAAACAGTCAAAGGATTATTAACACAAAACAAGTAATTCCTTCCTTGTTGGACCTTTTAAAAGAGAACAATTCTCTGGATGTCAAGGTAGGTAACTTAAAGACATTCTTGTAAGGAAGTTGTCTAGGTTATCTAATCAAAATTCAAACAGCAAATCTGCCCAGTAGCCCAGAATCTTCTACTATGCAATATCTTCTTCATAGCAGAATATATCTGCAATTAACGTTCCACCAAAAATTGCTTTTTGGGATCAGTTTATTGATAAACTTAAACAAGATTGTTCAACCATTTAAGCTCAAGATACTACAAGAAGCTAAACAGTAGTAGTTCTGGTCAATATCTGAATTGATGACTATGTTTCTATTTTTTCTGCCTAAAAATAAAGATAGTAATGCCGCTTTAATACTTTTTAAGACTTGCCCCTAAAGATTAACTGTGAGGGATGCCTCTTCAAGATATACCCCAAACTTTATTAGCTATTCAGAAAAAAATTTTTAAAAAAAAATCTGTTAATTGAAAAAAAAAGAGCTTCCACTTTTGGTGCTTTTGCTTCGAGGGTCTCGAAAAACTAAGAAAAATCCTGCCCAGTATTTGTTTGTGCAGTAAATGATGTATTCATTCATTTGTCTCATGATGATTCATGTCACCGTATTGAAAAGTGTTACTATCCTTTGAGAATCCAGTCTACGAATTGAGATTAAAAATTAGGTGCAAATTCAAATTAGGTGCAGGCGTCTCAGACTCTCGCCTGTGTGCTGATGGGAAACCAAGCACTCCAGAGGGACTTTTGGGAGCAGGAGGAGTTCTCTTATGAAAGCATTCTGGAGCTCTTGAATTCTGACAACAAAGTATTTCATTATCGAGACTACTTACAAAAATATATTGGTGTTCAAAAATGGCGTGAATATGAAGTTTTTTCTTCCAGAGCATTTGTCTTGGTGCTGGGTATGCATTGACTCTGTTTGCTTATAAAAATGAAGCCCAGCAGAAGGCAATCATGCAATTGGGAGGAATTCCAGTGAAGACATATAAAACATTTCTGGATTCTGACAATGAGGATGAAAAGGCAAAAGCTGCATTTCAGGTATTATAATTCAGAACCAAAATGGTCAGATCCATAAAATCCTTAACTGAAAATGCTTTAAAAACTGGTCAGTTTACTACCTTCTCAATTCTTTAACAGATTGTTGTGTTAGCCAGAGTAATTAGAGGCTTAGCTATGATGACTCTGAATGCAAAGGGAGTTACCATTCTTGTTGAATTACTGAAATCTTGCCAACCCACCACAGTGATACTGGCAGGTGAGACGTTTCTTTTAAAACCAATACATTAATAGAATAATTGCTGTATGTCAGTAATAATCATTGACTCTCTCTCTCTCTCTCTCTCACTCTCTCTCTATCTCTCTCTCTCTCTCTCTCTCTCTCTCTCTCTCTCTCTCTCTCTCTCTATATATATATATATATATATATATATATATATATATATATATATATATATATATATATATATATATATATATATATAACATGGAAGTAGTGTTCATGGCTTCGCCAATACGGTTCTGGAAAAGTTAAAAGAGGCACACGGTGTGGATAGCCATAATCGAAAACGCCCCCACAGAGACGGGACATAGTCTTAGTGAAGACATCTGATTGCCTGAATAGTTACATTTTAATATATCTTAAACAAACAAATGTAAAAAATAATTCACCCCCTTAGAGAGTTCATGAAGGTCAAAACTAACAATTTGGATTAACAAACCAATGGAGCCAGGGGTGGAAACGTGGTATTTTTAGCTACTAAGTTGGTCAGTTTTAACATTGGAGTGAATGAGAACCTGCTTCCTTCTGGAGTCAGCCTCAAATGTTGGTCAAGGAACTGCAGTTCAGTCACTTCCCATTACGCAATTAGGAGGGAATTGACTAATTTAATGTTTCCCAACTTCATGGAAACCATTTGCCCAGGATGCTGAATAAACCATTTCAAAATGTTTGACACGATTAATATATTTAATGAACTTACTCAAAGAGCTCAAGTGCTTTCAGTGCTCATGAAGATAAGAAAATTCTTTTTTTATGGAAAACATGTCTTTTTCTTCTTAGCACAATTTCTTGCAAGTCTTGCTCGCATGATGAGAGCTGGTATCACTGATGCGATCCTAACTATGGGGGCTTTACAGCATCTGTCTGCTCATCTGGAATCAAAGAATGAAGAGGTAGTTAATCTAAAACAAATATTTTGTTAATTTAATCTTTACAAAAGAGCATTTAGGATTTCAAATCTAATAATCCACATCCTATCAGGTTCGAACAGCTTGCTCAAATGCGCTAGGTTACCTGACCTTCAATCAATACGCTCGTCAACAGCTTCTGGCAAAATGTCGGAGATCTCCACAAATATATGAGCTCCTGATGAGCAATCTTGCTTCAGATGCCAAAATATCTGACCTGTTTACGGCAGAGTTTGAAAGACAGAGAAGAATAGGGTTTCCGTCTCTCAGGTACTGTAAATTTTGTCAGGAACTCGCAGAATATGAGGCCTCGGATAATTCAGTGGCATAATTTGTTTTCTTTCTGTTTTCCCTATTGCAGTCTGGAGATAAATGGCGGCCCTCCTGTGCCTCATGGTGATAATAAAGGTAGTTCAATTGACAGCAATATAGTGATGCTGGCTAAAGCCAAGAAGTATATTTATCTCACTCCCAGCTGTTTGTGCTCCATCATTTCTCACTAGGACAGTCGAAGAGAGTGAATTCTAGGCTCGGTCAGTCAGCCGCGGGTGAGAAAGAAACATCAGTCCCCGATCCACAACATGCAAGACAGAAGTCCAGAACCTCTCACTACAAAATTAGAGTGGGTCAGACACCTTGAGGTGTACAATCCAAGTATATTCACTAAAAAAATTATAATGGAAGATAAATAACTCCATTAAGTGTCAATAAAAAATATGAAAGAAAACTTTTGACAAAGAAACAATCATTTATTATACAAGGGACATACAATGTCAAGAGCGTATCTTCAGTTTAATTTTAGGAAGTTTGATTGCAGCATCTTTAACTTCTGGAGTGATGTCTAGGCCAAGTGGTGCCCTAAAAAAGAAAAGAAACCAGCTAGATCTAAAAATTCAGTATCATGGAAACAATCTTGAACAACCACTCAAAAGTCTGAGATAAAAGTGTTTTTGCCAAAGGACAAATGCAACTGGGTTCCTTACAATAGAAGGTATGTTAATTAATATTTTGCCACATGTGTTAGATATACTTATTAGATGAGGGTTAACACCAAGCAAAATGCAAATAATATATATTTTTTTAATGTTTGACAACCATTTAAATGAAACAGTGGAAATAATTTTGGTTTTAATTGCGACTTGGAAATCTGAATAAATGATAAATTAAGAGTGAAACTTTAAGAAAAAAGCTCATCAAAAAAGCAGATTTTCCCTACAGTTATATTTCTATTTATATTCATGCCTGTATTAAACAGTTTTAAATTGTGATTACTCATTTGTTGATGGAGTGAAAAAATAAAGAGATGTAAATAACAGAATAATATTCATAAAAAGATAACGTACGTGGTCAGATTTAAGCTGAGAGGTCACAAGGGAATGGCACAAAGTTGATCTCAGTGTTGCACCACGCCGGAAGTTCCAAAGCGTTAGATATCACATCACTTAATGATAAAACTGCTACTGCACTAGTGGCCAGGTTTAAGATGCCCCATTTTATAGAATTATTGGCTGAAGGGAATTATTTGGTAACATTTTTTAGATTTATTAAGACGACAAAATGCATTTCTACTGTAAAATAATATGATGAGATGTTTCAAGTAATGTACTTCTGTCTGCATTTGACTATTCTATCTTTATTTTGTAATTACATTTTTTTTTAACATATATTAACTTTATATTTAAAAACTATGTATAAAACCAGGTGTTTTAGAGGTTTAAAGTAGGTCATTTTAACAGGAAATTTAAGAAAAACTCCATTTTGCAGCTAGCCAGTCAACAATCATTCAGTCGATTATAAATGAGCTTTTTAAAGAACAGCAGAAGGAAGTCAGATACTGGATCCCAATTCACAACATAACAGGGTATATATAAAATAGTACCATACCTGGGCTCATAATCAACCTCTTCAGTATAGGACAAGATCCCCATCCCTTCCTTTAGTCTCTCGACGCCATTCCTGAAAGGAAAAGTACATGTAAGACTCTCCTACATCAGAGCCGTTGACTATATAACAAGGACGAATTATATGCGTAAAAGAGGGCATAGTCAGCCATCTTCATCATGGAAGTGAATCACTTCCCAGTAACCAAAAATGGGCCCAGAGAGGCAGAACATATGCGTATCACAGTTGTCTGATTAGATGAAGATTTAAATGTAATATATCTTAAACAAACAAGTGTAGGGGTGTAAACATGGTTTTTCAGCTCCAAAGTTGGGTCGTTTTAACATTGGAGTGAATGAGAACCTGCTCACTTCTGACCTTCTAGTTCCCTGTTGAGGTATTACAGTTCAGTCACTTTCTATTGCGCAGGGGAAGGAAGAGCAGGAGGTTGCCCCTTGATCAGAGCACTCATAGCTCTACTCTTACCATGCAATCATAACTCCATTATCAGTGCATAACTTTGACGGAGGACACAGTAAATTCAACCCTGTGGCATCCGTGATGATTTTCAGTGTCTGTCTGATGTATTCGTTACTTGCTACTCCTCCTGAAACAACCTGCAGATTAAGAGGACCACAACAATATTCAGTGTTTGTTGTTTAAAAAAATGAAAATTGAATTTGATGACAATCCATCAAAGGTTCAGGTTCTTACCAAAGTTGGATTGTGTTCGGGTAGAAGACCTTTGGATTTACAGAACAGGATGGCTCGATGGGTTCGCTTGGCTAAATGAGCAGCTACTGTGTGTTGTGAGGCGGCAGCAATGTCTTTAACACACGACAGGAACTGGCCTTCTTCAACACCTAAGCAAATAATGAACTTATGTTAATATAATTTAAATCAAAAATAAGTTCATTATAATCCACATTTGGAGTGAAAACATAAAATACCTTCTTCTTTCTCTTTTTTGCTTATTGTCGCTGTCACCTGAGTTCTCAAACCAGCGAACGAGAAGTTGCAGTCATAGTGTTTTGCCATCGGTGAACTGAAACTAAATGCCAGTCGATTCCCTTCTTTCGCCAGATGCTCTATAGCCTGTCCTCCACTCAGATTCGAGCACTCTGGGTAATTCCTGAGAGAGAGTCTTCTAGCAATCTGTTATTGAGAAGAGAGATTAATATTTAACAAATCCAATCAACATGATAATATCCTGAAGAAGTTTTACATGCTTGCCACTGCAATATTCAACATTGCCAGGTTAAGGCATTCTTGTTAGCATGGTTAAACTAAGCAAGACTCACGTCTGTTGATGGGGAAACAGAAAGTATGTTCATGCATGTCACAATAACTTCTTTTTGTGGTATAAACCAACCTCAGTATCTCTTATGGTTTTATTTCTTGATAAAGATCTGCTGATATGGTGGTAACACCCTTTCTCCTCTCACAAATACAGTCTGATGTGAATCTCCATACCTTGTCTAAAGTGTCACCAGGTGCTTCATCAAGTGTTTGTCCAAGGAGAAGAAAGTCATCGATTCCTCTGACCAGTGCAAGAAGTGAATGCCCCCCTGACACCAGCAGCACGAGGAAAGGGAATTCCACAAGGTGTAGCATCCGTACAGTCAGAGCATGAGCCTCCATGTGATGGATGGGGATGAACGGCTTTTTATGCCGTCTCACAAACTTAAGGCTGAAGTCCAAGCCGATGCCAAGGCTGAGGGCAAGACCGGGTTTTATTGTTGTGGCCACAGCTGTAAGGTCACAAGGATCTGTGGCACTTCTGTCCAGAGCCTCCTGCACCACTCTAGATATGTTTTCTCTGTGAAGGCGCTGGGCCACAAATGGGATGATTCCACCAGCTCTGAAAGAGGATAAATCAATAGATTCACTTTTTAAACTCACAATGATATAGTAATGTTTAGATTTTAGTTTTATATCTTTTTTTCATAATCCCGCCACAGGCTTATGATCAAGACGTCTATAAAATTTCTGAAGGTAAATCTAAACTTCAGTAACATTTTTTGTTGCCAACAAACAACTTAAGAACCTGAAAACTGCGAGAATAAAGGTAATCAATCAACCAACAGATGATCTAAAAAAATGTAATAATCTTATATTTATGCTGTATAGAAAATGTGCTTACTCCAGATGAGTCTGTTTCTGGGAATGTAGAGATTCACCCAGTATGCGTCCAGTTTCGTCCATCACCGCCGCCCCGGTCTCATCACAGCTCGTCTCGATGCCCAGAACCAGCCGAGACCGTGCCGAGGTCAAGCCTCTCCTCGAACAGCACCATAGAGCTCCGGTCATAGGGTGTTTCAACATCATAACAACACCCACCGCCGTCTTCCAGTGACAGTCTAGCAAGTCATATTTGTGTTTTAAGTCTTTATGTATTCTTTATCTTCACACGCTTTAAAGGACCGAACGTTACATGCAAATTCACCCTTCTCGTTTAACATGGGTTCCGGAGGGATTTGTTACTCCAGGCTGAAAAATAATTGATTAAAATCGTGAATTTAATACCACGATTAAATAGGATGATAGTTTATTTATCTAGCTTTGGCAAAGATTCAAAACTAAAACAAACCGTAGAGAAAAAAAAGCATAGGAACTATAACAACTTTTGCGTGTTTCTAGAGGGATCATAATATAAGACGGTTCAAAATTCACACGAGCGCTTCACGTGGAATAAAGATGTGCGCAGCGCATTTTCGCTGTATTAAAGTAGTTTTGAGGATATTTTAATTGTATTTTATTTTGATTTAAAAACTCAACGATGCCTTCAAATAAGGTAATAGGGTCCACGTGTGATTTCATGTTTGTTTTGGGGAGGTTTTTTTGGCAAGCAAATGTGGGTATTAAAATAAGAAATACGTTGGAATTTATTGTTGTTTACGAACGACAGAAATTATTAAGCGTGTACTTTCTACAGGTTTTTTGAGAAAGCCTTTTAAAATGTCATGTTTCATCGAGAATTGCAAAAACATGGTCTGAAGTAAATAAATATGTACGTGAAAAGTGGCACGATTTTAATGTACTTAATTAGAATCCTAACAAGAACATTAATTTTGGTTATTTAATCAAGTTAAAAATAGCGTTTAACATGTCTTTTTTTAAATCTCTTGCTAATCTTTTTTACAGTTTGTTACTTTGCTTATATACCGCTGAAAATATGAAAGGTACGTAAAAAATTTCAATCAATGTAACATTTGTCCTGTTTTGTGCTTTCAGCTGAAGTCAGGAAAGCCCAGGTGATCCATCAAACAAGAGGAACAGTATGGAGCCACAAGCCAAACGGAGGAAAGAAATGGACAGATGTGACACTTGGGATGCTCTCCCCGTTCTCTCAGATGAACTGTCTCGAGACACTGAATTACTAGGAGCCTACGCAGCGCCGATCACTGAGAGAAGAGAAACCTCTCGACTTGTGAAAGAGCTGTCTCTGATATTCCCTTTATCTGGCTTGCATCACATCAAACGTGTACGAGCCTGCAGAGACAAACACAGCACTCATCCTCTGGAGATTATTGTGTGCCTGATAAGTGATGTGCAGGTCACACACGACAGAAGCATCACCCTGCTGGATCTGTTTCAGTCACATTCTATCAATGTCAGCGGTTTAGGAGAGCCGTTCCTTGTTAAAATACCCGCCAATCCACCCCTGACTCGACCACAGTTTGAGAAGGCTAGTAAACACTGGCCGACATCATTTCATGAGGACAAACAAGTGACGTTTGCTTTGAATTGCCAGTTATTCAGCTCTGAGCAGAAGCATAAAATTCAAAACTACATGACTGCTGCCTTAGAGGCTGCCAAATCTGCTCAGGGGTTAGGGATGGATGGGGTGGGGGCTGTTATTGTTGACCCCAAATCTGAGCAAATTATAGCAGTAGGCCATGACTGTACGCTTGACTCTCATCCTCTCCATCATGCTGTCATGGTCTGTATTGATCTTGTGGCACGTGGGCAAGGAGGAGGGGCATACAGTTATGAGAAATACTCAGGGTGTCAGTTTAGAAGCAGTGCTTGCAATGTACCCGAAAATGAGCAACCATATATCTGCACAGGCTATGACCTTTACGTCACTCGAGAACCTTGTGTGATGTGTGCCATGGCTCTAGTTCATTCTCGAATCAACAGGGTGTTTTATGGAGCACCATCTGTGGATGGTGCCCTAGGGACCAAGTATAAAATTCATTGTCAGAAGGATTTGAATCATCACTTTGAAGTGTTTAAAGGAGTGATGTTAGACGTCTGCAAGAATTTAAGCAAATAAGGATTTTTTTAAATATATACTTTCCAGAATCGAATTTTTAAGAACATAGAACTTGTCATTTTCATGTGTTGTTTTTATTGTCTAATTGTAAGAGTTTTTTCAGAATGTCAAAATGAATTCCAACGTCTGCTGACCTGTGAGGACATGAGTTTGTACGTTTCGGACTGTAATGGTGTTTAAATTTTTGCTGTCCTCAATGTAAATGGTGCTACGTGCATTTGAATGAGAAATAACACATTTTAAAACAATTTAGTGTTTGTCGTATAATTTGATTTTAGAAAACAGCAGGTAATAGAATCCGAACTGACACTTGAACAAGTCATAGTCTTTCAGTGAATAAAAAAAAAAAATAAGGTTGTAAAAAACCCCCAGTTGATTTCATTTTAAATGTACAAAAATAATATGTATTAAAGGATGCTATATTACATTAACTTGCCCTTTCACACATTTAGTTTTGTTCCCTTATCAAAAACATACCTCAAGTCATATTCAGATTGATTCATGCATTTTTGTGTAATCTTATTTAGATTTTTTCTGGGAACATAAAACATCTCGATGTCCAAAGGAACGCTCATTGGCCATAGCGCCGCTCATTAACCATTAGAAGAGCCCCTAATGCATCTCAATGAAGATATATGCCCTGGATGTGTAGCCGTAGTATAACTGATAAACAATGAAAATAAAAGTTTTTATGTCCCAGGCCAAGAGTTTTTGGCTCATCAAAAGATGGGTGTATTTATCGGAAATGTGTGCCAGCAAGCAAAACCCAGCAGAGGGTGTGGGTCAGAGGAACATGGTTTGGTTTGTGGAGCACAACTATTTGGGTTGATTCAAAGACATTGTTTACTATAAATACTTTAAAGGTTTTTAAATGTGCAGTAATAGTCCAGAGCAGGGTTCCCCAAAGTTGATCCTGGAGGGCCGTAGCCCTGCAGATTCTAGTTGCAACTCTGCTGTAGTATGCACACTACTCTAGCTTCAGACAGTGGCACAGGTGTGTTCCATGCTGGTTGAACCAGAAATGTGCAGGGTTCTGGCCCTCCAGGACTGGATCTGGAGACCCCTGGTCTAGAGAGATCAAATACTTATTATAAAAGATTTAAGAGGCATGATAGCATCTTTAAAGATAAGACAATAAAGTATACAAGCTGTATAATACTTAAAGTTTTATTTGTTTATAACATGTCATACAACACAAACTATTCATAACTGTTCTCAAAACAAAGGATAAAACAACTGGCACAGTTGATGCTTTGCAGATATTGTCAAGAGACAAGAAATGGTATAAACAACGCTGTTAATTGTTATAATAATAATAAAATGAAACTTCAATAATACTGTAATAAAATGATGTGGTTTGGTAATTTAAGAAAAATATATACAATGCTCCAATGTCAGATGATTAACTACGATTGAAAACCAAACAATCTTGGAAAATATTTCAGGGTGGAATTTAGTTTAGTAAGTCGCAAACTTGAACTAGAGTATTTAATCAAAAAAGTAAACAAGAGCTGCAGATTTTTTTTATGACATGAAAGTACATAAAAGACAAAACACTGTTCATCTTTGCATGTTACTATCTCTAAGACAAACTCATTAAAACTAAGCACATTAACATGACAGAAATCGTGTTTTTGATCATTCATTTCATTTGTCGACACTAAAGCAATGAAAACATCAAAAACCAACAGAAAGGTTTCATGGCTTTAAACTAGTTTAAAACACATTTACCAGTGTATGGCATTATTAAAGAACATTTCAGTAATTTAAAGTAAAATCATCAATCCAAATATATTTGAGTTGTGAGTGCATTTGAACAAAAAAAAAAAAAAAAGAAAAAGAATTTAAACAAAAAAATGAACCACGAAACCAGGGCCAGCCCAGATCCACGAGGATCACAAAACAAACAGACACATTAAATATCTTAAGTTATCAATCCTTGTGGAATTGTCCTCCTAACAAATCCTTACAACCATTTCTCAAGATATATCAAACGAAGACTCACATTTACACAGACTGTACAAAACTGCTAAGTGTACACAACTGCGGTACAAAGTACAAAGGGTTATCATCACCGTTCCCATCTCAGGCAGAGCCCTCGAACGCTGGGTTTAATACTTGTTTATGCCAAAGATCCGCACTCCGTGGAGCTGTGGCAGTTTGGGGATGAGAACGCTCAATAGTGAAGCTGTGTTTATCACGAAATGTGCTGTGTCATATTTTGTGTAAAAGCTGGCGAGAAAATATCTACAAAGGAAAATTGAAGTCATGACAGTGCACTTTATAAAATGTATTAAGTTTAAAACCAAAAGAACTCACAAAATGATTGGCGAGATCGTAAAGAACTTTCTAGATGATGTGAACTGCACGCCATAGTCCAGCTGTTCCCAGTGTGTGAGAAGCCTCGCCTTGCCCTGGTCCGGAGTTTCAAATGGTGTGCCTTTCACTGCATGCATGAACACATACATACCCTGCATGGAGACGGAAAGATTTGGAAGGTTTACAACATTGGCAAGCACTAAAAAGAACACATTCCAAAATGTCCCAAAACATAAAGTCAATGAAAGCTGATTTCATTCAGTAATGTAATCCAAAATCATCTCTACATAACAAATGACTTGTGCCCTAGACACCCGAACCCTTTACAAAACAAATACATAATATAATGCTTGAGTTCTAGTTTTCATTTCTGATCACAACACATCTCTTTTGGATGAGCAGTGAAGTACAAATCTTCTTGGAGGCTATTTTCCCATAGTCTTGCAAAGCTTTCTTTGACTGAAATGTCAAACAACCAACCCCATGAAGTTTAGTACTGATTCATGTTAGGGGGTGTGAAAATATTACATCAACGGAGTGATTTGCAACAAGTTAGCCATGGAATAAAGATCACAGAAGATGAGAGACAACGTGAAGATACGGGAATAGAACAATCTTTCATAATCGATACCAGGGTGCACACAGCTAATAAAATCAGCTCTGCATTTATTTTCAGAGCGGAAAAAAAAACAAACGAGACACTCGCTTCTCCAGGAAATCCGTACTTATTCAACCAATCAGACATGAATCAGAAATAACTCAAAAGCTATATTTTAAGTTGAGTTCTATTTGTTCTCAGGCTGTCACTCCTATTATAAGCATGAAAGACACCAATAGTTAATCATTGTAAAAAACCCAAAAAAGATAAAGTAATCTAAGTAACATTTTTCAAACGAAGCTGGCCCCAAAGAATGAAAAAAAAAAAAAAAAAAAAAAAAAAACAGTATCAAAACAGTATCGAAGTTGTCAGTGTATTGTATTTAGTTCCATAGGTTTGTATAGACAACACAAATAAAGGACTAATGCTCTGATTGTTTTCATTATGTGGGTTTTATCCACATTTCAAAACTTGTGTTGCATTCTGGGAAAGTCAGCTGATTGACCAGGTGCCATTATATATATCAGAGAAGAGGGTACAGCTTGTTTAATTCCTTATTTATTAAGATAAACAATTAAATTACATCTTTATGTCGAAATGTTTTGTTGGTAAACTTGTTTGAGTCTGACTCATTGTTCAATTCGTGCTAGAATGGGGCTAATTGAAATAAAATAAAAACCAAGAGTTGACAGGCACTACTTCAAGTGTACGCTTGGCTTGGAGTTCGAATTGAATCCAATACATTTCAAAGTTTTTCTCTTTTTGCAAGTGACACCCAAAAGAAAAGAGACAAAAATCTTTCATAAGTTTATTATACGAACTGAGATCTTGGAGCACGCTACCACCCCACTTGTATTTGAGGCATTGTCTCCCCCTATGCAGTCCACTTCCTGTTTTAGATACAGCAGCTCCCCCACTCCAGAAGCTCTAGTGGCTGAACTAAGTACTGCACCCTTGTGATTGTAATGGTTGCTTGGAAGTTAATCTGGCAACATTTTAAGCACAATATGCACATTCTATGTTTATCCTTATAGTAAATAAATTGAACACTTTCTTAAAACATATGTAGTAAAATCTATAGAAAATTTTTGAGAGCGACCGGAGCTATTGGGTCAGGTATGTCATATGTGAACTATGTGTCCCTTCAGATATTCAAGCACTTTTCAAAGACATTTTCTATGCTTTTTTTTTAAATGAGTTGTTCTTGTGACAGGAGCGTTCCTATAGCAAATGAAGACCTCAGCTTTCTGACAATCAAAAAAATTTACTCCAAACTCGATGCAAAATCAAACTACTCTGGATATATATATAAAGACCAGCCTAAATGATGAAACTTAAATACATTGTATTTCTTTTCTCTCACACTTCCATTCATGCACTCTGACTAAACCTACTAAATTGGTCTACCATGTCAGGACAAAAGAATTGACCTAATATGGATGAAGTGTTGCTATGAATAGCGTCCCTTTAGCATTACAGTGCAAGCCGTCATAGACTATCATGTGTCAGGAGGCTTTAACGGGGTCGCTGATGTCATGCTGTTGACCATGAATCTTTGTGTAAAACCATTCTTATACAACAATGGCACATAGAGGAAGCATCAACTGTCGAGACCCCTCCAACCTCGGGACACTTACAACCCCGTAGACAGTGGAAAATGGGACATAATAACTGATTATTAACAGAGGACACTTACTAAATTGTGAATGACATTAGTGAGGGTCCACACAACAGGAACACTGAAGAAAGGAATGCTTAACAGCACAATGTGAAGCATTCCGACGCCGAGGGCATACGTCAGCCATATCCCCCGACTGTTCATCACACGGGTGTTCGGGTTCACTTCACTGTGGGCCACGCCGACGTTCATCTTGCTCTTCTGTTAGAACAAAACGATATAGATGAGTGGCTGGCCAGTTACGCAAAAACTAGTTCCAGGAGACTTTGTCACCGGTTTTCAGTATAAAAGCATTCCACAAAAGTGGTATTCAAAAACCGGCCCTTTAAAAACTTTAATTAACTAATAAAGGCAAATGTAGTTTTCGAAGTGTCAACAGAATAAGTTTTGAGTGTCCAATTCTCCAACTTTTACTGGCTTAATGAACAACAGAGAATAACTTTCCTATTAAAAATGGAGTATGTTAACCAAAAAAAAAAACCCAAAATGGAAACACCCCTCCAACAATAGTTCCTTATGAATAGCTCCTGCTGATTGGCTACAAATTTGTTTCGTCACCCAGCAGGTTGGACTTACCAAGAATTGTTGAATTTAGTTCCATAAGCTTGAGTACACAAAAGAAAACCCATTAAAAGTAAGAGACGAATACCCTGTTACTTTTACAGGATCAGATTGTTTTAATTATTTACATTTTAATTTATTTTCTGTATTTTGAAACTTGTGTTGCATTCTGGGAAGGTCTGTTGATTGAACAGGGGCCATTATATCCAAAACACCTGCTGGCTATAGTTATCTTTTTTAAGTTGGTCAGTGGAGAGGTTAAATTTTAAATTGGTTATTCATTAAAAACACAATTAAGGGCTGCAAGTAAAAAAAAAAAGAAAAAAAAGAAAGTGCTCGCTCTGCACAACCTCGAGGCTTGCAGCAAGTTTTGCAATGGGGTCAGCACAGGGTTATGTAAAAGTACAGCCTTCACAGAGAGTGATTCGTAGGCTTGAAACACAATTTTAGATCGGCCTTTACTTAAAAATCTCAAACCGCATCATTACAATAGAATACACAAGTCCATTTGAATTTTTCCTGTAGCTAGTGAAGCTCTTTGAACAGCATCATTATTTTCACAGAATTTTTTTCTCATTTTATAAGTTGATTTCTGCTATCAAATCTGTTTGTCATGTAATTTCCCTTAATTTTTTTAACAAACATCTCTGATTGTTAAGGAAATATTGCAACCCAGGGTTACAGTTGGAGTAAAAACACTGAAATAAATGGACTGTAACTAAAATAAACGCTATACATGTGAGAGTGGCAGGATGATAAAGCACAAAGTTACACAGTACTCTTGCAGGTGGGAATCTTCATGTGAGTAAACTGGCTCAATCCACTAGCATCTGTCTAATGTGTTACTTCCATGTAGGCTTACTCAGCTAGTGAGAGTTGATTGAGCAATGCTGATTTGTAACATTTACATTGTATTACACTGAACCTTTTGAATAAAATATTCTTAAAGATTGTGCCCAATAAAACCATCTTATTAAACATTAAACACCATCTTTAAAAAAAAAATTTAAACTCTACATAAAATAAGTTTTTTAAAATACCATTTTCATTAAAAAAAGATTCAAATATTTTGGAATTGTAGATGGTTTAAACAGTAAATAACTACGGATGGAAAAGATCTAGTTAAGAGTAGACATTGGACTCCATGAGGTCCCAACAAATCATACACGTACAATAGGTTGATTCTTGGGTTCTTTACCCTAATCCATTTCGATATGTGTTGCTAAACCCAAATCAGATCATTTGTAACAGTTGCATTTTTATTTGCAACAGCCAGGAAGATGAATGGGACATTTTATGGCATGTTTGCTTCATCTGGCGCTATTCAGGCAGCTGAAAAGTCAAAGTTCAATGTTCACTGATGTGGAGTTTACTTTATCATCTCAGCATTAAAGACTAGATAATCAGCACTCAAATTAATAGCATTTACAGCAAAATATGAAGGAATGTCTCTAAAATCATCGAAGATAAAATAAACAATAAAACTAATTTAAAATAGTAACCGAATAGTTCATTTTAAAAATGTTTTACAGCTATCTGACATGTTATGTAATAAACGCCACGTTTTCTCCACAAACCTAGCGGAGCATTTGCATCTATTCAACAGAACAGACTCTACTTGGTTTTGCAATAACACGCTGCAGGAGGTAAACAATTCCACGATATTGAGCTAGCAGCACAGCTACACGACAAAACTGTCTTCTTTCAGCACAATTTTATATTTTCGTCTATGCAATTACGTTATCATATCTCTTTAATCACGTTTATCGTCCAGTCCGCAATGAGTAGCTTTTGCACATGAACAATGCTCATTATTTAGCATCAGACGCTTTCATAACAAACACCAGTTGCTTTTGTTTCTCACTACTTAAAGTAAACAGCTGAAACATCAACGAAAACTCGTAGAGTGTCGCCTTATTGTGAAATTGCGGCCTGTTCGTGGTTATTATAGCTGTGCGAAAGATTAGGTTTTGTAAGAGATGAGTAATAATACCTTGTTAGCGTCCGGGTGATGCAGGCTGAAGCGCTGCCGACTCACCGCACACTGACACCACAAACACTGCTACAGCCGCTAACGAGAGCAGGCAGGGAACTCTCGCGAGACTTCCTCAGCTACGCACACAAATAATAAGGGTTTACAGAATAAAACGAGGTAAATCCCTTTTATTAGCCGCATAAGCTGTGTTAGTGTCATAGAATCAGCTAGTTAAATGTAAACTAAACATTTAGATAAACATGTAAATCATTTAAAAGTCCAAAATCATTAGATAACCCTGGGAAATATTTAACAGATTAACAAGTGCCTGTGAAATCACTCCCTATACTAAATATGTAATAATATATTTTACAATATTTATTTCATTTTGAAATAATGGCAAACTCCTTGATATAAATTGTATTGTAAATAAATGAAATGTAAAAAAAGATTTTAAAATCACATTTGCTTACTACAAAGGCTACCAAACAGCTAAGACGAACATTTTCAGAAAAGGTAGTTGTTGGTTGAGAATAACAGATATACGTTTATTTCAAATTGAAGGATATAGAGCCTTACAATAATGGTAGACATTTGAATATATAACATGACGATAACATAATGATGCAATATGTATAGCGGAATTGCATAATAGTATAATTAGTTTTGTATTAACAAATTGATGTTCAATATATAGAGTATAATAACTACGTTTGTTTTATAAGCTCTGAAAATGTTTTTTAAAAGAAATTGAAACAGATCGAGTGGGCGGAGAGATGAGGTGACAGCCGTCCAATCAATGTGGAGAATAGTACTGACGTCATTTAGGCGCCAGACAAGTCATGGTAGAGACGCTGTCACGCTGAAAACAAAACATATGAAGTAACAAGTTGCCTAAATGCAATATCCTTTTTCTAAACACACGTTCTCCTTTTAATGCAGGTGAGTTTCAATGTTTTTGTCGCTTTCAAGGGTTCCGCAGTTACTTCCAGGGCGCGCGTTTTTTTTTTAAACTGAATTCTTCGTGAAAATGTGCTCTGTTTCAGTGCTTTCTTTGAGAAAGCAAGATGAAGGCGCTTCCTCCAGACACCGTGCGTCTGTTGTGCAGCTCTCAGGTCATCACATCTGTCCTGAATGTGGTCAAGGAACTGACTGAGAATTCGCTTGATGCTGGTTCCTCAAGCCTCGAAGTCAAACTGGTGAATAGCTGCACACAATTATTATAGATTCTTGATAACTTTCGTTTGACAGACCTAGAATTATTTAACTTACATCGTAACATCCAATCATGTGCAATGCTCAATACGTTAAAATAATATGCAATGCACAATACATTAAAAACTCCCTAAGACGAAGGACTAAATAAAAATCGCACTCCTTAAAATAAAAAAATTCACCTCTTGATTACCTTACTACTTGTATTGAACGTATGTTCTTAAGTGACAGATACTCACGTGTAGTTTCTAAACAGTGTTGAATCTGTTTTCATCCTGTCTGGTGTTCAGGAGAATTATGGACTGGATCGCATTGAAGTTCGAGACAATGGCTCTGGAATTAAAGCGTTTGATGTTCCTGTGATGGCTGTACAGCACTACACGTCTAAAATCTCCAGCCATGAAGACCTGGAGCGCCTTGAGACTTACGGCTTCAGAGGAGAGGCTCTGGCATCAATATGTGCCATCTCAGAGGTTACTTCAGACTAATACCATTGAGTTGATAATAATAATACATTTTGTTTGCTGGTGCCTTTCAGGACACTAAAGGACACCTTAAATAGCAGTAAAATACAGATCAAAACAAGAATAATAGAAACAGATAAGATACACAAACAAAAAGTACTACAAGTTAAACGCCTGTTTAAAAAGGAATTTTTAGGATGTATTTAAAAGTTTGCAGATCTTGGCTATGGCGGATACCACAAGGCAAGTGTTTCCACAGTGCAGGAGCTGCACAGCAGAATGCTCGTTCGCCAAGAGAGGAGGGGGAGAGTGAGAGATGGTGGTGCTAGAGCGCAGTGAACGGGAATGAGAGCGGATTGAGAGAAGGTCTTTAATAGGATTTCTAAATAGAATTTTAAAAGGAGGGAGTGGAGCCATGAAGGGCTTTGTAAGCGAGGAGAAGAATTTTGAATTGGGATCGAAATTTTATAGGGAACCAGTGGAGCTGTTGGAGTTATACAGATATTTGACTGAATAATGTTTATAAAGATTTTTTACTTTGACATCTGACTGCAAATTTCAGACATTGTACAATATAGATTTTCTTGAATTTTTTTCTTAAAACTTAGAGCAGGAGTCTCTTAACTCAATTCCTGGAGGGCCGCAGCCCCTGCAGGTTTTTTGTTCCAACCCTGTTTCAAGAGACACACAGTAGCTTCATACAAACCCAGAGGAGCTTAATCAGTGGAATCAGGTGTGTTCAGCTAAGTTTGGAGCAAAACTGTGCAGCGGCCCTCCAGGAATTGAGTTTTTCACCTGAGTGCATGGCAACTTTTCTCAACTTCAACGGGAATTCAAAATGTATTTTCAAATAAATAGTCCACCAAAGTTTGCTATTCATCATTAGCATGTTCAAGAGTAGCAGTCTAGCAGATTTTAGACATTTTTGCTTTATACATTTTCTTTGTTTTTTTTGGAAAAAAACTGAAATTGAGCGTTTCATCCTAGTGCATAACACTTTTGCCCAACTTTAAAGGCAATTCAAATGTAATTATCAACCAATTAGTGAACAAAAAAACATCAATTACATGTGCTAGAGTAGCAGCTTAGATCAATTGAGACATTTTTTACTGTAAAAATGTTTTTAATTAATTCTTCAAAATTGGGAATGCCAGCTGTTTTTATGATTAAGATTTTCTAGTAATTGCAATGTCATACATTTTTTTTTCAACTTTCTGAAGGACGTAACGATGCCCATTGATCGCATTGATGACTGTAAAAAAATTATGGATGTGGCCAGCGCAGTACAGTGATTGGTTCAGTGTAGCTGTCAATCACATAACCACGCCTCGATTTTTTAGGAGAAAAGAGCTATATGAAAACTTTAAAGAGATTGTCATATTCTGTAATTCTGGGTGTGCCATCAACTACTGCTGTTTCTGCTCTTTCCCAGGAGTCTTTAAAAAGGGAGTTTTCTGGAAGTAAACCAAAGCTGCCTCATTTAGGAGTAGAGCGTACAAGGACTCTGTTTTTGGGAAATTAGCTCTAACATTAAAAAATTCTAGAATATACCAGACATTTAATGTAATTGCAAAATAATTGAAAGTTTATGGTGGCTATGAGCTGGATTTTTTTGCTTACATTTTACGATCAACATTAAATCATTCTTATGTAGTGCTTTAATAAAAACATTTTAACAAAAAATAAACTGCTTATTCCCTGTCAACCTCTGGCTTTTCAACTCGGGCGGGAACTACTGGATCATAAATCTTCAATAATACCTCACAATGTGTGTCTGGGGGGACAGGGAGTGCTGCTGTCTGGGGCCTCAGCCATTGGTAATCCAGTGTACACTGCCTCTTAAAGCTGGGTAACACCAACCCGATGCCAAACAACAACAAAAAGTGAGCTCGAACACGTCAAACTGACATCACCCTGTTACAAACTATAAGCCGCTTTGTGACATGCATAAGTGGACATTATCTTTACGTATAAGCTCAGAACGTTAAACAAGCACACAGCTGGCAAACGTTTGTTGTTGCAGCACTTTCATTCTGTGCAACAGAAGCGTGGCGTTGAGAAGCCTTCAAGAAGAATTAACCACAGCAAATGAAACAGTGTTCATAATGAATTCTCCACACCTCACAAGACTCGCTACTTGTTAAAACTAGCTTGCTATCAAAAATATGTATGTATTTCCATGGGGAAAAACAACTAAGATATAACTAAAATGGAGCTATTATGGAACTAAGTAAAAATACACACTTTTAAAAGCACTCAAAAATTACTAGTAAAATGTAAATAAATAAATATAATTTGATACTGCCCACCTGCAAAGAGGCAACTGTTGTTACTATGTTAACAATGGTTTATCTACATCAGCATGTGATAAACCCCTCCTGAATTCTGTTCAACAACTTGTTATAAAAGGGTTTAAAAAAAAAACTGAAAAATAATGATTTTTTTATATAACTATTTTTTCCAATGTTTTTCTGTTGGAACTACTATAGATTATTTTTTGGTCTTGTAAAGCAAAAGAACACTACTAATTGAATTAGATTTATTTTGTGGTGCCACAATTCTGTGCATCTGGAATAAGTTCAATGAATTTAAAGGTTTAGCTGACAATCGATTTCTCTTTCCAGATGGTCATCACAACCAAAACGGCAGCTGATGATTTCAGCATTCAGTATTCAGTCGATCACAACGGACAGATCGTCTCTCAGAAGCCTTCTCATCTTGGCCAGGGTAGGCGCCTGTTAATGCAGTTTTTGATACACTTGATTTATGGGAACACTGTGCTCCTTACAAACCTCTTCCCGCAGGCACTAGTGTTTGTGCAGTAAATCTGTTCAAGAACCTCCCTGTGAGACGGCAGTATTATTCCAACACTAGGAAATGTAAAGATGAGCTCAAGAAGGTCCAGAGCTTGCTCATGGCCTACGCTGTTATAAAGCCTGAGCTACGAATCACACTGAGCCACAACAAGGTATGTCCCCGAGTTAAAGCGCGTTTCGGCTTCGGAGTGTGCTGCTATAATAACTTAATTAATAACTATATAAATTAGGTTTAAAAAAATGTTTACAATTTAAAATCCAAAATTTTACTAATTAAAAAGTCTTAAATTCACTATTCACAGGTCTTATTTTTCTCATGTTCATGCTCGTCTGATATGTTTTTGTTGTTGTTTTATTTATATAAATGAGAGTTAGGTTTGCCATAGTCTGTGAAAATGCTCACAAACATTGAAACAAGTCATAGTTAGGGTTACCAGTTTGAGAAAACGTTTGTAAATCATCAAACAATGTGTTTTTAAACATCCTGTTTACATTGCATGTAAACAGTATTATTTGCTTTTATTATGCAAAATGAATTATTACGCAAAGGTATTTATTTATTTTATTATGCGTTTATTATGCAAAAAAGTGTTATTATACAGGTCCTAAATTTGATTCTAAACAGTCTTAAAAATGTATTAAAAGTCTTAACTCTGATAAAAGTTTGACATTGACATTGTTTAGACATTGTTGCTATATGGTACTAAAAAGATCCACCTATGATTAAAAGCCAGCTTTGTGTGCTTCTTGAGAAACTATTTTGGCTTAGTACTCAAGATTTATTCTGAAGGCTGTCAACTAATTCAAACCATATCAAAAGCAACACGTAGTTCATTGATGTACATTATGATGTACAGATGTACATTAAATTATTTTTTAAACATTTTTGGATGAGTAAAACAGGATTTGTATTGAGTGGTCATTTTAGACTAACCACAAGGTGTCCTCACACTTCAACAAATACCATGGGAAACCTCTCTAGAGTATCGAGTTTCTATTCCATTCAGTGACATTTAATCATCCCACTACATTAGCACACGCACTAATATCCCTTATTTAGCATCAGGTTAAACGTTTACCTCTACTTGCTTTCGTTTTAGCCTCAGTTCCATCACAGTTTTAGGTTTTACACTTGGATATTAATCACAAAAATGTTTGCAATTAACACATTTTTTGTGTGTGACTCTGTAGGGTTGCATTTAATAAAGCATTCATTGATGATAACCTGAACCTTTCGACAAATTGTGAGCATTATTAATTGGGGCACAACATTGCCTGCTTCCCCTCCAAATTTAGCAATGTAACCCCACGACGAACCACTAAGCCTTAAATCCTCGCCCTGCCATACGATCCTAAAGTAACAAGCTAAGTGGTACGAGTTTTCCATGTGTTTTCTGGAGTCCTGTAACAGCCCGCTCTCCTGATACCAGATGCATCTGGCCTTGCGTCGTACCTTTCATTAAATTCCTATCGTTCAGGTTGTAGATCATCCGTGCACCCGTTTCATGCCATCAGCACCTCCAGGCGTATCTTGTATCACAAACTTTGCACTTCACCCTGCATTGGGTTTCATGACCCTTCAAAAAGCTGTTTACCAGTCCGGTTTCTTTACAGCCATCAAATTGTAGATTTCATAGTTTTGTGGAGCGCATGCTTGCAGAAATCAACACCTTGGATATATATACTAGCAATGACAGGCCAGAACGGGTGTGGAAATATTCGATGCTCCCCTGCTGGTAACTTGTCTGCCTGATGCCTCCCGATGGTGGAAAGCCTTGATAACAACAAGGAGCAGCTTTCTGATGATGGGTTGTCTGTGCAATACACCATGCAGAGTTGTTTTTTGTGTGATCTGGACATTCCCAAAAGTTCAAGTGTTTAATGTGAAGGCGTGATTGGTGGGAAATGGCTGTTTGTGCATGAGCAGGTGGTCTTATTTTAGGATGAAGGAAAAATGGCTTGACCCGTTTTTGCCGTGTTGTTGCAGGCTGTGATCTGGCAGAAATCCAGGGTGTCGGATCACCGAGCTGCCCTCATGTCCGTGCTCGGAGCGGCCTCTGTAGCCAACATGCTCCCCGTCCAGCATCACCAGGAGCAACCAGAGGTCAGTCAAGCACTGAGAAAACACCAGAATGTTTATCTTTTCCAATGTGAGCCCTAGGGTGCCGCAGATGCAACCGTGTTTTCCACAGGATGTAGTTTTGGATGATGGTGCTGCAAAGTTCAAGTTGGGTTCATTTCAATTGCATATATGATGTGAATATTGCTTCCCGTGAGCGTGAACCTCCTCGCTCTGGAATCAGAATGCTAAAACCAAAGACTCATGGAACAACTTAATTCCGAGCGGCTTTCCTCTCCCTGGAGAGCTGTTTCTCGTTTTCCTGGTGCCACATTCCGCAGCAATGACTTTTTGCATGAATGACTCAGCACTCTTCGCCAGGTTATACCTTTAATAAAGCCTTTTAATTTCCATCAACGGATTAGAGCATGTTTGCTGCCTTTGTGTTTGAAGGCTTCGGTTAATTTTTAGACAATTTTGAACACATCACGCAAACAAAACATATAATCTCATGTCAAGTTAGTGGAGAATTTGATGTTTGTTCTAAATATGAACTCAGGCATGTACAAGTTTTCTCAATTACAGTAACAAAATTGATTTCAGCTGACACTTGGCAAATTTGGCCTTAGGGGCTATTTAGTTTAAAATAATGTTTTTAATAAAAACAAACTTTTAAAATGTTATGCTTATTGTCCAAAGATTATGCAAAAACAAAACCAATACAAATAAACATTAAAAAAACAGTAAAAAAAGAAAAAGAAGTGTCCTAATTTCAGAATTGTCCAGAAGTAGTGTTCATCATGTGTCAATTCACAGTTTTCATATCAGACCGTTACATCATCTCTATCACAATTTGACATATATTGAAAAGAAAGAAAGAAACCCCCCAAAAATTTATTTATTTTCAGTGACAAAGTCAGGTATTCTGTTTGTAACTCATCTGTTTTGCAAAATAATAAACCCATTTTTCTCAATTTTTCCCAAGAACTTATCTTTTTTAAGTCTTCGCCATCAAATACATTTCTTTACTCAAGTCGATCCAATTATTCAGAGTTTGTCTCTCTTGTCTCAACCAAGTGCATGAGATTGCTTTCAGGTAAAAGAAAATTATAAACCCTTTTTTTCCAAGTCCATTACGATTGCTTGGACTGCAAATGAGATTGAGGAAAAAGAGGAACCTTTTCTACTAACTGTTATTTGCAGCAACAAGGTGTTCTATATGTCTTCTTCTCAAAATCTAATTCCAGCATTATGTGGACATTATCATCTTACAATGATTATTTTTGTCTACAGTTAAAATTCTAACCACTTCATATGGGATTGATCTACAAGCACCTCGTATGTTTTATAGTGGTTAAAAACGAAAGAAAAAAAATACAAAAATTCAAAGACACTGTTTTCATGCTGTACCTGGGAATTGATGGGTCTCTGCACAGACTCAGTGCACTTTTATACTTTGTGACAAATGCAGCAAATTTACAGGTATTGGTGACTGAAATTATCCAAGAAGGTTGAATCCCAGATGCCGGAGTATCTCTCTGCAACTTGATACGATACTTATTGGCTCTCAACAAAATCTAATTTCAGCATAAACTGAATTACAAGACCTCCTAAATTGATTTGTCACTATTTCTGTTTAATCGTGTTCTAGAGGTTTAAAATTCAAACCACTTTAAATTTGTTTGATCTGCGAGCGCCTTGTGCTTTTTATAGTGATCTAAAAAGGTAAAAAAAAATAGACCTCTTAAAATGATTTCTAATTTATTTCTGTAACAGTGTTTTATATGTTTCAAATCTTCCAACACCTTTTTTTTCTATAGTGATTAAAAGCTATAATGTAAGCAAAATCACTTTTGACTGCACACATTAAAAGGCTCTATTTTTATGCCGTGCCTGATCATTGATGGGTCACCATACAGATTCAGCACTCCAGCTTTGGTCTAAATGCAGCACACCTTGCGACAAATGCAGCAGTGAAATAAAAGAGCCTTAAAGGACATGGTGAAAGGGCCTCAGAGGGACATACAGTAACCTGCGTGCGTTGGCAAGAGGCCACAACCCCGCTGCTCTGGCACAGATTTAACACACTGCTACAAACGGAATGAGCCAGCAATTCTTCAAGCATTAAAGTGCATGAGCGATTTGATTTGGTACAAACGCACGGTTGATACGGGTCTCTGGGATTCTAAAGTGATTTATTGTTTATTGTGGCCACATGTATCTGTGCAGAACGTGTTTAGTGCAGGTGTAATGTGTTTGCTGCCTGCGGGGCTCAGCACTAATCCTGCATGACTAATCGTCAATGCTTTTTGGGTCACTGCAATTATCCCCTATTTTTATGTTCACCATCATCCACATATGCTATGAGATTAAAATATGTTATAAAAGATGTTATATAAAGCCTTCTATGATGGTGAAAAGCTGTGCATATATATTTGTATTTTAAATATTGAGTTCTATTCAGTTAATATTGTGCAAATGAAGATGTTTTGTTCTTATTAGAGCAGAAATCACACCACATTTACATTTACATTTTTGCATCTGGCAGACTCTTTTGTCCAAAGCGACTTATATTAGGGGAGAGCTGCTCATAATATAAATTTTATCAACTGATCAATAAACCAAAGCAGTGAGGGCATAGAGGAAGAAGATAAAGACAGAGGAGGAAAAAAAGAAAGTAGTTTTTTTTTATAGTAGGTGTTCCCTGAAGAGAAGAGTTTTCACTTGCTTTTTGAAAGCTGTTAGTGTTGCTGCTTTCCTGACTGGATCAGGAGTTTGGTCCAGCAGCCAGGGACAGTGAGAGAGAAGGTTCTGCTGAGAGATCTTCTGCCCTTGTGGGATGGAACCACAAGTCGCTGTTCCTTCTCTGAGCGCAGGCTTCTGTAGGGCATGTAGGAGTGTATGAGCTCATGGAGGTAAAGAGGGGCTGATCTGGAGATAGTTTTGTATGCCAGCGATAGCGATTTGAATTTAACACAAGCTGCAATGAGGAGCCAGTGAAGAGTGATGAAGAGGGGAGTTACATGAGCTCATTTTGGTTCCCTGAAGATAAAATGAGCTGCAGAGTTCTGGATCGTCTGCAGAGGTTTTAGCGCATTTGCTGGAAGTCCTGCTAGTAGAACGTTGCAGTAGTCCAGACGTGAGAGGACCAGAGCCTGAACCAGGAGTTGAGTAGCATGTTCAGTTAAGAAGGGCCTGATCTTTCGAATGTTGTGCAGTGCAAATCTACACACTCGAGTCGTCTTTGTGATGTGGTCTTTGAAGGACAGGTGTTCATCCAAAATCACTCCAAAATTCCTGACTGTAGGAGAAGGGGTGACTGTAGAGGATTGCAGCTGGATGGTGAGGTCGTGATGCACAGAGGGATGGGCCGGGATTACCAGAATGTATTCATGTAAATCAGACTTGCTCGCTACTCCTAATGTGTTAAATGCTTAATACAAGGACTGCTGCATTAAGGCCTATCATAGCTCGTATGCCATTTTCACTTGATTTGAATGACATTTCTCACTCTTCGTTGTTGACACGAGTTACTCTAAAGGTTTCACATAGTGCTAGTTCTTTGATTTTGAGTGACAGCTGTGGTGGAGTTGTTGGAATCTGTATGTGGCAGCATTATACAGGTAAATATTTCAAACACTTCTCTAAGTTCTTTTAACAGATTTTACACAATATAGTAATGGCAACATAAACAGTATCATAAACTGGACATTTTTCAGTAGGAGCACTTTTAAGCCAATCTAAGATTTTTTAAGTTGTAGGCAGAGCATGATTCAAATATTTAGTGAAAATTTTAGAAAAGTCCAAAAACCATTAATAAAATATTATAATACAGTTTTTGAAATAGTACATTTTAAAATAGTTTTATTTGTTTAGAGGCTAGCAGCCACTTTTTTAATGAAACTTTTTTTTTAAATTTAGTTCATATAAAATGCCCGAATTTATTTTTCCGGCTGCTATATTATGTAGAAAAAAAACCCTGTTCTGACTAAAGCATATTAAAGAGTTTATAACAAACATGTTTTGGCCAATCTTCAATTACACTAAAGTACCTTCTATGCCATTGTTCTTTTTCCCAAAAAGTCTTAGATTTTGGATTTTTTATTAAAGAAAGTTTGAGGTTTAAGACATTTTCTGAACTTAGTTGTGCTAATAAAGACATACCCGCAGGCGGAGTTAAGACATGCATATGATAACAAATGATGTAAAAAAAACTAGTTTATTGAACTGTGACTGAAAAATACATCCAGCCATACATGTACAGTATGATCCAGAAAGCGACTCTGAATCTGAAGAGAAACATTAACCACAGCTTCGATGATTACAGTAGGACGTGCCTGTATGGTGAGTAACTGTACTCATTTAATAATAATAATAATAATGCCTTCAATTTATATAGCGCTTTTCAAGACACTCAAAGACGCTTTACCATTATCAAAGCATTATTCATTCTCTCCACATTCACACTCTGGTGGTGATAAGCTACCTTGGTAGCCCTCAGCTGCCCTGGGGCAGTCTGACAGGACGTGGCTGCCATTCTGCGCCTACGGCCTCCTGACCACCACCAAACACACCCCACCAGTCACACACATCCATACAGGGTAATGTGGGTGAAGTGGGTTGCCCAGGGCCACAACGGCAGAATGGCCCTAGCGGGGATCGAACCACCAACTTTCCAGTTACAGAACGACCAACTCCACCACTGCGCCATCGTTCATTTGTTCACTGTTTATTGTTAACTGCTGTAATGCTAAGTCGTCTGTCTTGACATCATCATATTTAAATTTCTGCATTCTGCAGGTGCTTGTTGAGTATGAAAGTAGAGATATACACATACAAAGAATTCTACTACTTAAAGGACAATACGAGGCATTGTCACATATGCTTGAACGTGGGGTTTTATCAGGCAAATCGGCCACTTTGTTTGTAAGCTCTCCCCTTTAGGAGTCCCATTTGTCTTTGTTTTGGGGCTCGTAGTATATTTTGCCATGGCTCACTAAGGTTTTATCTGCTTTTGAAATCCGTTTACTTCAAGTAATTTCAATTACTCTAGGTTTTATTAGCATCAATAGCTTTTCATGTTAAGATACCGCAGTCATGTTTAAAAATATAGAATAGATGGTTATACTTTTTTTGTGAGCAGTTAAAATGGCCTTTTTTGTTTTGTTTTGTAGTTGTAATTTAACAAGATACAGTCAGTGTTTCAGCACTTTATTTAAATGAGAAGTATTCTAACCCAACAGCCAGTCTAAAAACATTTTTCATGAAGAATATTTCACAAATACTGAATTGAGGTGGGAAAAGTAAATAGTAATGTGTCAACATAAATCATCAAATGATAAGTGCCCAAATAGAATTGGCATAATTCATAAAGCCATTCATAAGTTTTACAGTCACCCCTCAAATATGTCACTCCTCAGGCCCTATTGTTTAATACAGTCAGGTATGAATTATTTTTTGGAAACTAGTTCCAAATGGAAGTAACATCATAAGACCAAATCATTTTTCATGGCTATGCTTGATCATGAGAATATCACTCTTTTGAATGAGTAAATAACTTTGAATGCATGAATTAGCATTGGACTGCCACTTTAATTCAAAAGTAAAAAATGACATCATGCATCGTTCTTCCTTTCCATCACTTCCCCCTACCTTCAAATGAACCGTTCGACCTTTTCCTCCATCATTAGCAATACGTCCCTTATCTCCCCTCTTTCAGTTAAAGGCTCTCCTATCTCCGAATCTACTTCTCGCTCTATTATTATCTCCCCATTACGGAGAACTGCATAGGTCATACAGTACATGCATGACATGGTGATTCTAATTCAAGCATTTGGCCTGATCTCATCGCTGCCCTGCTGGAGAGGATGCTATTGTTGGTGCACACATGGTGTCCTACTTTGATATGCGAGGCTGATGAAGAATGCACAACGCTAGCATTGTCTAAATTTGCTGGCTCATTTAGGTGTGATTTATGCGTGTTAAGTGTCCTTTTACCGAATATACATTTAGTAGAGCACTGCTGCTCCTGCTTTGCCTTCATGTAGGGAATAACTCTATATGCACGCTTCCGGATTTGCCCTGGGCAGATCTTGGCAGTTCTCTCCTCTCCTGCTGAATGTATAGCTTCTCTCGAGGATGGCGTTTGCCAGTGAAGTTTGCCAGTATTCTCTGAAGCAGCGTTCCAGATGAGAATGCATCTTTGATTCGGACTTATAAGCTGTAAGTCATCCCGGAATTCTAGGACTCGGTAGGTATCGCAGGAGTTAATTTATGGCCTGGAGAGGAGGGTCTGTGGGAGTAATCAGTCATTAACTGCACACTTATCATGATGTCGAACCCCATGCCAAGAGCAATGCTAACCCTTCACCCATCCCTCATAGTGGGACATGTGAAGCCCTTTGCAGATAGCATTGAAATACTTGTTTGCTGTTGATTTGTTTTGTTTTAATGGACACAATCTGTTTTTTTTTATGTTGAGATGCATGAGGCACAACTTTGTCTTGCATGAGCCAGACCACAAAACTCTGGATTTGTTATCATCGATGACAATCATCAATATCGGAAAACAGTAATAAAAAAACAGGTTATGACAGCCTGACATTTCTTTTTCAAAATAAGTGAATTTTCACCTTATTCCTGAGTTCACAACTATTGAATTGGTTTATGATGTATGTACATTTTCAAATAGTAGAAAAAAAAGCATATATAAAAACGTCTGCTTTCTCTGCTTTGAAGTAGTCTTAACATAAGAAGGGAAGCAAAAAAAAAAGAGAACCAAGAGGTGCTTCAAAGAAAAACTCACAACTGAGAGATGTTTAAAAAAAAAACTCACAACAACTTTTTAGTATGTTTTTCCCTTATGATGAACATTTTCAGTACCAGCATGCAAAGCTATCACATGGATCTACATGACTGTAAATCGATCAAGAAAGACATGGATGAATGTAACTATGTAATGGGTTGCATCATGGTTTTGTTGCATCAAACATTGGGATAACTCCATCATTAGGGTTTTATATCAGTTTTCTCAAAGTGCTTGAGTGGTTACGTGTTCTCTGAGGAAGCATGAAGCATGTCTGAGGTTGACTGTTTTTGTGCTGTGGCCGAGATCCTTTTGCAATGGAATAATAACCTCCATTCAGCGCACACAACAGAAAGGACTGGGCCACCTACGCCATGGTAATTGACAAATGTAGCAACGTATACGGCACATAAGTGTTGATTGTGAAAGTCACAATACCCCTGATTATCAGGTTTGTCAGAGACTCCAATTAAAAAGTCCTCTTGCCAGCCAACTGCTGTGCTTGTTAATTCCAAATTGTGAGCTCTAGCATCACAATCCAGCCCCAGATCACTGATTAATTTGGAGCAGTTTCTCATCCCGCCACTTCGCTGCTGCTGCCTTTCGCCAACAGAAACGGCTCACATTTAGGCAACTCCGTAGTTAGAAGATGACAAACGGGCTCTGATAGCGCAGTGAAGTCTTAATTGGTTACTGGAGAATGGGCTGGAGGCCAGCAGTGTGTCATCTTGTTTGTTTGTTTTGGAGGAAGTTCATGGATGCCTCAATGTGCCCTCACAATTAGCGAGTAGGGTTTGTCGCAGAGAGGAAAAATAAAAACAATCTAACAAGCAAGATAATCACATTTCTACACAGAAAGAGGGTAAATAAACGACTCTTCTGTTGTTTGTTCATGGACGAGTCATATTAACAGAAGTCTGATGTTTGCACAGATTGCCATCGATGGATTCTTTCCCAAACCGGGCTCAGATTTAAATTCCACCAGCTCTTCTATGCCAGATAAGATGTTCATCTTTGTGAATAGTCGTCCTGTGCATCACAAAGAAATCCTGAAGGTAAAATAAAGATGTATTTTCTGTAAAATAAATAAAGTTAAATGACAGTGTTTCCCTCTTTTTGTGTGGCTTTTACACAAAAAAAGACATCTTGTTGACTGTTAAGAATACAAAATACTATTTTATGACAATTGTTCAACAGCCAAGACTGTTTTTTTTTTTAAAGAAACAGGTCCTAGTGACTGAAACAGTTAATCTAATTCACTTGAGACTGATCTCAAAAGAGACCAAGAGAGCAAATCCAAAAGATACACCTCTTAATTTACAGCAGAAAAACACATTTGGAACATCAGAGAAACTGTTTTTGAAATTAATTTAGTTTCATTTGATATGCTGAGGAGTGTGTTTTTATTACAAATTCAAACCTTTTTCTTATACAAATCTTCAAAATTGTGCTGATGAAGAAGAAAAAGACTGCTCTTAAGCTCTTAATCTCCGCATTTAGCTTCAAATCCTCACTACAGAAACCCTAGGTTGATGTAATGAACACTATTTCTATAGATTTATGAAATCTTTGATTTAAGCAAGCTATAGAAATGCCTTCTTGCTGTGGTTTCGGCTTCTTTTGAATCAAGTCACAACTTAAAAAATAGAATTGAGGAGGAATTCATTGTTAAATGATTGCTTGAACCTTGTTTGACCAACATTAGGGAGGTGGGCTTTTTTTTTTACCAGTGATGCAGAAGTAAAAGCTACAAAATCGCCTGTATTGCTCATAACTTGCATTTTGCTGTAAATGAATGGGGCATGAAAAAAACTTGAACCTTATTTGATTTATATTTTCCACATTTTTAGTTTCTACAATTTCTAAATTCAACAGCTCCTTGCAACTGCTTAACTTTTATCAAAATGTCTGCTCTCTTTGAGCACATTAAGTATAAAGTATTAAGTATATTTTACCGTTTTTCTGCATGGTCCTATTTTTTCATATATTAGCATAGGACATTGTAAATTTAGACTGGAAGAGAAGTGGGAGGAAGAGAGCGGTAGGGCCCTCAAAGGATTTAAAATTTGTCTCTTATGGGTCCTGCTCACTGACCACTATACCATCCAGCGGTACAGCATTTGTTTTTGTAAAATTCAGCTGTGTTAATTCTCCTTGAGCCATTTTTTACTTTTGTTTTAGTTTTGACTGCTGCGATGTGCTAATTATAGATTATATAGAAGTGCGAGTGGAACACTTAATTCTTTTGATGGCAGATGTTTATGATGTTTACATGATATAAGTTATGATGTAGACAAAAACAAGTTAAAATGATTGAATACTCACACTGTTTTTATTCATTATTCTACCCAACAGCTCATAAAGCAATACACCAATGCTCAGTATAACAGTGAATCAGCAACCCGTCGGTATCCATTTCTAATGATGAACATTACCATACCTGCCTCTAATGTAGATGTTAACCTGACTCCTGATAAAACGGAAGTGATGCTACAAAACAAGGTACAGAAAATCTACACCAATCTTTTAAAAAGCATTCTCGTCAGGCTAATTGGTTTTCATGTGCATGTAACAACCAGGAAGCAGTCCTGCTGGCCATGGAAACTATGCTTATCTCCTTATATGGGTACTCAACTGGAACTGATCATCCCAAAACTGCAGATAACCAACCTAGCATTATCTCACCAGAAGTTTCCGAGTGCTCTAATGTAGCTATGCCATGCCCTACCAGTGAAATTTGTCCAAATGACCCGGAGTTGCTCAATGATTCTTCCTTAAATACAGACCCACAAGAGGATAAACAAGGTGAGCTCTCCCTGAGCAGCACAGCAAACACCAGCTCCTCTTCAATTTCAGAGGATTGGGTGGTCAACAGAAGCTCAAGTGATTTCCAGGGTATTAATTCCTCCTCACCTGCTGACAATGTTGTAATGAACGCTGCTCCTGATCTGAACTCAAACTCCCCAAAGGCATCTATGATTGACACAGTCCCTGGTCAAGTGAGTGACCCATCTGCTGAGAGCTGGAGTGCAGGAAAGGCCTTCTCAAATCAAACCACTGGAGAATACCTAGAACCTGTCAAATTGCACGCCCCACAAGTAAGCAAAGACCCTGTAGGAACTGAGGCCTCTAGTATGAGCTCCAGCCCTTCCAAGAGGCCCGCTAATGTGATAATGGAGAAAATGGCCACGCTGACAGCCTTCGAGCTGATCAGTAATCGTTCTGTGCGTCAGCCATCGTCTGCCTTTTCGCTGTTTGAGCAAGACACCAGATCGCAGGTCCTCAAGGAGAACCCTAGAGCCAGTCTTCAGGATGTCACAGCTGCTGTGAAAGAGAGATGGGAAAGCCTCGGGGAGGAAGAGCGCAAGAAGTAAGTTTCCAGATATGACCCAGTCCCAGTTTCCAGTTGTGGAAGTACATCCTGATCTAGTCAAAGTCAAAATCTGTTTTAATGTCACTTCGGCTACATATACAGACATGAATCTAGAGAAAGGATGTTAAGTTGCCCTTTTACTTTCTGCTGGAACAATTACGTATAAAATCACTTTTACCAGGGACACTAGATTTCACAGAATATTTATGAAGTTTTTAACCATGTAGGGTCAATGGTTTCTTAAAAAACAGCCTTTTTACATAATCTAAACGCACTTCTACTCACAAACGAGACATTTCTGTACATGCATTGCTCGGTTTTAACCCAACAAAAGCTTCTTGCTTTATTGGTGTCTGATTACTGCCTAACACAATGACTTTCAGTCCTGTCTCACTTAAAATGCATACACCAAACCTTTTCTATCATTGTTTTATTAGAGATACTCCACTTAAAAATTTTATTTTGTAGTTTATCATGTAATCAAAACAGGGAGGAAAGGGATAGCCATGGTTAACTTTTAGTCAAAGCCAGAAATGTTTGCAGAAATTCCAAAAATAGAGAGTGCGTTTATGATCTTAAACAAAGTTCTAGTTTGCTCAGATGAGGTCACATGTTAAAGCACAAAACATCAATGTGACATCAACCAATACAACTTTGCATGAAGCTCTTATGGGTTTTGAACAATAAGGGTGAACAATCAAAGATTACACTTTGATTTTTGGGGTGGAGTATCTCTTTAATGTCACCACTATGTCTATTTGATTTTCCAATAAATTATCTTTTGAAAGACGCATACAAACCGCTATGAATTCGCTTTTAGTTTACTGCTTCCATCAACCACTGTGCTGCTCTGCTTGTTCCTCGCTCAGTCACTATTGAAGAGCACTGCTTTATGGGTCACTGGAGCTTTCTTATACAAAATTAAAGAGGACATCAGATGACAGTTTTTAGTTGGTTATTATTATTCACAAGGGGATATATGAATAGATTATTGCTACTTAAGGGTGACTCATTTTCATAAAGTTTTGAAGTAACTTTTTAAAGGCCCCGGATGGATTTTGTTCATTTTAGGGGGAATTATTACTAAAATTAAGATTAACTTTAATTCCCATAGCTGATGGATAATTTAGGAGGAGTTTATACTTATAGTATTTTAGTTTTATTTAGCTAGGGCTTTTAAGTATCAGTAAAAATTATGAAGGAAAAAAACACCTATTATGTAAAACACTTAATGTTTTATTTAAGCACACCTTCCAAGAATAATTAACCATTGTTTAGTTTGAAGTACCAGTATGTGATCTGTTCACAGAACTTGTGAGTTTGGGGAGGGTGGCTTGCTGCTTCCAAAAGGAGAACTTCCAAAAGGAGAGCCGAAGACTTGGTCTAAAAGGCAATACATCTGGGCAATTCACTCATGATTAGATTAGAGAAGTCTGACAAAAGTCATAATGTACAGTAGTAAATCTACAATTTTAGGGTTGTCACTTCAAATAAATTCCTCTTAAAATCCCTGCATGCCAAGTCAGCAGAATTACATGAATGGAAAGTGAATCTCAGCATATCTGCGCTTATGTAACGTATGGAAAAAGACATCTGAATCCCATTGCTCATTATTGCCGTCTTAAGCCTTGTCAAGCTCTCACTTTTTATGCTGCTGAACGGTAGTATGTGCTTACGAGAGTCATATTTACATGGATCTATGTTCCACTGGCCCATCACATATGGGCATGCTGAGCTAAGAGGTCAGAGATTGTTGACATGGATGTTTGGGGGAGGGAGTTTTGCTTGTTATATTTTTTTTGCCGTGGTCTGATGCAGCAATAAAATACCTGGCGTCGGTCCAGAAACTCTATATGCACTTGGTTTACATCCAAAGTGCCCACACTGGGGAACAGGACTTTCTTATTGGAGATTTTATGTGCATTTTATCGTCTTGATGAATTCCTGGCTAAGACTACCAACTGTGCTCTCTAAATGGAGTTCGACATGAATGTCCAGTGTGGTCCATCTCGGGACATAGATAAAAGTCTTTTTCCTAATTTCTTGCATTAAACTGGAAGTGTAGATTTGTTCATCACACAATATTACTTTAAAATATTTAACATTTTAAATTGAAATCATTAGCTTTGTGGCTAGGATAATTTTAGCATCATTATAAGATAATCAACAAGAACACTTTTGAAGCACAAAAGCATTTAAAGAAGACTGAGCAGCTGTTGATTGGTTACTGCACATATGACAGAGGGGGGTATAGAGTGATGTCATTGATTGTATATAGCATATATAATCCATAAAGTTAAAAGAGGCTCAAATTGGGCTTTATACACTAATATCCACAGAGGTGAGACATAGTGAAAGGTTTACATTTTATATAACTTAAACTAATTTTTAAATAATTCAGGAAAAAAGTCAATTACACATCTTTAAACATTTTTTTTAATTTACAAATAAGACAAACAGACTAAGCTCCAAAACCAACTTGAAGAGTCTTCGATTTCGCCATCACTAGGGCATATATATAAAAAATAATAAAGAAAAGCAATGTTAAATCAGTGAAAAATAAGCTTTATGTTTGTTACATCCTGCATGCTCTAAGAGAAAGGTAGAGATAACACTAGATGAGATGTAAAACCCTGTAAAAGATGTAAAATCTTTTAAACATCTTGATGGACTGCTCAATTTATATACCTATGAAGCGAAGATACCTGATTGGAAAGGAAGAAGGAAAGAAGAAAGCGATGAGTAGTGAACAGTGAATCCAAACGTTTCAATGGGTTAAATAAGAAATAATCAGTTAAAAAGCCTGCAGGTCAATAACACATTGCACTATTCACGCCCTCAAGCTTCAACCTTTTGCTCCGTTAAGAAGTAATTCGGGGATACCATTGGCCTCTGACATCTTTTTTTTTTCATTCATTTCAATGCATTTCAAGCTTTCCTATTCATTGGTTTTTTATCTGCATGTTAATTTGCATCCTTCTCTGGCATCCAGGCTCCAAAACCTTACAGTGCATTTGAAATAGTGCCCAGACCAGTGTACAGTAGCAGGCTCCTTGCAATGGCTCAGATGTTTATTCCCAAGTCTATCCAGAAACTTTCAGTCAAGTGTCAAGCCTGTTTAATTTTACAGCCCCCCCCCCCCCCCCCCCTATCAGCTATCATTGCTATCAGCCCCCCATCTGGTCACAAGTATCAAATGTTTTTTTATCTTGCCTTTATTCAGCTAGTTAAAATTTGTTTTGCTGTTTACGGAAGAACAACTTCAACAAATGAAATCAGGGTTGCTTGTGTGAATGACACAGCTTCTGAAATTGTCGCACCCAGCTTGAATGTAAACATGCTAGAAGTGATGCATGCCAAACCATCTGTTGTTTTTGATTATGTAGTCCCATGATTGAATATGAATGCTTGAAAATATCCACACGTGTCCAGAGTGGGACAGTGAAAGTGAAACGCCTGATTTGTTCACAAGATTGAGGCGTCCAAGTGACGGTCAGTATGAGTTGTTTTTTTAGACCAAGATTTTTAGATCAGGACCACTCTTATTCAGAGAGCATAGTTTAGGAGCTTCACCAAAATCATCCAAAGGTTGAAAAGCAATAATCAGATCTTGAGGTTGTGAATCTGAGCTGTGCAGTCATTTGGATGTTTCTTTCTTCACCTAACCACTTTGTCACCTGTCTTGACTCTTTTATATGGCATTTTTAACTTCTGCTCTGATAATTTCGCCTTTGCTCTTTTAACATCGTTAAATCTCCACACAGACGAGGCAACTGTTTCAGTTTCACTGTCCAACTGTATTTATTTTGAAGAATCTTCAATGAACAAACAGGCTTTTCAGGGATTCTCTTTTTATAGCAATCATGATGTTCAGCTGTTTTCAATGAACTTGTTCACCTCTGGAATGTTTCAAACAGGTACTTCTGGAGCATTCCTCTACTTTTGCAGTTTTTCTTTTTGCAGGTATTACAGCTTTATACGGTTTCTTCTCATTGACGATTGTGAAATGCATATTTGGATTCCTTTGTAACTATTTTTACCCTTTCATTTAAAACTGAATCAGGGCAATCTTTAAGGTCCTTGGAAAGAATTGTTGCTGTCTTGATGGGTGTATGAAGTTATTTTTCTTGAAAGTGAGATTATGTATGTATTTGAAACACAACCTGCAAATCTGTGTCTACCTCTGAAAATGATTATATCTAGATTTAAAATTTTTTATTCTAAGTCAAATTTGTAAATATGCGTAGAAAGGGATGACTTTGTTATGCAACAATATTGCCACAAATATAACCCCATAAAGGAGGTACTTCATAATTATGTTGTTAAATGTATGCAGTTTCAGCTTTGCAAAAGCAAAATCTGAGAATAATAGAATTCTGTTATAAATAGTATATTTTATTGTAAAAATAACACTTAAAGGTGCCATATTAAGTTAACCTGAACAGTGCTGTTTGTGTAATGTTATATTTATTTTCTGGGAGCTCAAAAATGACTTAATAATGCTAGCACCACCCATTATTTACCTGCCTCCCATTAACCAATCAGATGAACCGCTAAGGCAGCTCATCTCAATGCTGAACGGACATGCTGTCTGATCAGGAAGTGTTAGAGTAGCAGACCTTTATGGAACAACAATGACATATTAAAACGTTTTAAAGAAGCGCTCAACATTCACATTCACCGAATTCTGTCTGACAGGTGAGGTTTGCCCAGCAGGGGGCATGACATAAACATGGCTGTGGGAGGAGCAGGGATAAATGGTGCATTTGGCAGAGCCCAACAATTTGAGACGATTCAAAGACATTGCATGCATATTGATCGGTCAGTTTTTTTAAAAAATGCCTTTAAAAGGGCATAATAGGGCATGTTTTATAATACATATATTAGAGTAAAATAATAGATGTTTTTCTTTTTAATTAAAAGTTTTTTTCAAACAGTAACTGTTACAAAAATCTACAACATATAACTAACCTGACATCAGAAATCTGCAAATTTTCCCCCAGAATTTGACAGTGTTACTTTCATATTGCTTTCTAGCAATGATTAATGAAGTACGTGTTATTTTATCTCGTCCCTTCTTAGGTATGAAAGCAAGGCAGAGAAGTCTCTGAACGCCTACAATCTTCAAAGGAAGAGGGCAGCGGAGGGAGGTGGCCAGTGCGTCGAGGCCAAGAAGCAGATGAGCGCGGAGTCTCCATTGAACAAAGCTCAAGGCGTGAAGCGCAAGGCCCCCCTCACTAATCAGCAGGCCCTGGACAAACTCTTCTCCTCTCAGGCCTCCAGTAAGAGGAGCCCTGCCAAACTCTCCCGACCCCTCCCGTTCAGCATTGCAACCCTCAAGCAGAGTCTTAACCTCCTCTCCATCCAGAACAGCTCGAGTGTGCAGGGCCTCAGGCTTGTAAACTGCTTGGCTTCTCACGCTGCCTGGCTCGTTTTATGCGGCAGAAAGCTCATGTTGTTGAACCCATTTCGAGTGGAGGAGGCCTTGCTGTTTAAACGACTTCTGGAGGATAATATAATTCCAACTGTGAGGCTGCAGACCCCTGTACTACTGACAGATGGGTAGCCGCTCTCGTTTTCTCACCCAATTATGACATTCTGGATGCTTACAAAGCATAAAATCAGCATAAAAGCTGATTACGCTGCAATAATTTGAAATGCAGTGCTTGAATATTAACACACATTTGGTTTTTCAGGGTGCTTGGTGGGTCAGAGTATATGGAGGTTCTTCTGAAGATGGAGAAAGGCGTTCCTTGCTTTAATGGAGAGATCTTCTTTACTGACCCCAGGCTTGTGGCAAATGGATTTCAAATCAGACTGATTACAGGTAACAAAGTTATACATGTTCTTAATTAAAGAGTTCTGATATCAGCCAAATTTGGCTTGGTGTTTAGTGATGAATCGAACTTGAATCGAAACTTTGAATAGACTAGTTTTTTTTTTTTTATATTTTCGAGCAAATTCAGTTACCACACATTGTAAACCCACATGTTTATATTACATGCAAAGCATTGTGGTTAATTTTTTTATTTTTTATTTTTGTTTGTTTTTATTTTTATATTTTTAAATGATTTTATCAGTTTCCCAGCAATGGGTTGCGGTAGAAAGGGCATCCGCCGCGTAAAACATATGCCAGAGAGTTGGTGGTTCATTCCGCTGTGGCGACCCCGAAAGGGAAGAAAGCCGACATGAAGATGAATGAATTATTTTATCAGACCAAAATTAAAAAATAATAAATACATTTAGTCTTTGTCCGGTTAGCCTTCAGATTTAGAATTTGCACAGAGCTAAAGGCACCAAACATAAAGACTTTTCCATGTAGGTATTTTGCGATGTAACTTTCCAACAGTGTTGTCCATAGATACACAGCATGAAACTACAGAAGAGGATTAAGGCCACTGTAAAAAATAAAATTGAAGTTCTGACTTTTTTTTTTCAATTCTGACTTTTTTCCCTTTGAATTCCGACTTTAATCCCAGAATTCTGACTTTCTCAAAACAACATAATGATGAATATATTTGAAGAGAACATAAGCATTTATAAATATACGTTTAAGGAGAAATGAGTGGCCCTATAGCATGTATAGAGTCTGCGTATATCCGGTATGGGGCTCGATTTAGCAACGACCTGGAATCAGCGAGGCTCCATGAACCGGAATCATGCTACTTCTGATCTCTCAAGAAGGGGCTAATCTGAGAAATTTTTGCTATCTGGGGTCGTTGTCATGCGGACAAAGCATGGAAAATAACAATCAACTTCATAATCGAAATTTGTGTTCAATGCGATGGCTTATGTATGAGACAGCTCAGACCCGCCAAAATGCACTTAAGACTGGCCATTAATCAGCTTGGGGGCGCTTCCTTCAGCATTTACTCCGTCGATGATAATTACAATGCAGTTGAAAGAAAAATATCCTCATGGGCACCCGTATTTCTGAGAAAAAAGTTTTATTTTCTACAGTGGCCCTAGTACTCTTCCATATGAAACAACAGTTGACTGAACGTACTTTTTAAAATCCAGTCAACAACAGCTCCTGAGAATGGGAACTAAATTAGAATATATTATTTCAGTCAAAAACTCTTTACTCAGTTTGACTGAGTCTCTCCTTTAGTGTTTTTGCTTAGTTAACAATTCTTTAGTTGGGTTTTTACAGTGTAGAACCTGCATCACTACATCAATATGTCCACCTTCTTACCTGGGCCAAGACTGCACTGTGAACAAACGCGATTCAGTGGCCCATGAGGAGTTTAGTGTAAATTTATGTATTTGCCGTTGTCTCCTAGTGTGTGCGTTGTTAACGTGTGCTTGTACAAAATGGCTCTTACTCTCAGACAAAATCTCTGAGCTGTTGATGTTCTTTGTGAGCTGTTACACGATTAAGCATCGAGCTACATCCAGGAAGTTTCGCATCCTGTTGGCTGCTGCTAAAATGTGACCAATTTTGATTCAGCCTATACCAGATGACTTCTGGTTCTCTTAAAACTGCATTTTTTTATAGTGAACATTGTTGCATTTTTTAAAATAAACTTGATTTTCTTTTGTTTTAGTCAAACTCTTAATTAGGGTGGGACAGAATAAATAATGATCTGTAAGTTTGTTAGTTGCTAGGCTAAGGTTGTCTTATGAATTTGGATGAAACAAGAGAAGGTGCAAAATGCAAAGGATTCTTCAATATTTGGAGACTAGAGAAATAAATGAGACTGAACTTTTTCATATGAAACACGAGACCAGTTATCAGCAGCTAAAAAATGAACCGTGCTTTTATCCATTGAAGTGGTATAATGACAGAGGACATATATTAATAAAAAATTCTGATACATTTGCAACAATATTAAACATTAAGAAGAGAAACTCAAGTTTGTTCGTCACACATTTAGTCTGCATTGCAGCATCGATCCAGAATGAGCATGACTGAGCGGATTTGACATTGCAATCGCTGGAAATTTTGCAAAATTAATCATTACCTGCCTATATTAAAACATATTTTCGCTGTGATTGGCTGGTGTTGATGTAATTTCAATGTTTGTGTTGACAGGATGGGTCCAAATATATACAATTGTCAGCATTTCAATTTTCTATTACATATGGAACTCTAGACATTTGCCTGGCTTGTTTTGCAGTTTGTATGAGTTTACCGTTGAATGAAGTAAACTACTTTTTTTTATAGTCAATGGAAAATAAATCATTCGTTCAGTCTGTGCTCATGAGGTTTATTTAATTTATAGTTTAACTAACTGTTTAAGCTATTACCTTACAGATGTTACATCCCACTGCATGATGGAGCGATGGAGTCATTGTTTGTACTAATTGCTTTAATGGAAAATGCTCGGTTTGCACTTCTATTTTTCCACTACGCAGTTAAGCAAGAGAACACTTGAAGAAAATGTTAAAGATTCAACATAGGTGACTCAAGCCTAGTGGAGCTGTGAGGCTCTTGATACGGCCTCTTTATGTACAGTGACCTTTTGCTTGAATTATTAGTGAAATTATCAACCATATTTTTCCCATCGCTTAATCTTTCTCTCCTTACGAACTGTGACGTGTTGATGTTAAGAGTCTGTGAAAACATCTCAAAGGGTTTCAATGGGAGGTAGCTGCACTCATTTTGGCTATTAAAGAACCAGGTTGACTGGTATGGTGTGGTAGAAAAATGGCTAACAGTAAATACAACCTGGAGAGATCTATTAAAAAAATTGTTAAATTAGAAGTGTTAGTCTACCAGTACCCATATAAGCGGGAAAGGCCTCTTCTTGCTGTTACATGAGCTCTAGAGTAAGGTTTAAATAATGAATATAGTAAAAATGAAATCCGGAAAGTGTTGAATATGCAAGTGCGCTGTAAGAATTACATGTTATTTTTATTAAAAATAAAATGTGATTAGAAGTGGTGTAGTTTATCTGACCAGCACTTGGCTAATGAATAATGGACTTGAAATCGACTTCGGGTTAGTTGATTTGACAACAGGTTGAGTGCATACGTAGCACATCTTTTCAGATTTTTTTTTATTGGTCGTTATTAACTAGTGTATTGTACATAAAAGGGTAGTGTGCAATTCTATCATTAAGTCTTACATCAGATATTTAAAGTTGGGGAAAAAATAGAAAGATACTTTTTTTTGATTGGAGAGGACCATGCTGGCTCCATAAGAACACATAGCCGTGGAGTATTGATTTCTAACTCAGACTTTAATGTTAGCGGACATTAATTTTAGCTATGAATACAGCAGTGCTGAAAAGGGGCCAATTCTTGATCTACTTGCATTAAAGCAAAGGTTGATATCCTTGTTGAACTATTGGATATCAAATAGTTGGTGTGTCCAAACACACAACTTCCAAAGCCTGTCTTTTTTTTGTTTTAGAGAATATCTGGTGTAGATATTAAATGTACTGTGCAGTCAGAAACAAAATTACACATTGGCATTTCAGATTGATTATTTTTTGTTTTAACAAATAAAAACAGGCTTAAAACACAGTTGTTATAATTCCTTCACATTCTAAAAAAAATTCAAATTAACTATTTAATCTAAAACTACATGTCAGCTTATCTTTGTTACGGAAAGATGATACCAATTTAATACAATATTTTATTACTTTATTATATTACGTAATCAGTATAGTATAGTATTGTATAGTATATTATAGTATAGTATATTATGTGAGTCTGGTGTTGTGACTTTAGAAAAATTCTCTACAAAAGGTCTGCTTTGGTTTATTTTCTTCTGCTAGGTGTCTCCTGGGAAAATGTACCTTTATTAATTGAAGGGTCATGCTGTTTAAAAGTCTCTAGTATTTTCCAATTTGATTTAACAAAGGTTGGACATCATTAATGCTGCGGCTCACGAATTGTTTTGAAATGTCAAATATAGTGGTTTGAATAACAGGATTATGGTCAATTATTTCTGACAAAGGTGCTTGTGTCTGATTAGTGAAGAATGAAAGTTATGTGTTTGCTTTAAAGATTCCTTGCGCGATATTTACACAACAATATTAAAACAACCTTTTTTTTTGGTTTTCTAAAGGGGGTGCTGAGCAGAAGTCGGTTAGAGGTCGATCATTTGTTTTTGTCAGGCATATTTGCAATTCTTTATTCTAAAAACTGTTGTTAACTTTACTTTTTCCCCTCAATCCTATATTTGTTCTAATAATCATTTAGCATAGCTTAGCATACACTGTATATACATACAACACAAGTTTCCATTTTTTTGTTTTTCTACTTTTTTACAATTATGCCAGGTTCTAGGACTAGTGGAAATTAACACAGTAGAATTTTCAATTCCTATATTTTTACGAACTATGTTCTCATTCCGTAATAATAATCTTGGAGCTGTATCAAGCATGCGATGCTGCATTAGAAACTAGAATTACTTCAAGATTAAGTTTTAAATAGGACAAAACATCAAATAATTTCATTATTTTGCTACTTTCGCTGGTACAAAAATGCTAATGGTCTAATCCAATATACATAATGATCTATGCTAAGCTATGCTAACAGTGCCATCACCAGATTAGAAAATTGACTGAACATACATTGAAATGGTTAAATATCACTTCTAACTCCAAAAAAGTTCAGTACTCATTTGATTTAAGCTGATTACTTTGTTTTGAAAAATTGAGTTTCTATCACTATTATTGAAGGATTGTTTCAGTGGACTTAATACCGTTCTGTTTACTACTATTGACATCACATTTTTATTTAAATGGCCTAATTTCAGGAATTGTCCATGAAAGGACGTTGCCCTTATTGATTACAATGTAGGGAGCAAACCTTTGCTTTGTGATTAATTAAAATGTATATCTATGCATCTGACCATGAGTCTGATGAATCAAATATTGTAATATTTTCTCCTTATCTTACGATTGGCTTTTTCTTCAAAATAACGTCAATATTATTTAAATAGTTCAACTTGTAAAGGTTATATTCTTATTTGTTATTGGATGTCTTGTGTTAAAACCAAAAATAGAAATGTAGTAGCTAATAGAAACGTATTATGTATTATTATGTTATATGTAGTTTTTTTGTTATCATATGTAAATGAAAGTATTACTTTACAATCTTACTTAAGCACACACAGATCTGTACACTGTCAGTTTCAAGCATTTATGGTTATTAGTATTTAGCACCAGTTGTGTGGTGGGTTACAAAGCCGTTTGTTCCTCTTGTTGACTTCTTAGTCGTTGTTTCACCCTCTTTTGCCGTTTGTTCTGGAAAGCTCTTAAGTTTGCCCTCAGCCGGTTCCTGTAAATCTTGTGCTGGCACCTTTGAGGGTAATCATGGTTGAAGCTGGCACATAGCCCAAGCTTTTGCCAGCATTCTCTGGTGCTGTGAAGGACAGTAGCCCTTTACAAAAAGGAATGGGTTCTCAGCCAACTGTAAGGGATTTGCCAAAGACATGCACCAGATTTCTAGTCCATTTTAAAGTCCTTGTATTAAACTATAGTGTTGAAATGTCATAATTCTTAAAAAAAAAAAAAAAGGATTTCAGCTCAATGTCACTGATTATATATCAGAATATTTGCAATGACTCAAAGGACATAATTTTTTGGTTTGGTTTTAGTTTATTATTTTATTACCTGGTCAACTAATGAACTATTAACATATCCTTAAATGAAGTATTAACTTTCAAATCTGTTAAAATAACAAAATAAAAGGTTCTACAAAGTCACTGATTTGTCCGTTGAGTAGTTTTATTTTTCATTTGATAAGTTTGTGTTATACTGAAACTTACACTGAAATAAAAAAGAACGATTGAAAAAAAAGATAACACTACAGAAAATGAATACTTGAAGCTGATTACTAATTTGAATTGTGACCTAGGCAGTTCGCTATAATAAAGTAATTATTTAGAGGAAACAAGTTTCTTTTCAGTCAATCTGTACTTCAGTCAGGACTGGTCAGTTGTTACAGACTGTTACAAAAAACTGAGAAAACTAAGAGCCTGAAGCATGTTTTTGGATTGTGGGTGGAAACCAGAGCACTTGGAGAAAACAAAATGGTCACTTTTGTAACCCCCGTTCCCCAAATAGGGAACGGAGACTTATGTCGGTGACGACTATGGGAACTCCGCTAGGAGCGCTCTACTCTCTCCATATTATTTCTAAAATGCCAATCAGTGGCGGTGCTTGTGGTCACGTGACCACACCACACACAAAATAGGTGCATGCGTAGCACTCTTTCTGTTTGAACCTGGAGCCATACTCACCCCCTAGGCAATCAGACTTACTCACGACCTTACGGTTGTGGCTGGGAGACGTAAGTCTCCTTTCCCTATTCGGGGAACAGGGGTTACAAAAGTAACTATTACGTTCCCCATCAGTTGGTTACTCTGACTTATGTTGGTGATGACTATGGGAACACCCTGCAAAACGCCACAACTTAGGCAAGCCGGGCAAGCCTCCTCCGCCCTGGCCTGAAGTATAGACTTAATTTTAATGGGCAGTCGGGCAACAAAATCTCTCAAACCGACTCATACCAGAGGACAGAGCATCAATCCCAGAGCTGAAGGGAGACGCATGGAGGTCGTACTCACCACCTCGAAGGCTGCACTTAGAACTTCCGGCAGTTTAATACGGTTTCATTGAGGGACCTACAGAAAAATGTGCCTTGTACCACTAGGGAAAGGGAAGATAGCATAGATGGAAATTGTATCTTTACACCCAAAAGAACTGATACAGCTGTCGAGCTATCCGTCAATGCAATCCATCCACCATATCCACAGATCTGCACGTCGACATGTTTGGAAACATGCTACAAACAATCAACCGGCAAGAAGTGCCCTACTAACAAAGAGGTGTCTTACTTGGTTTGATGAAAGACAGTGAAAGACGAGACTCGAGCCTACTGTGAACGGCCAGAGGATCACGCTGGTTGCTGTAAACACCAGATCTCTTGATCCCCAAAGGGAATGTAATCCAACACTGGTTTGAAGTCTTTCACCAGTAGCTAGTGTATTAGAGTTTGGCTCCAATGAGCAGACAGAAGGAGTGCCACGCCTGCACCTACTTTGTGTGTGGTTTGGTCATGTGACCATCAACACGGCTGCTGATTGGCATTTTAAAAAGAGTATGGAGAGAGTAGAGCTCTCCTAGTGGAGTTCCCATAGTCGTCACCGATGGGGAACCCAGAGGACTCACTGGAAACAATATATATTTGAATAAAGATAATAATATAAAATTTTGACTTTTGTTTTTAGCTTTAGTTGATACAATTCATTAAACCGTCAAAGAATGAACTATTAGCATATCCTTAAATGACATATTAACTTCTAAATCTAATAAAATAACAAACGAAAACTCACAAGTTTTCTAGAAAGTCATTGAATAAAAAAGTAATCAGTAGTTTTTGTTTAAAAAGATTAAAATAATATTAAATAAATAATATGTAAAAATAAAGCAGAATTTAAAAAAGTACAGCTTAAGACAATAACTACTTGAGTCTATAACTCACTTGTAAGTTTGAATTGTGATCTTGACAATTCTCTCTAATAAAGTAATAATCTAGGATCATACATGATTTATATTTTCATTGTCAGATTCAGTTTTCCGGCAGATTCAGTCAATAAGTACTTCAGAAGTTCAGTAGGTATCCCAGGCCATGATCTGGAAAGCCAGCATGTTTGTCTCCAACTCCTTGATGACCTTTCCATACACCTCTTCATTGAGATGCCTCTAGGGAAAAGCAATCTTCTTGCAATCATCTGTTGAAAACCTCCTCCACCTTGGTTTTTCTTTCCAGTCCACAAAGACATGGTAATAGCATCATTTGGTGCGCTGCCCACTTCACTTGGTTTCCAAGCAGCATGTAAATCACAATATTTATTTCTTGTTTTTTCCTGGAGAACATTCTTCGTGGAGTTTATTAATCCTTGCTTGTTGCTTTTCTTGGCCAGGTCCCTCATCCTTAGAGAGCCTTGTAGAAGTGACAGGCATGGCCGACTGCATGCCGTTTTTTGGTATCACAGACCTGAGGGAGATTCTGCAGGCCGTAAAGACCAGGGATGCGAACACCGTGGCGCAGTGTAGACCTCTCAAAGTCTCAAACTACCTAGAGGTGAGAGATTTTTTTAGAGCGCTGATTCTGAAGGTGCACTCAGACATTTTAATTGGGATTTAGTTATTAAGATTGATTTGTAAGAAAATTTAATTTTCTTTTTGATGCATAGTGTTGTATTTTCAAAAACATTTTACTGTTAATCCAAAAAAAAAAAACTATAAAAAAAAACATAGTTTGGGTCATGAGGGTCTGCTGTTGTCTTTCTCCAGTTTACATTGTCTTAAATACAACAACTCAGACTGGTCTGCTGTTACAGACTGTTACAATTAACTCACTCATGAGAAAACTTAGGAAAACTTTCAATTTACCTGAAACACGTTTTTGGATTGTGAGCCGCAACACCCAGAGTGAACATAATAATAATAATAATGTAATAATAATATTTTTTTGTTTGGTGGCTTTCTAGACACTAACGGCACCTCACAGTAAAACATGGAAACAAGTAACATAGATAAAACTCATAAACACATAAAAGATGGCTGTAGAACATGAGGTTAGCAGAAGAAAGCTTCCTTGAACAGATTCAGAATACGTTTTATCTGCAAAAATGGACTCCACTTTTTGTTGAGAGGCAGCAGCTCTACCCTTTTGCACCACAATTCTGCATATGAATGTATAAATGTTTTTTAAAGGATTTTGTATATATCAACCACTTCCTTACAAAGTTGCTTTTTTAGATTTTATTGTTAAAATGTAGCTATGGTAAAGGACTGCTGCTTAAACCTTGGCTTATATTTGATTATATCAGAAATGACAACTGACGCTTGGTTTTCAATTGTTTTTTGAAACCCATATCAGAAATTTTCGGTAATTACTTTATCGGGGCCAATATACTGCACTAGATAAACCTCGTTTAAGGGTTAACTTACTAGTTCTAATGCATTAACAATTACGGAATACATAGTACCCATAATTGAAATATTTTGAGTGGACACTCGGGGAACATAGATAAGTATTAGTTTCACAACACCCTGCTTCTCCCACCACCACCCTCCGTTATTTTTAACCTTCCCAGAACAAAGTATAGAATACCTAACACTATCTCATTAACAAACCTATACAATATTCTAAAACAAAATAAAACCTCTGCCTACCAATATTTTATACAAGAGCTTTATAGCAAAAAAGGGCAGCAGATCATGAATATTTATAGCAGAGTAGCGGCGTTGTTATGGTGAAGGGTAAGGGGTTGACGAGGCTGGGAGACACGAGGACCAATGAGAGGGGGACACATCTTCTCATGTAGGGGTGATGTGGCAGGAACAGGAAGTGATGAAGAAAACACAAACACTACACAACACAAAGACAGAAAAACACTATTTGACTACTGGGGGTTGTAACACTTGACTTTTCTGACTTGTCTAGCATGTTTTAATGTTGTCCCTTGTCAAATCCAGGTCTCAAGTTGTATTCAGATTATTCCATTTCCATTTTTTTGGAACTCAAAACAGATCAATTTTGTGCATGCCGGCATTCGATTGAGGACTTATAACAAGTCCTGTAAAAAACACTCTAAAAGCAGTTTTCCGACTGTTCCGATGGCAGTGGGAGGAACATGAGTAAACGGTGTGTTACGCAGAGCAATAGCTATCTGAGGTGATTCTAAGAAATTGTTATGGGTGCAGTGATGGTTTAGAATATAACAAACATTTATTCTAGACGCATTATAAAGGGCATAACATAAAAGGGCACAACTTTTTTTTCTGTTACTCCAAAACAAATTCTGACAACATCATATAAATGTATAAATATAAATTATATTTTCATTTAATACATCATATTGTGAACACACTCAACTAGTGACATTATCACAAACAAAACAAAGATTTCCTGATTTATTTTTTAAGGGTGTTTTCCTCTTGGTTTTGAGTTCAGGCAAGGCATGACAAGTTTATTTGTATAGCACATTTCATACACAGGGTAATTCAACGTGCTTTACATTGGAAATAAAGAGTAAAAAGAAAGTACATTTAATAAAATCAAGCATTGAAAAAGCCATATAAAATCAAATTGATTAAAAACTGAAAATTAAAAACATTGATTAAAACAAAGATTAAAATGTGAAGTGCAGAGGTAAAATAGTTGTTCGGACGTTGGTGCTCAGTCTTTAGCCTGGATTTAAACATGACTAAAGTGTTGGCACCCTTGATCTCCTCTGGAAGCTGGTTCATCTGTGGGCCGCAGAGTAACTAAAGGAGTATTTTCCCTGTTTGGAATTTACCCGGGGTAGATCTAATTTATTTGAGCCGAGAGATCTCAGGTCCCTGTTTGGTGTGTAATCACTGATCATTTCTGTTAGGTATTTAGGTGCTAGGTTATGTTTGGACCAGCAGCAGAACTTTAAAATCTATTCTGAAGGAGACCAGAATGAATGTTGAGACCTGAATAAACTAAACTTACCTATTCTCTTTAAAGCTATTCTTTTCTTTCACTTTCTTTCAGAGTGAAGCTGTAAGACTAGCTAGACAAATACCTCTCAAGCTCTCCAGAGCTGATGTCACAAACACTCTCTCACGAATGCAAGAAGAACTTCAAGAACAAAGTCAGGTCTGCATCCACGGGCGGCCATTTTTCCACGATCTGGTAACTGTACCTGAAACTGAGCAGGAGGCTAAACAAATCTTTCAGACTTCTCATTAAAGATCTTCATATTAACAGTACGATAATGGGTAACATTTTAATAAAATAAAATCATATAGGATCAAAGAGCCTTGTACAATAACTGATTATTATTTCTTATATCATCTGCTTATAAAGTCACAGGTGGTAACACTTACTGTGCCTTATATAGCTGCTGGAGCCCACGTTTGACAGCCATGGTTCAGAAATGTTACTTTTTATGAAGGCTTTTATGAGGGCTTGACCAGGAGTTTAACATATTAATGATGAATCTGAGTTTTTACATTTAAACCACTTTTCTGATTGTATATTGTCTTTAATGCATTGAAATTGGTTACGTTAACCTTGAGCAGTTTTCTTGTTGATTAGAAGATAATACAAGCCAGAAGCACTGACCCCACAGCAGATGCCAGCGAACCACCAAATTGATTGCAGTGTGGCTGTAAATTTACTCTCCCCCAAAAATCAGCACCTTAAATGCGGATCATGAAATCTGGCGCTAGGGGCCTATAAAGCCAAAAGAGATGGGCTCTGGGTTTTACCGAAACGTGTGCAGGCGCAGTCAGGGACCTCCAATTACCAGCTAAAAATCAGCCTCAGATGCTGCAGAGTTTTAACAGTGGCTCCCCCGTAGCCATCTGGTTTGGGCTTTTTTACTGTGTGTGATCAGTTCCATGAGTTAGATTCTAACCTCATGGGACTCTGTTGTTCGTTTTTGTATTTTATAGCAGACGCTTTATATAGTTTTAGATCTTAACTACAAAATTTATGTTTTAAAACAAATGCATATTTCATTATCTGGAATCGATAACAATTTCTGAATCACTCCAAAAACGTGTTGTTCAAAAGAACAGTTGAGCCAGTTTCACAGGCTATGTTTAAATCTAGGTAACATAAAAAAATATATATGTAAGCAAAAAAAAAAACAATTTGTAAAGTTCATCCTCTTAGATTCTGAGAGATTGAACGCTTACTTCAAATGATCAGTTCCTCGATTTGATGTGTTTTGTTGGTTTTAGAGACAGATTTCAAAAACAGACCTTGAACAGATACTTGCACAGATGAAAAAATGCATGGACAATCAAATATGCACTGCATGTAATTAAAGTTTAAACAAATTAACCTCTCGTGCATTGTTACTACATTACTAAATATTGATACTCTAGTGTGCATTTAAATATAATTTTTTTTTTTTATTGTATTAATACACATAATGTTTGCTACTTTCTGTATATGGAGGCACTGAAGAACCTAACCTGTTTGAAAACGCTTTCAGGTGATGCGAAAATTGCAATAAAATAAAATAAAAATCTGGGAAACTGATTTGTACCCAGAGGATAGTTTTTTTCACCATGCGAACATGATCTTCTCTTACCCTGTGTGGCTAATGTTAGCTAACTCTACACAGAGCTAAGTTCCTTGGGCACATGGCCATCTGCCTCAAAAAAAATAAATGACATTTTATTTCTAAGCTCAAACTCTAACAGTAGCTGCTGCATGAGGGGTAACCTGTACGAGTTGCTCGGGCCGTAAATAAAAATGTTAAAGGGTTTAAACAACTTTACATTAAAATAGCGACTCAGGCTTCATACAAAAGAATGGAATTCAGGGCTCACTCAGGTGAGCAATATTTGGAAATAATTGCATCTCTCTTACTTGGAAGTAGGCAAAATAAAAAAATTAAAAATCCTATGTACCCTATGCAGCTGACCACTCTGGTATATCTACTGCTCTGATTGTTGCTCACGGGATACATCATGATTTAAGCTGAAACCTAAAGTGATCAGTTTTGTGAGGATTTATCATCTAGTAAGTTTCAATTTAAACATATACATCAGTTTTAAACTATCAGCTCATACAATTCTGCACATGCATCTGACTATACAACTTTTTTGTTACTTTTGGTCCTGGTTAGGATTATATTTAGCATACACGTGTACACGTCCATAGCAGGCTAACGCACTAAAACAATTATATATATATTTGTCTGTTGTGGGAGGAAACACTTGTGACCAGGTTTGAATACTTTTATTCCATGGAAATCCTTCTCTCAGTGTTCTAGTCCCATCATTGATCCTACTCCATTATTAGTGGCTCTTAATGGCTGTTTTAAGAGAGAGAGGAAATGTTCAGAGTAATTAATGGAGCTGTTGAATTCAGCTTAAATGGCTCGAATCTTTGCCGATGTGTGGTCATAATTTTCCCAATTTAAAGCTGTTAAGCCATTAGCATTTGCTTCCAAACCCAGAGACTCCGAAACATGTGCTCCGTTAAATACCACTGCTGTGAAAACATGTTAGTCTTTATAGTCACTTAAGCTCTTAAAAGATTTTAAAAACAGGTCTCAAGGTTAAGCCGGGCCCATCTGGAGTTTTATTTTTCATGTAAACCAACAAACTTTGACGACGTTTGCAATTTAATCACAATGAAATCAAATGTACAAGGTGTATTTATGGCTCCTTTTAAAATGTCTAAGCAGATAGTGCTGGAATGCATTGATGCGTATTGACTCAGCACAAACGTTTATGAGCATGCCGTGTTGTTACGATTTCAAGACATCGTGTTGTCCTGGCAAAACTTGCTCAGGACAACATACTGGGTTTGATACTGGGGTTGCTTTCCCTGGCCTTTCTCACTCCTCATCATGGAACTAAAATTAGCTCAAGGCATGTAGCATGTGTCTTTTTTTAACTGATGCTGATTAAAATGCTCAGTTACTACATGTAAAATAAAAAGATCAACATTCAATGTGGAATACTTACCATGTGTCCAGAAAATAATGGGAAAAATCAAGTATAATCATTTATAATTGTTTATATTAAATATACTCATTTTGTAATAATTTACTAGTCCTAATGGAGCTATTACTGGGTTACAATAAAATTGATTACATAATAAAAACGATAAAAAAAACATATTTTTAAAATCAATATTCAGTTTTTGAGTATTTGGACCCCAAATATTTAAGAACCCTATATGGGGTAGGCAATTCTGTCCCTATAAACTAACAAAACCCGTCTACTTTGTGCGTTGGGATGCTTTATTATGTGTGCTGAAGGATCTCTCAATGAGTAGAGTTGTCCTGGTATTTAATGTCATAATTGGGCAAAACATTTTATTTATTTATTTTATATTTTGTTTTCAAATTTTGAAAAATAAAAGGGTTCAATATGCTTGTTCACCAAAAACAATGTATTTTTAACATTTACATATTGTTCTTATTCCTAAGACATGCTAGGTTTCCTAAAAACATTTAACAGTGGATATTAAAAAGCATTTGTTTTTAATGTAAACAATAAATATTAAGTAAAACACTTTTTGTGTTTGGAGAATAGTTCAGCCTCTTTTTTTCTTCAAATTTCAGTGTGCAATCATTTAAAAAAATTATGAATAAAACCCATTCAATGTCAGGAAAAACAAGTAGTGACTTAAGTGAAATTGTCTAAAATACACGACAAGTGTTGGATTTTTTTCAACTATAATAATCCATGCCTTGTGTAAAGCTGCTTTGAAGAAACTGCCCAAAACAGTATATAAATACTTTTGATTGATTTAATGTAATGTCCGCTTTTACAAATGCAAGGTCTAAATGGGTTAAACATTTAAATATGTTTTTGAGGCTCATAATATGTGCATTAAACCAGAACTATTCTAAGCCATGTTTGGTGGGCACAATTGAGTTAAAGATACTTAATGTAGAAGGATACTTAATGTCATTTGTAAATTGTATTAAGTGTGAAAAACTGAGTAATTAAATTTAAACTACCCAACAATTCAAGCAGAAGAAGCAGTTGATACTAATTTTGAAAATGTCTAACTAAACAAATGATGTGTTATAGTTAGGGCAATGAATACAGGAATTTCAGGTACACTGAAAAAAAGTTATGTAAATTTAAATGGTATTCTAAAATGAAAACCAAAGAGCTGTAGATTTAATTAAAAATATTAATTAAAGTTTACATGGAATTATTTTAGTAAACGTTACTAGATATTTTTAATTAAAATTACAGTTCCTTGGTTAATTAATATATATTTTATTTAAATCTACATAAGTATTTTAGAACAAAACAACGACAAAGAAACTGCAAGTAATGTACTGAATTGAACATGCCATTTAAAGTAAAAAACAACAACATAGAATTAGTTTGAAAAAAAATTAAATGATGTTTTCATTATTTACAAAGGTCAAAAAAATATTATTTATACATTTTCCCGGATCAAGCTTAAAAATGTTGAAAATTCCTACTATTTGTGTAGTTGTTAGCTCATGTTTGATCAACATTACTTAATAAAGTAACTTTCAAAAGAATGCTAATACTCGAGTACTGGGTTTGAATTCAATTTTGCCACTCTCGATGTGAACCTGTTGCTTTTCCATTCTTCTCAAGGAAGCCGATTGGTGTCTTGAATTGATGATAGTAATGGTATAACGTGATGGTAAAACGAATCCACAGTGACCTTTTTAACTCTGTGGCAACACATTCTTGAGATGATTCCAGCTAATCACACTAATAGTCATGCTCGGAGGTTTTACATTAGAGCACTATGCGTTCTGCTGTCTTTGCTCTTTTGAGAGAGCAGGCACACATACTCCCTGTTTTAATGGAAGTCTCAAACAAGGGTCATGGAGAAACAAGGCCCCTGAGTGCTGCTTCACCTCTCCTCTGCTTTTAGAATTTGCACCCTGCAGCTGTGCAAGAGCGAGTGCTGAAGTCGAAGCACAGGGCCATGAAAACTAAAACGTGTGCTGTAGTTTGATCTTTCCCTATGTTAAATACAATATTATCATAAGACGTGCGATCATGTTGCAGTGCCACTGGATGATCAGATTCTCTGCCACGTGGACTTGGTGTTCAGGTTCAGCACATGCGAGCTCACTGGAGCTGGATTACCAACTGATATGCAAGTCAACTTACATGAGCAGTCAAGAATTTAAGCAGATATTGTATTTCATTAGATGTTGTGGCTTGCATGGGACATAAAAAAATTTATTAATAATTTTTTGTCTCTTATGATGCACACTATAATAGAGGAAGAAAAAAAATGAAAGTTGTAGTAAAAGACAATTAAGCTCAAGAAGTTCTCATAGAAGAAATTCCAGTCTAGGTTAAGCCAATAAGTGTTATGCTGATCTTTTTATTTTTTTACTGTTTAATTTTTGGCAGGTGTTAAATCAGAGATTTCTTTTGTCAATTGAGCAAGCAAAATAAAAACTATTTTGCCTTCAAACCAGGATTAATCCTTTTAGGGACATTATATCAAAGAGGTTCTAATTATTATCCATGTCAAACGTAGAGTGAAACCCAGTCAGTAACCAAAATAAAAACAGCTTGAGACATAAAACTTGGTAAAGAAAAACCAAGCTCTGCTACCAATGTGAGGTTAAGAAGTTTCTTTTCATGGCAAGATTGGGCACAGCAACAAGACACAAGGTAGTTCTACTGAATCAAGAAGGTCTCTCCCAGAGACAGATTTCAAAGAAAACCAGGCTTTTGTTCAAGATGTGCTGCTTAATGGCCTAAAACATTTGCACAGTACTGTGTATATAATAAAGAATAGAAATACAGAGTGAACTTATAAAACCACCAGGTGTATTTTGTCCTTAATAATCAATATCTCTCCTTTTAAAATAATAAAAGAGTAATTCAACATAGCATAATGGGATGTTTTTTTCAAGTTGAAATCTTTCTTAGTTTTCTCTGTTAGCAGTGAACAAACACACCGTGAGCACTCACCCGGAGCAGTGGCAGCCATAGCTGCGGGGCCCAGGGAGCAGACGGGGAACTGGTGCTCCTCAAGGATTGTTGAAGATGGAGAGCAAGTGTTTCATCACTCACACCAACTTAAACTCTGTGGATCTGGGGATCGAACCAGCGACCTTCTAAGTCGATCACCTTATCCACTAGACCAAAATGCTCTGAAGTATATCTTATTTCAATTCAATTTCTTTTCAAAGTTTAAAATCAGATTCAGATTACTTGAATAAAGACAGTGTATAGCTTTCATTGGTATTAACAATTCAGGCAATACAATGCATAGTGATATCCAGTTTTTAGATTTCAACCATGTGTAAAATTAAAAGTTTAAGATAACAGGACCTGCATCAGTTATATTAAGCAGCAAAAGCTGTATTTATTACAGCGTTGGAGCAGCAGGTAACTTTAGATAGCAAACCTGAAAGACTGTTTAGATAAGATTGTATGTTCCTCCAACTGATCTGAAAAGTGTAATGTAAAAGTTCTTAAATACTGTCCAATAAGATGAATCAATCAATAAATATGTTTATTGCCTCCTCAGCGGAGGCTATTTGAACTTAAGATTGATTAGCGAACAGATCACCAGACAGCACCTAAAAAAATTTAAACAAACAAACAAACAGTGGTTAGAACAATGTGACACAAACAACAAATGGGTCATGTTTGCATTAATTAACAATGACATTTAGTAGTTTTACTATCACTGAAAGAGCAGAAATGACTCGAAGCTGCTTGGGAAAAAAAAACAACAACATTGTTGTAAAATGTTACTCGATACTCGTTTTTTCATTACCTACTATTTTACTTTTACATGAGTAGATTTAGATGGATAATTTTGCTTTTACCTAAGGACACGTTCACTGACAAAGCAGTACTGTTAATTGAGTACAAAATTGATATGCTCTTTTTAACCCTGTTTGTAGTTTCGGATGACGTAAAAGACTACTTCTCAGTTTTAAGGTTGGTAAACCTCCCATCAAGTTTTAGAATTTTAAAAGTCTCAAATAAAACAAATGTATGGCTTTGAAACATTAAAAAGTCACTGCAATTCAGGGGTAATTTGAATACATAAAAAATACTCAGGCCTAACTTTACAGAGGATATAATTTGGATATAATATAATTTTAATAAGAGCATTAGATAGAATGAGGTACTGACCATTAAAGGGGAGGAGCTATTATTGTGCCATGGGGTCAGGGGAAAGTCTTAAGTTGGGGATTGGTTGAAGTTGTTCTTCAGATGGTCTGCATGGAGCAGCTTCTTACGTGTTCATATTTAATGTAAAACATTACTTTCAACCTCTCATTCAAGTGCCATTTTTTCCAACTCATCTGTCAGAGGTAAACCTCAAAACATGGTCTAAATTAATCAAACAGCCAATTGATGGTCAAATGGCATGATTCAGTAATTAAGGCATGAGCAGCTGGCACTAGTAGAGTACTTTAGAAAGTCCTGGCATGAGATGTTCAGCATTTTGTGGTTAGAGACCTTGCCAAATTCCATTCCATGCTTCTGCAACAGGGATTGGCGATTGAAAAGTGTCATCACTCAGAAGATCAATGTCCTTGCAGTCTGGACTCATTTAGAAAACAGCTGAAATCACCTGCAGATCATAGTCAGCACATTAACTGTAAACTTTACTGTTCAGTTCCAAAAACTTGATCGGATATCTTGAACTTTGTTACTTGGATAATAAAGCATTCTAGAATGACCCATTTTACAGCAATAGATTGTTTAAAGTGTGTCACCATATGGGAATCTCAGTAGGTGAGCTAGTTCCATATGTGTTCTTGGTGCATCTTCACATTGTGACGGCACACTTCTCTCTTCTTATGCAAGTGTATTTGATATATTGCATTTTAACAAGCAGCTGGTAAATGTATATTTTCCTTAGAGACTTTTTAGTGAAATTTTCTGATAAACAAGCTCTTTTTTTAGTTGCAAAGTTATTGTTTTTCTCGATAGTCAAACTACTAGAGTTAATACATAATAGTGCAGTGTTTTTTTTTTTCCTTTACAGTTAGTTTGTATGGCAAAAGTGTTAACAAATAACAATCCACTTAAATCTGTTGATGTAAATTAGTGTTCAGCAATTGCATATAGGAAGCTTGTGGAGATTGTATGAGGAGCACCCTCGGGGAGCGCTTTTATGTAACATTCACACACACACCAACACTGCACACACCTGCAGATCTGTGTGGCCTTATCAACACCCATTATTTGGAAATTAGGAACGAATCGTAGTGCATCTCAGGCAAAGAGTTGCGTCAAATATTGTCGCGATGTAGCCTTACCTTTATGCTGTAAGGTATTCTTGGTAGCGTTGAAAGGCAACCACCAAAATCACCCCTAAACAGATGTGTTTCTAGTCTGGATTTCCACAATCTTGTAGCTGTATGGCTGAATTCAGGCAACCATGGTATGGTATGCAAGAGTGGTAGAGGATCTCCGGTTACGTGTTAGTGTGTGAATGGTGATTAGATTTGTGAGATAGGAAGGAGAGAAGTTGTTGAGTGCTTTGTAGTTTCGAAGTAGAATTTTGAAATTGATGCAGTATTTAATTGGCAGCCAATGAAAATATTAAAGTATGGGGTTATGTTGTTTGAAAGAAAGGTATCTGCAATGATTCTTGATGTGTGGGACAATGAGTAGCAGTGAGGGCCTTCCTAAGTGACGTTTACATGGTTTTCCTCAAGGTGCTCTGGTTTTGCCACACACTAAATCCTACAGTCGAATTGAAGTCTCCAAACCAGAAATAAGTAGAAAAAAAATGGAAGGGTTTTTGGAACACTGGAAAGAGTGAGGAATCTGACCATTTGAATGTCTATGTAGACTTTTAAAGAAAAGGTTAAGACTCTTGATATTGTGTTTTTTAATGGAAGAATAATTTCTTAAAGGATATATGAAGGACACTGGTAGAAATACACTGGATTCGGGGCATGACTGGATTAACAGGCAGGAATTTAAGTAAATGATCTTTTATCAGAACAAAATTTGATATTAATAATTTTACCTTGATTGCAAAACAAACTGTTTCTCCATATGACAAGACACCTCAGTTTCCTGCATATCCAGCTGTTTGACAGGCGTTGTGATGACACGGGAGGGGACATGTTTCCATTTTTCCACCTGATCCAGACATCTCAGCCTCCTCAGAGGAGCATCTATCCTCCATCACTGTCAGTCATTGGTCTCCTGAGGGTGTATGCTTTATTGCCACAGACCTTTTCCACTTCAGTCATTAAGGTGCCTTGAAAATGAACTTAGACTTATGGACAGAACTTGCTGAATGACTCATTCCAGCCCAAATGTGATCCTGAGGTACACATTGCTAAAACAGGACACATTCCCATCCTGGACGTCCGGAAGCTTTACGATGTAATTAATCAAATGTTGATTCCGCAAGGGTCAATAGAGTTTCGGGAGAGACGGATGTCGATTTCTCAGCTAAGTGAAAAAACAAGTGGTGTTGAAGACTGGGCCCGATGTGGATGCACTGGATAAATTCATCATGGGTGCTGACAAGCAGATGTCAGCGGCTGCACATCTGCGCCCATCTGCCCCAGGCTCGTGCCTTTTATTGCTGTTCATTGCTTTCCTTAAAAGAGAGCAGAAGTTCACTGGAAGTCAGACCTGTGTCCCTTGAAACCAAAGTGATTATTACATTGCAAAATCTTGGATTAATGGTTAAATAATAGGAACTCTTTGAAAGGCTGAGAGGATTAGAAGAGCCTGGTGTGCACATTGGGCTGCAATGTATTGTCATCAAACAATTAAATTTTTTTGTGTAATTACAGAATAGACATTTTCCAAAAGTTAAAGGATAATGTTCATTTAGATGACTAGCTTAGTGAAGCTGATTTTGAGTCTGAATTACAATGTAAAAAGTGACTTGTTTTTGTGTGTAAGAAATAAATACAGCCTTAGGTTAATTATTGATCATATACAGTGAGGCACAAGCAAAACTTTTTGTTTAGCCAAAAAAAACAAAGAAAGAATGTATAGAACTTTGTAGGTTTACACCTGTAGTTTGGTCAAAAGTAGCTAATAAAGCCTCCAGCAGACCCCTGCTTGTCTGTTGTGCCAACAAAAAAAATTGGATGTATGTAGATAATTGGTTTGAAATTTAATGAATGGCCTTAATGAATTGTACCATTACAAGATCTATATAAGCTTACATAGCATACACAAAACCTAAGCGATTAGCAACAAGCCTCCTATTGGATAAATAGTGCATAGATGATTATCTTTCATTTGGCAACAAGATAATCAACTTATCTGGTCCAATGAGTTGCTCCTTGTTTCTTGATATTTAATATATGTGATGATGTCTACGTTATATACTTTGTTATCTATTTACCTGCTGAGAGGCAATATGAAATAATAATACCGTTGAAGAACCTGGAATTGGAAACATGTTTTTTATTTAGTGTTTGTTTTCATGTAGAAATTGTGTCATTTACTCCATTATTTTATTGAAGTGAACTTTAAATTAGGAGTTTGGTCTCTCCTAGATGTCCCTCTTTAAGTTATCCATCCAAAATTGTTCAAATTCCACGCATTATACAATGAATTAAATTTTAATTACAGAATTGAATGATTTCATCTCCGCTTTCCACATCACGGAAATCGTTCAGCCCTAATTTGATTGCATTCTTGGCAAGCAAGACATAGTAAAGCATGTTAACCGCAGCAACAAACCAGGTGAGATGTCACAAGTACAACATGCATCATCTGTCACTTGTCTCGCCATCAATATTCCAACCGATGCCTCGTGGCAGCACGTATCTTACACTCATCACTCAAAGCAAGCGTTTCCCCAGCTGCTCCAGAGACCTTAGTGTGAAGATGCAGATGTTCGACTACACCTACACCTGGCAGCTGTCCCTCTTCCCCCTTGGACATGGTGCTTCCCTTCTGTCCCAGCTCTACCCAGCATCCCTTGTAGAGATGGCAAATCCTGCTGACTGGGATGAGCTGTGTTTCCCCCTGGAGTCTCCAGTCCCAGCAGGACTCATGCTGCCTTCCCGTTTTCTCACACTTGCTTCCTCTCCTGTCAACTGGGAATGTGCTGGCAAGCCCCAGACACTTGCAAACGGTTCCCCTTGAGATAAATAGAGCAACTTAAGGAAATCATTACACTTCTTGTTTATCACACAGTTGCCATCACCTGGCACAAATCACGATGTTGTTGTCACCGGCAAGAAAACACATGAATCATTCATCTGCTGAGCTCTGCTCATGAAGAATGCTCCGGCTTGAACTGTCCTTCATTTTAGGATATAGATGTTAAAACGCTCCTGAGCAGTTGTTTGATATGAGGAGTGAAGGATATTCAGTACCCACTTTAGCTGCAAGGGAAATGATCCCAAATCGATGGAGCATTATCTCAAGCCAAATGTGAAAAGAAGTGTTATTGCTCTGGGACTTTTTAATCTCCCACAACCCTCTGCTCATTTTAGAGCAGTTCCCACCTGGTTTCCATGGAATCTGTCCAATTCACAGCAGGAAAGGAAGCAGAGCTCGGCAGTGCTGAGTTCGCCCTCTTCTGGACGGAAGTGAGGGCTCCAGTAAGCCTTGGTCTAATTAGCCATGCTGTCAAAACATTTCTGTACAGGTCCTTTTAGAAAACCCTGCAGCATGCTAGCTGAACTAGTCAGAGGGGAGTTGTGTTAATTTGGGCTTACATAACACTCGCGGCATTATGGGAAAAACAAGCGATCATCAGAAATTCACCTTTAACCTGGTTTGAACACCTTCGTTCACCTTTCCTCGGGAATAAAAACACTTGTGCTTATTAAGACACCAAAATTGCCTTGTCTTGTACCCTAAACGTCGACTACATTCTTTCCTTCAAGCATAGGAAATAACAGAGTTAAACATATAAAGCAAGCACCTTTATTTGTTTCAACAGATACATAGATTTATACTGTATACTGTTTGCTATTCGTGTTCTTATACATGAACTAACCGTGGTTAAAAAAGGCAGCTGTTAATGGAAACAATGGCAAGTATACAATACAATTGGCAAACATATCAAAATCAGTTTTTACAACATTTTTAGCAACCAATTCCCTCCATTGGTCTGCCATAGTGCAAACTGTGTGGTTTGAAGACAGAGTGTAATGGGATAGTAACATTCATTCTTACAGTTCCGATGCCTCTGTCTCGAACACAGCTTCAAGTCCTTCTGTCCCCTTTTGCCGATCTCATAATGCTTCAAGTGTTTAGGCCTTCTCATCAGATGAGCACTGGACAAAAGCTACGATTAACCTGTGTTTATTGAAGTGGATAACTCTATTCAAGCTCAGTCCGAGAGTCTCTCTCTGTTTCTCTTGGATGCTGTTCATAAACAAGCTCACCGGTTACAGCTGTAACAGCAAAGATCTAAAATGATTGTATTTTGGAGTGGTTGCATAATACAATTTTTGCATGTTCTCTGCATGTCCTAATAAGAGTACAAGTATGAAATAAAGCAGAGAATGTCGTCCATTGATCGTGTCCATTCCCAAGTACAGTCTGATTGACATTCCTTTTAATAAATCCATTTGACATTGGAATCCTGTGGCCGAGATACAGATTAAGAGGAAAATGACAAACGAAAACAGTCACATAAAGCGGTGCCCAGAGAGAGTGAGTGAGCGTCCTTCTATTGCACAGTGTCTTGCTGAAAGCACTGGTAATGAATGGTGTGTGGGGTGGTACTGTACTGTAGATGTCCTGGTCTTTGAGACGGATCAAGTCCTTTGTGAGCGCTGATTCATGAGCAGCCACAGCGGTCTACTACCATGGAGGGGATCTTGCCATAGATGATTTCCTCTTTGCCGTTGAAGTAAAGCATGTTGATGGGAGACATTTTTGTGGGAGTGCAGCAGGGCCCGGCAGTGCCTCGAGGATTGGCCTTGTTAACCAGATGAGTGTGTGGATATTTCTGCAGGTGCATGTAGTCACATTCTCCCGAGCAATAGTTTGCTTTGTATCGTTTTGGAGCAATAATCCAGTCCCAGCCGAAGTCCTCAAAGTCCACCGTGAGGGGGTACCTGCAGCATCGTGACTCTGAGGAATTCTCATCGCAGTCTAATCCAGAGTCCCTTCGGATTCGCTTTGGGCCCTCTGAGATTTTCACCTCCATAAAGGGCAGCTGTGAGCGAAACAAGAGAACGATCAAAGAGTTGGTTTGTAATGACGTTTTTGTGACTTTTATTAAATAAAATAAGAATTTGTAATTTTTAACAGCATATCCCATAAGAGCCCAAACTAATTTTCCTTGGTGGAAAAGTATGAATTCTAAATTCTTGTAATTGTCTAGTATGTCTAAGTGTGGGAGGATTGTTGATGTCCCTTAGGTCATGTCCTCTATACTTGAATATAATAGGTAGGTGTGATCATATGATTAGATGGTCCACTATCAGCCGAGCTCCTCCTGAACTTAACTTATGTTAATACATTTATTAACCTCATAATGTAAAAAGAATGGAGCTAAATAAAAATAAAACGAAGCACTCCAAGAAAACTTTAATAGCTGGTGACTCTTGTGCTTCCAATGGTTCTTAAGGGTTAAAGGAAAATATACAATTCATTAACTATTAAATTACTCTAAATGATATCTTTATTAGAAAATTTTTAAATTGTTGAGAAGACATTGGGACTCACATGGTGAAATTTAAATATTTATCAATTGGTTTATTAGCAGTTTTCACACGCTAAAACAACAAACAAAAAATAAATAAATAAATGCATGCCCAAATCTAATTCATTAGTATTCTTAACATGAGTATTTAGGACAGCCCTGGACTTAGTCAAGCAGACACCACAATGAAAGCACTTTTAACTCATTTTTGACATACCAATGAATAAATATTGTACTTGGTTTCAGTTTGAGCATCAGTGCTTTTAGCTAAGAGCTGAACTCACCAGTCCAGCCTCTCCACTCTCGACCGAGGTGACGGCCAGGTCGTTCCCCTTCGCGTCATAGGCGTTGATCTCGATGCCCCGGTTGGTCTCCGGTTGTTTCAACCACACCGTGAGCACCTGCTTAACATCTATACTCTGCCAAGACGTGACTCCCGCGTTCACGTCGATTTTCAGGGATCGTATTCGATGTCTTCCTCCGTCCTTAACGGGCATCAGCCGAGATATCTGCAAGAAGACGGTGGTCGCCTCTTCGGCCGGTCTCAGGTGCACCCAAAGCTGCGCTCGTACGATCCGGTTCGTTTGAATCTTTGGACTGAAGGAGAAGAAACAGCACTTCGGCTTCCGATCTACTTGAACGATGGGGTCCGCTGGAGAATAAAGAGTGAAAGAAAGTCAGAGGGATGGGGCAAACACAAAAAAAAAAACGGAGTTGCCAGGTTTTTTTTTTTAAATATCAATATAAATGTAAATCCATCCACTAAATAAAACACTACAAAGTGAAATAAATCGATCACTTTTTAAACTGATGCGCATTCCAGAGAGAAATGTGTTTATATATATATATATATATATATATATATATATATATATATATATATATATATATATATATATATATATATTTTTTTTTTTTTTTTTTTTTTATACACACACACACACACACACACATACATACATATATCTTTTACATTGTAAGAAATATGATTTTTTTTAATCTAGTGTAAACTGAAGGCTGCATTTATTTTTCACTTGCATTCATCTTCTGCGCTCCCGCTATTTCTCGCGCTAAATCTCCTTTAGAACACAGTTAGCGGCAGGAAACAACGTTTACGCGCTTTATTGTTGCTTTTCGTGCATAAACTCCGACCTGGTAATGCAGCCGACGTGCGCACAACGACTGCGTAAAGATCTCTCCAAGCACCCGCACCCTGGATCATCTTTGCGGATGAGGAGTAATAAAGGATGAGATGAAGCACCCTTACGTTCTGTGGCCATGGTCATGATGGTCTCTGTGGTGGCATGCTCATCATCCTCCTCCACGGCTCCATCCTTGTTGTCGTCCCCCAGAACGTCGTACTGATCCAGAAGTTGTTGCAAAGGCGGCGCTTTGGGTAGCAGCTGCTTGACCACGTCCCGGCTGATGTTTGGAGCCTGTTTGAGTCGGAGTTTGCTCAGAATTTGGGACTTGATGGCATGCAGTCTCATCAGCTTGCTGTGTTGTCTGAACTCACATGTGGAGCACTGCTCGCTTTCCTCCGTGGCTGTGGAAGGCTGCTGGTGAGCCGCTAGATCTCCATGGCCCACTGGACCGCATGCGATTAGAACACTTAGAGAAAGTAAAACCTGCGTAAAATGCATGTTCCACGACTGCCGAGGGAGAGTTTATGCGCTGCTTTGTTAGATGCGCTGTGGAAATGAGCAGCACCACGCACCGGACAAGTAGATGTCATGCTTAAATTCGGCAAGGCTTTTTATACTGCAACTTTGGCCACTCTATTGTGTCGTAAGATTCGATGATTGGCTGAGCTGCCAACAATAAACCTAATGGACAGAGCTGAACTTCTTTCGCAGTTCTTAAAGAGGCACCGCAAATCTTCACACCGGGACTTTTGGATGTTATTGGAAATCATGCACATTTATTTAAAGGATTTGTGTTTATTGTAAGATATGTAAGATGGTGGTGTCTTCACGGTTTAAGTATCTGTGTTTTGCACACGAGGTATACATTTGTAATTAAAAGGGAAGAGAGTTTGAATGATTGAAAATCTGCTTTATTTAGAAAACTGACAGCTAGTACAAAACATTCTCTGTCATCGCGACACAGATTCCTATTTCGTATGTGTTTGCTGTTAAACAAAATATTCTGAAATATACCGAGTTGCCAAAAAAACGTGTTGTTTTTTTTTATTTTATTGTAGACAAACGTTGGCGTTGTTCCTGTTTGTGGAATTTTGATGGCGCAGTTATTATGTATCATAATTACTATTTAATAAACAAGGTACCGATTTGGACACTGAAATACAGAAATAGCGCCATCTTCTGGATTAAACTGTACAGTGCGTTTCAGTTTTTCAGTCGCTAACAAGCGCGTACCCACTCTTCATTTCAAAATAGAACACATCTCTCTTTCACACACTGAAATTACCAAAATATTGTAAATATTAATAAAATTGTACAAATGATGATATAAATATAAATCTATCTATCTATCTATCTATCTATCTATCTATCTATCTATCTATCTATCTATCTATCTATCTATCTGTCTATCTGTCTGTCTGTCTGTCTGTCTGTCTGTCTGTCTGTCTGTCTGTCTGTCTGCCTGTCTACACTGTGTATTTCCCGCCATACTTCCGTTACCAAAATGAAATGATATTGTTTACAAATAGCAATAATCCAAGCATGTTGGACTAACTGTAGAACAGTTGTAAGCTGTTTCCACTAGGTGGCGACAGAGACCAATTTGTAAATGTTTAAAGGCGCAACCTGTGTCTGCCTGTGTCAGGAACCCATTTGATTCAGTTTATAAACAATCAATTTTGCAAACAAAGCATGAAGAAAGTGTGCAAGTTAAAAGAAAAGAAACATATATAAGTCCACAGCAGTCGTCTAGACGTCTACGTCTGTGGCCGCGCTGGCTGGTTCACATGCTGCGCGGATTAAAGCAGCCTCGAGCTCCATCACCGTCCGACGTTTGGAGCGAAGCTGAAGCGCTCTCTCCTCCTCCTCCTCCTCCTCTCTCCTCCTTCTCCTCCTCCTCGTTATCATCGTGATCTGGGGACTCTGGACGCACATGTACGCTGGAGTCTGCCCCGACCTAACAAGTTCATCTCCACGCTTCTCTCATTCCTCGTAGGAGTAAGGTTAACAGCGACTGGGGGAAAACAAGGCAATTTAAACGGATTTATCTTCAACGAGTTCCCATCTGGATCTAGTTCCTTCCTCGATTTGGAGATCAAGACGACGGGCGCTCGTAGCCTCTGGTAGGTACCGCTCACATCTCTGGAATGCGCACTTTTAACTGGACCGGACCGTTGCTTTTCCAAAAATGAAAATATTTTGACCTTGAGGCTTTACCGAGAGAAGAACGAAATTGGCTAAAGTATCATTTTAAAATCACCCGTGCCATAAAGCCGACTTTTGTGTTAAAGTGATCTGTTAATCACCAGAATCAAAGAGAGACAGTCCGTCGGTGACTCCGTGATTGGAATCACGTTAACGTAAACAACTAGTTTTATTAACGCACTAAGAGTAACGTAAACACATGAGAGAAATATAAATAGCTAACGAACACCCGAGCGAGCTCTAACCCCTAAATTAGATTTGACATGTTGAAAAAAAATCAACGAGTGAGCTGAGTATGTCTGAACTAGTGTTCTCGATTTATTAAATTCAAAAATTCAGGCGAATGATTCATTGTGAGTCGAATCATTTGAATCTGAACTGTTCGGACGGTCTAGACTCCACACCTTGTTGACCCCTGAACCAAGAAATCTGCATTAATCGAATTCAATGATGAGGGAGGGGTGTAGATACGTGACACGCATTAAAATAGTAGCTAATGGAACCAATGAAAAGTCACACACAGAACCATTAGGGAAATGATGTGTCATGCTCATTTAAATCTAATAATGTAGTAATAGACCCTTTTACTGTTTGTAAACGATGATGACGTTTCAGCGTATGCGCGCGCATTTTGGCAACTGAAATATGGCTGAAATCAACAGTTAAGGTTTGCGAGTAAATTGTCTACCAAAGACCATGAAAATGTTTTTTTTTATTACATACAGGGTTATTAAAAAAGATTACCACACCTTTGAAAACTGAGATCTCTGCAACAATGACAGGGACGATAAGTGCTTTCTGTCATTTATTTAAGGAAGATCTGACATATATATATATATATATATATATATATATATATATATATATATATATATATATATATATATATATATATATATATATATATTTGTGCAACCGTAAACGTGACACCCAGATATTTTGGGTTGCTTGAATACAGGGAAGCTGTTCTGAATTTAATTTCTGTTTCAAACGTTTCATTTATTTTAATTAAAATGTAGGTCTAATGTACAATGCCGCATCCGAGACCATACTGCTTTTGCAAGTTTATTGAAGGTAGCATATCTGTCCTGAACCCTTAGTGAAAAAAATCTGGATTGGAAAGGGACTTTTCTTATCTTGGGTAGACGTTGACTGGTCTACAAGTGTCAGCCAAAGTTAAGTAAAGGAACTTGCCTACAAACTAATAAACAACTTCAGTGAGTAGCTATTAATAATCAATGTAAGAAGTTTTCAACTTGGACTCAATAGACAGTCCCCGTCGTGTGTAAAAGATCAGTAACCTGAGGCTGAAGTTTTTTTTGTTCTTTGTTTATACCCCTGCGGTTCTAAAAGGAAAAAATCATGTTTGAAGTTAGTTTACTTCTAAAAAATTTAAGAACTAACCTTATTGTTTGACTTAACTTGAATTGTTACATTAAAACTTAATTTCCCCATAAAACCAGATTCTTTACTGAGTATCTGGAATTCGGTCATACAATTAAAAATATTGTTTAAAAAACACATGCATTGAAATTCTTGGTTTGCAAGAAATCAAATCTGTTCTATATAGCTAGCTTAGAATTTTGCTTAAAAATAAAAATGTTTGATCCCTTAATGTCTGTACCCACAAATGAGCTCTGGTGCAGTTATAACATTGTAAATGTTTAAAGAGAGGTTTTGCATATCTATACATTTTTTGTAACCCTTTTGTGATCCTTCAATTGGAAATAAAAAGTGCTATCTAACTAGCATGCTGTGCACAAAAACCCTAGGACTCATTATCAGTTTCAATCAAAGCTAAATGTTGTATAGCTTCCAGAAATCTGCCTACATTGGCAGTGGCAATACAATGACAGTATTCTGATACAAGGCATACGTGATCCTACTATATGACCAAAAAAAACAACCCACTTTTATAGGTTACAATATATTTACACTGAAACAGTTACTTTCTTTACTGCCTCATAAGGAAATCCTCATCTCTGAGAAGGTTATTACAGTATCAAGGACAAGGTTGCTAAGACAATGTGACAAATAGTCACGTTAAAATATATATATTTAGCCGAGCAACGACAGGCAATAATTCACTGAAACTATGCGTCTTCTTCATACAGGGCGAGTGCGAGGTGGCCATGAGTGTGCTATACATCATGGCTGACCATCTGGACTGTCTCAACCACAATTTGTACAGAAAAACATCCTAGCAGTTTTGGAAAAAAAAAAAACACCACCACCAAATAAACTGCCAGTCAAGGAAAACTATCCCCTGTAAAGCCCTCTGCATTGCTTCCTGTCACTTCTTTCAAACCAATGCTACATTATTTATACCATGGGATGCATGAAATCCAAGCACCGCAACTCCACTCAGAACTCTGGCTCGTCGGAGAAAGTGGATGGCAAGTCAGGAAAGCATGGAGAAAAGGCAGTTCTGGTTTTCTCAGAGATTGGCCCCTTGGAGGACTCGGTGCGGGTCAACCCAGTGCTGCTGGACTATGCTCAGAAACTCTCGGAGGAGATTGTAGCATGTGCGGTACAACAGTGGGCCGAGGTGGACAGCCGCTACAGCGACATCCCATACATTGAGTGTGACGTGCCATAACCAGGTTGGAATCCAACTGTAGTGGTCTGTCTCACGCAACACTTTTGGATCTCGTGGAGTGTTTTCAGTTTGAACAATGCAGTACATTATGGATTTCTGTGTTTTTTTTTTAAAGGCTTTTTTTGTGCTTGCAATCCGTGAGGATTTACATTCAGCTTTTTTATTTTGGTTTTACACATAGAACATGAAATTAAGTGGCCTTTTTTGTAATCTCAGAGGAATTCAAGTCTTTATTAACATAATTTGAAGAGTTTGCAAGTGTCAGTGGGCCACCGTCATCTTTTGAAATGTGGTTTTTCATGTTTACATTGCTTGGGACATTATTCTGTAACTTATTTACTTATTAGACTGAAGTATTTGTTTTCTCATTGGCTTAAAAGCTCCACTGATTCAGAGTTTTGCTGCATCCCAAATCCGAATACTTACACTGCACCCTTAAGGTAGATACTCATTTTCCAAAGAAAATGTACACACTTTTTAGTGTGTTAGACAAGAGTGTGCACCATCTGGGATGCACTAAAATATCACGTGACTGAAGTAGCTGTGATCACGTTATTACGCACGACATGAGCGAGAACTTAACGCCTTCTTTTCCATTCCTTCACTAAAAATATTCTAACAATAAATATAACACTTTCTTATATTTATATTGGGTATTTAAGTGTGTCGTCTTTAAAAATGAGTTGGTTTGTTTGGGTCCCAGAGGAAACGCCAGAGTGCAGTGGATTGTGGGTAATATCAGCCGGTTGACCGTTCATGGATCTGCACCTCAAAATCTAACCTGAAAAAGTACACATCTGGGCACCGCTGACACTTTTTATATCTACACTACCGTTTGGGACACCCTAATTATCATTTCTCACCCATAAACATGTGGGTAGTGCATGGATTGGGACGTAGCATTACTCTTCCCTTTTTATGCTGTAAAATCTAATCAAGAATTAATCAAAACAATTGAGTCTACTAGTTGTTCACCCATGCATCCAGACTGGTGCGTATCTTCAGTTTAAGAGGGCTTGAGATATAGTTTATCCAGAACACGTAGACAGCTCAGAATGAGATGAAACCAGAGCACCCGGTGAAAACCCACATAAACACAGACCCTGTCCACACTTACTTGGTTATTTTATAACCACATTTTTTCATGGCTAATGAGAGCGTGTATGCTGCAGTTCTCTATGCTAAAGCATATCGTAAGAAATGTACAGGACTACACAAGAACAAAACGTATTTAATAAAGTATTTAATCATAGAACAGTATGCTGGATAATGTTGTGGATATGCTCACCTGGCATAGACACAAACAATGGCAGTTTATGACTAGAATTAATTGAGCTTCAGATAATTGAGAGAGTTTTGAGAGCTAAATAGCTGTTGGTAAAGACTAGTGAGAGAATTTGCGGTTATAGAAGACGCTGTCCTTATCTTTGTGTGAGATGTATTTCCCAATCGTTGAAATGAAGCACTGATGTGCTTAATAGCTGAGAGGAGATTCTGATTGGCCAATATAACTTCAGGGTTGAAGACTCGGCCTCCTTCTATTGGAATGATTTGCTCTTTACCGTGTTTTAAGATTGTTTTAGGATGTTTGTGTGGATGTAATTTTTTTTCTACCCATGCTCATGTGGACACAATTCTTTTTTGCTAAGAAAAAATAAATAGATAACCTGGTAGGTGTGGACATGGCCACAGTTAGCCCACCAATTTCTAATTCAATGAAGAAACCTGATAAGGTATCTGCAGATTGTTTTCTTATCAGATTGTTTAACTTTAGATTATTCAGTTAAGATTATAGTTGGATTTTAACGAGTTTGGTTCTTTCACTGGTTTTGTACTATTTTGTCATTATCTTTTTAAGACATTATCATGATCAGCCAATCACTTCCTGTTAACCAAAAAATGTAAACAGCGAGACTATCAATGCTTTATAATAGCATCTCAATAAACCTGTAGAGGGTAAAGGGTAAAACGGTCACATGCTTTTACTTTGCCAATACTGTATAAGCATTTACAAGATATCACACAATTAATACTTCAGAGCTTTTCCTAATTTGGAATCTTGTGACTGCTGTGTGTCGACATTGTTCACCAATAGACTCTGCATCCTGAAGCATACTTATATTTTATATATGAAAATTTTAAAATCAAAGATATTTTCAGTAGAAACTGAAAAAGAACCTAATGCTAGACAAGGAGCTCTCACAAGGAGCTTAAACTAAGACAGGGATCTAAACATGCCAATGTCCTTAATGGTTGTTAAAGCAAGCACAAATATTCCTCCTGTAGCCAGATTCTAGAGGTAAAATACGGTTTGTGTTCTACTTAATTTTTTCCCCCGCATACAAATACAAATTGTTTTACATCATTGTTTTTATATGATTGGTAATTTGATTGTTTGTGGTTGTCGCTTGCTTTTTGCTTTAACTAAAATGTTTTTTCCATAGAAAATAAATGAGGTAACTACTTCCTAAAGAAGTGGGTTTCTGCAAAAAGAACTAAATTGAAGTGAAATTTTAACATACTACAAGGACTTTGTGTAAAGATGGAATTGAGGCATTACATCATGTATTAAATGTCTTTATATTAACAGTAGCTACAATAGAATCGACCAGTTTTAATTTGAAATACCTGCTTTGCCTCTATTATTCTAGCTCAACGCAAAAGTATGAACAGTTTGTTCAGGTAAACAATCAAAAGATGTGACCAAATGCTAGTAAAACATGCTTGGAGAACAGTAAATCCACTGTGTTGTGTACATCTGTCAAGCTGATTTCTGTTAGAATCCTCAGTCATTTTAAACGTTTTATGAGGTGCTAAGATTGGGACCAATATCGTTGTCTTTCATGTATCGGTGTGTTTTTGAAACAGTAGTGTTGTAACTGTAACCTGTACAACATCCGTGCTGTAATGTAAAGAAAAGGGAAAACACAGCTAAGCCAATAAAAAAACCATGGCCTTCCTTATTACCTCAAAATATTGCTTTATTTCAGTTTTTTTCTCATTCACACTCATCACTTACCTTTGGAAAAAATGCATGGATGAGGAAAGTGTTTTGAAAGTGTATACCAAAGCACTACATGGTCTGGCGTGAGTACTTATCGTCTCGTTTAATCACTTCCACCTCGAGTCGTACGCTCTGCTCCTCACAGTCTAAGCTCCTCTCTGTTCCACGCACGCGCACTAAAACTACAAGAAACAGGGCTTTTTCTGTCTATGCACCAACACTGTGGAGCTCTCTCCCGGGTGAGCTCAGCGATGCACAAAGCTACATTGTTTTTAAATCTCATCTTAAAGCTCACTTTTTAAAACTGGCTTATGATTGTTGACATTGTATACTTTATATTGCATATAACTATCCCTGGATTTTAATTTCCATGTCTGACTGAAAGTCCTTTTTGTACTGTTTTACTGTTGTTCTCTGTACAGCGCTTTGGGAAGCCAGCTTTAAAGGCGCTTTATAAAATAAAGTTTATTATTTTTACTATTTCTTAAGAAGCACTGTATTTGATTAAAAATGTAGTGCTTGTGACATTTTTAAAAGAGGTGAAAAGTAGAGAACTAGTATACTTGAATAGTTTATTGGGTACTTTTTAAAAAGGCTTTTTCGCTTTTATGTGAGTAGATTTTAAGTAAAACTACTCTACATAAAAAAATTATTCTTTAAATTAAAAACAGCATATACACTGAAATTCAGAGTTATTGATGCAAAATGCTAATATCCCGGAATGGAGGCTCAGACCCACCCACATGTGAAAAGATTTCAACTATGTTTAAGAGGCCGGTTTGATTTCAGGAACTAAAAATATATATCCGTTTTAATTTGCAGCACAAATTATTGCACTGCTAGCTTCAATCCTACTAAAGGATTATGGGACTCTGCTCACTAAAAAAAAACAATTCAATTCCTCATAAAACGTTTTTATTATTTAGAATTAGTTATACTATAAAAGTTTTTGCTTGCTAGTTAAAGGATTATTCATGTCAGTAATAATAATGATAGCCATTATTCTTTTTTTCAAGTGTAATATGCATCACGAGGCGTCACGGTGGCGCAGTGGGTAGCACGGTCGTCTCACAGCAAGAAGGTCGCTGGTTCTAGGCTCGGCTGGGGCAGGTGGCATTTCTGTGTGGAGTTTGCATGTTCTCCCCGTGAAGAGAATCGCGTGGGTTTTCTCCGGGTGCTCCGGTTTCCCCACAAGTCCAAAGACATGCGGAATAAGTGAATTGAATAAGAACAATTGCCCATAGTGATAAAGAGTGAATGTGTGTGTGTGAATGTGTGTGTGTGAATGTTTCCCAGCGATGGGTTGCGGCAGGGAAGGGCATCCGCTGCGTAAAACATATGCCAGTGAGTTGGCGGTTCATTCCGCTGTGGCGACCCCGAAAGGGAAGAAGGCCGACATAAAGATGAATGAATGAATGAGAATATGCATCACTGAAACAGAAGTGATGACTCAGTACTCAAGGGCTCTTAGATTTTTTTTATTAAACAGTAACTTGTACATCTATTGAATAGTAACAATTAAACATGTATTTGTGTTCTCTTCAACCCTCTATAGCCAATAATAATAATAATAATGATAGCCATTATTCTTTTTTTCAAGTGTAATATGCATCACTGAAACAGAAGTGATGACTCAGACTCGAAAAACACCACCACCACCACCACCACCACCGTTTTAAAATGTTACTCAGTACTCAAGGGCTCCTACTACATTTTTCATGAACTACTTATTACTTTTACTTGATTACATTTTGACGTGTAACTAACTCAAGTTGTGGTACAATACTTGTGTACTCTTTCCAAGTAATTTCCACAGGGTCATGAACACCCCATAAATCTGATCCAGTCAAAATAACCACCCCAGTAAACCCACTTATATCTAGTTAAGGAAACGTACATCATCGTGCACAAATAGTTTGATTTTCTGTAATCGTTTTAAATTTCCAGCAAAATAATTGCATGTTAAATCCCCTGTTAACATAACCTCCCTCTTCTTCATATAATACGTGGTGTAACCCAACCCACACGTCCTCGTCCAACTTGATTTGAACTGCCTAAATTTAACGTTTGTGATTTTCGATGCGTTTGTTAGCGTGGTTGTCGACCCTTATTGAACTTTAGCGCTGGTCATGAAACAAAGCATGCAGAAAACACATTTATTGGAGCCCAACCGCATACAAGAAAAAATAAAAAAAATTAATGACCAAATCCAGGTAAAGGTATTGTTGTTGGATTATTTCATATACTATATGTTAGCCTCTTTTTTTTGACAAACTTAACTCCACTTAAAACAAAGATAGAACGAGACAGCATTAATTTTTTTTCACCCTTGCTTTCAACCTCTCTATTTCTATACAGTTTTACACAGAAGATAATGTTGTAGTCCATCATTTAGTTAATTTTACTCAATGTTTTAAACGGTATGCTATATTTAAAAGCTCTCATATATTTTGGTCAAGGGTTAAAGTTTGTTCTGTTTCAGGCCTCCAAAAAGCCATCGGTTATATCTGCTCAAATGGTTCCGTACACAATTGAGGTTCAGTTTAATCGTTCCCGAATTAAAAATCAAATGACTCATTTCCTGTGAAAATGGCGTCCAAAGTGATGTGGGTCTGATAATTAGAAAATCCCTAAACCTGAGGATGAGAAGCTCCTCATAAACATCTCTGATAAGTAGATTAACTCGACTGCTGAGTCCGCTTGTCAGTTTGCTAATGAGTTCAGTGAAGGGGACGGACAGATCTGCACACGCTTGTTTTACTGCGACATAACAAGGGCTTGTTAAAGTTTAATAACTTTTCTCCTAAATTGAGAACAAAATTCAGGTTTTGTATGAAAATAGGTCAGGCTGCTTAAATCACGAAAAAACCTAACAGATTAGTTCAGTTGTTCAGTTGCTGAATGAATCTACATGGATACATTCTAGAGGATCTGCTAGTGTTAGAAACTTAAACTGGCTTAATTGAATTGTGAGCAGGGCTCATTTTCAAGCCTGGAGTTTCATGTCTGACCGGCCCACATCAGATCACAACCTATTATTATTAAATTCCAATTATGTGTGCATGCTTCTGAAAAAAAGGTCTCAACATCAACTTAATGCTATGACTGAACATCAGTGTTGCAATAAATGCAGTTTCCAATATTTCTTGTTCGGGGTTTCTGCAAGTTTGAAAAGGTCAAATGTAAGACTTTTTTGGACAGTTAACAATCTTATTTAAGACCTATATCACAACATCAAAAACACATACAAAATATTTTGCATAATAAACAGTAAGCTTTAAATGCATTATTTAAAGCTCTAACCATTTAAATTTTATGATTTGGAGTTTATATCTGTTTTCAAACTAAAGTATTTCACCTCTAAATGTAACTGTTATGTTTTTTGAGCATTTATGCACATCCCTAACCATAATTTATATATAATTTTTTAGCATTTCAAAGCAATTTTTCAATCTCTGGTAACCCCGAGCACCAAAATAATTTAAGACCTAGTAGAGTGAATTGAAGACTTTATATAAGGGCTTTTTACTTTAAGACTTTTTAAGACAGCGGAAACCCTGTCCAGAGCTGCGTTGATGAGAGACCATTGCATGGAATCACGCCCATCAAAAAAATGCCAACTGGTCACTTTCACTAATGAACATTCATGACAATAAAAGTACCAGAAATGATTAAAACTGAATTTATTCTTATAACTACCCTAAAAAAAGCGAACACTAGCATCTTGCGGCCCACACATCGAACTAGCCTACCATGTCCCGGTCCTCCTGATTAGCCACGCCAGGTCCGATTGTGAGTAGATGTGATTAATGTTTATTGCTGACTGTCGCATGTGTAAAAATGAGAGACATTTTGTTTTCACAAAGAAACAAACAACAGTGTGTAAGATGCTCTTAGATTTTTTTTATTAAACAGTAACTTGTACATTTATTGAATAGTAACAATTAAACATATATTTGTGTTCTCTTCAACCCTCTATAGCCAATATTTTCAAACAAACAGTCAGATCATGGAAATTGAACTCATTCAGACCAAGCATCCAGAGAAATTATCACTTGTTGAAATGATCACATCTCTCTACCATGTGCCCTATTGTACAGTATATCTTTCATTTCTCTATTTTATATTATATGTTTATCTGTTTACTCGTATTTATACATATATATATATATATATATATCTTTTTAAATTTTACCTTCTGTATTATATTTAATGTTAATTTTTATATTTTTTTAATTTTATTTTTATTTTTGTATTTGTATAACTACGGGTCAGAGAGTAACAAAATTTCAATTCTCTGTATGTCCTGCACATGTGGAAAAATTGACAATAAAGATTGACTTGACTTGACTTGACTTGACTATATTCTGGATAATTTCACTCAAGTCACTTAGCCATTACTTGTTTTTACTGACATCGAAAGTCTTTTATTACGGATTTTTCTTTGAAAACTGGAAACATGAAAAAAAAAAAGTAATTTTTAACATTTGTTATTCAACAGCAACATTTAGCATCCACTGTCAAATGCTTTTAGATGACCACAGAAAAAATAAAATAAAATAAATAAATAAAATTCAAATAGTTATTAGATTATAGTTATGGTTAGACTCTGCAAGTCTTAGCAATAAATGAAATGTCGAATTTTACTAATGCCAATAGAATAATCCAGGTCTGAACAGGTTAAAATGTTTATTTTTATTGGAAAGTCAAGCTAGAAGATCACAAATCTGCTCCTAAACAGTCAATGCAAAACACATCTTTTAAATGGGAAAAAAATTAATATTGTTTACATTTCTTAATATAATTTAGCTTTTGAAAACTTCAAATGGATTATTTAAAGAAATTCCATCAAACTAGATTCTGCACCTTTCTAAAGAAATCTTTATTACTTGATAAAATATTCGGACTGAATTGCTTGATGTTTGGTCAGCTAAGCATTCTGTTTTTCTCAGATAATGCTCGGTGGTTTCTGAAGGCACAAACTGGACTTCAGTGAGGAGAAACTAGAGTTTGAGGTCTCTTTCACCCAAAGATCGGAAGCATTCATCCACAGCTTGTTCGGTGACCTCAGAAAGCGTAGAAGGTTTCCACTTTGGACTCTGGTCCTTATCGATTAGCACTGTTTGTAAAGAGAGGACAATAATCTGTCAGTTATTCACAGATCTTTCTCTGGAAATTAATGTGTGAGGACAGTGATACTGCTTTGATAAAAAGCTTGGGAAGTTAATAAATAAATAAACTCCATAAACTCTAAATAAAAACTGTTGTTAATGTATTGTAAAATTTAAAAAAAAATGTGCCGAAAGAGAGTGTTTCAAACATGCAATTTGACATTAATTTAATTTACAGCAATTAAATATGGATATACTTTTATATTTTTCACAATAATTTCACAGACATACTTTACACTTTCTTAAAAATACTTTTTCTTTATTTTTTTCTCTGATTATTATATTATACTCTTTCTTTTTTCTTTATATTTTCTTTGACATGCTCTTTCTTTTTCAGTTTTATTCATATTTTCTCTGACATACTCTTTCTTGTTTGATCAAACTTTTTTTTATCTTTTTTTTATTCTAGTTTAGTTAAGTCTGTTAAACATTTAACATTGACAACATTTTCACACTCTTTTCAGATCTTTTGCACCTCCAACGAAAAATTTCAATACAGAAGCACAATTATTTTATGAAAAAAAAAAATCTTACATGCTCTGACTCCCTCGTAAAAATCATGGCCATTCTGTTAAACAAAGCACACAAACACATGCATGGAATTATACAATTACAAACCCATGACTGTGATTACACAAATAAAAGCACATGGAGCAAATCATACAAATATTTCCTCTTAAACAGTATGCGGCGGTGTCTTTCTGTGAAAAAACAACCACACAGCTCAACACTTTTTATAAAATGAAATAAGATGCAACAGCTACAAAAACTCAATTCCATACCATACAGGCCTGGCTGAGCCTATACTCCATCACCAACACCTCCCGCAAACTCATCCTCGCTCCTTCCTGAAGCTGCCTAAAAGCTAACTTCAGCGACGTTGGAGACATCTTTCCCAGAATCTGAAAGGTTCCATATAAAAACAACACATTTTTATAACAAATTAAGACGAATAAACTTGAACGAAAATAGTTTCCTTTCTCTATGAAGACTCCTGAAGTTTTAGCATTTTAATGTGAACAGACAAATCAGCCAAAAAAAGATATAATCTTAAATAGTTTAAAAATTGTTTGAGCAATGTTTTTCTGAGATTGAATGGCTCTAGTATGCACAAAAATCAGCATTTGTTTTTTTGCTTGGGTCAACTCGAATATTAAAGATTTATTTTATAATTCAGTAAAAATTATAGTAAAAATATTAGTTTAAATAGACACTCACAATACTACAAAACCAGCCCCAGAGTAAATAAATCAAACTGTGTGAGATTGGAAGGTCATGAAATGAGTCCCACAAGAGTACGAGCTATAAACTGAGAAGTTATTCAGTCATCTTTTCTGTTGATAAAAAGAGAGCCAGATGTTTAAAAATAAAGATGTTAAAAAGCATTGTGATTGCAATGCTCCCTGAACATCCAAATCAAATTTAAAAGGCAAAAATTTCAGTTTGAATCACTGACTTCACGATAATTTTTCTAGAAGCATACTTCATTTCTATAGCCCTTTAAAAAAAGCACAATCACTGACCAAAGCACTTAACGCCTACACGGGGGGAAAAAAGCTAAACAATCCATAAAATGATCAATAAAATATCAAGTATATTTAATTATAAAATAAGAGTGTGAGATATTTTGGACAGCATTTATGTGTTTTGGGCTATAATGTTGTTAAGGTCACTTAAGGACAAAATCTGAAAAACAAATTCGACAAAAATAATATGTATAAAACACTAAGATTGTACATAATTAACAATGGAATGGCACTACGTCAAACATTCGCTTCCTTTCTGAGCGATGCATAGCAAAGTAACTGTTTACAGGAAACTGGGAGGAAATGCAGAATGGCCTTGAAAGACTAACGCAGTATAATATGATTCCAGTCCCATTATGCAACACGAGAGAGAGAGTTACAACAGACCTCAAATGGATAAAGAACTGAGCTCAATCACCACATGTTTTGGTGTTATATTATTTTTTGGTGATAAATGTTTTCACAATCATGATTCTAATTTTGTGCTTTTAATCACTAAATTTTTTCTTGTTTTCAAAGTTTAATTTCAGGGTTTTTGATTGGTATAATGTTATGAGAATTTCGCAATATTATTACAATAAAGTTCACTTAATTCTATATATTGGGTTCAAAGTCTAGGTTATTGTCTCAGATAACTTAATGCAACAGAAGCCGCTAGGATTTTCTTTGTCTGAGTCCTGGGATGAATATATATTCTTAATACTTGGGTTGAAAGAGTTGGGAAAGACAAGGAGAGGACTACATGTTTTAATTTGATTTGAAATGTTAGCTAATTCTTCTAAACCTACCTCAGTCTGTTTGAGAGCAAAGTCAGAGCCCTCTTTCTTAAGGTTCTCTATGACCTCCTCCACACTTCCAGCTGAAAACAGCCTAAAACACCAGAGCAACATGAAAAACGGAGAGGGACGGTCAGCAAACATGTACAGGTATGTGCAAGCAAAACCCATCTGTTAACGTTTTCTGCATCACGCTCAAGCAGTCAAGCCTAACTGATCATCAGATCCTGCGATAACAGATTAGTGAAGCATCGACTGATGTTATGTAAGGCTCATGTGCAGCGCAGACTCAAACTCCAGAAAGTCTGGTAAAAAAGGGGGTGTTCAAGGCCATGAATAATTTGTTCTGTTAAACGCTCAATCCACTGGAAGAAAAGGTGAAAAGTCAATCTTTACGCATCCTTGTCATAGCGGAAAACCAGCTTTGAAGTGTGAGATCAGTCTGATCATTTCAAGATTGTGAAACAATCAACAAAAAAACCTACTTAAAAAAACATGTCAAACCTGACTTAATAGATGTTTCAATTAAACATGACACAGAACAACAAAAAGAGAAAATTGTAAAACTAAATCGTAAAAATGACAGATGAAAAGCTAGTGTTAATTTAAGGGGGAAAACGTATTTATTTTTTATTGGTAGGATTCCATAAACAAATTACAAGAATTTTTAAATCTAATGTATAGAAATGTTGCACAAAAAGAGGCAACAACTGTGTTGCTTTTTCTTTTTACTTCAAAATGCAATCATTTTACATGAAAAACGGATTATAACAGTGAAAAAAAATTGTTTTTTCAAACCCCAGTATTATAGATTTTTAGATTTGTACCAAAAAAACCTGAACAAAATAAACCTAAAATGCTTGTCTCAATTGCAGAGCTAATAGATGCAAACGAGCCCCTCTCTGCCGCCCCTCTTGCTGGGACGCGTCAGATCCAAATCTCCACCACATATTTTATTCAGAACAAATAGAACCCCATATATTATGTTGTATAAATAGAAACGCATATTTTGCATGATCAAATTAAAAAGTCTTTGTGTTTATCTGTATTTTTTTTTATTAATCCTCCAAACCTCCACAAATCCTTGTGTTCATATTTTCTGTGTTTGCTGTAAGGAAGTAAATCATTCCACTAAAAGCTTTCCAACGACCGTTTAGTACCAAACATACCTAAAAGGCTACATATTTTTATTCAGTGTTAGACATTTAACAACAAAGCTAATGGTTTGTTTGTGAGTAGGTTTACCTGTCAATGGCCTCTCGGTGTTCTTGTAGGACGAATGGTTTCTCAGCATCCAGGCTGCTCTGAGGAGACACAGAACAGAAACCAGCTCAAACAGAGCTGTATTTCTATAACAATGACAGGCACGATCCTCTACTGTCTATCTCTATGAGCGTTTGAGAAGCCATCTTTGAACTGTTGCATGCAATGGCTATACTAGTAAACTGGAACAAATTCTCCTCTGCATGTTTACAGGGATGAGTACTGCATTCATCAAGGCAGGTCTGAAAGGAATGTTTGCTTCTGTAGAAATAGAAAATCAATACGTTGAGGTGACATCACAAACTGTAAAACAAACCCTATGTAGAACTCATCCGAACCTGCCATACTGTCAGGTCAGATGTTCATTTGTGGTCCCTTCTAAATCCTGTTTACAGTTTCGCTCTTCCTCATAAATGCCTCCAATCAAGTGACCAAATAATAAAATATTTTTATTTCAGAAATGGTAATAGGTGAGCTTATGAAGTTATTTTTTTATGTTTTGAGAGATGTCTTTCAATCACCTTCAGTTCGGACAGGTCACATTATTATCTATTATCATATATTTATTTTTATCATTAACTATTATACTATTATTAACTAAGCAATTAGGTACTGCACTGTTCTATTTATAAAAACAAGAAATTTATATGTTTTTATTCTCCGAAACATCTGAGTTAAAAGGCTTGAAATACAAATGTACATGTTACTAATTATAGGCAATTGCAATCAACTACAGCAACGGCAAGAACCTAAACAAAAATGGCTGATCAAGCAGTGCAACTCCTTATGCCCTATATTGGGAGCAAAGTGTATTATTAAATATTTAAATGATTTTTCTAAACTCAGTAACTGACATTGTCAATATATAATAATTACAATGATACATTTAATTTAAAAGGCACCTTTCTGGGCACTCAAGGTCAAGTCAAAATCAGGGGGAAAGAGAAACAGAGCAATACAAAGTCAGGAAAAAGTAGAGATCGAGATAAAAAAAAAGTAATAAATAAAAAAAAAATCTGAAAAGGAAAGGCAGCCTGAATAAAATATATAGTTTCTATCACATATTTTTAAACATATGTGGGTAGTTAACATGTTGCTGACATTTTCACCAGTTAAATGAATTTGAAATGAACTCAAAAGTAAAAAAACTATAATTTATAATTTTGTCTTCTTGATAGGCTTATATAATTGGCTAAATAAAGTTGCTCTCTCCTGGAGCCTAAAAGCTGTGGGGTAAATGCTACAAATATTTTATTTTATACACAGATGCTCAGTCTCTCAAAATTAAGCATTAAACTTTCATTACTTCTCGTTTATCTGATTTATGCGTAAACCCACACCCTTTATTCAAGTACAAGTTTGATGAACAAAGATGATACAGTTTTATTGGTTTTGGGAGGGCTGCAGTAAAAATGGACAGGAACCTGTCATCAGATACCCATTTGTGCAAAAAAATCATTGTGCAACAACAACCTGTAAATAATTCACCATGTGTGCATTTTTAATTAGCCAACTCTCAAAATATTTGCAGAGGGGAATATAATAAAAAGTAGAGGTCTGGGAAGGGTCGCTGAAGGCTAGTAAATTTATACGGAGCATGAAAGCCAGGGGTCATCGGTTGCTGCCTCTCGAGGATCTCTGTGAAGGTCTGTGACGTAAAGACTGTATGAGTCATTTCAATCCTTTCTCAGACACTCCTATCGGATGCATAGAACTTCACAAGAGATGCTGTGTAAGAGATTTTCTCCTAAGTGGTAAGTCAAAATAGTTGTACAATAAATGGTCATTGCTACCATTAGGTGTTTAATTCATTCATAAGTTACCACTATCATCTTAAAAAATACTTTTAGCAGGTTGAATTTGTCAGGGCCTTTAACGGCAATCAAAGGACAGCATACAGCAAAACAATTTGACCGGTTCAGAGAACAAAAACAAAAGCTGTGTACTAACAAAATGACAGGGAAAGTCAGTAAACAAAAAGGAAAAGGAAAGTAATTTGAACCCATCCGAAAAGAAACATAATTTTGAAAAGTCATAAAAACCTGCTTTTATCTGTTTCTTTTATTTTGGAAGCAGCTAAACATCGACGTTTCTGTCTGATATGGCTCTGACATGTTGACATCTGTCAACAAAGGAAAAAAAAAGGTGTGTGACATGGTGTTTAAAAATTTTGGCTTTTCATTCAGGGGTATGTGTATAAATATATTGAAAATGTGAATATTTTCTTTATGCAAACGAAGAAATGTAGTTTTTTTAAAGCTAGATTTTCGAGGTCTCCATGATTGCCGTCCGTTTGACTGCATCTATAACACCAGTCATTGAATTCATTTGAATTAAAGATTAAAACATGCTTTTGTTATTAGGTTGCTAATTTTAAGTAGATTTCAAGTACTTCAGCTTTACATGTTAATTAAAAATTATATTTGTGCTGGTAAATCAGTATCTTGCACATCTAGCGATCAACTATGGTAACTTTTTGCAATAAAGAAAGCCAATCTGACTGGTCACCCACTATATATCCATGTTCTTTATCACATTGGTCATGTAAAGACTCATTAATAAATAACTATAATTTTTGTTTACATTAAGGCATCCTTTCTTATGTGACAAAGATATCTTCTCTCAAATGTTTATTGCATTTTCATTCACATTTATGCATTTAGCAGACGCTTTTGTCCAAAATCTCAGCTTGCTCATAATAAAAGTTGTATCAACTGATCAATCAACCATAGCAAGGAGGAAATAAAGAGAGAGGAAGAAAAAAAGTTGTTTTTTATAGTAGGTGTTCACTAAAGAGGAGAGTTTTCAGTTGCTTTTTGAAAGTTGTTAGTGTTGCTGCTCTCCTGACTGGATCAGGAGATTGTTCCACCAGCCAGGGACAGTGAGAGAGAAGGTTCTGCTGAGAGATCTTCTGCCCTTGTGGGACGGAACCACGAGTCGCTGTTCCTTCTCTGAGCGCAGGCTTCTGGAGGGACTGTAGGAGTGTATGAGTTTATGGAGGTAAAGAGGGGCTGATTTGGAGATAGTCTTGTACGCCGGCATCAGTGATTTGAATTTAACACGAGCTGCGATGAGAAGCCAGAGAAGAGTGATTAAGAAGGGAGTTACATGAGCTCACTTCGGTTCCTTGAAGATAAGATGAGCTGCAGAGTTCTGGATCATCTGCAGAGGTTGTGATGCACAGAGGGATTGGCCGGGATTACCAGAAGTTCTGCTTTTATTGATAATCATTTACCTACCTAAAACTACAAAAGGATACATTTAAAGTCATTTTTCCTCAGCTACTACCTTTTTACTTTGTAGTGCTGTATAAAGTGTATCTTTAAATATGGGGACAACATAAACTTTACTTGACCAGTGTGTTTGAGTTATAAAATGATATATTATGTGTTAAGCAGTAGAAAAAAAAGCCAAGCCAAAGGTGTTCAATTCATGAAGCGCCTTCATATTTGTGTGCTACGTGGCACTTAACCCATAAAGGTTTACTGAGAGCAGATTCAGCAGAGTTATATCGTGGCTATGGTAACAGCTTATACAAACCTATTGCTGTGTAGTGCAACCACAAACACAAGGTTATAAAAGCCTGTAGACACCCCATCTGTTTCTGCCACATACCTGGTCCTGATAAGAATCCAGCAGTTGCGACACATCGTTTACAGATGGGGACTTTAAAGCAGCAAGATCCTTCTCAAGAGATGCAATCTGATGATACAAATAGAGTGAAAATTCTCAATTTCATGAAAAACTGTTGGGATGCAGAAAGCAGAAAAGGAATTTGTTGTTTATTAAAGGATTTTTTTACAAGCTGTTTCCTGATAGTAATTGCAGAGGCATGCAAAAAAGCATACAGAAGCACCTCAGTACTGCCTCAAAACCAGCCTTTAACACCACCACAAGAGGCCAAACCATGTGAAATGGCTCCATTACGTTGAATTATGCATAGCTCTTTTAAGTGTTAAACTTAAAGAAACTCAAATATAACAGAAAAGAAAAGTACTTGAGAAATCTGTTTTGTGGGTTTTATTTGAGATGAAACATAAATATTTATAGTTGTATTGTTGGTAAGGAGATAAGATATGGAGATAAATTATGACTTGGTCCTCTAAGTTTGGACTTGGACTGGAATGATGACACAAATTAAAGGTAGTACACAGAAGCAGAGATGCATGTGGCCTTGAGCTGTATAGTTTGCAATGATTCCAATGCAGTCACGAATCTTAGAGTCTATACTAAACATCTATAAAATGTGAATAATTCAGAAAACTAACAAAACAAAAAACAGAACAAAGTGCAGAGTAAATATTAATCTCACGAGTTTTCCACCTTAAAAACCCCACCCTGTACTGCGTGTTGCTAAAGTGGTCAGTGAGCAGGACATGTAAAGCGTAGATTCAAAGCCTGTTTGAACCATATTCTGTGTTGGTTCATGGTGTGCAAGTCATAACCACACACTGAATTTTTATCTACAGGTATGTCATTAGTTCTGCAAGAGCAGGGGTGTCCAAAGTTTAACCTGGAGGGCAATAGCCCTGAACTGAATATCCAACATATAACACACCTGATCATTATTCTATCTTATAATTATGATATACTTATAATTATGACATACGTTATGACTTATATATCTATTTTTATGAGACACGGAGTCATAACTATGAGTTTTTTTGTTGTTGCTCATTACTGTTCAAAGCTTTCCAATTCAGATTCAAAGATTAGCTTTTTCCAGCTCATTAAATCGAGATTTTAAGGCTTTTCATAAACAACTGAACACTCAACAAGCTGTTTTAGTGGAGATATGCCTTATTCCACATTCACAAAGTGCCTACAAAGTGCCAACTTTTACAATGACTGAATAAAATGGCCAAATAACTTACTAAAACACTCCACTGACACATAATTCATATCATGCATCACAGTTCTCTGACTGGTTCTGCTACAATACTCATTTTTTTGTCTAGATTTATGATGTCTTGAATAATAACTCTAATCCATAAAATACTAATAAATACTCTTTTCACCAAATTTGGGTCAGAAGTTACTGTTCACCTGCTGCTTCTACTACAAAACACATATGTGTGTGTACTAATATTTATATATTAGTATTTTTTTGTTGCTGTTTAAAAAAATGCTTTCAAGGGAAAGACGCCTTTTATTGTACATGTTAAACAGCAATTATTGAGCTTCAAATATGTTGTTCAAATTATGCATTTTCTTTTTCATTTTTAGTAATGAACTTATATTGTAAAACATTTTCATTGTTGTAATTGGTCTAATAAACAATGTTGTTGTGAAGGCTTGAGATAACCAGTCGATGCACTTATACTTTCTATGGTTTTGTGGGTATTGTGTTTTTTTCATGATTTTCAAAACATATCTTAAACTTGCAGAGCCTAGACAATATGATACAAATCCAAAAAAAAACTTGTACTCTGAAAAGAATCAGCTCACATCTAATTCAGCTGTATGAACTAACGCCCTGTCCTCAGAGCCCGGTTGTGGTTATTTTTATCACTAGTCACTTCTGTGAACAGACTGTATGCCAGATCCTGCTGGTTGTACGTCCTTGGCCACAGGATGAGGATGTGCGTGCGTGCGTGTGTGTGTGTGTGTGTGTGTGTGTGTGTGTTAAGGTTTGTGTGCATGTTTATATGCCCCTCTTTCCAGCAGTGCCATGACCTGCTCTTGATTTTGACCTCTGGCAGATCAACTGGGTGATGTGTCAGAGCTCCTTCTTCCCCAGCCACCCAGAGATCACTGGTAAGCCTGAGAAATGCTGACTTAAGTCCTCTCATAGCTCTACTTTTTCAAATTTCACCATCAAACTCAAGAAAAGTATCCCTGCAAAGCTACAGTTAGCATTTTCTCATGTTTACTTAACCACATTACTTGCGTCTCTAACACATACATTTTTGAGTACCTTTGTAAGTATAATTGTAAATGTAAAATACATCTCTTTTTAGGTTTTCATAGCATGGCTTTGTCAATTAAAAACCATTTTAATCGTTTGATTTGATGTTCATTGCTTTATGTTGATACATAAGTGTAAAATAATTACACAAGCATCATTTTTGTGTAATAGTGCTATGTTACAGCTTGAAGACTTTAGATAATTAAACTTCTCTTCAGCAAAAAGATATATATCGCCAGCACAGAGTAAATAGGTGTTGCCTGAGAGAAGGCCCACTTATTCAGATACACATGAACGCACATATGAGTTTTTATGAGATCCTCTAAATAACTAACCCTAAACAGATCTAATTCAAACTTCTCCTTACATCCAATTCAGTCAATCTACCATAAATATTTTATTTATTCTCATCATTTAAAAGCATACATTCATATACTTATCTATATATATATATATAAATATAAGCTTTTAATACAAACACATACACACACAAACATATTCATTTTCGCAAACTAGTCCCGCTATTCATTTTAATTTATACAATTGTACTTTATATATGTAAAATATTACTTTGCTAAACATTTTTTTCATTTTAGCCAATCACATAAACTTCATGTGATGCCCCAGAATGATGTAATGGAGGTAATCTTAGCAGCCAATCACATCAACCCCATGTGACGCCACTGACAAAGCAACCTCAAGCAATGCCCCAATCACAGCAACGCCCTTTTACTTCATCCTGGGTATCTTAGAAAAAACTGGAAAGCTAGGACACTTTTTATGAAAGACTTTTTGCTAATTAAAACAAAGAAACAAGTCATCATTTGTTGACCAATTTTCTATATTTTAGATTAAAACATGTTAATATAATATTAAAATATATTTTTTATTGGCCAAAATATTTTTATGAACAAAGTGAACTATTTTTAGGTGTAAGTTGAAAACTACTGTCTAAAAAAATCTAAAATAGCAACCTCAAAAGAAAGCAAGACAAACAATCTGCATTTCGTTTAGGAACTAAAAGTACATTACCTTCTCAGACTGCACAAAATGAGTAGCCAAACCGATCCTCTGAACATCTCTCCCTTTGAGACGGAAGCCTGTCAGAGCCAGAAACATACCCAGCTGGCCAGGAAGCCTTGGCAGGAAGTACCCACCACCAACATCAGGGAACAGACCTGCAAATCATAGAGAGAAGACATAAAAATGAAACCATTTAGAAGGTAGTAAATCAAAAGAGGTAATTTAAGGGCCATAAACGATGCCATCCTTAAAACACATATTAATAGTTAATATTAATAATCATTTTCATTTGATAATTTTTTTAAGCAACTTGCACGGCAATACAAATGACAGTTTGAAGCTTACTATACTCACTATAAATTGTATTTCAACCTACAAACTTGGCATTGTATATATATATATATATATATATATATATATATATATATATATATATATATATATATTGAATATTTATAGTCCAATATATATTTTTAAGGGAGCAACAAGAGTATTCTCTTGCATTTGCACTCTTTTCAATCAGAGCAAAAATGGTACCATCCCCCATTCATTTATCTCAAACTTCAACGTGTGATTTGACACAACAGAAAAATGCACTGTGATCTCATTAAACAGACATATTTTCTTAGCTTCTTATCATGTTCCTCCTAATACACCCAGTGTGAGGTTCAATTGTGAATAAGGCAAGCCAGGATTAGGCCCATGACCTGATTCCAGGAGCCAAATGGAATATCATAAATGCAGATTACGCTTGCCATTCCCCAGTTGCTTTGTTTCATGGCCGACTCGAACTTAAATAGTCCAGTAATCCATCATCAGAAGGGGGTGAAGGGGTGGGCTTCAGGTTACATGGGCTGGGAGGGGGTGCATTTTAAGAGCACAGATGGCTGGCATTTTGTCAGAGAAGGTGCCACCATGGCTAAATGCCACAGCTCAGCACAAACTGCCCGAGGCTACTTCTTCCATGCTGTCTCTGGTGCTTTCCTTCTGGAATCCCATATTTATGAGAATTTTTAACTGTGCATGACTCAAAAGAGGAAGATTTATAAAAGTTCCAACAGTATTAGGTATTGAAGGAGAGGACATTTTTTAGCTGCAGTAATTAACTTTTGAGCAAATCAATGTAACAGTAAGTTATCTAACGCAAAAATGAAACGGAACTATCATCAAATTCCATTGAATGGAAAATAGTCAAAGATGTGAAACCTTTTAAGTTCATCAATTTAAAATTTTACGGAGAATCTACTTTTCCACCTAAACACTTCCTAAATCAGTAGTGAATTTATAAGCCTTTAAATTCAGATAAAAACTTGTGAATGGTGGTAAAGCCATCCAAACATTTGCTTTCAAATATAATTTGAAAATGTTAAGTTTCCCTTTTTTGTATAGCTTTAATAATGTATAATGTCAAGGTGTTTGCATGTTTAGAGATCATCTAACTTACGTTATATTTTGTCACAAAATTAGTATGAAACATCTGAAATAAGCTATTATAACAGTAGGCAAAAACTGTGTAATTGGCCTTAATAAAAAAAATCTGTTGAAAGCGAGATGTATCTGGATGCATCACTATTTTCAATGAGAATCTGAGGTTACATTTTTCAATCCCATGATGCAACATAAGACTACATCTGAAAGGGATGAGATTAACAATTCTGAAGTGAAAGTATGCGTGTATTCTGAAAAAATATATATTTATACAAATTAGCTGTTATGCACTTTTATAAGTTTGTTGTTAGATTAAAAACGGAGTGGTCAATTTAAAACATAGTCATAGATTGTGTAAAACCGTGGAAGGAATGCATTATTTTTGTGTTTGAAAAGTTTTCTGCTAAAAGTTTTCCATCCCTATTTCAACAGTACATTGATCCTCGATAATTGCAACCAAGCTAAAAGTTTCACTTCAACTGAAACAAAAGAGAAACTAACTAAGCTGCCACTTCAGTAACCACACACTTAATTGTGAATAAAATTATATTTTGATCACCAAAATTCACCACTTTTAACAGATATCCTGAGGGGTAAATTATAACATAGTACCATATAAATTACAGTTGTAGGAATTTCCGACTATTAATCACTCTTTGTTTTATGTACTTTAAAATAATGCAAAAATGGAGTGACCCATAACCGGAATTTGTGCTCTGCATGTAACACATCCCAGTGTACACACACAGCAGTGAACAAACACACTGTGAGCACTCACCCGGAGCAGTGAGAGCCATGGCTGCAGGGCCCGGGGAGCAGACGGGGAACTTGTGCCTTGCTCGAGGGCTCCACAGCTGTGATTGTTGATGATGGGAGAGCAAGTGTTTCATCGCTCACACTATCTTCAACTTCTTTAATCACAAGTTTGATTCACCAGACCACAACTGCCTTCAATATATCCGACAGTATAAAGTAGTAGTAATGGTTTTCAAAAAATACTCAAATACCTCGTCTAATACCTGGTTGCTAGTATCACATTTCCAAAATCTGAGCGAGACACATCACCTAGCTCTCATTTGGAAATTATTTCATGTCTCATCAGACTGCAACACATTCATCTTAAGCACAAGACAACACATTTCTTAAAGTAGATTTTTTTTTAACAGTAACTATGTAAAAGTTAATCCCAAGAAAAGCTATTTAAATCCCATTCAAGCATGATGTGAAGAAATTCTTTAACAACCTCAAGTAGAGGAGGTAGAACTGTAGGGAATAACTCATCAACAAGTCTCAAGACTCTGTCCACCTAACCACAAAATAAACTGTTAAGACAAGTGCAACCCGAAGAGGATTATCCTTTCAGCTGGGGCTGAGAAACACAGGCTCTTAATGGCATTAGCAGCTGATGGCACACAGACCCTGGGCATCCACTCAATCAAACACACACCCGTGCACAGACGCTTAACAGATGTGTCACAGACTGTGATTAGCGCTACTTCCTGTCAGAGTTCCTCAGGGACTGCTCACTCTAGGCTCAAAGAGTGAAGGACATAGTAGACCTTGAGAGGAACTGCTTTCATTAATGAACCACAATAGGCAGTGCACAATTCTGTCTGTATCCGCCGGAGCATTTGATGAGGACAAGGGCAGAGTATTCATCACAAGACATTCTGATTTATTCTGCTTCAAGGTTTCAGATGTACCATTCACAGTGTGCAATTAGAATTTGTGGAAGGAAAAATGGTGACAAATCTGAAGTAAGACGCTCTGCACATGAGAATATTCAAAGCAAAAGGTTTGGACCATAACATGGCATAGCCATAAAAAGTATACATACACAATGTATTACTTTTTATGGCTGAACTATTTAACACAGTTGCAATAAATCTCAATATAATAAAAAAAAGCTGCATTACATAGCCACATGATTAAACACAGTCAAGTTGGAGTTTAACAAGCAGAAACGTTGCACTTATACTTTTTACTTAGCTGAACTAAGTTACTTGTTACTTAACTAATAACTTTAATAGTCAGTCCTTTAAAAATGAAATCCACAGGTTTACATGTTTGAATTATTTAGTTGAGTTAGGTGTTTTAAAAATATTTATTTAAATCTAAAAATGTTTTATTCGTGTTACAGGATTTTATGTTTAGTTAATTTAAATATTGTTTTATCAAGAATCCAATTATTTTTTTACATGTTAATTTTGAAAAAGCTTTGGAAACTTCTACTAGAAGTACAACTAGAAGTAGAAGGACAACTTCTACTACGAGCAAGCGGAGATAGACTTTGACTGTGTAACAAATTTATAAAAATTAGTTTGTTTGTTTGTTTATAGCCAAGACAACAGCAAAGGTTATTTCATGGCTACATGTTGTTTTTGGTATGAAAAAAGGTCTAAAACTTATTTAAAAATATATATTTTCTCAACTATTAAAACAAGTATGGTAAGTCAGTTTTGAAAATAAAATGTAATAGTTTGCAAGAGACCGAGAGGATTTCTTTTAAGTTTTTAGATTTCAGATGTTGTTTCCTCATGGAATCATACACAGCAGATGTTTGACAGAGAGTTTGCATTTACAGTGTTTACATTTTGGGGCAGTTTCTCCTTTGATTAAAAAGCTGTGAGTCAGTCTAGGTGTGACCTATTCAGCTTCTAGTAAAGACGACTTGTTTTCTTCTGATCTCAGTTTTATGACATTGTGCTCCAACTTTAGACTGAATTTCATATAACTTGTTTCTTTGTTGTTTCTCCCATTCTGACTGCCATTCGGTCTGAGTAAGGGAAGTTATTTTTGGCTTCAGGTCCGATGGTGGAATTGATCGTTGGGATATCTCTGTGATTTTTTTTCTTGGTAGCAGAGTCTGCCCTCTCATTTACTACAAGCCCAATATGGCCAGGGACCCAGCAGAAGATGATATGGAAGTTATTCAGATAAAGTTGATTTACTTGTATCAAAATAGAAGTGATAGCCGGGTGATTTGATCCCATGAATGTCATTGATTGAAGACAGACCTTTGAATCACAAAAGATAATATAGCTCCTTTGAGTAGATCTCTCGATCCTTTCTACTGCCGGTAACAAGGCATACGCTTCTGCTGAAAAGCTGGAACTATTGTCTGGAAGACGGATAACTTTTTGATAATTTCCAAGGATTGCAGCTGCAGTAACTTGAGTCTCTGATTTTGATCCATCTGTGAATATTGGAGAATAGTTTGGGTATAAAGTTCTGATGTTGTAGTATAACTGTTTGTAGAGGTTGGGATGTGTATCATTCTTTCTGTAATATGCTAATTCCATGTCAATTGAAATTTCCCCAAGAGTCCACAGTGGGGTTTTCAGAAATCTTGTCTGCTGTAGTACCTGGTTTTTAATCCTCAAAGAGTCAGACAAAGATTCAATGCAGATTCCAAATGGTTTCATAGATCTCTTTTTAACTTTGTATAGTTGCTTATACCAGGGGAAAAAGGTAGCGATATAGGCTGGATTTGAGGGGTCTGCTTTCAATTTGGTGGCGTATTGGAGGGCCAGTTTCATCCTTCTGATATGTAATGGAGGTTCATTTGCTTCTATGTAAAGGCTTTCTCAACTAAAAATGTAACTATAAAAGCATTTCAAATCACTATGACAATATTTATAATTGCAACCCCATTATGTAATGAAATTGTTCAGCCCTACTTTTAGCACTGTGAATTTATGTAAAAAAAAACACTGATGAAAAATATTTTTATTGGCATTTGAGTACAAATTTTAAAAGGACCAATATTTCTGGATTTGTTCTAGCTATGAGTTTTAGGGGTGAGTTGCTGAAAATATACATTCACTGTGACGTAACGTTTCGCCTGCACTGTGAACTTATGAGAAGACTTCGGAGCTGAGATGTACATCCTTGAACAGAGCAAGGGTGTTTGTTCTTTGGGGACATGTACTGCTTCTACTCCTCCTTCGACTTGCGCTGACAGCTAATGGTGGATGTGAGGGGGAAACGGTAAACTAATGAATGATCAGCTAACTGTGACTGTCAGTCACTATTCAGGGGTTGAGAAATCAGATGTTAATGAGTTCTGTAGAAAAGACGAAAATGAAAACAGTCTAATGTAGTTGTGTACATGGCAAAAGCGCACACATTTATGTCCTAACACCATCTATAAGTTGTGTTTCAATATTATTGGCCTTTTAAGGAGCACTGTACAAGCAACTATTTGAAATAATCATTAAATAGCCCCGAAAGGTCACAAAATATTTTATAAAAATCATGTTAATTTTAATTGTGGCATGCTTGGCATTGATAGAGCAGTCATTAAAATAACAAATAAAAGCTTCGTAAAAAAGTCCTATCCCACAATTATAATTTATGTAGCAGTTTTGAATTTTGGCATAATGCACCATCCCTCAGCTTTCCTCCAATCATAAACTCAACAGGGTTACATCATTTAGATTTCCAGTTCAAGAAAGTTTGCCTAAAAGCACCATACATTATTAACAATAACACTAGGCAAACTGTAATAACCTATTAATATAGATTAATATAAAGTAATAACCTGTAAAAAACTATTCATGTCTCAATGGTAGTGAGCTACAATGTATCTATACAACTATTTGGCTTATCTTCATTAGCATATTTTTGCAGTACAGTTCAAATATTTACACATGAAGCATGCACATACTACACTGAACATCTAACAAACTATCAGTATTTCCCACTGTAGCTCCTATTTATAAAATCAAGGCAAAACTTCCAAGCTGACAATGACTCTACTATAGAGGGGATGGAGGCACCATAGTTTTTTTTTTTTTTTTTTACCACAGTTTACTCTTAAATCAAACATTAGAGTTTCTTTTTGAAGATTATACCAGTATATACAACTTCATTTCAGGCAAAAGCTGTTCCCTTTTTAATTTCATTTTTTGGGGGGACAGAATACTATTGATTACTAAGAAATCAAATCCATCCTGCATTATTAATGGAAACTTAGATTAAAATCCAAACAAACTCCACAGGGAGGGAGGGAGAGGGGAAGGGAAAGGGGGAGGGAGGGAGGGAGAAACCCAGTCTGGCTCTTACCGATGCCTGTCTCTGGCATGGCAAACATAGTCCTCTCTGTGGCCACACGAAACCGTCCATGAATTGAAAGACCCACACCCTGCAGAGCAAAAACAATAAACCGAACAAATCAATAATTGCCCATTACGTTCCGAGAGCAGCTGATGATGATGATGATATAGTGAAAGTTGGAAAACGACACTCCAGAAACAATTTATAGCAAAACCAGATGATGATGATAAGAAAAGCCACAATGCCTTTTCCCCCCTTGTCTTTTATTTTATATACTGCTTCTTTAAAAAGTTCTGAGACCTCTACATACAAACACACTAAAACATGTTAAACATGCAATTAACATTAAGAAGACTATGAAGAAACATTTTGAGTCAGCTATCCTAAAAAGTAATGTATTTGTTAAACGATGCTGAGGAAGAGCTTAAACTAGATTTGAACACCAGAGAAATGCTTTCCGAGTGCTGTAATAACATTATCTGTGATTCATCAGATAATGCTCTGCAGTTTTCCTCAAGTATCTGAGGAACGCTGGAGGCTTCTGAGGTCAGTGTGGACTCACTGAACTCGTTTGTGCCTTCAGCTCTTAAATAACATCTCAAAGTCTTTCATACAGTCCTCACGCAGCAGCACTGCATCACTCCAAAGCACACTGTACCTCGACCTAGACGGATTCCACAATCAATCAAACACTAGGAGGAGACAGAATCCCTCCTCTGACTTTGCTTTCCTGCTGCCGGAAAGGTTGCGGATTATGAAATATTATCTAAACTGCACTGTAATGTGCAAAATCTGCTGGCTGAGACCATTTTAGTACAGATTAATTCATTGTACAACTGAAAAACAATTATGTTTAATACTATCGCCAGTATTAAATGACTTTCAAAGGCTTTTACAAACAGGCACGTAATGAGACATTAAATCCTTAACTAATGTTGCTTTTCTGAACCGACCCAGAAAACAATCGAGAAGCACTTGAGTTATATGATCAAGCCATGAATATGATTTAAAAAAATGTGTTCATCACTAATAAAACCCTACCAATCAATGGGTTCTTGGAAACTGATTAGTCTCCTCAATTCTACACTAACTGATGACACCTATTGGATAAAACTCAGCATGCAGCAGACAAAATAAGAGGATTAAAAAGGCTTTATTTCTTAAAGTTCTTCAAAACTAAAGCTTGCAGCTTGTATATTGACCAAATATGACCAAATTAGAATACTAACCTGTATGTTTAAAAAAAAAGCTACAACAAGAAAGCCACAGAAGCCTTTGTTCATTATAATCACAGGACAAACTGGAGAGAGACTAAACCGAGATCCTTTGGTTCACTAAATATAAGCTGATAGCACCACCTGCTGGTCATCTAGTGCGTGAAAGAAACCTTTACTGAGAGATACTCACTCCTCCCATTGTGATTCCATCTATTAAGGCCACATAAGGTTTGGGATATGTTCCTGAACAAGTAAACACAAAATAAAATAAATAAAACGGTTCATCAATGCTAAAATTTGTTAAAAACAAAAAACTAAATCACACCTATTGTGTAATTCAGGGTGTATTCTTCACAGAAGAACTGTCCAGCAAAGGCACTATCTGCTTTTCCGGCCTCAGTCACAGCTGAAAAAAATTAAAATAATAATTTCAGTGAAATCATTTTGGTAGCAATTTAAGAACTATTTGGGTCATAGCTATTAAATTATTAATATTTAAATAATGTAACATAAGGTAATGTAAAAATTATAGTAGTCACATTTACCTCCAAAGCACATCTCTTAAGCACCTTGGACTTATGCAGTTATAGTTCTATTACTTTATATTTTTACTCCCTCTATTTCTAGAATTTTACTATATTCTATTTACTTTTAGCTTGAGCAATTTACTTTTATAGCCTGTGTTACTGTGCAGATGTGTTGTGTTATAGAGTTGTAGTGTAATTTTTTGGACCAACACTGGAGAGTACCCCTGTACCACAACAAATGATTTACCTATTATATCTCCACCAGCACAGAAAGCCTTTGGTCCTGCTCCTTTAATTATCACAAGATCAGTTTCCGAGTCTTTTTCCCATTTCTTCAAAAACACAAGGAAGACAGAAGAAAAAACAGATGGTCAGCTCAAAGTGTCCAATCAAAATGAATATTTTTTATTCAATCTAGACAGGCCCCTGTCTGGACCTTGAGCTGAGGGTAGATGTGTTTGATCATGCTGCGGTTGAGAGCATTGAGAGTTTTGGGTCTGTTCAGTGTGATCACGCCAGCGTTCCCCATTTTCTCAAAGAGAACTTCAGAAGAAGCTTGACTGCACATCTGGAATCAGACCCAAAGAAGCAAAACTAAAACTGATGGAAGAAATAGGCAAACTATCACCATTACTATAAAACACAACATATACCACAGATTTTTTGCCTGGAAAAACTAGAAAATGTTTAATATCAGCTGTTTTTTTAACATCTGATGGCATGCATTCACTTTATTACGATTTTAAGAAGACATCAATAAAAGAGTAATTTATCTAAGAATGAAATGAAGAAGGGCTGAATGTTTTAGTGAAATAATAGATTTTTTTTTATTTTTAACCAGTATTGCAATAACAATTTGTAATGATTTTTTTCACAACTTTTTCTGTTCTGTATTTTCCCAATACTATCATGTAATGAATCATTGAAGCCTTAATAAAACAATTTCTAAATAAAATCACGTGACCTTATCAATGTGGTCGCTGTGATTTGAAAAATTGTCTTTAGTCATATTGCAATTTAATTGCAAATTCAATGAATAGTTAAGCTAATTTAAAGAGAACATATTTAATAAACTTAAAAGATCCCATTTAAAAGATCTGGAAGTTATTTTTGAGATCCAATTTTTACATTTGAAAGCACCTGCTGATAGGCTTCAGGTTTGTTTTGGTACCCCACAGGTCAGTTCCTCCAACCTAAATTTATAAAACAACTAAGGAAGACATTTTTTCAGATGTTTAGATTGAAGATAAAACCACAAAAGTCATTGTTTTTCCCCCCCAACATTTTCAGTGTCGATGTTATTTCGGCCCTTGAGCACATCTGGACAAAGGCATTTCTACTGCTGGAAGTTTATAATGTATTTATAGTTAAAATTGTTTCGAAGTTTTTACTTACCATGTGTCCATGGATTCTTTGCAGTCGACACGCTGAGCGTAACCTGAAGGGGATACAACTGTTTTTGTGTGTTATAACTACATTGCTGAATAGTTAACATTTTATGAAAACATTTCACAAAAAGAAACAGCGCTTTTAAAAGCTTACCAAATTAGTTTTTTTTATTAAAATCACAAACCATATCTTTAGTTCACCTATCGTTATATTAATTCGGAGTTACTTCCAGACAATTCTAATAGAACAATATTTCGATGCAAAATAACTGCACTCTCGGTTTTATATATGTCGTATTTAAGATCACAAGACAAATATATTCAACCTCTCGATGACCTGGCTCATTATATCTTCCAGACAACGTCATTCGTTAAACACTCACCTCTGTGCAGAAGTAAATATTATTAATGACATTGTTCTTGATCACGATTGCTGTTGCGCCTTAGGAGGATCTACCCAAGCGCTACTGCTCATTGGCCTTTCATCCTTACGTCATTATTGCGCGACAACTCTGGAAAAATCCGATACTGCCCTCTGCAGTTTTGCTCGCGCATTTTACGTTTCGTTTTAGTAGCGTTACTCCATCTTTTATTGAAACCAACATTGTAAATATCTTTTTTAATTTGTATGGCAAAATAACTTTGAATGTCTGGGTTTAGTGACAATAAACAGAAAAAAACACCAACATCCATTTGCTGTTGCTAGGCAACTAAACAGACGCCGGAAGTGCGTGGCGAAGAAAGCCATGGCGGATAGTGGAATAGATTATTATGTGAACTTCCTTCGTGTTTTACAATGCTTTTCAGTTTTAGTCCTTGTCGTCTCTTCAAGGAACGTCACGTCTGCTACACATAACGATGCATTTCTCGCCGGTCAGGCGATTTTAAACCCGGTGGCTGCAAAATCACGAGAAATTCGGTACGATTCAGTCCTGCAACAGATTCTACAGGTTTACACAATATTTTTTGTCTTTTTACTGCAAAACGTATCGGTAAACCCAATATCAACATCCCTTAATAAGGGACCTTGAAGGCTGACCATCATTTTATCTGCATTATAAAATGTAATTATCGAATTATTTTGGGGTAAGTTTTACTAGTGGCTAAAGTTTTTCAAGGATATAGCGTTGACTAAAAAAACTGTTTAAATGGTAACATATTATTTACAGTAAATAAAAAAAAGTAGGTTAAGCTATAATACAATATTCAATATTGCGTTGATATAAATAAGCTAAAATACAATATTTTTCCTAGCACACGAGAAATGAACACAATAACATAAAAAGTAATTTTATGAAATATTGGGTAAATGTACTGACAAGTCGTTGCGATGTCTGTATTGGTGACCTTCAGATACCTCCTGTATGATGTGAATCCACCCGAGGGCTTCAATCTCCGGAGGGATGTTTATATACGCATGGCAACTCTTCTGAAGACTCTGAGGAAAGAGGGTGACTGGGTCCTGGTTCTGCCCCCTTGGGGGCGTCTTTATCACTGGCAGAGCCCCGACATTCACCAGCTTCACATGCCCTGGGGAGAGTTCTTCAGCATAACCAGCCTGCAAGCCAATGTACCAGTCATTGAATATGAGGAGTTTATCGCTGGTAAGCAATGCTATTTCAGTTGATTACTGTTCTTTGTGGCTCTTGAACTTCACCAAACTTAGTTATTCTTTGTCAGGTGGAATGTTGAATATACTTGTTTTAAATTGCTTTTCATGGGACTTTTTACTTTGCACCTTGTATTATTTGGAGAAGTATTTATTTTTAAAAAAGATTTAATCGAAAATTATAATCTACATATGGGTTTAAGTATGGGTTTAAACTTGCTTCAATCCAGTAAAACAGCTACAATTTAAAATCTGAAGCTCTGTTAGAAGTGTCACAATTGTTTTCAGAATCTGGCGGTCCCTTCATTGAGCAGATCCTGGTGCTGCAGAGCTATGCCGAGGGCTGGACTGATGGAAAATGGGAGGAGAAGGTGGATGAGCGGCCTTGCATTGAGAAACTAATGTATTCCAGAGACAAACAGGGCTACTTTAGGTACTGCATGAAAAATCTTGTTGGGTTTGGTTGAGGGTGATGAAAGAAAAGCACTCCATCTGTGATTGAAGATAAGATTAAAACAACAGGGTAAAATGACTACTTCATGGAGGAATGACACGAGACCGCTTTAGATGGAAACAGATGCATTCTTGCATGTTAAACAAAGGTTCTTATCATAGTTAATCTCACTCTTAATGTGTTTGAAATTCTGTTTTTCCCACGTCTGCTGGAACAAATCAAAACATTAGATGTACTTTTGTTTAGTTCTGAATTCTAAATAAAATTTAAGTATTAGTAAAAAAAAATCCTTCACGTGCTGGTTGGTTTAGCTCCGTTGTGGTTTGTAATACTGGTGGCTAAGTTTAATACATATTCATGTTATTGTTACTCAGGTAGTGTTAGCAAATCTGAGGGACCTTTAGCCAGGAAACAAGTGATGTAAACAGCAAAAATACTTTATTTATTGTTTTTTTACAGCTTATGTCTTCACATTTACAGTTTAAACCATGTGTGGTGTTCTCATTATTGTTATTTTGATTGGGTTGACAAGTCTGCTAGACCCATTAAATTTTGGGCCTTTTAATTCACACAATCATAGTATTTTATACTAAAATCTAAAATTGTATGTTTATGTGTGATTTATGTTTGTGTGGGAAGACAGAATAAAGGTAAAGTATCTACCATTTTCACACTTTTACATCACCCAGTAGACTGTACACCTTGTCTGTAATATAAATGTGTAGGTGGGTATACAGTATATCTGCATATATACAGTGTATCCGATATTTGTTTTTCACAGAAACAGAGGCAAGGCCAGTGAATCTCAGTTTCAAATAATAATTACTTGTAATAATTTTCCTTTTGATGAAAACTGGTCCCACAGACCGGAACACAATAAAAGGGTTAACAAACAGAAACCTGACCATCTGATGTAATTACATTATAACGATAAACGTTACGTGTTGTATCTCCTGGGTCACATCATAGCATTAGATATTGCTGTTTAGATACTTTATGAATCCAAATTCTAAAGTTCTAGACTTTTGAAAGATTGTTATGTAAAACTTTTTTTTTTCCCTGGTTAAAGTTACATTAATACCAAACACAAGTGGCCAGATGTAAAAGAAACAGGGAATAAATGACACGGGCTTTCATGAACATAACTCTGTATGTGTGTCATCAGCCAATTAGTGATCCTTCTGATTCTTGGTAACTGTTTTACACAACACATGATGGTTACAAAGAAGTCGCATGAATGTTGTTGGGAAGCTTGTATCAGAAGCATCAACTAATTAAAGTACACAACTGCTTGACATATATCGCTCAACACATCAATTTTAGATACTGAATAAAAGATTTGTACTTTTAATGAGAGCATTTCTACTGAAATGCCGTGTCGTTTGAACTATTTTCCCTAAAGGCATTCTGTGGTTTTGTAGAAGGAACAAATGAGCCTTTTCAAAGAACAAGCTATCACACATTTCCTGCATACATGTCTTTGTTCTGATGAATGCAAAAAAAAAAAAAAAAAATTTTAGAACTGTTTTGTCCACACAAATTGCCCTTCAATGAACAGACAAAACCATACAAAGATATCCCTCAAATGCTCTCTAAAGTTCCACTGAAGAATGAAATGCAGACGGTCTGTGGGTAAACAATGACAACCTTTTGTTTGATCAAATGTGCTTTTTTTAATTTTTAGGGGTTGGTTTTGGGGTCACGAGGAAACCAGAGGACTGAATGTTACCTGTTTGTCTGCTCAGGGGCATGCGTCCATCTTAGCCCCAGTCTTACAAAAGAATAAAACTGCCACGTAAGTCTTTTAGAATTAAAGCACTCTGGTTATAAGATGAGTTTTAATAACACAGGCCTCACAGACAAAGAGATGCATTCAAAATCAAATCAATCTTTTGCTATTGACATGCTTTCTGCAAAGGCATTTAAAATACTAAACATAGGGTTCAGCTGAATTCTGTTCCAGAAGCAAAGCAAAAAGAGAACATTCATTGGCTGGGGTGTTTTGCCACCTTTTGACCCAATGATCACATCAACAACTGCTACTTGTCAAAAACAATCCAGTCTGTCACGTCTGCTTTTGAAAGCACTTCTTGTAATGTTTAAGAGCCAGACAAGATGTGGAGAGAATCTGGTATAGAAGCTGTTTGAAGACAGCATGAAAGCAGTCCACAATGAAAACAGTCCTTTTAAAACGGTTAGCGACAAAAGGACTTTAAAAAAGTAGTGACAAAAGGACTTTAGATCTTGTAAACACCTTTAGTTAGCACAATCCAATGATTGCTACTGAGACACATTTCATAGAGATATTTCACCAAAATGAAACATGTACCAAAGATTGTCACATTTTTTTGCAATTGAATAATCTAAAAAAAAAAAGCAAAGCACATTGGTTAATAACAATTGTAATATATTTTTGGGTGAACAATAAATTAACTATTTTATTTAAACCCTTAAGACTTGAATTATTTTCTAGCTTTCAGATTGATATTGGAGTACATTTTTTTTCGTTCTCGTGTACGTAGAATTCAAGGCTCCCCAATGAGAATCTGGATTCCTCTTCAATAAAAAGTTGAGCTGGATTCAAGTATGAACTGTGATATCACTTCACGAGCCTTGACTAGAACCCTCAGATTTGACAAGAGCATGAGTTTACTATTGACTCATTTTAAATATCGCCATTAAAAACGTTGACCTCTGTGACCTCATGGTTTTGTAATGAAGGCTCAAAGTGGAAGTGGCCAGCTAGCATCACTACAAGGTAATCGAAAATCTAAAATGTAATCCTTTCTCAAACTATTTAGTAATAAAAAAAAGCTAATATGAAGGTCAACACTAACAAAATGAATAAAATTGAAGGTTGAGGCTTGTTTTTTGGCATGTTTTACCAAGTAAAGACTATCGCATCTAAAAACAGTCAGTGTGACCTCCATATTAGTCTGTGAAAACATTATCTGTGACTTGTAGTATGTATGTTTGTGGCTAAAACTAGTACAGCAATATCGTAAAATCACTCCCTCCCTTCCAGGTTTCCAGCTCTAGGCTTTCTAAACTATTTGTAAAGACTGAAAGAGGACTTATTATACTACAAATAAAGTAGAAGCATAATTTGAGTCTGTAATCTAGCTTTCAAATGTACAAAGTCTGGGAGAACGACTACTTTTAGTGATATCAGTGCTAGGAATAACATGCTACTGTAAGGTCTTCATTTGATCAATATTTATGTTAGGTATTGATATACTTTAAGGGGTGGACTGGTTTTGACGATGAGGGTCAAATGTAATAACAATGTATGCTGGGAATCAAATTTGGGAACCTTTGAAAAATACATTCAAATTTTAGATGTGTGTTAAACAACATTCTAATTAACCCGCAGATCAATAATGCTGGATAGAGCTGAGACGGTCCTTCATGATCACTACGCTGGGAAAGACTATTGGGATGTAAGTTTCAAACCATTCTTAATAAAATGGTAAAAAAAATCTAATGTTTGTAATTAATGAACTTTTTTTTTAATCCTTCACAGACACGAAGAAGTATGGTGTTTGCCAAACACTTGCGCATCATTGGAGATGAATTTAGAGCCAAATATCTGAACTCTACAGACAAGCAAGATCAGACTCCGTACAGCGAGGACTGGACACGAATAAGAGTATGATTCACATTCATTAATCTCCCCTCCTTTCAGAAATGTTACGTGTGTCAGAGAACAGTAGGCACATTCAAACAGGTTGATGCAAAAATAAAAGAACTTTCGAGACAATGCCTTTCTGGAATGTCAATTTGGCACATTCTTAACTCCCAAGATCATTTGATTGTGACAGCAGTGATGTGTGTCGAATGAACTTTTTTAAACTCTTGGACGCAGAACCAGTTAGGCAGTGCTAAGGGTGGACCATACCTGGGGGTACACTTGCGTAGAAAAGACTTCATCTGGGGCCACAGAGAGGATGTACCCAGTCTCAAAGGCGCAGTGAAGAAGATCCGGAGCCTTGTGAAGAAGCACAAGTTTCAGCATGTCTTTGTTGCTACGGATGCAGATGAAGAAGGTAAAAAAATTGTCAAATTAATTGTCAAACTTACAAATTATTAGCATGCATTTTCTTTTTTAGTTTCTACAGTTTATTTTTTTAGTTTTTTGCAAAAGCATGCAAACTTCTTTCCGAGAAAGTCCCATGACATCCACATAGTGGAACAGTTTACTTCCTTTTCAAAGCACCATCATAGCAGTTGTACTTTTTAAACCAAGTAAATGTCAAAACAATTTATGTTTATGTCAGCATATTTAGTTATAGTTTTATTTACCAAAGATGTTTACAGTTCTTTCTAAATGTGTGCATCACATGTGTTTCATGATGATTGAACCAAAAATGTGTAGTCCTTGGGCCCTCCAGTACCGGATGTGAAGAGCTTGAGCTTTTGCTGTCACATGTCCTACCCTCTGGAATGTTCTACCATTTAATGTCAGGCATACTTTAATCTATTTCTGGTTTGAAATCAAAATTAAAATCTATTTTCTGGCATCTTTTTGATTTGGCTCAGCTTGACTTTGCGTCTTGCACCCTTGTTGATGTTTCCTGATTCATTTATAGCTCTATACAGTATTTTATTGTTTTTATGCTGTTATTTATTTTACTGATTTGATTTGTTTTATGTATTAGATATGTTCATTTTACATCTCCTGTGTTAGTGCTATACAAGTGAAGCTGACTTGACTTGAATAAAGCTGAGGTGCTTTGAGAATTGAAAATTACACATGCATTACGAATAGTTAGCCAACCTTTTTAACTTGATAACATTTTAAGTTAAAAATGGACTGGTAAAAAATGGCAATGAATATAATGACCCTAACATTTTTTGATACGCCCTCATAAGAGTTATTTTATATGAAATATAAAATACTTAAATGATCACTATTTCAAAAGAAACACAGCCTTTGTGATGATAAAGTCAATGTAAGTTAATGTAAAAAACTGACATAAAACTATTCAAAAGTGGCATCTGTCCTTTTCTTAGAGCTGACTAAACTGAGAAGGCTTCTCCCAGAGATGGTGCGGTTCGAACCCAGCAGGGGTGATCTGGAGCTCCTGAAGGACGGAGGGGTGGCCATCATAGACCAGTGGATCTGCGCTCATGCCAGGTGAACTTTCACACTCACTTCTTACCTCTGTTTGGTGTTACAGGGCACTTTTTTTTATGTATTTAGACAAAAGCTGCACTGTTTGCTAGGTGAATCAACTCAAGCATAAATCAGAGTTTGTTGCTTTTCAAGCCAGGTTTCTTGTCACTTGTCACCTCTCCTATAATTTTTCTTTGTTAACATCGGTTTAAAGCTGTCCATGGGTGATTAGGTTGACAGAGTGTCTTTGGACAAATACTGTAAGTACAGTTTTTTGTGACCCTTTAGGTATAAAATCGATCCTTTTTAACATGAAACTTAAGTTGCTTATTATAACTGGAAAATAGTCAGTCCAGATTATATGATTTCTTTTGGTTTCATTGAATTGGGTGTGACTGAACCAGATTCTTTCTATTTAAAAACACAAAAGATTAACCAGTGACTTCAATCCTCAATCCTTTCAGTCGACTCAAGAGTTTGCTTCATTTGAAAATGTGCTCATTGTTTGCAGAGGCAACATTTGAATCAGTTAGTCAAATGGTCTTGTTTGACATCTTAAATTCACTTTACGATTGCTATGTTTGCTAAGGCTTCACATCACTTATGTGTCAAAGCTGTGCCTCACACCAGTGTTTTCTTTTCCAACAGGTTTTTTATCGGGACTTCAGTTTCAACATTCTCTTTCAGAATACATGAGGAACGAGAAATCCTAGGGTTCGATCCTAAAACCACCTATAACCGGTTCTGTGGTGACAATGAGAAGGAATGTGAACAGCCAACACACTGGAAAATTGTTTACTGATTGAACCGAAGCGTTCTGACTCATTTCTCTGATCTAAGAGGACTCTTTATTTTTATACGATTTTTGATAACCATGTTGAAATAAAGTCTGTATAATTTGCAGTTAAGCCTTTGTAAGATGAGAGAGAAAGGGTAAACTATTCAAGAGCTATATCTAAAGGGTTTATCTCATATCTTGTGTCAGATATGGAGTTCATGCATGCTGCTTTGTTCTTCACTCGTGATTTAGATTGTTGAAACCTAAGATGGACTGTGTAAGACATAGAACCAACATTTTTTTTAAAAGGTCAGATTGGCGTTCAGCCTTGTTCCAGTAGTTTAATTCCAGCTTGTTTTTCAGGGTTTTTCTTTTGCCTTGTCTTGTGTTCTGCCATGTTATGCCTTTAACAAAAATATGAACAGTATTAGTCCTTTTAAAATGTGTTTCTGAATGTTTTTGTGCAAAAGTGCTCTATTGATCAAACAGTGTGAAGTATAACTGTCGTAAAGTGATACCAGATACCAGGGAGTGTTGCAAAACAAGTTCAACTGTAAGTGACTTGCAGTAAAGATAATCATTTGCCAACAGAAAATTTTATGTTGTGTTTTTTTCCTTAGTCCTGGCACCTAAGAACATTACGTTTAAATTGTTTATTATTATTTTTTTATAAATAAAATTTATTGTTATCAAGAGGAAGTTATTTGGCCAAATCACACCTTGGGGGCGTTTGAATCTGCATACTTTGTAAATATTTCAATTGATCAAGCAAATACCTCCATACATGTCATTCAGTCCGTACTATATAGTATGGGTAGGAGAAGCACAAATTAATCTCCAACACTTCATCTGCCATGTTAGTGGCTGACATGTTTACCGCAGTACATTGTGGGATTGAGAAGCTTTTTGTGGTCTCATGTAGAAAACCATCTGGAACTTTCACATTTCTTTAATATAAATATACTGCTCGGGTTGTTTACTACATTTCCTATTTTGATCAGTTCGCAAGTATGCAAATTTCAATGTGACTCTTTTATTCATTCATTCATCTTCATGTCGGCTTTCTTCCCTTTCGGGGTCGCCACAGCGGAATGAACCGCCAACTCACTGGCATATGTTTTACGCAGCGGATGCCCTTCCAGCCGCAACCCATCGCTGGGAAAGTGACTCTTTTATAAAATTGTAAAAAAGAACACACAAACACACTTCTGCCAATTAATGTATAAACCAAGATCAAAACGTTGTTATAAGAATTACAATCTTGGCGCATCGCCCTCTAGAATTTTGGAAGAAAACATTTAATTATCATGGAGATGTTAGTCAAATTGGCAGAATGTAATGTACAACATAAGCACTTTTTGGGTGTCAGCTGTTTAGTTTTTTTTTAAACTGCCATTTTTTTGGAACTACACAATTTTGCTTACACACAGAATTAGCCATGCAAGTATCGCAAACATTATTGGTGAGTGTAAAGAATTGTACTTGACTGTCGGCGGAGGGGCCCCTGGGTGCAGGAAGGTCCCCCCTTCCATGAGAAATGTTGGGTTTTTGCTTTCAATCTTCAAATGGGCAGTGGTTGTTTATATCCTAAAAAGTTGACAAATGAACTGAAAATAGCTGGCTCAATTATATGCGACACTCCTCCTAAAAGCAATTCCATAAAATTGCATTTCCTGAAATTGTCTTACAAAACTTGCTATGCATGTTTGTTGTCAACAGCAGTCAACATGTTTCCGTATTGTGGTAAAACAATTTAATTCCACTTAGAAAATTACTGTAATAGTGGAAGGCTTATGCTTTAGTCACAATTGCAATTTGAGATATGCCATATTTGATTTGAATCACAATCACTGCATGAATCAGTTCATTTAAAATGTCTTTCAAACTGACTTTGAACAAAGTTATGTCAAAGGGTTGCTTTTCTAATTTAGGAGTGTCTTAAATTATAGGGGTTGCGTTCATTTGGTTGTGGAACTATAGCTTTAGCCTGTGTCTGTGAGTCAAATCCTGACTTCTGCTGGATCATGTTGAGGATTGAAAACTCATTCAAAACTGTTCGACGTGTTTTGTATCAGATCATGCTTGCACAGTTATGTATTTTCTCTTTATGGATGTTACGTTTTTAGTTAAATGCCATAAAAATGTGTTGCCAAACCGAATATGCCATTTATTCAAAGATTGATGTTCCCTCATTTTCTTAAAGTGAATATATTTATTTTATGTTATTTGTATCAACTTTCTCGTCTTTAGTATTCTTAAAAGGATTTAAAATTCAGTGGCTTGTTCTTGAATGTGTCTCTTAATAGTTTTTCCACTGCTAGATATACTATAGATTTTATACATTATAGAGTTACATAGCAGTTTTTGTTTACTCTCTTTGGAATTGAATTAGGTATCATCTGATGCTACTGTGCCCAGCTCAAAGCTATACTGATCTTTTTACCTCAACCTGTGGGTGGGGACAATGCTTTGTGAACAATTCTCAGAGAAATGAGCTGTTTTTCATTCTTTTGTTCAGCTGACACTTCTGGAACCTTCCTGTTCCAGTCTCTTATACAACAATAGCACACCATGAGTTTTCTTATCTTGACTATTCACTTAGAAGTAAATGTCATGCTATATGATATAACTATTATTCATAATGTTATAATTTTTGTTATTTTTTTACTATACATTTTTTCCTACATGATAAACATAAGCGTTGTTGGTGTTATAAAAGTTACTCATTCTAAATATAGACTGAATAAAAAGTTACAGAATAATAGACGCACTATGATTGGTAGACTATATCCTTCTAAAAAAATGACTATATCCTTCTATCATTGATTGATCATTTGACGCAACTTCTGTCGTAGGCTACCTTCGGCTTTGTTACAAACCACATATTATCTCTCCCTTAGTGTAAGTCACATTGTACCAAAGTGTCTGACAAATGCTTAAATGTATATGTTCCCAAAGCCATGCTGCCATAGAACTTATCTCTGGTTCAAGTTCCAGTTTTTGTACATTTAAAAATGCATTGTGAATGATCACATTGATTTTATATGCATATATTCCACAGGGTTTTTCTTTTCACTTTATGTGTGTGAATTGTGAGTATGATTGATTTGTTGACAGCCTGCAGAGGCTTTCTTTGAAAGTCTAAATGAAAATTAAGAAAGCCAAGGCAATTAAATTTTTGTGTACAGCACGTTTCATAGACATTGACAATTCAAGTGCTTTACAAAAGAATAATTACAGGTATGAGTGTTAGGGTGTTTTCAGGATGATAGAAAACAGTAAAGTTCATAAACACAGCAGTTTTGGCCTGCATTGCTTCAATAGTTGCTCCAACAATTTATATAGATGTCTATTAAATGTTGCTATTGTCTTAGCCTTTATAATAATCCCCTCTGGAAACTGGCTGCGGGCAGCATATGATTCCACCTGTTTAAAGAAAAATCAAAATGTTTTGAACCCAATTATATAAAACCTCTGATTACACTCTGATACGGTGTTTTTCACTTGTAGACGAGCAGCTGCACTTTAAAATCTATTCTGAATGTCACTGGCAACCACTGTAGAGACTCGAGGACTGACGTTACGTGCTCTAAATTTCTTGTTCTGCTCAAGATCAGCTTAAAAGCATTATGATACAGTGTTCTGCATTTTGGGAATGATTTCTTTTGATTCATGCCATTGATCAGATATCACAAAATTGTTGATGCTGATTGAATTTTTTGTTTGAATGTGCAATCGTATATACAACTGTAAAGTTTTCAACTTTTTCCACAGCTTTTGCAGCCGCATACATTTGCTGTTACTGTATTTGAAATCTAACAGTATGTACGTGTAATCCTTTCACCTTTGGCCGGTGATTCGCCTGCTATGTTAGTTAGCCACCAGAAGCTAACTATATATATATATATATAATTTTTTTTATGTTTTATATTATTATAATTTTTTTTGAGTAGTTTGAGTAGATTAAATTAACTTAAATCTACTCAATAAAAAGTAGACATTTGTAAAAGTATAAAAGTAGAATTCAATACGGTAGCAATGTGAGTAAATGAAGGCTAATCCTCTTGTTTCCACCAATGCTAACATGGAATTACGCGGTGTATTTCATCACAACGTAGGTACACATCTACAGGAAGTAAATTACTTTAGTGCTATTGGTTTTATGTTTTCTTATTATTTTACTCGTGAGATGAACGGAATCCCCAAACCGGTCACGCAAGCTGTGCATGTGTTAAGACTGTGTTTGTGTGTGTGTGTGGGTGAAAGAAACACCCGCCTCTCTCTCAACTCACCTGTTCAGGTAATGAGCTCTCAGAACGGAGAAAAGTGTACACTGGATTTCACAGACACAGGTGCGGAGATTTGTCTGACGAGAAAAAAAAAAAACGCTTTTTCCATAGCATTTTATTTACAGTACACAGTTCGTGGTTGTCCTCGTTCATTGTTATCCACAACTGGTTGAAAATCACATGGACAGCGCTCTTTGCTAGGAATAACCTGGCAAAATGTCTACAGTATTCCAAACGCACTGGATTCAATAACGACACGGTAAATCCAAAGCAGACAAACAAGGTAAATATAAAACGTTATCCACTCATGTGTCTTCTAGAGTTTTAATGAGAAATCACTGTACACTGTGCGGAGACCCTCAAGTTTGGTTGCGTTGGATTTAATTTGTTATTAGCCCAGCTGTGATGACGACAGCGTGTTCCTAATATAAGTCTAATATAAGTGTCAGTTCTAATTTAAGAGCCCAAAAGCGTAATATTCTGTCTTGTATTATTCGATATCATATATAGTTTGTTATCCTTTTGCATTCAACATGACCTATTCAGGATACTTGTATTTTGTTAGCCGTGCGAAAAAGGTTTCTATTTTGCTATTTTTTGCTAAAGCATTTAAGCTATCGCCCTTTTTCAATACAGGGGTTAACTATTGGTAATTGACAATAGTAATGTAATAATTCATATATTTAAAGTGTACATATACGCAGCAAAATCTAGAGTGTTGAATTTACTCAGTTCTAAATCTGTATAGAGTTATTATACGTTTTGTTTTATTGAGAAAGAAACAACAAAACAAAACTCTTGTGTGTATTGTATACTGTCCTAAAAAACAACAACTTTAAAATTAATTGTTATAGGTTTCCTGACATTTAAGGCATTCTTGATTATGTGACTAAAGTAATTTAATTTTACATACAATCAACTTTTGCTTTGTTTGGCAGTATAGCAAAATACACCAATTTATTCCAAGGTTTAAAAAATTGTCTGTTTAGATATTTTAATTCGGTTTGAGTGTTATTGTACTCTATTCAGAGTGTATTACACATTTCTGTGGAAGGGTTAATTTTACTCTCAGGATTTTGCTGTGTATTTAAAATTAATAAAAAATTATTTGCATGTGATATTATAACTTAACATATAATAAAATGTCTAGTCTGTAATTTCACATTTTTTTATTTGAAAGCGATTGATAAGAATTTTGGAGTGCAATTTAAAAGATAATTATAGCATACCTCTGAATGTGTCATGCAACTCAGTGGATTGCAGCAATTTTAAATTGTCAAAATCAAGTCCTGGAGGCCTGCAGCCCCTGCTGGTTTTTGTTCCAACCCTGTTTCAAAATAGCTTTAAACAAGCCAAGGGAAGATTAAATAGTGGAATCAGGTGCATCCAGTTAGGGTTGGCTCAAAACAATGCAGGGATGAGGCCCTCCAGGAACCGAGTTTTACCCCACTGACTTAAACCTTTGCTAACAGGAAATGTCTAACTAGAATCTAATTAGTTTGGTGTGGCCATTTACATCAACAGAGGTGTATATAAGTATAAGTACGCCTGAATATGTTTACTTTTATTTACTTACTTACTTAAAAATAAAAGATTTGATGAAAAATATGCTCAGGTTCTTAGTTCCTAATTAATGCTAAACTAAAACATAAAAGCAATAACAGCTTTACATCTGGAAATGAACTTTACTAAAGTATTCACTCCTCTCTTTTTGAGCGTCAATACAGTTTTGACCATACAATACAGTAAATCAATACAGTTCATGAGTATTTTTATCTTATTTAAGCAGAGTAAATATTCTCATACGTTCCTATACATTTACACCTGTGCATTACAGTAATATGCAGCTAATAAAATGATTATATAGACTATGCAGATTTATGTACTGTATGATGAAAAATGTATTTTTACCATCTTTTGTTTCTTCAAAACAGCAACGTAGATTCAGAGAAAATAACAATTCATATGTGATTGTTTATGGCCAGAATGTAAATAGTAGTCATAATTAAATATTTAAACGAAGCCAAGTCCTATCATATCAGTAAAAATAATTGTAAGATTGAAACGAGGAAAAAATTGTTGGAATATTTACAATTAATAAACATATCATATTTACTAAAACTTTTGTAGAGTAATCAATTTTACAGTGAGTGAAAGTAAAAGCTGAGCACCCATAATAAAAAAAACACATGAACAACATGAACTCGCCAGAGAGAGATCCAACTGTGCAATCCATGGAACCACAATGTTTTTCAATAGTATATATATATCTTTCACGTCAACATAAACTGTATTAGCATGTGCTTAAAACTATTTATTCAAACTCTTTAAATAAAGATTATTTTTATACTAATTTGTGAACTGTGAGAGGGTATCAGAACTCCAAGGACTTAGGAGCTATACAGTAGAACATCTTCTCTCAGGTGAATTTTGACTTCTCTGGTACAGTCAGTAGATTGTTTTGTAGCTTTATTGTAGTTAATGTCTGACTGGTCAACATAGCATTACTACCAGCAACAATCAGTTGCTGATTGCAACAAACAGTCATTACCAAATAGTACTAGAAAAAAAAAGAGTTAGAATTGCTGGGATAGTTACAGTATGTGACAGATGTTAACACTGGGTTCATTCATAAGCATTAAAAGCAATTTCCTGCATTCATTTCACTGTAAGTCTACTCTTGTTCCTCATATCTGCTAGAAAGATTTGAACGCATACATGATTGATTCAGGATTACATATAAAAGTAACATGAGGCAGATTTAAGACAAATTAAAGAGCTGTCCAGATAGTCATGGGGCAACGATTTATTGAGGGGATTGGGCAACTTTTAAGGGCGTCATTTTGAACATACCATTTTTTTTGTCTTTAATTTTACAAGCACTTCTCGTCTGATGGCCTCCTTCTTACAGCAGTTAAGGCTTCTTCTCTGGAAAAATGGCCTTAGCGTCATCCGGCAGCCAGTGAGTAAAGTTTCTCAGTTTTATTGGACAATTTACGGAATCTATGATCTTATTAAGCGATATTGATGAGAATAAAAGATTTACAATGCTTTTAGATGGTAGAAAACTATAAAGATTACCAAATACTATTAGTAACATTTTTCTGTGTCAAAAGATTGTTGGTTGAAATAGCAAACTATTATGATATTACTCAGTACCTTTTCTTACATGGGTTGTATATGATTTATAACATTAAGTAAAAATAACTTTTGTTTGAATTGAGCTACAGTGAAATCTGACGTTTGTGTCTTGATGTTTTCAGGCCTGGTCGCTGGTTCTCATTGCCTGGCCTCTGGTGATCTTCATCATTTTAGCAGTCACCCGTTCACAGTTCCCTCCAAAACTCAAAACTACATGTATGTACCTACCTCACAACGTTCTATACATTGGTGCCTTTACAGTCGGGAGTCAAAACAATGTTGCTTTGTGGACACCCGTTTGATGCTTGTTTGGGTATCTAGAAGTGAATGTTCTGAATGGTCTTTTTACTCCAAGATTTCACAACAAATCATTCAAAGAACTTGTCCTTTTTTATTGTTTAGGTTGAGTAAAAATAAACATATGACTATTCATTTGTAACAATAACCTTAAAATTGTTATAAATAAAATTAAATTTAATTCCAGCTTTTATTCATAGCTAAACTATGTAAAAGCTTTACATAACTAAATGTAGGTAAAAGCTAGATTTGGATGAAACAATATTGTAAATAAGTACAACACGCATGTTCTTGAATAACTATTGAACATGCACATGTGTCCCACACGAATACAATCAAATAATGTAAAACATTTTTTTTTCACATACTGAAACATATACCAGAGGAGAAAAGGTTATGTAATAAACAATAATACATTTCCATTCGTGCTGTATACAAAGGTCACATATATACATATGTGTTTATAAACATATCTTCTAGTGAACAAGTTGGGTTATGTGAGAAATGCTGCAGGCTACAGAAAGATGAAGAGGAAGTAAAAAAGGAATGTATTGTTTAGTTTTCTGTAGCTTTTTCCCTCAATATGACTCAGTTTTATCAGTCTGTCATAATGTTAAATGAAAATGAGCTACAATGGATACAATGTGCAACATTCATGACAGAATTATGATTGGTCTATAAACACAGAGTATTGACACACAAGATTTTTTTCTGTATTAGAAGTATTGGTGCACAATTTAATTTCTGAATTTAGATATTTGCGCATGTTGTAAAAAAAAAGTTACATGTAAAAATGTTTTAAGCATGTGAAAGTCTTCAGTAAAGTAATTTGTGTGTAACATAAAAATACTGTTTAGTTTATTTACTTTATTATTAAATGTAATTTAATATTAATGACTTAATGTATTCATAAAAATACAGTTTAGTTTATTTACTTAAATGTAATTCAATATTAATGACTACTTTATTCATTCATTCATTCATTCATTCACAATAAAAAATATTTGTCAAATATGACACAAAAGAACATTTTCAAATGGAAAACTTTACATTTTATCCATGTAATAGGAAAACACAATGCATGAGATATTTTTTACATTAGGAAAACATGCGATTTTTTATGTGTTCATATTGTTAAAAATACATTTGGTGCTTGTAAATTTACAGTGCTCGTGTGGCAAAAAAACTTTCTAAAGTTTCTTTAGATAAATTGCATTATAACTTATTACATCGCGTAAAAAATTAAAATACATTAAAATAACTTTAGACCTTTCTAGCTGTCTTCAGAAACAAAAACAGCTTTTACTGTTTTCTCACTACAAATGAATAATATAACCGGTTTTTATTAGAAATAAGGAAGAATATGTTGAAGAAATCTTTTGTAGTTCACCCAACTGTTTCTTACATTCATTACATTTTACATCATCATTTCAATTATACTGTTTAATGTTCCATGAGCATTCTACTTCGCTGCACATGTATCAGGTCAAGTGTTGTGTTGTTGTGCCACATACAATAATGATGAATATCTGAGTCAGAAACTGTGGAGAAGCTTAGATCACAACCCTTATTGTCATGAAACCCCCTGGGCAAAACTCTTATCCCATTGAGACTGTTGTTGCACTCAGTTTACTGTAACTTTCATGCGCCAGAGCTTCTCCGCTCACCTGTGAGGAACAGTAACGTTTAGTTAATGGATCAATGAAGATGCACTGCTTAACATGCTTTGCGCCTGCATCTAAATATGTGTAACTGTAATAGTGCAAATCATTCGCAGGCTGGTGCCATCACTCTCTTTAGAAGATTTTGCTTTACCCTTCATGCAATGCTTTGAAATATTTTATGAGCTTTATTTCAACATAATAGATCTTGCAAGCTACTTTTGGTCTAGTTTGCCTTAAATTCCAGGTAGCTAGATAAAATGATGTATTCTTGCTATTCATGATAAACTCTTTCCAGTTAAGGGGCTGTTCTCTGGGAGTTTTGTGTTCATTCGCAACTGTCTCTTGAGGATCAGGTTGCTAGGACTGGTTCCCCATCGGTGGCTCCCAAATGTGTTGGAAGGCTTTGTTCAGATAGACTCTGAGCTGAGCTCCTGGCTTTGTGTCCATGATAAACACCTAACTCATTCGTTAATGTAAGAAAACAAGTGCTTCCACATACTTGAAAATTATTTTGTACATATGCTTCAATTTTTTTTAAATGGCTGACTTTTAAACTGATGCAAATATTTCATGATAATAAAATAATTTCAAGTCCCTATCACGTGTACATGCTTGTCACGCCCCAATCGCTTATGTCATGCTCATTTTATATCACACTCATTGGTTTCTCTATGCATTTGTTTTATTCTAACTCTATTTGCTGGACAAATGTTGCATTAAGTCAATAGTCCAAAGCTTTTAAGTGGTCACTCTTAGTCTTTAGAAAGTACCTTTTGAGTCAAGGCATTGTGCGGTCTTCAATGAAATGACAAAATCAAACATGGTATATTGCTATTGAAACATGAAACCAGACAGCTAAACCAAACCCTCTTCTGTCCCTCGTAAAGAAAAACCAACACAAGCTGGGAAAAGCATGACTAAATGTCAATTGTTTTCAGCCAGACAGAAGTGCAATTAAATGGAGAATGAATGTAGACGTTTGCTTGTAGAATGAATGAATGTTGCCTTTTGAATGTAGATGCTTGTTTCTCGGAATGTTCTCTAGAGAAATTGTAGCTATTAATATGGCTCCTCTTAGAGTTTTAGAGGACAAACAGTAAATAGAAGTCTGCTTGGACTTAACTAGAGTTCATAGTCAGCAGTACATTATCTTTACATGAAGACATGAGGAGTCATTAAAAATTATGTTTCTAAAAGTTTTATTTTCACTATTTGTCAAAATGATTGAAAAACCTGTAATTTTTCAGTTTGGGGAAGGAGGTAAATGATAAAAATGGTTCTGACTTTTCTGGATGTCACATATAATATACATCGAATAACTGGAAAAACAAACTATTTTTTATACATCTATACATGAAAAGCTGAGATTTAGGATTTTCAACAACAATAGTTTTTGGGAAAGATTGTATTTGCTTCCATTTTATTTTTACCTCAGAACATACAACAAATTGTGTTGTGTTTCACACCTTCAGACTATGAATGCTTTATAATGGACTACACATATCACAATTCTTATCATGTTTCAGTTCCATGGTTATGGGTAATTTGGTGAAATGTCTTTTTCTTTTGGAAAATATAATACATTTCTTAACCATAGAGCACAAAGAGTAAAAAAGGTATATTTCTGATGTATTTATATTTTTGCATAGTAGAAGAACTATAGTTGATGACTGTGGTCACTGAAACAGATTCCATTTATTTATTGATGATTTCTACACAAGCCTAGAGTGGTGAATATTTACGGTGAATAACACAGGTCTAAATGGATTAAATAGCCGCTATTATGGATGTTCTAAAATGAGCTCTTATATAGTGTGAAACATAGTTTTAGGTTTGAGGGACACCCTGCTGGAGATTTAAAACTGAAAGCGCTTTGTCTACCGAAATACTGCCTTAATATAGCAAATCAGACTAACACATCAGTCTGTACAACCTACCACGTCATTCATGCGCTTCGTTCATCTAAAGAACTTGAACCATATTTCCCATAATTGGGAATCACAGCCAAATCTGGTAAAATTAAATGCAAATGTTAAGAAAATGAAAGCTTTTTTTTGTCAACCTATTGTTGGAGACCTGATTAAATAAGGAAAGCAAATCCTAATTAACTTTGGCAAAATTGACATGATTTTTTTGTAGTACTAGTCATGTTTTTGCTCATAGATTTTGTATTTATATGATTAATATAAAATTGTAACCACCCTCAAACATCACACATGTTTATTCTGCCATATGTAACAAATTAACCAACTATAACACTATAAATACTACAATATGTATATATACTACAAAATAATACAACATTTGCTATACTGGCATTTTTAACTTAAAATGCACATTTAAAATGTTAAATTATAACCATAAAAAGTCCCAAAGGTAGATTGTTTCCTTAAAATTAGAACTTTTGGGTACAACTTTTGGGCTAATTAAAAAATAGAACATGGGTTAAAATGGAATTTGTATGCATGTAATTTGGAGAGAAATCTTTTGTATTTTGTGAATTTTTAGATTGATTTATTGCAACTCCAAACTGAAACTGTGGCCATTTCTTCTAGGCTATGTGGCTCCCAGAAACCTTCCCAGCACCGGCTTCTTCCCTTTCTTGCAGACGCTTATGTGCAGTACTGACAGTTCATGCACAGGAAAATCCTACCTAACTGAAGGACAAACCAGATCTTATCTGTACTCAGGTCACCGCCAACGCAGAGATGCCGAATCTAGCAGGTAAAGCATGGTGTCTCCTCTTTCACATTTCCAGATATGATGCCTACTTTTGTTTAACGGAAAAACACTTTCTAAGAAAAGCCTCTGCTTTGTTTTGATGTCCGGTAGTATCTGTTGTTTAGAGACACTGTACACAATGATAGTTTCACACAAAGGAACAGCTCACACAACAATGATATTTTTATTCCAATTGAGAATATTGTATTTGGTGTTTGGTTAAGGGTTTTTATTAAACATTAAAATAAGGAGAGTAACATTTTTTGTAATTTACTTCCTCCAATGATACTGTTAATATAAGCTCGTAATATAAGCTCACAAATCAGATATTAGTTAAAAAAATCATACAATGTTTTTTTTATTTAGTTTGTGAAGACCTGTAAAATTGACCTGGCAAATTCTTAGGAAATCTTATTTTTTATATTTCAGAATTTTTAACTCATCCAAATATTCTCTGACTAGAGACTTTTTAACTCTAAATATTAGTACTAGAGTACACTTTACTCTGTGGATTGTTGTGTTAGACATAAGCAAAAAGCCAACGTCAGGAAAAACTGTTAGAATCAGATATGAACATTTCTGTACGTTGTTTTTTTTCTCAATGGAAGCAGTCTCAAATATGTTGAGTAGGATTGTCAATTTTGTCAAGCGTTAAGTTCCATGTACTGAAGATTTTAGATAAGAATGGCTCACTTACGAAGATGTGTGTTGATGCGTCATTGATGGCATGATAGATTTCAAGGGTTAAAGTTTCTGCTGCTTCTTTGTCTGAATAATCAGGGTTCATAGGCTTCAGAATACCCTCACTTGGTCCGCTGTTTAGATGTTTAATGTCCTATTTATGTACCCAACACCAGCGTGTTTATGCTTTGTAAGTTGAACCAACAGTCTGATCTTTTGTAGTCTTTGACAATTATTGTAGAAATATTGTGTGCGCGCTATTTACAGTCATTTTAAAAAATAGAGTTAATAAAGGTTCAGGAGAGGCCAAATCTTTTATAACTGGTTGATTATCTCTTTGTGTCACATGGGTCTTTGCCACAAAGTTGTGTAGGAGGTTTGAAATCATATGAATGTTTGTCAAAAAGACTTATTGATCACTGTTTCGTTGTCACATGAGTTTTTGTGCCTAAGCTGTGTAGGAGGTTTGAAATCCTATGAATGTTCATGTGAAATTGTCCCAGCATTTTTTATTAACACATCCGTCATCTTTCAAGTTTGTTTGGTTGCAAAACTTTTATAAACTCGTTTACACATCCTTGGTTTTTACACATCTCTTGTTTTTATACCAGTATACCTTCACTTCTACATGACTTGCCTCCTCTGGCCCATTTACAAAAAGGAGGACTGGTCCATGCCCTCCTCAAAAGAGATACATCAAGTCACCCAGAGCTTCATGAGCTTTGGGACAGGATGCTCAGTATGTGCAATTACACCATTTTTACATCTGATATGATATAAATACTCTTAAAAAGTAATATATAGTGTTTGACTTTTCTGTACTGTAGATTCCAGTCTTCAAAACTTTTCCAATGTGACTTCAATCATGCAAGTTTTAAACAGCTCTATACTGGCGGGCCAGGTTAGTGAGGAATGCTTTATTCGTTTTTCTAATGATAGTTGTTTGTGTTATCTGTGTTCTCATATGAAACAGTACTTTACATCCATCAATCCATCAGTTTGAACTATCCACATATTCCGAGGTAGGGTCACATGGTTTTGAAAGTGCCTAATTTCAGCTCACAATGGGCGGAATTGGGGTAGTTGGAGTCCTCAGTTTTTTTTCTGGACTGTAGGAAAAACCTCACTGGAGGCGCAAACAGCGCATTCCATGAATTTGATTGTATTTCGTTTAATGGCTTATTTATCATTCGTAGATTCATTATGATTGAAACTTATGTTTGAAAATCAAAATATAATTTGTAGACTTCTTGTAAGAGCACAAAATAATTATTCCTATTTTTGACAAATTCCTATTAGATTCTGTTTAGTTTACATAAACTGCTATTCAATAATAATAAAAATAATAAAAAATTTTCTTTTGAATGGCACCTTTAAAAGCATTCCAAAGAACCTCACACAGTTTAGAGAAGAACAATAAAAACAACTAGACAGTTTCTCGCTCTCTGATCACTACTGGAAGACCTGACGAAGAAGAAGGGTGCGAGACAGGTGGCTGGAACGGTTAGCTAAGTGGACTGGAACACACAGAGGGGTATATTCAACAGTTTAAAACAACACTTAAATTATCTGGGGCCAAAGCTAATATGTTAGCATCAGGGTTTTAAGTCTATAGCAAACTTTAAGCCGAAACTAACAAAATGATAACATATAGCATAACAAATACAAATTGAAAATTATTTTGCTCATCGTCTTATTCAAACTTTTCAGATGTAATCAGATGAAAGCAGATTCTCTGCTTTAAAGGTTTAGAGATAGATTTTCCAACACCGATAGAGCACCAAAGCAGATTACAGCCTGTTTGTATCTCCAGAGATTCATAGTAATATTCAATTTCCTAGGCCACATCAGTAGTATTTCTTTACAGGTTATTTTAATCATAATGTTTTGCATATTGAATTATTACGAGCATTAAAACTGTTGCCATTTTGGTCATGTGTTTTGGTGATTCTTATATTAATGCATTCCAGTTAGAGAATATGCTTTTTTATCACAGTTTAAAATCAACTGTCTAAACATCTTAAAAAACTGTTAAGCCATGAATACAACAAATAAACAAAAAACTTTGAAATAATTATGACTGACGGTTTCACAAGCAGCGATTTGATCTGCTGTTTTTCGCACTTTTGTTATAGACAATGGAATCTGTATGGGAGTCTGTGAGCATCCTGAAAAAATCCATGTGCAGCTTCTCTATGACTGCAATCAATATATCAGCCAGTTCTCAGGATCCCTTCACACAAGGCTTTATTACCTTTTGTAGCACCAACGACACAGTCCTGGAGGCATTTATGCTCACACTCAACCAGGTGAGTTAGGATCTCCCTTCAATTACTGTATATCACAATTTCGTACAATCTTTTATGAGTTTGCACTGATGCTTCTTCTTGTATTGGGTTGCCAGGTGTTGATAGACTCGATGATCAATAACCCAACAGAAGTGGTGGAAACTGTTGGAGGGGCTGTAGTGATGCTGGACAAGCTTCAAGAGGAGCCTTCAGTCTGGGACTTTCTTCTTGGGCTGCGTGATATCTTTATGAAGCCAACTGAAGAAGCGAGGCTGCAAGCTGGAGTACAAGAACTGGAAAACTTAAAGAAGTGAGTTTTTAGTCAAAAAAAATAAAATAAAAAATCACTCAAATTACACCGAATGTTTCAAGTTGATACAAGGAGGATGTGTACAATTTGAATCAGAATGAGTGACTGAAAATGAGTCAGTTCTGGATATGGAAATGTTCTAGCATTATTTTGACCAATAAATAAAACAAGACATTTAGTTTATATTCTATAAATAGTCTATAAAATCCAGGTTTTATTGATTGATTATTTTTTTTATTGAATTCACAGGAATGCAGACCTTTATTTACCTGTTTTTGTTGTGATGCTAATATTAGCATGTGAATGTAAAGTTTATGCTAAAAACAAAATGCATGAACATATACACAATTTTCAGGAAAAGTTAATTTTTTTTTCTTTTTTTTTCATTTTGTTTTGACTTGCATTTATGACAATCTTGATTGTTGACCAGTTTTAATCAAGGTTCAATTTCATTTAGCTCCATGGACTTTCTTCAGAAGAATTTTCCACAAGCCAACATCTCAACCTCTGTCACTAACCCGCTCATCAACGAGGGTGTCAGAGTTCTCAGCTACTTGAGTGCTTGGAAAGGTAGAGGTAAGTGAAAGACAAGTTTTTAAAAATATGTTATCACAAATATAACACATATTTGTGGTAAACTTTTTAATCCAAGAAGTTGACACAAACAAATCAAATAAACAGTTGTGTGCATACATGGGCACTCTTTAGCTAGTTTTGATTTATTAGATTTGTTTTGCAATGAGGAAATGATCATCTGGGGTGAAGCTACATTCTTCTTGATGAGATAGATAGTTTTACCATTTTATTTAGTTTTATTCAAATTGTTTCATGGTTTTCAGCATGGATGTTAACATATCACACTAAACTCAATTGGGCTTGTGTCTAGTGACCATCTGTGTATGTATCAATAATAGAAAATAAATTAAAGAGTAATAATTTTTCTAATATTTTTTTAAAATAAAAAAAAGAAATTTTGTATCATTATAATAAAAAAAAACAAAAAAATTTAAGGAAGCTTGTTTTACAGTTAGGAGGTTTTAGGAAAACAGTTTGTGACAAATAATTTACTTAAATATAGTTCAGAAAAAACAACAATTTTATTTCAAGTTTTAACCAAGACATAAAAACATTGGGCAATTCTGGTCAATAACTTTTCCTTGCTTCGTTTTTTCTTCAACAAAAAATGTATATGTAAAATGTAAGTACATTTTTAGGAGATTGTCAAATGCATATAAGTATAGAAACAGCAGAAAGGGTTAGATTTAAGTGTGTATTTAAATAATTGTTATCCTAGACAAAACATTTAAATGAACATTTAAACCCACATATACATTTTAGTTAATATCACTGGGGACTCTGGCCACTGAGAACAGTCCATTCTAATGCAGCATTTTCAAATCAAATCAAATCAATTCAAATGTACTGTAGCTCGTAAAAATGTATTTATTCTGTAGAATAAAAACACACAGTTTTCATAAATTGTCCTTTTAAATGTGGATAATTTGTGTATTTAATTAGACAAAGACAAACAATAAATGGAATCAGCCAAACAAAGAACTAAAATCTGTTTAAAATTGACTTACTGCAGGAATAGCACACCAGAGGAAAGTAAATCTCATAAAAGCGGGCACAAGATGTGATCCATGCCAGAGAGGTTCAGACAATGTCCTAACACAAGGTTCCTAGAAACATTTATATTTTAAAGATTAAGAAACAAATAGGTTTATTTTTACATAGTTATAAGGGCATATTCTATTGTATGTTCAACCGACCACACTCTGTTTTTAAAGGTTGAAATATTTAACACAGTAAATAATTATAATACAACTGTTGCAAATCGAGCTCACTAAACATTGAGTGCTGGATATCTCCATATCTATTATCTGTTGAGAAAGCGTGCATGAAATGACTATGTGCAGTGTCACAGATGTGTTGATACCTATTTGAGATAATGTAAAGGAGACATTCAAGTTTTTAGACTGTTCAGGAGAGTATGGACTATTTACAAATCCATCTTTGCAATAACATTACACATTGTGTTATGGTTCTCAAAGAGTGGAAAAGGCTGTTTGTCGGCATGCATGACATGAGAACAGTTGTGCCATTGTACAGTGACACTTTTTACCTTGTTTTATTCAGATGTGTATGTCAAACTGATTGATGTTATGAACCAAAGCAGAACTGCTCCACTGAGCTCAGACATGCAGGACATTATCAGCTCAATCCAGATCCCTCTTGACAAGGTAGGGTTCTCATGGATGCCCTGTAAGGGTTCTTTGTTCAGATAATTAATGGCTTTTTACCGTTACCAAACATTGAGCATTTTTGGAAATAATGGCATTGTGCATTCATGCAAATAATTTTTTTAACTGATGCAAATATTATTTCTCGAGAGAATTTTTTTTTTGTTTGTGGGTAAATAAAAACAACGTACTGTATATTAAAGACGCTAAATCTAATACTTTATATTTTTGATATTTTATATTATGATTTTTTTTATGAGAAAACTGGGTGCAAAACAACTTTCTTCAATTAAACAAGAAAAAAACTGAAGTCATTGCATTCGGAAGCAAAAGCGAGGTTGTTAAGGTTAACTCGTATCTCAATGCCAAGGGCCTAACAACTACAAATCAGGTCAGGAATCTCAGTTTCAATAGCCATGTCAAAGCAATGACCAAATCAGCTTATTACCATCTTAATAACATTGCAAGAATCAGATGCTTTGTTTCTAGACAAGATTTAGAGAAACTGATTCATGCTTTCATCTCCAGCAGGCTGGACTACTGTAACGCTCTTCTCACCGGTCTTCCCAAAAAGACCATTAAACATCTCCAGCTCGTTCAGAACGCTGCGGCTCGAATTCTAACCAAAACTAGAAAGTCAGAACACATTCTCCAGTTCTTCAGTCTCTACACTGGCTGCCGGTCTCCTTCAGAATAGATTTTAAAGTTCTGCTGCTCGTATATAAGTCCAAACACAACTTAGCACCTAAATACCTAACAGACATGCCCAGTGAATACACACCAAACAGAGAACTGAAATCCCTCGGTTCAAATAAATTAGATGTACCCCGAGTTAATTCCAAACAGGGTAAATACTCCTTTAGTTACCATGCGGCCCACAGATGAACCAGCTTCCAGAGGAGATCAAGGGTGCCAACACTTTAGTCACATTTAAAACCAGGCTAAAGACTCTCCTGTTTAGTTGCGCTTTTGTCGACTGAGCACCAACGTCCGAACAACTATTTTATTTCTGCACTTTACCATCTTAATTTTTGTTTTAATCAATGTGTTTAAATGTTCTGTTTTTAATCACTATGATTTTATATGCATTTTTTATGCTTGATTTTATTAAATATACTTTCTGTTTATTCTTTGTTTCCACTGTAAAGCACTTTGAATTACCCTGTGTACGAAATATGCTATACAAATAAACTTACCTTGCCTTGCCTTGCCTTGTAGTCGTTATATAGTCATATATTACAAAATATATTATATTAATGCCGAATTGTGCTTTTTCTGCATAATTTTTTAAAAGTTCTGTTTATGTTCTGTTTATGATTCCATGGAACAAAAAAATTCAACCAAAAAAGCAAAACAGGCAGAAAAAAACAGATGATTTTTTTTTCATTTACACTCAACTGTACCTTCTTATCGATGTTTTCAGATTCGAGTGTTATTTGATGAGGCAAGCTTTCGCACTTTTTTGTGTGACCAAAACATCACGGCCTCATATTGTTGGAGCTGGGAGGTCAGCCAGATATTTCAAGCCATAAATACATGGAAGGTTGCTGAACAGGTATGCCTCGCAGTCAAAACTGGGTTTTGCTATTTTATCTTTTAATTAGGTTCCTTCTTGGAGTTTACAAACTTTCAATTGATATTAGGAGAGTGAGGATGTTTGTGGAAAACATAAACATGGCCTTTATTTGATACAAGGAAACCAGCTCGGTCTAAACAAAAAACAACATGTTAGACGCTCTGAGACCGACTGCAGACATACCCATCATCTGCTATCGGCCCCTCAGGGCCCCAATTAAATATTCACCTGTACACACAGGGGACTCCACAACGAGCTCCTGTTACATGGATTTCATGTACATGTTCCATGCCATTTAAATTGAAATTAGAGTGCTTTAATGCAACTAAAGTTCAAGCATTGTTGTTAAATTACTAACAAATTATCTTATCTGTATTAGCATGTAATCAGCTCTTTTGTTAAAATTAATTAATAATAACAGTTGTTTTAACTCATCTTTATAATTCATCCTTTCATTTTGTTAGTGTCTGAACCAGTTAGATTTTTACTCGAAGGACACAATGTTACAATTAATGTTAGAATAATTTGTATGTTGGTAATACATTAATTGTTTTAGCTTTTGTGAGTTCTAAGTGTCTTTGAGCATCTGGAAAAGCGCTATGTAAATTGAAATCATTATTAGCTTGAATATGTTGATTACTAATTTTCCTCACAGAGAATCATGACATTGATCTGCTTACATATCTGATTTACATTTAGAGTTTTGCTTTTGGCAGATGCTTAATTTTGTGACTTACAGTAGTGTTACAAAGAACTCTAACATGAGTGGCTCACAATAGAAGATTGTTTCAGCTGATCAACTGAACATAAAAGGAAGAAAATGAACAGAATAAAGCAAGTTCTTTTTTTTATTTATTTAAGATTGTAAGTGATGAACTTTTTTATTTGACATCAGTATATCTGATGTTAGGGGTCACTGTGGCGCAGTGGGTAGCACGGTCGTCTCACAGCAAGAAGGTCACTGGTTCTAGGCTCGGCTGGGGCAGGTGGGATTTCTGTGTGGAGTTTGCATGTTCTCCCCGTGATCGCGTGGGTTTTCTCCAGGTGCTCCGGTTTCCCCACAAGTCCATAATGAATATAAGTGAATTGAGTAAGAACGATTGTCCATAGTGTGAATGTGTGTGTGAATGTTTCCCAGCGATGGGTTGCGGCTGGGAAGGGCATCCTCTGCGTAAAACATATGCCAGAGAGTTGGCAGTTCATTTCGCTGTGGCAACCCCGAAAGGGAATATGATGAATGAATGAAGATGAATGAATGAATAACTGATGTTGCTCTGATGAATGTGCTGAAATGGCCAAGTCCTTCAGGTGCTGTTTCATCTTGTTTTGACTAGGCTAACTCTGTATAATTCAAATGTCCAGTCTACATGCTTTCCATAACTCCTTGAGTAAAGAAGGAACCAAAAACAGTCTTCTAACTTGATAGGCTTTTTGTTGTCAGCAGCGTGTTTTTCCAAGCATTGACAAATAGTTTTTTTTAAAGACTCAAAGCATAAACATGATCTTCTCAGTAGTCATGTGTTAGAGGCTGAATAGTACATTTCTTTTGATGTGAAAGAGTTGCTACTCAATGTCAGTCATGCTTTTGGAGTACCTTAAACGAACACAAAATACATGTGAAGGCTCATGACTGATTTTTAAGATACTTTGTTTTTTCGATGTTTTTTTTTATTTCTACTCTCCTCAGTTTAGAAATTGCAGGTATTATAGAAATGATTTAACATACTGGCCATCAACAACATAAATCTGTAGTATTTCCCTGATATACATCTAGATGTTCTCCACACAGGTGCTGGTAGAGTGGAGCCAGACCTCTGCTTCGGCAGATGGAGTCTTTACTAAAGAGGTTTTCAGCAGTATACTAGGCAACGTGTCTTCATCAAACCTGGATGCTGTTCTCAATCACATCAGGTCCGAGCGCAGCAGTGACACTCAGCCGCAGACCCTGGGAGAGCAATTGTATGTCAACTCACACTCTTTTTCATAAGCTGTAATGAATTGTCTCTGTATTTCTGCATCAAATTTGAATGTAGGTGGACATTTGATAGTTTGTTGTATGTTGAAGTTCTGCCCCCCCCCCCCCCCCCCCCGCATTGTTTTTGAGTAGGCAGCAGTGTAATCTGGTTTGATCAGGTGTTCTATGACTCTTAGCTTCTGTAATGTGACTCATAATGCACATTCCTTTGTTGTTTGTCTGATGTCAGGATTGGAGAAACAATTTTGGTTCAACCCAACTTGTGTTTGATTCTGCAGAATTTTTGGATTAGGCAGTACTGCGTTTGATTTGCTCCAAGGCATGCCTGGCTGGGAGTACATTCAGACTTTTATCACAGGGGGTTATTCCTCCATGCAAGTTGCACGAGTTGCCATGCAAGCACAGCTACGTATGTATCAGCATTGCCACAGATTTTTAAAGAACTTCTAAGGAACAGAGTTTAAATGAACGATCATTTCCTGTTCCTGCAGCCTTTTTTGATCAGATCTGGAAAGATGGCAAGAATATCCAGGAGGTATTTCTTACTTTAATGAAGAATGAAACCTTTGCTAAGGCTTGGACTGAACATGCAATGGACTCTTTTGTGAAAACTGTGACAAAGGTGATTGAGATATGTGTGAATTAAATTGATCTAATAATGGAATCTTAGTTTTCCTTGTTTAATGATTCACTGTTGGTTTATTCAGATTCTAGAGGGTCATACGTGTTGTAAAGTGCTTTCGGCTCCTTGGGCATGGATGTCAGAATACAGCTCTATTGACATTCAACTGTTAAGCACACTCGTCTGCACTGGGAATGGCTCACATCTTGAGGAAATGCTTTCCACACAGTTTTTTCCTGTTCTTGGAAAGGTAAAGGGCTCATTCGCCTAAATTGTGATGATGGAAATCAGTGAATGTTTTTGCCTGAAGATATATTTTCCTCTTAGGTCCAACAGTTGGTTGATATTATGAATGGAACTGTGATGTACAATGTTACACCTTCAATACTCATATATGAGTGGCACAGTCTTTACAACACCTATATGCAGTACACCACTTCACTTCAGACTTTACTAGAGGAGGTTAATGGGGAATTTTTTGCAGCTTGGATTCCAGGGAACACATCAGATTTCTCTCAAACGTTGTTGACCAGGTCAGAAATCTACTTATTATTATTATCATTATTCAGTTACTTTTAGTTACATTTGCATACAACTAAACTTCTTTTTAAATAATAGTATTAGTGCCTTTGAGGACAACCCTCTTTGGCCCTCCATGGAACCGTATTTTCATATGGCTTATTGGATTTTGACATACCAACCTAATGGGACTGTTTCACCTAACTGTGAGTTTAATTAGTTCCTTACGCTCTGATCAATAACTAATTGTAGTAAAATGGTTTTACTGTTAAGTCATCTGAATTATTGTGGACTGTGTGACTCTCACACATAAATTTGAGCTCATTTTGAATTACAAAAAACGAAAAATACAGAAGTAAACAGAAATAAATGTTTTTTTTTCTCTTTGTGAGCAATGGAGTATCATCATTATTATGTAATTTTAAAAAGACATAATATTGTTTAATATCCAAAACAAAGCTATCAATAACCCAACAAATATCTAAACGATTAGTCGTTTTTGTTAGTTAATTAATAGTTTTATACGTGGAGGACATTTTGAGAGCATATATTATATAAAATACAAACCATATCAAATGCTCCTGGTGGAATTTCAATATATATCAATATTGCTATTAAAGTATTGCATTGCTATCAATATTGCTATATCAATATTGCTATTAAAGTGTTGAATTGTGCAACCTTTTTTAGGCACCTTTACGTCATCGTCCTTGTCTTGTCAAACTGGCTTTACCTGGGAGTCATTTGTTCCACTGATCCAGACTTTGATTTCTGAAGTGTCAAAAGAACCTTCCAGCCTATTGAGGTAGTGAAACTCAACAGCATCATTTTCGTGACACAAGTATTTCTGTATTTAAGCACAGATTACACCAACATATTTCCATTGTTAAAACATGTTTTTTTATTCTGACTTTAGACCTCTTCAAGGAACAGTGGCTCTCCTACAAAACAGTTACATGGCAATTTTGGAGCAAGCCATTACTAATTCCTTACCAGAGCAGACATTCGGGACTGACGTTCACAATATGTTTTCAAACGTAATTAATATGATTGACAAAGAAATGCAGCTCCTCTTTAACATTGAGTCAACTCAGCAGTTTGATTCTCAGCTCTCCCTCACTCTCCTAAATGACATCATGGAGGCTTTTGGGCTGGGCAGCATTGAAAGCCTATTGTCAGGAGGGTCCCAGACAACCGTCATACACCCTGTGATTTTGGATGTCCTTCATCTCTTAGAAAATGGTTCCATTCAGGTGTTCAACCATGAACAGGGTTTTGCAGTCATTCACACAATTTTGAGCCAGTTTGGAGCAATCTTACCCTCAGACCAGCAGATTCAGTTTGAAGCCGGGCTGAATAAATCTTATAACCTCATGCGGGATCTTGAAATGTGCTCTAGTTTTGGACAAGACTGTATTGGTGATTTGAAGAAAGTGTTTGAGTTTCTCACTGCTGTCATAACGTCTGGAAATAGCACTATTACAATAACCCCTCTTGGGGGTAATATGACTCTCCCTGTTGCTATAGATGTGCTCACTTTGTTCCTCCCTTGGAACATGTCCCACCCTGTAGATTCCTCTCTAGATATTCTAAAGAAGGTTCAAAACCTTCTTCAGCAAGCTTATACATTTCCAGAGTTCAACATCAGTCAAGGTCTCGAAATGTCCAATATCACAATTTTTGAGCTAGAAGAACTCAACTCACTAATTCAAGACAGCAGGTCAGCACACATACTCAGCACTCTGAACATAGTAATTCAAATCCCACAGTGCCTAAACAATCAAACGACTCAATCTTCACAAGAAAATCCTAATGATGTAGAGGGAAACTGTGTCCTTCAGCTCATTCAGAGTGCTTCTGGTTTACTAGGATTAATACCTGTGTCGGAAAACACCATGATGACTCTCCAAACCTGGCTTAATATCACTATGGCAGAGTATGAGAAGCTAAGTGCCTTGTCAAGCAATGAAACAGACTCGTTTTCACTGAATGAGGAGGTGCTTATAACAGCAATATCAGCAATCAGACAAAACCTAGATAACCTCCAAGTGGACAATATTGCTGAAATTACAAGTGAAATCAATGTTCTGGAAGACCTCTTGAAAAATGTAATCAAAGAACGTTATCCTTATTGCACAATCAATGCAACGCTACTCTCACAAGGGAAGTATGCACAGAGCGTGTATGGAGAAATCACACTTTGGTATTTAAGCATGCTTGAAAACTCCACTAGTGAAAGCATGTTTGCAGAGATTCTTCATCAACTTATCAGCATGGCTCAAATACAGTTGTCACTAGCGAGTAAGGAGACAGATATGGTGATGCTATTGACAAATGAGATCCAAAACTTGACCCATGTGCAGTTTCCACCAGAAGGAAATGATATGGTGCTTACCGCCAATGTAATCATGACCATTCTGCAAGGTGAACTGGCACTGATAAAGGAGCATCTAGAGATACAACAGACATTCTACAGTTTTCTTAACTCTTCAGGGAACATTAGTATTCCTGATAAAGTTGAAGCTGATATCATGAGCTTTCTCCAGTTGACAAGGGATGGGATCACAAGCCCACAGGTGGCAGAGGCATTTGCAAGGATTTTTCAATGGAAAATTAGTCAGTTAGAAATCACTACTGCTGGGATGGATCTTGCAGAGCTTCTAAAATCCATGTTTCCATTTCTCCCTCGTAATTGTTATCTCATCATTGCTGAACAGGTCACTCAAGCAGTGAACAATACTCTTCTGGTTGCTAGAACTGATGGTCTCCGAAGTGAAAAGTTCAGCAGAGCCATAACAGATGCTGTTCGAGTTGTTCTAAAGAGAATGTCTAGAATGAATGGAGCTCTAAAACCTGACGTGGTTGACAATGTTCTTGGTGCCTTAAATGGATCTCTTGCATTGATGCTGCACTCAAATATGACCTGTACAAAAGCAAACAAAATTGTCCAGGAGATTTCTCAGAGGCTTGAGGTGCTGATTCGCTCCACTATGCCCGCAGAGTTGGTTGAGGTATTGATTTCCTTAACAAATAATATTCCAACCTGTGTGAAGGCTTTTACTCAACCTGGTGGTCCTGACAAATTGAATGAAATGTAAGTTCATACTTTTGTATACATATATTTTTTATTTGGTGTGTAGATACAAAGAAGAATTATAACCTTGATATGTTTTTCAGCATAATAAATGTGATGAGTGAGCTTCAGAACACCCTGCCATCAAACTGCACAGCTCAGCCAATAATATCAATGATCCTCAAAGTTTCAGAAATCCTTTTGAACACAACTAATGGAAACCTAACAAAGGACTGGATGCTGAACCAACCTCTGACAATGGCTCTCAGTGGACTCATCCAGGGTAATGTTAATCTTGAGGATCTCACATCAGCTGGGGTAGATGTTAGCCAAGTTTTGGATGCCTTGTCCCCACTTCTCTCTCCTGAAGATAGAGCATTTCTCAGTGTTGCTGATCAGGTGTCTCAGACTCTAAACAATGCTTTACAAGTTACAAGCACTGATGAAGGTCTTCAAAACCAAAACCTCTCAGAAGTCATTATTAATAGCATCAGATTTTTTCTTGATAGCTTGTCTAATGAAACTGAAGCTCTGCCTCAAACTGTGGTTGAGGACTTCCTTGGTGCCATTGATGGTTCCATTCAGCTCATTCTGAACCCTAACATGAGCTATGCTCAACTTGGCAACCTCACTCAAGAAACCATTCAGATGCTGGAGGGAGCAATTGAAGCACTCTTATCACCAGAGGAAGCAGAGGTGTTGGTTACCATTAAAAACATCTTTTTAAGTTATCTGGAGAACATCTACCAACCAGCTGGATTCAATCAATGGAATGAAATGTAAATTATTTTTATTATTTGTATTTTTATTTTGTGTGTGTTTTTTATTTATATAATTGTACATATTTTTAAGATAAAATAATTACATATATATTTTCTTTTCCAGCGTAATAAATGTAATGAAAGAGCTTCAGAATGGCCTCCCATTAAACAACACAGCTCAGCCAATAATATCATTGATCCTCAAGGTCACAGAAAGCCTTCTGAACTCAAATAATGGAAACCTAACAATGGACTGGATGATGAACCAACAACTGGCAATGTCTCTCACAGAAATCTTCCAGGGGAACATTACTCTTGTAGATCTCACATCAGCTGGGGTAGATCTTAGTCAGGTTTTAGATGCTTTGTTCCCGATGCTCTCGCCTGAAGATAGAGCATTCCTCAATGTTGCCGAGCAGCTGTCTGATACTCTAACTAATGCTTTACAAGTGGCAAGAACTGACGGAGATCTTCAAAGTCAAAACTTCTCAGAAGCCATTATTAATAGTATCAGAATTCTACTTGATAGCTTGTCTAACGAAACCGGAGTTCTGCCACAGAATGTGGTTGAGGAATATCTTAATGTCATCAATGGCTCATTTCAGTTGATTTTGAACTCAAATTTGAGCTATGCTCAACTTAACAACCTCACACAGGAGACTATTCAGATGCTAGAGGGAGCAATTCAAGCATTCATACCAACAGAGACAGCTGACTTGTCGGTTTCTATTAAAAACATAATTTTAAGCTTTTTGGCAAACCTCTCTGAACCGGCAGGGCTTGATCAGTGGAATAACATGTAAGTTTATTAAGGTTTATGCTCATTCACTTTCTTTTAGTAAAAATTCCCATGTTTTTAAACAACAAAAATTGCATATTTGATATCTGAATAACATGCTTAAGTCTGTTTTGTCTTTCAGTGTTACACATGTGATGAGGGAGATACAGAATGGCCTTCCATTAAACAGCACAGCTCAGCCAATCATTTCAGTGATGCTCAAGGTCACAGAAAGCCTTCTGAACCCAGCTAATGGAAACCTAACAAAGGACTGCATTATGAACCAACAACTGACAATGGCTCTCAGTGGATTCCTGCAGGGGAACATTAGTCTTGTAGATTTCACATCAGCTGGGGTAGATCTTAGCCAGCTTTTGGATGCTTTGTCGCCACTCCTATCTCCTGAAGATAGAGCATTCCTCAGTGTTGCAGAGCAGGTGTCCCAGTCTCTAAACAATGCTCTAATGCCAAGTGCTTATGGAGGTCTTCAAAGCCAAAACTTCTCTGTAGCCATTATTAACAGCATCAGAGTTTTTCTTGACAGCTTGTCTAATGAAACTGGAGCTCTGCCTCAAACTGTGGTTGAGGACTTCCTTGGTGCCATTGATGGTTCCTTTCAGCTCATTCTGAACCCTAACATGAGCTATGCTCAACTTGGCAACCTCACTCAAGAAACCATTCAGATGCTGGAGGGAGCAATTGGAGCACTCTTATCGCCAGAGGAAGCAGAGGTGTTGGTTACCATCAAAACCAGTTTTTTAAGTTATCTGGAGAACATCTACCAACCAGCTGGATTTAATCAATGGAATGAAGTGTGAGTGGATAATGTCACTAGAATTTCTATTAGTTCTCTTTGTTTTAGTCTATTTAACCAATTGTTTTTCACAATAATGTATTCATATCTAAATTATTTTCCAGCATCATAAATGTAATGAAAGAGCTTCAGAACGGCCTTCCAATAAACAGCACAGCTCAACCAATCATATCAATGGTCCTCAAGGTCACAGAATGCCTTCTGAACTCAACTAATGGAAACCTAACAAATGCCTGCATGATGAACCAACAGCTGACATTGGCTCTCTCAGAAATCTTCCAGGGGAACTTCAGCCTTGTAGATCTCACATCAGCTGGAGTAGATCTTTACCAGTTCTTGGATGCTTTGTCCCCACTCCTCTCTCCTGAAGATAGAGCGTTCCTCAGTGTTGCAGAGCAGGTGTCCCAGACTCTGAACAATGCTCTAGTTGCAGGTGTTGATGGAGGTCTTCAAAGCCAAAACCTCTCAGAAGTCATTATTAATAGCATCAGAATTTTTCTTGATAGCTTGTCTAATGAAACTGAAGCTCTGCCTCAGACTGTGGTTGAGGACTTTCTTGATGCCATTGATGGTTCCCTTCAGCTCATTCTGAACCCTAACATGAGCTATGCCCAACTTGGCAACCTCACTCAAAAAACCATTCAGATGCTGGAGGGAGCAATCGGAGCACTCTTATCACCAGAGGAAGCAGAGGTGTTGGTTACCATCAAAAACATCTTTTTAAGTTATCTGGAGAACATCTACCAACCAGCTGGAGTCAATCAGTGGAATGAATTGTGAGTAAATAATGTCACTAGAATTTGTATTATTTCTCTTTTATTTGTATTATTCTCAGAGGCAATTTTACCAGTTGTTTTTCACAATAATGTATGAATATCTAAATTCTCTTCCAGCATCATAAATGTAATGAAAGAGCTTCAGAATAGCCTTCCAATAAACAGCACAGCTCAACCAATCATATCAATGGTCTTCAAGGTCACAGAAAGCCTTCTGAACTCAACTAATGGAAACATAACAAATGTCTGGATGATGAACCAACAACTGACATTGGCTCTCTCAGAAATCTTCCAGGGGAACTTCAGCCTTGTAGATCTCACATCAACTGGAGTAGATCTTAACTTGCTTTTGGATACTTTGTTCCCGATGCGCTTGCCTGAAGATAGAGCATTCCTCAGTGTTGCAGAGCAGCTGTCCGAGACTCTAAAGGATGCTTTACAAGTGGCAAGCATTGATGGGGGTCTTCAAAGCCAAAACTTTTCTGAAGCCATCCTCAGTTTTGGGAGAGTGTTTTTTGAGATCTTTCTAAATGAAACCAGAGCATTACCTCAGAGTCTGGTTGACAACTTTCTTGATGCAGTTCAAGATTCACTTCTACTGGTTCTGAAATCCAATATGAGCTATACTGAGACTCAGAACCTCACACAGGAGATTGTTTACTTGCTTGAAAATGCAACTTATACCTTTTTACCAAAAGAGATGAATGACGTTTGGACTTCTGTTACAAACACGATGCTACTTTATTTGGAGTCCATATCTCATTCTTTTGGACCTGGCATATGGGATGAAGTGTAAGTTTTAAAGTATACTTTCTTAATAATCATTTTTATCTTACACTTTTTATAGTATGTCTCAGATAGAATGGTGTTTCTCTAATGACACACTATAGCAGAAAACATTAGATATATAATAAGATAGTTAAAGTCAATTAAATTAATTATTTTCTTATTTTCATTAACTATGAAATATGAGAGTGCTTAAAGCCAGATTTTTTTACATGTTTTTTGTTTAACTACATGTTTTACTTTACCTAAGCTATACTAACAAAGCATTTAATTGTGTGATATGTGATATCTGTGAACACATTTCAACATTTGAAATCATCTGATCAAACAAGCCTACCTTGTTTATATTTTGATGGCTCATGCTGTAAATTTCTTTTGGTGCTAGGACTAGGCTAGTTTGGGAAGTTGGCCTTAATTCTTCCCTGAAATCATTTTTGAAAATGGTATACTGGAACGATAGGCTTTTAAACATGACATTTAAACTTTTTATGTTTTGTTTTAGGGTTTTGGACGTGATGAAAGAAGTCAATGGAACTTTGCCACCAAACAGCCCAGCTCAGCCCATCTCATCAGTGTTGATGGATCTAATGGGGTTTGTCTTAGGCTCAAATAAAAGTGGCTTTCCAATGGGCTTGATCAGTAACCAACAACTGACAATGCCTCTCAGTGGACTCCTGCAGGAGAAAGTTAGTCTTGTAGATCTCACATCAGCTGGGGTTGATCTTAGTCAGGTTTTGGATGCTTTGTCCCCACTTCTCTCTTCTGAAGAGAGAACATTCCTCAGTGTTGCTGATCAGGTGTCTCAAACTCTAGACAATGCTTTACAAGTTGCAAGCACTGATGGAGGGCTTCAAAGCCAAAACTTCTCTGAAGCCATTATTAACTGTATCAGAATTTTTCTTGATAGCTTGTCTAATGATACTGGAGCTCTGCCTCAAACTGTGGTTGAGGACTTCCTTGGTGCCATTGATGGTTCCCTTCAGCTCATTCTGAACCCTAACATGAGCTATGCTCAACTTGGCAACCTCACTCAAGAAACCATTCAGATGCTGGAGGGAGCAATTGGAGCACTCTTATCACCAGAGGAATCAAAGATGATGGTTACCATCAAAAATGTAATTGTAAGCTATTTGGAGAACATCTACCAACCAGCTGGATTCAATCAGTGGAATACTATGTATGTAAAATACTAAACTCTTTAACTCTTTTGTATACATATGTTCCTGTTGTATTTCAAGTTGGTGGTGATTTTTCTCACTTTCAGAATATTGAATCTGATGAAAGAGCTTCAGATTTCACTGCCATCAAACAACTCCGCTCAGCCAATCATATCTATGATTCTTAAAATCACAGACTTCATTTTATATCAAAGTGAAGGCAAGTATCCTACAGAGTGTGTGTGAGCGATTAGCTTGAGTAATGGATTGGTATTTTGGGGACGTATCAATGTTTAGACATTTACTTGTAACAGTATCAGAATATGTTTTTGTTTTTGCAGGATATACAACCATATGGCAAAGCCTTGGTGACTTCAGTTTTGCCAGCATCGATGACATAACAGAACAAGTAAATTGTATTTGTTTGGATTTTTAATGGACTGGGATATCTTGTTTTATTTAAAATCTCATCATAATCTACTGAATTGATTTAAAAACTTGTTGTTGTTACCACAGGTTGCTGGCATTTGGGGATCTATGTCACCTGTCATGAATGAGTCCACCCAGATGTTAACAGAATCGGTTGCTGTAGTTGTCCAGATTCTTTCTGGCACTGCTGACCAGCTCACCTTTGACAAGTAAGCCTGGCTTGACACTATTAGATTTATTAGTTGACGGCATATAGAAGTTTTATGTGAATTGAAAATAGTTTTTATTTTTAGCAACATAGTACATTGTGTATTTATGATGGACAGTTTAGGTGTTGCATCAACACATTAATGATGCTTTCTTGATCAAATGTTCTCTTCATTATATAATTATTTTACCTATAACCCCCAAAAAGATATAAGTATATATATATAGCGTCACGGTGGTACAGTGGGTAGCACTATCGTCTCACAGCAAGAAGGTCGCTGGTTCGAGCCTCGGCTGGGTCGGTTGGCATTTCTGTGTGGAGTTTGCATGTTCTCCGGGTGCTCCGGTTTCCCCACAAGTCCAAAGACATGCGGTATAAGTGAATTGAGTAAGAACGATTGTCCATAGTGTTAAAGAGTGAATGTGTGTGTGAATGTTTCAGTGATGGGTTGTGGCTGGAAGGGCATCCGCCGCATAAAACATGTGCCAGAGGAGTTGGCGGTTCATTCCACCGTGGCGACCCCGAAAGGGAAAAAGCAGACATGAAAATGGATGGATATATATGTATATATATATATATATATATATATATATATATATATATATATATATATATATATATATATATATATATATATATATATATATATATATATATATATATATATATATATATATATATATATATATATATATATATCTGACTCAGGCAGACAGAAATTAGCAAATAGTGTCAAATTATTCTCAGTTCTTGGAACACTATTTTGTTAATTTTACTGTGTTTATTAAATGACAGGGTGGAGGAGATGCTCGCTGCTCTGTTTTCAACCTTCAGAGGGACTCCATTGTGGGATTCATTGCCATCTAGCATGTCCACAATTCATGAAGCAATTGTCAACGAATCACACTCCATCCAGACACAAACAGGTTTGAAAAGGAATATATAACAACGTCTCCATATTTTTGCTAAACAAGTAACTTAACTCTTCTCAACAGAGCTCCTCAATGCTCTCCAGCAACCATTGTCCAGCTTATTGTCAGATATTTTCCATGCTACAAACACAAGTTTCAGCACTCAGTCAGTGGCAGCTGGATTACCACAGGCACTTGTGTCAACATCTGAAGCGGCTGTACAGGTTAGCACAACATTCCTTTGCTTTGAAATGATGTACCGGTATATACACTTTTGGAAACAATGCAAAGAATCTAGTTTGTTTTTTACAAAAAAGAGGGATGGTGAGAGACAATGGCTAGGTAATCTCAATCATGCTTGCTAAGAAATGATTGATATCTCCATTTATGACGCAGATGGAATTAGTGAAGCCTTGTGTTTGATTTTGCTTTGTGTCTTATGGGTGCAGTCTTTACTAAGTGTAGGATGTACTTGCATAATCATGAGTGTGTAAAATATACCATTGTGATAAAAAAATAAAGGATGTCGCATCAATGTCACAATAGCTGAGAGACAACACATTTTATTCATGTGAATTTTAATCAATGTGTCTCAATTTTATTTTCCATAAATTATCTGCTATTTGTAATTTCAATTTTAATGAAAACAATTTATTTTAGGCAAAACCCAACCATATTTATACACATTCATCACTCCTTTGGACCCTTTAGGCTTACCAATTCTCCTGAAAGGCATGTTTTGGACTACCAAACATTAAGAGAACATACCCTCAACATGGCTCTCCCTCTGGGGTTAAGATACCAAAAGTCACAAACTCTACTTAATATTATGTTTTACCCATTGAGGACCAATGGTTTTGAAGTCAAACAAAGTTCTTGTTTTTGTTGTGTTATACCTAAAAAGTATTTGGAGAATATTCCAAAATGAATGGCATAACATCCTACGCTCAGAGATGTGCAATGATTTGTATTCATCAGGTAGTCAACAGAAGTCTTTTATCGCCAGAGGGTTTGTTCCTTTCACTGTAGACTCTAGCAGGTGTCATATAACTCTACTTCACTGTTACGTGTTCTGGAGCTTTGTCTGTGAGAGAATCAATGATCATGTCACTTGAGTTCTTAAGGAAGTCGCAAACATGACCCTCCTCTTCCCTTGGGTCCAATGTGTGAGCCTCAGATCAAATATTTTTAGTTGTGTTTATTTTGTTACATTTCCTTTAAGATTACATTTTAATAATAATATCAAACGGAAAAAGCTACTTAATACATTTGTCCTTTGTTCTGTTATTTTGGTTTCATTTTAATTCAAATTGTTCATTAATTTTTAGGTTTTCTTGTCTAGAAAGATTTTCTTTGTTTGGAATTTCTGTGTCTGGCTCATGTAATTAATATAATTTTTTTTGTCTTACCTGCAGGCTGGTTTGGGGGGTCAGAGCCTGAATTGCAGCTATTTACAGCAGATATGGCAGGATATCACATTTGCAGCTGGACTAAGAGAAGACAGTGTTGCTTTGTGGTGTAACATCACTCTACTGCCAGTCATGGCAGCCATCAATAATCCAGGAGATTCAACTCCAGCCCTCAACATGTCGGTGAGGCAAACAAATGAGGGAATTTTAACTATTAACTAATGGGGAAATCATTTTCCATGCAATTCTCATAGGCAACCACTAGATGACAGTGTGTAGTAAAGACTGATGTAGAGTGTTTTTTTGTTTCCAAACAGGGAATGGAGATAAACGTCACTGCAGGAATGATAGCTGGGTCACTGGAGACTTTATATGACACGATACTGAACAATAGCATTGCTAGCAACCATCTAACAGAAGTCCTATTGTTTTACACATCAATGGTATCCAACCTGTCAGTGTCAGATTTAACAAGCCAGGCAGACTGGAATCTCCAGGTCTTCCAGATGCCGCTTTATAACAGGTAAAGATCTGCCGTAGCGATTTTCTTCCACTATTGCTGCACTACAAGACCTTTCTATAAAGTTACACTAAATACACCTGATCAAGGAAAATAATAAAAAACTGAGTATGGTTTTCAAAAATAAATTAAATGACAACTGTGCTCTAGTACCACCAGCACTCACATGCATTATATCTCAATATTATCATGAGTCCGATTATATTACAGAAGTGTTTCTCAAATTTGCTGAGAGATTTGTAGTTATTACCCTTGAGGACCCATGAATGGAGGCATGCAAACAAACTAAGTAAGGGTAATTAAATTTGCATTAAGGTCTGACTCCTAGGGTTCGAAACAGCTTTGAGCAGATAAAGTAGTCTCAGTTATTCTATCATCTCTGTCTCTCTGCATTTAAATTAATTCTCCTGTACATATGTGCTCATCCCTGTAATGAACTGTCTTCTGATAGGAATCAAATTAAGAATTTGTGCATATCCGTTAAAATCAATCATGCAAGACTGTTGGAACATTTATACAGCTAATATAGATCATTGAACACGATGGAGATGTTGTTAGATAATCATTCAGTTGTATTAATTGAATGTCAGAGCCTTTTAAATAGAAGACCAAGTAAAAAAAAAATAATGTTATGATTTTCAAATTTTTTCAAATTGGTTGACTTTTTGTGAACTCATGAGTGATTTAGATATGCTCCAGAGCAAATTCCTAACAGTACACAATATCTAACGGATCCTTGAAGAGGTGTTTATGTTTGTAACTTTATTTTGAGAACTGGACTAATTTCTCTCTCATTCATCAGCCTCTCTACATTACAAACTGCCCTGGAGCAAATACAGACAGAAGCTCCCTGGATGGCACCATACATCGAGGCGATTGGAAAAAGCTTCACATTCATTCTAGAGAATGGCAATCTCCTCCAGAACTCATCAACAAGCCCTCAGATCATCATCATGCAGGCTCTGGAGATCATACTCACTGGAATGAATTTCACAGAGGAAACCATTAATTATATCCTGAGTGGAGACGTGTTTATGAACCCCAATGGAAGCACGGTTGACAGTATAATAAAAGAGGTGATCCAGCAAATCATTGCTTCGGGATTGTTGGGAGACTGGCCTAGCCTTTATGGAGTAATGCAGCAGATTCTCTATTTGGAAGATACTAGTGGCACCCTATGGAAAGTGACAGAGTTTTTCAACTGGTTGATTTCCTCTCAAGATACGGGGCTTGGTTTTGTTCTGGAGATAGTGCGCAGGGTGTATGAGATTATCAAGGAGCCCCTAACAAAGATACCATTGTCATGCTTCTCAGACACTTTCATCGATATTGTGGGGAATCTGTTGTACATGCTGAAGCAGATCAAACTAACCAGTGACCTCTTCACTCCTGTGGAACTATTTTTAAGTCCACTGAAAATGCAAATCGCTCAGGGTGAGAGCCTTCAAGGCCTTGTGTCTCAAACAAGAGACACAAGAACAGTTGCAGCACAGAGGGAGCCGATTGATGACTTTCTTGACCTTCTTGACATTGACTACCAAGGTTTACTCGAAGTACTCTCCGTTCCTCCAAACTCATCAGAAATTCTGGAGACTATTCACGTGTTCTTTTCAAACCCAGATTTGGGTATCATTCTTAAGGGTGTATCTAACAAAATGTCAGGAAACTCCAGTCTTGAGGAAAACATTGACACGGCTTTAAATGTGTTATCCTACTTAACACTTCCTAGTAATGGGCAGCAGTTCATGGAGGTATTTATGGATATTGGAAGTGAGGGATGGGGTGTTCAAGATCTTGTTAAAGTGGAAAAGCTGGCAGAGAGCTTAGGACAAGGCATAGACATGGCGATATTGCTTTCCAACCAGTCATCTCTAAACATAGCACAAACAATCACAAATATCGCCCAACAACTTCATTCTTCAGTTTCAAACATCATCTCACAGGAAGGAAATGGATCAAACACAGCAATCCAGTTTTTTACATCTCTCAACAACATCCTTACTGAGAATTTTGATGAAGTACAAGGCATCAGCCCTCAGATTACTGGCATCCTCCGAAACATTATTACCTCATTTTCCAATACAGCATCGCAGATGAGTGTAGCAAGTTATTTGGAGGCTGTAAATCAAACTACCAAAGCCTTTAGCTCTTTCCTCTCTGGAGACGTAGCAATGTATTTTAACATGTCTTCAGATGTGCTGCAAGGTTTTGCATTGCTGCAGGCATATCCTACAGACATCGAGAAAGTGTTGAAGTCCACCACCATGATATCCAACTTTGTAAACCAAGTTATTGCTTTCTCAAATTTTTCTACTGTTCAAGAGTTAGGTTCACCTGTCATTCTGGGCACTGCCATTACCACTCAGGTTCTGTTCAATCTTTCCAAGTCAAACTTCAACCTAAGCAGCAGTGCTGAGACTGAGATGCTTTTGACACAGATATTCAATCAGATGTATGCTGATCTTCCAAACGAAACTCATATTTACCTCCCTGCTATCAAATCTGCACTTTCTACAGCCCTCTCGCAAGTATCAAACACTGCTGAGATTACATCCAACTTCACAGTAATCTCCCAGAATGTGTATTTATCTCTTGTTAACTCTTTAGCTAGTGTTTTGAGTTTGGAATACGCCAATGTTACCACTCCTGAGATTTTTTACATCTTGGCAAACATCTCGGAGCAAGTGTCCAAGAGTCTATATGAGGGCATGATGTCAGATGGATCCTCTCTTCAAGGTTTAGAAATTATGAACTCCTTAAATAAAGCTGCATCCTCAATTAAACTAATTTTGCCTATTCAGGGAACACCATACATCGATATGACGCTTAACTTGATGGAGACAATGTATTTTGTTCTAAATGACCCCAATACATCCAGTGATTTCACATGGGCTGTGTCTCGAGTTGTCAGTTCTGTTCATGGGCTTTTGCCTATAATATCTCAGATGAACACAGACTATTCCAACAGCATAATAGGTGACCTAGAGCGGACCCTGAAGACAATCATAACGATCATCCAAGCAGACCGAAGCCCTCTCACTCAAACAGCTGATATCACCCAACAGCTACTGCAGACTATCCAAAATCTCATCATGTTCAGCAACAGCAGCAGTATGGAGTCTGAAATCAGCAAAATAGTTCTGGGTGCTTCTAGCATGAATATTGAACCTCTGTTGGGGATGAATGACACCAACTGGGCTAACAAGTGAGTTTCTTTTGGGTCCATTGTTATGGTTTAAAAATAAGACATGCCTTTGTATAACTTTCTTTTTTTGCAAATGTGGTTGTTTGCGCATAATTACTTATTTGTTTAGGAAAAATAATGAGATTTATGACTCTGAAAAATAACACATTTCGGAGGTCATTAATTTTAATCATTTTTATCTATAGCATGGAACATAATGATGCAATTGTTTTGAAACTTTTGTTAGTTAATCAGCTTTTCTTGGTTACATAGACTGTCGGTGCTGCTGGCAAACACTGCTAATAGCCTTCCAGATGACCTACAATACTCTTCTCTTATAAAGACCATCATGGGAACCCTGGCCAACGAATCTCAAGGTAATAAATCAACTGGCAAGATTTACTAATATAACTTTGTTCAGTCAGGCCTTTCTAACTGTATGTAAACGTTAGCAGTAACATATAGTATGTATAAGCAGTTTGCATTCAGCCATGTGAATAGAAATTATTGCTCTGCATAATTTACTTTGGGCTAGCTTGAGAGCAGGAATCATGTTCACTGTAAATCTAGCAGACTCCAGATTCTCCCACTGAATAAATTACTCTTAGTAATCTTCACAGACATTAAACAATGTACCCTGTTAGTTACTTTTTGTCTGACTCATGGCAAAGATTTGTAGGATTTCACAGCAAAGTCTGTTGGGAATTTTAACAGAGTATGTCAGTACTATTTAATTGAAAAGTTGGTGTTTTCTTACGTGATGTAAAAATTAACTTTACAATCATCAATCTCAATTACTTGCACTCTAAAACTATTCATTATTACCCCTACCACCACCACCACTATCGCTACTATTAATACCACCATTACCATCCCTTACTACTACTACTACTACTAATACTACTACTACTATTACTACTATTACTACTACTACTGCTGCTGCTGCTGCTGCTACTACTACTACTACCACTACTACTACCAGCACTACTACAACTATACTACTACTACTTCTACTACTACTACTACCACCATCACTACTATGACTCTACTATTACTACTAATACTAATACTACTACCAGCACTACTACAATACCGTCACTGTCACCACTCCTCCTCCTCCTACTACTACTACTACTACCACTATTAACAGCACCATAAATCACTTCTTCTACTTCTACTACTGCTGCTTCTACTTTTCTACTATTACTATTTATACCACCACCACCACCACTACCTGTTCCACATTTATCGGGTACTACTCACCCAATGGGCTGATGGTACAGCTATTACTAACATTACCACTACCACAACTACTAATACTACCAATACTATAATTTCTTTTACCACCATTACCACCACCACCACCACCACTATAAGTACTACCACCATTACCAACACTACCCCCCTCACTAGTCTTAGTTCATAGCTAGTTTAAATTATATATGAGATAAATATGAAGTGTGGCTTTCTATTAAATGATCTGTAAGTACATTTCTTGCTTCACTGACAAATTTGGCTAATCATATCCAATTTTCTAGCTCTTGGAAAATGTGTGTTTTAAGAATTTACAATTTTGTTGAGTGCAGAAAGCAAACCTTTTACTCCTTTTCATGGGGTAGGTTGCTCTAAATCCTATCGGATTGATTTTAGATGTTATTTAATAAATAAATCTTGTTGAGCATTTAATTTCCCTCTTAAGAGTCTGATCTTTTAGATAGCTTGAGGAGCACATTCAGGAGCTGTCAGATCTAAATCAGCACACAGAGCCTTAAAGCTTTTCAATATCTCTTTTCTGAGAGGGGTTCTGTGCTAGATCATTTGCTGCTTGGTACACTGTGAGGTTGGCCTAAAGAGGAGTTAGGTGCTAGTAATGATGCCTTCAGGGACTTCAAAGTCTACTAAAGCAAGATCTTTATTTGTCTTCTTCCTTCTCTTGCCTCTCTGCAGAAAATCTAAATCATTTACTGGCTGTCCTAAACACAGTCTTTGAATATGGTTCAGCCGATCGGGCAAATGAAAGTTTAAGCCTGATACTAAGCCGCCTGATTACTCAGGTGAGAGGAAACCGTAAAAATTGAACAGATTATACTGTGGAATCTTAGTTTAACTTTCTTCTCTTCTTTGTAGGTGTGCGCTTTGGAAAACATGTCCTCTGTTCAGCTGATCACAAAGTTTTTGCCTCTAGGACCAAGCATGCTTTGTGACATTGTTATTCCAGCAGGCCAGGCCATCAAAGTGCTTGCAACCACTGTGGCAAACGATAGCATCGACATCTCTGAAATGATTTTCCAGACATTTGTTGGAGACCCCAGTACTTACAATATTGATGTGGACTGGTACTTCTTCCATTTTTACAGTGAAGTTAATTCTTTTAAAATCTAAAAACCTTTTTACATGTAAATACTTCTTCCTATAGGACATCAGCTCTCTCTCAATTGGTCGGTTTTGATGTCTCCTCTTTGAGAAGTCTGAATATCAGTGCATCATCTCCAGGTATTTACTGCTGCCTCTTTTAAATAACCTAGCCCTTAAGTAATACAAAGTATGTTCTATCATTCTTCTCCAACTTTATAATGCATGCATGTTTTCATTCTCACTTTTTTGTCTTGCCTTTTGACAGCTGAAGTGAAAATTTCCGAGCTGCTCAAAAACATAACACTGTTTGTTCAGGATGTTGAGCGCTACACTAGCTTCCCTCCAAATATTCTTCAGGCCCTGATAGATTACCCTCTTCCCACAAGCAACATGCAGGTACACCACAACTCATGCATTCATCACAACACTCAAAAGACGTGGCGTAACACGAAGCTTTACCCAGTGTGTGGCAGAAAAATAAATTGAATCTCACTTTATTCTGGGGAAGATATACTCCCCCTGCTGTGCCTTGGTTTTTTCCATGGAGTTTTACTCATCTTCTGTATCCCCTGTAACATTCTGTGCCTATGTTGTGGTTTTCGTGCTCAGAAATGTTCTTGGGCTTTGTTATAATGGACCAGACTGAAATAAGGTCTAGAAAGCATATAACATTTAAACTATAAATTGTGAATTTCGAAAGAGCGAGACAAGAACTTCCAAGTTTGTATGTTAGCATTTTAAAAATGCCTGGCTATAGCTACACAACTGAAAAATATGTGAAGTATTTTCCCCGTATGTGCCATTTTTAAAAGTTATAATACAAGTTAAGAGCTGCACACAAATAAAAGCAAAAGAAGATCTTTAGAATACTTTCACAATTAGTGAAATAACCCAAGAAATAATTAGTTTTATATTTATTTTATCTGTTATAATAAAAAAACTATGATGTAACCTTGATACGAAATAGAAGATAAGTTAAATGTGAACGCTATGATTCCTCAGTTAAACTATGTTTTTTTTTAATCCGAGGTACAGAAATGTAGAAATGTAGTCTGCAAAAAATTACTGGTTTAATTTTTTTTACTCTGAGTGATTGAGAGAATTCGTCATCATTTTAGTGCCCTTTCTTTACTCTCACAGATCTTAGTGTGGTTGGCAAACCTAGAGAAGTGTTCAGACCCCTCGTCTCTTCATCTGAACCCTGAGGGTCAGGTTATATTCAACAGCATCTGTGAACAGTCCACTGAGTTCTACAGCATCGTTGTTCTGTTTTTGAAGCATTTGGACACCAAGGCTGCTCTTCTTCGGGTAAACAACAGGATGTTTCATGGCACTTTTTTGGACACTAAACCTTGATTACAAGCAAAGTTACTGTATATTCAACTTATTAAAGTCTAAGGCCTAGGTGTTGCTTGTTCTAACAAATTGATATTTTGTTGCAGTTGATGTCCTCAGAAATTCAGGATTTGGTTGGAATCATGATGGAGATGGTCAAATTTTTAACAGACATGATGCAAAAGCTAGTACCTGCCATCAACAAACTACAGCAATACTTGACAAACATCGGAAACCTAAATCTGGTGGCCAATCAAGAGTTCCACAATGTGAGAGTTATCAAATATGTCCTTCCCTTGGAATCATAAGATTCTATGTGACATTTTGTTGCTCACATCTTACTTACATTATTTGTTGTGTTTTGTAAAGGTATTTGCATGTTTTGACTTTGTAAAAAGAAATGCTTATGTTTGCATTTGCTACATGAAATGCAACAACATTGAAGCTTGATATCTCAAAACCCCTCTGAACACAGAACCTATAATTCTAAGTGGACGAAATATATTTCTTATTTTTTGCTTTTGTCGTTTCGATTTTTCAAAATGTAAAATTATTCATTTTTAAATACTTTGTATATTCTCTTTCACAGCTGGTGAGAGGAAAGCGCTCCACCATGTCCAGCAGGGCCACCTTTAATACCATCTCTCGTGCCTTGTGCAAAAATGGCATCCTTACGCTTTTCGCCATTACACAAGTTCCTATCATAATGGAGTCCGACCCTTCCCTTCAGTCTGACCACAAGAGAGAAGAGCTCATGGATAAGTTCAAAATCCCACATGATGCTAGTACGAACACATATTCTCAGCATACCTCTGAAAGTGCAATAAAGCATTATGATAATGGCATGCAGCATATTGAGTTCAGATTGATGAAGTGCTGTAGTAGACTTAATTAATGTGCTGCTTGTGCCCCGAATTCCAGCTCCCTTCTGTTTGAACCTGTACTTGGATATGGTGAACACTACTGGAGGTGCAGTGGCCTGGGCGTTCCTCAAGCCTATGCTGCTAGGACAGATTCTGTACTCACCAGACACACCTCTGACAAGAGAGATCATGAGAAAGGTGTGGATTGAAACAGCTTGACTACACTTCAATGACTTTTATGTGCAACTTTGGATAGATGATTGAAGTTGTTGCTTTTATATTCAAAGCAGAAACGCTACTAGATTCAGTTACATTTCGTTCACACAAACATTTACAAACCCCTCCCAAATAAAATCTGAACTTTAGCTTGTCGAGTTTCCTATTGAGAAGTGTTTTTTTTTTCCAAAATCACATCAAAGGTCCTTCGGTGCATGCTGATGAAAACTCATTAGGGTATTTTTGCTTTGGCAGATGGATACAAATGTCTAAGTTATGTTCTCTTTTGTGAATTTTGAATGTTGCATAGCATCGTTTAGCTTCTAAGTTTGGTTGCTAGGAAACCTCTTCCTTGAAAACCAGATACAGTATTATAAAAGAATGTCTAGTTTCTGCTTCAGGAATGCAAAAGTACACATTTCAGATTAATATTCGTACTTCTCATCCATGTTAATTCAAAAGACAATACTTAAATACACTAGTTTCTTTCTTGTTCATTAAAAAACGTTCTTTATTTTTTTTTGTTTCCTGCAGTCAAATTCTACTCTACACCAGTTTGGCGATCTGAGGCTTTATGCATCCGAATGGATAGAGTCGTCTTCCTACGTGATGCAGTCTGCTAATATTTTGACAAAAACTTTGCCGATTCTTCAGGTATAGGAACATGATTTGAGAGTAAATCCATTTAAAAAGTGTTTTACTTTTGCAGTTTTACAACAACTTTTTTTTTTGCTGATTTTTTCTTCACAGAATTCTTTGAAAAATCCATTTGTCCAAAACTTCATTAAGAGTCAGACAGGGATTGACGTTTCACAAATGACAGCTACTCTCAATAACTTCTGTGAGTAAAAGTTTTAAACAGGGGTTTGATGGTGAAATGAGTACGAAACGTGCAAAGGGCTGACAAAAGTGCTGCATTGAATGACCAGTTCACTGGTTTTAAAAATTTCAGATTATTATCAAATTTATCGTAATACTCTTTATCTAATTATTGACTTTTTAATGTAAAAAAATTGCTGGTAAACTCATTGAACCACAGCTTTCTGTCAGCAGTGGTAAAACAAACAAACACTAATGGCTCACTCAGCATTTAAATCACAGCCTACCAAGTGTACATAGCGAAACTCTGAGAAATAATTGCTTTCCAAACAGGGGATACATCTGTGAGACACAAATGTACCTGACCTCCTTGGGGAGACATAGCCTTGCCGAAAATAGTTTTACTGCTGAGCACTTGACAACTGGTGTCAACATCAAGAGACGAATTGTTCTGTACCCCCAAGTGTGGCTTTTCTTGTATCAAGAGGTGTTCAAGCTGTGTTCAAACTCTTCTTACAGCAAACATGACAGTCCTGTTAGAGAAAAACAAGTTCATCATGGATCAGATCACCACCCTCTCCATGCTGATGATGAACCTATCCTCATGTGTCAACTTTGATCGCTACCGAGCCTTCAACTCCACTGATCAACTCGACGAGCGCGCAGAAACCCTGGCTAAAAACCGTGAACTCTATGCCAGTGAGTCCACACACACAGACACTGTTAATGTCTTTTTGTTTGATCAAACAGTATGTATCCTTGTGTAATCCCAGTTAGAAGCAGTCCTGCCCCAAATAAAATGTCTGTCTTAGTTTAGCAATAAAACCAAACATACCTTGAATTTGTCATTTTAATTGAACAGAAATTCCTTTTAAAATTATGTTAATTATTTGGCTGTTACTAGCTTTTTGGAAAAGTTATTCAAAACATACTTTATTGAACACAATTGATATTATCTAAAAACAATTGCAGAAATTTAAATTCCAAGTCACTGACACAAAGTTGACCAATGGTTTCGCAGCAGGGATTTTCCTCCTTCTACTTATGTGGGTTTCACTAGAATTTTAAATTTTCACTAGTGCACTTTTTTTTTTACAGAAAACAGGATTCGTTATTTTCGTAATTGAATACTCTAAATTCCCCTTCAGATGGAATTTGAGAAAAATATCTCCTGTATTGGACCCAATGAGAGCTCGATACTGGCACCAGCAGAACCCTGTGATCCTAACCTAACATCATAGACCTTCTTAATCTCACATCAAAACAACTTTTATGTCATGTCTATACGACATCTATTTGTCCAGAGTGAGTTAGTCTTAAGCTTAATAGTTTTTTCCAAATCCTAACCCAAAACAGAAACCCTTTGTAATATATATATATATATATATATATATATATATATATATATATATATATATATATATATATATTTATTTATATCTATATATTAATATTTGTAATAGGATATATTTATTTATTTATTTATTTTAATTCTGAAGAAGGTCCTTGTTATGTAACACAGACATTTGCGTTAAATGTGATAAAACTATCACAGAAAAGTGAAAATCAAGTACAAAAAAAATCTCCATTTCCATCCCGGTTATATTTGAAGTCATGATGGTTTATATAAATAAGAGTTTTTTTTCTTGTTGGACCTTACCTCAATATCCAGCATGACAACGTACACAATGATAAATAGTCTATTCTAACTTGACTTCAAAATCGAATGTTATAATTTGGATTAATTATAGAGTATTATTCAATGAAAATTGAATTGAAATTATTCAGAAATATCTTTAGTTACTGGTGGTCAAGATATTTGACATTAGAAGAGAAAAAAAATGACTTCTCGTAATGATAGATAAACATGTTCAGACACACTCACGCTCAAGACACCTCTTCAACTACTCAACTCTTCCATGTGGTGCAGCTGAGTTGAGGACACCACAGGCTTTAAAGAGTCATTGAACTGTAAAGCCTGTAATTCAATGCAATTTGATTCAGTTCCATTGAGATAGAGATTTCAACTGTTATAATGGAGCGCCAGGCCTTTGAGGTTACCATGACAACAGAACACTGGGATCCCTAACTTCCCTCTCATACAGTCAAGCTTTTCTTATCTTCACAGGCATTCTTTTCACACTTCCTGAGAACAATTCTAGCAGTCTGCCCCAAAACATCGACTACACTATCCGTATGAACATCGAGAACGTCATGCGCACAGATCGAGCAAGAAATCCATTCTGGGTGAAAGACGCCTTCATTTCGGCGACGAAGACTCAGCGCTATAGCCGAGGGTTTGTGTATCTGCAGGAAAGCATTGACAGGGCCATCATCGAAATGCAGTCGGGTCAAGCCCTGGATGGGCCTGCGGTACAGATGCAGGCCTTCCCTTATCCCTGCTACTACAAGGATGAGTGAGTGCCTCACAAGATCAACGAGACATACACACTTAACAGTTGATGAAATGAGGCATGTGAGAAAAAAACCTCAACATTGTCAAACAGACCTAGTTAGTTTTTGTGAAATATGTAAAATATTTTGTGAAAGTTTTTTTTTCTCACAAATATAATACATTTATATAAACAAAAAGTAAACTGTATGGTTCTGTAGACATTAAAGTAAAGGCATTCAGTTAAGTTTTGCCCATGATCAGAATGCAGCCCAAAATGACACAAATCCGATTTTTTTCATGAAAATTTTCATGACATTCTGAACAGCTCATGCTGTAGGGAGACGCAATCATCTGTCTCCGTCACATTTTTCTGGGTTTTGCATAATTGAGCCCAACTTAAACACGGTTTCTCACAGATACGAGTCGCTGGAGAAGAACTAGTAACAGGAAGATGCTCTATTTCAATAAATAGCTTGCAAATCAAGTTTTTGTAGACTGAACAGCATTACAAAAATTCAAGAACGAATTATATCCACTTGAAACTTTCACACCTTCAACTACATATTGTTATGTTAAAACGATGGCAGTTGTTATAGTTCTAATTTGGTCATTTATTAGTGGTGTTTAAGGCTAAACATAACTTTAAAAATATGTAGCTAAAAAAACACTTCCTGCAAAACATTTTACTACACTGTGAATGGTGTAGAAAGAAAGATTCCTTGAAAAGACATCTAAAATGATTTTCATAAAACATTTAAAATGTTTAAAGTGCATTTAATGTTAAACTTCAAAAGGCTATGTTTAAGTTAGACAACCTGTAAGAAGTCTATTATTTGTTTTCAAATATGTTTAAGGTATAATTTGTAAAAGCACAATTAAAAATTTTCTTTGTACAGTACTGTCTATATGGTTATTTTTCACACGTTTCCTAAATAATTAGGATAAATTAGCTACAGTAACAGGTGAATCTGACCAAAGATAGAATTCAATTGTTTGAGATTGTTAGCAAATAATAGATTTGTCAATTTCAACAACTAAGGGGATCAAGATTAATGGTAAAATGTATTAGGCCTCAAATTATTTTGTATTATTATGTTTTCGTAAATGATTATGCCACTAGCATGAATGTGTTAAATTAGAATTGACCCAGCTAAGTAATTTTTTTTAATTGGATATTTGATGTTATATAAATGCAATAAGATAACTTTAACCTTGATCTGCTTATATTACCTTGCTCCCAGGTATCTTAACAGCATTGCTTTTGCCTTTCCAATGGCTCTCATGATTTCCTGGGTGCTGTTTATCGCACACTTTGTCAAGAAACTCGTCCATGAGAGAGAACTTAGACTACATGAGGTATAAAAAACAACTTGTTTTCATTTAAAGTTTTCCTCATCTAATATCAAAAATCTTCTCCATATTATAGTACATGAAAATGATGGGGGTCAATCCCATCAGCCACTTCTTCGCCTGGCTTATCGAGAGTGCTGGGTTTCTGCTGTTAACCATCATCATTCTTACCATCATTTTGAAAAGTGGTGGCATTCTTCCTCGAAGCGATGGCTTTGTGCTCTTCCTCTACCTCTGTGACTATGGCTTAAGTGTCCTGGCTGTCAGCTTCCTGGTCAGCTCGTTCTTCGATAAGACCAACATCGCCGGCTTGAGCGGCAGCCTTATCTATGTCATCTGCTTCTTCCCGTTCATCGTCTTGATTCACTTGGAGGATAATCTCTCCTTCTCTGTGAAGAGCGCTCTAGTATGTACTGCAAATCAGATGGGTTTACAATTCAGTGTCAGTCTAAATTTACATTAAAACTGGGTTTAACTAATCCTATGTTCCTAGCTTTTATGTTATAAAGTAAATTTCAATCTAAAACACATTGTTTGTTTTTGCCGGCGTACCGCAGTGCCTTTGGCTTTAAACTGCTAAATACTAAATTATTTACAATCCACTCTCTGTCCCAACAAATACCCAAAAGCAGTATTTCATAGTTAATGGAGAATGGCTTTCTTTATGGGTAATTTACTTATAGATCAAAGCTGGGTTGAACATTTTAACAAAAGTCATTTTCATTATTTGTGTGTCGAAAGTGAAAGATTGCTCTAATGTAAAACTGCATCACTCATCGAAATAATAATGCGAACATGAGCAGAGGACTACTGCCCAACGGCTCTGTGTTTTTCCAAGTGATTTTATGTCCAAGACGTATAGGGCTATTAAGTTCTGTTGAGGTATTCAGACCTGAAATTTTAGGTTTGTATGATATGTACATTTTAGTTTATTTTGTGCAAATAGCGTAAGTTAGAATTCACAGCACTCTACCTTCTGTACTATTTGTGTTTTTGTATAGTCTGAAATTTATTGAGGGAGCTTGAGCATATTAAAATCAAAGGGTATGAGATAAATGGCTAATTAATACTTTCAATCACTCTGAAAACATATTTTTGAACGTCTTTCTTTTTTAAAACATCTGTGCTTGTTTCCGGTTTGCAGAGTCTCTTTTCTCCAACATGCTTCAGTTATGCCAGTCAGTACATCTCCCGCTATGAAAAACAGGAAGAAGGTAAACAGTCAGAGCCTCTGTAATTGGTGTTTGTTTGGGATAATTATACTGGCTGAGTGTATTGTTTTTATACACCCTAGGCATCCAGTGGAGTAACATGTACGTCTCTCCTCTGGCTGGTGACACTTCTTCTTTCGGCTGGTTATGCTGGTTGCTTCTAATTGACTCCATAATGTATTTCATCATCGGGATTTACATCCGTATGGTCTTCCCTGGTACAGAACCATTTAGCAGTTCACAGACTTTGATTTGCGTGGTTAGATATATTCATCTGTCTCAAGTGAAATTTAAATTTTTACTATGTTTTCTATTGATTAGGCAAATATGGCATTGCTGTGCCATGGTACTTCCCTGTTAGTCGATCCTTCTGGACAGACATGTTATGCTGTAGCTGTGCACCAAAGAAAATAGGCAGAGGGCTGCTCTTCACCAACATGATGGTCGAACAGAACAGCAAGAACAAGAAAATAGGTAGATAATGGCTCAATAACTCATGAACGCATGATTGTGGTTTGGCTGGATTATGATTGGAGATTAAAATATAAAAAATGATTTTTTTTTGTTTATGGTTGTTTTTATAATAAATAAACTATTCAGCTGTGCATTAAAGAATGATAATCGCTATATTTTCAATTAAGTTTATTTATTATTAGACTTATTAAAAAAAGTGAAAGGTTTTTTTATATTAATATTTTTGTTACTTAGGAAAAAGTGGCCTAAATGCTAGTGGAGAGGAAGACTTCTCGGGGATGCCGGTTGGAGTCTCGCTGTACGGCCTGACAAAGACCTACAACAAGCGACACGCTGTCGATAATCTCAACCTTTCTTTCTATGAGGGACATGTCACTTCCCTTCTGGGCCACAATGGAGCAGGAAAAACCACCACTATGTAAGGAAAATTATGTAAAATGCATACAAATTTTCATAAAATTAATAACTCATAAACTTACTTTTTTCTTACTTATTACTTCACTTTTTGCCTTGTTACAGGTCACTTCTGACAGGGCTGTTTGCACCCACCAATGGCACCATTGAGGTGTATGGGATGGATATGCAGACTTCCATTGACGACGTGCGCAAGGAGATGGGCGTTTGCATGCAATATGATGTCCTTTTTGACCACCTGACCACTAAGGAACATCTGCTGCTATATGCTCAAATAAAAGCTCCCCAGTGGACCAAACAGGAAATAAAAGAGCAAGTGCACAAGTATGCATCATGACTCATCCTTCTGTTGTTTTATGTGTTGTATAACGGTCCCAGAAAGAAAGAGCTATTTTTCAATGCTTGTAGGTTTCAAATGGACCGATAATGACTTTAGGGAGTGATTTAAAGTATAAGCTATCTACGTTAGAACCCACTCAACCTTTTTCAACAATTAAGAGAGTATAGGGAGAGGAGAAAATAAAGAAAAGACTTGTGGATATTTAAAAAACAAGAACAAATACATGACAACTTGAGTACTGTTATGAAAGAGCTTTATAGACATGTTTGAAATACAGTCGTTTTTAAAATAAATGTTGCATTCTTATAGAGGTTTCAATTTAAAATCCTTTTCCCCCTCATGTAGAATTCTGGTGGAAACAGACATGCATGCCCACAGGCACAAACGTGTAGGCACCCTGTCAGGAGGCATGAAGAGGAAGTTATCCATCTCCATCGCCTTCATAGGAGGCTCACGGCTGGTGGTGTTAGATGAGCCCACCACTGGGGTTGATCCATGTTCCCGGCGCAGCATCTGGGACATTATCCTTCAGCACAAGCAAGGTGAAATCTCCTTCCATTTCAGAGCGGAATCAAAATAATCCCCCTTCTTGTACCTGCAGCAGACTTCCCACAGGCCTTTGCTTTTATCGGTTATCTGACACTAGGAATTTAATTAGGCTCGAATGGATTTTCTCAAGGTGCGTGCTGTCGAAACCAGACAGGGAGAAATCCAGGCACAGATGTAGTAACGACTGATTGTTATCCGTCATGCTCTTTCCGATGTTTAATTATCGTCCTCAGAGACAAGTAGTGAATTTATCTCAAGCAAGGGTTTAGGATGGTAAAACAGGGTTGTGTCAGATTCTCCTGTGTTATCTTAACTGATCGGCTCTTTGTTTGGTGTGTGCCTTTATCAGTGGGTCTTTGGTTTGACATGCTTTTTTGTTGGTTTTGTTGGGCTGTCTAGAGCGCACCATCATTCTTTCCACACATCACTTGGATGAGGCTGAAGTTCTTAGTGATCGCATTGCTTTCTTGGAGAGAGGAGGCCTTAAGTGCTGTGGTTCCCCCTTCTATCTCAAAGACAAGCTGGCTAAGGGCTACAACCTGATCCTTACCAAGAAGGTACATTGCTTGGAATGTGTCAGCCACTCAGAAAGAAGTGTGTCCTAGAGTTTTGCTCTAGCAAGAGTGCCAGTGCAGTTTTCTAGTCTATAACATGACCACCAAGTTTTAAACTAATCGTGTACTTATTTGATCTAACATATAGAAACAAAGGCATTTAAGCATCACTCAAGATCTCTGTGATGAGTAAATCTTACATACGAAAAAGTATAATGTAATAAGAGCTGTCATAATCCATCATAATTTTTTGTTCAGTGAAATGTTGCAACTCTAATCACATTAAACACACATTTTGAGTTAATTACATCCATTATAATACATTAGCATTTCATTAGATAAGTATATGATGAAAATCTTGTTCCTGCTCCATATCACTGCTACTGCTACAAATTTACTTTGGCAAATCATGATATCTGCTAAATGCGGTTTTGTCATGGCAGTGTTACAATTATATAAACAAAAATTTCTGGACTGCTTGCTAAAAAACATGATCCAGATGTACAATGTTAATGAAACGGGATTTCAGAAAAGCATCCGAACACTTGAAAAGAGGCACCAGCTGCCCTCGCAAAATTATAAGTAGCAATCCCTACCCATTATAAGATAATGAAGTCCTTAAAATAAGTTGTACTTCTTGGTTCTAACTACAGATAATGCTCTTGCCTGTAAGAGAAAGTTTTGACAAAAAAATTCTGACTAGTTTAGAATAAAAAATTCAGAAGTTCATAGTTTTTAATTTTGGTTCAGTAAAAAACATTGCTCTATTGAGTTTAATTTTCAGTTGAGTTTACTTGAATTTACAAAATACATTTAGAATATGTTACAATTGAGAAAGTATATTGTTTTTATTTGTTTTATTTCATTTTGGTAAATGGTTTAGAAAACATGTTTATGTTAATGTACATTTAATTTCCCAGCGATGGGTTGCGGCAGGGAAGGGCATCCGCTGCGTAAAACATATGCCAGTGAGTTGGCGGTTCATTACGCTGTGGCGACCCCGAAAGGGAATAAAGCCAACATGAAGATGAATGAATGAATGAATGAATGAATACATTTAATTTTTTTTAGCATTATTTAGTGTTTTATTGTATTATTTATTTGTTTAATGTCATTTTGTGAAAGATTTTTAGCTTTACGCATTTGAAAAATCAATTAGTCTTTACATTTTTTCAATTAAAACCCGTTAAGTTGTTTCATGATACTATTTATGATGATCGCATATCGCAATGTTGACCTCAATAATCAAAATCAGTAAAAACGTTACATATCAGGCAGCCCTATTTCATATACATTTCTGTATTTTTGCTTTAGGTTCAGACTCCTGATTCAAAGGAAAAGTTTGACATTGAAAAGCTGCAAGATTTTATCCATTCCCACCTGCACGATGCTCGACTGAAGGAGGGAGAGCTGGGAGACCTGGTCTATGCCCTCCCCCCATACTTTCAGGCGAATTCAGCCATGTACCAGTCTTTGCTCACAGAGTTGGATCAGAACTTGGACAGGCTTCAGCTGGGCTGCTATGGCATTTCTGACACCACGCTGGAAGAGGTGATTATCAGATGAAAACCCCAGGAGCCTGAATGAACAACAGCCTGGTCCAGCAACCTTAAAATCTGCCAAACAAGAGCATACTTGGTTTTTGGATGCGTGCTCCCTCACATTTTAGATTTTTGAATGAAAGAGCCAAAATGGAGCCTGGGAAGCAAAGGACAAACTATTAAATGATTATTTATCTTTGTGTTAATACATGGAGTACACATATTTAGTGGTTTTATATACCTTTTTATACATTATAATTCTTTTTCATCAAGTCCGTTTTTTGTGCGTGTTTGCATTAAATAATTTTACAATTTTGATGAAAAAGCCTCTATGGCCTAAACAAGCAGGTTTTTAGACTCCAATACTTATATTTAATTATTTATTTCTAAAGAGACCGAGAAGAATCTATAAACATACAAAGAAACATTTCTGAACCTACACACTCAGCCAGACATTTCAAATTAATATTTCAATACATCCAAATCAAACTTCAGGATCCAGATTCATGATATGTGATAAAAATGTTAGATTTAGAAAACTATTAATTACAGTTGTGTTGTTCTCTTTGTAAAACCTCTGGGAATGGATCCAGACAAGTCCAATATTCTCATGAACCATTGTATTGTTGCTTAGGTGTTCCTCCAGTTGACTCGAGATGACATGCCTGCACAAAGTGAGACCTGGTCAATATCAGAGTCAGTGGTAGGTAATGACACGTTTGCCTCAGGAGAAAGCCTTCCTGAAGACATCAACAGCACGTATCTTGGAGAAAAAACTAGTATGTTTTGTAATATTACAATTTATAAATAAAATAATTTCATTTTAATTTCAAATGTTAGTTCCTTGAACTGCCCTTTTCCAGTTACTCTTAGAAAGGACTAGTCTGAATTAAAGCAGATGATGTGACATATTCTCTTCCTCTTTCTTTAGGCCTCACAGGGACATCGACCGTGCATGGCCTTACTCTGACTGCACAGCGGGTAATGGCCATGTTGCTGAAGCGCATCCATCACTCTAGGAAGGACCTGAAGGGACTCCTCTCTCAGGTGTTGCTGCCCGTACTCTTTGTAATCGCTGCTATGGGCCTGGGCTCCATCAAGAGTGATCTTAAGCACTTTCCTAAGATTGTGCTCTCCCCTGCACTCTATCACGTTGATAACCAGTACTCCTTCTTCAGGTTAGACATGCTTTGGTCAATACTTTGATGTCGTTTAAAATACAAAGAATAGATTTCTATTGAATATTGTGAAATAACTGCACAATATCAATTGTTTTAGACACATAGAACTAATCTGCCTGTTCCTGGGTGACAGTAAATGTTTGCATTTCTCTGGGTCATGAATTCATGATGTCATAGAAAATGTTGACAATGAGGGTAGATAAAAGGATTGTTCTTCTTGAAGACAAGTTGGGCAATATGTGCTTTTATCTAAATATATTTAAAATCTAAAATTGCATGGTTATTTCAATAGATATGCTTCAGACTTAAAGAGAGAGAAAAAAACAGGAACAGCAGATAGCAGCATTTTACACTGATAAACTGGTACAAAACTCTTGAATCTTGAATAAAGAAGATTGTTATGCCCCTTGACCTTTAAATTAATATTAGTTCAAGGAGCACATTGAGAAAAAAAGAAGAGAGTGGAGATTACCCAGGATCTGGTGAGAATTAACAAACAACAACAACGTAAGGAAGGTAAATCACAAATTTATTCAAACATAGGCAAATAAAAGTTTCCAATACCACAAATATACTTTTCTTTCTAAAGAAACAATCAGAATAACAAAAAGACACACTAGAATAGACCAAGCATCGAAAAAAACATACCTTTCAGGTTATAAAGCAAATTAAACACACTCAAGTTAAAGAAGCCTTGTAAAGTAAACCACAAAACCATCAACCAACACACATATAACACACTTGAAGCTCACAACTGAACTGAACCGCGCCGCCGCGGCACAAACGCACACACTCACACAATTCTGTGCACGCACGCGCACCCACACACCAAATCCACTAAACGCCCTGGATAAACCCAACCCCAAAAACATCCCCGATAAACTAAAAGATTGAAAACAAAGACGTGGGCTGTTTACAGGCATAAAAACAAACAAACGTACGGCAGGGGTGGGGAGTGTGTAATATAAACCAAAAGAATAAATCAAAACACCAAGTAACCTAACGTGCTTTACCACACTGAGAGCAGAGGGATCAAGGGAGCATTGATGGGACGCGCAGAAGCAGCCAGGCTGCAAGGGAAACACTCTCGGGTTGGCAGCAATCGTTTGCGTTCATTAACTTAAAGTGAGCGACTCAGATGCGACGAGCGAACTAACGGAGAGAGAGAACAAAGGTGACGTGTCTGTTAATATACCCCGCCCCGCAATTAATATGATTGGCCCGCAGGACTACACAGATTAATCGCATCCAGTCAACACTCACAGGTACAAAAACAAATGCGAAAATAGAAATAAACATTAAACAACAACAATACCACAGGGATTGTAACAAAGATATTTAAAGGAATCTGCACGAAATACCCATCATTCACAAGATCAGACACAGTTCTGTGACAGATCTGAGATGGACAATCCAGAAAACAAACAAGAATCAGTATAGTAAAATTAGACACACTTGAAATTGAGTTAATAATATTCCAAATGCTATTTTTAGGTTAGATAACAGTAGTAGATGAGCTGATTGGGAACACCCGGAGAGGCTAATCAAAGTTAAACTTTATAATAATTTCCGTTCTTGTTATTATGAAAATATGACTGGTGGGATCTACTTAAGCTAGAGAAAATGAATGTTACTTTTTGATTGTGAATTAAACAATTGTGAATGTATTGTAACAAACTTTGCTCTCTGGTTTACTCTTTTCACAGCAATCAGAATCCGAACAGCAGCTATCTTGTAAATGCCATGATGACTTATCCAGGCATCGACCACATGTGCATGACAGACCCCACCAACTCGTAAGTGATCATCCATATGTCTTAGCGATTCGCAGAGCAATTCAGCACTCTGAGCTCAGTATTAAGACCGTGGGCTTCTGTAAGCCTCCGATGATTACACATCACAGAGTCAGCTCACCTGGCCACTCCAAATGGCTTTCATTTTAGCTGGCTATGATTTCAGCGATTTCAGCTTCTCTGATCTCTGCAGGCCTGTCTCTGTGCTCTGATCACCATCTTCTTTGCTAAGCCGAGGGACTCTGATACTCTGTCTGCTTGAGTCAGTGTGTGTTTTCAGGTTACTGGTCAGTGTTATCACACTAATAGACCATTTTGAGTTCTGTCTCTCATTTCCCTCACAAACTTTTTTATTCTTAGTTTCACCTTATCTTTTTTCGGCCATACATATGAAAGTGCTGCCTTGTGTAATTACTATGTTAGAGTGTAAGATAGTGTTCTATGGAGGAGTAGATATAACAGCAAAATGTTACGGCTTTAGGAGGCAGTGACTATGGAATCATTTGCATTTTGAATTAATAAAATAATGATCGAAGTGTTTGGTATCAATAAAGAATACATTCCAATATCAGCTTTTATACACAGGATTTGTCAACAAAGACCTACCTCAGAAAGTCCGATCTGGGTATCCAAAGGGAACAGCTCGGCCACATTTACCACCTGCACATGTAGCGACCAAGTACAGGTGAGTGGAACAGAGCATGAACACCATACCAAACAATGTTATCAAAGTGTTTCTCTCACCATTTAAATATTGATAAAATCATTAGTGTTTTGATAGCGTGAAGGTGATTGTTTATCTTTAGAAGTGCATGCCCTTCAAGGGTGATTTAAATGTAATTCCAAACCTTTAAAATGAGATAGTAAACAGAATGTAGACCTAGCATTAACATTTAAAGCAAGTGCAAATAAAATGATTTTCAGTTAATTTAGAAAACAAATGCTGATTAAAAAAATAATTATTTATATTAAATTGTTCAGTGTTTTGAACGTGAGTATTCACAACATTAGCATAAATCTAGTTAAATGTTACTTATTCAGTACTCGTTCAATATATCCTAATTATGCCCATTTTAGAACTGTCCTGCATCAGGTTACGAGCCTCCTCACAGAAGAAACCCATCATCCCAGATTGTTTACAACCTGTCGGGCATCGACATTGAGAACTACCTGCTGGCCACTGCTAATAACTTCATCAGAAATCGGTGAGTTTCATCACAAATATCTTACTAAACTCATTTCACAGGGTAATCGTCAAAATATTGGATGGTGAATTATTTAAAGCTTTTAAACTATGGGTTTTCTGATTTTTGGTAGGATGATTAATACCTGATCAGAAAGCACTTTGGTTGATCCCATTTTGACTGTGGAATTTTGAACCAACTGACATTTTGCATCCTATAGTTAAATTGCAGACAGCACTGGGGCATGCTGCTGGCATGAAAGTACTTTATTACACCAGAAATAGTCAAGACAGCATGCATTATTCATACACAGCTCTTCCAAAAAAGGCAAAAAAATAAAAATAAAATAAAATACACAGCCCTGCTCTATGCACTGGGGAAAATAGCAGAACAACAAGCAAGAAAATCATTGCTCAAGGACAAAACTATGGAGACTGTGTAAGCCCATAGACCCTTTAATGAAGTGTCTCAAAACAGTAAAGATAATGTCGCATACTCACTATCTTAAGTTTTTGAATGATCACGTTACCCAAGTACTTGATGTACATGTAAAATAGCATTTTTTTTTACTGAAATATCCATTAAAAGGCTAAAAATATGCTTCAGATAAAGAATCTTTCACATCCCAATAACAAAGGGGTAATGACAAAAAATGTATACAAGCACAGATCTAGAAAACTGCCAGTTTTAACCAGTTTTAGAGACTCCTCTTCTACTATTTAAAATCTTCATCATCACGCAGTGTGTGAACTGTATAATGCAAGGCATTCACTGCAGCATTATATACACATTACATTATTAATTGTGCATTACATTTGCATAAATGCATATGAATGTGTCCCAATCATTTATGAAGCCAGTGTTATGGGTTTATTCTGTCGCTGTTACACTTGCTTGGGTGCTTCCTTTGATGTGATTAAGAATAAAACAGGGATGATCTTAAAAAGAAAAATGGACTTCTAATAAATCCTGGAAACTTTGGCTAAATATGTACATCAAGAGCAAAATTTAGTAGTTAACTGTTTTTTTTCCAGATATGGAGGCTGGGAGTTTGGAAAGCCTCTTCCCATCGATCTTAAGATGGACATGTTGGATGTGCCAGCAAACAGAACCCTTAGTAAGGTAATTTGAATGAGTGATTGTGCATTGCCCCTCTGGCGAGATTGCTCATTGTCACAGCAGTGCACTTTATGTAGATGCTAACAGGCTTTCTTCCAAAATCAAGTAAGCTGCCACGTAGGCAGCATTTTAATGCATGGAATGACTATTCTGACTTGAAAGCTTCTCCAAAAGGTCAGGACCAGAATAATTTTTCACAACTACTGTCAGGATAATATTGACATCTTTACTATTGATAATCTTTAAAGAAATGCATTTTTAATAGCAGTTTCATAATAATCACTTGTTCGTTTTCATGATAATATATTATGCAAAGACATTTTCAATGGAAGGATTCACCTGGACATTAGTGACTTACTGTTATTTGATGACTTAACACAAAAAAGGATGAGTATTATTTGGTCCAAAAATGAATTAATAAAGTGATATTGGTTAAATTAATTAATAAAGTAATATTAATACGTTGGAATATATTACATTATCAAAGTGGCAGTTCAATGACACAATACACAACATGCTTAAAAAATTCCATCCAATAAATGATGAAATAAAATGTTTTATTTATTTAATAAAAATTTTTTTCAATTTAGTTGACACATGGCATTGTTTTAGGTAGGTCTTTTTTGTTTCCAGTGCTCATTGGAGGAGAGTTGTTTAAGATTTGACAATCACTTTCTTCTTGTCCTTATTTCGGATGAACCTAAAATAATCTGAGTAAGACCATGGATGTTCCTTCTTTTGCCATCCTTGCTGACTGGGATCAAGCATATACAGGAAATAACTTTTGTTTTGTTAGTTTTTTTTGTACCATGCTTGATCTTTTTTATCGATACTTTTAATCCACATTTTGAAACACTTTTTTGAAATACCAAGATGTTTTATGAATTCTATAAAATCTTAAATTTGGGATAATTTCACTGCCCATCTTCAAAATATTTTACAAAATGTGTGTGTGTGTTTTTTTTTAACCTTCTCCTTAAAATATGCTCACAAAGAAGTTGTAATGAACTGCACTTATCATTGTGTTCCCACAGATTTGGTATAATCCAGAAGGTCACCACACAATGCCTGCCTACCTGAACAGCCTTAGCAACTTCTTTCTGAGGTCCAGCCTGCCACTAGAGAAACGGCATGAATATAGTTAGTACAATCCCTCTCAACACTCTCTAATTCTTTATTTGACTTGAATTTTTTTCTAAACAAATCTTTATTATATCATTTTGTAAATAATGACCATCTTCATTTAAAAAAAAAAACACTGATTCACTATTGACCATTTAAGTGCCATTTGAAATGTTCCTTTTTTTCAGGGTCTTGTATATATGTATATAGGAGCAATATATTAGATATTTTCAAGTCAGCCACCAATTCATACTACAAACCTAATATATGTCAGTCTACATACAGTATCTCTAGTCTAATTAATCGTAATATAGTAATCGCAAATAGTAAAACATTTTCAGATTGATGATTTACTTTTCATCATCTTTAAAGTGATACAACTGAACATTAGGATTGGCGGCTGAGAATTACACAATTGGATGTTTCTCATCAAAGAATTGTGAAAACAAAAATTACTTTGCCTATTTTTATTATTTAATTACAAACTATTTATTTGGAAATAAATGATGATGAGATTATACAAGAACATGTTTCCTCATTTAAATATATAGTGCTTGCATTACATTTATCAAGAACATGACCCTTGCTCTCTATGAGTGACCAAATGTAATACTGCGCACCTTAGATAGATGGCAGTGTGCCTGTTCTATCTCACAGCATGAGGCAGAGTGGTCTGAATGTAAATTAGAGATGCTGAGATTCGAAATGAAGGAATAAAGCTGGTCCTATTTCAACACTGCCAGACTGGCCCAGTGGCTGAGCTTCACTGTCCGCCTCCAGGCAAGATTAATGCAATCCCAGCAGTCAATAATGGAAAGGGGGGATGCATTCATTCAAATGTAGTCAGTGTAGTCGTTCAGGGTAACAACAAAACATAAATTTAACAGCTTCATGGGAGGAGTAGTTCGCAAGTCACGTGTTTGACGGCTGATTGTATATTTTACTCTGTTTTTACAGCTATCTCCATCTCCAGCCACCCTTATCCTGGGCAAGTGCAAGATGAGGATCTCATGTAAGGGAACACACACAAGTACTCACTGAATGGAAGCTTTTATCATGTCCTTGTGTCTGGCAGTGAAAACAGATGAAGTACGGAATATAATGTGAACAAATTCATAGCAAGTCAGAGACTCGCTGGTGGGAAAATGAAAGCAATCAGACAAATGATAGGTTTTAGATATGCAAACATTGCTCTGACATTTTCATTCTTGTGGAGCACTCGAACTAATGTAATTTGACTCCCGTATTTACTCCACTTTGATTTTTTTGAGCCAGGCCGAGTCTCATTGATTACTAACCCAATATAATTTGTGTTTACTCTGAAGGTGATTCAGAGGTTAACTGATTCAGCATCGGCATCCCAATATGCGTATATTTTGGACACAGGGCTCAATTTGCTATTTAAAATGAGCCCAAATGTTTCAGTCTCTCAGCTGAGATGAGTCTGCCCTGACACCTGCTGCTAATGCTAGATAAAGAGAGATGAAGAATGCAAGGAATTAAGGAATTGGGTGCCTTTGAAACTAAGAATAAACGTTATGCAACGAAATTAAAATGCTAGTTAGGCCGTATCCTGTCAGAACTGAAATACACCTGTAGCCAATCACCAAAATGCTTTTTGTCTAGAGCATATTTGTTTTGATCCCAGTCTTAAAGCTTATTTATAATAAATTTTCATCAAAAGGAAGGAACATTTAAGACAAGTCAAAGCACTTAGGAGCCATTTTGAAAAAGCCCTAGGCAGCTGTTTGAAATAAAACCCTGCCGCAGTAACTGTTTTTGCATTTCTTAAATTATCTTATAACTTTTGAGGTTTTTATATGTTTTACTCAAATCATTTCCAAAGCAATTCTTGCACTAGATTGATGTAGTGTTCAATGTACATAATACTTTTGCTTACTCTTCTAGTTTGAACTAATATAGACTAATCCTAAACTATCATACACCTTTTACTTCAAACAGATATCCTTAGTTTTTTTGTACAAATTGATAATTGGATTTGTCTTCAGGTGATCGAAGTGAATGATAAATACATCTGAGATTACATTACTCTTTAAATGAGATGAAATATTTAGTAACAATGGAATTATTGTCTGGAAAAAGTTGAACAAAGAATTGATTTGAGTTGGGTCAGCTGACTCAAAGCCAGTATATACTTGAGGGTCTAACCTGTGAATTGCTCACAAAGCCTCAAAGACTGCAAGTGGAATTGCTCACAGTGATGCAGAGCAAGCACTTCCTGTCTTGCTGTGTATACATATCCAGGTATCTCCACTGAGAACTGTGAATACAACAAACAAGGTAATAAACTCTGACATAGAACAAGTTAAGCCAGATGGGTGTCAATTCGTAAGCCCAATCTGTACTTGTGCATCTATACTTGTGCATCTATACTTATGCATCAAGCCCACAAACTGCTCTATGCGGAGTCTCTGCCTTTTGTGCTCCATTGCGTGCTTTCTATAGACTGAATAATATTGGCGTGATCAGATTGCTAATTATTATTTAACTAAAACACAACTCAGATGCTAACAAAGGACAAGTTGTATGCTGTGAGCCAATCAGGGCACTGTTTTCACGAAAACACTGTGATCCAATCAGAACACTGCTTATTCAGTTTCAAAAGAGTTAAGAGTTAGAGTTAAGAACAGAACTTTACAAAGCGCATCCCTTAATTGGTCACCAACTAGTGTTTAGAAAGTGAGAAAAGCAAGACAATTTGCCAAAATATATATGCTGCTGAAGACGAATGAGTACATGCTGAGCCTTTACAGCAGACAATTGACATATTTAACAGCTATAAATCCAGCTTAAGTCTTAAATGCAAGGTTATCTCTGCTTTATTATTGAAACTTAATTCTCTGTGGTTTGGATCCTTTCTTAGTTAGTTCTTGTTTTACCTTAATCCTTGTTGTTTTTGGAAGTTTTCTTCCTGGGAGTAGAAATGGGGCACAGAGGGTTGCATTAAAGGTAAGAGCTCAGCACGAGCTAGCCAGATGAAGAAGTGCCTGCTGCGATTGAACTCTCGATCGCTTCTGACAGTGTCTTACACAATTCTCACACGTAGAGATCTTAATTCTCATAGCTTTCATCTTTTCTCCATGCTGTGTCTGGTGCTGCTGTAACTGCATCAGTTTTGTGTTAGAAAGTGAAAAGCTCATGTAAAATCTTTCAAAGTGAAGATTGTAGTTATTGCTCTTGAAGTCATGTTGGACTTAATTACTACCATTTAAAACTGTTTCTTCAACCTTTAAAAAGTATTAGCATAACCAAAGTGGCTTCCAAGGTCTACTGCATTTTTAAACTGCAACAAGGAAATAAAATCTTATATCAAGACTAAAAAGGTTCTGATGAAGGTACAAAATGTTTTTACTTGAAGGGTATTTTAAATAAAGTTAAGCTTACTATTGATTTCATTCTGTCCAAAGGTAAAACAAATAGTAAAAAAAAGTTTAAAATGCTGTATTTTAGTATATAAAATGGAAATACCGTTTTCATTAAAAACAGCCTCTGAAGTTTTCTTTGGTCCTCTCAAGGGTTGGCGGCTTGGTCAGCGTCTTGGTTTCTCTCTGTGTCCTCACTGGGTTCTCCATTATGACTGCTAGCTTTGTTATCTACGAGGTTCAGGAACACCACACAGGCTCCAAGAGGCTCCAGCAGATTTCTGGCATCAGCGAACCTTTCTACTGGATCATCAACTTCTTCTATGATATGGTACGTTTCAAATATTGAATGTGTAAAAGTTATTTTCATTTATTGCACAGGAATTTTACTGTGGACAGACAGGGAAATTATCATTTTGGTTCCACTTTAGGTTAATGTTGTACAGTGTTTGGATTGTTTGAAACGTAAGCATTCAGACTGTATATGTATAACCTTTAGAACAGTCTCATTTGTTTTTCAAAAGATCATATCTTTTTTTTTATCTTAAATATCCAAAAACATTGTTTGAAACATGACTTTTAACTCACCATCACAAAGTGAGCAGAAAATATTCCACCTGTGGCATTAAAACTTGTCTAACTTCCAATCAGTTTTCTTTTTGGAGTGAAAATTTCATGATAACCCTTCAATTTCTAGCCTAGACTTTCAGCCTAACCAGGTCCAGATCCATCCTAAATATACCATTTTTTGTTCATATTTTAGCTCAAAATGTTTCCTTTTTCTTGGCAAAATACTCTGTTTTCTGATTTCAGAGAAAAAATGCCACAAAGAGACAAAATTACTAAAACAACAGGCATGTCACTTCCATGATTAAGTCTCACTGGGTAATAACAACCTGAAAAATAAAATAGCAAATCAACAACATAACATTACTCTCAACGTGCCGGTTCATATTTGATACCTTGGCACTGAAGTCGTGAATAAAATATTTTATTAAGCATTAATGTTTTTCTTCTGTTAAATGTAAAGTACACTACACAAGGCTTCCTTTACAAAGTGTTTCTTTTGCATTTCAGGTCCTATACATGGTTCCTGTGATCCTATCTGTGGCTATGGTAGCAGTGTTCCAGCTCCCAGCTTTCACAGAAAGGCAGAACCTTGGGGCGGTCGCACTCCTGATGGTGCTATTTGGGTCAGCACATTACAGCATACACTCCCTTTATCTCCAGAGGTTTTCCTGTCACTAGATAGACGTCTCATTAGAACGGCTCAGTCCTGACAGGTCCTCAAGGCATAGCACATTCACAAATCTATTATTCACCAAAATGCTTAACATTTCATTTCTGGCAAAGAGGAAATTTTAGTTAATGTGCTTTCCTTCAGGTAAACCCAGGCTCTGTGCTCGAAATGGGAGAGCAGCTTGAAGCACTCCTGAAAGGCCTGAGCTCTGAAGAAGCGATTTCACACACTCGGTCACCCAGTTAATTGCATTTTGGAGAGCCACGAGGCCACTCACAGTCTGACTTCAGAGCTTCGGGCTGCTTGGAAGGGCCTTTTTTGTGTGAAGTCAGCAGTCTGGCCCGCATTCATGCGCCTTTATCCTGGTCCATAAATAACCACACATCACAGCCATCCGACCACTCCTTTTCAAGCTGCTTAATTGCTTTTGTTCAGCTGAGCAATGTGGACTTTCCAGCTCTAACAATAGATGCTCACAAGCCAACAAACGTGTACATGCACACACATTCAGCTTAAACACATCCTCTTCCTTGACCTCAGCACCCCAATCACCAAGAGTAATGAATAAAAAAGCAGATCATTCTGTTGAGCTGAAGAGAAGAGAGAATGCCTCACGAAGAGGAAATAGATGAACTCATTTATCTTCTGGCCTCTTTGCTCAGCTCTAGAATATATTTTCTCCCTCTGTTTTCACTAAACTCCTGCCTTAGTTCTTTGTCTGTGTCTGGTTTTTAATTCCTCGATGCCTATGCTTTTTTATTTTTCAGGTTCTCCACCTTCCCGTGGATGTACTTGTTGTCTGCGCTGTTCAAGGACACAGAGATGGCTTTCATTGGTTTTGTTTGCATCAATCTCTTCATCAGTATCAACACCATCATATCCACGTCCATCATTTACTTTCTTGGTCAGCTTATACCGAATGACCAGGTGAGGGAGACTGAACAATTACATTGCTTACAGTTACTATTGCTCCAAAATTTGGTCAATTAGCCAATTAACATATGCTCGGGAAGAGTTTGTTTTGACATTGACCTCTGATCAGGTAGTTATATATTAACTCATAACTAAACTAAACTAAATAAGCAATTTTCAAGCACCTTCTACTCTGGGATGTTTTAGATTTAGGTCGCTTTCTGGTCACAGACTCCTTACTAGTACACTTCATTGCTCGCCTAGAAAACATCCTAGCTTTAAGACAGATTGTCTAGTTTTAAGACCACTAGTGACGAGATACAAATGGGAATATTCTAGTTTCAATGTGTTTTTACATCTTGGAAAGACTTGTTTTGAGAGTTTTTGTCTATTTTTAAGATCCAACAGCGTTTGTTAGCAGCTAGAAATTTTTGCTAATTTACTAAATTCTTGTCAAGTCAAATTTGCTTACCCCATTAGCAGATTCTTTTGCTTGATCTAGGAAGAGTTTATCTATTTTAGTTTTTTTCTTGCTTCAAGAGTGCTCTTTTTAAAGTGCTTTTATCTCTTCCATCAAAGTTGGTACACAACTGGATGGGGTATTAAAATTTAGGGTATTGATGTTTTTTTTCACTGTTCGAATGATACGTAGGTGCCCTCTACCCTCTTTTTCCTTGTAGTTTTTTAGACATGTGACATAAATATCAACCTGCATTTATTATAGAGATCGAACATATCATTTATTATAGAGCTCAAACGTATCCTGGAAGCAAGTCAATCTTTAAATGCAAAACAAAATGCATCCAAAATCAGCTTTGCTCTTAAAGTTGAACAGCTGGTGGAAAATCTACATATAGGGCACTTAAAACCATAACATTTAGGTATTCTAATTAACTTATTATGACCCATCTGGAGCAATTTTCTATGTTTTTTGTTTTTGCAACAATTCTGTAACCCTCGATAGTCTATCTACTATAATCCTTTGAATGCAATTAAGTGCTTCATCAGTTGCCTGGTGGCTGTATAGCAGCTGGTGCTGCTATATATAACAAACTTATAAATATCTATGACATGTCAACATTTATTACATAAAGTTTTCACAGCAACTGGAGCCTAATTCATCCCACGCACTCAAACTTCATGTCCCTCTCTGTTTCAGAGCATCCAAGATATCTACCAGACCCTGAGCAAATTATTCCTAGTCTTCCCACAGTTCAGCTTCGGCAATGGGCTGATGGAGCTGGCACGTGTTGATATGCAAGTGCAAGTCTTGAGTGCTTTTGGTGTGGATGCCTACAAGAACCCCTTCACCATGGACGTTCTTGGCTGGATGTACATCTCCATGTTCCTGCAGGGCTTCATCTGTTTTACAATCCGTTTGCTTCTCAACAAGAAAGTCATTCGGAAAGTCAGGTATAACTGAGGCTCTGGCTCTAGAAACTCAATACAGGATTTATGTTGCTCAAATTGTGCAGCAAGTGAATGCTAAGCGCTAATAGTCAGTAATTCAGCGAAGACATGTAATTACTCTCTTTGGAGAAAAGCATTCAAAACAACATTTTATTACGTATTTATGTTTTTTTTCACAGAGGGTTATTTTCCTGGAGGAGAAACTCAGTTCAGAGTTATAGCCCCAATGAAGATGAAGACGTGATGGCTGAAAGTTTGCGTGTAGGACGAGGAGATGCATGTGCAGATATTCTACAGGTTAACCAGCTGACGAAGGTGTACCAAAACCTGAACAAGAGGGTACAGGCAGTCAAGAGGCTTTCTGTGGGCATCCCTGCTGGCGAGGTCTGTACTCTCTCTCTTCAAGTGCTTTTATGCATGTGCATTTTTCTCTATTGTCAGCTAAGCAACCTTTCAAATGCTATTTAAACTCTCAAAGGACCATTGTAGTCGTTTTTATTAAAAAATCTACTTGCAAGGTGTGAAAGATCTCAAGCAGTCTTGCTTGTTGGCATCACAGTCATATGAAGTGCAATTATGTAGCATCTAAATAGAAAAAATAGCTGATGGCACAAGGAAAATGTATTCTTTTTTATCCTTCCGATAAAAGTAGCTGATTTTTTGCTAAGCAATTTATAGTGGTGAAATATTACAAAGTTACACAATACTTGGTCATGTTTCATATAAAGTTTTTAAAGGTGCCATGTTAACCCATGTTTAAACATTTAGAATAAATATATGTCCCCACAATGAAATCATTCCACACCAATTTTCAAAATACAGTATTTCATGCAAAAAATGTCTTTAAATCAACTCAGATTGTTGATCTCCACCTCTCCGCCGACAGGGTTTTGCCACGCCCCCTGTTCATAGAACCTCACCTGTCAGTCAGAGTTTGATAAAACATGAATTTTGATTGAAGCTTCTCTGAACCTTCTTAAGGAATGTTTTTTTTTTGTGTAGGACTGCTACTGAATAGTGCATCCATTCTGCACTCACATGTGCTGCATTAGCGGTGGAAGATGAATACAGTGATATTTACAATAGAAAAATGTATGAATATATAAAAACAACAAGGTTTAACTAACTAACATATAAGGTAATAATGTTTTCATATCATTAAATGTTTTCATAAATTTTTATGGTTTAGCTAGCATTAGATGACTGTTTGCTCATGTATTAGACACTCTGTAAGGTCACGGAAGACATTTTCAGTGAACACCATCTGTAAATAATGGGAGGTTCTTTGAATATATAATTTTGAACGATCACACAACTAATATAAGATTACACAAACATGCATGAACCAATCAGAATGCAACTTTGAGAATGTTTTTGATTGGCGAAACATATGTCAAAAAAGTGTCAGTTTAGATACAATGGCACCTTTAATAATTGTCTAATTTATATTGTACAGATTTTTGGATTCATTTAATTTTAAACGTCAGGCTTTATGTGTTTTGACTTTATTCTCTTGAAGTGAGCAGCTAAAACGAAAAAGAAAATGGGTAAATCAATTACCAAAGGTTTAACCCAATATCTATCAGTAAATGATATAGTGGACTTTGGAGAAAAGCTATTCCCTAAACCTTTTAAGCACCTGTCATGAGCACCAATACATTATTTTTATTTCAGAATGGTTTCTATGAAGAACATATTATTATTGTGCTTTTAAGGATAATCAATGCCAGAAAAACGAATGAATGGAAGATCAATATCTCTCTTAGTGCTTTGGACTGCTTGGAGTCAATGGTGCAGGGAAGACCACCACCTTCAAGATGCTGACTGGAGACATCAGTCCCTCTGACGGCTCGGCCAAGATCCGTGACATTGACGGGTACATTTATTTAAAAATCTTCATTTTTATGTTGTTCTTTTGCCCTCTGAGCCATTTCCTGGATTTTTATGTTTGGTTTCATCGTTTGTTATAAATCTCTCTTGCCTCTGTCCTCAGGAGAATGGTTGACATCATAGACTGCAGGAGAGAGGGCATAAACATTGGTTACTGCCCTCAGGTGGACGCACTAGATGACCTTTTGACTGGAGAGGAGCATCTCTATTTTTATGCCCGCATCAGGGGCATCTCCAAGAGGGACATCGACAGGGTAAGGTCACAGCTTTATCACCATCATGCTTTTATCAAAGTGACCTACAGACAAAATACTGCACATGACAGAAGGCTGGTGTTACATTATTTAGCCCATACAGAAAATGTACTCTTTTTAAATGCATGCCTCCAATAGAGGCTGATTTGGTAGTAGATCAAGTGGTAGAGAGCTTATGATGTGAAGCAGACAGCTGTCTGTTCATATTACATCACATCGATTGACCCAATGAAATCACTTAACTCTAAGAAAGAAGAATAAATCTCATTAAGTGACAGAAACAAACACAGGAAAACCAAACAATTGAAGGAACAACAGCTCATACTCTGAGTGCTCTTCTCTATTACTTTAGTTGATTAAGTACATGTTTCCCTAAATAAGGTTTGATAGGGTTTATTATTGCCTGTCCAAATTCTAAACTCTACTCACAGTAGTTCTTCTTCTGTGTCCATCACTACCACTCAAACCAGTTTCTTCCTAATCTCTACAAATTCTTATCGTCATACAGCTGTTGTGGGAATGGCTTGAGAATAATGTACAGAAAACTTGCTGTAAAGAGAGAGGGTTAAATTGTGTCTGATTTATTTTGAAAAACAGACCCCAAAACCCCAAAGAAAGCATTAATTTTACACTTAAAATTAGCTTCTTAACAAGAAAGAGGACGGAATTATTGTCTACAAAACTCAGTTAAATCCAAATTATCACACCAGCACAAGAAACAATCATCAATCAACAATCAAGAGGTATCTCAGGAGGCAAAGTATCGACAATTGACTTAGAATTCTTTCATTTAGAAGGCTTAGTGCCGTGGTCACACTATTAAAAAAATTAAATGAATTAAGTGGGATTGATTTCCAGCCTTTGCATGCAAGTCCATATTCGAAGTATTCTTTTTTAGAAATTCAGAATTGATCTGAGTACATTAGAGTGAACCCTGTTACTGTTTAGATTATTTATATTTAGAACTCTGTATTTTTTTTAAAAACATGCTACCATGCCTTGTGGGCGGGGTCTTCGCTGCCATACGGCCATGCAATGGAGATCCGAGCTCAGAAAATCAAATCTGATTGGCGCTGTATAGGTGTTTTCTTATTAGGTCATTCACTGCAGCTGGTCATGTTTGGTTGTGGCAGTCAATCACGTGATTAGCTCGTCAGGACCTGCAGAGAGGACACACGAACACAACCGCATGGTTTTGCATCAACTATTTATTTTCTTTTTTCTTGGAGATCAATAACATTTGTGTGGTGCCAAGAGTTGTACGTACAAACTTTAGACTGCCTAACTTTTGAATCTAGCCTATGTTATATACTTTTTACCATTTGATTTAGAATATTTTATTGTCTATGCTCTGGTTAATTCAAGTTGAATCTTTTTGTCATGGGAATTCATTTATTTTAAAATCAAATGTATTTAGATTGCTTTGTTCCAAACTGTTTTACATTCATAATAGCAAGCGTTTCAAATTTGTCTCACCTCATTCCGTCATTCTCTGACTGATTGTTTTAGTGCAGATCCATTCAAAAATATATCCAAAAACTGTGCCAGTTTCTGAAACACAGAGCCAGGTGTTTGATCGACCCACTTGGAATTCGCTCTAGGTCTCCCAGAAGCCTTTGTGAATAGATCTCAGTTTGGTGCGCTCCAAGGATGGCATCTGACAGGAAGTTGGTTCTCCTCGGCATTAATTAATAAGGAGGCCAATTAATCTTGCATTTCTCTCAGGATTATTGGTAAAATACAGCTCTGTAGAACTTTATTTTGGCTGTTGATGGAAGTTTTTTTAAAGATAGAAGCTGTGGCCTAAAAGACTTTATATAGTACAAGTTTCAATAATATCAGGTGGTATGAACAAAAAGTGCTCATCAGATATTAGATACTTATAAACATCTAAGGTAGTTGTGGTTAAAAGCATCTTTAAATCAGATTGATCTGTTTTATGTACAAAATTAAACTGGTTAATAAAAATTATGAATCTCACTTTCTTTTCTTTTAAAAATCTCGGCAACAAATATATTTGATGTCAAGAGACACTGCGCTTGAACTGAATACATCAGCTCCATTATGAGAAGAGGTTGTGACACACATTTATGTCAGCTGATGCGCATGTCTTGAACTCGCAAACCCCTTGTCTGACGTGATCGGAGGTTGTCTCTGTTAAAACTCTAATATGCATTTCTCAGCCCGTGGAGAAAGAATATTAAACTAATGCATGTCAACTCAGCTCCAGGGTTAAGCTTTCACGTAAATTATGAAGTGAGTTTCCTTGTAGGTAAAGATGTAAATTGTGCTCTTTATTCTTTTCATATTGAGTAAATTTGCTCTAATCAAGTTTATTTGTGTATTTTTTGTTATCATGTCTTATATAATCTCTCTGAATTGTTTGGATTGTATCTAATTAGTGTCTGTGCACCCACAGCTGTATAATGATCAAATTCTATATTTAATCAACAAAATCTATAATACCCTCTAATATGTTGATTCTCAGGTGACTTTGTTTGTAATGTCACAAAACAAATAAACCTGCTCATGACTTTTGACAGAGAGAGTTCCAATAGCATAAGCAGGCAACTTTTGAGCCCTCCTATAAGGCAATCAAGTCCACAATTTTCCCTGGAGAAGTGTCTGCCAAGCCATGTTTTTGTCCTGTTGTTCAAATAAAAGGGTCTAACATTAAAGTGTTAATTGCTCCCTTTTGTATAAGAGGAGAGAGTGAGGTCAAAAGCAGTAGCTAGACCTCAAAGAAAGTCATTATTAACAAAAAAAATTCTGCTAGATAAAAAAAGTGTTATTTCACACAACCATTACTCTTCATAAATGCCCTAAAAAAAAATATTAATTTGTAAGGAATGTGCATCTGATGTCTGCTTTTAAGTCATCGCTTTCATGCGTCTTTCATATTTTCAATTCAATATTTTATAGTCAAAATTGTTTTGGGATTGGTTGCTTCTTTTGTATATTTCATTTAAATGCAGTCAAGATCTGTTTGGAACTACTTTTTAAATTTTAGTTTAAGGTTTATTTAAAAAGTATGAAAGATGTATTACATGTGGGAAATGCTATAATAACATCATATTTTAGTGTAGTTACTATGCTTGAGTACTATGGTCAAGTATTATATTTTATTCAAATAAAATCCATGCTACATGCTGTACATTTTATCCTTCTACGTCTAAGGCAGAGAAGAAACTTTTACTTCTTTTAGACACCAAAATAATTTGTGTTGAAGCTTTGGACTTTTTTTATAACAGACTGTATTTTATTAGGTCCATTAAACTGGGTTGGAGGATCCAGTAGTAACGGCTGGTAAATTTTGATGCCCAGAGGAAGCATGTTGAGCAGCGGCAGCTCAAATGAATGATCTGTAGGCAGATATAACCTCTGTTAAATGGACAGTCCTTTATGGCTTCTCCCAGGTTTATGAGAAGCTATTTAAATTCAGAAAATGTCTACTTAGATTCTGTGATGTATGAATCCAATTAGTTAATTGAATGCAGAAACCATGACACGCTCTGTGTAGGGTCAAATGTCAACAGGCATTTAATCAAAACATTATTCAAAGTGACTCATTATAATGTCAAGAACACACAGTTAATGTGTTAGAACAACCTGCTAAGCCTTTTTGGGGGACAATTATGGATTTGTTAATGAAAATGAAATTAAAGCAAATTTACGTTTGTGGATCCTGATTTTAAAAACATGGATTCTATCAGACTTTGGCATTTGTTTGGGCAACATGCTCTCGTATTTACAGAAAACCATTGTCAAAAATGATGAATTGTTGTCTGTCTGTAGGTTGTGAACTATCTGTTGAAAAAGCTGGAGCTGAATTACCATCGCCACATTAAAAGCGAGAGCTACAGCTGTGGGACCAGGCGAAAGCTTTCCACAGCTTTGGCCTTGATCGGAAACCCACAGATCCTTCTCCTGGTAAGCATATGTCATCATGCTGATCTGCACCCTGTTGATCTTTATTAAATCACACAGACTTTATTGTATGTTCCCTGGAGTGGGTTCTCTGCGGGCTTTGATTGGGTAAATGTTACACATTCATTGCAAACATCTCAGAAATGTGTTGTTTGGTTTAGGCAGAGTTTTCTAGCACAACGTTAAATTTGACTTTTTGGAATGATTTTATTCCCTTGGAAAGTGTGTGGGCTCTGGAGCGGGTTTTTGTTGTTTTAATATCTAATCAACATCCCACATGCTTGTTGCCTCTCAGGATGAACCCAGCTCTGGAATGGACCCACGCACCAAGCGTCACCTCTGGAGGATCATCTCTGAGCAAGTGATGGGGAAATGCGCTGTGGTCCTAACCTCACACAGGTAATGAACGCTTTACTGGAGTGTACATGTAGGTGTGTTTAAACATACAGTAGAGCAGTAGTTTAACAAACAATGTTGGCTGTGCTAACATTCAAACAAAGCTGATTTTTCACATATTAAAAATCTCTTTCATATTTAACCTGGAGAATACTGTGATTTTCAGCAAGAAACAAAAAACAGGTCTCTTTTTCAGTTTAGAAGCAATCAAATTAAATGTCTTTTTGTCCATAGGAAAAACTCCACTTGTTGATTATTCTGAAAAATACTTAATTTTTGCATGTTGGAACTTTACTTGGCATTTGCAGATACTGCACAAAATTGTGTTTCTAGGAGTGTTCCTGGAACAATTTAGTCATTGATGCCTGCTCTGAATACATCATCAGCGATGTTAAATATATTACACCGTAATTAAAATGACCCTATGCTGGTCAGACTCCAGTGTGTGTCCAGATAGCTGACTGGGTTCCTTGACTCCATAGTTCTCTCATGAGACTCAGCAGCACTCTCTGCCACATTGGTGATACTGCAGATATCCTTCCTATTTCCCTCGATGCCTAAACAACCAAAGGCCCCAAGACTCACGCCATGAAAGATCTGCGTCCAACCTCCTCATGGAGAACTCACTCCACCCACCCAGCTAACCCCATACTTCACTACTTTTCAACATACATGAAGAAATAGTTTTAAAGACTTTTTCCAAATAGTCATCACATAAGACTGTCATCTCTATCAGCATGGCTTGCTTGGTGAACTCAGACTAAAAGAACAGACTGATGTCTGGTCAAACGGAGTTTACAGAAATTAGGTTACCACTTCTTCTGGTTCGACAAAAGTTGACACTTCGTAGCAGGAGAAAGGAATCCTGCAGGAGAACATTTTGCTCCCTGGCTCTTTTAAAACCACACCAGAGTTGATGCCTTCGGTAGCATTCTTAAACACTTGGTCATTCCACCATTGCTATCAATCCTTTTCAAAGTTCTTTGTTGCAGAAGCTGAGGGTGTGTTGTAGGGTTCCACCTTTGGAAGAAAGTATTTTTACATTGTAAGAATTCAAATTAAACAGAATTTAGTCAGACTTCTTGAAGCCCAACCAGCAGTGCACGATGTGATGACTCATCTGCGTTTTTGCTCCAGCATACAGATTGCAGACACCTTTAACAATAAAAGTTATTTTGGGAGCAAGCAGGAATAGATGACAGAATGCAAAGTTGAGAGGAGCCAAACCTTCCTTTGAAAGCTATGACAGATCTTTTCCAGTGTTTGTTGAATGTAGGTTTGAATGAAGGTAAACTAAGCAATAGTACACATTCGGCCATCTTTTTTCTTTCAGTGCGATGCCTTGTGTTGTCAATTTTTAAGAATTTGAAGCAGTTTTACTAATAGACTGTATTTTGTTTTTGCATGTAACAGTATGGAGGAGTGTGAAGCTCTCTGCACACGTCTGGCTATCATGGTAAAAGGACAGTTCAGATGCCTCGGCTCTCTACAGCACATCAAGAACAGGTCAGAATTGTTATTCTTCTCCCTCCTACTTTAATTTCATACCTTGTTGTTCCTACAGACACACAATAAAACTGTCCCAGTGATAATATTACTCATGTCTGTTTAACAGGTTTGGCAAAGGATTCACGGTAAAGATGTACTTAACTGCAGCCTCGTATGATGTGGATATGATCAGTAACTTCATGCAGCAGAATTTCCCCAGCACGTTCCTGAAGGTAAAAGAATCATGCTCACGCATCTTTCTTTTCACACACTCTAAACCTTAACATTATTCTACTAGATAGTTCTACTGGATTTTTTGTATAGTTATTTTGCCAGTTTGTAACTATTTCATGAATTAAAAGATTTTCTTGACTGAAAGTGAACAAATAGTGAAACTAAAACAGTTGTTTTATTGCATTATAAGTCAGACATATACATGTTGTATAAGGCATTTTCATTCACTTTTGTCATTGTAGTCAGTTTGGTACGCCAGAAAGTTACGCTATTTTTAAAATCTGGCTTATGACTATTGACATTTTATGCTTTTTATTGCTTTTAACTTAAGCTCTTGATTTTAATTTCCTTGTCTCAATTTACAGTATCTTGTTTTATATTTATTCAATATGTGCCTTTCCTTTATATACCTCTCTGTTCAGCACTTTGGAAAGAATAGCTTGAAAGACACTTAATAAAATAAAACGTTTTTCAAAAAGTCATTATTATTATTATTAGTTTAGCACTGTGTTGCTCTACTGGCCATAGAGCTTCCTTACCATAACTAGGATAATTAAGTTAAAATTAAATAATGGATGTTGAATATTTATTTGTAATACTTTCTCTGTTCTATTTGTACTTTAATGTGTTTTATTGTATGATGCTTCAATGCTGTGTGAGGATTAAATATGGTTGTTTTTAAATGACAGATGAAAGTGGAATTTAGGGGTCCAAATCAAATGCTACACCCTCTTATTGTAAATTGTCCGTCTCATAATCTATTTCCATTTAGGATCATCATTCAAACATGGTAGAGTATCATGTGCCTGTTGCTCCTGGGGGTGTGGCTTCAATTTTTAACATGCTGGAGTCAAACAAAGCACTGCTGCAAATCAAACACTTTTCAGTCAGCCAAACCACACTGGATGAGGTAAGAGATTACTCGCCATTTTTTCCCTTGCCAATTTTATAATGTAGGCAATAAACTATTCTCAATACATTCTTCAGGTTTTCATAAACTTTGCCACGGCAAAAACCAACGCAGATGGACTGGAGTCTAATGAAGGATCTGACATTGACAGTTTGGATTCATACAATGCTTTAGACTAGAAATGTACCTGAGACTGTATTTTTGCACTTGTTGCTCTATGACCCTCAAACATATTGAAATCTAGAACATATTAGTTTTTTATGATTTAATTGTGATTTTTGTTAATTACTAAAAATATATTTTATTGGATAATGAAGTTGCCAAATGTACTTTACTGATTGACAGTTATTACAAAGAACCCTGTCACTATTTTTCTGCTATTTGACACAAATGTTCAAAAAGCACCTTTTTTATGGAGGTTGTGGGATTAAATATGCAGAAAAACTGCTGTTGTTTACATAATTTATGCACATCCTTTTTATTTGTCCTTATAAGTACTCTGCTCCTTATCTTACAAATGATCTTTTAATTACTAAATTATTTTTTTTATTTTACTATACATTTTGGGTCGTTTATATGCGCTTTAGTCACAGAATATTTACACAAACAAACAACATTGCCTTTCTGGATGCAGAATCGAATATTATTGCAGTGTAAAGAGTGTCCTCTTATTCAACTGGCTCACCTTCATTCACCTCTTGTCTGGGCCCAGTATAAATCACAAAGACCTCTTTAGCTGCGAGATATAAACGATTCTTCAATGTCTGCACATCTTTACTCTCATTAATATTTTCTCTGAAGGCACAAATCTGCTGCAAGAATGTGCTGAATATTTCATCTGCCCTTTCCTCTGTCAGCTTCAAGGCATTTTTAAAAATGTACCAAGCATATTTTTACATTAAATCTATTTTTCAAATGCACCTGTTGAGTGAGTGTGTTATTTAGCATGGGCAAATGGTTCTGTAGGTCATATAAGGGAGGTTTTTTTTTTTTGCATGGAACATGAGTGTGTACTTAGTTGGGAAATTGATAAACTGTCAATTGTCACTGTAAACTAATTTTTAGACACCAAATATCTCCCCCAATAAGCAGTAGCTGAATCACAGATGTCGTGTGGGAACTTTTTAATTGTCATTGATAAAATATTGTATTCTTGAAATATTTTTCCCGACACTGAGAAAATTTTGAGAATTTGATTGGTTCATTTGCCTCTATGTAGAATTCATTCATGCATTGTCACATTCATGACACAAAAAGGCATACTTTTCTTTTGATTGTTAGCATATTTTTGTTATTGTGTATTGTGACTTGCAACTCAGATGGTTTTTAATTACAGGTGTCCCTTTCAAGGTTTTTTTTTTGTGTTTGGAATTTCTTCCATTCTTGTTAGGCTCAGGATTTTTTGTTCAAAAATCATATTTTTACACATATACAGCGTATTTGTTTTAATTACTATTATTTAAATTGACAGATTTCGTGATTACCAACCTATCAATACCTTATTTTGTTTCAATTTAATTAAGTTAAACCAGTTGCTTGGTAATTATGTTAATAATTATTTGACACGAAAAGTTTGAAGCTTGTAAGTAAGTTAAACGGAATTGGAAGCGGAACCTTTTTTCGTTGCCATTTCTTGCGGGTTATTAAATTCGTCGGAACTTCCGGATTCTAAAAAGCAATCTCGTTAGAAAAGTGAGTAGCTCTTCTTTTCTGCTTGTAAACAGACTCTTCATTTCCCTCGGAGGTCAGTATTGGTTTTAAAATGTTCTAAAAAAGCTTCATATTATAACTGTATTTAAGGACAGCATTACTGTGATCGATTGAGCTATGCGGAGTTGCTCCCTGTGTTTATTTCTGCAAAAATTTTAACGTCACTTCGCTTATATTATGCTTGCATACTTAATATGTTATTGTTCATATTAATGCTGTTTTTACAAATATTATAAGCTGAGATGTTGCAGTGTGTTATCAAAGGTAGTTGTTGCAAGACACGATTACATCTATAAGTGTTATTGTTCTATAAGGAGGCATATCTGTTCAATATAGTTTCCTACAATTGGCTGAAGTTATGTTTGAGTGCCAAGTTCTAGTTTGAGTAAGTGTGAGTTGTTGAAAGATTGAGTAAATTAGAAAGTAAATGCATCCTCAGGATGGCTAGAAATGTGCAATTTAAATAGATAAACTATTATTTTTTGAAAAGTTGTTACTACTGAGTAATGCATTGAGAGACTCAAAACCATTTAATTGCACGTTAATTTGTGCAATTAATTACATTTAATATGTTGGTGAAAGTATACACTGAATGCCAATGCGACAAAATCTATTCCTGTTTCACTAGCTTTTCCTTTTTTCCACAGATTGTATTTTTTTGTTAATGTAGTCACTGTGCTCGAGTCCCATAACAATGGCAAGAACCAATCAGCTGAGTAAAGAGACCCGACAATCCATCATTACTTTAAGAAACGAAGGTCAGTCAGTCCGTAAAATCGCAAAAACTCTGAATGTATCCCCAAGTGCTGTTTCAAAAACCATCAAGCGCTGTGAGGAAACTGGCTCACACGAGGACCGCCCCAGGACAGGAAGGCCAAGAGTCACTTCTGCTGCTGAGGATAAACTCATTCGAGTCACCAGCCTCAAAAATCGCAAGTTAACGGCGCCTCAGATTAGAGCCCATGTGATTGCTTCACAGAGTTGCAACTGCAGACCCTTCTCTACATCGACTGTTCAGAGAAGACTGCGCGAATCAGGCATTTATAGTCAAACAGCAGCTAAAAAAACGACAAAAGAAAAGCAACAAGCAGAAAAGACTGTTGAAAGGCGTTTGAGCCAAGAAACACAAGAAATGGATAATAAACCGGTGGAAATATGTGCATTGGTTGGAAGGGTGGCTGGGATTAAATTAGTTTGGAACTAAAAAGTGAGATGTATATTTTTATGACATCAGAAGAACTACTATTTGAACTAATAAGGAAATTAAACGGAACCTGCTGCCATCTTTTATAACCTTATTCATGCTTTTTTCAATAATTTCCACAATCCTCTTAAGTATCACAAGAATTTTCAATATTGTTTTATACACGTTGTAAAAATGGTGTAAATAAAATTGTATATATATATATATTTTACAAATATTATGACATGTTGTTGTTTTTTTGTGAAGAAACTTTGCGAAATGGGTGTTTTTGGGTAAATGACTGATTGAAAAAAACAGTTACCCTAAAGGTTTTACCTTCTATGTCTTTGTGGGAAACTAAAACACTGATGGTATTGTCTTCACATGCATGGTTCCCATTGATGTATTGAATATAATATTTGGGCTTTTTGCAGGTTATAGTGTTAATGTTTTATTAAATCTAAATAATGCACACTGAACCAGTACGGCTACCACAGCATTTTGAACATCGGCTGTATTCTCAGTTTGACTATGGTTTATTTTTCAATTGCTCAATGGCCCCAAGCACACCTCCAAGCTGTGTGAACTCCTCCACAATGTTTCCAGATGAGTAAACAAGCACTCAGTATCTTCAATGCCAACAGTGTACAAACTAAGGCTATTATGAAAAGTATAAAACATGTTTTGAGGTATTTCATTGCTATATATTCATTGAGAATTAAAAACAATATTTTTATTGGAAGAAATTTAATAAAATATTAATCTCTGTAAATATCTTAATGTTTATATTTTTATAGTCAATTGTGCAAGAATGTGCTGATAAAACCATGTTCTGTTTTTTTTTGTAAAAGTATGTGATGTGAAATAATTTGATATTTATTTGATATTGTTTAATAAATGTTGAAAATAAAATTCATGTTTAAATAATGAGTTCACTTCCTGAACTTTTGGTGCAACATTAAAAAACCCAAGCACAATTGGTATGAACTGAAAAAGCATAACCCTTTCATTAAGCAAAACCTCTTTAGCACTTCAAGGGAGGACTGTTTATTATTTACAAAAAGCCATACTGTTTTTTTTTATTGTCATTTCAACAAAATATAAAAGGAACAACATGAAGTAACAACATTATTTTAGATAGTTTTAAGAATGCTGTACAAATAGCATATGTAAACGAACACTATTTTTAACGAATTATTAATTACTGATGACGCCTCAAACTCAGCGCAAAAGCAATCAAACCGAAGGACTCTTATTTTTGAAGTTCATTACGGCTAATAATTCGACCAATCAGGGCGGAAACTCCAAGACCCGCCTTTTTCACTTCCTGAAGTTAATGGCGCGATCTACAAAAACCAAAACACTGACTTTAGTGTCGATGCTAGTAAATTACCAATATCTCTATCGAAAGTCACTGTCATTTGCCAAACAATTTTAGCACCACTAGGAATATAGACATCTCTGCAAAGAACCCATCGACTGTTTTCGTTGGTAACGTCTGTTTATGTTTTGTTTGTGTTTGCAATAACGTTACGCAGCACGTAAACTTACGTTAAATTAACACTTGATATTTGGTGCTTTCCTACATTAAAAAGATCAATTTCATGTACAGGATTCTGTCCCATGAACAATGAGATTGTAATATTCTGTTCAAATGGCCAAACGTTGTTAACGTAAGAGAGAACTGATTATAAAACTGGAATGATTCACTGGTGTCTGGTTTGGTTCAAACCGAATTAACATTCGGTACCTTATACAGTTTAGTGTTTACATGTAACTTACTCCCTGTGCTTGTGTCGTTCGTTCGTGCACGCAGGTTAACTTAATAGACATCTTATAAATCATGATTTTCAGCTTCAACCATGAGGCTAAAATACTCAACAGTGGATTTTGACATAAGGGCTGAGCTGGAATACATATTCTAATAGTAATAATAGTCCAGAAAGCAAAGAGGGCACACGAATGCATTTATGTATGTATGAAGGAATGCATATGATGACCTCTATGTCTAGACATACATAGCCAGAAATCTGAAAATACAAAAATGTTATTAAAACCCTACTCATGAATACATCCCCAACTTCTGTTCACCTTCTCATAATGCTTTGCTCTTGTTGAGTGAAGCTTTTCTTGCATTAGCTTCGTTTTTTCTGTTTCAGATGTGCTGTGTTTTCCTTTGAAACTCTTTAAAAGGTTAGCGTCTCATTCTCAGTGTTGTAGATGAAGCTGGTTGGTTTTCTTTGCGCTTGAAGCCTCCAGCTGAGAAACCCCTGTTTTTCAAACTGAAGACCATGAAGTTGTTTCTGCCCTCGACTTCACTTCAGTCTCTGCCCTAGTTGAGCTAACTCCAATTTCTCAGAATGATAAGGGTTTAGAGAGAGCTGTTTCTTAACAGGTGCTTTTGAAGACAGAATTTTAGGAATTCAAGTGTGCTCCATAAAGATCAAAGTCACCGTTTTCGTCTCTATACTTCAGAAAGTAGCCAAAACTTTTTTTTTATTTTACACTCAGTTTAAATACTTATATTTTTGTGATGAGTGAGGCCTGTTAATTTTACCCTCAAAACACTGCTTCCAAATTTGCAGATTTGTTGTTCTAAACGGCAATAAGTGAGAGCACTATTGCTTTTAGAATCATTAATTGTTTCCAGCTTATTTGCTCAGATGTGTCTAGCTATTTGTATGGGCTGCTCTAGGAAAATAGGTTATGAAAAGAAGATTGAGAGACCAGGTTATCTCACCATCAATTACTTTGAAGGATTTAGGGCTGTGCAATATTGAGAGAAAGCCAGATTTTTTTTTTTTTTTGAGATTTGATTTGCATTTTGTTTTCATAAATTGATTTATTTCCATTTGTTGTGTATCATGAAACACAGATCCTGCCTTCACTCTTTGAATATAGATTTGTTTAAATATTTAACTGAATTGATAAAATGGCTGATAACTTTCAGAACTTTTTTTAGTTTTTGATATAAGTATATTGCGCAAATGTAAATAGCGGTTGCGATTTGATTTCGTGTAATCGCACAGTGCATGACGTAGGCTATTTAAACTATACTTTAGTCTTCTGAAATCTTTCTTATATGTTTTGGTCAAGGCATATTTAACAAAATCAATTAGCTACAGTCAGAAACACTGTCTAACTGAAAGAATATTGTAAATATGATGCCAATAAAAACCCAGAATTTGGCTGAAAGCTATTGAAATGGAGAACATTTTTGTAAAATTGTATCTTTGGAGCCACTATGGTGTCCCATTATCTGAAGTGATTCATTCATGTTTTTATACTTTATCTACTTTCTAAAGACTTGACTACATCCTGTACTTGATGGAACCCCCCAAATTAGCTCCTGTGGATAACCTAGGGCTCGTATTCATATTTTAATTTTCTGATTATCCTGAGCAAGAATGGAAATTAAGCTGTCATTAAAAAGTAGGTACTATATTAAGTTACAAAATTGTTTAAGAAATCATTAAGAATGTTTTACAGATAAATGTTTATTGAATTATTGTGTTTTTATATGATTATTATTATTATTATTATTTTTATATAAAAATTATATATATATATATATATATATATAATAATGATATGATTTACTTTTCCTAATGATAGCTGATTTTGGCTCGGAATATTCTGAAGATTTTTTTGATAATATCTATGGAAGCTGATCACCTAAAGCAAATAAAATTTTCAGCGATTATTAAATTTAAAAATATGTCTCCTCCCAAGTCAAATTTGTAACTTTTTTTAGTACAGTTATAATGAAAAATGCTTTCATTCTGTTTTTGCACACAGAGCAACATGAATCAGATAGAAAGAAGAAAAAAAGAAAGTTAATTAAAGCAATCACCAGTAGTTGTTTCTTATACTTGAAAAAAGGTTTTGATAGAAAAACATTACTTTATTTTTTGCAAAGACATTTGCTAACATCTACAACACAAGGCCGCTTTCTGTGAGATTAGATAAAAAAATAATAGTTAAATGAAGTGTTGTGAAATGGTATTTAAAACAGAAAATTGGGTGATTCACATATGGCTATAAAACGTCGAAATAATTTAGAATGTAATAAAAATGTAACTTTTAATAATACTATAACCTGTCATACACATAATGCTTCATCAGAAACTATCCAGAGATAAATACACATTGTTTAATGTATTTTTTTCCCTCCAGTTGGTGCTGTCGCTTACATGAGAACTTCTCCATTTCCGGAGTGAAAGATATACAGATGAACAGCGAGCAGCAGGTTATTCGTCAACCTGGAGTCCCTTTTGAACACATCAGAGTCCTGAAGTAAGAGGAAAAAACTATTTTTTCTTGTGCAATTATAACCTTAAAACATGTATATGATTACCTCTGAGTGTAATGTATCAAACACTACTGACTCCTGCAATTGACTTTTATGAAGATTTCTCCATTTAATCACATACATCTTCAACTGAACTTTGAGCCTGATAATGACTATAATCATGCTCTGTAATTTCCTGTAGTCGCTCGGCCACTCTGAGCACAGTTGAAGCTCGCAGCAGTGTTTGCACACGAGAGGGACTTGTAAAAGGGGTGGGGGTCCCGGAGGGGTCAGGCAACAGCTAGACAGGGGATGCTCATATCTATATACTACACGATGTCTTATTTAGCTCTGTCATCAGAAGAAGAGTAGTGTCAGCAAGCAACGTTTATGTATTTGAAATGGATAGAGCTCACTTGTTTTAAAAGCAGGCATTATGAAGCTCAAGGGTGAGTGCAAAGTAAAGTCATCTGAAATGATGAAAGAGAGTAGTCCTTAAAAATGTATGCTTTTTATTTAAAAGTTTTCGTTCTTTCATCATCTCTGGATGATAAAAGGCAAATTTCTTGCAAGTATTTGTTTTTTTCAATCAATGGTTGTCATTTCTGAAGCTTTCTGAAAGGATGAATAGATGCGAAATTTAAAGTACTTGTTTCTAATCATTAGCAGAAAAATAACCATAAAATCAACCAGCTCTTCACAAAAATATACATGTATTAGATATGTCTGCAAAAATCCGATTTTGAAACCTGATTTGTTTCATGTAGGTGTTCTCATTTATGTAACGACTCAAATTGAGTGTCAGGAACAGACACACTATGGCCAAGTCTATCAAAGGAAATTCTGAGGAAATCCACACGCAGAACATAGAATTGTAACCCAGAAATGTGTCTCAGGTCTTAAACCACAAAGCTCTTCTCTGAGATCTTTGAGTTTAAGCTAGTATTTTTTTCCTTGGTCTATCAAATGTATTCATGTAGCACTTTTGTATTCATGTAGCACTTTAGCAGTAGCTTCGAAGTTCTTAGTAGAGCAGGGGTGTAAAACTCATTCCTGAGTGCCGCAGCCACTGCTGGTTTTTGTTCCAACCATATTTCTAAAGAGACATGAGTAGCATAAAACAAGCCAAAGGAGCTTATAAAAGCAATCAGGTGTGTTCAGTTAAGGTTAGCTCAAAACTTTGCAGGACTGTGGCCCTCCAGGAATTGAGATTGACACTTGTGTAGTAGGGACTTTAACCAGGGTTACATAGGGTCCTTAAGTCTTAAATCATTTTTCTCAGGTTTTATTTTTCTGATGTCCATGTAAACCTTATTTGATATGTGTTTTGTTTTGTTTTGTTGTTGCCTGGGGTTGCCAGAGATGTAGAAAAGTGTCCTAAAATCATAAAAAAAGCATAAAAGTGACAATATTGGTGCCATAGTTTGAGAAAAGGCTCATATGAACTCAGAATCATAAAATTGATGTTTAGGGTTGCTAGAGTTTGAGAAAACACCCACAAATGCTCAAAATTGCTTAGAATTGATGCTCAAAAATAGAAGTTTTAATCGTTTTAAATTGTCTAAGTAAATATGCTTTGCCTGAGAGGTGTTACCTGAGATTTTATTCATTAGAGAAATTAACAACTTCACATTACATTTGATGACTAATTAGGGGATTCGTTTCATCCTGCATTGGATATCTGACTCCACCCTGTCAGTATGTGATGTCAGACACACATGAACATTTATATGAGTGTTTTTATATATATATATATATATATATATATATATATATATATATATATATATATATATATATATATATATATATATGTATGTTAATATTCATTCAAACATAACAACTCTTTTCAGTGTCTTTATATCTGGAGTTGTCTTTAATACCTTATTTTCTGCAAATAATCAATGTTAAGCAAATGAGAGATTGGATAAGGGGTCTTTTAGCTGGTGTCACTAATTGGGATTCTAGTGATTTGATATAAAATATATTTTAAAGTGTGTTTTGCAATTGTTTCATTTGAGTTTATTTTTATGTTAATTTGGCTTTTCTTTATGTAATGATTTTAGCAGATGAATTATTTCCTTATTATTTTTTCCCCCCGTCTTGCTTACACTCTGTTTAGCCATGGATTTGGACGAAGAGGATGGCTTTGTTCCTAAGAAAAAGAAGAACGTTAAGATCTGGTTCAGCCCAAAGAGTCGAAAAGTCCGCTGCTGCATCAAAAAAACGATTGAATCAAACAAACCTAGTGAAGTCCAGGGAAAGAAAAGTGACAAACTGCCTTCGCCCAAGGACCTGTCTGTCTTTAACTTCACTTCCTCTTCACAGGAGTCTGCATCATCCAGCCCTCCACGAAAGAAGACCAATAAGAAAGCCAAGAGAAAGACGAGCAATCAACCCTTCAGGGCTGCTCATGTCGCTCAAAAGCCCAAACTGTGGATTCCCTCTATCAAGGAAAATAAAAAGCTAAAGTTGGAGGTGATCAATCAGAAGTGGAACCTTAGGCAAGAAGCTGCTTTAGAAACAACCAAGAAGAGAGAGAGCCATGGAGAGGACAGCAGCAAGCCCACTAAAACAGTTTCCTTCCATTTACCTCACAGTTGTCCTGCAGCGTCTGCAAAAGCTAATCAACAAGAGAAGAATCGACTTAATGTGCATAGCAACAGCATTGAATCTGAAGATTTCACCAAGAAGATCTCTCCTGGTGTAAATTCACAATATTTTGAAGAAAACCCAGAGCCATTGGTGAAAAACCCTCAAGAATCCAACAAAAATGAGCTTCTCCAATCTTCTTTTTTGAGATTATGCGAGGAATCCAGAGCGGATCAAAGCACACAGAATTCACTAAAACCACACAGAATTACTCAGGAACTGAAGACCCGAACTCTTAAAGAACAGGCTGGTTTTGCTGGAGACTCTTCTAGTTTGAATTCGAAGACTTCCATTGAGAGGCACAATGTAAGCAATGCAGGTGCTTCTGCTGATAATGACCAGACAGATCCTGGTTTTAGGCACAAACTGAAGCGTTCCACTCAAACGAAGAGGAACTTTAAAGGGGAGACACCGCTACACATTGCAGCCACAAAGGTTTGAGCTGTTTTTTTTTCTTGTCACAATTGTTCAAGACTACCTGACTCACTCTCAGGATTCTACAATATAGCTTCATCAGAAATTGACCACAATGCACTACATTTTGAATCATATCATGCTTCATGATGATTTTAAAAGAACACGGGTTACATAAATAAGGCTGTATGAATCAAGTATCATGTGACCATGTCAGTTTTTCACATGCTTTGTATTCGTACTACTTTGGTCACTTTCTGTTTTTTGTGTCATAGAGATTTAATAAGTTTTGGATCTCCTTAATGTTCACATCCAAACATAAGAGGAAGCAAACAAACTGGAAACTTCTTTATCTTTCCAGTAAGCCGTAGTAGTTGTAACAGTTGCGTATCCACTTGAGGATTATTTAAATTTTTTTCCAATTTTACATTTAGAGAAAAAGGAAAAAAATGTCTGAGCGTATGGCAAATTCATTTATTGATGAATATGAGGAAACAGAAGATTATAATTTGCATATCAAATAGAATCGAAGATTCTTTGCTCTCTCTTGTAAGATTCTTTCTTTACTCTCTTTACCTTCATATATATATTTTTTTGTTTGTTCTTTTAAATAAATTATCCCAGTTTATTTGATGGTGTAGTAAAAGATTCCATATCAAATACCGAACTACCTCCTTTAGCCACTAGTTCAAATATATTGTTTGTTACATCACTAGTTACCTTAGATCTTTAGCTGCAAAATGTTCCTATTTTTATAGTCCTTTAAGCTCTTATGGTCAGATATCCCTTAAAATGCCTTTTATGAGCAAATTGAGAAAACAACTAATACCAACTTTAAAAGATTTTTTCTATATTTATTTAATTATTTATTTAATTTAAAAGAATTTCTACTGAGTTGTGCATGTCATACGAAGCTATGAGCCAATCGGGCTGAGATATGAATTTTGGTGTTTGTTTCAATTGTAGTTTATAGTCCTGAAACTGAACTCAATGGAAATCAGAAATATAAACCAATATTAACTTCAGGTTTGATTCTCATAACAATAATATAATAAGTAAAATTTTCTCATATATAATAATATATTCTCCTCACATAATCAATAAAGAATAGGGTCCGAAACACCTTAAATTGTTATAGAACACTCTAGAATCTTGGCTTTTAAAGCAAGATTATTGTAAAGTACTTCTTTGAAAAATAGCTTTATTCCAGCACAGACCCTTTATACAATGAAATGCAAATGATTCAGCTGTGTTTCACAAAATTTCAATGGTTTTCCATAAAAAGAGAACAGATTTTTGTGCGTGGGCCAATCAGAGTAAGCACAAGAGGCTTTTGAATTGCTTTAAGAAAAGACATGCTAAAGATATGACCTGTGAGTGAGAGTGCAAGAGGTTAACAGTTGAGTAATGCAAATTTATTCAAAAAAAATCTCTACAACCAATGAAGGTGGCGTATAAAACTGAATGCTAGGTACCCACCTTCACTCATGTTTGAGCGTGTCGAGTATACTGTTGAAATGGGTGTCAGTGGGTTTTATTTTTGTTTTTGCGTTGTTTGTGTAGCTGACTTGTCTACATCAGTTGCAATGCATTGCTTTCATTCAGAAAAGTCCCTCATTGCATCATAAAAACGTGTTAATCTGATGCATGTTTAAAATTCTTGTTGGAAATCATTCTTGTCCAGGTCCTTCTTGGATCTGGACAAGAGTAAAGACTTAACAGATGATTTGGTTCATATTCAAAAACGAATTCCTTGAATTAAACTGATTTAAAATCAGTGGACATGTCTGCTCTTCTAAATGTTGTATGAAGTAGTTCGAATTTGATTCTTTTTCCTGTTTAAATGAACCCCTTGTAACTTAATTGGTGTGCTTACTCCTTTTTATATTTGACATTGTGTTTGAAGCAGTAGCATGTTAGTATTCCAGCTACTGTACATGATTGATGTAAGGTTGGAGGCAGAGTCTAGTTGATCAATATTCTCTGCTGAACTCTTGACCTGGTTGTTCTGTGCAGGGGGATGTGGAGGAGGTCCGGAAGCTCCTTGCTGAGGGAACTGACCCAAACCTGAAGGATAATGCAGGCTGGACACCGCTGGTGAGGAAAGATAAAGAACTCCCCGTTCATCATAAATCTTTTACACTCCACAGCTTTGTCTCTTGCATGAGGTTGTCTGGGTTGAAAATGACTAGAAAGCTTTTCCTTGTATTATCTCTTAGAAGAACACGGTATGTTCCAGTCTGCTTTGTGTAGTTTTTAACCAATGTCGCTTCTAGTTGGAGGTTGTATTTTTTGAAGGGTTTTTCCTGTCTATTTCTTTTGTTGTAACAGTCCTCAATCTTCTTCTACAGGTAGTTGAAAATTCAGACATTCCTAAATTTTAAAGGGCTCCATCGATATCCTTTTACACGATTGTTGTGTGATTTTTTAAAAATGTTTAATCTCATGAAAACTTTCAGTTTAAAATGCAATTTGTTTTTGTTTATTAGTTTAGAAATAAAGATGGTTAAAATATGAAAAAAGTGTGCAAATAATTTTGGGGCATTTTGCTTTACATTCATTTTAATAGACACAATAGCTTTGAACACCAGGATTTGAAATAATAAATCTAAAAATGTTGTGTTTATCTGTAATCCCACTATGTTGCACAATCACTGGATTTTTAATTTCTGTACATTGGCATGCTCTTGAACACAATTAACTTTTATAGCGTAACCAACAGTTTATTAGCGATGAACTGTCTTTAACTCCAGGTTGAGGCTCAGTCACTGGACTATATAGCTCAATTTAAAATGGCTATTTTAATAACCTTGCCATTTTAAGACAATGCTAACAGATAAATAACAAATAACACACTGTTAAATGTGATTTCATTAATTGAGATTCCTAGTATTTTTCTGGCTTTAGAACAAGAGTGCTTCAATTTCTAAACCATTTAAAACGGCAGCATTTTATATTTTAAACGACTTCAGATATTGTTAAAATTCATCACAAGAAGAGGGTTAGTCTGTATTTCCATTTTACTTTCATAATGATTAGGAACGGTTATTTTTAATATGGTTGATTATCTTTTAATCCTCCAATTGTTTTTCCATGATATTTTGTATTTCCACCTTAGTTCAATCTACCAATGATTCATGTTCAGCTTGCACTTCCAGGGCCACATGCTTTTAACACATGCATTTAAATTTGTTACATTTATCTATTATTCTGTGTTTATAACTGTGTTTATAAATGTTTATAACTGACTGTATGAGTTTTAAGTCCACTGATGTCATCATAAGTGCATGAACGTAAATTTAAAAGCATGTGTTAAAAGCATGTGCCCCTGGAAGTACAAGCTGAATGCCAATGATTGGTAGATTTATTCAAATAACTGAGTTCTTGAAAGCAACTTAGGGCTGGTAAAAAAGAGACAAGATCTGAAACTAACACAGCACGGCCAGAGAATATGAACAACAATAAAAACGAGGAGACAATAGCTGAGAGAGACTTATTTATCAACCGAAAGAACGAAGAACATCAGGAAATATGATCACGATTGCCTCTGGAGTTTTAACGTTATGTAATTGTGATAGAAATATGCCACAATGAATGCAGGGCAATCAATCTATGAATAGCTGATATCTATTTTTGCTGATGCAGGTGTGTCCTCAGGAGACTACCAGCACTTAAGTTCACATCACTTCTCTATGTGTTCTTTGAAAATACAGGTCTTCAAACAAACATTGAAACATTTCCTTTTTTGCATTATGAATTTTTTTTTTGCCACGATACAAATTATTTCTCTACATGTCACCCTTTTAAAATGTCCAAATATGACGTTTTAGTTTTGGTCCATAGAGGCTGCATATAGAGTGTGTGAGATAACCATGTGAGTCCCTGCTCTTGCCCACTAAACCATAGGGCAATATCCTCAGAAACATTTATTTTTGCAGCACCTAGACCATAGTTTATAATTCGATATAAAAGCGAATACTACATCCCAAAGAAACACTTAATGGAAGTAAAAGTTTCAGTCTTCTCCTTGAAATGTAATAACCAAATGCATCATTAAATATTTTGCACTACAGTAAGCTAGTGAGAATTGAGAAGAGCGGTTACAACAGCTGCGTCATAAATTTTCCATGAAGAACCTCTCCGAAGTGAATTATAATGAACCCAAGCATTTCTAGGTTTCCTAAAGACACGTCTCTGCGAATAGATCACGGAGTAACCTCAGCTGTAAATTCCAAAGGCCTACACTACAGCAAGCCTTTGATGGAGCCAGATTAATTGCTTCAATGTACATAGCGATGTGCTTGATCTTATAAATCTTAAGATGACAACTTTAAAAAATCTAATGTGTTTTTTTGCAGTAACCTGCTGCTAATAGGTGTAGAACCTAAATCCAAGTCCAAAAAGGTGCCGTATGCTTGTTTTCCTCAATGATTCCACAGTCAACAATGGAGATTTTGGTCTGGACTAGTGCTCTTTCCACTGCGTGGGTGTGTGTGTGCGTGTGTGTGCGCTTCTCCCTTTCAAACGAAAAAAGCTCAATAGGTTGCTAAAGACACACGTGAGCCAAATTTGGGTTAGGTGTTAGAGATGATGGGTGGAGATGGCAGTTGTGTTGTGTTTGTTGCAGCACGAGGCTTGTAATGGGGGTCATCTGGCAGTGGTAGAAGAGCTGCTTCAGCAGGGGGCTCTAGTGAACGCTCCTGGCTTCCAGAACAACTGTCCGCTGCACGATGCCATCCAGAGCGGACACACAAACGTGGTCAAGCGCTTGATTGAAGGTGGCGCTTCTCTAAACATGCTGTAAGTAGTTGTTTTTGCTCATCTTATCAAAGTAGTGACCTGCAGTTTGGGGGTTAAAATTTATAAATTGTCATGTTTTCAAACAGTTGTTTATCAGTTAAGTGATTTGCCATAAGTGTTTAACTTTCTGCAAAAACTGTAACACTAATTTATTTAAATTATTATCTTTGTGGTTGTTTGTATTGTCTTAAACATGTTTATTCTTCAAGTCTTTGGATGGTAATCGTTTTGAATTTCTATTTGGTGTTTTGAACTTGTATTGAAGTGTAAATCAGTAAAAAAAATATTGTTATTATTTTTATACATTGAATAAATTCTAAATGTTAACGTTATACTTAAATAAATGTATATTTTTGCACAAATCTTTTTCTCACAGTGTAAAAGATGGGACCAGTTTTAACGCATGGCAAACCACTGTGTCTGAAAAACAGTCTCATGTTCTGTCAGAAGCCGTGTTGGGCTAGATACTGAAATAATATACTAGTTACAGTTGCTAGTATTAATTAACTTCAAACAACTTTATTAGTTATTTAAACGTCAAATAAATGTGTTGCTGTTAAAAGTTTCGTTTTCAAGAACATTATTTAACTTTCCTATTACATTTTTTACAATTGCTAAGACAGTTTTTGCCAATACATTTACCAAGTTTACTTAACTCTTAACACACCGACTCACTTAAAACACACAATTGGCAAAACATAAAAATTAGTTTCATGCTCAAAATCATCACTTGTAAACAAACCTCCAAAACACAATACAAAGAATAAACTAACACAACACTAACACATGTTTTCTTCCTACAGCAACATTTAGTCAATCATAACACATTGACAAAAACACTTTCTTGCATAAGCTGAAATGACATAAACAGCATTACTTTATAAGTCAGACTGAGCTGTCCATGTAAAGCTAATTTTACATGTGTTTTTTTTATTGTTGCTTGGGGTTTGCAGAGATTGAGAAAATACTCCTTAATGCTAAAAATTGTTTTAAAAAAAATGATGGTTAGGGTCGCCAGAGTCTCATGTGCACTCATACATGCTCAAAATAATAAAATAAATTGTTTGGGTTGTCAGAGATTGAGAATATGCTATGAAATATTAATAATAAGAAAAAACTTTTTTTTTTCTCGGTTAGGGTCACCAGAGTTTGATAAAGCCTTCGTACACACTCAAAAACATAAAAGTGATGGTTAGGGTTTCAAACAATGCATTTGAAGCATACTGTTCATTATGCAAAAAAGGTTTTGAAGTTTTTATATAGGTCTTAACAAAGTCTTAAAAAGTCTTCAATTTGACTTTAATTTTGTTATTTGTAACAGAAACTGGTTAGCATTTGCCTTAGGTGTTGCCTTATCAGATCAGAGCTACTGTTTGTTGCAATGAATAGAATTTCAATTTTGACTAAAATGCTTTTTTCCCATTTCTGCTCAACTAAAGTCAAATACTTCACCTTTGAGAAACTCGTCTGGCTCTTGTATTGTGTTTATATGACTAGAAAATGAAAGGAAACATTTACAATGCAACATCATATTTGTACGGTGGGCATCCTCCAATCCCTTAAAGGGTTTTTCTTCTTCTTTAGATCATTTGGCAGCCACTGATTCTCAATGCGTTTTCAGTTTCATATCGTTTCTTTACATCCACTTCCACTAATCCATGACTGTGCTTTTGTAGAAACTTTTTTGTCAGCAAGCAAACTTTTTCTGCACTTCCTCTATCATCTCCTTTATCTTAATGAACTCAATTTTACCTCGATTGGCACCAAAGCCAGGTGTACCAGTGTTTATCCCCAAGAGTTCTCCACTCGCATTCTTCCATCTCTTTTTGTCAGTCTGCCCTTTGTACATTGATTGACTAGCGCTGTGCTGTACATTGGGAGAGCATAAAGCATCAGCAGATTTATGCTTCGTTAGTCAATGGTGAAGTGAAGCATCAGCTCTGTCATAGAAGCACAGCACAGAAGCAATCCACTCCTGTCAGACATAATCAATCATTCTCGCTCCTTGCGGTCTGGGTGCGGAGCAATGGGGGAACTGCTCTGCTTTGGGATGAATAGACTGGCACATTCTTGCTGTACCAGATGTAATCTTTAATACCATTCAGATGTAGGCACAGTGTAGGTCTGAGGATAAGCAAGGAAAAGAGATCAGTTCTAATAGAAAATCAAAATTTTTTTTTGGCTCAACATTTGCTATCCATGGCTCTCAACAGACAAATTTCTTAAGGGTGGACTCACTTTTGTTGGCAAGAGTAAGGCATTAATTGCTGTTGACTTGTTTTGGTGGAACTGCAAACGTATACTGTTTCAGAAGCTCTATGTTTAGTTTGATTTATTTAGCGTTTTTATGTTGAAATATATAAATAATTTTACAAAATGATTTATTACTATGAGATATTGTAGACAAATGGCTGCCAAATGCCCCTATTATGGATTTGTAAGGTTGCAATTTGGGAGTCTTCTTCAAACGTTAACACAGGGTCAAAAACACTTGAATTCCCTTTTTAATGTTTTTTTTTTTTTACTTGTTTTCCCAATGACTACCAAATCATTGATGAAGAGAGTCTCAGTCGTCAAAAGCCCTTTTTATGTGATAAGTCTTGCAGTGATTAAGAGTAAGCCGCGAGTCTGTTGTGATTGGCTTCTTCCTGTCTATGCTGTACACATCCACCAATCAAACGCAATCCACAGGGAACAACTTATCAGCATTCTTTCGTCTCTTTTTCACAGCTTTTACTACAGTTTTCAGTTGTTACATTAAGTGTTCTAACAGATAAGCTGTCAAAAATAACAAGCATGGCTCACTTGAATGCAGTTGCCTTTAGGAGTTGACTCTACAAAGGAATACTAGTGTGTGCGCAAAACTTGAGGTCCAGTTTATATTAACATTCCATGAGGAAAATGTTTGTATGTCTAGACGTTTAGTAAAAAGATGAACTTGAAGGGTGGTTTGTGCGTCACGGTGGCGCAGTGGGTAGCACGGTCGTCTCACAGCAAGAAGGTCGCTGGTTCTAGGCTCGGCTGGGGCAGGTGGCATTTCTGTGTGGAGTTTGCATGTTCTCCCCGTGATCGCGTGGGTTTTCTCCGGGTGCTCCGGTTTCCCCACAAGTCCAAAGACATGCAATATAAGTGAATTGAATAAGAACGATTGTCCATAGTGTTAAAGTGTGAATGTGTGTGTGAATGTTTCCCAGCAATGGGTTGCGGCAGGGAAGGGCATCCGCTGCGTAAAACATATGCCAGAGAGTTGGCGGTTCATTCTGCTGTGGCGACTTTGAAAGGGAATAAAGCCGACAGGAAGATGAATGAAGATGAATGAATGAATGGTGGTTCAATTGATCAACTTTGAGTCAACTTCTTTTTTCGTTTTGGTTTTGTCCTTCCTCTGTGATTTGCACCCTTAAACAGTTGATATAGTTCAACATCTAGCTATTTACATTTGTAAACCACAAAAATTATTTGTAAGGCTGTGATGACTGTTAATGATTTGTGGGAACAGTTCATAAAATTAAATCTCTGGGGTTTTCCTTAGAATTGGCTGCATATTAAGATGAATGTCACAGTGATTGTAATGTGGAGAAAAGCTTCTATTCTATTTTGTCAATACATTTCCATGAGGAGAGTTAATCTAGAAGCTCTGCAGAGTTGGAAACAACTTCTCATAAGCATGACAGGAGCTTCTGGGATCATGTCAATGGAAAATACTCAAAATACTCCTGTATTCTTCTGGGTTATATACTGCTTTTTCAAGCTTGGATAGTTAGTTACACCGGAGAAATAGTGGCACTCGGATACGCTCTGCAGAGTACAGGCTTAGAGACTGAATGTATTTTATTCTTCACTCAAATTAGTGTCGCCAAAGTTGCTAAGAGCAAGATTTGGATAATTTTGTGCACATCTCTGTAAAATATATGCCTTTATAGCCTATATGAACACAGAAACTATCTCTGAAATTACTATTGTAAGCAACGCTAACATTCAATGCTCTTAAAGTGACAGCGTCTGTTTGAGAACACTTTACAATAGGCCTCTGTGCAGTTTTAGATTTTTTTTACGCAATCTGACAACATGAATGTCATTTACTTAAAAAAAAATACTAGTTATAAATTTGTTAAATATATGTCACGAGGGGAAAAGAAAGAGATTATTAGAGCGTATTGGGAAAAAAAATATAATTTGTTTTAATGATAAGCAAACATGCAAAATTGTTGACCAAACCAATATAATGCATAATCATATAAATTATTGCATTTTGCACTACAAAAAATACAATATTAATGTATTGAGATTTCTGTACAAGCAAAATATACACAAGCTACTCATTTATCTGATTACTCTACTAATTGAATCATAGAAATAATCTAAAGACTAATTGATTAATGAATAAAATTTTTACTTGCAGCCCTAATACTTTTTTTTTTTTGCATTTGTGAATCTGATTCTGTACAATTACACACTAGACAATACTACATTAATAGATGAAAATAACCTTTGAGCTGTGTTTGGATCAAGTGTTCTTTCGAGCCAGGATAATTAAGATGCCCACACACCTACAGTACCTGTAGTACTGCAGCTCACTATCCTTTGAAACAGATCACAACAGCTGTGTTCTTGTAGGAAAATGTCGAAGGATTCAGCTTGCATAAGCTCTATTGGTTTTGTTGATCTGGCTAGAGTAAAGAGCACCCTGCTTTCCGCCGATCGATGTGATCTGGTTAGCTCAAGTGCTCAGCTCCACCGCTCTTGATTGCTTCAAATATGTGAACAGGAACAGCTGGAGCACTTCTGAGGACTAATTTTCACATCTCCATCGATCTGTGATTCATCCTTCCCTTCACTGCTGGCACCTGTGTCTGATTTGTCAACGGAAAGATAGATTAAGACTTTGAGAGGTTTGGTTCACTAATATCACTCTTTACCCGCATGGAGTGTTTTGCAGGAGGTGATTAATGCACACTACCTTTCTATTAGAATGTAACACACACAGATGTGTGTGGGCATTGGCATTATTGGTTTTTCACTTTCTGCGATTAGAAGCTGTGTGCAGCCTCAAAACAAAATCATTTACATCCTGTGGGAGCGTGAGGAGACTGTGGGCTTGTTTGTGGGCTCATGAATCCAAATGAAATTTTATAGACCACTGGACCTCTTAATTGCCCCCCAGGTGTTATCTGTGCTGAAACCTTATCTTAACATACGTCCCTCTTCACATTCTTTGTTTTTCACCACGGCTACACCTACAGCTAGCAGGCGAGAATGATGGAGAGAAACGGATAATCTGGTTGTTCTTTATATGAACTACTTCCTCATTTATGATTTTTTTTATGATTGTAGTTGTTGAGACTTTTATCAACAGATTCACCAAAGTTATAATTAAAAAAAAAAAAAAAAAAAAAATATATATATATATATATATATATATATATATATATATATATTTTAGATTTTTGAGATTGGAGATCAGATTTAGAGATATTTTTTATCTTTTTAATCTCTATAACTGTCCAACGATAATACAGGAGATGTAATATTACATCTGGCATGATCAATGTCTCTGCATTGTTTTTCTTGCAAAATTCATGAGCACACCCATGGTGTAATTTATGAGTATAAAATAAGGATGCACCAAAATGAAAATTTGTGAGCAAAGCTGAATAATAATAAAAGCTCTTGGACTTGCCAAATATTTATCAAATATGAATATTGAGTTCTTCATAGTATTTGGAATGTTGCATAAATGGCTATGAATTCATTTTAGATATGTTTTTCAAATAAAGTAAATGTCTATACCATATCAAAACAGCAATTAGAACAGTAGATAGGCTAATAAAACAAACAAAAGAAAACATTTATCCAAGGGCCATAAATAACTTAGGGCCAGTATAAATGTATCCATAACCATACTTACATTTGACTAATACATGCACCTAAAAGTTTCAAACAACTTTGTGAAAGCATCAAGAATGGCTGCTGCCGTATGCGAGCCACTGAACTCTTGTGAGAAAAATACAATCTTTTGTAACTTGAAGTCTGCATTGTTAAACTGAGCATCTGTCGTGCGAGCACATTGATGCAAGTCGATTAACCAATCTTGCGTCATTGCTTCTCATGTCACTATTCTACCTTACTTAAACTTGCTTCCATTAGTCCAAGTGACTATTTTTTTTAATTTTTTTTTTTAATATTCGGTCAAATATATTCTGCTCCAAATATTGTTTAAACTTTAAACTTAAAGCTTTTTGGACATTACAGAAGTAACTCATCTTAATTTGTCATGTAATATCTTAGAATAATAAACAACACTCTTGATGAAGTTGCCAAAAAATCTACTTTTGGTCAAGCATTTGGTGGATTTTAATTCAATCATGAATGATCTTAACCCATAACCTTAAACTCTGTTATTGGCGTGCAGATTATTTTGGAGACAAATTTGGATTTCTCAGCCATCTGACTGTTTTTGCTCACTCTTTGAGCACAATGAGCTCTATGCTGCCTTCGTCCGTAGGATAACAACTCTTTATTTTTGGAATTATATTGAGACAAAAGTGACCTTACTCGATAAACCCTTTAATGTGAGTGTGGTCTTAATGTTTTTTTATAGAGAGAAAACTGCCAAAATTCAACTTGTCACAATAAAATTTTATTTTTTTTATATAAAAGACCTTTTATATGGACCTTCTGTCTATAATGCAGAATATGAATGGAAATACTGAGTCATCCCTTAGCGCCTCTAAAAATCCTCACTAAAACAAGAAAATAGATGGTGTTTACTTAATTAATACATGCACCACTTGGCGTCATAAATTCCTATTCCCAAGAAGAGCATTTCATTACAATAGAGGCTAATTGGTACGCTTCCTTCATTACTATTTAAACAATCATTTCCAATTATTTTTTACCAGAGTCCATTCTCTCTTATTGTATCATATGAGCAGATTTGACTTTTGATAAGATGTAAGGACACCTTTTATTTTAATATGGCATCAGGACATGCTGAGATACATAGCTATTCAAACATAGCGTCCTGAGACAAATCCTCAAAGTGCTGCTTTCATATGTAGCATGCATTAGCAAGCTTAACAGAGCATGTCTATTCTATCAGGAGGATACGGAAGATATCAAGTGTGTCCTTGAACATATTTCTTGTTCTCTGAAGATTTCTTTGAATCAACCACTCAGTTGTCTCTGCTTCTCAGTAATATGTCTGGTCTGAAGCCGATGGATTATGCGCTGACTCCAGAAATGAAGGTAGCCCTAAGAATGACCCCTGAGGCATCACATCCTGTAACAACCTCCTTGAGGGCCTCCATCAGTCTCGGCAAGGTACATGACCCCATCCCACATCACAAGCAGCATAAAAGCTCTGATATTATGTACTTGATCCAACAAGTTGCTTGGATACAGGATCTCATGTGAAGATGCATGCAGGTGAAGTGTGGTTTGTGTGTTGGTGCAGGCTGTGGACACTCGAGCAATGGTTTTGATCGGTAGTGAGTTGACACAGATTCATCAGAAGAAGCTCAACCAAGCTGCTCAACTTTTGGGAGGCAAACAAGCAAAAGGGTTTACTTGTGCAGGTACTTTTGTGTTTAATTATGTGTGATAAAATGTGAAAATGGAGATGTCTGGTCTTAGTTTTTGAATGAGGGAAGGGTTTGGAGGAGAGTTACACTGATATCAATTTTATAGCTTTTAAAGTCAAAGAACCAATTTTTTTTCACCAATACCCATGCCAAAACAATTTTTGGAAATTAGTTTTTTTTTTAAACAAATCAATACATAATGAGACTTATAATTTTAGCACCCCTTCTCTATATTTGTTTACAACTGATGACGTTAACTGCTATGACGTTAATTAAAGCAAATTTGTCACTTCTCTCTTGTGTGGTTAAGATTCAGATTGTTTTAATTGTAGTACTAGTATTGCGATCACAACTCTTAAAATTATAAACAGGGTTTCCTTGGGGTCTTAAGAAGTCTAATAAAGTCTCAAATTTAAAAGACCAAAGTTTAAATTCACCGTTCTAGATCTAGGATAATTTTTATTTTTCTGATGTCCATGTAAACCTCATCTGATGTGTGTTTATTTTATTTATTTTTTTTATTATAATTTTTTTTTTATATTATTGCTTGGGTTGCCAGAGATTGAGAAAATTATTTTAATTGCCCCCCAAAAATGTAAAAAGTATGGTTAGGTTTGACAAAGTCTGAGAATATGTGTGTAAAAGCTCTTAAGCATAAGTAATGGTTAGGGTTACCAGATATTGATAGACTCATAAAAATGTAAATGTGATTGTAAGGTTTCTCAGAAATGTATCAAATGTTCCTAAACATTTAAAAAAGGTACAAATGATGTTTAGAGTGGCTGAAGTTCAGAAATGCTCATGAACACTCAGCTTTGTGAAAGGCATGGTAAGAATTACCGGAGTTTGAGAAAACCTTCATGAATGCTAAAAAAGATGGTTCAGGTTATAAAAAATGTTTTTGAAGTGTACTGTTTGTCATGAAAAAAGTTGTTTTTGTGTTTTTGATTTTATGATATAGGTTTTAAATTTGATTCTTAATAGTCTTAAAAATCTTACAGTTTTTCACAATTGCTAAGACGGTTTTTTTCAACAGGTTTGCTTAACTCTTAACGCACCAACTTAGTTAAAACACAATTGGTCAACAGTTAATTGAATTCTCAAAATTCGGTTTCGAAATACAATAATAAACTAACACAACACTAACACATGTTTTCTTCCAACAGCAACATTTAGTAAAAAAAAAACCCACTAGCATAAGCTGTTCACTTTGACTTTAGTCTGTATAAGTTCTGTTAAGAGCTGTGTGAAAGCATTTGTTAATTTAACATCAACATTATATTGTTTTGGTGTATGGTGCTTGTGTGTAAAATAAGTGTAGGCATTTTAAATTTGTCTTAACTATATTCATTATAAATCAAAGCAACACAAATGTGTTATTTGTATTGCCTACCTAAACAGATGTTGTGCTAACCGTGTTAAGAGTTTAGGAAACTTGTTAAATGTATTGAAAAATCTGTCAGAGCAATTGTGAAAATTTGTAAATGTGACCTAATGAAACTTGCATACCATTCTTGTATTCCTTAGCCTGTATATACCTGAATCGGTATCGCTGCATCTCTAGTTTGGAGAAGTGTTGTGATCACACATTTAAGGGATGCGGAACACACACACTCGATCTACACTCTCATAGATTGTTCGAGGCATGGACAAAATGTTAATGTGCACAAATATCACAAAGGGCTCATATTGTTTTTTTACTGAAGAGGATTATGTCCATTGTAGAAAAAAAAATGAAGTTCTGACTTTTTTTTACTCAGAATTCTGACTTGAATCTCAGAATTCTGACTTTAAACCTTGAATTGTGGGAGCCTGTGAGGACATTTTTTTCTAATTATGTTTTACATTAACTACATGCAACTAACGTAGATGGTGTAAATGCTGAAGCCAAAAAGCTAATAAATTGCCACTTTAAGTGAGTTTTTGCATGCCCCAGGGGTATCGGAGGAAACCATTGCTTTGCTTAAAGAACAAAAGGTGGGTGGAAAAAGTTTTAATTCAGTCACGTTAAGTAAGCTAAAAGCTCATCGATTGCACATTCCTTTTTTCAAGCAACGCGATTGCTTCCCCCGAGACCCCTCGGACACGCAAAAACATAACTTACAGGAAAGATGTCCTCACAGGCACCCATACTGCTGAGAAAAAAGTCAGAATTCTGAGGTTAAAGTTAGAATTCTGAGAAAAAAGTACTTCAATTTTATTTTCTACAGTCGCCCTAATCCTCTTCTGTAGGTATTGTATTGACAAATCAATTGAAAAACATATTAATATAATAATATAATTAATATAATAATAGGCGTCACGGTGGTGCAGTGGGTCGTCTCACAGCAAGAAGGTCGCTGGTTCTAGGCTCGGCTAGGGCTGGTGGCATTTCTGTGTGGAGTTTGCATGTTCTCCCCGTCATCGTGTGGGTTTTCTCCGGGTGCTCCGGTTTCCCCCACAAGAACAAAGACATGCGGTATAAGTGAATTGAGTAAGAACGATTGCCCATAGTGTTAAAGTGTGAATGAGTGTGTGTGAATGTTTCCCAGCGATGGGTTGCGGCTGGAAGGGCATCCGCCGCGTAAAACATATGCCAGAGGAGTTGGCGGTTCATTCCGCTGTGGCGACCCCGAAAGGAAAGAAAGCCGACATGAAGATGAATGAATGAATGAATGAATGAATATAATAATATATATAAAAGACAGGTTAAATAGTCTTATTAGCGCTGAAGAGTTTAACACTTGATTTTCACTGGTCTGACTACATGACTCAACTACAGAGTATAAATAAGAAAAAAATGCTACACTTTGATTATTCTGATAATGTTGCTGGTACTACAATGCTACCCGTGCCATCTGGAATTAAAAATCTATGCTAAGCTCTACTAAGGTCTTTTAACTATATCTGGAGAACGGCAGAGCAGATTTCAACTGTAGGGTGGAAATATACCATGAGGCAGTGTTTGAAGGTGCTATATTATGTCCCTTTTAAATAATTTATAATAAATATTTGACCTCTCTAGACTCTCATTAGGCAATATTTATTGTAAACAATGTGGTTGAGTCACCTCAAATGGTTGTGCTCTGCGAAATGAGGCATGCAACTCATGTTCCTCTCACTGTCATGCTTCTGTCTCACCACCTTTTAGGTTTTGTACAGAAAATATTCACATTTCCAATGAAAATCTTTTGGTAAGCCAATAAGCACTTTTACCCCTGGAAATTAAAAGACACATTTTCTTTTCATTGTTTATCCAACACTGCTCTGCTACTGTTACATTCTGGGTCAGTAAGCGTCTACGTTCTTCATTGAGATGAACTGCATTAGCGGGTGATTTGATTGGTTAGAGGGCGATTCTTCGGCCATCGAGCCATTTTAAGCTCTCAGAGAAAGAAAATATGACTTAAGGTATGTTTTTAATGAGGGAACAATACTAAAGCATGCAAAGAATGTCTGAAAAGTTGAGTTTACATTTTGCGACAGCTTTAAAAAAAGTTGGGTGTTCCCTTAAAAACACATTGAATAGGGGCTCTACTGGAATCTTCTTTCTAAGAAACCGCAGTGTTAACGTTCTGCCACCATGCTGCTTTATCATGAAATGCTACATAGTTCAATATCTACTATATGCCTGCTGAGAATATGCATGGCTAAAACGGCTCTTTCCTGATGCATTTCCAAGAGAAAATCTCAGAGAATACTCAAGTGAGTCATTTTCTTTCTTTGCTAAGCACACTCAAATCTGAGCATTGTAGTGACATTGTTGAACCAAACATCATAAAATCAGCGCTCTAAGTGACAAAGGTAGCTCTTGAAGAAGCTTTTAAAAGACAAACATTGTGCCATCATCTGAGCAATCAAGGCAGGAACAGAGTGGAATTAAAGTCATTGAACTGTTTTTCATGCTTCGTCTGGAGATGAAGAAGAGTCTGGTGTAATTTTCTCAAAGGATCTGAGCTGTGCAAGTGTCACCATGAAGTTGAGAACTTGACAAAAACAAGTCAATCAAAAATTTAAAGAGATTCCAGTCAGATGTCTAATTAAAGTATCTAATGGTTATAGCGATTCTAAATACCAATATTAAATACCATATGAAAGCAGCACTTTGAGGATTTGTCTCAGGAAATACCATATTTTTTTAATTAAGTGTTCTTCTGTGGTTAATGTCTTTCCAGTCACCCATGTGGTTGTTCCAGATGTTCCTAGCAAGCCCCATAGTCTGACCACACTACTGGGCATCCTAAATAGCTGCTGGATCCTCCATTTCAACTGTAAGTGTGCTGCTGTCAATCTCAAGTGTCTGGTGTGGAATATAGACATTTTGAAAAGCCTCAAAATACTGTTTAGTTCTTGACGTTTTAGAAGTTTTGCTAAAAATCACAGAGTGTTTGCATACAAATTCACTGGGAATTATTATCAAAAGATTTTTGTCTAGACAAAACAGTTAAGAAAAGCGAATACTGTGTAGGTCTTGCACTCTGTGGGTTTCTATAGATTTGTTCTTAATCGTTTGATGTTGTTATTAGCTTAGCATGTGTTCTTTGTTTCATGAAATAATCAGGGCTTAATTTTTCTTGCACAAGATTTTACACAGCGTCAGGTCTATGGTGGAAATCAATAGATGGCTTTTGATCCTCAGTCTCTTCGTTTAGCCTCTAGTTAAAAAATCTCCATCTTTTGCTTGTTTTTTTCCTGAGCTGAAGTGCTCAGCTGTTCATCCGTTCAGCCATCAGCCGTCTTTGTTGGTGAGCTGTTTGTTCTTCAGACCAACTGTTTTCTTCTTGATTGTTAGCATATTTGAAATCCATCTTTAATATTTTTTTGCTCTTGTCTCATTTAATGTGGATTCATTCAAATTCTTAGTCAGTTCTCGTTCACGTTAATTCCAATTTACTTTGATTTTAAAAATAATTTTTCCAAGAGATGCTAATGTTTTACCAACCTGTTTTGGCTTTGATTCAAAATATGATGTCATATCCAGAACTAGAACATATAACATATAACTTAATTAACAAAAAAGAAAAAATATATGAAATTTAGAACCCTTAAATGAATGACTTAAAAACAAAAGAAGCCGTCTAACTATAAACCCCAATTTTCTCTACCTGTTTTTTAATACTTGTCTCTTCCTTCTTATCTACTATATTTTCATCCCTTTGCCTCATCATGCAATATCTTGCTATATTTTGGGCATGGGGCAACTGGAATGAGAAAAAAAAAGTAAAATAAAAAAAAAGTGAATTAAAAAGGTATAAAATCTAACCTGAGCTCAAAAATGGACTATTCAAGACTAGACTGGACCAAATGGCTTTTACTAGATACAGAATTAGTCATAAAAGACATGGCTTTATACTTAAAGGAGAAGAACAACTTCTTTGTCTTTATTGAAAGATACCGTCTTTAAGCAAAGCATTTTATACTGAATCGTTTTCATTGAAATTTAAGTAGGAAAGAATATAGTAAAAAATACATTCTTATATTCACACTTTTTTTTTTAATTACCTAATGTATTTATAATGTCTAACATGTTTGCCATGAAGTTCGAAATAAACATAGAAATTTGGGCAGAGCGTCATTTGGGTGGCGCAGTGGGTAGCACGGTCGTCTCACAGCAAGAAGGTTGCTGGTTCGAGTCTCGGCTGGGTCGGTTGGCATTTCTGTGTGGCGTTTGCATGTTCTCCTCATGATCGTGTGGGTTTTCTCCGGGTGCTCCGGTTTCCCCAAAAGTCCAAAGACATGCGGTATAAGTGAATTGAGTAAGAACAATTGCCCATAGTGTTAAAGTGTGAATGTGTGTGTGTGAATGTTTCCCAGCGATGGGTTGCGGCTGGAAGGTCATCTGCCGCGTAAAACAAATGCCAGAGGAGTTGGTGGTTCATTCCGCTGTTGCGACCCCGAAAGGGAAGAAAGTCGACATGAAGATGAATGAATGAAATTTGGGCAGATGCATGTTTGACCAATATTATGGTTTGTAAGTTTGTGTACATTTTCACTCTATTTAAAAAAAAAAAGATTTTTTTCCTTTTAATTTCAGTTGCTTTGACTTTTATTCTTCTCTGGAAAATAGTGTCTTAATTGTTGTTGTACGACATCACAGACCTTATAAGCACACCTATGAAAAGGTATGTTGTCTTTCAAAGTGATTAAGTATGTTATTTTTCCAACTCTGAGTACTGCAGTATAATATGTTTACTAAATCTGTTGTATTACTTTTCTTGAGCATAATCATTTCCTCTTAAAGTAACACTGAGGGCACAGTGAGGGGATGGGATCAGCCTCTGGGGCTAAGGCCACAAAAGTTATTTTTAATGAGGAAAGAACGAAGTTGTTTTACTAATTATTAATATAATTTTAGTAATTTACAGTCTTTTCTTAAAAAAATTCAACAAATTCAACAAACCCATGTTGTGCTTTGTTTGCCCTTTTAACATACAACCGACACGTTATTTCCTGGTGGGAGCAACCATTTTGTGTTTTTTAGAAGCGGAAATTAAAATAACTTATTTTCATATTAGTGTTGTTGTGTTTAATTAATTATTCAATTATTTGATTCAGAAATGTGACTTGTAGTATTTGACTGTTTATAGTTTACTTTATTAGCTGTATGCACTCTTTAGTTTTTTTTTTTGTTTTTGTTTTTTTTTTTTCATTTTAGTTGGGTTATAAAAAGGCTTCCGGGCCTAACCATTGAGTTAGTTGCTACTGCTGTGCCGACAGAACAAGCTCTTTATGTGTGGACCACTCTGTGGTGTAGCCACATGGCACGTTGTTGCAGTTTTGTTTCATTTTGCACAGTTTTTATTTATTTTTGTTATGCTCTACATTATTGGCACCTTCCAATAATCATCTTTTTGAACTCACTTAAATGTGTTTCATGACGTCAGTCCTTGCCCAACCATTGGCAATCTACAGATATCATTTTCATTGTTTTGGAATTTTTTTTTTGTTTGACCTTGATGTGAATTCAAAATCAACTGTTGTTTGAGCTTTTTAAAACCACATATACATTTTTAATGAGCCTCAACATGACTTTATAGCCAAAATACACCTTCATTAAATAGAGATGAAGGAAAAAGAAAGAGAGAGTGAAAGTATATTGTTAAGGCTCACTGTTCTCCAGTATAGCTCTCAGTGTATCACGCTTCAGTGCCCTAGAGTGTGTGCGCATCCAGTGCCACTGATCCGAAGCCACCCACTGCACACTGAACAAACACTCACTCATGCGCTGAGCAACAATGTGCTCTCGCTTCATTGTAAATTTGATTAGCTAATATTATAATCACCCTTTGATGGTTGGCTAACAACCTGGGTCTATTTTCAAAGTAGCGAGTGAGAGCAGGGGAACCCTGGGATGTAGCACTTGTTCCCAGCAGCATGGCCCTCATGGGGTCCTGGGAGGTTAACACTGTGATTAAAGAAGCAGAACAAGTGCTCTTACTGTTCCTCATTACAGTGGAGGGGACTACTGCTGGAGCTTAATAGTGCTCTGCTGGGATGACCCAGTGGATTGGGTACTCTTCTAGAACTTTGTATAGAAACATAGCGGATTCCCCATATAGATTTTCTTTTGGCTCATGGCTATTGGTTTACTTGGGTACTTTTGCTACTTGGCCCAAGTGCCACAATTATTTATTATACATGACTGAACCAAGTTTTGGATCCAGACAAGGGCCACGAGTTGCTTCACAAGGGCCATGAACGATAATCTAGCGTCTGACCAATGTCATCCTTCACTAAAACAATCTTATCTCTGCCAGACTCGGACCATGTGCTCATCAGGGTTTCTGCAAGTTTAAAATGTAAAATTTTAGGCCTTAAAAAGTATTTTCTTTTTCTGATGTAAAGCTCATTTGATATGTGTTTTTTTGCTGTTGCCTTTGGTTGCCAGAGATTGAGAAAATGCTCCTAAATGCAAAAAAAAAAAAAAAGTGCATAAATGCTCAAAAACATAAATTTAGTTGATGTTTGCCAGAGTTTTTTGTAAACCCTCAAAAACATAAAACTGACACTTAGCGCTGCCATAGTTTGTGACAAGAATCATATACACTTAAAATCTTAAAAGTGATGGTTAGGGTTGCCAGATATTGACACAAGACTCGTAAATGTTAAAACATACAAAAGTGATTGTTTGGGTTGCTAAAGATGGAGGAAAAAAATGCTTCTAAATAGTAAAAATGTAAAAATGCCATTTAGGGTTGCCAGAGTTTGAGAAGATGCTCATTAAAAAAGTTGAGAGTTAGAGTTTAAAATTTATTGTGGAAAAAAGTTTTGAATGTGTTGTTGATAAAATATAGGTCCTTAACAGTCTTTAAAAGGTCTTAAAAAGTCTTAAATTTGAGATTCTGAAACCTGCAGAACCCCTGACTCTCTGACCCTTTCACAACATACCATTTCTTTCTGACCGGGAGGGCACGGCCAATCCACCATTCAATGTACCAGTGGTCCAAATATTTTTTATTCAGTGTTTGTCTTTGTGTCTGAATTCCTAAGGCATTTTCTTTGTTTTTCAAGGGGTGAACCAAAGCCTTCAGGCAGGCAGCTGGGCCGAGGAGAGGAAGTACCAGGCGGGTGATGGCCCCCTGCGTGCCCGCGCCAATGCTGACTGCCTGGTGAGTGACGGCTCTAACTCTTATCGACACACTTTCTTCTCCAGAGAGGAGGACTAATGGCTCCCTCTCCTGCTCTCTAATGCTCGCTCATTGTCAATCTGCCATGCTGATGTGCTCTCCTCTGGCTGCCTGGCCTTTTATTACTGACTCTGCTATAGATTTTTGGCTTATTTAGAAAGTCCCACTCCTCCCTGAGGACAGGGAATTCAAAAGAAGGCAGCACACTTGTGACTCCCTGAGAGGACTGTGCATTGTGACACAATATAGGGCACTGGTGAGCTCCTGCGGCAACTGGCCCAAATCCATGGGAGTACAGAAGCCAGGCTTGTCTTTTTGCTCTGTTAAGTTGTTAACATGTAGAAGGCTCTGGATGCTGCCTTCAGCTTTGCTACTTAATATCAAAGGAGTCCGGAGCCGTTGTTGGCTGCTGTATTTGTTGTATTATACATCAGGGCTGTTCTTTTGGATGATATATTCAGACACTTGCTGGTGTGACCGATATCTGAGCTTATGATCTGTTGCATAAAGAGTTAGGATAAAAAAAAAAGTACACTGTACACTGTCCACACAGTGCCTCCTCACAAGCTATGTGGATGAGCATCTGTTTTGTGTCTTTATTATTGTTACTTTCTGTTATTTTCATCCAGATTTTTTTCAATATATCAAGAATTGTTTTTCTCCATGCAGAGAACCGATTAAAAGCAGATTTTCTTCTTCTTTTTTTCCCCCTAAAAACGTGTTGTGCTGTTCTTGGGGCCAAAGAACAGAATAATTTCCTCTTAACATAACATGGAGGACACAGCGGACAACTCCGGGTGACTTTAGGGGACAGGATCAGCATTTAGGTCTAGTGTCACACAATAGTATCACAAAAAAAGTGTCATATTTTTGAAGAAGGAAAAAATAAGTTGTTAATATAATATTAGTAATGTACAGTCTTTTCTTAAAAACAACTAAGAACAGAAAATTATTAGTTTCCAAAAATGAAAATATTCAAAAACAACCTTCCATTCAAATTTTGTTGTTATTTTTTTGTTGCTTGTTGTCAATCAATCAATCAATCAATCAATCAGTTTTTATATAGCGCTTTTTTAGCAATTGCTTTCAAAGCAGCTTCACAAAGTCCCCATGAGGATCAGGCAGAGCAGACAGGAGTTCCCTCTGAGAGGGGACTCCCGCTGACTGAGGCAGGCGCTAATCACCTCCCCAGCATAAAGAACATACAAACTAAAAATCCATCGATGAACGGTTTGCCGGACAGGACCTGAAAAACAAAAAACAACAAAACAAACAAAGACAAAACAGGAACTAAGAAATGGAGAAAACTGTTAGTAAACTGTAACATAGACAACAAACAAGTGATCAGCATCAGCTGCAGGAGGAGATATAAATAATGAGGATAGGTTAGAGAGGAACATTGAACCACACTGTTTTTCAAACAGTTTGTATTTATATGGTGCTCAGGTACCATATCTGTTTAGACAAATACCAAGAGATAATTATTGGAATGCCAGTTTAAACAGATATGTTTTTAATTTAGTTTTGAAATCTGTGAGCGTAGTTGAGCTGCGGACAACATCCGGTAGTTTATTCCAGAGCTTCGGGGCTCTATATGAGAACGCTCTTCCACCTCTTGTGGATTTACTAACCTTTGGTACAATCAATAGTCCTGCTTCTTTTGATTGGAGAGAGCGAGCTGGAATATATCGTGAGAGGAGACTGCTCAGGTAGGCCGGAGCCAAGCCATTCAGTGCCTTAAAGGCAAGGAGCAGAGTCTTGTAGTCAATGCGATATTGTACAGGAAGCCAATGAAGAGAGCACAAAACCGGTGTAATGTGATCATATTTCTTTGTTCTTGTGAGAACTCTAGCTGCTGCGTTTTGGACTAACTGTAATTTTTGTAGCGTGGTGGCTGGACAGCCGGCTAACAGAGCATTACAATAATCCATTCTGGAGGTCATGAAAGCATGCACTAATTTTTCTGCATCTACGATAGACAGCATGTTCCGCACTTTAGCAATATTCCTGAGGTGAAAGAAAGCAGTCTTAGTAACATAAGAGATATGATTCTTAAACGTCAGTTCACTATCTATAATAACGCCAAGATTTTTAACTGTAGTGGAAAAATTAACAGTGTGTCCCCCAGTTCCATATGTAAAGCAGAGAGATTCTGTAATTGCTTTTTAGAGCCAATAAGTAATATTTCTGTTTTATCTGGATTTAGCATAAGAAAATTTTCATTCATCCAATTATTGATATCAGCGACACATTCTGAGATCTTATTTAGCTTTAAAGAGTCGTTAGGTTTTGCTGAGATATAGAGCTGGGTGTCGTCTGCATAGCAATGGAAACTAACACCATGTCTTCTAATAATTTTGCCAAGGGGCAGCATGTATATTGAGAATAGGATGGGTCCCAAAACGGATCCTTGAGGAACTCCATACTCTACTGCTATTGTGTCTGATGAGTCTCCATTTACATGAACAAACTGACTCCGGTCAGAGAGGTAAGAGTTAAACCATCTTAGAGCCTGGCCCTGGATGCCTGCATCGTTTTCTAGTCTCTCGAGGAGAATCCTGTGATCTATCGTATCGAAGGCTGCACTGAGATCTAGCAGAACTAGAAGAGAGATATTTCCTTGATCCCAATCAAGTAATAGATCATTTGAAATTTTAACCAGCGCAGTCTCTGTGCTGTGATGCGCTCTGAATCCAGATTGAAGTTCTTCATAACAGTTGCTCTTTTGTAAGAAGGAGCTGAGCTGTGCTATAACAACTTTCTCTAATATTTTTGACAAGAACGGAAGGTTAGAGATTGGCCTATAGTTGGATAACTCAGTAGGATCCAGGTGCATTTTCTTGATTAGTGGTTTAATTACTGCATGTTTTAGCTGTTTGGGAACGTAACCTAGCGTTAGAGATGAGTTTATAATATTTAGAAATGGTTCTTGAGCTATTTGTAGCAATTCTTTCAGTAATTTTGTTGGTACAGGATCTAGAGAGCATGTTGATGATTTAGATGCTGTGATTATTTTTAGCAGTTCTTTCAGGTCAATATTTGAAAAATTCTGCAGTGAGTGAGTCAAAGGTATAGGGTTTGAGTTTGAGTTAAACTGCTTTGATTGAATATGAGTTTTAGTAATTTTGCATCTGATAGAGGTAATTTTATTTGAGAATAATTCATAAAATCATTGCTGCTAAATTTTATAGCTGCATTTGAATCTGTCGATGTTTGACTGTTTAGTAAATTAGCCATTGTTTCAAATAAGAGGCGTGGGTTATTTTGATTTGTTTCTATTAACTTGTGATAGTAGTTAGTTCTTGCAGTTTTTAGTGCTAGTATATATTTAGACATGCTCTCTTTCCAGGCAATTTTGAATACTTCCAATCTAGTTTTTTTCCATTTACGCTCATAGTTTCTGGTTTGTCTTTTTAGCACCTTTGTATTATCATCAGACCACAGAGTGGCCTGTCTATCTCTGACTTGTTTTAATTTAAGCGGGGCGACAGTGTCTAGGGTGTTAACGAGATTATTATTCAAACTGTAGGTGATCGTTTCAAGTTAATTTTCATCTGCAGGTACACTAGAAAGTTGAGTAATATCTGGTAGGTTTCTTATAAATGCTTCTTTAGTATTTTGGTTTATATTTCTCCCTAGTTGGTAGCGTTGAATGCTACTGCTAATGTTTATAGTCTGCATAGCACAAGATACAAGATAGTGGTCTGAGATGTCCTCACTTTGAGGCGATATAACAATGTCACTTAGGTCAATGCCATGAGATAGAACCAAATCTAGAGTGTGGTTTAGACGGTGAGTTGCGCCGACCACATTTTGCTTAAACCCACATGAATTTAGGAGGTCTGTAAAGGCAATACCCAACGAGTCTTTTTTTGTCATCAATATGGATGTTAAATTCTCCAAAAATAAGTATTTTATCTGCTTCGACCAAAAGATGTGCGACAAAATCAGCAAATTCTTGAAGAAAGCTAGAATTGTGTTTTGGTGGCCTGTAGACAACAGCTAATGTTACAGAGAATGCACATCTTTGTTTTGATTTTGCCGGTGTAACATGGAGCACAAGTACTTCGAAGGATTTAAATTTATGTTCTGTCTTTTTGGTTGTGTTTAGGGTATTTCTATATATTGTGGCAACACCTCCACCACGACCAGTTGAGCGCGGTTCATGATTGTAACGGTAATTTTTGGGTGTCGCTTCATTCAATCCAAAATAATCGTTTGGAGTGAGCCATGTTTCAGTTAGGCACAGTATGTCAAGGTTCAGTTCTGAGATTAATTCATTTATGATTACAGCTTTTGGTGTAAGAGATCTAATGTTTAGGAGACCAAATTTTAGAGAGTACGTTTGCGAGTTGTATAATTTGTAGTCTAATTTTATATTGATCAGATTATTGGTGTTAAGTAATTTGTTGTTTATAGTTATTTTCTGTTTTCGTGGTATGGACACTGTTTCGATAGCAAATGTTAGGTTTTGACAGGTTTTAGGTCGGTTTCTGGGGCAGTGTTCAAAGGTGTTATATTTGGCATTATTTAGTCAGATGCTAATAAGGGCCCTAGTGATGTTATCTGACAGAAGTTTAGAGCCTAGCTTGCTTGGATGGAGGCCGTCAGGACGGAAGAGATTAGGGCGCTCCCAGAAGAGATTCCAGTTGTCAACAAACAATAACTGCTCTTCTCGACAGAAGGTGGTGAGCCACTCTCTGAGCGCAAAAAGTCTGCTGAATTTATCGGTTCCCCTTCGATACGTTGACAGAGGGCCAGAGACGATAATTTGGGTCGCGGGTGACAGGCGGCGAGCAGTGCGGATCAGTTTACTGTAATCCGCATTTAGCACCTCTGACTGACGACGAGACATATCATTAGAGCCGACGTGCAGGACCACAGCCTTGATGTTGCCATCAGGCTTCAGGATTGCAGGTAAACGTGCGGCTAAATCAAGAACCCTAGCACCGGGGAAGCAGTGCGTACGTGCTTTGTTCGTACCGACAGTCACTTGTACGTGTCGGACGATGGAACTGCCAATCACCAGAGTGTTCATCTCAGGTTCGCTGAGAACTGTGAACCGGTTCTGGGTGCGGATCTGAAATCTTGGTTGCGCGGGAGGAGTGAAGGCCCCCCGGGGACGGGTTCGCCTTCTCCTCTTCTGATCACAAAACAAGAAAGTGGGACTGTGATGGTCCAGTGCTGGCGTGCAGTTTACTGCAGCAGCATCTGTCCTTCTGTGCACAGACGCTGAATTAATATTAGAATTTTTATGAGCGGAGATTGCCACACATTGTTCCTTGAGCTTGGATCTTTTGGCCTGTAAGAGGCTGATCTGAAGCTCAATATCTGCTAATTCGGATTTGATGACGCTGAGATCGAATGACTCCTGATCTTCGCAATTTGGTGAGGAACAGTGTGGTGAGGCCATATTATGTAGAGTAATATCTATCTGCTTTATCAATATTGTTTAGGTTATTATTTATTTAATTAGACTGTAGTTAAAAAGTTTTACTACACTACACTGTTGCTTAATGGGGCACGGTAAAAATAAATAAAAGCGAGCTTCGCAACCAAATTTGCTTGGTGTTTAACTAGGTTATAGGTTTAAGGAATCAATTTATTTGTTTGTTTATATAAATCTTAATATTGATTATTTTATTTATAGAGTTTCAAGATAACTAACAAAAAATAAATATATATATTTTTTTTTCCTCTAGAGTTTGTTATAACTTATTGTTGAGCTTATTTTTCAGTTTCGCCTACTTGTGGTTGTGGTACTTTATAAATTACTTTAGAAATACTTTATAAATTAGCCTACTTGTGGTTGTGGTACTTTATAAATTCAGTGCTCATACCATGATTATACATTTATTTAATAAATGGAACATTAAAAAGCTATAATTGTCTCTTTTGACCTTGATACATGAAATAAGGTTAAAGTTGTTAACAAATCTTTGTTTTATTTTAAAATCACAGAATTTTGATGACTCTCAACATGACAATATTAGCCAAGACACACCATCATTAAATAGAGATGAAAGAAAAAGAAAGTGAGGGAATGTATTGTTTAATATTGTTATTTGCCCATTAAATAATATGAACTTTCATACTTTTTCTGATTTCCATGGAAAGTTTATTTGATATGTGTTTTTGTTGTTGCTTATGGTTGCCAGAGATTGAGAAAATGCTCCTCAGAAACATGAAAGTCATAGTGAGGTTTGCCAGAGATGTAAGTAATCATAAATCCTCAAAAACATAAACGTGATGTTTTGAAGTGGCATAGTTTTAAAAAAGCTTGAACATACTCCAAATCTTAAAAGGGATGGTTGCCAGAGTTTGAGAAAATGCGCATAAATATGAATTAAATCTCAACATCTTAAATACCTCCACCACCAACCTAAAAAACAACATGGAGTTTTAATTATTTCCCATAAGTTTCCTGTTAAAGCCATGATTATTATTATTTGTAACAAAAATATTGCAGTGGTTGTCCAGCCTTTTATCAACTGTACAGGCAAGATGTTTCAAACCCTCGATAAAGATTACTATTCTTGCTTTATTTTATTTTGCACATTTATTGCTCCACTCAATGATTCACTCCCCAAAATGACTAGAAGTACTGAAGATTGGGGTGTCTTGAGATGAGTACTAAAATTTGATATTAATGTGTCTGAGGCTGAAATCAGACGAATTGGAGTGTTAATGAGCTGTAACTATCAATTATACTATCAGACCTTGAATGAATTCTCGTTTTTGTCCTCCCATTCATTTAAAACCTTTCAAGAGAATTCCACAGAATCAATAAAAACAAACAAAAAAACCTAAAAAAACTGCAGACTCCTTCTGGCTGTATTTTGACGTTTAGTTAAAAAGGAACAAATCTAGCTGCTGACGATTAACAACCATACTGTTTCAGATTCTGGAAGTTTCAACATTGCACTAATAGAATTGCCATCAAATATTCACACAGACATGTTCTTTACTACGTTTTCAATCTCTCCGTCTAAGCTTCCTCCCCTCTTCGATGGCTGCTTCTTCTTTTTCCTCGGCTGCTTCCGGAAGCCTCCGAAGGAAGAGCTTCTTCAGTTGGTGAAAGCAGGCGGCGGTCAAGTGCTGAAACGCCAGCCTAAGCCGGACAGTGATGTGACCCAAACCATGAACGCAGCAGCCTTCCACGCTCAGCCCGACACAGACCAGCTCCTCTGCACCCAGTACATCTTATATGACCCTCAGAGCTCCTACAGACCCCCGAGGATCAGGCTAGGTAAGGTCTGGTCTGCTCCATCCACATGGCTTCTGGATTGCATAGCTGCTTTTCAACTCTTACCTGTGCCAGAGCTGTAACAATACACAACTTTTCTCCCACATCTCTACTGGAGACTCGGTTTCTATCATGCTTTCCATTCACATCGCTATTCATCTGAGATGGAAGAGTTCTTGCATGCTTTTTAGAGTCTTTTGTGGATCCCTTTTGAGTCTGTATGCTAAATAATGAAAAATGTCTTCTTTTGTTGGGATGCACAACTTATTTTAGGATACTTACAACTTGGGTTCGAGTCCCTCTGAGACACGGGAATAAGCTTTAGATTTTCTTCTGATGACAGGAACATCTTTATCAGACTTTTAAATGCTATGCTAAATGCTGCGATCGTCTTTGTTTAGGAAAGTAAATGGTATTCACGCATCCCAGAACCGGATAATGAGATTCTGCCTCTCTTTGGCTTTGTAGATGATGAGGCGGCATTTAGATTAGATGAGAAAAAAACCCAACGAAATGAATGAAGAGTAAAAGAGGAGTGTTTTGTTTTCTTTGCTTCAGTAAGGTTTCAAAAGTGAAAGATTTCTGGCCCTTTTTGGCCATCTCCCAAGACACTGCTTTCAATGGGATTAGTCAGGGATGCTCCTAATTGCTATTGATTGCTGTGAGCTGCTTTAAATTGCTTGGCCCTCGTCCTGCTGCGATGTTGAGGGAGTCAATTAGTGGTGAGGACAGGGTTTTGTGGGGTGATTAATTGGAGGGTATCGAGGGTCCCTTGGGTATAAAGGAAACATGCACCCAACTCTTTAACACCTGACTTTGCTAACTTTATCATCTCCCCACCAAGAGTTAAGAGCCTACAAGTTCTCCATGATTCCTGACAGATAAGATCCAGAGCTGTCTTGTGTTTCCCCACAGTCTTTATTCTTATTATACTTTATGCTTACAGACTTCTCCGAATTTGAGGAGCTTTTCTGTTTATCAATATCATTGTTTTAAGCAAAATTGTCATGAAAACTTAATACTGTTATTTCTTAAACATAAAATGAAACTTGCTGAATGAAAAAAAACTTTTGTGAATTTGAAAACCTCCATTTGTTGTTCAATACATTTTGTCTGAAATTATGGAATTATGTTGAAGTTATGCGGTTTTACGTGTAGATGTATGTGTTACCGTGTTTGTCTTGTACACTTTTGTGTTTCAAATAAAGAAAGTAAGAGGTAACATTCATGAGTTTCGAGCAGTCGGGTACTTGGGTATACTGAAATTGAATGATTTTCAGTTTTAAATAAAGTCCCAGGTATTTTGCGGGGTTTTTTTTGTTGTTGCCATCATGATGTAAAACATGGGATTTAATTATAGGCCATCTATAGCACTTGTCAACAGCTGATGACACACATTAATTTGGATTCTTGACCCTATTTGTCCAAAATTGTTGGAAACCTGACTCTTAAGTTTGTCCTACTTGTTAAAAAAAAACTCACAGGACCACGGATTTGAAAAACGGATGTTATTAAATACATTAAATGTTTTACGTGTGCATCTAGTCTGGTGTAGTGAATAGTTTTGCATTTATCAATATTGACATGATAGGAATGCTAACTAGTAGCTAGCCCAACACAACACCGATGCTATTACAGTACAGGTTATATTTACCCAATTATATATCATATAAATATAGCAAAACCTCATGATTGCTTCAGCCACAGATTCAAAACACTTAAGCTGCATTCTCAGTTCACAAAGCAGTTTAGCATCTTTCTCTAAAACAATTCTAAATTCCAGTAAAGTAGATGAGCTAAATCCAAACCAATTGTGTGGTGGAGAGCTGAAGGGATCATGGGAAAGAGCAACTGAGGAGAGGTGTTTGAATTTTGCTTTTGAAGGCATAGTTCTTGAACAAAGCTCAGTGTACCTTTCAATTTTGACTCCTTTCTTTGATTTAGCAGCAGTTCAATATTTGGTTTACTAGAGGACTGTTGTTGAAGAACAGATCTTGTACAACAATCCATGATTGTCATTGACTCCAAAAAGTAAGTTTTACACTTTCTGTCCTTTTAATATGAATTTCGTATGGTCAAGGTCAGTGGTTCCCAAAGTTTTTTCAACAAGTACCACCTCAGAAAAATTTGGCTTTCCAAGTACTATCATAACGAGCAACACTACAATGCACGACTCCAGTAAGGCCACAGGGCATAGGCCTTCCTGTTCAGCTATAGTTAAGTACAGTTCAAATAATATTACTAATAAAAAATGTATTAATTTTAGCAGCAGTATGCAGCCTGAATATTAGGAATGTAAGGATTCACATTTTTAAAAGTATCAAGTTTGTTGGCAAAATATCTGCTTTTTTAATTCTCTCTCTCCTTCCTCTTTCTCACTCTCCCTCTTCTCTCTCTCTCTCTCTCTCACCTATCTGTTTCCCTCTGTCTGTCTAATCCTCCCTCTGTTTTTTCTCTCCTCTCTCTCCCCCTCCCATCTCTCTTTATCTGTCTCTCTCTCTCTTTCTGCGTCTGTCTGTCTGTCTCCCTGTCTAACCCTCTTTCTCTGTAAATTAGAGCTAAGTAAACATTTGTTTTATATGTTTGCATTAGCTTTGCTTTTAGGTGCTCTCAATATAATCATGAAATCTTTAAAGTGTTTAAATATTGTTATGAGAGAGGGTGTGTTTACATGAACTCTGACCTACCTTCATATACTCGTCTCAGATGTTTGGTTTCTTCAGTGCTGTTACTGTACATTAATGTGAATAGATACGTGCTGTAATCATTGTGTAATTATCATATGACTTGATTTTCTGGGTTAAAACCAGACAATTTTGGGATAAAAGATCTTTCTTCATTCTCACTGCAGACATGAACAATAAATTAAATTTTAAGGTTTTGATTAACTTTGATGGCAGGTGCGCGCCCACACAGAGGGGCAGAATGCGTGTGAGAGTATCACTTTTAAAAAGCCTCAAAGTAGCATGGTATGATTTACCTGTGCAGGATTAATGTCAACAGACTTGGAAATTTCCAATTGTAATAGCAAATACTCAAATACAGCAAATTGCTCAGTTATCAAAAAAAAATCAAATCCTAACTCGGGAGGGTTAGGAGTCTGGAATGAGGGACTTTTGATTTCATTGGACTAGCCCAGTGTCCCTCAAAAAATCAACCTATGTGCCACAAATAATGTATCAGATGCCCACGGCCCATAATTTTTTGACATCCAATCCCACAGTATTGACAGCCGCTAGCTTCAAGTACCACCAGTGGTACGCATACCACAGTTTGAGAACCACTGGTCTAGGTCTGTGGTGAATATTATTCCTTGCAGTGTGGCAAGCCATTAAAAATGTATTTACTTTTTTACTAGTGCAACAGAAATTTTAGTCAACCCTAACTGTGTTTTTAATTGTCAAAATGTTGTCATCACTCATCTTTAATTTTTTGTTAATGTAAAAACAGCTCGCCATAAATAAAAAAACAATAAAATAAAAATACTAAAACTAAAAAAAAAAATTAAAAAAAAAAAGTCATGGCTCGTCTTCCAATCCTTAAATATGTTTATGGTTTGTCAGGTCATAGATTTAAATGTACAAATAGCGCGTCGTACTGTAATGTCACTCGTCTTGCCCCTGCCACTCTATGAAGCTGGACATATATAATCACAAAACCACATGGTACACCTCCCAAAGGCACAGATTTTAACACATAATTATTATCTGAAATGTTTTTTTTTTTTTTCTTTACTGAAATCTGTTCAGCATAGCCATAAGAATAAAATCACATTATGTAAAAAGGGCATACTAGTTGACCTTTAATCCGGTTATGTGAATCTGAATGCCTGTGCCAAGCAGCATGCATAAATAATGTTTGAAATAAATAATTTATTAAAAAAAAAATAATACCAATCTATGCATGCTAGGATTAAAAAGTATCAGCAGTGATTCATTCTAATCATCGCACCTTTCACGTCAACTTGCTGACTGTTGTGCAATCCTTGTCATTTGCCACCTGGTGCATTAAATCTGTTCTGTGATTAGAGCTTTTTGCTGCTTGCTGATATCCCATTTAATAGAAAACAAAGTATAAAATCAATAAAGAAATCCCAATCCTCTGCAGACGCATGAGGTTAAATCCTCAATTTAATTCAAATCCCTTTTAATGAAATACAATAGAGCTTTTGAAAAACAACCAGGAATGTTTTCCTCTAATAACTTGAAATAGAGTGCTGAGGCTGCAGTGCTTTTGTTTGGAAACCACTGTTCCCGTTTCTCATGGTGAAAGTTGTACTTCATGACTGCCTTTTTCATGGCTTTCAGACATCTCAGTGCCATTCCCTTCTGTTGGATCATTGGTAATGCTTTTTCCAGACAATGATGGATGAGTAAACTTCTGCCGGAGGAACAGTAATGGTCTGAGTTCCTTTCTCTGACCTCCATGAGGCGTCTGTATTCTTAGCAGGAGCAGAATAAAGTGAACATGTGCTCAACGCTCTCGCTGTGACAGAGGCAATGGGATGTTTCCAGACTGTAAGTGAAGGGCTGGCTCTGAAATCCTGCTAGCTCAGCACTCACTAGTGCTCATGTCTGCAGGATCGGAGATGCCTGGTGCATCCGCCTGCTTGGATTTGCTTACTGTAGATGTAAAAAAAAAATCAACACACCAACATTTTTTTTTTTTACTGAATAACACTTTTTTGATCTACTTAACAAAATAGTTTTGTCTTCATAAATAGTACACATGTTAATCCGTTCTAACTCATAATACACAATAAACGCTTCAAGATATTTACAGTTTTATACATTTGAAAGGGCACCAAGGATTTGCACTGTCCCATAAGATAATAGCAATTGATTATCATTTAAGTCATATCTTATTTCAAATTATACATAGTTGGGTAGCACTTTATAATAACTACACTCTACTAATCATTAATTAAGCATTAGAAATTATTTATTTAATAATTTATAAAGCATTGTTTATATGTTAATACACTTGTAAGCAGTTAGCAAATATAACTTTATCCGTATTTTATAATCATCTATATAATAAGCTTAATAACATTAATTTCATGCTTTATTGTTGATTAGTTCATTTATAAATTAAACTTTTCACTAGTAATTTAAGTTTAAACTAAAGATTCATGTTTAGAAAGTGTTACGTGCTTTCAAATATGTATTGTTCTTTCAAATAGTATATGAATAATTTATTATTTTTCAGACATATAATTACTCAGTACTATTATTTATTAAAACATATTTCAACTCTACCTCGTGATTATTGTTAACGTTACAACCTGCCAGTTAACATTTTTTGTGAGCTCATCTAAATAGTTTTTTAAATAGTGAAATGTTTAACGGATTAGCTGATCCTCCATAAAGCATAAAATTAATTGTATTAAGCATATTTTATAGATCTTTATAAATCGAACCGTAATGCGCTTAGTTATATTTATAAACTGATTACAAATGTGTATTAACATAGAAAGAATGTTTTATAAATTAGTAATTCACTTTTTGTTGATGCTTAGCTACTGATAAGTAGTGTGTGGTTTTTATTAGGTGCTACCAATAGTTGTAATGAGTTTTTAAACAAAAAAGTTGAAACTTTGTCATAATTTACTGTCCTTCCTCTTAATATTTTTTTCTTGAAACAAGTTGCTCTGTTTTCTCACTTAAAGTTAAATTGTATGTTCTGAAATGAAAGTAATATCCAATAAATTTGCTAATTATTCATATATAATATACACATATAATGGCTTATTTATTGCAACTGCTTTAAATCCATAGTTTGAAACCAAGTGTAACCGAGCAAGCTCTCATTAGAAAAGAGCGTTTGAAGGAACTGAAGGCGAGTACTTGATGACAGAGTTGTGTTCTTTGGATGAAATGTCACTTTAAGTAAAACGACCCTCAGTCTGATAACAGCTGATTGTTTAACAGTGTTTTTCCCTCTTCCATGCTGTCTGCAGGGGATGTTTCAGGCACAAGTTCAAATAACAGTTTTGTTTAGAGAGAAACAATCTTTCACAGCTTCCAGCTACAGTTAGTGTCTCAAAAAGAGCAATGGTTCACCTTTACAAAACTGACCGTGAACGGTGGACACATTGACAGACATTGAAGGCAGTGAGAACAAAGTTTCTGCTTTTTCTAGAAGCTTGATGGATAGGTCTCTACGCAGATGAAGCAAGTTCTCAAGCGGCTGCAGTGAATACAAAAAATGGAACAAAAGCATAGCAAAGGACACATGTAATGAGTTCCACAACATCAGGCCTGGTCAAAGTGAATCTGTGATTGTCGAAAGAGAAGATTGGGGGTGCTCATAAATGAGGATGTATATTATGTCTCACAACTGACTGTCAAATAATCATTCTCTCCTGATCTGTGGTGCAGAAACAATGAAACACTTGAATCAACATTCAGAGTGGTGTTAAAAAACCACCGCTGCTCCGTAGAGTCCAGGGCTGTCACACTCAACTAGAGAGCCCCAGCCCTGCATAGTTTTGTACAACACCCTTTATTCCACTAATTAAGCTCAATTTAGTATGTTTGAAGCTGCTCTTGTATCTCTTTACACAGAGTTGGAACAAAAAATAACAGGCTGTAGCCCTTTGGAGTTTGACACCCCTGGTCTAGTTTTCCCTGGAGTGTTAAAAGTGAAAAAAAATGCAGGTCATATTTTGACTGATTTTGAAAATTATACACATCTTTCAAAATTTAACATAATAATTGGATTATACCTCTTACAGTTGTGTACTTGGTGCCAATTAGTAACATGTTAAATAGCTACTGCAGCACAACCTCCCTGCTTCATAAGACATATCCTCACGTTGTGTTGTTTTGAGCTTTTCTGCAGTTTCGCTTCTTGTCCACATTTAAATGCAGCATCATTTCCATTAACTGTGTACTGTTTGGATGCATCAGGATGTGCAGTGTAAACAGAGCTTTTGGCTCATCTGGTACCCGCCAGTCACTGAGTGCGTTTACATGCCTACCCTTAACTGATTTTGCAGAAACTCGCAATTACATGCCTGATTTCTCATAGGCAGTTACGTCTCGGTAGATACAAAACATATGTACTATCCAAAAATACATGAGATTTTTAACCTACTCCTTTGCCTACAATACCTGCAAATGCAGAAATCTTTCCTTCTTTTGATGATTGTGGATCGTTTTCATGAGTTTTTAAGTCTTATTGCTGCTATTCTACTCTTACTTCCGTTTATAACGCATACTTCATGACCACTTTGGACATGTGCAAACCAGACCTCAGACAGACGGAAAAAACGCAGATACGGGAGATACCGGTTTATTGGGCAAAAACCACCTTCTCCGATGGGCTTTCTCAAAAACTGTTTATGACCGTATTTTTGAATACTCAAGATGATTATTGAAAATCATCTTATTGAGCAAAGCGTCACAGATGCTGGTTCGAGCCTCGGCTGGGGCAGGTGGCATTTCTGTGTGGAGTTTACATGTTCTCCTCGTGATCGCGTGGGTTTTCTCCGGGTGCTCCGGTTTCCCCACAAGTCCAAAGACATGCGGTATAAGTGAATTGATTAAAAACTATTGTCCATAGTGTTAAAGTGTGAATTAGTGTGTGAATGTTTCCCAGTGATGGGTTTTGGCTGGAAGACCATCCGCCGCGTAAAACAAATGCCAGAGAGTTGGCGGTTCATTCCACTGTGGCGACCCCGAAATGGAAAAAGCCGACATGAAAATGGATGGATGGATGGATCTTATTGAGCATAAACTGTTAATTTAAGTGCATGTAAACAATCTTACCTTTTAGCCTCTGAGAATTACATAGATGTTCACGTGTAATAATTTTAGTGCAAAATTTGTGCAGAATGTATGTACTTTGCTCATTTAGATTTAAATTGGAATTTTATTTATTCTTATATTTTTGTTGTCCCTCATGACATTTAGATCTAATATATTTTACTTACACCAAAATTTTAATTGTTCATCTTAATTGCTTAACTCTATGATGTTTAAATGCTTTATTTGTCAAAAACTTTTTAATTACTAAATTGCCAAAGATCACCAATTAAAGAAAGAAAAGAGAAAACCAATAATCTTATGAACACCAGTGCTCAATCAATGTTAATTAAGTAATACATATTTTAAGAATTACATTACTGGCAGGCACACCTTTTTTAATTCCAAGAGTTGTAAGGTTTTATTTTTTAATAGTTCTGTGATGTGTCTGATTTGAGTGTCACATAAACTGAAGGCTAAACAAAAACCAAGAAAAAAAAGTCATGACTCAAACTGTAGCTTGTGTTTGCTGCTCAGCTTTATTGTAGTGTCACCATCTGCTTTTTAAATATTCTGTGTAGTTATAAATGTTAGTTATATGAGAAAATGTGTCTAATAATCACTTTATAGATCATTTTTATAGAATATCATTATAATCAAAATCTTGTGGTATGTTTACTGTGGTCTAGTTTGAGAGAATCAAAGGACATTATGTGAAAAACAGTAAAGGGTCACGAAATAGAGTTATTTATCTATGCCATTACAAAATCTGCAGGTCTGTTATTAAGTAGCTCATCTATCAGTGCTTCTAAACCAAGTCTAAAAGGGTAAAGAGAAGGAATTCTGTTTAGGAGGGAAAAAATAGTGATGATAAATCACAGGCGCTCAGTTCTCAATGAATTAATGGCTGTTATTCATCATTGAGGGAAAAACGGGAAGTTGTGGGCTGTTTTTTTAAGGTGATATAGAACCTATGCAATGGTGTGTTCACTATTTTGTTTTTTGTCAATCCAAGCACAATTAGATGATATTAAATGGAGGCACAAAAGGACTAATGTTTTCTCTTTTAACCACATCGGTCAGCAAGGCAAGCCCACAAGCTTTATTTCTTAGATTCGAATTTGTTATGTGGATAACACGCTTTCTCATTGTTCTGTTCCTTGTTCAACTTACATGGGTCAGGTAAAATGCTTTGCTTTTTTTGCTGTAGGATGAGGGAATTTGTCTTTCACAAAGTCAACCATCGAAGGAATGTGGAGAGAAAAAAACACTAGGTTTTATCATTTTTTTTTTATTTTGCGGAAAGGATTTTCATTGAGGTAGATTAGCATGAAATTAATTTGATTGGAGAGTGTTTCCAATGTATTTGCATACATTGAGGAACAGTTTTTTGCATTCTTTTCCTTAATTGAGTATAACTTTTGGCAGTCCTGTAGTATTTTATATGTTTTAAAAAATAGTTTGAAAAGTCGTGCACACCATTCGTTTCAATGGCATTTTCGCCAGGATGTCATCTCCAACATGGCCGACATCCGGTTTGATGACTCGCTGTGAAAACACTCAATTCATCATAAGCCACTGCTTTGTTGAAGAGACATTTAGTGCATATTTTAATGCCTTTTGAATTATTTAAAATGTTAGAAAAACATTCACAGATGTTTACATTTTAAGGGGGAATTTTACGCCTGCATGATCTCGCTGTATCTCTGTATCCCTGCAAATATGACACAAATAACAGAAACGTGTGTACAAAGAGGTTGAGCGTTTGTTTAGATGTTCTTATTGATTTCGCATGAGTCTGAGAGCGCAAATGAGCAGAATGTACAGTTTTAGCTGCGTGTGAAATTGAGGTGAATTCGAGGAAGTTTAGAGTGTGTTGATCAAAGAGGAGCTTTGGAACAGTGCTTTGAAGTACCAGACTCCCAGCTTTGTTTTAGGCTCTGTGCATGCTGGGAAGTGTCTGCCTGGCAGAGGCGCAGAGGGCAGAGGCGGATAATATATCACTGCATATTGCCTGATTAAGGGAAATTAAAATATGCAGCTTTGGGCTTTCTAATTGCTTAGATAACACACTCAAGCTGGCAGAGTTCAGAAGAGCCTGTTTGTTTGGACTCGAGAGAAGAAAAACAAGGACTTTACAATCAGAAAAGAAGAGCACAATATGGTTGGGATTTATAGAAGGGTTTATGGCTGGTTTAACTTTAAATGGCACTTCATGAATATGAGGCAGTTTTATTCCAAGTGCACTTCAATGCAGACATGTAGCTAAGGACTAATGCTGTGTTTAACAGAAACAAACAAGAATTTGGTCCGATGAGTTTACTCGCATATTAAATTCCCAAAGCAGCCACAAACAGTGGGAATCCAAGCTCTCGCTCCCTCTATTGTTTCAAATTGACAGACATGGATTGTTACTCAAAAAAAAAAGGTTGCCAGATTGCTTGGGCTTCTCTAGAAGATTCTGCCCATAAATTTCCTGTGTCACATAACATTTGAGGCTGCAAATGGCTTCTAGGAGATTACAGAGGTTATCCACCTTCTTGATCATGCCATCTCTGCTGCCAGGTTGGTGTTATATGTCCTGTTGCGTACAAAAAAAATCAGCAAGTTAAAATATTTAAACCTAAGCAAAGAATGTGGATCAAGTCTGCATTATTCACACCTTTCACGCCATTTTATTCGTAGGCTATACACCAAGGAGTGCAAGATCACGTCTTCCAATTAACTTAAAATGTAGATCACTCGCACTTGCTGCGTCATCCACACTTGGTGTTAACACAACATAAGAAGTATCTGCATCAGGCGAGTTTTGTTGAAGGGTGCTTATTATGAAAAGTCAACTTTTGGAAGGTGTTTAGACATTAATCTGAGCATAGAAGTTGTGAACACACTCATTGTTGTTGTTAAAATGCATCAAGGAAAATGACATCAACACTCAAGATGAAATTAAATGTAAAAATGGCTCGCCACACTGTCAAACCCATCTTGCTCTTTTTCACTTGTCTTGGCTCCGCCCCAGTCTGGACAGGACTGAAACTGAACTATTTGTTCAAGTGCTTAAAAGGACAGTTTTATACAAACATTTGAAAAAGGTCTGAAAGGGTTTTTTGAATTGGAACTTCACTCAACATGTGCCATAACATTAAAAATGCATCATAGCAACAAAACATACTATTTGATTTTGAGCTAAACTGGACGAGGTGGTGGTCCTACAGGAATTGAGTTCTTTTGCTTGCTTACTAAATGTTATTTTAAAGTTGATTCTCATTTCAGTAGTTTTGAAAGTACACAACTGTAAAAACGAAACACAACCATGTAAGAAGATTGTAGATGTGGAAATAAACAAACAGATATTACCACTTACTATTTGCCATTTTAGCACACCCTAGGTTTCCATGTAGATATGCTGGATCTATCCATAAATGGGTTTTCTCATGAATGATACAATAATCACAGAATCAACTTCAATTCTCAGCTGTCTTTCTCTTGGGCCATTTTCCAATTACCCCCACTCGTTCCTCTAATTAAAGAACTACATTCAAACTTGTTGCTAATCATGTTTCATTACAAAAATGTTCAATTTTACCAGAAGTAAAACTGGCATATAAGAAATATAAGGTTGCAGAAGCTGGAACAAGTAGTGCTTTTGTTAATATAACGCTGGAATATGAGCCATTCTTCAGTGTTCAGCATTAAAAACTGCACAGATAAGATTTAACTCCAAAGTAAAGAAAAATATTATCAGAAAAAACAATCAATGCAAAATCATTGTTCGCTTGAATATAAATAACTTTCATTATGAAGTATGTGTGTGTGTTTTTGTAATTAACAACGTTTAAATGAACAATTTTAATTTACAATTAGAAATGACGTTTTTGTTGACCTTTATTTTCATACTGATACTAGTTTGAATCATAGGGATCTGCTGGTGTATGAGAGGACCTGGAAGAACCCAAGCACTGGAAAGAGATGACAACTTCACTTGATCTTGGTTAAGATCTTTGCTGGGATCTTCCTGGCTGAGAGGTGATAGACTAGCTCCTGTGCTGCATTTACACTTATAACAAACTGTTAATAATGGCTTGTGACAGAAAAACTACCAACCTACCTTTTACCCAAAGCTAGCAATAATTGGCACCAGAAGAGGCCCATGACACTATTACTAGGGTGAATAACACATCTAAAATTACAATAAAGTTAATTTTATAGAGAAAATAAAAATGCAAATCAAAACCATCCTCATGAGTAAAGCTTTTAAGTGCTGATACATTAAAAGTATGGCATAAAATAACAGTCCTAAAATAGACATGATGTTTTTTTTTGTAGAGTATAACTGCAATTAGATATTGAAAGAAAAGGATTTGCACCTATATATGAACTCACCACAGCAGAAAAAAAACAGACCACAGACATACGCTTCAGTCAGAGCCTGTGTGTGTACTTGTGTGTAAATCTGTGCGTCCCATATGTCTCAGCTCGTCTATCCGTCCAGTAGTCTGCAAGAGGATTTGTGCTCCTGCCAGTCAGTCGGTCCATCTCTGGCTCTCATGAGAGCGGGCTGTTTCACGTCCAGACAGCCTCACCTCAGTGGTTCCCCTCTTCTGCTATCCATCTTGTATTTTACGATGGTGCCTGTCCGTTGAGACACTCGCGTCGCAAACACTGTGCTGGCTTCCACCAGTCCCCACTGTGGCACCGACAGATGGTGCAGTCATCCACCTTCACTTCGATGCCCGCTGGGATGATTGTCGTTCCAGCAAAGCAGTTTGGACCTGTCACATAGATGGACAAACAGAGAGGAATTTACCAGAACGTGCACCACTTTATTCCATAAAGGTTGTTAATACTGAACAACACAGCTTGATATTTGAATATGGAATATTTCAACTCTCAATATTTCAATTTGGACAGGACCATAGGCTTGGGATTCGAACCCAGGCCACCCAATGTGGCACTGCACCTTACATGTCCTGCTCACCAGGGAAATGAGAATTCTTTATGAGAAAATTTTTTTCCAAGAAAGCAAGGAACAATCTAGCAGACTCCCTTGTGAAATGAATAGGGAAGAGAATAAAACTGTGTCATTGACTAACTTCTTCAGGCAGGGTGTCAACCACCTTGTTAGGACATCAACTTTACAGCAGAAATAAAAGTAATTTCTATCAGTAATTGGTTTAAGTTATAATAAGACTTGTGGTTAGTTAAGAACATTTTCATTTAAGTAACAGCAACAGACTTGCGAATAGCAGGTCTAGCAGGTTGGGGTATTTCGTTTGCAAAAATTCTAATTCACTCTTGAAAAACGAATGGCTAATTTAATGATTTTTAACAAAATGCATTTTTTGTATGCTAATTCACATTTCACGCAATCCTGCTCCTTCTGAGATGTGCAAGCAGAGAAAAAGGCTCTGATCAAAAAGAAAGTAAACATGGACGAGAATGTGATTTTAGGCATTTGTATGGCTTTGTCTCAGTTTATTTCCGATTGGAGCAGACATCATTTCAAACAAATCATATCAAGAAGAAGGCAAAGAAGAAATAGTTATTAGTTCTATTACCTCCTTTCCTTCCACTAACTTCTTTGAGGTCTATTGTCAGCCATGATTATTGCTAAACTTCCCATTCACACCCAGAAATACAAAGTTTGGCTGATCAGTGGCTGTTCAGACTGAGGTCACGTTGCAAAATATCGGATATGTATCATACCAGGACCACTTAATAAAGTTTCTGTATTGCCTGTATCAAAATCTGAATTGAGCTGTTCACACTGTCCTGAAAATATCAGGTAAAAAATGAGCATTCAGGCAAAAAATCTGATTTGGGTCTCTTTGAACAGCAGTCTGAACGCAGCCAAAAGCTTGTGTGACTTATTGTATCTCAAAGCTTCTGTGTTCTTAAAAAGAAATTAAATTGTAAGTTGTTTTTAGTGGCATTTAAAGATGGAGTAAAATGTAAGGCTTTGTTCACAATGCAGATAATTGAGGCCTAAATCAGATTTCACACTCCTCTAGTAATTTTTGACCTGGACCAAAGTGATTGGTTAGAACTAGGTCACTTTCAGATATAGTGCAAAATCTAATAGAGGGCTAATATTTCACCTGTCTGCAGTGTTTCCTAATTGGGGTCTGCTAACAACCAGTGTGAGAATGGATCGCACCTCTGGCTCGTAACAGGGTTGCCTATATTAGTTGTGTCAAGGAGGGAAAGGTGGTTTTCTCCAGGATATCTCATGCTACAGTCAGAGGAGGAGCCTGGAAGAGCAGGAGCTAGATAGGCCCTTGACTTTCCCTTCTGACAGCACCAGGGAAGCAGAACCAGAACAAAGTGTATTTGCTAGCAGACCCACAGCACAGAGGGGTTTCTTTTCATTTTATTGGATAATTTTCTCTCTCACACCTTAATCCCCAGAAGTCCCACTGCACTTTTAATACAGTTTGTTTTTGTTATTAAATAAATCCACTCTTTGGGATATAAGCTTATTATTTCTTTAACTGTGTGTTGTGTTTCAGTTTCTCATGTGTCTACAATCTGAATGATTAAATCAGATATGTGTGACATTTATCAAACATTTCTATGGGAATTCTGTTGTTACACGAGGTGTAAAATATCTGTAAAAAATTAATTTTAAAGGCCTTTTTAATTTTACGGAATTTCATGAATTACAGGGTTTTATCTGTTTTTTGAAACTCTTGTAGCTTTCTGGGATAGGATGCCGATTGAACAGGTCACAGAATAGACCTAACACCTGCTGGCTATTGTTAACTTTTTTCAGTTGCTCAGTGGAGATGGTGATGCTTGCTCTTTTGTGTTAAAATTTATGAATACATTATAATTTATGTTTGATTGTTGATACCCATGATATTTACTTCTTGATACACATTTTGATTGAATACAGAATATCTGTTACATTTTATATGAAATAAAAGAAAACTAATTTTAAGTCCCCCCCCCCCCCCCCCCCCCAGAAATGTCCATTATGTGCCACTACTTTTTTATGCTAGTATTTTGTTTACATTAATGTAAAGCGGTGACTCTTATAAACAAGACAGTTATACAGTAAAATGATGGTTCACATTTCCACCATATTTCCGCTGTAATACTGAGTAAAGCAAGCCTGAGGTTTTATCTCAATGATATTTTAACTGATCAACTCAACAATCAACTGTCTGTGTTTAATGTTTGTAGTGAATGTTTTGTATAGTCCTCCCTTGTACATCCAGCTAGAAATACATTTACAATGTATTAATTTTAACAGCATCCTTTGCAGATTTTTAGGGCTACTCTCGAGTATATATGCAGAACAGACATGGATGTAATTTTTGCTGGCTTTTTTCCAATATTAAAGCTCCTTTGCTGCTCTTTTTTCGTTCCAGTGGGATGCTTTGCATTCTAATGCACCACAGGCTGCAGGGGCTGCTGCACAGGCATGCTGGCTTGAGCACGCTCAGATCGGGCTCTACTCTTGTGGCCTTGCAGCACTGTAAGCTCATCAGATGAGAGTATAAACCACCTAATTACAACTCACCCTTCCACATAATTAAGCAGATCTACATACTTCATCATTTCGGTTCTGACCCAAATTAATATTGTGCCATCTTGTTGGTTTAGTTTTCTTAATGTAAACTTTTACAAACCAGGTACAAATTGTATATGTCCCCTATGATCTATGTTGAACCACTGTGGGTTGGAAGTCAATACAATTTTAGTTTGAAATAAAGAAAGGTTATTCTAGTAAATTCAGAAAAGAAAAGAAGTATTGGTCGATAAAGAACACAAAATGATTCCTTTATTAACTAGCTGTAGCCTACTCTGGATTACTTAAATAAATTATTATAATTACTTTATTTAAAAAATATCCATGCATTCTACATTCCTCTGAAATGCCAACTTTTCATGTTGGTCAGTGAGCAGAAATTATTTCTAGATATGTGTTTTTTAACTGATATGAACCTGGCCAAACAAGAAAATAAAGTGCTCTGCAATTAATTTAAATGACAGCACAGATATCAACACATTAATTTCTAAAAGGCTTCAATTTAGATAGCCACAGGGAAGTGCAATGCCAGTTGTATATCTACTACTAGCACGTTTATTCCTCTCCATGCTGTCTGTCGCACAGCAACTAACCTTAAAAGAATCCAATGCTGCATTTAGTGCTTAAATGGAACTAAATCTATTACAGCGTTCAAGGTATGCAGTAACCCATTTAAATAATGTATTTTCAGCCATTTAAAGGTACACTGTATTACTTTGCTAAATTCAATCTCTTAAAACATTTGCATGGTGCAATTTTGTCTCTGCAGCAGGGTTTTCATGCTTTTCAATCTAGAAATTTTGTAGTGAGGTCTAGTTTATAGTAGATTGTGTATTTGGGTAGCAATTTATAACTACACACTACTAATCAATAATTAAGCATTACCAAATAGGTAATTGATAATTTATAGAGTATTGTTTATTATTATAAGGTGCTACCTGTATTTGTTCTATTAAAAGGCTTTATGTCGTGTATCGATATACATTTACATTTATGGATTTGGCAGACGCTTTTGTCCAAAGCGACTTACATTAGGGGAGAGACAATATGCAATTTGTTACACCGTCAAAGTCTATCTCAGCTTCTCATAATAGAATTGTATCAACTGATCAATAAACCAAAGCAGTGAGGAAGTAGAGGAAGAAAATAAAGACAGAGGGGGGAAAAAAGAAGTTTTTTTTTTTGATATATTTGGAATCGAAGCACATTTTCAAGGCAGATGCCCTTTAAACCTTACTTTAAATGTTTATTCATTTGGTTTCCCATATATTGCTATATTGACAGATTATTTTATTTTTAAACATTGCTGTTTGTGTGGTCTGCCAATAATATGTCCTCATGCAGTTGGCATGTAAAGTAAGGATGTTTGATATTCAATTAAAGGTAATAAAAATAGCAGATTCTGATTTATACTTAATTTAATAGATATAGTAATTATTGTTCTCATTAACAGAAGGCCAGAAAGAACCACAATTCTGATCCGGACCTGTTTTTAAACCTAATATGCAAGTATATATGTAGGAAAATTGAATTCAGGGTGATGATTTTTAAATGTGAGCCTTTATAACACTTTAATCCACGCAATCACTTATCCCAGCTAATAGTGCTTACATGCGAAAACTTAACATGCTCCAAGCATCTTGAAATGTTAAAGCGGATTACATTTATAAACTACAAAGCTGCAACACTTAAATGGGTCATGCCTTGGTGAGCCTTTTTGTTGCTTTTATAGTGATTTATAAGAGTACATTGAATCAAAAATCGAACCATGGAAGTTCCCAAACAAAAAACAAATGAGTTTCTTTATTCGCACCGTTGACAACAAAGTCACAGCCGAATATCAAAGGGCTGATTTCCTTCCCCCCGGAAGTGATGCACTATCCACAAAGCATGCTTTCTCTCGTGACACCCGGAAACCAACCATTGACTGTAAAAGCGTGCAAATCAAACAAAGATGGAAGCGAGCAGCACACAACTTGAACTTGTGTTATTTAAGACAGGAACAAGGACTAAAAGAAGATGTTCAATTGCAGGGTGTACAGAAACCAAACATCTTTATGACTCTGGCTCATAGAGGTAAGGTTTATAATAGTGTTCTCTCCAAATGCCATTATAGTGTCTATCAATGTCGCTAGCTCTGTGATCGTGTGTTAGGGTTAGGGTTAGTGACTCTGCTCATAATTAATCCCTCTAATATCTCAAATCTACGTTGACCGTCAGACAGTAACTTTGCATACACATCACAAATATGCAAATACCTAATCAAAAGGTGATTAACTGGCAAATGGTTACAAAGTTTGCCGAATGATAATCTCAGCTCTTTTCTGAAATAAGAGCGGGCTAGAAAATTAGGAGATTAAATGCGATCTAAAAATTTAATCTAAAAATAGAGACTTTATAAGTAAAAGAATCACATCTCAATCAGACCAATCTGTTTTCGTCTATGGATATTAATGTCAAATAGGCTTTATGGTGGGTTTTTTCGGTGGGATAATCGTTGTAAATGTGTTTTGTAACTTCTAAACGTGTTTCACATTATTCAAACACATATTGCACGTATCCGCTTGAAGCAGCTGCTATGTGAAAACATTTTGATTGATTGATAATTGACTAAAAGTAAGTGGGCATATTTCATTCAACACGTGCTTAATGATCCTCGTTTGAGTCACAGAGGTGTGCTGATGCCCCTCCCACAGCTGAAAGGCAGTATTTAGTCAAACACAGGGCCACATGTTTTTGTCATAACAATATTATTATTCTAGCATTCATTAATTGTTTTATCATGATTTTAAGTATTTAATGATTCTCTTTCTTTGTAAAATACATTCATGATGTTCATGATGGTTTTAATGCCTGCACTCAAGAGTTTACTGCTTACCAGTTTTTCAATTATAGTACCGAGATGCCTCCATTACAACAAATCAATGACCGACAGCAGTTGATTAGTAAATCAGTGTAAGGACTATGACCTTAATCACCAATATACAAATACTGAAGCTTATACCTACATCTTATATCAATATTGACCTGCTTTTTAACATGGTTAGGTTTTTGGTTTTGGTTATTTTCAGCTCATTTTAAAGTCATGTTTTGCAGAATACCTGGAGAGTCTTTTTCTCATACATGCCAATGTAATATCACTGTAAGCTAAAGTGGTGCATCACCCTCAAACTAACGGAGAAAATATTTCAGCATACATGTAATTCAAGGCCATTCCTGAAGACGAGAACCCTTTATAAAGTTGATTTGCTTTGACATGCCAGTTTTCCAGAAATACAGTTATTTCTCTCTGCCAGTAAAAGTCATTTGTGCCGCACGCTTGAAAAGAGTTCAAGCTTCATGACCTTTCTTTTACAGTGAGGGGAAACCACTAGATTGCCTTTTAACCACATCACAGCCATGTTAACAGACCTGCAGTAGGGTGACGGGGTTAGGGGTGCACAAATTGCTTTACTGGCTCGTGCCTTTATATTCTGCACACTCCTGAGACCCAAAGAGTCTTAAATGCACTCAAATATTTGATTTCCATCAGTAAAAATTATGAGCTGCTGGCAAAAGTTCAAAAGACAAGAAATGAAGTGGAGTGAAGAGACAAATGAGATCTGGGCAAACCGAGAGCAGTTATACATCATCCAATTGAGAAGAGTGACTGCAGCAGAAGGACACCTTGGGCAGAGGAAAGCTATCACTCAGTAAACTATATTCTTTAACCTTATAAATGTCACTTCTTGGACTATTCAATTATACATGTAATTCAGAAAAAGAGAACTAAAATCTACAAAATAAATTTGACTAAATATCACATGATGGTTTGCTTATTTGATGAAGACGTCGCATTTAAAGCTGCTGATGACTCTAAGACTGATGTTAAAATATTTCAAATGCCAATTCATTAAGTTCTTTATTTCTGATTGTTAATGGAATAGTCATAGATGAGGAAAAGGAAAGGCTTGACAATTGTATTTGTATTCCACATTTTCACGCTCATTGGCAACTAGGGAATATCAAAACAGGTCCGAGATGAAACAAACATAATTTAAGAAATATCTTTCACAGGAATATACCTCTTTTGTTAATCTGGTACCCATGGGTACACATTTGTCTGTTTGATAAATCAACAAATAAAACGTTTATTAACCTGTTATCTAAATGAAAATATTTTAAAAAGAAATTGTTATTTTGGTGTTTCATATTCAACTGAATACTTGCTCGTCTCTGAGATATGTTGACTTCCAAACACATTTTTGATTCATGGTAGCGATTAAATTAGACAGTTGATAATTTTTTTCAATATAAAATTGTTCCCATATAATATATTTTTCTTCTCCCAGAAGCGGAATAAATGAATTTTTGACTTTTTGTGTTTTTGTATTGAAAAATTAGTTTTTTTGACAAACAGGTTTTTTTTATTTTAATGCGATTAACTATTGGTTTAAAAGGTGCTTCTTAGAACAAAATGTATAAATCATGTTGATTACATTCTGTAATGCATAACATGTGATACATAACATAAACATGTGTTTTAGTCATAATAATAATTCATGCAGGCCTTTCATGAAGTTTCATGAAATTTGGAAGATTTATTTATATGTTTAATAAATTTCGGTGCATGCTTTCAGTGTGTGACTGCTTGCATAGTAGCTCAGATATATTTATATAATTAGTAAAATCCAAAATATGTTTCTTAGTTTTTAAGTAAACTGTCAACACATGCCAAAATGCGTATGAAGTGTTAAAAATGACTGTGATCAATTTTATGTTTTTCCAGAAGCTGTTAAATTAAGATAAGACTTTTTATGTCATTTTGTATTGACCCCCCTCCCCCCACACTATAAACAGCATTTTTAACACTAATGCCATATATTGTTGTTTTAAAATACTCTATATCAGAGAAGTACCAAACATTTCATATAGGCACCATTTATGTGAAATTATCATTTAAGTTGGATGCATATACGTTAATTTGTCAAAGGTCAAAATTAGTTAAATATATGACCCTTAAAGACACTGATTCTTTTGCTTATATACATTACTTTTCCACACTTTTTTAACCCATCTGTTCTTCTACTATCAGATAATCGTTATCATGGTGTTGGTCTGTTGCCCACGTCATTGCTCCCAGATAAGCCCTCAACCTGCAAGCAAGCGATCGCCATAGTAACTAGTGAAGCCAAGGAGAGTTGCTTGCCCACGACTGGCTCACCCACATAGAAACATGGCCAGTTGTCTTTTCATCAGGGACAACTGAGCTCAAATAAAAATGTGTTTTTTTACAGCTGCATCGAGAGCTAAGCTTTAGATTTTTTTTTATATAATTAGCAATTAGGAGAAAGCTAGCACATCACTTTTCGTCTGTAGGCTATTTGGCAGTTTTTAAGGTTCACGTTCAATTCAGCATAAACGTACTGCTCTCCTGAGAGGTTTGTGAGGAGAGGATCTAAACAAGTTTCACATTTTGGGTTTTGACATGACTTGTCAAATACGTGAGCTCTGTTTACGGAAGATGAGTTCTACTGTAAAAAACACTGCATTTTGATGGGCTTCAACTTAAGTATTTTTTTCATTTTGCATTCTGCCAGCTCTGACATTTTCCCTGACATCTTACGACTCAGTTCATTGAAGTGGAATAATCGGAGAGAAGAATGAATAGCTTTAAGAACATCTCTAAATTGTTTGTCTTGTTTCATTCTTAAATTGCATCCAAACAAAGCCTCTTCTTTAATTAAAAGTCTCATTATGATCTCCTTAAATCCAAAGTTTGTCATCTTAAGAGTAGGTTTGTGTAAATCTGTATTTGAAAGTTCTACAGTCCCCCCCAAGAGAAGAAAATAGAAAGCAAGTGTTCATTTTATTGGAATAAAGAGCAAATATCAGAATATAATGCAATGTAATTTCTCTCCATCTTTCATATGAACATTCATGAATTGGTTCCATTGATGCACTCTGTGAATGTGGTCAAATTTAAGCTGTGAAAGTTTTATTATTAATAATAATGTGTTTAAGGCTTTATATCTCTGTAAATGATCTTGATGGCAGACTTGGTGAGTCCTGCGGGGCTCCACTGAAATGCCAGTGCCACAGGCTTATCACTGAGCCCTGTCTGCCTAGATTATTTCTCTCTCGGCCTGGAGGCAAGCGGTGTGTCTCATGTACACTTGTGTTTTTCTTTCCCTGCTAGTAAAGCATAAACATCAGTCGGTCTCAAGTTATCATCTATTTATTTAGACCAGGGGTTTCCAAGGTTGGTCCTCGAGGGCCTCGGCCTTTAACCAGCATTAACCAGCATATAAAGCACCTGATCACACTATTTAAGGGCCTCTTTGTTTGTCTGAAACCAGATTAGTGTGCATGCTAGAAAAGGTTGCGAATAAAATGTGCATGACTGTGACCCACTTTGGCCACCTCTGCCTTAGACCAAAACAGTGCATCCTTCAAAATGCACGTCATTGTGTGTCAAAAGCAAAAGAAAAATGTGATTAAATCAATATAAAAATGTGTATATTTATATTAAACATTTTTTAAAGTTGCATTATGCATACCATATACATTTGCAAATGTCAATTGATTTCTATAAACAATATACCAAATTTTTGCAAAACTGTTTTTGTTTATTTTACACATGAAAGGTGTTTATGTAAAAACCAGGTTGTATTTGAAAACTTAAGAACATTTAAATATTGAGAGGCAATTTCGTACCCAGGGCGTCACAGTGGCGCAGTGGGTAGCACGGTCATCTCACAGCAAGAAGGTCGCTGATTCGAGGCTCGTCTGGGTCAGTTGGTATCTCTGTGTGGAGTTTGCATGTTCTCCCCGTGATCTCGTGGGTTTTCTCCGGGTGCTCCGGTGTCTCCACAAGTCCAAAGACATGCGGTATAAGTCAATTGGGTAAGAACGATTGTCCAAAATGTTTGCGTGTGAATGAGTGTGTGTGAATGTTTCCCAGTGATGTGTTGCAGCTGGAACGGTATCTGCTGCGTAAAACATATGCCAGAGGAGTTAGCGGTTCATTCTGCTGTGGCGACCCCGCAAGGGAAGAAAGCCAACAAGATAATGGAAGGATGGGTGGATATCGTACCCAAACATTTGTATAATCAAACATCTGATCATGGCAGCAAGCACCAACAACCATATGTATTTAATAAAGTGTATTTGATTTGATGAGTTAGAACTAAATATAACATTCAATTAAAACCAGTGAATCAGAGTTGTATTTGTCTCTTACAAAAACACTTCAAGGATTCCATAAGATATCAGATATTTTCTATTCAGTTGCTAAATAATAAACAGTAAAGACGTCCTTGGTGAATCATTAAATCCACTTCATTATTAACTGGGGCACTCAGATAAAAACAAAGAAGTAAAATAAACTATGTTTGTGGCTCTTGATACTTTAAAGGCTTTTGAGACACAATTAGCAGTGCACGAAACCTTCTTTTTTCCAGTTGTTCAGAACCTCTTCTTAATCAACTCAATAAAGTCTTCCTGACTCTTTTAAGTTCAATCCATATTGTTGGCAATAATTACTGGCTTTTAATGGTGTACAAGCCAAAGACGAGTTTGTTACAGGCTGATTATCGATTCTAAGAGAGAATAAGAACTTTTGTTTTGTAAAATCATAACAAAGATAAAAAGAAAATAATAATTCAACATGTTTACCTATATCTTAACAAACCTGAGGTTGATGTGGTCGTTATTGTGTAACATGATCATTAAAGATAACTCATCTGCAGGTTTCTTCACCAATTAGCTGTCTGCCAATCAACATTTAATCCATCCTGCTAATTCCCCAAGCATTCGTTTCCGTATCTGAATAATTCTGTCGTCTTCTTTTGCTTTCAGTGATCTAATGAACAATTGGAATCCAATGAGCAATTTTGTGATCTGGAAATTACTGACTTGTGCTTCAAAGAGATGAAGTGTTCCCATTGACCAATTAATCCATCTAATCAAGGTCTTAATCAATGAAACACTGTTTATTTCAATCACCAAACACCCGTCTAGATATTGGGTGGTGATGACCTCATCTAATAGAACGTTTGATTGGATTTTAGCCACCCGTGCACAGAGCACATCTTTTTCTCTTATTGGGAATATGGAGAGGGGACACTACAGCTGTCGCTGACGTTACTGACAAAACAAAATATCAGGAGTTGGTTTACACCATGAAGCACTGTCAAAGCATTCAAGGAGCTACATTGGCTGATTTGTTTGCTCTTCATTGTTGTTTGTGTAGACAGGAAAATGTCTGTCTTCTGACTGGAATATGTGTTCAAAATTCCAGACATGCACCAGAACACAGGAGCTTTCCTAAACTGTTGAACTAGCCTTCTGGTTTGGTTATGTTCTTCAAAATCAGGATGCTCGCACAAAAATCCTGGCTCTTGAGTATATATGGTCTCTTTAAATGGTACACACTCTGAACTGTACTCCTGATGCACAGCTGCAAGAGCTAAACAGGGTATCAGTCTAAGTACTTCTCTGTATTTACAAAGTATCTACACTGCATATGTGTACTAATGTAAAAGTATCGGATGGATAACAGTGCTCTAGGACTTACAAGTTACTTATGATCACTATTGCACAAGTTACTTATCATTTATTATAATGCAGGGGGATTCCAAAAGAATACCACAACTTTGAAAATGGAGCACTCTGCAAAGACAAAAAAAGGGAGAGCTACAATCTTTCTGTCATCGTTTTAAGGAAGTTCTGAAGTTTCATTTGGTTGCTCTTTTGGTCGCTGACATAGATTATGATGTATTCATCATGTATTTAATTAAATACAGATTTCAAAGTTGGAGCATTCTTTTGGAATCACACTGTACATACAATTTATTACTACATTTCAAAAGAAACACAACAATATTACTTTCTCCTACCTTAATTTTCAGTTACTTTCAACAGCTCAATACAAAATGTAATTAAATGCATGTCGTATTTGTTGTTGCATAATGACTGTAGTGGTAGTCTACATGAAAAAATATACAACAAAGCATCAAAATGAATGATACCCAGAACATTATTTTGGCCAAAAAAGATTACTCTTGCTTTTCATTTTTACTTTCAATTTTACCGATAACATGTTACCTTCTCAATTACGATCTCTGTAATACTTCTAGTATGTTTTGTAAAAATAGTTTTTTATACATTTGGTTTTATGGAAATGTAAGTAATGGGTGGGATCACCCCGTGGCAAAATTTCCCAAACACTGTGGAATAATTTCACTTTGCTGCAGCTTTACTAATCTGCATATGGAAACCCCCAGGCAAAAATATGAATATTTGAAAGATTTTCTTGTGAGAAATGGTCTGAGATACCAACTTCAAGGTCTTTAATCTGATTGTCATGCACAGTATCACCACACGGATCCACCTCTGCTTCTGAAACGGTAATAATGGCTTCTAATGTAGATGGTGCAACAAAATGGGGAAAATGGAACACAACTTTGAGTACACCTTTCAGGTATTTTTGCAGCTTCTTGAGCATATATTAAGAAACAAGATGTTCTTACCATTTTTACAGATGGGGCAGCACTGTTCTGGCTCATACACGGGGTTGACACACTCTGGTACTGCACAGTCAGCAACCACGCAGTGCACTTCATTATTTGGCTCGCAGCGACACCATTCACAGGGCGAAGGCTGAGGAGAAACACCAGAAGAGCTGTTTTGAGCATTACTTTTCATCTGAATTGAAATAGTTTGAAAAGTTTTCTCTCAAGGTGAACATCAGAGCTGATTTTGAACATGTAAAATGGGTCATTAGCCAAACTTGACTTTTGATCTAAGCAGCTTTGCATAAATTGGGTTTCTACTACAATTAAGTAAACCTAGCTCTTTCTTAGATCAAGTTTTTGATTTTCCCTCTCCATTAAATCAAAAGTGCTACCATCGGTTATGGCTTGCACTGGTCAAATGCACACTTCAGCTCAATTGTGAGCTCGTTTGGAAGACTAGAGTAAATTTTCTTCGTTCTCAGCACCTGAGCTCAGCTGAAGTGATCGATAGGTTTGCTTTGGATTCTCAAATAGATTTCCTAGAGGCTGAAGGTGCGACCTTTTCTACCAAGTGTCTTCCACATCCTGGATCAATGATCTAAGAGTGTCCATCTGGACATTCAGTTTTGGCACATTTCTTACCATTTAAAAATTTTATATTAATTTTACATTAGTGTAAGTCAGATGTTTGGGTTTTTATTGTAATTTGGGATTTTTTTTTATTGTGCAATTTTTAGGTGTGTTACTTTTTTAACAGAAGGGTTACCTTTGCAGGTCTCTCTGATACCCTTAAAATGTAAAAAAAAAATATATATATATTGTAATAGAAATTTACATTCATTATAATGGGTGTTGATAATTATCTATTTTGGCATTTTAAAATGATATTGAATGTATGTAAACAGTCTTAGCCTGGGAAGGAGGCGACTGGGTGAGTGGGTGGAGTCTCCGTGCAGCGATGGGGCTGTCCCCTAGGGAGAGCTTAAATGCGCGCGCGCGGAGACTTCGCGTCCTCTTTTCCCCCGCCTTTCTTCCTTCTGGACTTTACCTGTAGCTTTCCGTAGTCTTTCTTTAGAGCACCGTTTCAGGTTTTGTTATAAAATAAAGTTGCCGCTGTTGCTGTTGTTCTATACCCTGCCTCTGGAGTGATTTTCTACGAGAGAGAGTTTAATATTCTACGACAATATATATATATATATATATATATATATATATATATATATATATATATATATATATATATATATATATATATATATTTTTTTTTTTTTTTTTTTTTTTTTTTTTTTTACATTTTAAGGGTATCAGAGAGACCAATTGTATGACATTGTTATCATTGTAATTCTGCCATCTTTATTTTTAAATGCATGGAAATAACAATTGTTTTGCCAATGACCAAATTAGCTGCAGCTGTAGTAAAAAAGCTTTTTTCCAGACATAATCTAGTCACGATTCTGTACAGAAGCCAGACCTGGAGTGCATTCAAGTGATTCATGTTAAAAACTGCAGAACTGAACTTTAACATCCTGGCTATAAGAAGTTAAATATTTTTTCCACCAATAGGAATGCGAAAATGATATCTGAACTAAATCCGGTACCGGTAATCGTTATTGTATTTCTCATTCATATTAAATCAGATAAAAATATTAGTATATATATTTTTAAACATCTTAACAGTGACATAGAAATTTCACATGTCTTTCTTCTTAAACAAAACATCTTATTCAAGCTATGGTGTTGGAACCAAGTTTCTATAAAGTTCCTAGATTGAGTTACAAAACCATAATTCAATTGTATGTGTGTTTGTTTTTTGTCTCATGTGTGCATTCTGAATATTAACTGTTTACTTAAACATAAAAAATATATAAAAATAAATGTTTTTAAATGTGTTTTAATTAATACAAATACTGTAAGTGCAGAGAATGATTAATTTGAATTATGTGGAATTGGATCACATGAACAGGCAGGTGAATATTTCCTGTTTGGTAGGTAAAAATGGATGGGTGGGTATGCTCACTTTCTTTTTACCGTTATAATTTTGATCTTTGGTTTCTTCTGAATGTGGTTTTATTTTACACCTTTGCCTTTTGTCACGTTCAATAATTATTCAAAATTCTATATCGCGCCGAGGACTTCATTCCCACCACCACTTAGTGGTGAATGGGAGCCGCTGTATATTGTATACAACATAGATTTTTAGCATAAAGAGCATTTTATGCCAAAGCATTGTAAAATATTGGTAGTCTATTGTTCGGTACAAAATAATCTGACTTAAAAAGCATTAATTAAGCTAAGCAAAAAAACACCAAAAGCCTCCAGGTGGTCTCCAAGTGGTCTTCTCTTTGTTAAAGATTTATATATTTAATGAAAGATTGAATTTACAGGGTTAAATGTACAAGTACCTTTTGGAAGTTGCTGTTTTATAGTTAGATATATAGTTAATCCTAATCTGATTAAAATACCTTATTTCAGAGGAAATGCCTCTAGTCTTAGAATGACTTGAGCAATTTTACACCTGAGCAGCTACGTTTAGATTGGTCGATATAGAGAGAGTGAGTTTAATGCTGATGGTTTTATCTCAGCCCTCTGTTCTGCTCCAGTGAACATTGAGTTCTTCAGCATGGTCTGCATTCGTTCAAGTTCATCAAGATTCAAATGCTAGGCAGGTATGGAGGAAGTATTTAAAAGAACACCAAATGCAGCTTTTGGGCTGCTTTTGTTTATGATCTCAAATCATGTACGGTTGTTGAATGGCAGTACACTCTTGAACTTGAGCTCTCAAACACATGCTACACATCATGTTAATAGTATTCTGGGAAATAAGGTTCCAGGCATGCTGATGACTGAAATTCAAAATCGAAGTGCTTTTCAACTAGGAACACCTATTTGAAAATGAAAACATAATAGGATTTTTAGCAACAGTCAAATACAAATAAAGATCTCGAGCAAATTCCTGCTTTAAGACAAGACGAAATCTTTTCATAGTTCCAGTTTCCCCTGCTCTGTTTGTTAGCTTTTAATCAGGTTTGAAATAAAAATGAATTTTTGTTCCTTAGGCGGTTAGTTCAGAAAATCTATTACAGCTATTAATTTCAGGTGTTTTATAGTGGTGTGGTCTCACAGGTGTTAGTGTTTGGAGAGACATAGACTATCTACTTACTCTCCAGCTCATGCAGATAGAAATGCAATACATTTCAGCTCACAGAGGGATTGTTTGTTTTCTAAACGCTCCATTGGTCTGATTCCTCGTGTTGATGGGATTAAAGTAGCAATTTATGATCATGTCTAGAAATATTTAAAACAAACACTTATTTTACGAGTGTGCACTCACATAAATTAGCCTTAGTAATGCAAACAGATTTGGCAGGATTAAAGTGTACGAGACAAGCTGTCCAAGAGAACGTTCTGAGCTCTAGGGGGCGATAGAAGCCCGGACAGCCTCCTGGTGAGACAGAGTGGTGAAGGGGTTATGGAGGGATTTCACTATGCAAATGACTGATAGCCCATGGAGAAAGAGCAGCTTTTATATGAGAGATGCTGATCATGATTGGGTTAATGCCCGGTCTAATCATCTGCTCCTGCTTATCTCAAAACTTGCTCGAAGAGTTTCACTTCCATGTCTTCCAGTTGTAGAACAGTTCGACAATTCAAAAGACTACCTGGTGGGTAGTCTCAGCCTCAGACCTCATGTCCACGGAACGTTTGCTAAAGGTGTGATGGGTTTGGTGCTTTTTTAATGGCAGGCACTTCAAGATTTCTGAAGTTGTGATCTGATTGGTTGAATTTGTTTTGGAGAACTTTCCAGGAGAAGCGAGTGTCACATTTGTTTTCATTCCAATTGGAAACTAAGTTCTCAGAAACGATTATATACATATATTATATATAATTTTTTTGCTAATTTTATTTAGAATGTATCTTAACAAATTGATTGAACTACACAGTTTCTAAATTATACTTATAGCATGTATAAATTCCGAAATTGATGACATAGATGTTGTGTGTAGGCCCGTTTTAACATATCATTCACAAACACAATGGTCTGCTTGTACAAACCAATTGTTACTTATTTAGTAAGACAACATGAATACTCTGAAATTAACAAATTATGACATGAAGAGTAATCTTTGGTCTATACTGAAACCAGGAGACTCTTTCGAAACTATTCTCTCCACTGTCTCTCCAGCTCCATTATTCACCTTCCAGCAGGTCCCTGGAGATCAGAGAGGACGCTTCAGAGCTTGCCTTCCAACCAGGATATGAGAAATTGCAGGTGCTTCAGTTGGGAAATAACTTCCACTGCTGGAGATGAAACCTTAGCTCAAATACCTTAACCATGTGTGAGTCACATGCAGTCTCTTTTTTTATTTAGGCTGACTTATTGGGATTATATCAAGTGTCAGAAAAGGAACAATGCCCTGTCAGAATCCGAATCCCATGGGAAGGTGAGCTCCCAATATAATCTTTGATATGACATCTAACAAAAAGATTGAAAAAAGTTGGTCTCACAGTTTCATTTAAACTACAGTTCATGTAAAAAGTAGGGTATTCAGTGTGGGAAAACATATACATATGTTCAATTATCCTTTTGTAACAATTAAGTCTGTGAATATTATAGTTTTAATATTATAGTATACTGTGTATGGTTAATAGTTATCCGAAATGTCACAATCTTGCAATATTGTAGCTAGCTTAGTGTTATCTAACCCTGAAATATGTTTTTAAACAGTGTTGGGCTGTCAGGGCCAGCAAGGCCTTCACTGTAGGCCTAAACATAATCAGAAGCTCTGACCTGTTTACCAAAATATATGGACTTTATCACAAGAGTCTATTACAAGAGTCTATATCTTAAACACCATTGTCTATTTTCAGTACTAGTCAGATTTCAAGGAAGCCTGTTGGGTCAGATTTTTATTAATCTCATTGGTTGATGCCCACTAGCCCCAAGGACCAGCCATTTAATTCAGTTATGATTTCCAAACAATGTGACTCTTGATTTTGTGTTCAATAAACGTTTTAATTTTTTCTTCAATAAGTTAACAGAAGAAGAGAAACTGACAAGGTGTCAAAGATTCTTAAAAAGTCATTTGCAAAGCAGACTGTTTTTTTGTACAATTTAATCATTTGGTTTTGCTGTTGAATCATGTTGTTTTTTGATTAAAACTTTTTTTGTATTGTTTATATTTGTTAATCGATTTACTTTTGTTTATTTGAAACCCTTTGTGGTGCAGTAATGCATCTGGTAAACACATCCTGTTTCCTTGCTCCTTTTTACCCTGCATTTACTCTGTGCGTGCATTTTAAAAAAGTGCGTGCACTTTTTTTTTCTTTTTTTTCTTTTTACTTAAAATAACATCTCTGGTCTTTTTAAAAATACACGCACACAGTCAATTATTTGTTTCAATTCTGTTTCTATGAAGACCCCAAAATGAGTCCAAACTTTTGACTTGAGTGGTATTGGTTTCCAGTTAGACCTTTCTTCTCTTGCTGCACAAAGAGAAAAGGTGACAGAAGAAACTTCTGAAGTAATTGGCTGTTACATTCTATTCTCTTTGGCTTTCAATTGACAGAATTATATGAACAAGATCTCTCTGAGCTTTCATTGGTATGTTCTGAAAAAGGAAGCAAGACCTCAATTGAAAGGACTCTCACTATGCTGCAGGAGTGATGCGGTTCACTGCAATAAATCCTTCAGCCTGGGGTATGTGACATTTAAAAGGTCCCATAACTGGTCAAACAGGTTACAAACTGCATGGGTTTTGATGATGCACCCTGAGTCATCATTAGGAAATCCATCACTCACCCATCATTTTCGGTGATTAGCCGCAGCAGAAAGCTCTAGCTCACACTAAAGTGAAAGCTCCACGTCGAGTAAGACTCATATCTCTGCGGGACTCCTCCCACTTCTCTGTGTGTTAGAGTCCTATCACTGCGGGGCCCCTCCCATTCCCGCTGAGCTAAGTAAATACAGTCCTTGCCAAGGAACGGCTGAGGAAATGCCAATGTGGCCCACAACAAAGGTTACCCTGTCGGCTTCTCTTAATTGGATCAGCTATCAAGCACCATGATGCCCTTTGATTCACGTTCACAGCTGGAGCTCACGCTTTGCTTTTTAATTCAAAGAGCTCTCACTGGACGTTATTGAACAATGCTGGCTCCAAATTCAGAGCCTGGACCGATGAAAAACTGATTACTCCAGCTCTGAATCAGGGTTTCAATCAGGGATCATGCTGTCGATGGGAGGTTAGATAATTGGTTGTAAAGGTAATTAAAGGTAGCGTGTTGTCTGTCCTCTCAAGGTTGCAGAGAAATTACAGGTGAGATGCTGTATTGATGGAAGTGATCTTTCCCTCGAACAGATTTACATGGGCAAACATGTCTTGCTGAAACATGTGCTTGCATCAGAACAGGGCTAATCGGCTGTCTAATGAAGATGGATTCGATTTCAAAGCTTTGGTAAGCCTAATTAACAACATGTTCTACTTTAACACGCTTTCCTTGAAGCACACAATGTCATTCAACCTTCTCGTTTGCCCCAAATGTTGCTTTGGATGTTACTGAGAGAGGGTTTTAGGTGTACAATCTGTTTCAGCCCTATTTATTCCAATCCCTTTTCTATTTCTTAGCGTTAGCCTGAAGACCTTCCTTTCCTTTTTTGCGAAAGCAAGTCTCACATGCATCTCATGTTTCGGTTTTGTTCAACTCGATCCAGCATGTTTATAGCATATATATTTTAACTCAAACACTTACACGGTTTCAGTTTTTTTTAAATGCATGACATTTATTGCCTCTGGTGTTTAGCAACTAGAGAACATCAGTGTTTTTTTTATCAATAATTAAATCCTGTGTTTAAATCCTTAGGGTTTTTTTTATGCATTTCAGTGGGAGGTAGCTATGTTAGAGAGCAATGAAAATAAATTTAGTCTTATACATGATTTCATTGTGGTGAAAGTTGCCATTGTGGCAATTTCTTAATTTCTTAATAATTTCACTGATGGTTTTTAAAATAATTTTGAGATGCAGCTGATCCAGTGAAATAAATGATCCCAGATTGCCAAAGTGACACTTTTCCTCAACATCATGTTAAGAATTGAATATTTTTACTTTGTGAAGTGTTCAAAACCTGCTGCCAGATATAAATTATTCTTAATTTTTCAATGATTTCGGAGCATTGCTGCAGCAGCTCGTCTATTATTGGCCACTAGTGTCATTTGTTTTGCTGCCAAAGCCACTAGTTTTGAACACTTTTACTTTATTCTTGCCGAAACATGCTCACATGTGCACAGTAATCACACTCATTTCAAGTTTTTAGCATTTCTCATATTGTAAACTAAAGCGGTGCATAATAAGTTTGATTTTGGAAGCCAGGAAATCCCAAAGTTTGAATATGCAACTCTTGTCAGTTCCAACGCCTCTCTTCTGAAATCATCAGGTGCTAAAGAAAAAAGGTTCAGGGCTAAAGCCAGATGGCTGAGGATATGAAGAGCAGATAGATTTGGAACATACAACGGACAGGAAACCAATTACAATACAAACAACTGCGAGGAGAAGAGAAGAAATAAAGAGAAACAGAGTCCATAGTGTGTCAATTTGGAACAGCATATTGAAACAACAGTTGGCAGACATTGAACACTGGGAGATGTAGTCCTTATAAAGGAATCCAAGATGGCCACCTCTGATGATAAATCTCAGGTTAGTGCGAGTTAGCAATCTCATTGTATGATTCTCACTTTGGTTCAAATTGTCCAGTCTTGAATCAAATCTCAAAACGTATTTTTTTATTCAATAAAGCCTTTATTGTCTGAAGTGCATTTGTAACAGAACATGACTCCAACCTTTTAGCATTCCCTCCCTTTTTCTGCAAGTGTTTGATGACTTTTATAGTTTTTTATTATTTAAAATGTTTATTTATTATGTTGAATGATCATTTTTTCTGGAGAGGCGTGTGTTACTCATTTACAACCCTTTGGCCAACTCAATCAACCCATACAACTTCCAAAGCAGACATGATCTCAGCCTCATTTTAAATTTGGAAATGGAAAAAGAAACTTTAATAGCATTGGCTGATAAAAAGAAAACAAGTTGGTGAAATAGTGGTTACTCCAGTTGGTAGTTTAGTAGTTAGAACTGCTAGAATGGATGTTTTTTCATGAAGTGTAAACTGTAATGTTCTCCATAAGCCTCCCATTACTACAGGCACATACTTGAATATAAATCAATACTAGTTTTAAGTCTATATTTGAAACTAAAGACTGTGAGGATGCCTCTATCTCCATATGTTATTGATTCTGATAGGATTGATAATATTTGGATGAATCCATCATAATCTGTATATTTGACTTATTGAGGAATACATGAGAATTCAATAAAGTGCTGAATTTGTTGATGCCATCCAACCCCATGTTGATAAAACACACCTGCTGAGTGATAATCCATCAGATGGTGTCGAATGAGAGATTCATCACCCTGCATGAGACCGAGTTACATAGACTGCCCACTGTAATCCTAATGCTAAACATTGCTCAGGTTATGATCTGCTGATAATATAGCGTAAGATAATAATCTTGGCTATATGTATTTAAAGTCTAGACACAGTTGAATTTACATTAACTCAAGATTGCGCTCTGTGAGTCAGATGTGAGCATGAGATGAATGCTAATGAGATACTGTTCTGTCTCTTGAGAGAGCTCAGGAAACAAGCAGAGCAAATCCATGAAAAAGATCCAAAGCATCCCAGTTTGGTTTAAGCACTGTGTTATTAGTGTGGCCAGAGATATTGGCTGAAACACCACCGAACATCTGTGTTGTGGTATTTCGGTATGAAATGCTGTTATTTACGCTTTTGTTATCAATAAATTCTAGGCTCCTCCATAATGAACGAGTCATTTCATATGCTTTAGTTGTTTTTTTTTTCATATTAACATGTTTGAAATCGTGACTATTGGTTGTTGAAACTATGGAATGAGATTCAAATCCTAATGCAAAAGTTTAAAACTGAAATGCAATAACTGCTACAAGTTATTCAATTAAATAACATTCATCAAAAATGACCTGAATTTTTTTATTTAAACCACAATTAAAAATGTTCAATGAATATGATCTAAATAAACCAAAATGTTATACTTGTTACAAGAATATGATACAAAGGGATTCAACTGATATTGATAGAAATTATATTTCTTTTAAAATCTTGCAATATAAAAACATGTGTTAAACTATATCCTGTATAATTATTTTAGAAAAAGAAGCACTTATTTAACTAAATAACTTATTTCAATAATAACTAAATATCTTAATTCAAGCCCCCAAAAATGCTGTTTTTGCTCTGAAAAGAGAAAATTGCTTTTTACTTAAATTGCTACAGTGTATAAATTATTTAGAACGCAAACTCTCACGTGTAATCTAGCATGACACTTAACATAAAGTATAAGGAAGTAACATTGTTATTCATTAACCTTTCAAAAAAAGTCCACATACTGATTTCCTCCTCGTGCATTCCTTTGTTCTTTGAAACTAAAGTATTGCTAATCAAAGTTCGACATACACATACATAAACATCTCTAAAGAGTACATGGATTGTTATTAGCATTTAGCAAACATATGATTTAAAGTGTACAGATGAATCAGTATTTCATAACAAAGCCTTTAGGATGCCTTCTGATTCACGAGTCACTACCAAAGTAATTCTGATGGCCCAGTTTAACAGTGCATCGGTCCTTTGTTGTATGATTGATTGGTTTGTTTCTTCATCCGATCAATAGAAGTAACTTCTATCTAAATTCAAGACAAAAAGCACTCTGGGTTCAAATGGATTGCTTTGTCTGGCGGATTGTTTGTATGGCACAGTTCTAATGAAATTATGTTGATGGTGATTGATAGGGCTTATCATGATGAGCTGGGGTAAAATAAGAAACACTGCATGCATGTGGAAGAGAGTAGAGATGGTTTATTTTTGTGGGCTTGACAACTCCATTAAGATATTCTTGCTCATAAATTTAATGAGAGAGGTCAACACTTTTTAAACTAATGCTTTATAAGTCTATGGTGTGGTGTGGGGCCTAGCACAGGATGGCAACCACTACGTCATCCAGGTGAATGCTGCACATTTGGTGAGGTGGGTTATGAGACCCCTAAAAATGGATAAACATATTTGTCTTTTGAAAACAAAAAACTTGTGCAAAATAGCTTTATTTAAAGGTGCCTAATTATGCCTTTTTAACGCATTCAGAATAAACATTTGACCCCTCTTCTATCACCACACCGTTACTAACCTTCAACATTCAGTACATATTGTAAAAAGTGACTTTGAATCACCTTGTATTTTTGGACTCTGCAAAATGTGCCGTTTACCCAACAGTCCTCCATGCTTCTACCACGCCACGCCCTCTGCTGACCAAAACTCACCTCTCAGTCTGACTTGATACTGCATCAAAGTGAATGACACCCAAAATAAAATTTGGTGCACAATTCCATATTTTGAAATAATTTTGGGATGATAACACTTGATCACTTTCATCATTATTTCAGACAGACTAAAAATAATGTGTCAGAACATCCTGTGAATGTTCCTTCATCTGACTTTAAAAAAATGACACTGTAACTTAAACGTTACTCAGCATGTAACTAGATACTTATGACAGAAAAATTAAGAGTAATAAAGTACACTACTGTGTAACTCAAAAAAGTGATACTGTATTTACCGTAATGCATTACTTTTCTAATATGCTACTTCTAACACTGATTATGTGCACACCATTTCTTCTGTACTTTTTGGCTAGTTGGTTTAGTTTTGTGTATAGGTAGCTTATTTTGAAGATTCTTTGATTTTCTTTTCAATTTATTCTCTCGAGGTATTGGTTAATATCGCAAATGATCCACTTGTGTCTAATAAACTGATTTTGTTTTATAATTCTTTCTCATGTCATCTTTCAGCCCTTTGTCATAATTTTACTGGTATGCATTTTATGCTACATCCTTTCCCCTAGACTGGAGGGTAACCAAAAACTTGCATGAATGACACAAAAGCATGCTAGAAATGTAAAAAAACTGAGTTTAAATTATAGGGCATCTTAAAAAAAACTATTTCCAAGCGCATCAACCATTTAACCAAATAAATATTATTTTTTTACAACATTACTTCAGTGTCTCTGAAAACCCAGGGGGCCAAACCATGCACAGTTTAGTTCCTACTGTGTTGCAACTCATCGACTTACAGATTTCAACGTGTCCCTAAAAGTGTTCCCAGGTGTGGAATTATTGGTAAAACTGCTGGATTTTGGATTTAGTTAAATGATGATTGCTGTGGACTACTTTATCTGATAATTAAGGGAGAAGTTAATCTTACCTTGAACTCCTCCAGGATCTTATACGTCTTCCCTTTGTATTCACAAAAGTTTTTGACCTCCTTGCATTCAGGACAACAACCGTTGTGCTCCACCTTGGTGCATTTAGGGTGTATCTTAGGGCACTCTGGCTGGTCACAGACCGGTCCGTCCTCTGTGCACATGCAGGGGCAGTTCGAGTGGCCCGGGAAAAAACGTTCGCCGAGAGTGTATACGAAGCCACTATCATCCACGCAGCCTTTCCCTCGATAGTCATCGAAAATGATGTCATTGCTGGCAGTTCTCTCAGCCTCGTCGGTGAGAGGGTAGTCCTCAGGGCTGACCGAGGCTGGAAAAACGCGGGCTTTCAGGGCCAGTAGCAGGATACAAACCGCCTGGAAAAACGCGCCCATCCTTTGGCACAACGTTATGACGCATTCAAGGAAAGCGTCTCAGGTGCCTCAAGATCTTCATTCTGCTGATACGGCACTGAAAGAAACAAAAACAACCAGTAACTTCAAAAGAGGACTTTCAGATTAAGATCTGTAACAAAGTTAATTTTATGGTAGAAGTCTAAATTAAATGTTTTTTGTTTTTTTGCAGAAACATAAACATTAAGATAAACAATCATTTAAATTTATCACATTTTTTATATATTTGAACAGATACAAAAATGTTAAAAATCTATTCATTTTTAAGAAGTTCAGTAAAATTACAGTTAAAATCTGTTTTATTATGAAAGAACAATTAATTAAAGTAGTTTCTTCATGTAAAGATATAATTAATTAATGTACTTTTATTTGTTACACTGTAAATGAAAGATTTTAAGTGGTCTTAAATAAACTGTTACTGTTCTTTCATAAATTATTCCAAATTATTCCAGAACTACAGGACTAATTTACATTTCTGTGAATTGGGAGGGTAGGGCGACTTGATTTATTTTTTAGATTCAGTTTTATTGTTATCCACATACATATCATTGTTGGAAAGTACATGTCAGTCTTGGTAGCCTAGGGGTTAGTGAACATGACCTTCATTACAGCTAAGCTAGTTACTCATCTACTGCATTTGTATTAACATCGCCAGACATGTGTCATAATGTTATTAACATTAACATGGCCAGATTCACATCGTAATGTAAAATAACAAAATGAGGATGCGACTTTTCCCCTACAGAACCTCAAGATTCATTACATTACAAGTTAACATATTAAAACCAAACTAGTTTATTCCAAGGCTTTTTATTTACATGTAAACATGTATTTTTACACTATAGCATATATAAATCCTATTATTATATTAATAATGAATTTTGGATTTTGTAGGGTAATTAACAGTAATGAAAAAAATACTATGCTTTAGATCTGACCTTACTTGTTAAAACAATCAAAGTATTTGGACATGAGTTGGATATCTTTGTAATTTTACACAGAAGGTCATTAAGCAGTTTTGTGTAATTTAATGTACCAGTACCAGAGTATTCTTGTACTACAGCAAATTCCTTGTGTTTGTGCACTTGCACACTTAGCAATAAACCTCTTTCTGTTTCTGATTCTGAGAAGGAGGGATACGTTTTCAATGCCTTGGCATCTGCTCTATAAAGATAATATTGTCAAAATAGATCAGGCAATTAAACGAAGACTGCCTCTTTTTTTTAGACGTAACATTTTATGCTCTAGATAGTTAAAATCTCAGCTAGTTAACATCCAGAGAAAATGTCTCAATAATTGTGTTTGCTTGTTTTTTTGCTTGGATATCCAAATGTTTCATGATGTTGATGGGTATAATGTAGCTTATTGATGAGCTAGTTTTTATTCCAAGCACTTTTCAAATAATTCTGTTCCCTCAATATGACCATTCTCACATTTTTCTAACGATGTCATTATTTATTCCCAAATCCCACAGAATTTACTTGACAGCCAAAGACAGTCATGGATAATATCTCTATAATCAGCTCTCATGTAAACGAGGCATGTTTTCCTTCAGTGTGTTTGATGGTAGAATGAATCAAGAGACTAAAGTTATATCACTTTAATAAAACAAAATCCCATGAAATAAGCCCCACCCCATAACACCTCAATAGTATCCATTAGAATCTCAATTATGTTTATAAATCTCTATAAGTTAGCCAGGATGTCTATTTCCCAGGGACAACAGGTAGCTCACTAGTACCTATGTGTATTTATTGCAATGCAGATATGACATTATAATCCTCATGCACTTCTGAGGTTGGAATTTCCTCTGATCCAAGAGCCTCGGAGAAGGGATACGGTTCCAGTCATCAACGAGTGCATTACAGGCTTCGGTCCAAATGCCTTCTCACTCATGAAATCATGAGAAATGTGCCATAAAATGGATGAGTAGTGTGAGATTCTGATTTTAAAAAGCAGAGACTGCCAGGGGAAAGCACATCAAAGCAAGACTTTGATTTTTTACATTTTTTTTTTTTTTTTACATTTGAACCCAGTCCATTAGGTTAATTATGTCTTGTGTATTATACAATGATCGCCTCTGGCTTGCACGCCTTCTTTAAAAAGACTGTTTGATTGCATGATTTTCACTGGATCGAAATATTGCAATAAATCTTTAAAGTACTGGACCAGACTTACCCTGTGCTAATCTCTGGTTCCACTTTGTTAGAATCCTAATCACCAACAAGTGCACCTTAGTGATAAGACCTTCAAATAATTCCAATCCAGGTAGGTCCAAGATAAGCGTACTCCAACAGAACAGATATTCCAAATGCTCCAACTTGTAAATCAGAGCAGGTCCGTGACCAAAAACGTATATCCATCAAAGATATTCGTCTTCTTCCCCAAAGAAAGGATCTCTTACATTGTGTAAACTGAAGAGAAAAAGATCCAAACGTGCCTTAGTTCCTTCTTGATCCTGTAGTCGTTTAAATCAACTTCCAAACACTGCAGAAGATCGTCGTCATCTCTTCAACACCTCCGTCGAGAAAAGCAATGGGATGTCAAGTTAATAAACGAGAGCAGATTCGATTTGATTACGCTCCCTCATTGTGCAGGGAAGTTTCTCTGGACAGGAGGAGCTCGCGGCGCCGGAGCAGACAGACAGCATTGTGTGAGACGAAGCCTCTAAGTTGAGAACAGAGAAGAAGGGGAACAAAGGAGCGTTTCATCATCAGCTGCTCTTTTAAGGTGTTCCAAGCCAGACCCGGAGCTCATCAGAAGCGGAGTCGGACTTCAGCACCGCGGACAGCGCGTGCGTCTGCGCTCTCGGCGCGCACAAACCACTCTGCTGGGTTTCCTCGTCAATAACGGCTTGGAAAACGTGCAACAGGACGAGCCCTCTGGAACTGCGACAACTCTCTCTCAGCGACTCTGTTTAAGACAAGCGCACCTCAGATCAGTCGCTAGCATTAGGACTCATTTAGATGTTGTTAGAAAAGGTGATTATTAAACGAAACCACTGAGTTATGCAAAGCTGTTGTGCTGAAGGTAACCCATAGGGGACACTGCTTCGCTGCAGTTGGTGTGAGCCCAGTCTGCAGGGAACTCATGGGATTTCTCAGTACTCCCTCCTCTGTTAAGAGTTTGCATTCTTTTACATTTTTAGCTGAACGAACATTTTTGTATTTGAAAAGCATTGTGTTTGTAATAAATGTTAATAAAGGTGAAAGACATAAGTGATAAATATCTGCACTTAAACCTCATGTAAAATCAGATTTGAGTCATTATTGCGATCTTTGACACAATCAAAGTAGAGTTTGATTTAGATTTCTAGATTTAGAATTCAGGTGCTGCATTTAGAATTGTAACAAGTTGTAATTTTTCCTTAGATGAGAGAGCAAGCATCTCCAACTTCAGTCCTGGGAGGCTATTGACCTGTACACTTTTTATTTAACCATCATGAGACACTAAATAAGGGACCGTAGAGTAATTAGCTCCAATGCTATAGCTTGTTTAAATAAATATCTTCATAGACTCTATAACAATAAGAGCAACTCCTCATTAGGGGTAATGAGACAGCTCGCATGATAAACAAAACGCTGCATATGTTGAAGTGGGAAAAACTGTGGTTGTAGAGCTACATGTGGAAATGCCCTTTTTATTTACAGCTGTCAATCATTTGGTCCTTCAATTTTTGAGAATGACTCTTCGGTTGAAGAAAACTTCAAAAATCAAGCAAACAATGCTTTACATCTGTGTTTCTCAATTATTTTCTGTCGTGCTCCACCTAGGAAGAAAAAAACTTCTCGACCCCCCCCCCCAGCACAGCTATAAATAGTATTATTTGTCTTTAAATTTGTCATAAGTACACCTCTGCGTAACATTCTTAGTATCCTTATTAACGTATAAGAGAAAAAAGGAAAAAAATATGGACCAACTTGCAACAAAGAATAGCTTTATTAACTGTAGCAGAAAAGATTTAAGGTGCATCTGAAAAAAAAACATTAAATCCTTAATAAAACTATAAACATTATTTGATTGATCATGATTGCTGGCAAAATTCAGCACGTTTTCACTGAAAAAACTCACGCGGTTTATCAGCGTGATTGGGGTGTAATGTCCTTAGGTGATGCCTTCATTTATTTGGCTTCATGCTGTCTGCTGCCAACATTTTTAGACTCAGTAAGCACACCTGTCTCTCCTCGTCTCCCACCGTAGGCACAGTGAAGCCAAGCGCTACATACGCATCGTCATATTTCCTCGTCTTAGCTTTCAGGAGACTTTCGTTTGTCTCTTTATCTCCTTCTCTCTCCGCCTGTCTTCTACACTTTGTGTCTACACTTCATACTCTGCCAATGAGAGCGCCAGTGTCCCCCAATGTAGTGGAGTGGTATTGCACTTTATTCACTTTATTTATAATAGGTGTGGGCAATATAAAAATCACACTTTAAAGCAGTTAAAAAGGACAGAAGTTGATTTAGTCTTTGCACTGTGTATCTGTGTGTGCCACACTAAGCATGGATAACAGAAAAAGGTAAAGAGAGCTGTCTAAGGACTTGAGAACCGAAATTGTGGAAAAATATCAACAATCTCAAGGTTACAAGACCATCTCTAGACATCTAGATTTGCCTTTGTCTACAGTGTGCAAGAAGTTTGCAACCCATGGCACTGTAGCTAATCTCCCTGGGCATGGACGGAAAAGAAAAATTGATGAAAGGTTGCAACGCAGGATTGTCCGAATGGTGGATAAGCAGCCTCAAACCAGTTCCAAAGACATTTAAGCTGTCCTGCAGGCTCAGGGTGCATCAGTGTCAGCCCAAACTATCTGTCGGCATTTGAATGAAAAGAGACACTATGGCAGGAGACCCATGAGGACCCCACTTTTGACATTGAGACATTAAAAAAACAAGACTACAGTTTGCCAAAATGTACTTGAGTACGCCACAATACTTCTGGGAAAACGTGTTGTGGACAGATGAGACCAAGATAGAGCTTTTTTGTAAAGCACATAATTCTACTGTTTACACAATACCTACAGTCAAATATGGCGGGTGTCAAAAATGTTTTGGGGTTGTTTTGCTGCCTCTGGCACTGGGTTCCTTGACTGTGTGCAAGGCATAATGAAATCTGAGGATTACCAAAAGATTTTAAGTAGCAATGTAGGGCCCAGTGTTAGAAAGCTGGGTTTGCGTCTGAGATCTTGGGTCTTCCAGCAGGACGATGACCACAAACATACTTCAAAATAGTGGCCAGCAATGAGTCCAGATCTAAATCAATAGAACACCTGTGGAGAGATCTTAAAACTGCTGTTGGGAAAAGCCGCCCTTCCAATATAAAAGACCTGAAGCAGTTGGCAATGGAAGAGTGGTCCAAAAATTTAGATCAGAGGTGTAAGAAACTTATTGATGGTTAAAGGAAGTGACTGAATTCAGTTATTTTTTTCCAGAGGGTGTGCAACCAAATATTAAGTTAAAGATGCCAATCCTTTTGTTCAGCCCATATTTACAGTTTTGTGTGACATTATGTCAAATCTACTTATTTACTGCTTTTTTTGTTTTGCTCTGATACACACAAAGAGAATAAACATGTATATAGCAAACCATGTGTTAATACAATGCTTTTCTTGTGAGAAAAACTTCAAGGAGAAGTATGTTTATTTCTTCTTTTGGACCTTTTTATCTGAAGTTCTTGTGGCTTTATGGATGAGAAGATCAGTAGATTGAGCTCCAGCAGATGTTGGAGGGTTGAGGGATCAAACTTCCCTCTCTCCCTCTGTTGACAGCCACATCTGTGATGCCCTTGAGCAAGGGACTACATCCCACCGCTGTCCATGGCTTCAGGTGTGTTTATAGTGGTGTGTGTTCACAGATGGGTGAAAATGTCCACAAATTCCGCGAATAGGTCATGCCATACCTGGCACTCCACATTATGTCAGTTTGACTTTCATTTTTGATGGCAGTTGCGAGGGACAAAATAGCATTCCAGTTTTTGATTGACTTTTTAAAAACACTGCTCAAAGGACACCTACCAGAAGTAACCGTGAAAACAGCAAAACAGGTGACTGTATTTGGTTATGACTATGTCTCACCCATATATTGATCGTTGTTATATGGCACATAGCACAATTTTCAATTTTAAGCCCTCTTTTTGAGAAAAAAACCTTTGGATAACATTTTTAATAATTGACGATAAACATATTTGAAGATTCTCTGGATTAAAGTACATCTAAGGCTAACAGGGTTTGAATACAGCAGAGAAAAAACTCTGCTTTTTCTCCTTTTTCTCAAGGTTTTTTTTTGGAAATGTTTTCATAAATGTTTTCGGGGACCAAAACAACCACAGCTTATGCATTATTATTGCTCTCATGGTAACGGAACAGTGACAGTTCTGCTAAAACATCAAAATTACATCTCTGGAAGCTATTATTGAGTAATCATTGTATCATTTAGATCCACAGAAAGAATCTGGTAAATTCGGTTTCCCCGGGTGCTTCTCAATCACCTAATTTTTGTATTAAGTTGACTATTCAATATCAGCATAAATTATATAATTTTTGACAGAAGCTATTAAAAAATAGAACATTTAACACAGGAGTATAGACGTTCTATCATGGAAATTGTGTCACTGTGGTGAGGTTAGGTTTTGTGGCATTTGCTCTTGAATGCGAACATCACGGTGGTTACTTGACATATACTGTTCACATGGCAGAGCAAATCAATAGTGAGGGATCTAAAGCAAGGACACATGCTTTGCTTTTAAATGTGACATTTCTGCTTGTGATTATCTGCCCCTGAAGACACATTAGTCCTCTTTCAGTGAAGATTGGATGACCAGAGGCTGAAGAGGGGAAGCTTGAGTGTTCATCCCTGTGTGACTCTTATCAAATAAGCAAGAACCACAAGGGGTACCACAGAAAGACTAGCGTGCCTTTGGCTTAACCTTCACTCAATTCATTTGTTCACTCTAGCTGTGAAGAAAAGTCTAAGTTTGTTACACTTGTGTTAATGAACAAAGGCATATTCTGCATCGTTCTGAACACACTGGATTCTCTGGTGCCCTGGTTTTCTACTGCTTTTCCCTTTAACTGTGGTGTGCCTCAGGGTTCACTTTTAAGTGCTCTTACATTTTTAAATTTGTATGCAAAATCTTTGATAATGCTGATAACCAACAGAGATTGCGTAATGTTAAATGCGTCATAATATATATAGGAAAGCCATAAAATTTATTGTTAACTTGGCTATAACGTGAAGCAATTGTGGCCAGTGTGTGTTCCATATTGGACCCTTTTTTGGAATCCAAACTTAATACAGTTGTTTGTATTAAAACCATGCACTTTTACTACCTTATTTTGTGAAATCACTCACATTGAACCTCCTAGATTTTCAAAGTAAATGTCTCTCTTACACAAAACATGCAATGAACAGTTTAACACATTACACCAACACATGAACAGAACCAATAATTAATAATTTGGACTATACACATTCACTCTGCTACAACGACAAGAACTGATCTCTGACTGTTTTTGGTTTTACCTCATCCAGGAAGAAAAAATATGTCATAGAAGTAATATGTTTTCTCCATTGAGTCAAATCAAGTTTAAGATCTTGTTGTTATACTTCTATTCATGCAATCAGACCTTTATAAATGTGTGAGTAAATCTTTATTTGACTTTGTCATTGTTGCTTACACCCACACCAAGTTCTTTTAACTTGGTGTCACCAAATGTCGGGTATGTGTTACTGTTTATTCCACAGAGTTTAGTCTTTTTGGTCAAAGATAAAAAACTCTTTTTTTTTTTCAAACCCAAGTATCTCAGCAGTACCTGAGTAAATAATTTGGCAAAATTTATTCTTTTTTATTTTTGAGAATTATTTTTAATTCTTCTCTACTGTTTCTCACCTTGGTTAACAAATATACAATAATTGATCAATCTAATTATGAAAAGTACTCATTAATAACAAAACGGAAACAGTATTTATTGCCTTAGAGCATATGGGGCCTTAGAGTTGTTAACTGCTATCCATATTTCTCACTTTTCTAACATGAGCGCTAGGCTCTCAGCACATCCGTCACATCATGTAAGACTCAAGAATGTCTGGCCGAGACACCTGACGTCACTGCCTAGTAATTGGGGCATGTTTTCTCGCTTTCCTGTTCTGAGGGTGTCTGCCCTGTAAACGATCCCTTACTAATTGGTTCTAACCCCTCCTATCTCATAAAATATCTGCTGCATGGGTCAGATTAAGGTCATAAGTCTCATTGCAGAAGTCCTAGCACCACTACACAAGCAGTCTGGCAAAAAACCTGACTTGAAAATGAAGTCAGGTTTAAGTGTAAATACGGATTGTGTTTGCTGAGGAGTTGGCTCTTAAAATTATTGCTGATTATGAAGGACACCTTCTGATTAACAATTAATAATATTTCCCTTGTTAGTATATGATGAATGTAAATGTGACTTAAGACATAGCTGAAGCTCATCTAAATCCTTCCTTTCACTGAAAGATGGCATTGTTATTTTTTTTTATCTTACAGTCATTGTTATATACAGTGTTTTTTAACTGTTTTTGTCAAATTATTGATATCCCAAAAAACAAATAACACAGATCCATTTCTAAGCAAAGGTTTTGAAAATGTCAAAAATAACAAAATCAATAATAAAACTAAATAATATTAATAATTAATTTTTTTTTATATAAACATTTCTAAAATTTGGACTCAGATTTGCTGAGAAAATTTTGCAATTGTCTACTAATAAACAAAGGAATAATATTTGAACCCATTTAATAGATGGTGTTTTATAAGCAAGAAAATTTTAGTTGGAAGGCGTGCTTTCTCCTTTCCAATGTGCTTCCTCGGTCTCCTTTCCATCCCACTGTGACTAGAAAGAAGAACTTCACAGTGAAGATGAAATATTTCCAATCCTCAAAGGTCTGTTACACTCACCAATTAAGAGCTGGACAAGGGTGACACGCTAAAGGACAGTTCTTGACATTTCACCCCAATCCTCTGTTGAACTTCACTTGCCCATTTATGCTGTATGTATTTGTGTGAGAAAAAATAAATAAATACATTCTTCACTAACTTGAAAAATGTATTAAGTAGCAAAATTGTTTAGCTTGATTAAACCCCAATTGTAAGATCTGAAAATTCAGATGAACATGAGTAGTGTAGTTTAAAATAAGATATGTTTGTTCCACCACAACACCACTCTTTAAATTTGCCAGCAGCTCAAATTACTCTAACTGATTCTTTGGCATTGCTTCCAAAAAGCACCAAATGAGGAATTAGTTTATGAGTCGGTGTATCATCCATTAGGCTTTTTTCAACATCCATGTGCATGTCTGAGGCTCCAAAGCTTTTAGACGGTTGCCTTGTTTTCTGTCCTTACAGTGCTAAAAAGAGGCTATTTTGCTCCGATCAAATCACTGGTAAAAGCATCAGAGAGCATCCATAGACACCATTCAGAATCAATTAGCTAATGGAGGAGCACCTATTTCCTGAAGCATTTTTTTTCCTTGGCATTTCAATTCACTACAACTTCAACATCGTTATAATGGTTTAGCCATTACGACTCCATTAAAAGACTACTCACAACTTCTCAGCATTACATTTGAACATGTTTATTTTGTCATAAAATGGTGCCGAAGACGCGTAAAAACACAACACAAATCTTGCAGTGAGGATCGCATGCATTGCAAGGTGGGTAAACAACATGTTAATTTAAAATTCTATCTATATTTTGTTTATTGTTTAAAATAAACAAGAATTATTAAACCTCAAAACAGGATCTGAAAAAAGTATATATATATATATATATATAAACATATACACCTGTCCATTTTCTCATTTCTCAATTTGCACAAGCTGGCGTAAACAGAATGAGAACATGGATCCTTCATGCCTTGTTAGCACTGCGCAGGCAGGTGGCGGTGGTTTAATGGTGCAGGGGATGTTTTCTTGGCACACTTTAGGCCCCTTAGTGCCAATTTCAATCCCACGGCCTACCTGAGCGTTGTTTCTGACCATGTCCATCCCTTTATGACCACCATGTACCCATCCTCTGATGGCTACTTCCAGCAGGATAATGCACCATGTCACAAAGCTCAAATCATTTCAAATTGGTTTCTTGAACATAACAATGACTTCATTGTACTAAAATGGCCCCCACAGTCACCAGATCTCAACCCAGTAGAGCATCTTTGGGACGTGGTGGAACGGGAGCTTTGTGCCCTGGATGTGCATTCCACAAATCTCCATCAACTGCAAGATGCTCTTCTATCAATATGGGCCAACATTTCTAAAGAATGCTTTCAGAGCCTTGTTGAATCAATGCCACGTAGAATTAAGGTAGTTCTGAAGGTAAAAGGGGGTAAAACACCGTATTAGTATGGTGTTCCTAACTGAGAAATACAGTAAATCTCAGATTTGAAAAAGATTTAATGCAAATTTATGGTCAATATTTATCATTTCTAATCTTTGGAATCTATTATTTATACAGGTTTTTTTTAAAGGATTTTTACCTATAAAAGTATTATATCATTGTAAAAATAAACGATAAAAAAGACTTTTATCATTTTTCTACAAAATGTCTATAAACGTGAAACTACAGATTATTTCCTTTAAATCTAAGTAATCAATGCATTAAAACAATGATATAAATACAAAAATGTCCTGTTTTTAATACAATTACAGTATAGTGTGAAAGACAGGGTTAGCAAATTAGGGGTGATCATGAGCAAGAAGGTTGCTAGCACGAGCCTCGGCTGGGGAGTTGTTCTACCTGTGATCGCGTGGGTTCTGGTTTCCCCCACGAGTCCAAAGACATGCAGTACACGTGAATTGGGTAAACAAAATTTTCCATAGAGTATGAGTGTGAATGAGTGTGTGTGGATGTTTCCAAGTGATGGGTTGAGCCTGGAACGGCATCCGCTGCTTAAAACTTAGCTGTGGCGACCCCTGAAATTAAAGGGACTAAGACGACAAGAAGATGAATGGATGAGTATAGTAAACTGTTTAACCCAAAAAATTTAAGATTGAGTCATAGGTTTAATTCTTATTTAAAAGTAATGATAAGATAAATATATGTATCCCACAAATCACCACTTTTATATATCTTTAAAATGCACAAAATCAGCTTACTACATTTCAATATTTTTTAAAAAGTTGTTTTCTTCAATTTATGTAATTTCCTTTCATTTATGTAAATCAACCACATCTCAATATGTCCATTAAATTTCATTAAATGAATGGTTAACGTGAACATTTACTTTTAGTTCTCTATTTTCTTTTGGGAAATGTAGTTGTATTTACCTCTCTCTGTGGGTTGCAGGGTAAAAATGCAAATATATATATTTAAACCGGCCTATTGCTTTGCACATTTATATTTTATTGCAATGACAGTATTAGTGCAAAAACAAACATATATTGGCAGATCTGTGTGTGCATTGAATTGAGAGAGTGAGTCGGCCTCAGAGAGATAGATTGCACTCAATCAGTTTGATTCGTAAAGCCAGTATCGAAGGTCATTTGTTCTGGGTATAATGTATTCAATGTAATCAGTTTCAATTACAGGCCTCCTGGTGGAGCTGCACAGAAAGCTGTCCGGAGCCTCCCCTGACAACAGGCCTCCTGCTGACAGCACATTGCCTAATCTGCTAAAAGAACCCACAGGCTGCTTCACTACATGATGCCAGGTGTGTCCCTGTGTCAAAGGTCTTGTAATTCTGCATCTTCACTCTAATTATCCTCTTGTCCTGCGTCAACATCCTGAAAATTATTATTTAATGCAGTGGCTGCTGATGGCAAATACACAGGGGCTTCCGCCCGTGTAATCCCAATTTGTGTTAAGCATAAACTAATTAAAATGGGATTGCTATATCTGAGGATGTTGTCATTTTTAGGGTACATGTAATTGAATAAACATCTCTTCCATGCCTAGCACTGCATTTAAACAACTTTTCTTGAATGACTCTCGTTCTGCTTTTCACTTTTTATCCCAGTATTATACAGTATTATATTCAGTTTTACACTGTAATTTGATGTAACATTATTTGGCATTAATAATTTATTTACATTTTCATATTAAACATACTTAATATTTATTAGTAAATTTACTCAAACATAAATATTTAAATTTACCTGCAGATATTTATTCATATTCCTTAGGTTCCAAAACACCCCTTTCATCATTCCTCAATTGGAGATTCCCTTTTCTGATTGAGACACAAAAAGACAAACATAAACCTTTAAAAAAAACACAGAACAGAACAGAACAGAAATAGAACAGAACAAAAATAACCACAAAATATCACTAGAGTTTGCGTATAGTTCATGAATATTCAATCTTAAGTAAGGCTGACCTAAAAATCTATCTATGTCTAAAGTGCAAATAACTACATTTAGATGTTTATTTGCAACATTGCTAGTGAAAAGTTTCTTACATGTTCTTTTAATAATCTTGATTTGTAGTTGCTGAAACCACGTACTTCAGTAAGGTTTGGACGGATGGGGGAGGGGAGTTCATGCGGTAAAAATCATGAGTAACTTCACTACATTTTTATTAGTAATCTCAAATATTTATTCAAACATTTTATCAATATTTATTTTAAGTAAACTTAATATTTTTGTAAAAATCAAGTTAACATAAAAACATTTCTCTAGAAATGTACACTATTTGATTTTTGCTAAGCTGATATCAAATGCGCTATATAAATAAAATGGATTATATTTATTTACTTTTTTCATTACATTGTATGATTACAAAGCTTTGCCTCCAACTCTAGTAGCAGACTTGTAACTTTTTGACTGCACAGTGGTGTTACTGCACAGAAGTATTTGCAGAAAATGTTCCTGGACATGCACACAGCTCATGATTTAGTCACACACTGGGATTTTATTCCCTGATCTGAAAAAGATCTAATGGGAACAAATGTCTTGGTCTAATTTCTGTTTTCATCAAATCTGGCTTGCAGGGTGTCAATCAGCTGGCGAGTTCATCTCTCCCTTCTAATGGTCTATACTAGACTGCTTGACTGCCGCAGACGTAATGGGCTGAGCATACAGAGCAATCGTTTGGAGTCGTAGTAGAGGCTGGAGATGTGATTTTGCAAATGCAACGGCGGTGCGTTCAAATGAATGTTTTGCATGCTGAGGCGGACCCAATGACCTCATTAAAACCTGTCAGAGACAGATCAGATGGAGCAAGGTTACCGTGGATACGGTGACGCAGTTAGCCTCAAAAGACCCAGTGATTATAGAGTGAAATATGTACAAGCAACCTTCGCTTTCTTCTCGCACAACGGTGCAGAAGGAAAAGAGAGAGTGAATCTGAGATTCACTGTGTGAATTTTTTTATCTGATTAAAGATACATTTTGTATTTTCTTTCGTCAGTCTCTGGGGTTATGATCAATTTCTTAGTGGAAAGGAATATTATTTTTGTTGAAGCAATCAGAAAGCCACTTTCAAAAAGAATTAGCTTCTATTTTACGACCTTTCCGATATAATTATTTTAAAATAAAGAAAAGTACAGTAGGGCAGTGGGAGGAGCTGCAACCTCTCAGAAGGTTATAGATTTGAGGATAGACTGTGTCCTACCGAGTAAATTGGGATTGTTCTCACTGTTCCTGCATGGGTTTGCTCAGAGTGCTCAGGTTTTAGGCTTTGCTCAAACTGCATCCCAAAGGGACCCAAATGATTTTTTAGCCATATGGAACCAGTATCTTATATTTTCAGGACAGTCTGAACAGCTCAATTATTTTTTTTTTCAAATCCAATCCAGATTGGTTTCGTATGTGGTCCTAAATATGATACATATATGTTTTCTTTGCAATACGACCTCGGTCTGAACAGCCAGGCCACACTTTTTCGACTTGTATGTGATTTTATAGTGATAGACGTCACATTTCGGGGAGTAAATAGTAAGTTTATCAACAATGGTGGAAAAAAAGTGATGTAAAAGAACTAATAAATATTTCTTTTTTATCTTCTTGATATGATGTGGTTGAAATAATGGCGGCTCTAATTGGAAATGAACTGAAATAAAGCCACATAATCTCCTTCAATCACATTCTCATCCTTGTTTACTCTCGTTTTGATCAAACCCATTTTCTGCACATGGGTGCCTCACAGTGAACGAGCACACAAAAACATAGGATTTAATAAAAAAAACATAGCCCTCCTCCCACAGTCAGTCATTAAAGATGTTTCAGACGAGTTGAATAAATGATGATAAATGATTTAGCTAGATTGTTAAATGATTTTAATACATGTACAATCTTTACAACTCTCAGAAGTCGTATCTCTGACAACTTTCCTCATAATCAGCCGCAGTAATGGTTACTGTCACCATAATAATATAAGTATTATTGTTTTTTGTAGTCTATAAACAAAAGAGAGTACAAATACTTTCTCTCACTCTGATTTCAACAAAAAATCCTTTCTTATATTGAATTATGTTTTTTTAATTCACTTTCTTTTCTTCATTGATGCTGTGATATTTCTTGGCGAATTTCAGCTGCTCGGAACTGGTTGGTGCATACGTTGCATCAAATTATTTCATTTACACATACACCAGTGATAACCAATCTTTCTATTTCTGTTCTACTTATTAGTTTAATTTTAAAACAGTTACAATAATTCTAAAATTCTGCTTATTAAAAAAAGCGTTTGTTTAATATTTTGTATATTTTTTTGAAAATTAGATTATAAACATTTAAAGCTTTAGTCTTATTGCATTCCCATGTACTTGGCTGTTTATTTAATTGCGTATGCAAAACAAAATAGATAAACCAATTTTTTACAGAATTAAACATCTGCTACCTCTTTCCAAAGTCAGTTTAAGTCAAATAATTAGCTAGTGCACAAATGAGCATGTACACCTACCTTTAAAACAGGCAAAGTGAAAACCCAAGTAACTTTAATTTCAACTATAATGAATTCAAGGTTTCTATATTTAACTATATAATATAAATTCCAACTAAATATATTGCATCGTGAAATAATCATGATTGGTTGAACAACAGGTTTGGCAAATATACTAATACCTATATAGCAACTAAACAAAACCAATTTAGGACAGCTGCCTTTAGAGAATGAGTTGTATCAAAATAAAACAACACAGGTCATTTTCCACCCTGCTTCTCTCTGAGCATGTCTACTTCCTGCTGCGATGAGGCTCTGAGAGCAGAAGTGCTTTTTAATGTTGACCAAAGAAAACAATATACCAGAAACGCAAACACTGCAGAGCACTCAGCACTGCGTGGCTCTTTAGTTTGCTTTGAACATTTTTTCTCTTTTTTTTCTCATATTACCATTGTCATGTAATGTCTCTCCATAGCAACGCACTATCTTTTTATCTGTATCTTCAAAACATCGTTCTCAAGACCCTATTTTACTCAGCTAGTTTTCTACTGTGGTTCCATTAGCCCCATCCTACAAATAGCAGATATTAACAGGGGAAACGAACTACATCTGCAATAATGCACAGTCAAGTTGTAGTTAATTGAGAATTTGACTCCACAATTCAAGTTCTGATTGCATGCTATGATCACTCTGCAATGTTCTTCTGCTTACATGCCAATCTGATCATCTTTATCATCAATTGTGAATAATATGTATTTTTTGGAGCATCTTGTGTGTGCACAAAGAATTTCATGACCTTATAACACTGTATGTACAGGGTACCCTGAAGCTTGCACAGTATACAGTAGGAAGCAGTCTACTTTGCGATCCATTAATCTTCTCCAGTTTTGGCCTTGTGACATGACCCTCTTCTTCTCTATCAGTTTCTTCCTCCTACTGGGATCGTTCACTGGACCTTAACCTTTCCTTTGCACTTTACTCACTGTGTTCTCTTCATTGCAGCGATCTGTTTCTTCACGCTTGAATGTGAATCAAGCTAACCTCAGGGACGCTCTGGCTTACGATGGAGTGACCTGACAGCTGGAGGCCTTAAGAAGCATGTGGCATATCTGTCTACTAGGATCACCTCACCTGTGCCAGTGAGTCAAGTGTGTGTTCACTGACAGACATGCTTTCAAACATGTGGTGGCGGAGGATATTTCCAATCACATATATCCCATGCTATTTTCAGGATGTATGCTAGAGATTGTTTTTATGTGAATAGTTCTCAAATTAAATCATTTGATCTGGAGAAGAATATTTTGTTGATCAGGCAGCTTCCTAAACTCAACTGACAAAGATAAATAATTAGTCTACTCAACGTTCACAAAACAAAATAAAAAAAATCTACTCAATAATAATGATTTGTTTCTGAATACATACAGAGTGTAGAAATGCACATTCTTGTTTCATGTGAAACAATGTTTCATGTGTTTTTTATTTTTATATTTTTTTACTAGCCATGTGACCTGTATTTTACAACATGACTGGTGGTGATTTTGTTTATTTTCTTGTTTTGTCATCATGTTTGTGCTGTTGCATCTGAACACCAATGTTTTAATGTTTAAATCAGGGGTTAAAATGAAACCACTGACACCTGCTTAAAATGTTAATATCTTGTCTGTTGAAAGCAACATTAAAAGTGTCTATTGACAACTGTTAACTAACAATACTATTTTTTATTTAAAAAAATTATTTGATGGAAATCAAAACAAGATCAACGAGAATCTAGTTGAATAACCATATAGATCGCAACGCTGTTCACAGTTCCTTGTCCTCTTCCACAAGAGTGAAGTCTTAACTTGATGTCACCTCACCAATAAGATCCTTTTGTTCCATTCTTCTCCATTGGAGCCTAGTAGATGATCCAACAATCCTCAGTGCTAAACGGAGAGCTGCAGGCATGAAGGCGTCCTTCATAAACCCACTCCACTCTTTCTCAGGGGGGCTGTCCTTTCCTCCTCATGCTCCACTGCTTTCTCTCATTAGGGCCTGCAAAGTGCTCAGGATCTGTCTTGTTTTTGCTCTTGTAAAGCCTTCTTCCTGCTGCTTGCCGACCAGAAGCATACTTGCATGTCAGATGGAGTACATCCATGTTAGCTTGAGTGGCTATGGGTTATTCATAGATGGCTTGTCGTTTTCACCGGACTCATTTTTGGACTCTGAGATAAGGAAATTCTATGGAGTGTTTCAAGCTCACTGAATGTTTGAGAAGCAGGATGAGCACTGCAGTGTAGGTTGTAGTTCAAAGAGCGCATTGTATTGCAAAATCATGTAAACACAGTGGGTGATGTTCAGGTGGGATCAACTCTGTGGGAGGGTCAAATGACATCAGTGGAAAACTAATTCAAGCTATGATGTATTCATTTTAAAAGGGGAACAGAATCATTTAATTGTTTACTGTTTCATCTCATGGAAGGTTTAATGCAGAGCAAGTGTTCATAAATATTTGCCCATAAAAATTTTTTTAAAAAGATGTTCCAACTGTTTCTCAGTAGTTTTCCACTAATTAAGTTAATTTACTTCACATGTCTCATTCTTTTTAGAGTATTTCAGTTTTCTCGACACCTCAATCTATGCTTTGTTAAGGGTCCAGCAAATGCTCTGCTTAGTTACAAGTGAGTTGCTCTCAAGTCTGCTTTTTGGTCACTGCTTCAAGACATACTCTGTCCTCTTTATTTTGGAATTGGTGACACGGAGCCCAATATTTAAAGATCCGTTTAATGGTATTTGATAAGTAATTTATGTGACTGCCTTTCCAAGCTTGGCAGATGATATGCCCACCAGGCACAAGCCCATTAGTTCTGGCCCAACTTTTCCAACGTTGCCGGGACTGGCAAAAACAGGCGCACCCGGAACTCTCACACGAGTCAAACAAATCGTTAAAGATCGTTCACCTAGTTTGAGGATTCCATGCCATTGCCATTGAGTGGATGTCAGAGTAAAAACATATTTTTTTACCCTCATCCAGAAACCTTGTAATTGTTTGCCATTTTTGTTCAATGTGAATAAATGAACCCCAAAACATGATGTCATTATTTTCTGAGTTTTAAGTTTTTTCAATGCTATTAATAGTAACATTTCACATGAAATAAGAATGGTGGCAGGTGAATCAAAACAAGTTACATGCATTTCCCCCAAAATGATCTTTCTTCAATACGTCTTACACCTTCTCACCATAAATATTTAAAGTGAAGATTTCATTATAGAATGTTATATTCGTTTAACAAACAAACATGACAAGTTTACAAAAAAAATATATTTTATTAAAAAAAAATACTTTCAAGGACTTAAGAAATTTCTGAAAAAATATGTTTAAAATAGTGGCAACTTTCCTTATTTGAGATCATTTGCTACTGTTAATTGTAATATTACATATGCATAGGAACTTTTCTGAGCTAATAAAAGTGAGATAAACATTCAGCACCTCATCGAACCTCTACCTTCACTTTCAATTAAATTCATTGGAATTGTTTTTTCACAAGTATTGTCATTGCTATTGTAATTTCAAGACCTGCGATTCATTACAAACGTGTCATGTTTGGTTAATTGATATATTTGAATGCTTAATGCATTCTTTTGGGGCTGCAAACCAGCTGCTAAAATGCACAAAGCAACTTTGCCTGCCTCTCTTGTTAATCTAAACATGTTTATATGGGTTAAAAATAGACCCAGCGTTCTCTTGTTTTTGTTTTTTTAAGATGCTAATGCTATGTCTTGTCCTTAACATTATTAGGGTAGACTGAGTGCACTGTCTTGAGTGTTTCTGTCAATTGAAGAGGCTCTTTTTGTCCATTAATAATACATGGGATTTAGGCTCTGCTAATGAAAACTTACCCATGGCTCATGGCATACATTTTCCTGCAAAACTCTGTTGCATTTGCATAAATGAAACAACATATTGGGGTTTTGGAAAAAAGTTTTCTGTTTTGAAAGTCAGGGAGAAACAACTGCTACATCAGCAAGTGCATGACTGATTTAATCCATCTTATAACACAATTGTATTACTTTCATGCTAAAACCATGATTTGTTTTGTTTGCTTATTTGCTGATCTCTAAAAAGGAATGGATCGAATGACTGAAGTTTTAGACAAAATTACATTATGCATTCATTTTACTTCATCCTATGAGAAAACTTTGACTTTTTGCAAAAAAATGGATTAAAGAGGAATGTTTAATCGTGAATTGTTTTATCCACCCATCTATCATTCTGATGCTCTCGACTTCAATCATTTATTAATAAGACCCCAAGAACCCATCCTCCTGGGGTAGGAGAGCTACCCTGGTGATCATAATCTTTCCTGGCCGAGAACCTTTGCTTCAGATTTACTGTTGCAAATACAGTCCCTTAAGCTTCACATTGGGCTGCAAACAACCCCAGCAGCACATGCTCTAGAACCTGGCTTTAAGGGCCAACATCAGGACAATAATTAAATGATTAAACAAGAAATGCTTTTGACCCTGTGCTGAAAAGAACAGGTAGAAGAGAGTAGTCCTGGCGAAGTTGGAAGTGCACAATGAAGTTATTTCTCTTAATGCACTATTCACAGGATTGTCTTCTCACAAAACACTAAAGTAAAAAAGTAAAACAAACTTTTTTGCTTTATTTATTTATTTTTTGTTTAATAGACATAAATTCATGGCATGCATATGAAATTTTGACAAATATGGTTCACGGTTTGTTATAAGCTGTGTTAATTAATTAAACGGCAAGTTTCACATTAGTATGTCTCTACAGTAAAATACTGTTAGACCCCAGTGCTCGGCCCAAAAATGGATACCGGTCGGGACTGAAGTGCTAAAGGATTTTTAATAATTCACATAAATTTGTATGTTGGACTCCATAATTGATTTAAAAAGGTTTATCTTTATCATTATTCTTGGTCATAAACAAAGAAATGTGAATGTTAATTATTAATGTTAATATTAAGTATAAACTCACTCAATGACCTTTAACTTTCTTAATATTCTTATTAACACTTAAAAGTGTTTCAGTAAAAGAAGAATGACTGAAAAGTTTCAAACATTTATTATCATTGATGTGTAGGTAACCAATACATTAGGTTCAACCAGCATACAATTCATGAAATATGAACCAAGAGTAACGAGTTATTGTCTACATTTAATTGGGAAATTATCATTCTAACAGAAAGACATTAAAATGAACTCCAAGAAACATGATAAAAGAGAGGTCTAGAACTCTATCTATCATGGCCCATTGCAAAAAGGCGAGGATTTCTGTAAGCTATCTGCCTTTGAGAGCTTCTTCAGACCAATCTTCTCCCAGAGAGGTGTGACTTAATCAGGAATGCTAATTTCAAACTAAATTAAACATAAATTTGTTAACAAAACAATATTTCATGAACATGATTAAACCAGTAAGAGGTGTATGGGGCTGTAGGCCCTTTGATTTTGGAGACAATTGATTAAGAGAATGCACCCCATTGATGTATTATGTGAGTGCTAAAATCAACACCCCAGACCCAGGAGAACTCTTATAATTTCCAGTCTAACAATACATTTAGAAAAATTATAAACGTGAAACTAGTGAAAGTGTGTTAAAGGTTCACCTTGTCCTAAACTTTATGCTTACCAGTAACTCCCTTCACATCTCTTTGAGCATATGGCATTAAGAGTTTCTGTTCTCAAAAGAAGTCAGAAAGCCAGACAGGAAAAAAGTACAACGAGAATTAATTTCCGACTGCAGACCTAAAACTCATGTAATACAGACTCATGTGGTTTGGCCTTCAAAGGCACAGTTACTCTACAGGAGAGCTTTTGAAAATCTATGCTGGAAATGTTTCTGAACAGATGGATAATTGAAAATGTCTGTATATTGTGCACACTACTCAAAGCTCTTGAGTTTCTCATGTTTAATGTGCCCTGTTTTATTTCAACTCTCCATTTAATTCCAGCTCTACTAAAGGATGAAGAAGTGATGGCAAGCCCTGGAATTCTGGGATACTTTCACCAAATTGAGGTTGTTTTACAGAGATTTTATCAAAATAAATTGAGTAACACTGAAAAGTGTGTGCATGTGTGAGAGGGGGGTACAGAGAAAGAGAGAGAGAGAGCGAGAGAGAGAGAGAGAGAGAGAGAGAGAGAGAGAGAGAGAGAGAGAGAGAGAGGAGAGAGAGAGAGAGAGTACTAACTATGTAACACACAGCCTCAGGTAAAGTTAACTGATACCTAATAAATATGCTTAGAAAGCTGTCAAATTATTAAAAAGGCATTCAACTTCATCAATTGAATTGAAAGCCTTGTGAAGTAAAGCTTGTAACTAGATTCATCTTGAGAAATTGTAGACTCACGTTAACAATTACTTCCATTTTATTTAAATCATTTTAATTCCACAACAGCAAATACACTTGAACCTTTGGTATCTGTCTGGCACATCTGGCATTTAGCTGAAACTTGCATGTGGGCCAAATATGGCTTGAGTCTGGCAGACGCGGTATAATAAAAATTCTGCATTAAATTCAAATACACACAGTAGGCCAGTGATTAAACGTAATGTAATCGAGAAAAGCCAAATAAACTTTTATATCTGGGCTCAAAGCTGCTTTTTGAGATGCATTTTAACAAGACCATTTGATTTCTGACACATTTTTATTACATATCAGTAACTTTATCACACTATTAAAAATGTAATTTGTTAGGCGTCTGCTTAGTATTTATGACTAAGTATAACACTTCTGGAGTGATGAATCACATGTCGTTATGAGATTTATAACAAATTATAAATGTAGACACTGACAGATCACCAATAATTTTCTAAATCAAATCACATATCAAACACCAGAGTGGAAAATGCAATTCTACGTTGGTGATATCAAGAATCAATGTGGTTATTAAAGTTGACAATATGGACTGCGAGCTAATGAAGCCTCTAAAACATTAAACAGGATTTATAACTGTGATTAACCAAATATCCTCAATGTGTCTCATGCATCTGTAATACATACTTTAGGAGGAAAAGAAATGTCAAGACGTATTTAGCACTTGATGAAACTTTAAATTACTTTAAAGTAGCTTCATAGAATTAGAGGTTTTACAATCAGGGCCAGATTGAGAGGAGGAAATATGGTTCTGATTGTTAAATTATGTATTAGAGATCGGGGGCACAGAGCTCACCAAAGTAATCCCTGCTAATGTATAAGAAAACATTAGATTTCCTATGTGTGTCTCTCCTATGGCTCTCACCACAAACCTTGCAATCCATTCTCACCCATCGTGCGTTTGGATGATAGGACAGGAGGAGACGGTTAGCAGTGTGAGGAGTGTTTGCTTCAAGAATTCCATGCGTCTTTTTGTGCCATCGGATGCCTTTTAGCAGATCGTCAACAATCATCAGAGTTTCTGAGACCAGAAAGTGCAGATAGGACCCTTGAGTTGGTGCCAAACCAATCAAATAAAGCAAATAGTTCTGTTAAATGAATAAATATTCTGTAAAATTGTGGACATTTTTATCCATAGGTATCACTTTTAAAAAGACAAGATGACGAATACAAAAATTTTCAGGTCTATTTTTGATGAGCATAGAAGAGAAACTAGCCAATCCTGCTCACCCTCTTGGTAATAAAAAGGTGGGATATATGTACACAGACTTCTGTAAAGTCATGCTGTTGTATACCAATCGTTAATAACCTTTTATGTGTTCTCGAATCAAGTTGAAATGTTTCATAATCAATACATAATTAAAGTAAAAAATAAACAGGTTAGATCATTCAATTGGCAAAATGTCCTTCAGTCCCTCCTCAATGACTTTCTAAGTTCTTCACGTATCGATGCAATTATGAGTAATCAAAAATATGCTATGTTCTATTCCTTCAATAGACAAAGTTCAAGAACATTACGTTCTGTGTCTTTGGCAATCTCTACAAAGTACAGTTTTGAACTATCTCCTCAAAAATAAAAAACATGTCTAAAAATCTAACTATAAAAAAATCTAAATATAACACACCAATAAAGTAATATAACAGAATAAGATCCACTAATGGAGGTCTTCGATGTAAGGAAACGCGATGTCACTGAGGTAGTCATCAGAGTACCATTTGGTTCTTGCTTATCTGACCAATTATACGAGGCTTCACTCATACATTAGCATTACATCTTTACTTGGTATGTTATAACAACAAAACTTTTCAGTTCGAGCTTACAGCAGCATCAAATACGTGATGTACAGATGTTCTCAAACATCATCCACTCAGTCACCAATCAAATTTTCAGTCACCAATCAAATTTAAGAGATACCTTAAACGGTATAACTATACTATTTATTAATTTAAAAAATACATTGAGAGAGAGTGACTAGTGGAAGAAAGATAGGAGGTGTGGCCAGAAACGGATAATCATCGATGATCTAAATGTTTTATTCACATAAAGGTCTTTATTCTTTTGTGCAAAAATGTTTTTATGAATATATTTTGTTGCTTAAACATAGTGTCATCTAACAAAATAGTCTTTTACAATTGCCATACTAATTTTCTAAGTTGAAATTCAATTTAATGACGTTTAATATTAAACATTTGAACCCTGGTATGCCCAATTTTTATATATTAATCTCAGATATTAATCAATGATTACATTTTAATTTAAGGGACAGTTGAATGAGTAACTCATAATTCATAATAAATAGTTACTTCAGGATAAACAAGTAAAAATATTGTCAAAGGTGACTTCTTTTTGTTTTATAACTATGTACCTAAGAATGCTAACATCTTGGTTAACATTCACGCACACAAACATCTTTTTAGGTACACAGCGTTTTCATTTCTCTTTATTTTTTACCTTGTTTTTGTTTTATTGATCCCTTTGTATCTTTAAATGGGAAAAAAATATCCTATGTAACGAACTCGTGAAATATTTATTGCTTTTCTCTTTGAAGTTGATAAAAATAATACCATCCTCCTTAAAAAGACAATGAAATTATTGAAAGTTTACATTTTATTATTATATATTTTAATTTCAAAAACGTTTTTAGATTTTATGAATAAATAACTTATTTAAATTGAGCCTCATCACATGCATTAAAGTTAAGCGTGATTTGAATATGACTAAGTAAATATATTTGTGAAAAAAAAAGATTTAAGCAACATTTTCAGAAAACAGTGAGGTATACATGACATATTATAATTCATTGCCTCTCATCTCTGGGCATTTCTGATCACTTTATTGTCAAGGAGAGAGTGGATATCTGCTAAGTTGACATATCTCTAATGCACAGGAAGCAATTTAATTAAGAGCCTCCTTCCTGCCATCTGAACTGCCATTGAGTTTCTGTGCTGATGTCTGAAGCAATTACTGATCAGCTGGTAAGGCCACGGACAGAATGGAAGCAAGAAGGCTAATGAGGTGCCACTTATCGTCTTTTAAAAGTGAGGGAGTCATTTGTATTATTTGTGTGTTGGTATGTTGAGCCTAAGTGAAATCCAATGGTTATGTACCATGTATGGCTGTCAGAAACTAACTGTCACAGTCTGGAATTATTCCTAGAGTAGTTTTCCCTGTCAGAATGTGAATAAATTACCTGTTTGCAACACACAAACATATTTAGGCCTAAAGGGTAAAATTGATATATTTTGATTGCAAATAAAATTTCCATCCATTTGAATGACATATTTTAAACCTTAATGAAATTAATTAATTTTATGTGATCACTATATACAATTGATATGTCAATTAAACATGTCAAGAAATAAGATTTAAGCAAAAATACTAATAAATTAAATTTGTTTTAAATTAACATTAATTACACAATTATTTAAATATACATGTAAACAAACACATATCTAATATCACCACTTTTTTATATATAAATAATTCAGGATGAAGACATTTCAAAACCAAAAACTTTATTCACACAGTAATAATGCATCAAATTCATTCAGAATAGAAAAAACTAGATTTAGACAAGTTATAGTGTATATTTATTCATTTTGACTGGTTAATATCAATTGAACAGCATGATAAATTAACATTTATTTGACACTGACTTTGATCTGATGGTGACTGTTAATTCCATTATAAATTATGTATTTAGAAGAAATTATATCTTAATCATATGACGATCTGCATTTCTTCTGCTGCTGATGCTGAGTGTAAAAAAACCTTAAAAATACACTTAAATGTGAATGTAAATAAGTCTTATAAAATGTGGATTTGGCTTGAGCAGCAAGTAAACGATATGTATACATTTTAACTGATAAAAATGAATAGTTAAAAAATTTCAATATTAAATAAAAGTTAAGTAATCTGACAACATACTTAAAAAACGATTATTCACATAAAAATAAAGGATGTACTTAATAATAAACTAGGCTAGGATTCATTTTTTGAGTGAATGCTGCTATTATCCCTCTTTACTCATTGAAACTGAAACCACTTTCTCTGGTGGAGCCAAGATTTACTAAGCATACATTTAATGTTTAATATTTGTATGTGTACTTATAATTGCTTATTTTATTAGTTGATTAGAACCATACTTTTATTAGCTGATTAGAACCAACAAATCTTTTCTCTGTATGTATGTGCAGGTCTTTTACTTCCGGCTTCTCCTTTTTTCCCCACATCAATAAAAATAATTCAACTTTACACCATAAAATTGGTTTAAACTGGCTTTTATAAAAATATGTATACTATTCAAACTAATAGTTCATACTATTAAACTTTCCCTTATTGTCTGAACTGGGATAATTATGCTTTCTGATTTTGGAAAGAAACGTCACAATCCCCAGGAAGCATAACATGATAGTTCTATTTCCAACCCATAGAATTATACAATATGAATACTTATTTAGCTCTTAATCAACAATAGGCCATAGTGATGCTGCATTGAACCAACTGATTAATAAAACGATTAATTGATTAGTGCAAAAGTTTGTTATTTGAATGCCTATTAAGGCTAATTAATTATAATAATATATTTGATTATTTTAGTAATAAATATAATATTTTTTTTATTTCTTCTTGGTAATTCTATGCATTAAAAAGCACACAAAAAAGTTCACCCAGACTTGAGGACATCCAGAAGCTTTAAACATAGTTAATTTGTAAATTGAAAGTGCCATCTCTCAGCCCCCACCAAACCCACAACAACAGTAATGAAAAAGAAGAAAAGAATTTGACAGAACAAACAGCTGAAAAGAGCTCAGCGGGATTCCTCCTCTTGGCCAGACTTCATGTCGTGAAAATGGGTCTATGATAAATGCTTTTCTGCAAAGGCAAAGCATCGATCCATGAGAAATTACCCATGAAAAGAAATTTAGTCTTCCTTGAGAACATGTTCTAACTTCATTTTAGCTGTTTGAGGGCTTTTTTAAATTGTCCAGAGAAAGCTGCCAAGAGAAGTTTCATAAAAATGTTATGGAAGCGTGACAGCACCTGTTTGGTGCCCAAAGGGAAGTAGAACAGCTTACTTTGGAACAACTTTATCCCCTTCATGTTGGATGCATTCTGGCTCAAGATTGACTCAATATTCTGTTTGCTGAAAGCTGTGGACAAGAGCCAGATCACTGGTTTGTCAGTGATTGGGAAAGGTTCCAATATGACAAACTTGCTGTTTGCAATTGTAATACATTGGTATTTTAGCTTTTTAAAATGGAGCATTATTGAAAGTAAAATATAACTTTTAAAACTGTAAAAGAAATATAGTAGCTTTTTTTCAGCTTTCAATAATTTAATGTCAGTGAATTTCATACAGTATTCAAAATCAGAGTCAGAAAGATCTTTACTGCCACACGTGCAAGCGCACACGCACACGCACGAACACACGCGCACACGCACACACACAAGGAATATCACGTGGTACAGGGGTACTTTTCAGTGTTGGAACAAAAAAACTACACAATAATGTTGCACAGTAACACAGGTTATATAAGTAAATTGCTCAAGTTAAAAGTAAATAGAATATAGAAATATTCTAGAAATAGAGATAGTAAAATATAAAGTAATAGAACTATAACTATAGAAGTCTATATACAAGGTGCTTTGGAGATAATGTGCAGACCAAAGTGTAAAGTAAAAATAAAGTGCAGCAACAGAACAACCGAATGTGGAGCGACTGGAAATGTGCAAAGAGTCCACATCTGAGTCCTGTTACTTAGTGCAATATTTATATGAATATTGTGTTGGTGGGGGAAATTATGGATTCATGAGCTGAATGGCCTGAGGGAAGAACGTGTGGTATTAAGCTGGGTTTTCCTGGTGTTTGGGGCCGGAGGGTAAGAGCTGAAAGAGGTGGTTGCCTGAGTGGGCAGCTTACAGAGTTATTTTGAGAGCCCTCTTTCATGGAGGAGCTCCAATTATCTTTTCAGTCGTCCGAACTGTCCTCTGGAGTCTCCGGATGTCTGATTGGATGCTGAGCTAAACCAAACAGTGGTGGAGGTGCACAGAATAGACTCGATGACCGCTGAAGTAAATTGGGTCATCAGCATCTGTGGGAGGTTGAACTTCTTCAACTGTTGCAGGAAGTACAGCCTTAGCTGGGCCTTCCTTGCAATGAAGTCAACGTGGCCACTCCACATAAGGTTCTGTGAGATAGTGGTTCCCAGGCACCACAATGACTCCACTGTTGCCACAGTGCTTGTCATGATGGCGTGAGGGGGGTGAGTGGGGGGGCTTCTCCTGCTTGAAAAGTCAGCAGATGTATTTTGTCCATTTTGTTGTAAACTCGGTAGCGGTGGTCTGAGACCACGTTGTCATAGTTTGACTAGAGCTCCAGCATGCTTCCCCGTTCGGCATCTCCGAAGAAGCGCCGTAGCTCTACTGACCAAAACAGTCGACAAAACATCAGAGAACTCAAAAATGAGCAAGAAATTGTTTTGAGAGTGCTCTCTAAAGTTTAAAAGTTCCTCACGAGTAAAGGGAGGGGAGCTGGGCTTCACTAAATATGCTCAAGGACATGTATTAAAAATCAAAAACCTATTTTGAATAATAATCTAAATTATTTCTTCAAATATTTAACCAACTGATTAATATTTAGTGTAAAATCTACATTTTAATAAGATGTAAGAAAACACTTACGTTTTGATTTTACAGTATAAGAAAACCTTTAAACATTTTACTAACAACACTCTACAGTTCTAAGAATTTTTGTAGATTTTTTACCAGAAAACTATTTGAACCAGCAGCCTTCAATGTAATGAATTTGTGTACTTTACTCAACACAATAAAAATTCTGAAATGTAATTGATTATTTGCTTAAATCTAAAGCACACATTTATTTTAAGGGAATACTTTGTACTAGAAATTGTTGTAATTTTAGATTAAGGTCATTACTCACTAGAAGAATCTGTTATATTTTTTTATACCTTTTTGTGGATGAAAGCGTCTGCTAAATGAAGAAACATTAGTTGAATGTGATGTATGTGATCCCAACATTGATTCAATTAAAAACATTTGGTATCCCCACAATTGCATGAAGTTTCTTGAACTATATTTGGAACATCTATCTATCTATATAATAATTCCACAACAGCTGGGTCTCCAGCCTAGTATATAATCAAATCACAAACTTTCTCTCATTGATGACAAAACAGCTCTCCGCACCCTCTCCCCTTCACCACTTCCAACGGTACATTGGGGCTCCTTGAATCCAAAGTCCTCCTCAGACAGAGGTCCCTGCATCTCCAGTTTCACCAAAACTGATTTTATGATAAGGCAACTATGTGTAAATATGAACTTGTAAATTATCCTTTGTAAAGACGGGCTCACTTTGATAATATCACACATCCGTGCTTCACAATGTGAAAGTGATTGCTGCAGATTTTTAAATAATTTTTCCTTAAGGTTTTTTTTCCTTCATAATTCTTCAAAAACGAACAGGCACATAGCCTAGTGACCTTTTCATAGCTGCCAAGCTACTACATGGTGTCTGGTGATTGCAGTAAGTCAAAAAATTCAGAAATATTTTTTTAGAGATATTTTTTTATTCCAGTTTTTAACTGACTGAGAAGGTCAAGGAAGTTACTAAATACTTAAGCTGATCAAAGCCTAAAGTCTCTGTTTCTGTTCTCTGTTCCTGTCTCCTGCCTGTCACCACTGTTCAGAGTTTGGCCTTTCTCTGCCGGTCCACAACCATCTCGATTGCACTATCTCCAGGAATACAGCTTTGTTTAAAACATGGCTCATTTGTCAAACAGTGTTTGCAGCTCCTTGGCAAATGTTTTACCCTTTTATCTTCGTTCCAAAGGAGATTTGCTGTCGCACTTCCATATTCAAGCTGTCATGTCGTTCCCCTTTTGTAGTCTGTACTTTGTGAACCAAGTTTAAACAAGAGTGGGGGCTTGGAGAAAAAGAAAAGCAATTTGCTGTTTCAACAAATGGCTGGACTGTTAAGATCCACACTGCATGGAGATACTTTGCTTTGAAGTGTCAGGGAAATGACAATACTCTCTAGAGACAGTATTTTTTCACTTTTACATTTTCCTTGAAATATTTTGTCAAGTGATCCTTCAAATGCTTGTCAGTGTGCAAATCTCTTATGACCATTTCCATTAGCTGACTGTTTCAAGCATTCAAATGCATCTGCTATTTTTTTATGTTCTTAAACCCCCAGGAAATTTTGTTACTACTGAAAATGTTTTCATTAAATAACATTTATCCGTTGCTGTTTAATATTACTGTCAGTGGGCATTTAAAAGTTGTTATAGTCACTGAGTAAATGGCTGTTATTAAAATGACACAATTATTCTATTATATTTAAAATCTATCAGCAGAGTGTTATGACTTTCTGTCATTTTGGGAGCTGTTCAGAAAAACCCATGGTTAATGTTATGCTAATTCGCATAAATTAAACTCTCTTTTTTGCTGAATTGTTTGGGTAATTGAACAAGATGAATGTGTTGAAACAGAACTAAATACTGTTTTATTTTCATGTCATTTTCAAGCTTCTGTGTGTTGCACTTGTTTAAATTGTGATTTTCTGAACTTTCTTATGCTGTCCTTCTAGTTCTTGTGTTCCTAATCAATATCAAAATTAATCTCCGTTCCAATACTTCTGCTGGTCATTTCATTTTAATCGTACCTTCTTTATGACATTTCATAGCTATTTGGATATCTCTATTTGGAATTTCACAGGGGACAAAATACAGGTTGTGATTAAAATTATCCTGGCAGTTTAATGTCTTTATGCATAAATCATTAAATACTGTTATGCTTAGCATCTGTAGACTGAGGACTTGCATTAAACACAAGTTCTTTATTGAAGTGATCTGGAAACAAGGTGTCCCCACATGGGTTATAGATAAGGCAAACAGAGGCGACCCCGTAAGAAGTTATGCGCTGGTCAGAGTAGCGATTGAGAGCTCTGAAGACCACAACATGGGCATGCGGCAGTGGAGACCTGCCCAGCAGGTAGAACATTTTTCAAATATACTAAGCTCTAAATATAAATGATATTAAATAAAATCTAGCTTTAAAAGATTTCAGTGGACACATGCTCTCACCTCTCCAATCCCGTGCTTTGTGGTTGTATCACATTATGGGGTATCAAGGGACAGTTGTGGTCTGGTGGATATGGAGATCCATTTGTGATTGGAAGGTTGCCATTTCGATCCTTAGATCCATCGAGTTGAAGATGGTGTGAGTGATGAAACACTTGCTCTCATCTTTAACGACCACAGTTGTGGTGCCCTTGAGCAAGGCAGATGCTTCCCAACTGCTCCCCGGGTGCCGCAACCATGGCTGCCTACTGCTCCGGGTGTGTTTTCACGGTGTGTTTGTTATCTGCTGTGTGTGTACACTGGGATGCACTGGAACGCAGAGCACACATTCCGGGTATGGGTCACTCTATAGCTATGTCCCATTTCAGGTTCTGCATCCTTCTGAGGACGCAGCCTTTCTGAGCCTCCGCCGGAGTCTATGGCTTCAGAGAATCTTCCAAATGATGGATATAAATGGGTTAACGGGACGGCGGAGCACTTCCGGAGTGCGGATTTGCAAAGCATCTTTGTGAGGTTACAAAGGATGGTAGTGATTTCCCGAAATGGGAAAAGGAGGACGCATTTGAAGGACCCTTTGATTTTGGTGAAATAGAACAGGCTTCGCGCAGCATTGTGATGTAAGTGCCTCGAAATGCGCACTCGAAAAGATACAGAACCTGGAATGAGACATTGCTCATATCAGACCAACTGGTCACTTTCACTGTCACATCACAGGTAAAAGCTGAATCATCCATGTGAAGAGCAGAGGTCAGAACAAAAACACTTGACAATGCAGATTCACAAGAACAACTAAGACTGACTTGACTAGCTTTATACTTAGACAAAGGAGATCTAGTTAGGAGGACCAATACGGGTATTTTAGAGTTGTTTTTCAGGAAGAGTAGACCACTTCCTGTTTCCTGTGTCTTTGGCACCCTCCTTTCTGCCACATCATCACCCCCTGCTTCCAACAACTGACAACTCCTGATTGGTTCCCTCTGGCTTATTGAATGTCCCTCCCACCCCGTTAAGCCATTGTCATGACTCCAATAATTCTGTAGTTTCACCACTTGGTTAGGTCTTGTTTGTGTTGTTACCTGTTTTCTGTGTTTGTAATCAGTTTGTTTGATTATTTAGTAATTGAGCTATATTTTGTATTGACTACTATTTCACCCTTCCCATTTTGAAGTACCTTAACTGTAATGTTAATATTTTGGTAAGTGGAGAGCTGAAGCCATTGCTATTGTTTGTTTTTCTACATTGCACTTCTGGTATTTAGTTTTTTTGGTTTTTGATGTAATTTTACACTGCTTTGTCATTTCTTTGGGATAAATTCACATTGATTGCATCGTTCTTGCTACATGCCCATCTTCCTCTTCACTTTTATTCCTTGTTGCTCACTCTCTAGGCTGGTGTAACAGCATCTGTAAGTTGTGGCCCCAATAAAGCCCAATAATCCAATGACTAGAGACAGAGGACTGCAGACCTAAATAGTGGAGTAAATTGGTGACATGAGCAGCAGAGATCCTAATTGCAATCCATTGGTAAGTGGTGACTATGACAGAGTGCATGCATACACATTAGGAAGGGAAATACAATTAACAACCTACTGCCAGAACCTTACAAATACAACGTATTGTTGTGTAGCACATTCATAGTCAATATTGAACTGTTAGTTAAAAGTAGACTATACTTTTGCTTCGTTTCTGATTATACAGCTTCAATAAACAACAATATTAATAATAATAATATTTCAATTTATATAAGGCTTTACTAGATGCTTAAAGACGGATCACAATCAGACATTTGGTGTCTTCTGGGGGTAGCCTATCTCAAGTGTAACACTGGATCAAAGGTAATAAAGACACACGCTCAGTAACCCAAAGGGAACCCCAAATGGAGCCTATATCACATAAAGGATTACAAAGAATAGACTGTTCTATTGAACTACCTTTTACAGAAATAAAACCTTAAGAATGAACTGCAGAGCTCTGGTTTATTTAAATAAAAATGTCTGAAATTTTTTTTATTTAGAATTGTATAATTTATTAAAAAATCGCAACATCACTCAACGAAAGAACCAAAACCTGTGCCTCTAAAAACTATTAAAAAGCCTATAAAAACATGGTAATTCAGGAGTTAATCATTTCAGACCATATGCTGTTATATTTGGGTAACAGACTCAAAATCACCTCTGCTATCGGCAGCAGCTGAACGAATCAGGCATTTCACACAAAAGCTTGATCAGGCTACATATACCAATAGTTATCAGAAATCAGAAATTAACCTAATTGAAAGATACCTTATTTTTCAATGGTCATGAGAATCAACAACAACCACAATGTGAAATCTTATTATAAATATGTAAACATCTGTATTTATAATTTAAAACACTTGGCGTTATCAATGGCAGTGAGCATTTGCTATAGCTGAAAAAACATAAAGATTTGACACAAAAAAGAAAATTCTGACTATTTGTATATAAGATATATTATCTTTATGGATAGTATCAGATTTAATATGCTTTTTTTATATGCAAATCTAAGTTACAATTGGTTACACATGCATAAAAGTTTTTTTCAACACACAAAATATTACATTTTTACAATTTAGTCACGTGTAGCTCTAAAGCCCAATTTTATATTCCAATTTTTTTTAAACATAAATGCTCAGAGTTTTCTAATGCTTTTCAGGGAGGAAGTGAAACTGCAAGAATAACTTATGAATGTTAATGTTTGCTTTAATCTTTTACCCATGTGAATACTTTGTTTCTCAGAGAATGCAATGTCCTTATTTGTGAAGATGTTGAATATGAAAGATGATGTCTTTTATCAGAGGTTTGTGCTTAGTCAAAGATATGCATAGATTAAACTAAGCTGAATCATTGAATGACCTTGTTCCCCACCATACTTGATTCATCTGGAACTTTCCCTCTTGAATCCTTATAAGTTGTTGATAGAATCTTGATATCCATCAGATCAGGGCTAACAGAAAATTATGAAGTAAAATAGAAAAGAAAAGAAAAGTAGTGTGTTACAAAAAAGTTGACCACCCCATGAAATTTGAAGGTGCAAAATAATGAGGTGGTTCACGTTTCTCTCAGATTCTTCAAAATGTGCAGAGGAGCGTGCAAATTGACCTGGCTCCCACAGGAAATGACCTGCCTCCTAGGCTTCCTTTGAGAAGTATGCTTGTCACCGAGACAGAGCAGTGGAGAATGCTGGTGTCAAAAGGCTGGTGTTTTAGCTTGTCCACACTGACAAGCAAAGAAATGGAACGCTACCTGACCCGAATGCGAATCCAGTCCACCTTCATCTGCGTGGGGCAGGGGGAGGGCGCGAAGAGATTGGTAAACATTCGATTTCTTCTGTCAATCAGCCTAGCATCTTCTGTATTCTTCCTGTCAGATTAACACAGCAATATCCCACCCTGTTCGTTCTCCAACCTGATAGAGCCTCAAGCAGCCACAGAATTCATTTTACAGCAAGGCTCTCTCTGTGAACTTCTCATCCCAGTGCACACTCGAGCAATAACTGGGCCAGCACACAATAGCTGTTTTTACAGACATAAGCTGTTGGGATTTAAGCAAAATGATATATTGGTGGTCATTTAAAGAAACTGCAGTATACAAAATTTTAAAAGTTAAAACATTAGCATTAAATGTATATATGTATGTATATACGAAAATATTGTGCCCTACAATTAAGTCTACAAAACAATAAAGTAAAAAAAGCAGACTTTTAAAAGTTAAAACTTTTTTGCACAGCAATTGAGTGACTGGAGCTGTTTCCTTGTTGACTTCACTGGTCTCAGTGGGTATCTATACATTAATACTGTTAAAACTGATCAATGCATGATCACAATTTCGTTTTACAGAGTTTTAAATTTGTACTATGGGTTATTTTGACTATAATTCTGTGGCATTTGGGTAAATGCGTACAATAAAATGTATTTATATTAAAGCAAGGGTGGCTGAGGCTTGGTGGTTAAGGACTTTGTAGATCAGATGTTTGCTGCTTCGATCCCCAGATCCCCAAAGTTTAAGATGGTGTGAGTGATGAAACCCTTCAACAACTTCAACTGTGGAGCCCTCGAGCAAGGCAACCCGTTCCCAACTTCCCCCTGAGCGCCACAGCCATGGCTACCCACTGCCCTGGGTGTGTGTTCACTGCCTTGTATTACTTTGTTTAAACACTGGTATTTGTTAAACGCAGAGCACAAATTCCAGTTATGGGTCACACCATATCTAGTGTAGAGTTTATAGACCACTTTTAAACAGAAACAACAGGCAAGGGCTTCCAATTCCATTTGAATTTCTGTTGATCTTTCATCAGGATATATCCATTTTCATTCCAGAACTGTCCCTCAAGGAGGAGCTCCCATGAATGGATTCTGATTAGCTCCCAGTGCTTGAGTGTTGTGTTCAAGCAGGTGCTCAAAATGGAGGTTCTCCTTTGATCTCTGAACAAAGAAAATATTATAGCAAAACAAAATGTATACATTTTGACACACCTTGTCATTTCATGTTGGAGAACTAGATCGGCTTTGCATTGGGTGGTTCTTCACCTCTACATTGTGTTTTTAAAGCTGAATAATGCACGCTTAACCCTTGTATATCCATTAAATATAAAATACTCAACTTATTATAAAAAAGTATAAAAACTATAATATAATTAATATATTAAATGAATACGTATTAATTGTTTTAACCTGAAACAGTTCAGTTACAGCATAAATATATAATTGGTAATTACTTGTTATTTAATAGTAAATAAATAAAAAATTCTTGTTACATTTTGACATCTACTAGAGGTCAGTTTTATGTCGAGATTCTCAGAGATGTTGTTCCATGTTATTACATCAGAAATACTTTTGTGAGTAAACTGGATAACTTATAAACTTAATTGGGATCTTGGCACAGCACTCATGGACTCACCAGTTCCTCATCGTGTTAATTGAAATGAAGAGTGAACGTTATAAAATTGTTTACTCTCATTGGGTTACTTTTATTTGTTTGCAAATATGTGTTTCAAGATGCTGAGATTAGCAGATGCATGTTATATATCAATGTAGAAAAAAAAACTTCTTCTATTTGTTTTGCTTCCCTTCCAACAGATTAGGTCTCTCAGAAATACAGCACATAAAGCCTTTAGTCAAAATAAGTGTTTTCAATCTTCTAATTGTGCACTGAGCTAAAATTAGTTTCTACATTTTATATAGCAATTTTCATGCTATGATTTCTCAGGGCACGCACTTTATTGACTAAAACATCTATTTGCGGTGTGATGTGTGAGTAGTCTCATGTTATAACCATCTATTCGAGTGGAAATAAGTCAAGTAATTTATAACTTTGCATTCATATTTAGAAGCAACAGGGGGTGATTTTTTTTTTTTTTTGAAAACGCTCCACCAATAGTTGATAAAATATAAATCTAGGTGAACTGCAATCGGTAAATCACACCAAATGTAATTAGTTATAGATTACTACGTAATGTAACAAATCTGAATTCTTCCAATGAACATTGTCAAGAGAACATGTACAGGTCTTGCAGGTCTTTATAATATAGCATAGAGTTAATGTGGCCTGGCAGGATGACCCCATGACTCCTCTGTTACAGAGTGACTCAGTTACCAAGCCTTCATCAGATGTCCTTTGACACGCGCTGTGTAGCTTTCTGACACTGTGTCATATGACCTTAGGGTTCATACATGTACAGCAACAATGTTGGGTTTTCTGCTGATAGTAATCTTGGATGCTTTGCACACACATACACCGCTAACTATAATATACCAGAATAAAGACTGATTAGTTTTAATTTTATTTGTGATAAGATAAATAAGCCTAAAAATAAATGTTACATTATATTACAAAAATTAAACACATTAATAATGCTAAATTAAACAGTATTTTAGTTGGAAAGTGGATAGTTGGAAAATAGTTGGAAAGTGGATCTCTGATAAATGGCTTCTGGTTTGAATTTAGGATTAACAGTCAAAAAAAATGTTTTCAAATATTAATTTTGCAGGCTTTTCTCACTCTGTGTAAAGCTAATCTACAAAACATCTGCCATTACTATCTGAAAAGAGTTGTTGAGGTCCTGGGGTCAAGAATGGGAGTATTTTGGGGTAGAACTAAGAGTCCAAAGGGAATACTGGGAAGTGGCTGCATGGGCTGATGTGTAAAAGGCTTTTCACACTATGAAGCACACAGACAAGCGGATCTAAAATGGCTGTCCCACAGGAGCACCTGCCATTCTCCAGCAGGGTCAGAGTGGTACGTGATTCTGTTTTCCTCTGGCAGACTCCTCTGCCTTAATCCATATGAAATTCAATCGATACCGATGCCTCTCTGTGGATGCACTGATGCACCTACACATCTGCTCCCTCCATTTAAATCCATTAGAGAAGAAAAAAGAGTGCTTACTAATTCAGCTAGAATGGGTTCTGTGAACTATTTCGTTTATACTGTATAAAAAAACGATTTTACCTTTTTAAATCTTTCAAATGAGTTACCGATATGTAGCTGCATACTTGTAAATTGATTACTAACTGGGTTTTTTCTATTCTGAAATTTTAGTGCTGTCCCACTACAAACCACTCCTTGAAAAACTTGACTCGACGCTACAATTGAAAAATTAAAAAATCTTAATAAAAAGTATACGTGTTTAACTGTGGCGCAGTGGGCAGCAAGGTCATCTCACAACAAGAAGGTCGCTGGTTCGAGCCTCGGCTGGGTCAGTTGGCATATCTGTATGGCATTTGCATGACTCACCAAAAGTCATCATTAAACTATATATAATAAGGAAAAAAACCTTCCTTATTCTTTTTAGAAGATATTTAACTTAGCAAACACAAAACTACTTCAAGTTCAACATTCATGCAATCCAAGTAAGAGATTACATATAAGAGAGTTGGCCATCATCAGTTTACCGATTTTGTAAGAAAAACTGCCTTGAAACACAAAAACGGTATTTGGGCTTAAAACTGATCCTAGTGGCACTCCATGCTCTTCTGGTGTGGAATACTCTCATTCAGAATATTGTATATAGGGTGAACACTGGAGAGTACCCCTGTAGCATGCACACTTGGCAATAAAGATCTGATTCTGAGAACTTAAACCATGAGAATGCTAGCCTCTGAATTTCTGCAACTGTCTCATAGCCTAACCGAACTATTTTGTTAATAAAGCTCTAAGATCATGCAGAGATAGGAGTCTGCCTCAGTCATTGCCATATTATAACATTTTGTCTGTTATTTGGTACGCAGATCTAATGTCATGTAAAGATGTTGTATTAAAAGTTAAGTGTAATATAAAACATCATACACATTTAAGAACCTATTTGTGCTATTGCATTTTTGCTTAGGGGTTTTAACATTGAACTTTCAGAAATTTTGCTTCATACTGAATGGTAATCTGGATATTTTCTACTTGCCAGGCTACATCAATCCCAGGGTTTGCTAGTGCACGAAAGGAATTCAAAACCAATCTGCAAGGCCTTGCACCACTTTTCTAAGTTCCCTTTTTGCCACCCGAGGGTCTGTTCTGTTCTATGCAAAAGCTCTGTCAGCCTCCTTAAGTGTGTTCTCTTATGATTCGATTACCACTAACTCACTGAGCTCTGAAGAACCACAGGCTCATGTGACTCTGGATCTGGATTTCAGAGCAATTGCACCTCTGGCCATTTGATCCCAATTCATTCTGGCTGCCACCATTGACATTTGTGGCTTTAAAAATGGCTGGTTACCTGCATTTTAATTACCAGCCATTCCAAGCTTCGTGAAATTAAATGATTTCAGAAGAGCGTTGGTTGCCTTCAAGCAGCTACTACAGTTATTAGTATAGTTATTATTACTACAATTATTTAGATCTTAAATTAGATGCGAAAGTCCTGAGACCCAGCAAGAAGGTCGCTGGTTCTAGGCTCGGCTGGGGCAGGTGGCATTTCTGTGTGGAGTTTGCATGTTCTCCTCGTGATCGCGTGGGTTTTCTCCGGGTGCTCCGGTTTCCCCACAAGTCCAAAGACATGCGGTATAAGTGAATTGAGTAAGAACGATTGCCCATAGTGTTAAGGTGTGAATGAGTGTGTGTGTGAATGTTTCCCATCGATGGGTTGCGGCTGAAAGGGCATCCGCCGCGTAAAACAAATGTCAGAGAGTTGGTGGTTCATTCCGCTGTGGCGACCCCGAAAGGGAAGAAAGCCGACATGAAGATGAATGAATGAGTAAGAACGATTGCCCATAGTGTTAAGGTGTGAATGAGTGTGTGTGTGAATGTTTCCCATCGATGGGTTGCGGCTGGAAGGGCATCCGCCTCGTAAAACAAATGTCAGAGAGTTGGCGGTTCATTCCGCTGTGGCGACCACAAAAGGGAAGAAAGCCGACATGAAGATGAATGAATGAATCCGGAGACCTATCGACACAGAACTGAGGGAAATGAGCAAATGTGATTTTTTTTTTGCAGATGCAACAGAGGTAGATAGATGTGTTCCAGTTTATTATGATAGGAAATGTGGAGCAAGGAGCTGATGAGTAACTAGAAGCTGCGAGGACTAGGAGCAAGGAAAAGGATGTTGAGGAGGTGAGGAGACACTGAAACAAGAAACACTGAGCAAAAGGAAGTACACTTTTAGAAGTGTACCATGAGGGAAATGTAGACCAGACACGTATGCAGTATGCATCCCAGGGAGCTAGTTGTACTTGGTACTGGGTGAGATCTGTAATTAGTGATTACTACTTGTTTGATTGCCTATATTGTATCATATGTGATTTTTAAATAATTTTAAGTTTGTTTAGGAATTTGAAGTTTTGGGGCAAATATATATTTTTATATAAGAAACTTCACAAAGCAAGGCTACAGTGGTAACTATGATGGCACTTTACTCTTGTATTTCGTAATAAACAATTCACTCATGAACATGGATTATGTTTTCACACCAGGTGCTCTGTTTTCTTTCTATGACATAAAAATGCAAATAAGTGAATTTGTTACTCAATAATAAAACTCTGGAAATAACCAGACTCAGGTGGAAATGAATCAGTGGCAGAGTAAACAAGATGGGAGTCCAAACACAAACTAGAATGACATAATCAACAAAAGTCTGATAACCGTACTGACCAGAAAACAGAAGACTAAAAAGAACTTTGTTTGTTTTAAAATGTAAAGAGTTAACAAAAACTAAAACAGAAACCCTAATATTGTCCTGATTTAGAAATAAATTGTCAAGTTTGAAATGTTATTCTCCACATGAAACAATCAAATATGAGCATGATTATTTACATAATCTGAAATACCTTAGAGCCCTTGTTTGTGAAACTTGCAAAAAAAAGCCCTATATAAATTAATTAGGATTGATTCAATTTTAATTGAATAATTATACATGCATGAATAATGTAACCAGTTGTCCAGTTTAAAGTATTTATTGGAATTTGGACTATTCTTTGTGCCTTAGTCACGCACAACCTCAAAATTTGTTATGACATTTCTTTGACTTTAATCTGTGATGTAAAATTGCCCATAAGCAGAGACAATCCCAGCCTAACCTAGCCAGTGACTCACTTTCTTGCAAGTTTGTATATTATGATGGAAAGCTTATTTAATACAATGCACATGAGCTGTCAAAAACTAAAAACCAAAGCTTTCGAGGCTTTTAATCATGCAAAAGCTGAACACAAGTGCTATGAGTGTGTCTTCTGTTCGCAGCTGATGTCTGTTCCTGTCAGGCAGAGCGCCAGACGTGTGCAGTGTGTCTTCATTACGCTCACAGAGGACAGTTAGTCAGGCGTGACTCAGTAACGTCTACAAAACAACAGACTGAGGATCCGTCTGCCTGAATCAAACACTTTCATACAGAATGTGTTCACGTTCACAGTCTTTAAAATCAATCATTCGTGACAAATGCTTCTCTGTGGTATTTATATTTGGTTTTGGCCTATTTAACCATAACCTTTTTGCTTCGACATTTATTTCAAACCAGCGTAATGCAGAGAGACTCAGAGTTTGTTGCCTGGGGCCACTTGTTAAAGACTTAGCAACAACATTCGGGGGTAAGTGTGGCCTGATTTTCTTTTTGTGTATTTCAAGGAGATTTGTGAATGTTTCACATTTAATGAATGTGAACCAGCTCCTTTTTGCACACAAACAGATATCTCATTAATCTACAGAATATCAAACAGGCTGTATTAATTACATGGGTTACTGTTACGTACAATACATACATAAAACAATATATTATATTATTTTGTATTGTATTGTATTGTATTGTATTAGTTTAGTTTTGCTTTCTGTTTTTTTGTAATCTTTATTTTATTGGCTGCTTTAGGTCTAAGAAGGCTTTACCACACAGTATATTTACAGTTTTATGCCACACATAAACATTTAAGATGTTTGTTTTGTTTTATAAACTTGTATTGTAAATCATGTCTTTCATCTTTTTAAAAATTTTATATCTTAAATTTTATTAAACATGATTTTTTTCTCTCCACATATTTAATTTTGTCTTGTTTTTACCGCTTCCACTCTGAAAACTGTAAAGCAGTTACTCTAATATTCTATATCATCTGCAAGAACAATTCATTCAATAAATTTACTTTAAAATATACACTGTAAAAAGGAAAAGTAATCCTCCATGCATTAATTGTGTTCTTTTCTGTACTTTAAAAAACTTTTTTTTTTGTTTTAAACATGGACATTTTACTGACCTTTTTTTATTAATAAAATATTTACCTGATATTTGTGTATTGTGTTTAATCATCTGTTTTTTTTAATAAAGCCTTGTTGCTTTTAATGAAATAAATAGAAAGAAGTTAAGGATTCAAACTCCAAATCGATGAGCAACTGTGCTCTTAATTCCTTCTGTGCTCGCTACACCAGTAGCTATTAGCCATTAAAACTGGTTTTTACTTTAATTCAAAATGTGAATACAACTCACTCAAGCATGAAACTCAAAACAGATGCTATCTAGATTGACACATGTCATGCATTCATGTATTTTAATGAAGAAGTGCAAGCTTTAACTTCTTGATCTGTTATCTGATCAATTAAAAAGGAAATAACAATAAGCAGCGGGTGTTTGGATAGAAGGACACCTTTTCAAGCAGCAGACTTCCTAGTTTAAAAATATGAATAAAAACCTAGAAATCATTAAAACGGACAATTGACAATTAAAATTACTAAGGCATTTGTCCAGCATTTCCACTAAAATGTTTTATAGTGAACTGTGTGATTATTCATTCATTCATCTTCATGTTGGCTTTCTTCCCTTTCGGGGTCGCCACAGCGGAATGAACCACCAACTCTCTGGCATATGTTTTACGCAGCGGATGCCCTTCCAGCTGCAACCCATCGATGGGAAACATTCACACACACATTCACACTATGGACAATTGTTCTTACTCAATTCACTTATACCGCGCATGTCTTTAGACTTGTGGGGAAACCGGAGCACCCGGAGAAAACCCACGCGATCACGAGGAGAACATGCAAACTCCACACAGAAATGCCACCTGCCCCAGCCGAGCCTAGAACCATCGACCTTCTTGCTGTGAGACGACCGTGCTACCCACTGCGCCACCGTTACGCTTACTGTGTGATTAGTCACATTCAATTATTTATATAACAATTGATGTATAATTTACAGAATTTAGGCATGTTATTGATTAACAGGCAGACCTCCAAAAGAAGTTATTTAAAACTTCTCTTACATTTTTTACATCAACTTCAGTCCCTTCTTTAAAGACCACCTTGACAGACATCTTCCTACAAATGCTAAAACATTGCTCTCCCTCTGCATTGTTCGGAGTGCTTCAGTGAGGCTTGTTCTCTTTTATTCATGGGCTTTCTAAAATGCAAGAGAAATGCCACAGAAATGCTTCCAGAATCCTGATGTGTGCTCCCTTGCAGCACACCATTAAAGACTGAGAGCCCAGTCTGCCAAGGTCACTGCTCAACACATTAGGGACCTGAAGAAGTGTGTGTCAAGGAAATTTACCAATACACATGTCCTGAATACAATGCCCAAAATAACCTCCAGCTCCACTGGTGTGCTATCGAAGCAGCTCCTTACTAAATACCTAAATAAAATCTTCCTGTTCACATGATTGCATACCTCACATTGACCATAATCTTCCTTTTCTAATCAAGAAGGTGTGATCTTGCTCATGTTGTAGTCATCTCCACTACATTTCCTCTGAGCTCTGCTGTTCTTCAGAAAGATATGAATGGGAATGGGTTGTTATTGATGTGGTATGATTTGGCTCTGGTTCCATCCAGACGTTAAAACAGATGAATCCTCAGTATCCACATCGTAAAGTTTTCAATCAACAAGCAAGACCTCGGAGCCAAACTCTCTAGAGCTATAACTCTCTTCACTTCTTTTGACTAAGTGCAGATGTTGTGTGCATTGAAACAATGGAGGATTTTATCTGGTTGTGTAGAGATGAGATGAGGGGAGGGCCAATGAAAATAATTATCACAATATGATTATTTCAGTTGACCATAAACAACTCTAATTCTATTTGTTAATCCTGTGTTTTTGAGCTTTGGGGAATATGAAGGAATGCACCTTTTCTGTGTTACCCTCAAAAGAATGTGAAGAGAAGCCAAACTCTACCCTTTATCTGTTTTATTTTTTCCATCTTGAAGGAAGCGTTTAAACTGAATAAGAGTAGCATGGAATTATTTGATTGGAAGGGCTTCCCAATGTATTTGTATATCTGTGTTTGTTAAAGCGACCAGAGCCCAGGGGAGGAGAAGACGCTCTTCCCCAACATGGACACAGAGAGAGCTGAGAGGGAGCTCTGGCTGCTTCTGATGATGGCTTTTCAATAAAACCTGGTTTGAATCGACTGGTAAAGCGCTTTACTAATATTTTACCAGTGTTGGGCAGTAACGTCGCCACTTGTTGTGACGCTAATGGTTTAACCACAGCTCTTAGTAGCGTGGTGGTATCATCACTACTTTTTAAATCAAGTAGCTTTTCATTAGCGGTGGCGTACATACAAAGCTAACATTACATTTCACCAAGCATTTCTGAAGCTAAAGATAAAATTGCTATTGATCACTGATCCTAGATCTGGAACATCAACAGGCTTCTTCTTACTGAAGTTGGCACTCAGATTTTGGTGTTAGCACCACATGCTGCATCATTGGGCAAACACGCGATGAATTAAAGTATCTTGACAAATACATGCTATTAACTGAGACCAAATAGAAAATATATGTCTTCAGATGCTTATTTTGCAACCCAAAGAAGACGACGCTGTGAAATTCGAAATCATCAAACACAGATTTGAAAACACATTCAGATAAATCGTAACATAATCAATATTTAATACGTTCTGCAAACACGAGCTACTTTGTCAACAGCTAACATTAATACTGAGGTACTCAAGTGGCCACATCATGCTGAAAAATTATGTTTAATTTATATAGGTAGTTATTTTTTTGTTTGATTAAATAAATGTATAGCACTAAATGCTGCTGGATACTTGCATGCGCTCTGATTTGGAGTTATCTTGGAGCTATACACAGCTAACATATCTAACTTATGTCTGCCTATCTTAAAAAAGAAGTTAGATGCAGTGAACTACATTTACCATGTTTCTATTGCGTAGCTCGCTACATTTCTCAGGGTAGTTTAATGAAGAGTAACTATTAGCTTAGCTTACTACATTTTGCAAGTAGCTTGTCAAACATTGTATTTTACTAACCAAATAATTGTAAATCAACAAAATAAATTATTGCTGGATGGAGGTGCACGGTTCAGTATGAGAAGAGCATGTGGCCTTAAAAAGAAAAGCTTTTTGTGACAATGCTCTGGATGAATTTGGCTTTGGAAAGTGTTTTTGTTGTTGTTGCCCTTTTACATGTTATAGTTCAGTTGTAGTTTCACTTTTTTCTTGGAGATAGCTTTAAAGAATTTCAGATAGATGTTTTTTTCCTTCTAGCAGCAGAAAAGGGAACACTAATGTTAATGCTTGTCCAAGTTGATATTCCTCAAGTCGTGACCAATTTAACTTGCCCATAGCTACTGTAATGAGGTTTTGACTGTATCACATCAAAGGAAGCATGTGAGCGTGCTGAGTTGGTTAGTAATGTTGGTGGTAATTGCAGTGCGCTACATCATGACCTTTTATGCTTGTAAGCTGCCAGTAATTAGCTAGCTCTTTGTTCAGAATAAAACATATAGTACAAGTCCAATTAATTCTAATTGACTGCTCCATGCATTAAAAGGATAGTGGTGTAATTTTCTTAGCATTTTGACAGTTGCATAGCCGCAAACATGTTAATGCTGAGAAATCCCTATGAAAAGCATCAATGCTATCCACAATTGCGCTGAGGTGTTTTTCTGAATAATGTTTCTTCTTAATTTTCCAAAACAAAGCTGTTTTATCTACAGTTAAATGGCACATAAAAGATCATCTTAATTGTTACACATTATTCTTTTTTTAATTAACCAGTTTTCCTTTTAAAAGTTTTCTTATCTGATTTAATATTACATACTGATTCAATTGAAATAAACTTGGTTGAAAAATAGATAGAAAAGTGGTTAGAAATATACTGAGTATTGTTTTTTTGTAATAAATAGATGTCTTTGTTCGATCAAGTTGAAGAGCTCAAATCTCTGCACCTGTACTGTAGTGTACTGTATAGGAAAGGAACTCTGAATATTTGGTCTCTCGCTGGTATTCCATTATGACCATATACAAGGATGTTTATATAAAACAGCACATGCCTCTGCACCCTTTGCAGCATTTCACATTGCAATAAATAGACGCCTCTGAAAACTCCAATCACCACCTCAATGTTACTGGTTCCAAGAGCTGCTCTTTGCACCTCAAATGTGTCTCTTGTGACCAGTCGGGATTGGATTTTTTTTCTGGGAAGATTATGTTGTGTCAATATGTCAGTGATTTCATTCACAGAAAAAAATCTTGATTTTCTACCTTGAATCTCAACTAAGCTTTGTATACAGCTTGGTGTATTTTTTTGTTTTATTTGTTTAATTTACATTTTTTTGTAAGTTTATTAAACTAAAGAATGATAATTATTTCAGCTTTTCCACACCATGCTGTTAGTTCTAATGGTGAACATAGATGCTGTATACGCTCTTTTAGGCTGCAATGCTTTTGTCCTTCACTATATAACAGGTTGTGACTATAAAATATAAAAATTCAGCTACTGACTGCTTGCTGTGCATCAGTGGTTAAATGAAACGCACACAGAAACCAAAAAGATTGTTTCACTTGGTGAGATTGGAAGGGTGGAAATAAATCTGGTCAAATGGTAAATCACAGAGATGGCTTGTTTCTATTTACTCTGGCAACAAATGATAATGGCTAAAGATAAAAGACCGCTCTGCTTAAAACTATTCCAGTGTGGTATTGAAGAAGATGGGGACTTTAAGGAAAGACATATAGTTGAATAATTTTGTGTGAAAAACAGAACAGAATTTGAAGTAAAAGAAAGCTTGAATAAAATAGTACTGTTAAACAAAGACAAATGTATACAAGACCTATAGAGATCATGTTTTTTCAAAGTCAAGCTGGATGCATTCATACTTTTCAAGAAAAGCTCTGAAAAATATAATTCCAAATAAATCTTTTGTGTGTTTAATTTGAGGTTACCATCTCTGTATTGTAACATTTTCAAAAGGGCTTGAATTTTTTTTGTTAACCACAATTTAAATTATATCAGATACAAGTACATGAACTAATTAACTGTATATATAGAAATACAGTGGGTGATTTCTGCTCTTTATAAAGAAATATTTGCGTATTTTTATTTTACGAAGCATCAAATGGAGGTTTTTATTTTTATATTATTTTTTTAATTGTTATTTGCCTAGGTACCTAATAGACAGTACAATAGGGTTTGTTGCCACATGCAAATAAAGTCCAACTCCTCCTACAAAGTTTTATGTCAGTTTTATGTTATACAAACTAGGAAGTTAAGGGAAGGTTAGTCTCAGCCTCAGACCTTACGGCCACGGAACGATGGCTAAAGGTCTGATGGGCAGGCACTTCAAGAATCCTGAATAATTGGTTGAATTTGACTGAATTTCAGGAGAAGTGAGTGTCGTGTTTGTTTTTGTTCCGCTTGGAAACTAAGTTTATTAATATGATTGAGAAAAGATGATTGTACTAGTTGTGTTACCTCGATTCGATTATAGAAGATTGTTGTATAATTCTTGTAGTCTTTTGTGACATTTTCCATGTCAGTCAGTTGATCTGGGGACATTTTCACACTTCGAAACATAACACTATGCAAAATAACATGAGATTTGTTGTTTGGCATGTCAGTCAAACTGCCTCTTAGGTGGGTCTTGATTTAAAAAAGTTGGTCAAACCCCCAAACCGTCCCTGAAGACTATGGGAAGATTGGCTGTTATGGGTTTCAGAAATATTTGTAGAAATTAAACATACTTGTTTTTTAGAGGAAGTTGTTTCAATATGATTGTTTTGGGTTACTGCAGCTGATGTCCAGCTTTGAAGTGGGAGGAGTTAGAATAACTTGCAGCAAGATTGCTTCCTGCTGAGAAGAATTAGCACCCTTTTTTTTCATAAAAAGGAACTTAGACAAACTTTCGTTTAGAGTTTCTCTGATGAATCTTAAATTAAATAAAAAACAAAACTTTTGCATTTTTAATTTTGAATAATTTTCTCTTGTGAGTTTTTCTCACCTTACTTTCCCCCTCCTTTAAATCCCTTGAGGTTGAGGTGCATGCTCTGTCTTCATGTCATGGCTTCTTGTTTTCCAGCTCTAATTCCTCTTGGCAGAGTAACACAAGGCTGTGCGATGTGAAGATTTATGGGACAGATCGAGCTACAGTGACAGGCTCAGGCAAAGCATCTCCAGGGACAGAGATTCTGCACTGACACAAATGCAGCAGAGCAATCCCAAGATCCTTTCTTTAGCCACTATTTGGACCATTTTATCATGGTATTTGCTATTGATCCACGAAGAATGAAAAACACTTTTCACTTTTTGATAGCATTCTTCAGTATTGATATACTTTCATTCCAGTTCTATAATTCCAAGCTAATGCGGGTGCTCCTCAGGGTTCAATTTTACGTCCAATTTTGTTTATTTATAATAGGTTTTGCCTTTTTGGGCATTAAAAGTTATGGTGTTCTTGTCATTGATTAAGCAAAAGCACTGTATTTCATAAACCTTGATGAAGGATTTCAAAAACATTTGATGCATAAATGTATATTTTTCAAGTGGTTAGACTGAAAGTTGAGAGGAAGCGTATCAAAACAGGAAATATAAGAATCATTTCCATGCTGATACACAGCTTTTCAAATTTGAATGTTTTGGGTAAACCACTTAAGGCAGCCAGTGCATTAAATGGGTATTAATCTTTAATGCTTCTTGACATATCTATATCCATATTCTCTTGTGTTCAAATTCTTAAGTAATGCACATTTGATTAACACGCCAAGGGTTAACTTCTTACCCCTCAAACAAGCTTTATGCTAAACTAATTTATTTGTCTTGGTTTAATTCATATGAGGACAAAAACACAATGTATCCATGCACTGGGTGACCATATATGGAACTACTATAGTACTTTTAATACACCTGTGGGTGACATAAAATAATCATGTGTGGAGCGCCACACAACGCACACTCTCATCCTTCAGAATGAACTCTTTAGAAGCCAATATTTTCACAAGAAAGTCATTTTATTGTCTTAGAATAGAATATCTAAAAGTGCAAGATTGAAAGATAAACAGTTAGTTTAAACCATAAATGTATGACGTTTTGTTTGATCTGTCACCACTTGAATGATATTAGTGCGTAGAGCCTTTAAACGCTATGTTCAAAAGTTGCTTTTTTATTAAGAAAATGCTAACATTTGACCCTAAAGAGTAGGAATGGTAAAACTGCCCATTAACAGCACAATAAACAGTTTGTCGATATGCAAGTATATTGCTTTGATCTTCAGGTGACACATACAAATTAACTTTTCCCATAATTATTTATCCTCAAAAAATTTTCTTCGAGTATTTGCATATTAAGCACATGTTCTTAATGTTGCATTGTGTGTGCAGTCACACTATTTAGTAATACTTTCTGTTTCAAGTTTGTTTTATTTTGTTAACAATTTTTGTGAAACACCCATATAAAATCTATCTTGCAAGTATGTTGATGCATGGCTTAAACAGAGCCATTAGGTTAAGATGAAAACTTACAATTTTACACAATTTCCAAAATTTTCCATTACCTTATTTTTCAAGAAAATGATAAAGCAGCGAGTAGCATGAATGTGCTTTGACGTTTAATCCCCTCCTGACCTCTGGCCAATCCCAGCCCTCTCTGAGTCTAGCTCTCTATTTGTCATCATTTGCCAGAGCATCTCACTAACAGCAGCGATGATTATGATAATGGTTCTTGCCGTCTGGGAGTGATTGAACAATGTTTACTAAGAAGGAGTAACCTCTGCATTTGAAGAGAACTTGGGATGACTTTTAAAGAGAATTGGTCACCAGAATGAATCTTAATGCCAATCATACACAGGTTATTTTGTATTGTAATCAAATGTATCTATAATCTATGAATTATTTAAAATAAATGTCAACAGATCTTTTTTTTTACACACATAACACATTTTTGTTTCTAAAACATGTAACATTTTTATCAGGTATATAGGTTTCTTTTTCCAGTGGCGATACAATCGAGGTTTGATTGTCACGACTAACAGGCTCTACTGCAGGAAATTCACACGAAGTTACAGAAAGCATTAAATAATCGAATCAATAAATTACATTAATATTTATATGATAAAGCCACACAGCAAATGAGCATTTGACTGAATTCATTCTCATTCATAATGCAACGAAAGCTTAGTCTATTTATACCACAATTGAATAAGGAAAGGGATGTAAAATCAATGTGAGGACCAGTCCATGAACCACATCGCCTTGTTCTGAGCTTACCTCAATCACTTGTGAAATATTGCTGGCCAAATTCTGTTATGCTTTCATGCCTGGATGGATGATTTGATGAAATAGGATAATTGCTAGATAATACTCCAACTCATGCTTAGATTTGAGAAATACCTATCAGATAGCACACTCTCTCTGGAGACAATCACATTGTGTTTATTTGAATAGTTTGAAAGTGAAAATGGCATGTGTGGTATACCGTACTGAGAACAAATGAATTAAAGAGGTATAGTGCAAATAACATACTTGACAAAAGAATGTAGTGTAAAGGCGAGTTTTTGTGGATATTGACAATTTTTTAAATTTATTACTAAAAATCCATACATGCAGCATTTTAAGCTTTATTTCACTTCACTCTGCATGACATTTGCATTGAAATTGAACATGCATTTTATGTCATTCGGGCAAAGTATGGAGTGTTCTCGTTACCTCTGAAAGTTCATCTTAGTGCAGATAGAGTACTTGGAAGAGTACCTCGACTGGAGCGATTACTTTGCTGCCTTTGAGAGTAAGTGATTCACCTTTCAATTTCAAATCGTTTAACTAAGTTATCTTTGCATTTCTAGCAAGAGTAAACTGTACAAAGGCTTATTTCATTTGCAATTTAGTACATGAATACATTCTAGTGCAAAGTCTTTGCATGAAAAACACCCTTGCAATCACTATTTGCTTAAATACAATATGGACATCACAAAGAGCTGTGATGTGGATGTGAGATTAAACATAACGGCTAAAAAATTTTACTTTTCTCAATGTGATGCAAAAAGACGCACACGTGCACACACAAACACACGTGGGTGAGCACGTTTTAATAAATATTAAGGAAATATGTGTCTTTGTGTCAAACTAACTATAATTGTACACATTTACTTTCAGAACCAATTTATTTAGATAAATGAACATTCCTCCCAATGATAACATTGGCACAGTAATGTATGTTTCACTTCATATGTTTAAGGAACTCAAAGGTGGAACCACTCTTTAATCTGAGAGTATGAGCTTTAATCACACTTTCAAAAATCACTATTATAATCTCAATCGCAATATATATAGAGAAAGTGCAATTCTTTCAAAACATTGCACAGCATAAGCTGTTAGTAGTCTTTGAAATGCTTCAGTGAACCGTGTATTCAATATGTAAAAGCTTCATGTTGATGTAGTGAGACTGGTTGCAATTTTTTTTTATATCGCACCATACCCAGGGCTTTAGTGTCACAATCATGACGTTATCTTTGGTGGGGGTGCAAGAAAATAAGTACTTTGAGGATTTATATAAATCTTAAGCTGACATTTTGGAAGAAAAAAGTCTAGTAAGAAACCACTAAAGTGTGCACATCCTCTGGGAAATGGTTCAATATGATGGGTTTCTTCTAGATTAAATGGAAATCAAATCGAACAATGTTTGAGGGATTTACATCTATTCTTTTACCTGAATGATTTGTTATTTTAGTGTATTCCTTTTAAATAATTATTCATCTAAACCATGCAATTTTAGTGGTTTAGCTGCTGGCTTAATGAGTGACCTACTCTCCCTATTTCAATCTTATTATATTGAGCAATTAGGATCATATTTCATCAGATTTTTTTTACTTCATTGCTCATTCTCTTAAAACATAAAATGAAGTGTTCACTTTTACTTCTATCTGACAAGATGTGCTAAATGAGTGAGGTTGAGACCCTGATCTACCATAAAAACGCTTCTTCTCTGGAGAATCTGATTTCTGTTCACTGACGCCTGTGAGAGGCCATGAGCTGTCAATCTGCCGGTTCCCCGGAATGCTGGATTCATCCACTACAACAACATTTCTAACTGAAGAAATACACTGAAGAAAAAAATCTACCCGGAACATGCAAACTATTATGTATGAAGAAATGTATGTTTTAGATCAGAAGACTTTAAACGTGTTCATGTCTCATGAAGAGCTTAAGGCTCTAATAAATGCACTAACAAAGTCTTCAAAGTACTTTACCTAGTTTTGTTTTAAACTTATATTGCCTTTTCTGATTTGGTTTTCATCTCTTCAGTTTAGTGCCAAATAAAGTAAAGTAAAGTGTTTAGCTGAGTTTTAACGAAGTCAGTTTCCTCCAGAGTTTTTGTTCCATCTTTAGAAAGTCCCACAATAGATTTCATTCAGGAAAGAACTCAGGCACTTTCAGATACCTGCTGTCTTTATAATATATGGAGGAACTTTAATCTGTTTTGGCTAGTGCGTAGTGGGTTGGAGTACCTGTCACACTAGAACAAACCACTTAAGGAGCACATAAGGAAGGCCATACCTGAGCTTCTGGCTCTTGAAGTCATTTTCTGCTCTAAAGGCTAATTGCATCACTTTATTGATTTACCAGAAACACCAGCCAAGCTTTCCAATATAGTATAAAGCAGTGGACCACATGGAGGCTTAGAGAAATACAAAGTGTGCTTGTCTGAACGGTCTATTCTTCAGCCCTTACAAAAGAAAATGTTTGAATAACAAAGTGGCAGCAATCCAGTTATTCTAACATTGTTATTTGCTTAGCGCTAATGTATTCCATATTGTATTGAATTAATCTGTTTAATGATAGTTGATTCTATGCATTCTGTGTAATTTCTTTAGTCAGATATTTTCTAACTCTGGTCGATCAATTGGCCCAATATTTAGTTATTGTAATAAATGAAAGTTTCCCACTGGGCTCAGCAATTCAATTCAATTCAAATCACAAGATATTATCATAGGTAGAACACAGCAACTCTCATAGAATATAAGATAATTATTTATAGACAAATATGTATAAAATACATATAGCTGTTTCACTAGTCAAACTCAAGCATATTAAACTTTCTTTTTTTTTAATTATCTAAATAGTTAAACCAATATTTAAAACACTAGGGATGATTTTTTTGTTTGGATGGGCTAAGGGCTAAAAGCTAACATGTCATGCTAACTTTGTTTATATCCATCTTTCTTTCATATTATGCTTCTGATGTCACCTTAAAACTGTTCATTCACTTCTGTATTGCATAAAATGTATTGACTGAATAACTGAGATTGCATCTTTTTGACTTCCTGACCTCGAGGTGAAGTCGTTGTTAAACCGTGGATGACACTTGGATAAAACCGAAAACTTGCAGGGTTTAAATATTTTCGGAAAAAAACTGAAACTGCCTCTTTAGGGTCGTTTTCTGCTGAATATTCAGTGCACCACTAGAGGTTTTGTTATTTTAAATTGAATGTAGTAAGTTTTGTTAGCATAAAGTTACTCTGTTTCCCAGCGATGGGTTGCGGCTGGGAGGGCATCCGCCGCGTAAAACAAATGCCAGAGAGTTGGCGGTTCATTCCGCTGTGGCGACCCCAAAAGGGAAGAAAGCCGACATGAAGATGAATGAATGAATGAGTTACTCTGTGTTTAAGAATGGAGTTACCAAAAGTCATTTACTATAGCAAAACTCTAGCATTTAAAGTTTTCTGTTTTCATAGAGAATCAAACCGGGACATCTAAATAAAGAAAACAGTATCCTTTTAAATTCAGGGGTTCAAGCTGTGGTGCTGAAGATGCAAGCACATAAAAACTAAAATGGATCAGCCATTATGCGCTGGAGAAAAATGACCCAGCAGCCGGAACCATTTGAAAGATGTATAACGACAGGAGGTTGTTAATTATGAGGTTATCTTCCATTTCTCAAAAGCACACAAAAGAAATTCAGACCAAATTGCACTTTTATCTCAGCTGTGACAATTATGAAATATGAAGTGCTGTGACTTGGCATGGTGTTGGATAGAGAATGGCCTATTTCCGATCCATTCAATCTGGATTGAAAGGCTAAATAACCAGGAAGCTTGCAGATATGAAACTATAAGCTGCACATTAAAGTGCAGAGGATCTACCTCTGAACTCCATGTCTAAGTCTGTGTCTGTGTGAGATAATTATAATGGGATATATTGCGGATGAATTTCACAGTGTGGTACAAACAGTATATGAAGTCTGCAGCAAGTTTTTGTAATGTGCATGCTTATGGCTTTCTATTGAATGAAAAAAGTCTCCAGGTAGAAGTTAGACAGAGCACTTGTCAAAGTGTGGTGTATTTCCAGTCCAAGCTCCATGTATGGGGTGTAAAGTGGTCCAAGTGACATACTAAAAGGGATTTGTATGTATTCATTCATTGGTGCATTTTTAGGGTAAAATAGTGCTTTGAGTTAAAGGGGACATAAAGCCGCTTCTTAAAAGTGTGTAAAGTCACAACAATTCACAGTGGCAGAGGTTACTGTCGATGAATGGGGATCTAATGATAACAACTTGTTTTCAGATGGATCAATTATGTCATGTTATTTTTTAACCCCTTCATACCTGAAACATTTTCTAGGTCTCATAAAATGCAAAACATAAATCGTTTTTTTCTTAAGTTAGCCTTATTATTAATTATAAAATCAAACTCTTTAGTTGTTATTTTGGTCCATTCTAGTGATATTTTTCTTCTTGAGATTACAAAAGGCCTAGCTTTTCTAAAGTTTAAGAATATTGCATACAACATTGCATACAAAAGGACATTGCATACAAAACTTCCAATGTCAGGAAAATGTAATTTCATGTAAGGGAAATTTTTCAAAAACAGTAAACAACAGATGACATGGCGTGCCAGTTGGAATGAAGGGGTTAATGAAAAGAGTTTGCTTCATCATATATCTTCTATGTTATATACAGCCAATGTGACATTGACTGGCCTGACTATTTGAGCAATTGCCAACCCTTTGCAGCATGTGCAGAAAAGTCACCAGGGAAACATTTTCATTTTATTATTTTATTTTAATGTTTACCTTAGTCCTCAAATTGACTCAAATGAAGATTATAAACTTAATAACTTCTTAAATATATTGTGACAGATGGGAGATTTTTAAACTCCATGTTTCTGCTTTATTTGCAGTCAGAAAAGCTGTCTATATTTCGGTCCAGTCATTATTTTCATCGTTTTAACATGTCTATAGTGCAATTCTTATCTCAAAATAAGAAAACATCCCCAAATAAACTCCCACAAGACAAGAACAAAACAAGTTAGCCTGAACAAGAGCTTTTCTATAGACCTGCAGCACACAGTCTTGTTGAGTGAGAGGTGAAGAACAGAAGTCATGGAATCTCACCAGGGATGATTTTGTCAGACTCTTCAGTGTGTTGCCAGAGTAAAAGCTCCCATCACACGGGAGGATTACACCCAGCTAATACTCTCACAGCTGCTGCCATGATCCTCTTTCCTCATGTGGGCTTTTCTGATAACCCTAGTCCTCAGGAGGTCTTAGTCGCCTGTCACACTGTATAAATACACTGGATCCTGACTATGACTATACCAATAGAACTTTACAGTTATTATTAAAAAAATGATTAGCCATCACTAGTGAACAAAATTCCTTAAAGCTTTATGAATGCAATTAACAAGAGTTTGACATGGACGATGCATATCCCAAGTTTGGAATGCAAACTATTGCAGTCATGTTGACAGAGAATACATCTTACAAGCTAAATTGTATTAGTTGATTTAAAAAGATACCTGCTTGTTTGAAACCTGAATTGTAAGTATGCATTTGCTTTCACTTTAACAATTTACTTGACTTTACATGTTTCATTTAGAAAATCGCTTCTTAATTACTGTATAGTCTATCGTATAGTATATACATGTACCATTCCAATAACATTGTTAACCCAGCATGTGGCTGATTATGTATGGACGTTTTGTGCCTGAGTCTGATGAGTTGCTGTGCCAAGTACCCTCTGATTAAAAACATCTGATTCTTAGAAATATGGGTAAGAGCCCCCATGGAAAACATAAGAAAAAACACAATAACTGCTGATAGCTAGACAATGGAACATACTTAAAGCCTTGCAGGGAAGAATTAAAAATCATATTTATAAACCAACATGTTTAACAAACAAAACACAATTTAATTAATTGTTATTTAGAATGACTAATATGTGAGATTTTATACGATTTACATTTTTAATCAAGTCAAATGTTTACATTTCTAAATATAAAAAATATTGCTGAAATCTTGATTCATTACTATTTTGGAAAATTTTAAGGATGTTCACAACAAGACGAATTACAATATGACGCAAATGATGATATTTAGTTTATTTTGATTGACTGTTCTCAGATGATCAGTAAATGTAAAATTAATTTGGTCCCATACACCAAGAAAAATTAAAATGTGGATGATTGAAGTTGAAACATAATGGTTACTTTCGTAACCCCCGTTCCCCGAATAGGGAACGGAGACTTATGTCGGTGATGACTATGGGAAGCTCCGCTAGAAGCGCTCTACTCTCTCCATATTATTTCAAAAATGCCAATCAGCGAATGCGCTGATTGTCACGTGATCCCTCATAAACCGGACGCAAGCGTGACGTTCTTCCTGTTGTGAAGCTGGAGCCGTTCTCAACCCCTAGGCAACCAGACTTACTCACAACCTTACGATTGTGGCTGGGTTACCATTAAGTTCTCCATCAGTCGGTCATCACGACTTATGTCGGTAACGACTATTGGAACACCCTGCAAAACGCCACAACCTAGGTCCTTCCGCATCGGTCTTGGACCAGGCAAGCCGGGCACATCAGTAGTCAGGCACAGAGCGGGCACTCCTCCCCCCTGGCCTTAAATATAGACTTAATTTTTAATGAGCAATCGACCAAAGGAAATACCAGAGGAGGGAGCATCAATCCCAGAGCAGAAGGGAGACGCGAGGAGGCCGTACTCGCCACCTCGAAGGCTGGACTTTGAACTTCCTGCAAGGTTTCATTGAGGGACCTACGAAAATGCGCCTTGAACCACTGGGGAAAGGTCTTTCAGAGGGAAGATGGCATAGATGGAACTAGCTAGAGCAATAGTTGTTGAGAGTTTGCCTTTCGGGGAACTGCTCGGCTGGAAAGATTCAGCCGGTAGTCCCTCATAGAGGACACACGGGGACAGAACGTAGGAATTCTCCGCTGACTCTACTACGCCTGTTAAGGCAAGAGGAGCCAAAAAGCAGGAGGTTATCTCTAAGGGCAAAAATAGTGCATGTATCACTAAGAATGGTGCAACCCAAGCTGGACACCCCTTCGCACATCTCAGACAATGCTACCACCACTTAGCACAGCTGAAGAGATGGATTCAACGCTCAGGTTATAGTACCTGGCGAAGTGTTTTGTGTCGACCAACCCGCAGCCTTGCAGATCTCTGGCGGCAGAGTCCCCCTTGCCATGAGCCCGCAAAACCACTGATAGAGTGGGCTCTCAACTGCAGGAGGCAAGTGACATCAGACGCTGTGCATGCGGTAGAGATGGCCTCCACTAGCCAGTGGGCAAACATCTGTTTGGAGACAGCCTTCCCTATCTTCTGCTGTCCTCCAAAGCATACTTTCTTCATAGATTCTCAGTGCTCAAACTGGGCAATTGGGACCAGGGGCTGGTGGTGCCTCCTCTCCGGGCAGAGCTTGGAGGTTCACTACCTGAGTTTTGAAGGGGATGGTAGGAACCTTGGGCACATATCAAGGCCTGGGCTTAAGAATAACATGAGTATCACCAGGTCCTAAATTTAAGCAGGTCTCATCGACAGAGAGTGCCTGCAGATCCCTCAATCGAGGCTAACATGCCTAGGAGCGCTTTCTTAATTGACAGAAATTTAAGCTCTACTGATTCAAGCGGCTCGAACAGAGGACAATGGAAAGGTCCCAGGAGGGAACTAAGGATGGCCTAGAGGGTCTAACCCTTCTGGCCCCTCTGAGGAATCTGACTGGTAACTTGTGTCGTCCCAACGTGTTGCCTTCAATACGGGCCTACTTGGCGAGAGTGACACCAGTCGACGAGCTGACCCCACTTCCCGGCATAACAGGCCCTAGTAGAGGGAGTTTGAAGCATCGGTAGTTACTACTACGCGCCTGGCAGGTCCTTCCAGGGGGACACTGGCACGGAGGAACTGAACATCTGTCCAAAGACGCAGGTGGAGGCAGCAACGAGGTGTCATGTTCCCCTACAGTCGCCCTGGAACTTGCGATGGAACTCGGAACATGAGCCAAAGCTGGAGTGGTCTCATATGTAATAAGACGAGCGAAATAACTGCTGCTGCGGAAGCCATAGCGGACGTACCGTGGGAGCGGGAAGAGCGTGCCGGCTCGACTCCTCTGGGTGCCGGAGACATGCACTCATCGACCCTTAAGGGGTGGGAGCTACAAAGCCTCCGGTGGTGGACTGAAAGTACTCCAACCTCACCTTCAGTGTGCTGCCGGACAGAATTGTGCAATCCACAGAGTCTGATCCCTCAATCGCTGCGTATGCATGTCTACGACAACCGAAGCAATGATCATGGCTATCCATCAATTCAATCGATCCACCGCATCCAACAGACATGCACGGTCGCGACATGTTTGGAACATGCTACAAACAGTCAACTGGCAAAACAAGTGCTCTACTAAGGAAAAATGAGTCTTACTTGTTGGTGGAAGGCAGTGAAACAGCTGAAGTCGGGAGCATGCAGCGTTTCCAGCCTCTGGATCCGGCAGAAAAACCTTGCTGGTTACCGTCGACTCACTAGATCTCCAATAATCCACACACAAGGTAATAATCCACTGGTTCGCTGTGGTGCCTTTCACTGAGTCACTCGCGTGTCGAGAATAGGCTCCAGCAAAAAAAAAAAAACAGGAAGAGCATCACGCTTGCGTCCGGTTTATGCGGGATGGCGTTTGCTGATTGGCATTTTTGAAATAGTATGGAGAGAGTAGAACGTTCCTAGCGGAGCTTCCCATAGTCGTCACCGTCATAAATCGTAGTGACCGACTGATGGGGAACCAAACATCAGTTGATACTCTATAAATGATAGCTCTTGCATCTTAATTTGGAATATTTTAACATTTTACCCAAGTTAATTAGATCACAAACAAAACAAGGAACATATTTTTTTTACTTAAAAAAACCTCACGGTTTCTTTGTTTTCATAGAAAAGTATAATCTCTATTGAAATGTCCTCTGTAAGTGAATAAATGCATCTGTGTATTGTACAAAAGTAGATCATAATTTTTACCATGGAACATCAAATTGCTTTATAATGAGAGGCATTACCATTGCAGTTTAAATTGGAGGTTAAAATCAGCAACCACCATAAATATTCATCTATGCAACTAAAAGTTTTAAATCTAGTTATCAGGCATTAAATCAAGTCAGCAGGAAGATTAAGTTAATTGCATGGCAGCGGTGTCTATCTCTGCATCCGCCTGATTAAAAGTTAAACATTTGCCCCTCTTGCAATGAGAGATGGGGAAATAGCATGGCCTTACTTTATTCCACTTTATAAGCCATGTATTATTAATTCTAGGTTCTTAAATCTAATGTAGCATCAGGAATATGGATTCTCATTTTATGATTTATGTGGCAAACCTCTTGTGTCCTTTACAGAATTACTTTGTGTTTTTATTAATGTTCATATTTTTTCATACATCTTTCAAGTAAACCCTCTTATTGCCATTTTTATTTGATCAACAAGTTTCAACTGAACCGTCATTAATGACAACCATTTTTCACAACACATTTCATAAACAAACACTCTGTTCTTCCATTTTGTTCAGCCTTAAAAATCATACCATGGCAGCTGTCCAAGTGAGGAGTCCAGGACCACCCGAAGTGGTGAAGGAGTTGAAGGAGTGATAGTTTGCACAATATTGATGTTGTCTCTTAGGTCATTTCATCTTCTTCTTTCATCCATTTTCTTGTCATCTTGTTTTCCTTTTCAGGGGTCGCCACAGCGAAATGAACCGCCAAGTCATCTGCGCAGCGGATACCCACCACCGGGAAACATCCACACACACTCATTATCTATGGACAATTGTGTTTACCCAATTTACCTGTACCAGTCTTTGGACTTTGGACTTGTGGGGGAAACCGGAGCACCTGGAGTAAACCCAACCAATCACGGAGAGAACTAGCAAACTCCACACAGAAATTCCAACTTACCCAGCCAAGGCTCGAACCAGTGACCTTGCAGTGAGATTACAATGCTACCCACTGCGTCACCGTGACCCCCTGATCATTTCTTATATACTGAAATATAATAGGTAGGTCAGACCATATGGTTGGATGGGAAATTATCAGCCAAGCTTCTCTGACCTTATGTTAATTGAACGATTAACATCATTTAGGAGGGACAACAGGATCATTTAAAATACTTTTTCAAAAGTTCAGTTTTGTAGGGCAGGAATGCTTTTTAAAGTGCTTATGTTAATTGACATTTGGAATGGGAATTTGAATTATGGTAACAATGTTTCTGTCACTGGCTCTTTCCAGGTCAGCTTCCAGGTCCATAGAAAATCTTTTTTAGCTGTATTGTTAAATTCTGCACAATGGAACAGATACCCTACCTAATTTAAACTATTTCTTGAAAAAAAAATCTAAGCATTTAACTGATTGAATGTATTTTTGCATGTTTCATAATTTGACAGCAGATCAACTTGTTAGCATTGTAAATAGCAACTTTATTGTGATTACTGTGACCTTTCCCATGATAGAGGAGTTATTTGTTACAAAAAATCAGCTAAGCAAACCAGCAATGCTGCAGATATTGAGATATTTTCATATATAGACAACACACTTTTGAACTGTCTTTGGATTCTTATCAGGTTTATAATCACAGAAAAATGCTGTCTTTTGTGAACTCATTTTGAATTAATTTAATTTCCAAGATAACTCTGTATCTTCCACATCTTATTAAGGATTGGCACAATGTCAGAGTATTTATAATGGGAGAACAAATACCAATCCTGTGACATTTAGCTCCCATGCACTGTGGAGACGACAAAATGGTTATTTGCATACTGGTGAAATGTTAAAACGCTGTGTAAAGAATGTCATGCCATTTTGTTGGGGTGCATGTTTTTTCCACTCTTGTCATTTGTAATTTCCCCTACAACGTGTTTGTTTAACCATTTCACACGCTGTTTCACTCTCTTTCACTGTACTCTATCATGCGGAAATAAAAAATTCAGCCCTGGCTGGTGGTAGTATTTTAAAATTTGTAAGTGATGCATGAATGTGATCGAGGAGAAGGAACTAAAGAATTAAAATGTCTATTCTCCCCACTCCTCCCAAGTCTAAACTCCTCACTTTAGGACTTTGTTCCACTCATTTAAGATGTTTTCCTAATAAACATGTATATTTCATATCAAAATCTATTCCTTCTTCTATTAATTGGATTCTATAGTGTCACGGACTCACTGGGGTGTGATGCTGCCTAATCCAGCTACGGCACCACTGGGTGAGCGCTTCATTGCTCTTTGAAATATTGAGCCAAACATTACCTAATAACTGCTGTATTTTAAGCGGACAGTGATTAATGTATTTTATTATTGTCATAGCTCTATGTCATTTAAAACCCTTTCATTAGTGCATTGTGCATGGTCACGTTGTATTTTTAGTTCACCACCTTGGAGTACAATAAGTACCTAAAACCAGCCGAACTGGTGTCCCGTTACAAAAAATGTATACTATTTTATAAATGCTATTCATATTTTTAAATAACGAAGAGCATGCTTTCATTTTAAAGAATTCAGGTAAAATAACCTCCAAACCTTTTTTTGTTGAGCCAGAGCTATAACTTGGCACCTCTTACAGTAAGAAGTGGCAGTTCAATGATAAAGTCAATCTGACACCTAGAATCTTTTTTTTTTTGTAAGACATGGACACAGTTACACATTTTAACAACTTAACTAACAACTTAAGTAGCTAAAGCATTATGATTATACTGCAGCATACTGTATTCTCATAGCTTCTCTGTGAAACCAGGGACAGTTGCTCAATCACTTATTTCTTCCTGGCGCCGCTTGTTGCGATTTCTCTCACTTTCGCTGCATCCTCCACCAATCAGCAGTGCTGTCACACAGGATTACACCTGACCCTTCTATTCATGGAGGTGACTCTTGGCTGGGTGTTAAAATCAATTTTCCAGCCCCTATCCATATTACCCTGTTTGCAGTGCCCTGTCTTGGCCTTACTCAACCAGACTCTTGAAATCCACTTTTTAGATATAAAACGACTGCTGCCCCGGTCAATCTATTCAGTAACAACCTGACAGGATAGACCGACCTACACCTATCTGCCTTCTATACACTTATAGATTATGTACAATACAGATTTAGACTGATGCAAACAGTAACTGTGGGACATTAAAATAAGAAGTACAGTGAAACAAGATGTCATACATGAATTATGCTCTTATGATGAGTATGGCTTAAATGTCACAAGGTAACTTCAATCAATTTCAGAGAATGTATAAAATGGAGAAAAGTGATATCTATTGATAATGTGACATTCCAAAGCTTTAATTGTTTCATGTATAGATGTCAAGATTGTTCCCATAAAACTAATCGTTGTGCAATTAAAACCTGTTTTCATTGCAAATAGAAACCTACAGATAAATTCGGCTTTTTGAAGCATATAGTTAGAAAAGTTGCAAAACACCAAACTTTGTTGACCAACAGATTTCTGCTAGAATACAGAGTGCATTATTGTCGACAAACAAAATTGTTGACAATGGCAGCAACAATATGGGTTAAATCTTAAAAAAACAGACACTGAATAATAATTGATTTAAGCTGATTTAAGAATAAATAGTTTAAATGTATTGTCAAATATTCTATATTTCTGTAGCCTGTATAAACCTTGATATCAACAGATTAACAAGCTCAGAGGTACCTTTTGACCTGTTGAGTGACTAGCTGCAACTACATACTATTTAGGCTACTAGTTTAGTTTTAGAATGACAAATACAATCTAGTAACAATATGATTGTCTACTAATAAAAAACACAAACACTCACACACGCGCACACACCCACGCACCCACACACACACACACACGCACACATCCACACAGACACAAATATATATAGAAGAAGACATATATATATATATATATAGAAGAAGAATCAATATTAAAATATTTATATAAGCAAATTTATAATAGACACTGTTGCATTTTGAATTATATAAAACACAATCCAAATACACTTGATCAACATTTATCAAATTTATTTGATTAATCAAAACAAATATAAGAGTATACAAATCTTTTAAAAGACTTTTTAAAAAACTATCAACATCATGGAATTTGCATTGCAGTTTTTAGGCTGATGTGCAGTAATGTTTAGAATAAACAATTCTTATGACATCACTGTAGGGGGTGCGTATCATCTACATTTGAGCATAAAATAGAGTTTACTTAATATAAAAAGCAATCTGTCTCGGTCACAGAAGAGGAATGTATCTTTGCAAAAAAAAAAGTTATGGTAAAACCAATGCTGTCCACATATCCTAAACTGTCTTTACAAAGAGGGTTAATTATCAAACTCAATATTTTTTTCACTTGCTACATTAGGGATTTCTTCCAGCTATAACACAGCTCAGGCTAAAATTGATGTTTTCTATAAAAAAGTGATAAGTCTGCCACTGATTCAGAGCTGTGCCGTAAGGGAAGTGACCTTTTGGTGTAATGGAGGTCATAAAAAGTATACTTGCGATGCTTTTACTGCACTCCATAAAATAACACTTCACGCTGAGTTGCTACAATGATTTAGAGCGAGTGGAATATTGAAAAGTTAAATCATAAGGGATGAGGTTGTCTCTCATAAAGCAATCTAGGACCAAGTTACATGCTTATATAGTTTCGATGTAGAGATGATTCTCGCTTAATTTGAGAGGAAACAACCTTGGGCTAGATTCTGCTTGTATTGTCTGTCATAGTGACTAACCATTTTGCTTAATTTAATATTCTATTCTTGGAGGATGCAAAAGAAAACTGACTATTTTAAAGGGCTCTGGCTCTTATTGTGTAATTCATCATTATTATGGAAAGAGAAGGGTTGATGTTGCCTTAATGAAAATGAATAGGTTTATAATGCCTTATGGGAGTGGTCGGCATACAAACATTCTGATTTCTAATGCACTGCTTCTCAAAAAATACATCACATTTAAAGGTGGAGTCTGTGATTTTTTGGAATGCTTGAGTTGACCGACACCATAACAAGCTTATAACCAATTAGCAGGTGCGTTGAAAATATCAATCACAACACAAAGTTTGTTTTGGAGTTTTCACCCTTGAACCTTCACAAGTATAATTGTCTTTAACAATCACAAGTATAATAAAAAGTAAGTGTCACAAGTACAATACATCAACAATCTCAGGTGGTGTCACAGAGGCTAATCTCGTCACTCCCTCCTCTAACCAGCAGAGGGCACCCTCGTTGCACTAACTCCTGCTCGTCCACCTGCACCACACTACATTTCCCAGACACCCCAGGGGCATCGTGATTACACACCCAGCTGAAGAACATTACACCCCAGGTCCGCCGTGATTACACATCCAGCTGAGGAACATTATCACCAGTATTTAACAGACTGATTCCCTTTGCTCGAGGCGAAGTCTTGTTTGGCTCTGTGCTGCAACTCTGAGCGTTTACCCTGTCTATAAGTCTGCCTGTTGTGACCCTGCCTGTTCTCCGATTACGATCTTTGCTGCCTGCCCTGACTACCCGCCTGTTCCTTGACTACGTTGTTAATAAAAGCCTGCAAATGGATCCCAACTCGAGTGATGATATGTTACAGGTGGCCCTACTTATTTTCATCCACATCCTGAGATTTAAGCAACATACCCAAAATTTCTACCAAAAGTCTCAAATTCTTCATCACCCCGATTTCTACTTTTATTTTAACAACGTTTACTCCCAAAACAGATCAGTATGCGTCTCTTCACCTGCAAAACACTCTTGCACTATAAGGCCACTCTTTATTTTGTAATATTCTTTAATCTGTATCTTTATTTTAAGTACATGAGTGCTAATGTTAACCTATACACCAGATGGAAAAAAATGCAGAGCATGATGCATCAGTTTTATTTATTTTTTAGTTTTTTACAATTTTTACATTTACATTTTTTTTATTTATTTGTTTAATATTGTTTTTTTGTGAGTCATTTTTTTCCTGCAGTGTGTCAAGTGTTGTGATGAGTTCCCCTCTTCATCTGACAGAAGTTACCTGACTCACTACTTGATGCTGCTAACTGAACACAATTCTTCCATTATATGAACCCAGAGAGAGAAAAAAAAAAATAAAAGAAGTGCATCTGTGCCTGTGTTTATAAATTAAATGATCAATCGCACACTGACAGAATAACCTCTGAAACACACAGCTCACCTTTCTCGTGTTACCTGATTTACTGTTTCGTTAATTGATAAAGAAACATCTTTTGCAGGTGACTCTGAAGCAACATAAAATCTCTTGTTCATAACAGAGATGCAATTTAATGAGATCAACACACTCTCGTAGAGCTCAATCTCTATATAAGCAAGACGCATGCGCAAAGTGAGGGTCATGTTGCACCACCGTGTGGCCTAGGTTCCTTGCAGTTGATGAAGCTTCATCTAGTGTTCAGGAGAAGGTGTGTGCGCTCATTTTTGACCCCAAGAGAAGTCATGCAGGCAACTGGCAATGCAGCTGCTGCAGAGCATAGGTGTGTTATGACCTTAACTTTATGTAACACAAACTTCATGAGAGTAATCTTGTACTTAAGACATGCACAGTAATATTTCTAAAATCAACCACGTCAAGGTCAAAATGTCCCTGGATGGTGGAACAAACTCCCTGATCCAGTCAGGAAAGCAGCAACACTAACAGCTTTCAAAAAGCAACTGAAAACTCTTCTCTTCAGAGAACACCTACTATAAAAAAAACTACTTTCTTTTTTTCCTCCTCTGTCTTTATCTTCTTCCTCTACTTCCTCACTGCTTAGGTTTATTGATCAGTTGATACAATTTCTATTATGAGAAGGTGAGATAGACTTTGACGGTGTAACAAATTGCATATTGTCTCTCCACTAATGTAAGTCGCTTTGGACAAAAGCGTCTGCCAAATGCATAAATGTAAATAAATGTAAATGTAAAATGATGATTATATTTGCATAAAACTAATATTTGAAAGTTTATTAACTCGTATATCCATAACCCTAAAATGGTAATTCTGAACATTTAAAGCCAAGTAATGATTGACTAAAAACCGCAACATTTTAGTATAAATTTATAATAATCAGTTATCTGTATTTGATAATAATGGAAATTTAATGGAACAGTAGTATACGCCATTTAATTGCCTCATAAATAATTTGAGTTGATTGTGTAAAATGTGTAATACATTTCAGCAAAAGTGCTAATTTAAGTTTACATAAAGTTTCCTTAATTATGTTAATGTCATAAATGGACACTGAATAGTATTTTTTGTTTAAAATGTATGTTTATAAATATATATAAGCTCTCTCTCCTGCAGGATTTTAATGTTCAATTAGATAATTGTTGATTTTTTAAGAATGATGGCATTAAGAATGAGGGGTTAATGATGAGGCTCCCGCTTCTTTTGTTCCCCTCAGGTGGAAGCGTCACAGCTGTCAATGGAGCATAAAATCAGTCCAACCATGCATTATGAATGGGACACAGTCCATCTTATTTTTAGATTTTGCCACTTTCCTGGAGCTGAGAAATATAGTGTGTTACATGGGTAGCCAACAGTATTCTTGGAGTAACAGAGTCAGAATGATTTAAGTTTTTAGAACAGGAGCCAAGGATCAGGTTTGTTATTAAAGTTTGTCATTTTTCATTAAAGCTCAGGTTAGACAGGACTTGGTGGATGTCTGTGGTTGCTATAGACAATGAGAAAGTTTTTATAAAACTACATTTCAGATCTATGTTTTAGGTCTGTTTTTAAAAATTACGCTACTACATAAACTTATAGACTAAAAAAATAGCAGTTCACATTTTGATAAAATTTATTTTTTTAACAGATGTAACTGTTATAGATTTGGAAAAACTGATAAAAACTTGAATGCAACACTCAATCATTTCTCACCTGTGGCTTTTTGTAGTTTATTGGCAATTATTTTTTGATTGAACATGTTGACATCTGAGGAAATATCTCAAAGCCATTGTGAAAAATGCAGCTATAGGATTATTCTTGATAAATAAAGCATTTCTCTTTTATAGCCCGTTCTTAAAAAGATAGCTTGCCTGAAACCCTAGATTAGTCTTTTGAAGTAGACCCCAACTCCTGCTCTGGAGCCCAGCACCACGCTATGGCTTGTTTAGCATTGGGCTGCACAGATAGAATACATTCCAGTTTTATTTAGTATCCAATTCTGGATTTTATTTAGAAATACTCACTCACTCCCTCTCTGCACATGTCAAGACACTTGACTCACGACACATTGGCTCAATAACTTTAACTTTATACTGCAATGAGTCCACAACCCTACTAGTATTCTGTAACACATACATGTGCTCTCTACGACAGCACGGACTTTTTTCATTTAAAAGTGGATTTAGGAAATTAACAGAAGCAAAAAATGGATCCTGACACAGTTCATGTGAGTTTCTATTTTCTTTGTGGTGTATTTTTGTTGACGCATGTTTAAACATTACCACAGCGACCAGAGAGGATTTTTTAGAGGATGTTCTTCAGGTAACAATAATACTTCAAGAACAAATTACATTTATATTACTTACATAATTATAACTTAAAACAACACGGTTTTTGTGAGTCAAATCATTTTATGACATCTTTCTAGCAGATTCATGACAATTTAGTTAATCAATTACTTAAGTAATAATTAATTAAACCAATCAATGGTACAAAAACATATGTAGACAACTGATTGATAGGTTCTGATGGAAGGTAACTAGCTAATGAAAGTAACAATTTTTTTGTTCTTTATTCAAGGTCATGATACATATTTTGAACATACTTTTGAAGCATTTATTTGGTTAACCCAAAAATCCAGGAGTCAAGTCAAAACTAAGATCTAAAGAGGCATGTTTTCATACAGTGATGTATATTACAAGAGTTAAAGATCAATATCTGTCCTAACGTGTCAGAGATTTGTCTTGAACCCATGAGTCAGATTTTCTTTCATTAGCCTCTCTCTCTCTGGGATATATTCTGGAAGGGTCAGTGGTTTAAGACTATGAATAAATCAAAGCCTTGAAAATAGTTGGACAAATTAGTTATTTATGACCCTCGCATTTGACTTTATAATACTGAGGAAATTTAGTTCTCCAAACGCATAACCTTTTCTACACAGCTGTGATGTAAGAGGGAGGAATAATTGAAACAGCGTGAAGCTCTCTCTCCTCCCTCCTGGTGAAGAGGGGTTATTCAATGACGGTGGGTGTGCCAAGGCCCTGTGCTTGTGTACCCTCAGACACTGTTCTTCCTGATGTCTATTATCAACACTGAGCTCCTGAAAACCTCTGTAGGGCATCTCCACAGGACTCTGTGCAGATGAGAGGTTTGGCTTCAAATGAACACAGACTCTGTCATTATAAACAGCTCTATTAAAGAGATTATTCACATCAAATTATTTACACTGAATACCAACTACCACTTATACCAAACTTCTTTGCATTTCTTCCTTTCTTTGTCATGAGTTAGGTTAAGTATGCTGGAAAGCTTACTTCATTGTTATCTTTCCTTCATTTAAACAGAGACAGCAGATAATAATCAAAACTTTCCAGCTGTTTAGGCGCACATGTTGCTAATTGATGTGAGTGCAAAATGTAAAAACCAAATAAATGGTTTTATTTAATCTCAAGAAATGTTTTATACCCTCTGGGAATTAGCCAGTTTGTGAAACTCACCATAAATTATGTAAAGTACTGTGAGGCCCTTGCATTAGTTACCATCATCTCAGCCTCTCTGCGTCCGGTTGTAAACACAATAGACCTCCATTTTGCACATGAGTAGCTCTGACTTCGAAGATTTTAGAATATAAAGAAATACACAACTCAACTCACTTCAAAGGAACATTTAAAGACTAAGTGGCATTTAGTTATGGAGTAAATGCACCGGCGGATCTATACAAAAATTGTGTTAGTTTGCTCAAGACATTTTGCTCCAGACTGTTTTTTTTTTTACCAGGGTCAGTATTAAGCAGAATTCGCAGTGAAGTTGAGATGGAAACTTGGATCTGCACCATCTCTACATGATCCAGCACCGACTCCAGAACAAATATGTGTATTGTTTAAAGTACCAACTAACAAAATTATATCACAATATCAATCCTATTTGATATAGACTTACAAACCTTTTGTGGCACTATTACTATTCAAAACTCTTACATAAGGGATTTTGCAAATGTAATTTTTTAACTAAAAATTCAGTAATATAAATGTAGATTGTTACAGTCTTTACATTTATACCCAAAAGAAACAAAGTAAAGTATGTTAATTTGTATATATTATAGTATTATATATATATATATATATATATATATATATATATATATATATATATATATATATATATATATATATATATATACTATATATATATATATATATATTATCAGATGCCAAATTAACATAAATTACCTTTGCAAAATCCATATATATATATATATTTATATATATATATATTCAAATGAAAAAAAAGAAAATAATTAAAAGCGGTAAATGGTTACAAATGTAATGCTTACTAAATCATTTAAAAAAAACAATTGAACATCCAAAAATTAAAGGTAGACAGCTTAAATGCAATGTTGTTCTGATTCAGTGCTTTCTGACCCTGAAAAACATGCAACAGTTAGATACAACACGTCAGCAACCAGATGTGTGTTGAATCTGCCAATAACATTCAATGGGGCAAAAACAGGGTTCTATATCTGTTAAGCTTTCTGACTTTATCATCCCTAAAGTCAAAAAGATTGGCGATGGATATTTTTGCAACAAGATGCCAAACTAGCTCCTGGCAATTGTTACAGTCTGAATCTGACTTTTGATTGGTTCCCAGTGAAAACATGAAATGTATGCCAATGTATATTACAAGAGTTACAGAGACAGGTTTGCTGCTTGAAAGATTGAGTGACAGACTTTCTGAGACAGATTTCTGCGATGCGAACAAAAGAAAAAGAGAACAAACAAAAAAAAGTAACTTTCCAAAGGACTTTCGTACCGAAGGACTAAGTCTTTCTTGTTTACATATACTTGTCATTAGTGAATAATGAATTGAGCACAGCGATTAGATATCATTTTTGGGATTATCATTTATGCTCTAGTACTGTTATCTTGGAAAAATAATTACACATAAAGTGTATGTTTGGCAGAATATGATATAATTGTTGCAGTTAATTTGCTTGGCCTTAACAGTTACTAAATAAAAGTTCTATTCTTTAGCTATGTTTATTATTCAAAATAATGTAAGTTGTGTCTCTTGGAGAATAATGTCAGTGTGGTTTCAAAATAGTGTTTGAAATAAGTGGCTTCACGATCTGTTTACCAATTTTATAAACATTTTTATGTGACATTTTCAAACACATCGATTGTTTCATTCAGTTTCAGTAGATGGAGATTTAGTTTTTTTCATGTGAATGTTTTTTTGATGAGCTTCAGGAGGATATTGATTTGCATTTTTACAAAGCCGCCAAGAATCACCGTAGATGTCCTGAGGGTGAGTAAATTCACTTTTCATTGAGGTTTAAATACCACATTAAACATATTGATACCATAAAATCCTTATGTGTTCATAAAAATGGTTATGTTTATTTAAAGGGAAGTGTCCCAGAGTGAAAAAAAAACTGTCTGATTATTCTATTGAGTGTGATTTGTTGACTTGACAGTTAACAATGAAAGTTAGGACAACTATGTTCAGATTTTAAAGTTTGTCTGATTTTATTATCTTTGCCTGAAGGATCTCTTTCCCAAATATTTAATGTAACAACATAGTCTATTTCCAGTACCAGTACAAACTTAAACTAAAAGCAAGGTGCGATACAAGAATTTTTCAATTTTACTATCTCTTAACTGATTCTGTAAAATTCATCTCTAAACTCCCATGGCGCTCTAAGAAGCTTGGCTTTCTAAGAGCATCATTTGTCTCTGTGGCAGGATCTTGCCTCTCACGTCACATTCAATAGACAACCCCATTTACACTCTCTCGAAAAGTTGAAAAAAAGACTACAGACATGATGCAGACGTGTGCTCTAGGCATGAGTAAAACCTTAAGATCTAACAGCTCTAAGGAGAGAAGATTTGTGTTTGTCGTGTATGTGGTGCTCATCCCTTTCAATAAATCATAATGACAGCTAATCTATTAAACATCTAATAAATGTAATCTCATTGTGTTAATCAATATGGATTGCATTTCTTTGGGTTACTTTGAATTGCTGACGGTTGAACATGTGCACTTTTCAAAACATGCACACAAGCTCTATCTGCACGTTGCAATCCCAGAACTATCTTGTATGTTGAGAAGGCTTTAAATTGTAGTTCTTTCATCACGCAAACTTAGTCTTGTTACTGGACCACTCTTTGTCCTGGCTTCAACATCAACTTTAAAAAGTGGGTTAGTTAATCTTTTAAACTTAAATTTTTTTTAACAATGGTTAACATGCAAAGTGTTTAAAAGACCAAAAAGACAAATACTTTGCTCTAAGAAGTACCATTGATTTGCTTTACAATTTTCTGTAAAGAAAATCATAAAAAGCTGTAAAACATTTGGCTTCAATATATATATATGATATTATATTATATATAACAATATTATATTTCGGAAATCTTCCATTAACTGCATATATATATATATATATATATATATGCAATGATTCATTCAATGAGAAATTTAAGAGCTTTTACAAATTTTAGCACATTCATTTATGTTTTAAAACCACAAAATGTTCTGTTTCAAGAAGGTATAATATACTAATGTGTTAATGTGTAAAATAACTTGAAAAAAAAAAGGCTATGAGGGAACGGCAAGGCTGGACAAGCAAGGGCTTGATGTGGGGCTAGGTGATTATTCGAAAAGTAATTGAAATCCAACTTTAAATCGATCAATTTTTTCAGATTGATAATTACACTTACATTATACTTCTAAACCACTAGTGCGTGGAGTCATGTGACCCAGAGCTTAAACACTGAGATGACTGAGCAACAAGAGCAGAACTAAATAAAAATACAGTTTCCTTTATTTGGCTTGGGTACGAATGACATCAAACAAAACTCTGTAGAAAAACAGCATAGTCCTTCAGGTCCAGCCTAAACCTGAAATAGTTAACATGTTTGTGTTTTTAATAAGAACTCAAAGTAAATTCATGTTATTATAGTGAAAGGAAAAGATAGTTAATTAATCATAATCAAATGAAAATGTTCAGTAAAACAAGAATTTGGGTTTAGGCTTGGTCTTGCCTGAATTTGTTCTCATATACTCACATCATATTTTACAATAACAATCTTTGTGGGACTGTGATCTTTCTGTGATCTTTTGGATTGGATTTGGATGTTTCACACTTTGTCCTAAACAGCACACTTCATTGCATATAATGTCTCGGTATTCTATGTACTGTAACACCTGGGTAAAGCATGTTGATGAAACAGACAATCATAGAACCAATAGAAGGCCTAGGTATCACGTGTAATCCCTTCATCTCTCACATTGCTGGCAACATTTATTTATAATGCATGTCTACAGTGAAAGAAATCAAAACACGATTGAACAATGCCTGAGTCTCATTTGAGGTGGTGAATGTTATTGATTACTCGTGTTCTTGTCTGTTGTGTTACAGCACACAGTGACACAGCTTCAGATCCCTGCAGCTCCAGCGCCTTCCAGCAGTAGCCTGGTGACAGACAGACAGCACATTAATTCTCAAATGAGTCAGTGCCAATCTGCGTGAGTAATTTCACATAAAGGGAAGTAGAGCAACAGAGTAATTGAGTCAGATAAGAGAGACACAAAAATAGAGATAAACGTTTCTCGGAGGGATGATGATAATCACAACTCATTTGTTAGTTTTTATACACTACCCTCTCTGGAATTGTGACATATGTTTCTTGGGCCCAACAAGATTAATTTTATTTAGTATAGTGTTTTGTCATGAAGGTATGGATGTTGTCGGAAACATTTTTTATTTTATTTGTTTACCATAGTGCTATATTTCCATTGTTATAGCTTAAACATAACATATACAGCACATAGCGGGTGGCTATAAGAAACATCCATTAAATCAGTTTGTTCACTCTAATAATTGTCAAGTATCGTGTGTGATTTGAAAAGAAATGAAAAGCATATTAGGTAAACTGTTCGAGGAAATGGACTTGGACCAGGAGGTGACCTGTAGAGAGGTAGCTTGCCCGTTGGTTTGCCATTCTTTACTGGCTTATTAAAGAGCTAGAGTGGAATACCTGGTTAGTTGCCTAAAAACAAGCTCCTCCAAAAACTGGATTTTTTTTAACTAACTTTTTTCTGTCCAAGGTTTTCATAGGGTTTAAAAAATCTCAAATTTAAAAGCCTTAAAAAATATTAAATTCACTGTTCTCGGTCTTACATATTTTTCTGATGTCCACATAAAGATTATTTGATATGACTTTAGTCGTTGCTTGGTGTTGAAAAAGCAAACACATAATGTAAAAATGATGTTTAATGCTGCCATTATCTGGGGAAATACTCATAAATGCTCAACAAAAAAAAAAGTCATGATTAGGATTGCCAGATTTTCAGTCTTGAAACTTTAGTAAATCCTCAAAAAAATAAAGGGGATGCTTAGTGGTTCCATATTTTGAGGAAACCTTCATATACACTCAAAGTCATACAAGACTCATGTATGAAACATAATCAAGCACTAAAATGATTTGGGTCAGCCTTTATTGAAATAGGGAATGCCATTTTAGTTTCTTTTCTCTCCAATACTGAGATTTTCATAGATTATGAATATTTTAATATTGTTTATATAAGTTTTCATTTTCATTCGTAAGATGCTTTATTGCAACAAATAGTAAAAAGCCTTCTTAATAGTATGTGTAGAGTACTACACAGTCAAGTAACATGGAAAATTTTGATGCTAATCCTGTATTTTTCAGAGCTCTAAGATTTAATCTTATGAAACACTTCTTGATGCGTGTTAAAAATACTTTATTTATGAGATAGAATACATGCCTTGGCATTTCAAAAGCGAGTCAAGTAACTGTCATTTTAGAAAAATATCCATTTAATAGCATTTGTCAGCAGCTGAGCACAAGTTCAATCCAGGTGTAAATTGTTTCCACAGTCTACTGTGTTCTAGCCAATATGTGTAGAAATAAGCTCTGTTCTCAGCCATTAAGCCCTTGGTTCTCCACTCACAGACTCTAATAGTTTGCTGCATGAGACAGGTGCTCTGCAAATTGCTTCTTCAAAATGATTAATGATTTGAAGTTTATTTTCTCTGTGTGTGGCTGTTGTTTTGGCCAGGCTCTAATAAGCTGGCGTGGTGAACTGTGATGGTGTAATGTCACGGTTATGGCCTGGTTTGTCCTTCACCTGCTGCTTCTGAAGGAGAAAAGATGGCAGATCAAAGGAATTTATTGGTAGGGGTTCAGAGTGGCGTGGTTCCAAACTTCTAAAAGATGCTTTGACATCTTTAAATGGCTTGTTTTAAGCCATTTCATAATTTTTCTAGGCAAAATTAGCTATTTACAAGAAATTACAATTGCCCAAGAGACTTCAGTGAATGTAAAGTTGAGTTTTGTAAAGAAAAGTCTCCAGGATTATTAGTTATCTGGACACTTCCTTGAGATTTTTCAGGTGCTATTTGTTTTGAATACATCCTTGCACATGTAACACTTTATATTAACCTCATGGACAAATTAAGGTAAAAAAAAAATCATTTTTCTTTTTCAAAGAAAGATCAGAAAGAAAGAAAAATCAGTCCTGAGTTTTCTTTGAGCCATTTGATGTGATGTCCCACACAGTCATTTTCTTATAATCTTACCTGGCAGTTTTTTGGTTGGTAAAAAGGGCTCTTTTGTGCCCAGATGCCATTTACGCTTTAAAAACTGTTTTTTCATGAGAACAAATAAGGTTGAGGAGTATGAAATTCCTAGTAAATGAATAGACCCTGCTTTAGTGTGGTCAGGTCTAAAGGCCATCACAAACTACAAAGCTCCGAAACTACAAACTACGATCTCCTTGAGCAGCCATTAACACCTCTAGCACACACCATCGCAAACACCTTCAACACAGACCATTCTCCCACTCCTTCTCTACAGATCAGTGAGGGTGATTTTTGTCAGCTCTTCAGGAAGCAGAAGAGGAGGAAATCACCAGCTCCTGATGGTGTCTCTCAAACCTGCCTCAAAACCTGTGCTGACCAACTGGCTCTCATCTTCTCTCTGATCTTCAACAGATCACTGGAGCTGTGTGAAGTTCCTTCATGCTTTAAACGCTCCACCATCGTCCCCTTCCCCAAGAAGCCTTAAATCTCAGGTCTCAACGACTACAGACCAGTGGCCCTGACATCTGTGGTCATGAAGTCTTTGAAAGACGGGCGCTGGGCCATCTGAAGAACATCACTGGACCCCCTGCAGTTTGCCTATGGATCTAATAGGTCTGTGGAGGATACAGTTAACACTGGGCTGCAATACATCCTGCAACATCTGTATAAGCCAGGGACCTATGTGAGGATCCTATTTGTGGACTTCAGCTCAGCATTTAATACCATCATCCCATCACTACTTCAAAACAAACTCTCCCAGCTCTCCATCCCTGACTCCACCTGTGAGTGGATCACAAGCTTCCTGACAGAGAGATAGCAGCTTATGAGGATGGGGGAATTCACATCATGCACCCGAACCACCAGCACCGGTACCCCCCAGGGGAGTGTTCTCTCTCCACTTCTCTTCTCCCTCTACACCAAAAACTGCACCTCGCACAACTCCTGTGTAAAGCTCCTCACCACCATCAGACAACACCACCATCATTGGTCTCATCCAGGATGGTGAGGAGTCTGAGTACAGACAGGAAGTGGAGCAACTGTGACACCAGTGGAGTCATTCAGGTTCCTGGGCACCATCTCGCACATCTCATCTCCTTACATTTTGCACTTTGACTTTGTTCAGCTGTTCACATTTCAGCAATCCTTCATTCTACCTCATAGCCTTATGTTAATTGATTGTTGTTCTGCAATTTACTGTACGTATGTGGTTTGTATTGCAATTATGTTGTTTGCACTGACGGCTCCATTGTACCAAAGGAAATTGGTACACACACACACGCACGCACGAACACACGCACACACACACACACACACATGGCAATAAAGCTGATTCTGATAGATCAACAGTTTCTCAAGCAGTAAAATCACCCAACCTGGCACATCTGTGCTATGTTCATATTTGTGTGTCAGGTTTCTTTCTATTCAGATGAACTTCAGTAAATTGTTGTGACTAAACTTTTCTGATTAGGTTGAAATAATTAATTAGATTAATATAGTTGGCACTCTGCTTCAAAGCTTTTTTTTAATCAAAATTTTTAACCATAAGCAAAGGTGATTCTTGGGGCCCACAGCTCATGATATATTACTATTTTTACACTGTAGGCAAACAAATAATTGATGTAGTTAACACAATGTGTCTGACTCTGTTACAGAAACAAGATACACATTAAGCAAAAACAACTTTACACACCGCATCACGGTAACACGGTCGTCCCACAACAAGAAGGTCGATGGTTCTAGGCTCGGCTGGGGCAGGTGGCATTTCTGTGTGGAGTTTGCATGTTCTCCCCGTGATCGTGTGGGTTTACTCCGAGTGCTCCGGTTTCCCCACAAGTCCAAAGACATGCGGTATAAGTGAATTGAGTAAGAACGATTGCCCATAGTGTTAAAGTCTGAATGAGTGTGTGTGAATGTTTCCCAGCGATGGGTTGCGGCTGGAAGGGCATCCGCCGCATAAAACATGTGCCAGAAGAGTTGACGGTTCATTCCGCTGTGGCGACCCCAAAAGGGAAAAAAGCCGACATGAAGATGAATGAACTTTACACACCATGATATTATTTTCTGTTCTCCTCTTGTTTTTTTCTTTTCTCACTACCAGAAAGTTTCATTTTAACGGAATCCCGTCAAAATTATAATCAAGGCCTTTTAAAAGAGCTTTGGCCTACTGCACACTTGCATTTCTGCACTAGTACTACTGTCAGTGCAAAATTTATCAAAGCCATTTCAAAGTTGACCAGCCCTCTGGAGCTTGGAGGCCTCAAGCATTGGTTTGGTTGTCCTGTGGAAAAGCCCTGACCATAAGAACTTACTTTAGATTTTTCTCTACTTGCCTTTCTTGTTTGATTACACATTTCCTGCACCATGACCTAAAGGTTGACATTGTATAAAATTCAACATTTTTCTTGCCCTTTACTGGTTTTATTTTGAACATGTTTATTTCAAACCACTCAATGTCGTCTAAACTTTCTTTCCATTTAGAAGTTTTATGTTTCTCAGTGTCTCATAGTAGACCTCACAATTTATATTTCACACCAATTCTCTCATCATTGCTTACTTCAAGTTGCACAGTTGTTTTTTCCTGATCATCAAAAACTATTTATTCATATTCTAGTATTCTAAAACCTCGAGTAAAGTGATTGGTGTCTTTTAGAACAATGTTTCTAAATGAGTTTTTATTTCATTGAATGTATATGTTGCGTCCTTTATTATAAAATCCAGTCTAGCATACAACACTTGGACATGCTTTTATTCTAATATTTATTCCATGTTGAGTTAGCAATATGTAAATTTGACTATTTTTTTAATAAAATTATGATGCCATCAAGTTTTTACCTAGGTTCTCTATTTTCTCTTTTCATAGAGGACAGTTTGAAGAAAAAGTGACACAGCTTACCAAAATCTTATTTCACAGAACTTCTGACATTAACCTTCCATTAAATATTAATTATTTTTTATAATCTTATATATACTTCCTCTTTTTAGGGAACAATCCTCTGACCTCCGGCCTATTAGACATTTTCAGCACATGTCCTTTTACTTTATATATAGCGCACGGTTGGTCCCTTTGAAGGGCACTGCAAATTGCTTTCTCTGTCAAAGACTGAGGATTTCACCTTTATTCTAGCAACAGAATGGGCATGCTCTTGCTATCGGTGTAAAGTCATAGAGCAATGTGGCTGTTCTTTTTCAGTGGAGCAGTTTAGAAGAAAGCCAGTTGTACTTTTTACAATTGAATTCAATTTTTGCACACTATTTAATCATCAATTGATGATGTTTAAGTTTAATTATCCTACTTAAAAGAACCGAACAGCTGATTTTTGAAAATCAAGCTATTTTTCCAATCGCACTGACTCCAGTATTGTTTTGATGGCCCCCACAAACGACAGAACATTTGTAAAACCATATATTTATGTTGTCTTGACCCTTGTATGGTGTTCGGGTCTGTGGGACCCATTTTCAGTTTTCATCAGAAGAAAAATTAAATAAGCATTTATTATTTGAAGCTGAGATTCACTGGGCTTGGCTCATTTCCTGTGAAAAACATTTATCAGAACAGATTTTTTATGACCCCACACACATTTATATTACACACAAGGTGTTCGGGTCTACTGGACGGGACATGTTAAAGTGTGTAAATGGTAGATTCTTTACCTTAATTCTCTCTTCCCACACAAACATAAATCACACATAAACATAACATTTTACATTTTAGAATAAAATTGTGTGATTGTGTGAATTAAAAGCGCCAAAATGCAATGGGTCCAGCAGAGCCACCAACCCTGCCAAAGTAACAATAATGAGAACACCACACATGGTTCAAATTCTAAATGTGAAGAAATCAGGTTAAAGAACAATAAATAAAGTAAATTTGCTGTTTATATTACTTGTTTCTTGGCTATAGGAAATATTGTTTAAGTTTTTAACATAAAATGTTTTGATTGGGTGAAATAAAATCTGCAAAAGGCAATGGGTCCACGAGACCTGCAAACACCGCCTTAGTAACAATAATATGAACACCACACAAGGGTTAAAGAAATTTTTTACTGTCACGATGGTGAGAAGGAGGACCCAAATGGAGAGCGAGTTGTCTGGGTATTTATTAAAATGAAACTTCTGGTCACGCAGCAGCCAGGAAAAAACTGGAAATAAAAGAGAGGCAAATGGACCGATTTCTGGAATCCACAAAAGAACTCAGGGAAACCCCCTCCGGGAAATGTCTGGAACACAAGGCAAAACAGTTTTTTATGGAGCCTGCTCCTACTGATGAGCAGAAGATCTCTGTTAGGAGTGAGGTCCAACAGGGATCAGAGAAACGAGCAGCAGCACTGGACACAGACTGGAATAAAATAGTTGCAGACACTAGGACCAGGTGACACAAAAGGTAAGGCAATCTTCCAGCAACTGAGAGAGAAAGGAGACTGATATAACTAGGACAATGACTAAACAAGCGTCCAGGTGAGACTATCAAGCGCTGACAGAGGAAAGCCTAGGCTGCTGAATCAAATCACTCTCCAGGTGAGCAACATTCAGGGAATTAAAACTCAAACCCTTAACAGTTATAAACATCTGAATTCTGGAGACACAGCAACTGGCTATAATTCAAACTAAATTTTCGAAACCTATCAATGATGATTATGTTACATGTAAAAAAAAAATTATTTGATTGGTTATAGCAAGCATACTAAATCTTTCAAACAGTGGAACTTACTTTGCATTGCCCTCTACATTTCAGTTGAAGGACAGACAGCTTTGCACTTAATATAAATGCCAATTGAATCTTGGAGTGGCATTTCATTTGGAGAAACCAGCGCGAGAACCTTTGAAAGATTTTGCTTGGTAATTGATTATTACAGCTCATTAAAAAAAATAGAACATCTTATAATTAATTACCGTAGTGTTAATGAGAGCATCTACTTCAACATGTTCACATAAACAGTGACATTTTCAACAGATGAAAAGAGTTTTATAATTTGAAGTTATTTTTTAATTCTGTCAGTGACTTGAAGATTGGCCGAAACCATTAATAAAATGTGAGATGAAGGTAAGGAGTCATCAAACATGTGAAGAATATATTTGCTGATAAACAAATGAATGAGCAGTTGAGGAAGGCGGAAGGAACCGAGAGGCTATTGGACTGGATAACAAGAGAGAGAGGGCATGAATATGAGCAGGGCCGGCTCGGAAATCCAATTACCTTGGCTAATAAGATGACATTCTGACATAAACCCTTCCAAGTGAGCGTGGACAGAATGCTTTACAGCTCTCGGCCAATGCATTTCCATAAACACTCATACTTTGAAGTTTTAAAAATATTATAAGTTGTGAACACCTGCAGAGTATATGCTTCGGGGCAAGATGATACTGAACGTTAATGCAGTGATAATGCTGTAATATTACACTGTAAAAAATTACTGTTATATTTAGAGAAAACCAATGTAAAATTCTCATTAAATTATTGTAACATATATTTTTTTGGTTAAATCACAGTAAACATTTTTTTGTTATATTTACAACAACATGTGTTTATGAACAAATTGAATGTGTTGAAATAATTGGTGCAAAGATATAATGTAATAATTTTGACACTATTGTGAAAACTAAAATTTTTAAAATAAAAACATGGTAAGTCACAATAAAGGTTTGTGCGGTGCTTTTAACATGAATGATGCAAATTGTGGTAAACGTTTTTTTTTGTGAACATGAGAGGTTGCCTGTCTGTATTTACTTATAAAAATTACTTTTAGCTTGCGGTTCCACAATATGTATTGTTTATTCTAACTTTGCGGTGGTTAAATAAGTTTATCAAGTTATATTTAGCTTTCTTGTCTTTTCTCAAGATGTGTTTTTGTGGCATTGATTTCTCTTATTGGAGGAGAAACAAAAGTTTCACGCTGTATATATATATATATATATATATATATATATATATATATATATATATATATATATATATATATATATATATATATATATATATATATATATATATATATATATATATAATCCATAAAGTTATCTATGATGCTACGGTATTTTTTACAGGAATTTCCTGGTAACAACAGCTGCCAGCGTTTCTCCGTAAAAACTACAGGGTTTTACAGTACTGCTTTTTTAAAATCCAGACTGAATAGAAAAAAAAAAGTTATGATCAGCATCAACAGGTCTCTACAGTACCATCAAAGGTATTTTTAAGAGAAAGAATTCTCATTCTTTGAAGTCATCTGCAATGGAGATTTTCCTATTATATTTAGTAATAAAGCAGTTAAAGCTTACCTGACAAGAAGGCAATGTGAAAAAAGAACTCAGGAGCAGAATTCTAAGAGTATTTTAAAAAATTGTTCAAAAAACTAAAATGCCCGCTTATAAGCGAAACCATGAATATGTCATCAAAGTAGTCGTCAGGAGAATTAGAACTCTCTTCCCGCTCTCTGCAGTCTGAAACACAGCCGGTTGCATTAAGCTGCCTCTCTCCATTCCCTGCACTGAGCCCTTCACTGCTGCTATGTGCCATGCCCTTTTATCTCCCCAGAGAGTATCTCAAACTCCTATTATGGATCTACCGATAATAAAAGCATGGCCGCCGAATGGATATGTGCTCATATATATGTCAGACTTACAAAAGATCCCCTCCGTCCTCTTCTGGCCTGTGTAGAATGTAAACAAGCTTTCAAATGCTGAAGAAAACAACTCAAGCACTTCTGCTTTCAGACACAGCCCCAGCAACAGTATTATCATTTTCATTTATCATATGGAGTGCTTGGTGCAATTCATCAGGATTCGGAGAAAGGTTTTAGGCTTGGAGAGGTTGAAGATGTCTGTTTTTGTGTCTCTTCATTGCATTTATATGTTTCATGCGTGGAGTGCCGAAAGGTTGATTATTAAGGGATTAAAAATGAATTTGGTTCGGATATGATCTATGCTCAGTGTTCTTTGACATTATCAATGTCTTTTAACTGCTCAATTTCCCAACAAATCCCGGCTTTCTGTGTAAATCGAACCTATTACTTTTTAATTTGCTTCGCTGACCTATGAGAATTGTAGTAATTAGTAATAGTACCTGTAGTTATAGTAGTAAATTAACAAATAAGTGATTTTTGAGTTTTCTCGTTGACGAGTGTTTTTGTCATTGTTTTCGAGTAATTGTGTTCTCTGTTTTTATTCATACACTTTGAAACATAAACACCTTGAAAGAATGGATCTTGGTTCGGTTTAAAATAATTTTAATGTGAAATTTCTCAAATACTGAATATAATTATTTTAAAAGCTGTTTGAGGGATTTTTCGAGAGTGTGCTTGATTTATTTCTCCTAAATATTACAAACTGTACTATTGAAATGAGCAGATGTTCAGATTTAAGGATATATTTTAGCATAACTGAACTCATTATTTTACCCCGCATAGAAAAGATTTCACAAGATACAGTTTTAGAGCTCACTGAGATAAAAGTGTAATACATGGGAATGCTTTGTAAAGGTCAGAAGCAGATTACTCACAGATAAATTTGATCAAATCTAAAGGGTGATATTTGAACAGTTCTCAGAAAATGACCTGAAGAGTTAAAGAGCAATTCCTTCAGCTGCAGTCTCTTTGATGTTTATTCACATTTAAAGTCTGGAATGAGCTCAGTGATGCATCATGCATGAGATTTTAATTTTGACTCCAATAAATAAGTAAACTACAGCTCCTCCTAACTTTAGGATAGATTTTTTGCTTCAGCATTCAGTCCTCAGCAGCAAGACATTCTATTTTTATCGCAGGAGCCCGTTTTGTATTAAAGCGTTCAGTTAATTACACAAGCCAGTGGCTCTGGTATAGGCTGCACATTTTCTCATTAGGAATCACAGGAAGCCTGGTCTGAATACTCATGAGGTTATTAGTTTAGCTGACTTAATTTCATCTCAAGAAAAGTGTTTGTTCCTGGAATTCTGATCTTGCCTCTTTCACGTCAATCTTCTCTACATTAACTACGTTAGGCATGAGACACTATAATTACCTTGGACTAATTTTGTGCTTGCAATTCCAGTCTGTGTACTTCCACGAAGAAAATATTTTAAGAGAAAAATGTTGTTAAATGTTGTGTTAAAAAGGTTTTAAATTGACAGTAAAAAGAGAATTACAATTTTCATTTTTCAAAACAAGGTAGCTTACAGGTATGTATTTACCAAGAGTAAATCAAATTCTAAAAGAATGTACTGCAATAATTGTACTAATTTTGTGAAAATAAAATCTTTATGAGACAAATTCATGACTCTTTCATACCATAAAAACCTATCTTGCTGAAAACCCTTATTCTTGTTCCAATTTATAAATCTGAGGCATCGTATTTTTTAACCACCCATCTTGAGCAGAAGTCAGTTTGTAGTCAAAGTGAAAAAGTCATGTGAATTTTTTTTTTTTTAAATCTAAGTGACTCAGAAAAAGTTGGCATCTGCTTTGCTTGAAAGCTTGTTGATTCATTATGATAGTAGTTTGTCATTCACTTTGTTTAATAGCAGTCAAGGTTAGGAGCAATCAGATAAGATGAGCACTTAAAGCAAAAGATTCCAATTGAGAAGAAAGTGGATGCACAGAAAAAAATGATCGATTGATAACTCATCAAATCCTGTTAGGGCCTGTTTCAAATTGTAATGAATTACAGGTCTTCCATATTTACAGAAAAATAAGAATTGGAAAAACAATTCCTTAACGAAAAATTGAATGGATGCAAAGTAAAAAAGTACTTAAAAAATCTTTTTTAAATGCAATTGCTTGTGTCATGCACACTTATAAATAAATTATGTTACAAAGCAACTGTCTTTTTACAGGTCTCTTTAATACTCATCAAAAAAGGATCTTGAGGAGTATTTAAAGTATGTCATCGTCTGAACAGACTTCCAGCAACCCTGAACGAATGAACAGGAACAAACATTCCAAACACAAATAATATATTGTTAACAAAATTTGACTACCCATATTATCCTCCTCTTTATTTCCAAACAGCTTTTATGTTTTCAAATTAAAATAATACAAATATTGACAAAAACTAGTATTATTATTATTATTATTATTTGTGCATCCGCCGCATAAAACATATGCCAGAAGAGTTGGCGGTTCAATCTGCTGTGGCGACCCCGAAAGGGAAGAAAGCTGACAATGGATGGATGGATGGATTATTATTATTATTATTGTTGTTGTTGTTATTGTTATTAAAAAAGGCCATAGTACTGTTTTTATTTGTATGTTCTGAATATTTTTCTTGTTAGCTACCAAAGTATACAAGTTTGCTATAAAGTATACCTATTATTTTTTTTTTATTATTTCCATTTTTTGGCTTGATCTTTTCTTCCTGATCATATTTATATGCCAACATTATTTTATTTGCTACATTACCCAATATTGTTATACTTTTCATTGCCGATATCAGTTGATTCTATCTTATTACTTGCTTGTTTATGCAGCCTTTTAGTCCAGTATCATAGTTATCTTTTTTGTGACCGGATTATTATATTTGTGAAGGTGATTAGCAGCAGGCTCCCTGTGATCTTTGCGAGAGTTCTTCATTGGGGAGATTTTTTCTCTGCGAGTGTGTGTGGGTTTTTACTCCAGGTTCATAACAAAATAAATGTCATGTTTGCTCTACTTCACCACAAAATCATTTTAAAAGTCAGAGATGGCTTGTCAGTTTAAATAAACAATTTATGCACACTAATGAACGTCACCTCACAATCCCTAGGGTGGCATTATAGAGTAGCATTATATAGTAGTAATAGTGGTACTATTTCTACCCAATATAATTATCTAAAAGGAATTCCTATTTAACTATTAATCCACACTATGACTCTGTGAAGCAGCGTTGAAGCAACTGATAAAAAAGCACAATATAATTTTGGTTTATTGATTAAGAGCATCACGGTGGCGCAGTAGGTAGCACGGTCGTCTCACCGCAAGAAGGTCGCTGGTTCGAGCCTCGGCTGGGGCAGGTGGCATTTCTGTATGGAGTTTGCATGTTCTCCTCGTGATCGTGTGGGTTTTCTCCGGGTGCTCCGGTTTCCCCACAAGTCCAAAGACATGCAATATAAGTGAATTGAATAAGAACGATTGTCCATGGTGTTAAAAGAGTGAATGTTTCCCAGCGATGGGTTGCGGTTGGAAGGGCATCCGCCGTGTAAAACATATGCCAGAGAGTTGGCGGTTAATTCTGCTGTCGAGACCCCGAAAGGGAATAAAGCCGACATTAAAATGAATGAATGAATGATTGATTAAATCTTTGCTTTCTTCCCATCTTCTTTTTCACCTATTCAATAGCTTAAAACGTTTATAAAAATATGAATTAAACAATGTAACATTTATCATGTTCATCATTTACAAAAATAAAGGTATACTGTTGCTGCAAAAATCCACAAATAAACCTCCTTCAAACACACATCAAAACTTTTGTCTAACCATAAACATTGCTAATGCTAACAACCAAATGCAAATCAGCATTAATTAACCACCTGGCCTAACAGTGATGTTGTGTGGTCTTCACTGGCCAATCAGCTCCCCTGGTTTTTCAGCCAATGAAAATTTTCCAATGAAAATTATTGGAAAACTGACAAAAAACATATGAGCTTAGTTTTTGATATCAAAAATATAAGTGTTTGATACAACACACACTTGGATTGAGGACTGTATAACCTTGAGCCCCTCCACACTAATCCTGTTGGGTGATTACACATGCGGCCTCCACCCCTGAATCTCTTCACATATGGTCCAGGTCCCCTGTCCATCTCTTTCTGCTATTTAACATCTTTGTGTGTTCTTTACACAGCATGCTCCAACCACTCTTTCAATTCCCTTTATGCCCAGCTTTAGACTTTATCTACCCAAACAGCTGCCAGTGTGATGGTGAGGTCGGTTCCCCTCTTCCATACAACTCTCCTTTCTCGGACAAACAGATGGATCTGCCCCGCTCTCTGTATGCAAACTGTAGTGGGGCGAGCCTGGAGAACAGAAAATAGACTGAGTCCTGGGGTGCATCTCAAGCAGTTGCTCTGATCTAGAAGTGCGTAGCGGTCGGTGGGAGGTAGAAAAAAAAAGAGAGAAAATACATGGGTGACCTTCAAAGTTTGGCTTCTTTCTCTAAGGGAAAAGTCATGGAAGTGGCTACTTTGAGAACTTTTAAAATGTAAAATACTGATGCTGATCTACGCACAATAGTTGTTTCTGGTCTTCTGCAATTTTCCCTTTTTAAAATGTCTTTATCCTGCAGCACTTTTTCAACTACAGAAATCACTTGCACCTTAGTCGCTTTATCAATAATTTATTCTAGATATCTACTTTTTGTAAGATTACTTTTGAAATCTATTAGTCATTTACATTTACATTTATGCACATTAACATTTTACATTTACATACGTTTTAGCAGAAGCTTTTGACCAAACAAAGGGAAAAGAGGAAAAATTATGTTTTTTTCAGAGGGACTTTCGTAAAGCTTAATACAGTTAATCTTAAAGTCAATGGAATGCCTTCACTGCTTTAGTGAAACTGTTTTACTCTGCATTTATATTCTACCTACTCTGAGTAACTGACAAAATCAACTTTAGGTCTGAAAGAACCAACACACTTCTAAAAAGAGCCAATTTCTGTGCTCATTTTTGCAAATAGCAGAGAAAGATATTTTTGCTCTACTACAGTTAAAATGCTGACTAAGTGTTTAGTGCAAGGTGTATTTTAAAGTGTGCTGAGTTGTACTTGTTTTAGATTATTTTTAGCGCGGTATATGGATTTCAACCTTCTGGATCAATCGGATGCTGTTTTTATCCCCTTTAGGGCATGATCTGTTTTAGAAACAATGCTCACCTAGGATCTGTTAGGGCAGCAGTTTGTACATTGTTGAACTTTTAGAGTCTGGCTATTCTCAGTAATCTTGAATTCAGGCTATTCTTCAGCATCATGCTTTAATATGAAGTGTTGCATTATATTATTTGCTTGGATTCTGATAAGCAAATTAAAATATGAGGTTAAATGTAAACTTGATGCCAATCATAGGACAACCCATCTCACATTTGTACTGTCAAGATGGAGGATTGATTGTCTTAGCTATTGGTTGTTTGGCAAGAGCCAATAATTGAACTGAATCCCAATGTAGGAGACAGCCAACAGCCACTCATTCGAAAGAGGGGGTAACATGAAAATAAAGTTCAACAAAAATCAACTTGCTCAACGAACGAGGTAGAGTAGTTCCAAAAGAACTAACAACTGTTGGTAAAGAATCAATCCACCATTTCATGTGGACTGCTTAGCTGTGTCTAAGGTATCACAGGCTTCCGTTCAACTCTCCTTTGTCTGATAAACAGATGGATCTTAAATTCTCCACTGAATTGATTACCAACATTAATCAGGTAATCAGCCACACCCATGAAGGATGTGAGAAACAAAGACTCACAAGAACTTAAAGCACAATCCAAAAATATAACACAAAATGAACCCTGACATAGTTTCTCATGAGTTTTTTTTCACACTGAAAAGCAGGAATGGCTGATGTTTTAAATATAAAATCAATTAGAACACTCGAGTAAGCTGAAAACGCAGGCTAGCAGAGCAGTTATTGATTTGTTGCTACACCAAGCAGACTTTCTTGAGGTCGAGGGTGAAGCGGAGAGTTCAGAAGTTGGAAGAAATTTAAATTTTGGCAGAAATCGGCTTCCTTCAACCGATCAGCTTAATCTAGATTAGTAATGCATTTTCCGGAGGGAAGTCTCAAAAAAAAAAAAAAGAAGAAAAACTATGTATGGATACCTGCTGTTGTATATCAGCACGCAAGCTTTTACAAACACAAGACTCAAATGGATCTTGATCGAAGAGTCAGTGAGAAGAAAGAGAAGCATTGTAAAGAAACGGCTGTATTAGTAGTTAAAGTGTGCCGAAAGTAGTGAAATTAAAAGTTCCATGCACCAATTCACTTAGATATTATTGTTTGAGATGATTTGCATCATAGATAGAAATGTTTCTTTTTTATAACATACTTTTATTGCCTTTGACCACCCATTTTTAATGTGGTGAATTACAGAATACATATTATATTATTTTGGTTTAATTGCTTTATCCCGTTTGTACTTGTGTGGAGCGTACTTACAGTCAATTGCAAAAACGTCTTTACTGGATGAGAAACCAATACCTAGAGTCTTCTATGATCTTGACAGCTCAAAGTCAAATTGACAAGAACAGAAACATAACAATTAAATACCAAGGCTATACAAGATTTGCAATAATAATATAATTATTTTTCATCTTTAAAATTGAAGTAAATGAAATATACAGCACCTCATGTTCAGAAAACTCATTATAAGCAGGAACAAAGCCACCTTTCATCCAAATGAATTGTACTCCAGCACACAGGCTCCTTTCAGAGATGTGTCTGAGGCTTAAGAAGTGAGAAAAGCTTTATGTACTAATAAATGTGCTGAGGAAGATGAGTCATTTCCATCAAGTCAGTCTTAACCTCAGGCTGGCATTGCTTCTAGTACGTGCACTTTATTGAGTCAGCGTGAATAACGATCATTAAATGAAGGGTGCCTGCAAACAGTCTGTTAATGCAAACTCAATCACTCAATTGTCATGCACCTATTCAGTCTATTGAAGAGACTTTGCTTGAAGTAGGAAATAAAAAAACATGCATCTGGCTGTTGGCTGTTCTTTTCGTCATGGGTCACGATTGACTTGGCTGCAAGCTTGAATCTTATTAGAGTTATTCATAGCATTAACTACATAACCCAAATAACAAATATCACTTGGTCCCACTCTACCTCATACTTTCAGCTTTTGCTTGGCCTAAGTATTTCAATTAATTATTGTACATGTATGGATCATGTCTTTATACCAGACAAAGGCCACAGATGGGCCTTGTCTGGCCCAGCTCTCAGTCAAGCTAATTACCAATACTTTACCCTACCTTGAGCCAGATATAATGTTAAATACATAAAAACCTACTTTGTCATAGGGTTTTGCATGATGTATTACGTCATTTACATGGTGGTTAACATAAATAGTTAAATGTACTTAAAATAATTTTTTAAAAAGTGTAAATGTTTTTTACATATGGCTCATATACTGTATTATTTTACTATTCTGCATTTATTTAATATACATATTACTGTATACCGTTGCCAGACAATTGTCAGATGTGCCTGACAAATTGCTTGCTCAGAATATTCTTATTCGTTCAAAGATAATCTTTATTCTGGTTGAGTTACATCGCTGTATTCATTTTCATTAGGAAGCCTGTTTTGCTAAGTGTCAGTGTTATCTGTTTTTCAGTTTTTTTCTTCTTCTTTATTCTCCATAGTTTTTGGTTTTGGTTTGGTTTTGTGTTCCACACCTCACTTGTTTTCTATTCACCAATCACCTTGTTGTTAGTTGAGTATTTGTTTGTTTCATTCCCTCCTTGTCTACCGGATGTCTTAAATCCTGTTCTCCACTCGAATGTTTCCGTTTGTGTTCTGTGTACGTTGTGACCTGCTGCGTGGTGTATAATAAACGTTTTTAACAGTTTCTCCTGGTCTCTTGCTAGTCACTACTTGGATACATTGATGAAAGCAAACATTTTTAACCTGAAATGACTTCATAAAATGTGTTAATACAGAAGAATGACAAGCGTTAAAATTAATATGATTAATTTAGTGACTATGACACTACAACAATGTCAGTTATTACCCAGCTATCAGGAAATGTTCTCATAACATTCAGTAATGTTCTTTAAAGGTTGCCTAAATATTACCCAGTATATTAGCTCATAATGTTTCCAATAGAACATTCTAGTAATCTTCTAATAACAGTAAACTAAAAACATTATCTAAACAACATTCTTAGATCTGCGACAGCATGAGAAAAAAACCCTGCTTCCAAAAGCTCAGGTCACTGGCATCTCACACTAATTGTTGAGAAAATGATGCTAACATAGACAAAAAGAACTCTTAAGTAATTGATTATGTTGCTATTATATTTTTTATAGTTTATATTTAGTATGTTGAGTAAAAAAACTAATATTCTTCAAAGTTAATGTTTATAATCTATCACCCTTTGTCTCTATTCCCCTTCTTCTCTCTTCTTATCTACATTATCTCAATCTCTCCTCTCTCTTCTATCTCCTCTCTCCCTATATACTCTCTCTCTCTGCTCTCCCCTCTATCTTTCTTCTACTGCTTCTCTCTCTCCGACTCTATTTACACTCTCTCTATCTCCATTTTTTCTCTCTCTCTCCTCTATATCTCTCTCTTTCCTTCTTTCTCTCTCTCTCCACTAAGTCTTTCTCTCTCCTTTGTTTCTGTATCTCTCGTCTCTCTCTATTCCTCACTCCTCTATGTCCTCTATAGCTCCCCTTACTTTCTTTCTTTATCTCTCTCCTATTATCTCTATATTACTCACCTCTCTCCCTTTCAACCATCTCCGTCTATCTCTTTCTTTCTCTCTCCTCGCACGATCTCTTCACGATCTCCTCTACAGCTCCCCTCTTCTCTCTCACTCTTTCTCTCTCCTATCACCTATATATTTCTCTCCTCTCTCTCTCCTGTCTTCTCTCTCTATCACTCTATATATCATTGTCTGCATACCATAAACATGTTCCTTTTATTTGAATAATGATAAAAGATTAATGAGTATAAATGTAAAAGAAAACTTTTTTTTGCTTATGTTGTTTTAGATGTATTTATTTGATGGAGCAGGTTGTTATTAGACCTCGGTGGAGGAAAAGTGGATGACCATTTATATAAAATTTGTCTATTGAGTAAAAAAAATTGTGGACCCCTGCTGTACTGTATGCTGAGTTTAAGTGGTCCTTTGATGGACTGGAGACCTGTTTGGGGTCCCTGACCAGAACTCTTTTCAGGATCCAAAGCTGGTTGAGTAAGTAAATGAATAAAACCCTTTAAGGTCATTTTTGATCTAGTCGTGATAGGTGGTTGGCGTTTTAATTCAAACAGAACCAGAGGCTGAATTACTTAAGAAGAAAAACAGCAAATGTTAATGTCTTAGTGCAACTGTTTAAACATGTTTAGTTGTTCAACTGTGTGATGCTAATGCAATCACAGCATGAGTCAATACCCATATACAGCACGAGTGGCTGAAGCATCTCTGCATGAACAAGGTAGCTTGCTTCGCATTAGCAGTAGTTTATGGGTTTATATTTAGCTTATTTTCCACGTCCACTCTCCATTGTTCAGATTTATTTAATTAATATCATTTAATAACTTGTACTTGGGCTTAATCTGGTGTCATCTGGCCAAGTTATGAGTTAATATTTGGAGCTAAAGTGTTGAATGATTAAGCATTCTGCTCTTTTTGAATTGTAGAGGAAGTTCATCATCATGAGAGTCTGTAAACAATCAAGGATTTCATTATCCTAAGATTTTTTTTCTAATATTCCATCTATTCAGTGGGCTAATGAACGAGCCAAGGGTTCTGAGAGACTGATGACTTTTTAAGGATCATAAAGCAATCCAGAGGGACGAAGCACTGGCAGATTATTCAAAAGTGTTTTAATTTATTAGGAAAATTCAGTGAGAAGGACTTCCCTTATCAGCGCAGCCGCTTCCCTCCAAATGAGATTCTTTTGACATTTCATTTGCCCCCATGGAAAAGCAGCTAAAATTGCAGCATCCTCCCTCCTCCCCCACCTCCACTCCTCTGTATGTCATGTAGAAATATCATCTCCCCTTTTGGAAAGAGGAGGAAGCAATCTGTGGATATCATCAGAATTCGAGTTATTATCTGCAATGTGGAGTCTGTTGTAGATAATGTGTGGAAAAACAAACAACACTCAAGAATGCTGATAAAATGTAGACAGAAATCAAATTCAACAAACTCAGTGAGAGTTCTTTTTTGTAGCTACACATGTTCATTACCTGTACAGCATCAGAGTTTGAGTGAAGCGATTTACGAAGACGCTGAGAAAATCTACTATGTACTTTTAGGTTTTTTGGGGGTGTGCAAACTGGCTGCTCAGATCAGTTGTTGTCTGTTGATAAAAATAAAAAATAAGCAAATAATAATAAAAAAATATTCATATATATATATATATATATATATATATATATATATATAGTTGCGTTGTTTAAACCTAAGGATGTTAACCCACAATGAATAGGGACATATTCTTTAAAGGTGCAGAATGTAAGAATTGAATTAAAAAATCATCAGAACTTCAAGTACTAATAAAACTAAAAGTAAAAACAAAACAAAGATATGCATTGGTGAGGCTTTTGAGAGATGAGACTGTCATTTTTAACAATATCATTGAAATATATTTAGATGGCATTAAAACCGCTCAACAGTAAATATGTTCTCTTTGAATGCTATCTTTTATTCTTTACACATAAATTAGATTAGGTGTTAGCTTGGGCAACTTGAACAACTTTAATGAAGCTGTATTCTTTCTGACCATTGTCTCAAAGTCTTTAGGGTGTTATCAAATTAAATGTAATGTTGTAATATTGAAACAGTGTATGTCGCATCTCTCTCCATGATTGATAACTGTTACAACAATCTGGCAACCCATCCTCTGGGGTAGAAGGTTTTCTGGTGTTTACATTTTTTATTTGCTGTCCAATGTTTGGCCAAAATTCTACAGACTGCATATTTAAAACAAATTAACTTTACACCAATGGAATCAAGACAGAATCGTACTGACCTACGGCTTCCATACCTTTTGATCAATTGACATTGATCAATCATTTGTGCAATTTAAAGGGGCAACCTGTTTGCTGTTCACTGTCATTTAACTTTATTGTTTTCAATAAATATCTTCTATAGAATTCAATCTTTCAGCCATATTCTGGAACTAGACGTGGCTGCCCATTCTGAATGATATTTCTGACTGTTTTACACTTTATTGAAGGTCACTGTTTAATGTATGCAACGTTACTGACATGACCCTCTCTGACTGAAAAACATCCTCTGCTTTCTCAAAGCCAGCATGCAAACTTTGGAAGTTGTGGCTTCAGCAAGTGGATCCACTAAGCGCCTGTTAGACCCTCCAATTGTAAGGGAATGAACACTAATAAAACATTAACTTTACTCGTTAAGAGATCTGTTCCTGTATACAACGGGAATGCGGCAGAAGCCTCTTTTTACTGAGTCATCATCACAATTTCCTCCATTTAGTTTTACTTAGTAGAACATGTAGAAAACGTTACAACACAAAGTTACAATCTATAATTCATACGAGTGCAGTAAAAATGACAGTGCAAAAGTTCATCAGTTAGCGCCGTTAAACATCAAGCTGTCATTCTGAAAGCTTTAGCTCCCTAGGCTTAGAGAGGGACGCACTCTAAATTGCTCCCTGTGAAAGCTGTTAGGTGAATCTGTGCTCCTCCACCAGCTGTGAAGAAGAACGCTGAAGGTGCACACTTAGAGAGTTTGTTCCAATTTATGCATCAAATGAGGAAATTATGTCCACAGGTAGACACATGATTTATTGTACAGTATGGAAAGGAATTTAATACATCATAGGTTTTCTTTCATAAATTATTGCTCAAAGAATTTTCTTGGTAAAGCAGTTATTATAAGAATTGGTTGGAAAAGGATCATACGCCTGACGTGAATTGCTACAAACTCTTATTACATTTATACGACCTTCCCTCGTGATAAAATATTTCATAATTTATTAACAAACTCGATCACATCACCCCAATTTTGGTCAGACCACTTGCTCTGTGTTTAGAGTTATCAGAGTTTTATTTCGAATCCTATTTGCTTATTGAGCATTACATGGGCAAGCATTTTGTTATATTAGCCTACTAGCAAGGCCACTTAATTCCTCTAATAAGGCAAAACTGGCTGTTTCCTGATCAAAACTAAGGTCTATGCATGCTGCACCCTGGCTATGGAACAAGCTGCCACTTTACATATTCCTACAATGATTATGTTCTAATCTAAATCTGTTTTCTAAGTTCTTTTAACTTTATTCCAAGAGAGTTGCATGTTTTTGTTACCTTTCCACATAACTCCCTACATATGAGTTGCACAGTACGTGTTGCCATAAACCTCTATTATTCACAAAGACTTATTTTCATTATAACAGCTAATTACAGATTTTTGTTACATTTATCATGATCTTGTGTCTATTAAATATTAGCAACTACACTTTCATCTCTTTTTTGTTTTTATGTTGTGTGATCTTTTCTCCCTCATTTACCTCTATTGCCTTCCATTATAACCACCTGTTTTGGTTGATACGCCATGACACCATATAATCATGCTTCCTGCTGGTGCTAATGCTGTTACACTCCATATAACTCCAGGTAAAAGCCAGAACCTACACTTTTTTTTCCGCACAAGTTCCTAACTGATGATCAACTTGAACATAACCTATTTTCAAACAATAAAAAATGCTATAGAGAACTATAGAGAGTGCTTGGCTCATGTGGGATGCTTAATTGACAAGGGTTAGGATAAAGAATAAAGAAGGATAAAGAACTCTCCCTCTCATTGACTTTATCTAAAGCTAATCATATTCATAAACTTTTCATCCAAATATGGTGCAGAGGACGGCTGCCTCTGTCAGACTTTCACCAGCGTTCTAGTTGTTTTTGTGTTATTGTCCGGTTTTCTGTACTGCCAACTTTATCAGTTTTAATCGAGAGGAACTTTTAAGCATCAGAGAGCACTCTCAGAACAATTTCTCGCTAATTTTTGAGTTCTCTGATGGTTTGTTGATTGCTTTGGTCGGTGGAGTAGCTGAAGAGATAAACGTGCTGGGGTGCTAGTCGAACTCAGAACATCGCTACCGAGTTTGGCAGCTGCATCAGCTTGCTGAAGGGATTACAAACACAGAGCAGCAACACCCAAATTCAGTTTTTACTATTCTTGGGGACTTCACTTTAGCTCACTGACTTTGCCTCATCATACGTCAGTTTCTGTGAGGGCATGTGCATTTCTACACAGTCTTTTTTAACTTTAAATAATGATAAACCATGGTTTTCTGCAAAACTCTGACAGCTTCGCCAGGCCTAAGTAGATAACTGCAGGAGTCGAAATCGTGTTCTGTATTATCAGACCAGGAACACACTGAATGAGGTGATTAAAGCAGCTCAATGGTGCTACTCCAGGACGCTGGAGAACCAGTTATCGGCTAAAGACAATGCATCAGTATGGAGAGGCCTGAAGACCATCACTACCTACAAGACACCTCCCCCCTCCTCTATGGGCAATCAAACTTTTCTGTAAATCCGGAGACTTCAGAGGACAGTTCTGACCGCTGAGAAGATCATTGAAGCGCTCCTACCCTCTCTTCAAGAACGGTACACTTCCAGAAAAAGAAAGAGTGCTCTGAAAATGATGCCCACTAGACTCAGGCAACCACCTCTTCCCATCCGGCCGGCGCTTCAGAGCACCAACCTCCAAGACAGCCCGGCACAAACAGCTTCTTCCCTCAGGCCATTTAGCTCCTTAACCCATAACTTTCCCCAACAACACTCAACAAGTTGTGGTCCGGTGGATAAGGAGATCGACTTGTGATCTGAAGGTTGCTGTTTTGATCCCCAGATCCACCGAGTTGAAGTTGACGTGAGTGATGAAATACATCAACATACCACAGCCCTCGAGCAAGACCCCAGTTCCCCCACTTCTCCGGGTGTGTGTTCACGGTGTGTTTGTTCACTGCTGTGTGTGTGTGTACACAGGGATGGGTTACATGCAGAGCACAAATTCCAGGTATGGGTCACTATATCTGGCCAACTGGTCACTTTCCAGTCGCTCCATATTCTGTTGTTCTGTTGCTGAACTTTACTTTTATTTATGTGCTTAAAGCACATTTCTTAAGCACCTTGATATAGTTACAGTCTTATTGCTTCATATTTTTAATACCTCTACTACTTTATTCAATTTACTTGTAACTTAGAAATTTACTTAAAAACTCGGTACTCGGTCAGCAGCATATTTGGGAGGTTGAACTTCTTCAGGTGGTGCAGGAAGTTGTTGATGTTTGCTCTGGTGGAGTCACCAGAACATGTGGAGGCTGTCAGACTGTGAGTTTCAAATCTGGTGAATAACCTCAATGAAATTTACTGTATTTTGTAATGTTAGTGTACAAATGAATTGTGTGTGTTTCAGTAGGATATGCACAAACAGCAAAAAAAAAATCATTGTTTGCCAGTGCACATTTATTTATATTACCTGTTGGTATTTTCCTCATTTCTAGTTTTAGTATCTAGCTATTTTTGTAGCAGAGATTCTTACTGTAAACTCTATGGGGTGGTACTAATGCAATCTGAATTATCTAATTATTTTTCTAATAAGTGTTCACCTGAACACTGACTGAACATTCTTCTTTTTTATTTTCTGTTTATCATACTTTAGTTATGCGCAGTAAGCTATTTCTATTAGGAATATAATGTGAGGTATTATGTAACATATGTCTGTGTTTTTGCCAGTTCTGCAGACAGTCCACTTCTATCCCATCAGGCCGTGCAATAAAAAGGCAAGCCTTCATTGTTATGAGCTCACTATGAGCCTAGAAGCCAATTGGCTGCAATAAAGAAGATTTACACATTGGCACCAGCGCAAGTCATTTCCATAAAATGAACATTGAGTGGAAATTATGCTTTCGTGATTTTCAGTGTGGGGAAGTGGAGGTTTCAGACACATTGCAGCATACTGATGTATCAGTCATCTGAGGAGTCTCAGAAAGCAATATATCTGCTTCTAAACTCTCTCTCTCCCCAGTGTTGCTTTAGAAAATGTTCTGCAGCTGAATTCATTGAGGTTGAACACTCTGTTCTTTTGTTCAACTGGCCAAAAATGCTATGAAAAGGGACCCACCCTCTACCCCTGATCACTGTCATACTGGCTAAACGCTTACATCGATGCGACTGCTCGCTGACAGTAACAGCCATGTTAACATAAGAGCCCACGACACAAACAAATGCATTTAAGTGCTCAGTGGTGCCGCTGAAATGCTAACTCACAGAGGGAGGCTGTGAAATTTGCTCTGAGACAAAAGCACAGTAGGAGGACAACCATTGCACCGTAGAGCGTGAACAGAGGTAATTGGGGGATGAGGGGACAGATTCAGCATGCCAATCCAATGCTATGCAGACACTACTTCTAATAGGATCTAACTAAAAGCTGACAGAGAGGCTGATCGCCATTAAATCTTTGCAGTTGACCATCATTGATGTTTGAAAGAACATTTATTATGAATAAGGAGAATGATTTTTGGTGTTGGTTTGAGCTGAAAGTTATTATCCAAATGCAACAGACTTAAAATGGGGTTTTGTTTTGTTCAGCATTTATTATTTGGAAATGCTCTCTTTTTAGCTGCTTCTGAGAAAGCGTGGCGAAAATAACTAGTTTGGAAAGTTTTTACCGGCACAAAAAAAATCTAGTGTTAACTGACTCTGTTCCAAGTCTATTTCTCTATTTATATTAACACTCAGCTTGGACCATACAAGTTTATTAAGCTGAACTCTTATTTTTTTTAACATTATGATGAGGAAAATAGAGTTGAGAGGGTTTTTTTATACTGATATACAAAGATGTATTATGACATACAAGTTTTTTTTGTGATGAACTGGTAATTTAGATAATAAACACGTATTTTAATTATTTTTCTAAATAAAAGTGAATTTGACTCGTGATTTTACTGTGAGGAAGCACAAGAACTTTTCATGTTAGGAAAAAACAGGATGTAAAGGGTGTGTTCTTTTACTTGATCATCTTTAAAAGAGATTAGTATACAGCGCGGGGTCGCAAGGCCAGTTTTAAAGGGGAAACACACATCTCAGTGAAAATCAGTAGTTTTAAGAAGACCATCTTACGCAAAGTGAGAAGTGAAACATTCATGGTGAGTGGCGAAGGGGTGGAAGGAGGGAATGCTTGCATGATGTAGATGTTAGCTCTTTGGTTGTGTCATATACTGGGGATGATAAGGGTAGGTTGGACCATATGATTAGACAATTATCAGCCAAGCTCCTCTTGAACTTATGGATGATTAACTTCATTTAATTTAAAATTTGAGGAACTACGTAGATTGCATACAAAATAGATCATTTATGCATAAATACTTTATATTTATAAATATAAAGAATTGTCTGCACACATGAACATCATTTAAAAACTATCTATTTTGTTAGAAAATGCATAAAAGATGTGATTGTCTCCCACAGATGTGCAAACTAGTCTTTAGCAGGTATGCAAGAAGCTTGTTTTGTTGACAAGATTTTAGCACTATTTTAAAGTAAATATCTATAATAAACAGTAAAAATAAATAAATAAAATTAAGTATAGTTGAGGTAGAAAATTTGCTAAACAAAAATAAACCCTAAGTGCCTTGTCCTTATTATGATTGCTTCCCACCACACAGATTTGTAAATATTTTATTTTGCACTGTTGACCTCTTTCTGAATCTCTTTAAGTAATCAGAGTCTGATGATTTGGATAAACACAAACACTGAGGTCTTACAAGAGATTAGGAAATTGATGTAACAAAGGTATTTTATCATCAGCCTGAGAAAACCCAGTTAAAAAAATTATCTTGCCTATATATCACGTTTAAATGTCTGTGTAAATTGTGCAAGTGAGTAGCTGTTGTGAGTGCATCAATATGGAACTACCTTAATTGAATTCAAATATCACTGCACATAGGACGCTCCGATGAATTTGTGCTATTTTCAAGGTAAGTGGGTATTTCAAGGTGTTGCAGGATCCATAAGAATTAGTTTGGGTGATGAGTTTGTAGATTCATTCATTCATCTTCATGTCGGCTTTCTTCCTTTCGGGGTCGCCACAGCGGAATGAACCGCCAACTCTCTGGCATATGTTTTACGCAGCGGATGCCCTTCCAGCTGGGAAACATTCACACTATGGACAATTGTTCTTACTCAATTCACTTATACCGCATGTCTTTGGACTTGTGGGGAAACCCACAAAACCCGGAGAAAACTCGGAGCGATCACAGGGAGAACATGCAAACTCCACACAGAAATGCCACCTGCCCCAGCCGAGCCTAGAACCAGCGACCTTCTTGCGGTGAGACAACCGTGCTACCCACTGCGTCTAACTGCTAACAGGACATCATTCTAATACTAAAAATACATTATTTGAAAAATCAGATGAGAGAGAAAAGCAGTTAGCGTGCTATTTAGCTTTTCCTGGTTTGTACCTTAACATCACAACCTTCATCCCATTATTTCAAATCTTATTCAGTGATCCATAGAAATTATTTAATGGTTTTTATAAGTTATTCCCCTAAACACAATCGAAAGAAGTTCAATAAACCATAGAGCACAAGTTATATTGTAAGCAGACATGAACAAACTGTCACTCTGCCAATAGCATCGGAGAAGGGGATTTATTTTCAATAACTGCGAAACAAACATCCTCTAAGGAAGATTTGTATGTGTCTGTTATGATGAAATATGTTTAAAGAATAAAATGATATCTATAAAAAACCCCAAAGCAGGACAACAACCCAGTTAACTACATTTAAAATCTAAAAATGGAAAATAAAAATGCTTGTCATGTAAAGGTATATACTGTGTTACACTTCTGAAATATACCATTGATACAGCAGTCTTGTTTTTTTTAATCTTGTGGATCTTGATCTCTCAAAACTTTCTTTGCAGTACAGGTTAAACTGCAGCAAAGGGGAGACATGACTCCTTTCTGTCTCATTTAGGTTGTTTACTTAATATAATGTGTAGTGGGACGATGCACATCAATGATGCAGATGAAGAGATTTTTTAAACATGCTAAGCTGACACTGCGTCAGATTTCGCCATTGTTTGTAGAGGGAGAATAATTTTTCTGATTTGATAATACAGTTATTTGCTTTGGTTGTACTGTTGGGAGATATGCAGTTTGGGAGGTAAAAATTGTATTCTTCACATAATTTCATCTCCAAAAACATATAAACCAAAAAATAACAAATAAATGCTTGACCCCTCCCCAAACCCCTGTTAATGTAAATTACTTTTTAAACATATTTAGAATTTTTTGTGTGTAATAGATAACCTTTAAGCTCAAAAATATAAGTAGACAAGGCCCTAGTAGATTTAAAAAACACCATGTGTCTGAATGCTAAATTAACTACCTTTTATTTAAGTTAAATGTAAATCCTGGACAAACTAAGCATTGATTTCATTCAGTTATTCACATAAAAAACTAACTGATCTCCTAATGATGTAAGCATGAACAGTGTTTATTATTATTTGTGTCATGAAAAAAAAAAGAAATTATCCCTTAAATGATCTTCAAACATATATATGAAAGGCTATTTGCATACACTTGTACGTAATTCTACCAATAGCATTAAATATGTTCTATCTGTGTATATTATGAAGGCAATGTGTCTTGAACTCTGCTATGAAAGGGACAGACCTGAGCAAAGTAGAACAAGCTCATTATCCTGTCGTTAACAGCCCAAGGACATGACCAGATCCACTTCACTAATGTAACACGGCCCAGCGGTGGGACCCCATGTAACAGGTGCACATAAAGATCTGATAACAACCTCACATCGGTCGTCTGTGTGTGCTAATCAATCCACGAGGAAACCATGAAAACCAGGTCTTTCAGATTCAGCCTAAAATATTCTGATCCAGATATTATACATTTTTGGATGCTCATGCTAATAATACCAGGCTTTTCTGTTTTTTTTTTTTCATTATTATTATATATTATTATTCCATAGTTTTGTCCGTATATCTATTTGATTGCTGTCCTGATTTGATTTACTGTATGTATTATTTAAGTTTACCATGGTTTGTTTCAATGTTTTAACTTGTTTTATTGTGAAGCACGTTGTGAGCTCTGTGAGACGTGCTATACAGTGCAACTGCTACTTGCTGTAGTTTTCCACCTTAAAAAACTTCAACCAGCCCTCAAATACCTTAAACTTCATAATGCAATATGGAACCACCATTATGCTGTATTTCTACAATAAATTGGCTGATAAAAGACTGAAGTAATGTTCTTAGAATGATCAGATGATTTAGTTGAATGAGATTGCATAAATGAAACAATAGTCTAAATGAACCAATTCCTGTGCTTGCATTATAGATCAAAATTTAATTTATTGAGTATTTAAACTCATCTGTTACCCATTTGGAGTTAACTGGATCTTTGTTTATGAATTTCCAAGGTCACAGCCTCATATTGCAGGTTTTGCCAAGATGTCCAAATTGTTAGTGTAGGCCTAAGTGATGGGGTGGTCATGTGATCTCCTGGGTAGAAGCACAGAAGGGGTTTCTGCTCGTTAATCATTTAGAGGAGCAATTTGCAGAGCACCTGTGTCCCAAACAGGTAGCTATTAGGAGGATTCATTAAGTGGAGCACTGCAGATGTAATGGCCAGCGGCGAAGTCTATTTAGAAAATATTGGTTTCTTTGAATACAGCTCGATAACAGGGAGCATGTGCAATTTTCTCTCGAGAAAGTACTGTGAGGATTTATACTGTTTGAGATTAAGTCTAGAGACATTGACTCAGTCCTGTGTGACTTCCATGTGCCATCTGATAGTGGGCATTTATCTGCACAGATCTGAATGAAAGAGTTTCTTCTGGAGAATGACTCATACAGTACTGCATTTTATTGCCTTATGGGAGCTGTTAAAGCTTAAGCACCATCCTGTGACCCTAAATAGGAATTATATGTGAATTTAGAAGACAAATAAGACTGAATTATTGTACTCATTGTGTTAAACTATATTTTTTACTTTTTATTCTTATTAAGTTGTCCCCAATACAGCATACATTTGTGCTTATTGTTCCCAATTTTATATGTTTATAATCATTAAATGCAAGTAATGTATTTTATATTTTAAAGCATGCAATTCAATGCTTTTATCAGTAAGCAGTTAAGGTACTACTCTTAACATTTTATATAGCATGCAATAGAGTTAATACTTACAGCATATCCAGCAATCAAATCAATAATCATTTATTCAGTTTTCTCTCAGTCTTTGTTCACTGCTTTGAAGGGAGGGTGGGTTGTCTATCAGGCTCAAGCAATCTCTTGGATCTGGAACCCTTCCATGGACAGCTTGCCTAGTGTGCTTTTCATACTTGCCAAAATCAAATTCACTGAGTCTTTGAATTATTTGTTTTGGAAGTCGTGTTCAGAAATGAAACATTTTCATCATCTAATGAAATATAGCATCTGCTTTACTTTAACTGTTACATGATAAATTGTCAAGTCGCACGTCTGCTTGTGGTTAATATAATTAGATGACATGTTTGTGATCATTACACTTGTGGTTGTCACAGTGATGAAAACATCATGTCATCCAAAATAACTGGCTTGAGGCTGAGTGTTGAGTTGTGCTGCTTCACAGATTGAGAGCGTGTGTCCAGAGGCGATGTGTGTCTCTCAGCGGCAGGACACAAATCCTGGGCTCAATCCAAAGCTGTTCTACACTGCTGGTCATTTGTCAAAGCATGTCTGTGCTGTCTTAGTTCACAGCGTACACCCTCAAACAAAAAAACTAATTGTGGGAATTATGCAGTTTTTTTACACATCTTCTCAGACACTCATGTGATACCATGATCTATTTAGGTTTTTGGGGCTTTTATATTAGATTTATATTTGCATGTATGCATTTAACAAGACATTTTTGTCCAAGGCAACTTAAAGCAGGGAAGGGACAATATGTGATTTGTTACATGGCTAAAGTCTAACTTAGGTTGCTTGTACTAGAAGTTGTATCAGCTGATCAATCAACCATAGCAAGAAGGAAATAAAACAGAAGATAAAAGAGGAAATTATTATATTTTTAAGACTACAAGTGTTCCTTGAAGAGAATAGTTTTTAGTTGCTATTTTAAGGTTCTTAGTGTTGCTGTTTCTCAGGAATTAGGGAGTTTTTTCCACCAGCCAGCTACAGCGAGAGAGAAGGTTCTGCGGTGAGATTTTCTGTCTGGGATGGGAACCCAGCTTCTGGAGGGCATGTATGAATGTATGAGCATTTGTAGGTAGACAGGGGCAGAACTGGAGATGGTTTTCTAAGCAAGCATCAGTGATTTGAACTAACAAGAGCTTTTATGGGGAGCCCGTGAATAAAGTTGAAGAAAGGAGTAACATGTGTGCGCTCTGGTTCTTTGGTCGTTTGCTTGACGTCCTGCTAAAAGAGCATTGCAGTAGTCAAAATGGGACCAGAGCCTGAACCAGGAGTTGATTTCCATGTTCAGTTAAGAAGGGCCTGATATTTCTTATGTTGTGGAGTGCAAACCTACAAGCTCTAGTTGTGTTGGTTATGTGGTCTTAAGCTGTTCATCCGGAATCACTCCGAGATTCCTGACTGAAGGAGAAGGGGTGATTGCGGATCATGACCTCGACATTCAGCTGGGATCCTCAACAGAGGGATTTGCAGGGCTACCAGATGTTCTGTCTTCATTCTTGCCATGTTGAGGTGTAGGAGGATGGTACTTCATCCATGTAGAGGTGTCGTTAAGGCATCTATGCAGGTAGTTACCGATGAGTCACTGGGGGAGAACGGCAGATGTAGATGGTGAGGGGAAGAGGACCAAGGACTGAGCCCTGAGGAACCCTGGTGAGCAGTCAATGAGTGTTGACTCCTCCACCCGACACTGAAACAGGGACATAGGATCAAGCTAGCCGAATGCAGAGCGATAGATGCCAATCACCGAAAGAGTGGAGAGAAGGATCTGGTGGTTGTCATGTCAGACAACAGAGCCGTCTCTGTTGAGTGTTCATTCTTGAAGCCTGTTTGGTTGTCATCCACACACTAAGAATTTAGTACTTGTGTCGAAATATGTACAGTACAGTAGACTGCCAGATGTTCAATGTAATTTTTATCAAAGATCTTTTCACTCTACATGACTATCTTGGTAGCATTCAGTCGCTGCTGTTCTCATACTGTATGATAGATCCGTGTCAGGAGGTTTCATGTTGCATGACACTGAGGTCCAAATACAGTATTTAACATGTCAAATATCTTTTGGGGATCTCGACTCACCAGAGATTTGCTGAAATTGCTTCTATGACTGTTCACACTGCGCAATTGTGTGTGCACAAGCACCGATTTACCTGTGATTTGGGGGCATTTGTCCAGGATTTTTAAAACCTGTGAGTGAATCAAAATTGGGTGAAAATTATGTAGTATGAACTTGGCATTAAAGAAAAGCTTTTTTATTTATTATAAAATTTATAAAACTAAATTTTACTGTTTATCTGCTTTACTTTTTGTTATATTAGTCACCATGGAAAATTAAATTCCTGGTAAAAGAATTGCCCAAGTAATTAACACCAAAAATGCAGATAAAACAAGGTAAATATTCTATTGTACGCTTTGACAAAACAGTAAAACCTGTCTCTATTTAAATCAAGTCCTTTCCTAGTGTTTATGAACAGTAATTCTATAAATTTTAGGGAGTTTTTTTCTCTTGTGTAGCTTGCAAAATGCATTCGTGCTCTGAGAGCAATTGAATGCATCAGAGAAAGGTTAAATCGTTAAAAAGCATTATGTGACTACTTTAATTGCATACAACCTGACTCGCAGAGCGGGGAAATGCCATTAAATACCTTCTGACAGCTTGTTACTTTCAGGCTGTTGATTGTCTGCTCTGCCAAAACAAAGTCTAAAAGATTGAAAAGCTATCAGCGTTTTGAATTCCTACCAATCAAATGTTTTGTGAGTTATTTGCCATCAGCTTCGGCTAGTTGGTAGCAATCGATTATTTTTAATCTCAATGCAGAAAAAGCTTCCTTATTTTGATATAGCCATTCCTGGTTCCAGGAGAAGAACTGTGGAAGAGTGAACAGGGTGATGAGAGTAAAACTTTTTAATAAAAGAAAAGAAAATTATAGACATTTCTTTTGTTATTTAAAAGACAAGTCAGCGTAACGACTAGTGTAAAAATACCACGTGCAATTATAGTTTTCTCTTTGTTCTCTTTTGTGATGGCTGTAATTAATGGCACGCACATAGCCTTTTTGTCCTCCTTATGGGATGTGCTCTATGATTAGTAATTCACTTTGCACTTTACGCTTTTGGATTGTTATTAGAAGCTGACAGAAATATCCCTTTCAAAATGATCAAATGTTTAGTTGTGCAGTGATGAAATCAATCAATCTAGTGTATCTACTGTGACTTTTAAATGGAGCAGTGGTGAGTTTCCCTACTAAATCTGTAATCTGAGACATTCAATTTTGTTTAATTATATCTTTATAATTGTTTTTAAGAATTGATTTTTATTACATAACCCCAGTCTTTCAAATGCATACTGGAATCATTGCTAGAGACTGAAATAATGGTACTAATGTGAGTTTGGGAACTTCATGTTGCATCTTGAGCATGAAAAGGAGGTGTTCTTACAAGCATGTGAAAGATCTCAGGCTTTACTTACACTCATCCTCCCGAACCTCTTTCTCTGACACTTGTGGAACTCCTCCAATTCCACACACATTATAATGGGTGCTATATTTGCACCGATACTGAAGGCCACCAGGCAAACTAATCTGATGTTAATGTTTGTCTTGAAATTAGATGACTGAGATTTAATGGCAAACTTAGCAGATATTTTAACAGCTATCCCACTAAACCTTTATTTTCAACAGAGGCAATCAGAGACTGATTTGAATGCGAGAACTCAGTCATTTGTCATTCTAACAGCAGTTGCAGCAACAAACATAACGTTCATGTTCAGCTCTTAAGGTCTCTACACATCTGTGCATTTCCTGCAAGCAGGGGCTGCACTGCACTAAATACTTGAGCTCTCTTGTGAGGTTAGACACAAGCTGAAAAAAAAGCAGTGTGTTAATGCGTCAGTTTCATTTTTTTCATGCAGTGTGTCAAAACGCTGTCATTAGTTTCCCTGATCACGTGACCCAAGGTACCTGACTCGCCATTTGATGGCGTTAACAGCCTAATTACCCCATGCGATGAACTTAGAGAGAAAAAAAGACCATATGAAGCGTGTCTTTGTTGATAATTAAAGCTCACCTTTCTCTTTTTGTGTGATTTCATGTTCCGTTAAACGATAAAAAAAGTTATTTTCAGCGAATGAGTCCATTAACAGCAAACCGGAAGGGCTGTCTGTTGTCTCAACATTACAGCAGCTGTGAAGAGACATACAATATCTCCTTCGTATCTGAGATGTGATGTAATGTTTTCTGTCTCACATGAGCAAGTGATGGGTCTGAGAACATGCTTCAAACTAGGAGAATCCCTTAACGTTCCCTTCATGTTTTTTCCATTAGCCTTATTCAACTTAACGCGTCAACCCTTTCCCTAGCTTCATGCATGGATTAAGGTAGTAACACAACAATCATAATTAATAGTTTATGTATGTATGGGGGCCGTGCTTAGTTATTTGTGTAAATTGTACTCAGAATTTCACATTGTATTTTTCTGTAGCTTTTAAAGAAAGTTTAGAAATGCAAACTTGTCTCACTGTAGGTTTCAAGCTCATGCACTCACATACAATTGTAAATGCGACCTAGTTTCACTGATTGCCTCCCTTACAATAGACTACATTTCATGTAATTACTGTTCCTGGGTCTGAATGGCTACTCGACTGGGCCAGACAGCTGGGCATCCCAGCTGACAGAAATGGCAGCCACAGATTGGCATCATTTAATACTCTGTTGCATAAAAGGCTAATCTTGCCCAATCACTGAACCATTGAACATTTCATAGAGGAAAGTTGAAGAAGAGGTGAGCCTGCACTTCTGCATATCGTCTTGTTGAGGCCTTTGTGCCTTTTCAAAAAGCATTTGCTTACGCTGGGTTTCCTGCTTCGTATTATCATATCTTTTTCCATCCCAGGGCATGTGATGAGTTCATGGTTAAGATTCGAAAGCACAGGTTTTACATCATGCATTGTGTGCATTTATACATTTTAAATAATGTGGTCTGTAATTTTCTAGCCATCTGTCTTCTTGCAATCAGAACCTACACTTTGGTAGTAAGTGCTACCCACATCAGACACCTGACTTTACCAATATGTTTGTTTGATATTGGATTAATATTATCTCTATATCTGGAAGTAAATTCCAGTGAAGTATGATTTGGAATGTGATTAAACAAGCCTTGGAAGAAATCACAGATGTAATTTTTTTGCATGTAATGAAGAGAGGTTTTACAAAACAGTAATACTGAAATTTGAAAGACCACCGTGCAAAAAAAAATCGACTTACTAAATCACACAATGCTCCACAATTCATTAAAAACCTGAATTATGGACAATCCAACTCCCAATCAACAACAAAAAAATACAAATCAGCATTTCTATATAACACAATGGCTGTAAAAGAGTGTTATTTCACAAATAAACAACTATAATCACACATTGACTATATGCTAATATTTAGATTAGAAAGTGGGGTTAGACTAAAGCGACATTAGTTAGATGAAGGAAAAGTACAGTGGAGTCTCTCTCAAACTCTGTGCTGCTGTTTGGTACTGACGTAGTTGGGAGCAACTGTTGATTGGCTGCAGCATTCGATTGGTTCTGCACAAGATAGAAAAGCAGTAAAGCATGTTATTTTACATTTTCATGTACATTTTCTTGATCTCATCACGTAGGTTACGTTAATTTCCGTGAGGGAAACTGGACATGGATACAGTACTCCAATGCCTAATAGTGCCCAGATAGTGACCCGTTGGCCCATACCTGGAATTTGTGCTCTGCATGTAACCCATCCAGTGTACACACACAGCAATGAACAAACACACCTTGAACACGCACCCGGAGCAGTGGGCAGCATGGCCGGAGAGCAGTTGGGAAACTGGTTGAGGTTTTTATTGTAGATGGGAGAATAAGTGTTACATCACTCACAACACCTTCTAATTTGAGGATTTGGAGATTGAACCAGCAACCTTCTGATCTTTAGTCAACCTCCTTATCCAAGTATGGATATTCATGAAATGGAGATTTTTCTCCACAATTTTATATTTTTAATTAATAAAACATCCTTCCTCCAAAGCAATCCTTTTTGCACTTTTGTTATGGGGACAAATTTTAGATGAGGTTGTAGATTATGTCTGTTCACAAAAACTTTACATTTGTCTAAAAAGTACATACACAATAATTCATATTTCCCCCTGAATTCATCAGTAACTGTGTAAAAGCCAACAATTAAAGTTCATTGACTTAGTTTTCTTCTAAAGGTGTAATTTAGTCGAAAATGATTTTTATTTATTTTCATTTTTTCAATAATGTAATTTATGTATTGAGTCTAATAATTTTCACATTCTCAGTGGATATTATTAAATGTATCAAACAAAGTATGTTCAGTCAATTTTTTGGTGAATTAATATAGTAGATATGTAGTAGATTGCATGTAGTACGTGTTTTTCTATTTTATTTATATATTTTCATTTCAGTACAACATGTTTGCTTTTGGGGGTTTAATGCACATTCAAATGTGTTAATACACACAAAGTTTTCCATTTAATTTGTTGTCATAAAGGCAGTCATTGTTTATTTACTAAGGAATCATCCACTTTTCGACATGTCCAGCATTAGGTTGGGTTAAATATTTCTGAGTAAATGATTTAAATGAAAATATTTCTGAATCAAAATTACTATAAATAATTGACTGAAATGTTTCCTAGAAATCTTTCTTCAATTCTCTGCTTGGACTTTTCATTTAGTAGAGATAGAGAGCCGAGGGATTGTTTGCACAAAACAAACAATGGTTTTTGAGGCTAGGCTTTCACTTATCTTGACAGCACAGACATGAATCGACCTGTTTGTAGAGAAATAGGGAAATGCAAATAAAACTAAATTGTTGAGTGAAAGTCTTCAAATTGACCCTTTGGGAAAGCTTCATGCCTTGATTAAATTCTTTTATAAATCACTCTGTATACCTGTCAAACTAAAGATGAAATTTGTTTAAAAGTAATGGAAAGTTAGGATGGCAAAAAAAAAAACAGTTCTACTTTTATTCAGTTAAAAAACACCTTGATCTTTACGGTCACTTCTGCCCAAACTTTTCCTTGTTTGGTGATTATTAGTTAACCTATGAATGTTAATAATTGTATATAGTCCTTTTTATGTGATTTGGTTTTGGTTATGGTTGTGATATGTAAAAATAAAATATCAGTTCACAGCTTATTTTAAAAATTGTAATGCAAACAAATGATTGGGTTCTTAGTTGGCATTGGTGCTTGTAATGCTCAAAAGAGTTTTCAGATGCATTAATAGCAGAAGGGTCTGTTGAGCAGATGGCACATCATCCGAACAGATCACTGACACTGTTTGTTCCTGAGACACTCTAAAACCCATTAACACCAACTGTATTTGAATTCTCAAACTATAAAATAGCAAGCTAAATCCTTAAATAAACCTTTAGTGGATAAACAACACACTGTAATGTATATCTAACAATAAGAGTAACTAGTGATCAATGGCCGACAAAAATTTACATTTGAGAAAAGCTGCATCTTCATCAACTACCTGATTTTTTAGTGTTGCATTTTTTAAAACAACTACCTTCCTTTAGCCTATACAACCACTTAGGTTAGCAAGTGTTTAAATTCTCCCGTTTCTGCCCAGCTTTCTTCGATGCCAATTGTTAACTTAAAATAAACTTAATCACAATCATAAATACATTTCTTAGAAAGCTTACAACTTTCAAAAGAATCATCATGTTGTTTTCTTGAATCATTATGTAATATGAAAAGGGCATTTTGTATTTTGAAGAAGATGCAACTTGAATATTTTCCAGGAAAAAGTCATGGCTACTTATGGAGAAGCAGAAATTGCATGGAGTTGTTTCAAGCTTCTCCACCTTAACAAAAACATCTCCGCTTTTCCTCTTTAGAATAAAATACCTTAAAAGACAACACATTTCAGCTTGAAATTCTACCCACCTCCCCCTCCTCTGTTAAACTACAGTAAAAATGAACTTCTTTAATGTATAGTGTTCAGATCATTTGGATATATTAATTTCACATACTTTATGGAGAAGTTTTAATAGTTGGCATAAAAAATATAAAACAGTCGCTGTGTTCTTTTCCTATAGCTTGATTGTCAAGGATGCTAAATAACTTTCAGAATCTTTTCCTATATCTCTTAAACTCTTTCATGCACACAGAAACGCTATGTTCATAAATATTCTGTAAGGATTCCCCGTCCACCTCCTAGAGCCAAAATCAATGGTTCAGTAATGGACCTCAATAGAATCTTTGTTTTTCGAAAAAAAGATTCCCCCAGCAGCATACTAAGCGTGAGCAGCTCTCTGATAGAAGCATCCACCAGGCTCTCCCCAGGCCATTAGGAGTCTAAAGAAAATGACATGTTTTTCTTGTGGACCTAGAACTGCCCCAATAGGGGGACAGGAGGGTGGGGGTGATTTACCTCCTGTGTTCGTGGAATAATCATCTGTTGAATCATTAAAATGTATAAGAGCGTTACGCGGGGATGAAATGAGGTTGTGATGAGATGTCAGAGCATTTGAGTGAAACAGGTTTGAACACAGGTGAGATAGAGATTCTGTTGACAGATGATGGAAAGTGCTACTCCAACAACATGTTTGTTTAAAAAGATGCATAAATAGGTGTTTGAAGCTGTGTTCCCAATAAAAGCCTTCATGGTTTCCAATGTATAGCCTTTCTAAAAAAGAACTATTAAGCATTTTATTTGAACGTCTCTAAACTGCTTTCATATTGTATGTTTATTATTCAAAAGAAATTAAACCAATCTTGAAAGGATAAAAATAAACACTCATGCAGAAACTGTCAAAGACTTATTTTTATCTGGTATGTTTTTTTGTTATGTATTTTCATCTTTTATGTCTTAAAAAGTCGCAATATGTCCTAAAAAGGATTAAATCCTCTGTTCTATAAAAACAGACACAGTACTTTTGCAAGACAGAGTATTTTCATTTCTAGAAGTTAAACAATAAGAAGTAGTCATTGAAGATGTTAATATACTAGAATCAAATTACGATGTGCAAACAGATGAGCAGAGAGAAGATAAAATGAGTTTAATATTAATGTTCATAATGAATATAATTAAATTTAACATGCTAAACGCCTGAGAATGAGGCCAATGTCATTTAAAACATTAGGACACTTTATTAAATGTAGCTATTTAGGTGAGAAAAAAATTAATTATTTTATGTAAATCTAATCATTCATTTTTAATTGAAAATTGATTGTCTACTTCATGGCCTAAAATTCCTTTATTTAATCCATTATTTAGTGCAGAATATTAATTGTGTTTTTTTTTTATTTTGGCATTTTCAAGATTACTTTGTATAATTAGTTTGTAGTTAGTAAATTTACCCTAAATACACTGTTTCTGTTCTAGGTCTTAACGAAATGTTCACAGGTCTTATTTGTTTATGTCCATGTAAAGTTCATCTGATATGTGATTTTTGTTGTTGTTGGTTAGGGTTGCCATAGTTTAAGAAAATGTGTATAAATGGTCAAAAATATAAAAACTCAAACCCTTAAAGTTTGATAAAAACATCCATAAGAAGTGATTAAGTGACGATATTAACATTGAACTCTTAAATGTTAAAATGTATAAGTGATTACTGGGGTTGCCAGAGATTAAGAAAATGCTCCTAAATGTTCCAAAATGTAAAAAAAAAAAAAAAAGAAAAAAGATTGACAGTTTATTGGCATAAAGTTTATCATGTAAAAAAGATTTGTATGCATTCTTGATTTTATTTTCATACACTGCAAAAAATGAATTTTAAGAAAAGCAGAAAATGCTTAAAATTAGATTGAAAATCTTGATTTTCTTATTTTTTGAAGATTTTTCTCATTTAAACCTTTTGGGTATAGATTACTTTGCTTATTTTGAGAAAATAACACTTACATTTTCTTGAGGAGGAGAAAAATCGTATTCTGGTCATTTATTTTCTTGAATTAAGAAACTATGTGAAACAAGTTGTCGATTTTGCCACTGATCTTAAAACAAGAATCTTAAAACAAGAATTTTTGACTCAACATATTCGTATATCAAGAATGTTGTTGATATTTTATTTTAAGAAATCAATATTAAATACTGGTTAAAAACATGCATCTTGGAACAAGACAAAAAATCTTAAATCTAGTTCTAATCTAGATCAAGTAAAGGTAAGAACATTTGATTTCTTGAAATAAGACTCAAATGTTTGTGAAAAGAAAATAAGAAAAAGGATCTACACCGTGAATAAATCAACTTTACCCAAAACCTTAATAACCGTCCAGTTGTGTTCTAACTTTGATGGAAGAGATTTGTACTTTAAAAAAGTACTCTTGAAACAAGAAAAAAACTATATACTAAATATAGACAAACTCTTTCTAGATCAAGCAAAAGATTCTGCTAATGGGGTAAGCAAATTTGACTTGGTAAGAATTCTTAAAATTAGCTAAAACTTCTAGCTGATAACATAAGCTGTTGGATCTTAAACAAATACAAAAACTCTCAAAACAAGTCTTTCCAAGCTGTAAAAATGCATTGAAACTAGAATATTCCAACTTGTATCTAGTCACTAGTGGTCTTAAAACTAGACAATATGTCTTAAAACTAGAATGTTTTCTCTTTTAGTTTTATATAGCTTATCAGAAACGAATTAACTTGTCAGCACTGATAGCGTAGAGGTCAGAGCACTAACTGGACCTGAAGCCTCTGGTGACGGGGGTTCGAATCCAGCTCTGGTTCTTCATTGACGTTCTCCCCAGAGCTCTACTAAGTGTTCTTCCTGTCTCCTATCTGAACTGTCCTATCAGAAAATGCATCAATAGGCCTAAATAATATATATTATAATTTTTTTAATTAAAATTGTAAGCTAGAATTTCTAGTTTTAAGAACCCATATTCTACTTTAAGAACTAAAATTAAGCACAAACATTCTTAATTTAAGGTCGTATATACTTATTTTAATACTAAATTTTCTAAGTTAGTCTTAAATAAAAGAGAAAACATTCTAGTTTTAAGACAGATTGTCTAGTTTTAAGACCACTAGAGACTAGATACAAGTTGAAATATTCTAGTTTCAGTGCAGTTTTACAACTTGTAAAGTCTTGTTTTGAGAGTTTTTGTCTATTTATCAGCAAAGTCAAATTTGCTTACCCCATTGGCAGATTTTTTTGCTTGATATAGGAAGAGTTTAATTTGAGTTTGCATCAGGAAAACATAATCTGAGATTTAAGATTCTCTAAAGGTAAACTTGAAACAAATGCATATGTTTATGACATTATTAACATGCGGTATAACAGACTACACATTGGGTGAGATATGTCAACATCCATATTTGTGTGCAAAATTAAAAAAACTCACATAAGGTTTTCTTTTGCTTTTGCCTAAGGATTAAAACTAGAGTTTAACTTATCATTTACTTTAAAAACTTGTGATGATTCCAATGTTAAATTTGTCACCAATGGTTTCACATTGAATATTTTTGAAACTTTGAGTTCAAATGTATACATATATTCTAGCTATATTGTAGCCACCTTTTTCTGAAAGGACGTGGAGGCTGAAGCTGTGTTGAAATCCATTTGCAGAAGTTTAATGAGAAAACAGATCAGTGAACTTAATAAACAATCCAACCAGCAATAACACACAGGTGTAATCCAAAATGCAAAAACTAGAGAGGCAGGCAAAAAGGTCATACACGGGGTAATCCAAACAAGTCAACAAGGAACGCTTGGTAAGGCAGCAGAACTGGCAAAACTTCACAAAGTCTGTTTGGCCTGGCCATGCTGGCCATGGCCGGCAAACAGGAAGTGATTTTCAGGTGACGGCTTCCTCTGCTGGCGTGGCATTACATTTTCTTTGATTACGCTTTGCACACTTTTGCCGTTCTCTTGATGATCTTCAAGAGGTGGTCTCCTGAAATGCTCTTCACTTCACAGATGAGCCCTGTCAGGTTTAATACGTGGGATTTCTCATCTTATAAATGGGGTCGGGATCATCAGTTGTGTTGTGCAGAAGTCAGGTGGATACACAGCTGATTGTCCCACTGAATAGATTGTTAGAATTTATATTATGGCAAGAAAAAAGCAGCTAAGTAAAGAAAAACAAGTGGCCATCATTAATTTAAGAAATGAAAGTTAGTCAGTCCGATTACCTTTTTGAATGAAAAGGTGTGTCCAAACTTTACTGTATAAATAAACAAATATATATATATTTTTTACGTATTAGATCGTATTAGATTAGTGTCTATGATAACAGCTGTACCCCTGTAAAACCTATTAAACAGAGGTTATCATGGAAAGAACATGTCTTGCTAGTAATTGATTTTCAGCCACACTTACTAATGGACAGATGTTCTTCTAGAGCTAGTGCATTATTCCAAATTGAGGAATTAGTATGAAGAATGGCATGTTAAGTTTAATTACGCACAGTAATACATGACATTGTGCTAATGAATGCTCTCTTGGCTCTAAAATATATGGCCCAATTAGTAATGAAATTGGTAAAAAATTACATATCAACTGTGAAAGAGATAGAATTGATAAAATATTATTTTTTGTTATTAACCAAAAGGATAAATCATGAAAAACATGAAACTATTTCAAAATCTTCATCTGTTTTAGTTTTTGTAGTTAAGGTTGTAATGTAAAGTGTTCTGCTAGATGGCTTGCCCTCCCTGCCAACTCTCAATATTAGCTTGCATCCACTCAACAAGTGCTCACTTGCATTCTTAGTGTGTTCTGACATTTCCACAGCAATAAGATTAAATAATATACTTTCAGGAAACCAGCTCTACCTCACACATTCTCCCCTGCAGGTTTCTGATGTTGTACTAGAGCTTAAGCAATGGAAGTGTTTGCCTCAAATCTCCGCTGTCAGCTGAAGTTTTTTTCTGAAGAGTTACCGAGTTTTGTTGGAAAGCAAACCGGTGCAGCAGCCTTTGATATGTCATAAACACACTCCTGTCAGAAAAAATGGCCAACGAATGTTTGAACAAATAAAGCTGTCATCTTTCACAGCGGATGTTTGTTTGACCTGCTGTTGTACAGAATGTCTTTGATACTGTATACTTTGTGTCAAAGGAAGCGCAGTGTGAAAAACTCTTTTGGTTAGTTAGTTGTTGTTGTTGTTAACACGTTTGAGCCTCATCATGTAATACTTAAACGATTGTATTTAAATCAATAAATGTCGTACTAAACTGTGGTGTATATTTAGCCATGAATATCCCAAATAAATTATTTAAGATATTAATTACAAGGTTACAAGGTACTTTTGTATTTTCAGAATTTGAAACAATTTCGATTATTATACGCTCTCATCTCTGGATGCTTAACAGGTAAATGTAAGCAAAGAATAATGGAATAAATACTTTTTAATATTCAATTAACAATAAAAACAAGCATACAAGTAACGGCACATGCTTATGCAACTGTATAGTTCAGGGGTCCAAAAGCAGCTGCATGCTGGCCACATCTGGCCTTCTTTCAGTCTATCGGATCCAAACTAGACGTCACATTTGAGAATTTTAAGCAGTTATGATTGTTGGCAACAGACAATGTATCAAAAAACATTCAAATTTTTTTAGAATGTCTTTGTTGACGACAGTTGGCCAACCGGAGGCTTGGCATTCTTGGTAACAAATATTTGTTGATGCTTCACAGTGCCAAGTTATTCACAGTTTTTGGTATTAAACACCAGCAGCAACCCTGGACTTTTTCATGGTGTTCCTTTCTATTTTTGTTGACAAACAAATCTCTTTCCAACTTTCAGCTCTCTTTTTTTCTCACATTTTCAGCCCTGTAGGCCCAACAACCCCCTCCCCCATCTCTCTTTTTCACTTTTTTCTGTGATTTTTAAAAACTTTTTTATTTAAACTTTAAAACATGCAATTTAGCAATATTTGCACAGTCCAAACTATGCAAGTTTTCATTATAATGCTGTCTTTTCTCTTTTATTCTGCTCTGGAGAGAACGAGATCACGTTGTCCCGCATAAAACGGATGCAAGCATGATGCTCTTCCTGTTGTGAAGCTGGAGCCGTACTCACCCTAATAGTTTTCAAGAGTTAGCCTTTCGGGGAACTGCTCGGCCCTCCCATGCCCGGGGTCATAAAAGATTCAGCTGGTAGTCCCTCATAGAGGGCACACATGTGGACAGTATGTAGGAATACGCTGCTTACTCTACTACGCATGTTCACTACCTGAGTTTTGAAGGGGATGGTATGAAACTTGGGCACATATCCAGGCCTGGGCTTAAGAATAACATGAGTATCACCAGGTCCTAACTTTCCCCACCCTCTCAATCAAGGCTAACGCGACCAGGAGCGATGTTTTAATTGACAGAAATTTAAGCTCTACCCATTCAAGCGGCCCGAACGGAGGACCTTGAAGTTCTCCAAGGACAATGAAAAGGCGCCAGGACAGAACTAAGGACGGTCTAACTCTTCTGGCCCCTCCCTGAGGAATCTGACAGTTAACTTGTGTTGTCCCAACGTGTTGTCTTCAATCGGAAGGTGATAGGCAATAATTGCAGCAATGTAAACCTTCAGGGTGGATGGAGACAGTCCTCGAACCAGACCCTCTTTGAGGAAAGTTCACCAAGACAAGAGTTCACCAGGGCAATTCTCTGGACGAACAAAATGGACCATGTGTCTGGAGACATCATCCTGAGGAAGTCTCAGGAGACATGCCTTCCGAAGACACAGGTTGAGGTTTGGACGCAACCTGCCTGCATGTTAGGGAACTAGAAAGTATAGGCTGTAACCCTCTTTCCAATGTCAGCAGGAGGGACCGGCTCCTCGATTGCACTCTGCATAAGAAGAATTAAACTCCTTGCGCAGGCCTGTGACCTCTATGGGTGAGACAGAGGACATAAGACCTTGTTGAACCTGGACGGCTTGACCGCAACTGCAGTCGACAGCTTCCCCAAAAAGAGTGTATGAGCCAAGGGACACAATGGGAAGCTCCCACTTAGCTTCCCAACTTCACTAATGGCGCCATACATACTTCGGCGATAGTTAACAAGTGGGGCCGTGAATTAGCGGACTTAGCAGTGGGGTCTTTAGGGAGCCTTGGTGGAGACCTATCTTGACGTTCACACTCTACCTCGGAGCAGCATCCAGTTCCAGTCAAGGAGGTCTCACTCGAAGTCACGGAAGCTGGGAGCCATTCGGGCTGGACTGCATCAGACGCCAAGCCCAGGAATGTGTCTCTGAGAGCTAGCTACTGCGCCGCTAAGGGGAGCAAGACAGGGAAGTCTGACCAACCTCGCTCTAAGAGGTGCTATCCAATGTCTAAGAGGTGCCGTCCAATGACATGGTTGGAACCTGCTACAAACAGTCGACCGGCAAAACAAGTGCTCTACTAGAAAAGTCTTACTTGTTGGTGGAAGGCAGTGAAAGACTTGACGTCTGGAGGGTTCAGCGGCTCCGGCCCCTGGCCGAAAAACCTCGCTGGTTGCCATCGACTCACCAGATCTCCAAATAATCCACATAAGAAATAATCCCCTGTCTCTGTGGTTGTCTCACTGAGTCGCTCGCGCATGAAGACAGGAAGAGCATCTCATGCATTTTATGTGACAACGTGATCACGTGACCATCAGCGCATTCAGTGATTGGCATTTTGAAAGTGTGGCGAGAGTAGAGCGCTCCTAGCAGAGATTCCCATAGTTGTCACCGACATAAGTTGTAGTGACCGACTGATAGGAAACAATTGTGATTGAATCATTTGGTGTTCGGCAAATTTGAAGACCGCTCAAGTAATTGAGCATATGGGGAGTATACTTTATTTTATTTTCAGAGGCTGAAAGACCAGTGCAATGCTACATAAAGTGACTTACAGTATTCTTCTACATAGTGCACCTCTTGATAAAAGTGAAAAACAAAACTGATTGTGGAAGAGATAACTCAGCAGTCAGGACACTGGTGGTTGTGTTGAGAAACTTCAGTTTTCCCCCTAATACTGCAGCATTATTATTCATAAGAGGGTAGCAGTTAACTTTTAAGCATCCTCAGGGTGCAATTTTTCTCTAGCTTAAAGTTTTCTGAGAGCAAGTTTGATGTGAGTGCCCTCTAGCATTCTGCATTCTCAGGGTGCTACGCCACCTTCTCCCTGATTGATTCTGACGGCGATTCAGAGAAGAAAGTCTCCAAATCTCTCTGGATTTCAATCTGATTCTCAGATAGAGTCTGGACCAGGATGCTTGTGGTTTAATGAGGAATGCGAAAGAAGCAGAGGGAATACGGCAAGAGACCAAACTACCTTTTGAGGTCAATAATCTCAGCAGATCTGCCCTATTCCGGCAGACAATAAACTGTAGATTCGGGTCTTCTTCATCAAGTTTTGTTGCTTTTTCATAACCTTTCTTGGAATTAACTCCCATTTTGTAAATGTCTGGATGTGCTTCCCAGATCCTTATCTGATCTGCCTGGTACTAGTAAAATGCTGCTCTCAGTGTTCCATTTTTGCCTGGAATCACTGTTATATCCTATATAAAGTACTGAACATCATGTGATGGAAGTAGTTTTACATGAGCGAGAACTCCTTCCTTCCCTTTACATCATTAGAACACATTTTGACAATAGATAGAACCCTATTTTTATTGCCAATATTTATTTATGCACCTCTTCTTTAAAAATTAGGCTTACATGCAGGACTTGCCTGTTAGTGTCTAAGAGAAAACTACGCTTGCCTCAGCGGAGTGGATTGTGGGAATTATCAGCCGGTTGAGAGTCTATTGACCTGCACTTCAAGATGGAAAAAGTACACATACTGGCAGCATTCAGATTTTTTTATTCATACTACATTTTGTGATGCATCAATTCCCATTTCACACCCTTGAAAGTTTGGATAGCTCGACAGTTAGACTCTCTCATATTCTATGAATCCAGTTACTCAGAGAGGAATACTTGCTTCTAGTGTCTCAGGTCTAGAATTCTCTTTCTCTTGAGACTAGCTTAAATTTACTGGGAAAGTTATCTATTTATACTGACATGACATGCAAGTTTGTCTACGTCTTAGAGTTGGTAACAGAATAATTTTTGAATACTTGAATATATTTAAAGGTGCAGTAAACTGTCCTTATATATTTTTAATTTTTAAAATTAAAACACACTATAAATTTGGGATTATGTGGTTGTGGCTTTTTATGTTGTGCTTTTTTTCTGAAGTTGCTCAAGTCGAATGTTTAGAAATGAAGCTGCTTTCTAATAAAAACATTTAAAAAGTAAGCTAACCTATGAGATATTTTATTGATTTCAGCCTTAAAATGGAGGTAAGATTTGCTGTTTATGGGGTGGCTGCAAAATCAGTGAATTACAGAGCTGTATGAGTGTACACGTTTTGCAAACCTAGCCTTATTATTGAATAAATATCACAAGAGCTAACAGTCTTATTATATATGTCTTCAACACTAGTCCTTTTTTATCTGCTGACAAAAACTAGACAGTGTACTCCATGGTCTGGTAGAATGAAGATAAAAACATGTTGTGTATTTGTAATAGCATTGGCAATTGCTCACTCTCTCTCCTCTCTCTCTCTCTCTCTCTCTCTCTCTCTCTCTCTCTGTGTGTGTGTGTGTGCGTGTGCATCTCTATATCTCACCCTCACACAAACATTTTTCACTCATACAAACACAGTCCATAAGGCATGATGGAAACCAGCGTCTGAAAGCTGTGCGAAGATTTACTTTACACTGTGTTGTGATCCTACAGGCCCTGAATCCAGATTTTTTACCGAACACACATTTGTCATTTGATGTGTGAAGGCTAGAGTGAAAAATATTGACCTCTTTGGACATAAATTTGGCAGCTTGTTGATTGATGCATAGTTCATCTATTGATTTTGGTAACTTTTTTATGTTTTGAGTGGTGTTTACAGCATGCTTCATCAGGGTTATGTTTTCTGCATGATTTGAACCTGAACTAGAATGTTGGGATGTCCATTAAAAAAGAAAGTTATTATAAGTAAATGACTTATGAGTAGGATAGCTCAAAAGCAAATAAAAAATAAAATGCTTGACTCACTTTTGTTTTTTAAGTTATATAATATTATGTCAACAAAAGACCCAAGCGCTCATTAAATACAGCAGGGGTCCCAAATAATTTTTACTCAAGGGCCAAATTGTACAAGACAAAACCGAAAGAAGGCTGAAGGCCATGACCATCCAAACTCAGTTCCCTTTTCCTTGCCCTTATTCCAGCAGATTTGATCATAAAAACATGTTTATGGTCTTTATTTATGTCAAACCAATATTTTATAGAGAATGTGTATATCAATGTGAAAAGCCAAAATAAAGAAACCCTCACGTGTGCCCTAACCAAATTCTAATTTGAACACTGCACCACATACTTAAATTACAGATTTGGTTTGTCTCATTAGAAACTAATAATGGCCAGCTGTCTATTCAGTCCACGTTCATTAAATGTCAGCGTTCTCTAATGCATAACAAGCAAAAAAAAGTCTCTTTCATAACAGTTTCAGTCCCTCTGAGAAATAGGGTTACATTTCATACTTGACACATCAGCTGCAGATTAAAGCCCCACTCTGAATTCCCAGCGCATCTTTTGGAGGCAGCTTTTGAAGTTGGTTACTGGTCGGTTGGGGTAATCACTTTCACCTAAAACAAGGATTGATGGAGCAGTCTGAAAGGACAAATCAATAATTCACAAACTTGAAATGTGAAAAGTTGCTGCCATGCTTTTGAGATGGGAGAACTAAATTGAGCCACAGGCCATTCTGGACAACTTTCTCCGAACAATCTATCAAAGTTCACTCTTCAACCAGGGAAGGACTCTCATGGTAGTGCTAATGTCACTGTTTCAGACATGACACTCATTTCTAGTAGATGAAAAATTTAGATTGTGTTGGGGTAGAAGGTCACATCATCCAGATGTTTAGCAGCTTCCAATACAATACTTCTAGATCACATTTATTCTATTATTTATGAATCTTTGTCTACAATTTTTAATCAATCCACTTGTCATTAGTTTTTGGAGAGATGTTTATTAACTAGCTTCAGATAAGAAGATATGATTGCAATTTCTCCCTTTTTAGACATTCTTAAGAATTGATCACATATAAACACACCATAATGATAAAATAATCATCAGAGAGTCAATAAAACACCTCAAAATCTAAACTTTAGAGTTATTATTCTTCATAGAGTCTTATTTTCCTTAAATCCCTATTTGCTTGGAGCTTAAACTGATTTTTCTTTTAAAAATCCAAGCCACAAGGTCCAACTCATTTCCCTTCTCAGGTTGATTATTTCGTTTCCTTTTAAAGGGCAACCCTTAAAAATGTTTGTGACTATTTGTATGAGGTGGTAAAAAGAGCAGAGTTGAGGGAATGCTTTACTTTGCGTCAGATTAGAAAGAAAAGTGTTATGTGAGATATGTTCGATCACACAATTTCTATCTCAGAATCGCTATTAATCAAATAGCAAAAAAAAAAAAACTGTGTTACATCTCTCTTGTCTTTCTCTATTCTAATAAAGGCTAGGCTATGGCCAAATATTTTTTATATCAGTCAATATTGATAATTTCCACAATTCAGTCAAATCTTTATTTTTGATAAAAATAAAAACAGGGTTTCCCTCTGGAGTGAAAATTGTAAAAACCTGATCATTAACCAAAGTAGATAGATTGCAATTAAAAAGGCATTCATAACTTTTAAAATAGCACAGATATCAGACATGAGTAAATACTTTTTATTAGTCATTTTCACATTTAGGATTGTACCTATAAAATTTGTTCACAAGATTCATAAAACTAAAAACATTGAAAAATGTTGAACTGCTACAGTTAAAATTTCTTAAAGTCATTCATAATATTATCTTTCCCACTTTCACCTCCAGTTTACTTTCTCCAATCAAGATCTGTGAATCTTCTCTTGGTGTTTTGTTTTCTGCATCTTCAAGAACTGAATCTGACCTCGAGAGAATAATCTGCTGTGGTAAACTTACATTAGTTTTGACTTCAAATAAACTATGAAGCTGACCTCACTCTGCCCGTTCTTCTTTGCCATTAGTGTGAGCACGTATCTCCACGTGTCAGTCAATGAGCTAAACCAGTCCAAAGCAAGAGTTGTCGGGCTTTCCCCCAAAGCCCAGCTTCTGATTAGTCTTCCAGTTGACTGCGTCATGTAACATGTCAACATAGGAACAAGGGACAAAGAGAGAATATATTGTGTTTTAGTCTTGAGCATGAATAGTGTGAGTGAATTATCTCACGCAAGCCTGGAGCTAATATCAACATGGAAACACGATCACGCATGTGAGACCTGGAATTGGCCTTAGTGAACGAACTGGTCAGGCAGTTATCGACCACTCTATCGACCTCTACATAACATCTTATTGAGAAACGATATAGTGATGCAAATTATCGATATAGAATTATCGTCCAGCCTTAATGCAAAATTAATATTTATATGACTATTGTGTTATATAATGTCTAAAAAGTCACGCATGTTCATTAAATATAAAGGAAATGTGAAAGATTTTGAGCAGATTTGTTCATAAAAAATATATCCGGTACCCATTTTTGATATCCGGGTGTAAATACAACTTCCTTATCTTGAGGTGAAATGACAAGTCAGTATAGTAATTATCCATGAGTCTCATCCATTTGAAACTATTAGGTCTTTAATAACCATTTCAAAGTCAATTGACACTGTGAATGCTGTCCAAATTCATTTAGTTGACCTGAAACAAGCCTTTTTAAGTGAACGTTCCCTGAAAAAAAAATTAGATCATTAAACTCACAGACTGAAATGATGCTATATCTTTTTTTAGAATATATAATTTTATTCTCCCAACCAAAGAAAATCAGCATAAAATCCATTAGCATCGATATTATTAGAAGCGGTCAATATAAATTCATATGTGAGCAGCTTCTGTGCTGTTGCCTCAGGAGACAGGGAGTAAATTGATATTCAGGTCATAAATGCTGCCTGGCCAGAACCAAGAGACTGCGTGTGAGACCAGTGCACTGCTTATTACAGGCCGGAGCGACTGATTGACAGAGCAAAGTTACGCTCTCATTTCCGCAGCCCTTTAAAGGATTCCAATCTTCCTCTCTTTTCTCTGTTGTCTGTCACCATGTCATTCTGTGACCACTGGCACTGCTGGATGATGCTCTGCTCTCGCGCTCTCTCTCTCTCCCTCCATATAAACAGCTATCAAACTCTTCTGGCAGGCTTTTGAAATGAGAGTCTGAGCAATCATAAACACTGCTGAATTTATATGAGCTGTGTGACAAGCAACCAGATTTTTACAGGGGGCACATGAGCAAGAGGCGACTGATTTTTGTTAGACTTTTAATGTTGGTGATGTTAGAACTTTCCAATGAAATATGTTGAATGAAATGATTACATTTTTTTTCCTATAATGATTGCCTTCTAATTATGCTTGTAGTAAGACATATAGATACTAGGGTTGGATACTAACTGTAGTAACCAGACCAAAACATAAAGTGTATTTCGGTTCCTCATTTCAGTTTTTGGGACCTCTGGTGTTCACTGTGTAGGGAAGACTGTGGACCGAATATTATTACTATTATCATTCTCCTGCATAAAGGACTTGGATAAATCGCCATTTCTGTGCTGAATAAACTTTTAAGCTTTTGCCATGGAAGAACAACCCTGGAAGGATTCTGCTGAGTCACAAGAAACCTGTGACCGCACTCTGTTACCAAAACAATAGTCATTGTCTTCAGAGCCTGGAAGTCTGACAAAGTCTGACTCTTGCAGAGTAAATCAGAAGATAGACTCTCTGAACTTAAATTGAACTGTTGACTAAAGCAGAAATCAAGACAAAAAAGCTTTATATAGAACCTATATTAATCAAATATTTCTATATCTTTGCGAGTTTAATCAGTTGTGTGTTGAAATACATTTATGTAACATGCTTTTTACAGAAAGCTAGCTAGATGAATGGATGGATGAAAAAAAGCGAATGATTGTTGTTTACCGATGTCTTGCATAAAGTTGTTCATGTTTGGTCTTTATAACTTCACTAGATCACTTCTAATTCAAATGTAAGTGGTATTTCATGCTTTGGTACCATGTAACTTTTGGGACAGTTTAACTTAGGATTGATGTTTAATCAGATCCTTCTCTGTCTCTGAACAATCTGGAAGGATCAAAGGTGCTCCACACCATCACATGTTCCCCTTACTGGACACAGATATAACACTCTGCTCTTTCAGAACAGCTCTCTGTTCACAGTCCTGAAGACGTGCTCGTGTTTTCTCTTTGTGTGCATGTTGGAACATGCATGAACCATAAAATGTGATCGCAAAGGCTACCTTGCACTCTTAAATGCAATTGAGGGAAGATGCGTCTTCTAAGCTAAACCGCCTCGCCTGATAGCCTCTTCAGAAGCATCGTCGAACTGACCAATCTCCAAGGGCTTTATCAGAGACTACGTTCCCAGTCTGAGCACAAACTTGTGAAGCCTTCAGATCCCTTTATCAGACTCCACGCAGTTCAGAACAGAAATAACTTTCGATGACTTTTACTCTTACAGACAAGCTAAAACCTTAACCATGTTAGACTTTGAGATAATATTACAGAAACACTACTCTTGCTTTTGCTTGTGAATGAATGTGTGTGTGTGTGCGTGTGTATAAGTTAGTTTAATGTTTTATGTCTCATAGTAAATAATCTGTTTGTCTCACAAATTTCGGTAGTTGTAGTCTGGTGGATAAGGAGATCGCAGGTTCAATCCCCAGATCCACGAGTTGAAGGTGGTTTGAGTGATGAAACACATGCTCTCCATCTTCAACAACCACAGCTGTGGAGCCCTCGAGCAAGGCACCAGTTTCCCGACTGCTCCCCGGGCCATGGCTCCCACTGCTCCGGGTGAGTGTTCACGGTGTGTTTGTTCACTGCTGTGTGTGTACACTGGGATGGGTTACATGCAGAACACAAATTCTAGGTATGGGTCACTCCAAAATTGGCCAACTGGTCACTTTCACTTTCAATGCAGATCTCACATTGGATATCTTTGCTGACATCGAAATTCATTATTATTATTCAAGTCAATATTTTGATATAAAATATGTGACAACTAACTGGGGCAATATTTTAATTCTCACTGGATGAGAATCAGGAAGGGTTTAAGGTAGTGAATCTCTAAACCAAGCTAATTCATCACAGGGGATTTCCCTTCTGATCGCTACTAAAGTTCCTTTCCAAAATCATATAATAGTGTAGAAATTAACATTCCCCAAAATTAGCTTTGGTTCATGTAACTGTAACCCGCAGCGGTGTACATACATAACAAAAAATACAGTTAGGAGGTCAGGTCAAAATGCAAAACCGAAAAATTCTGAAGTGTTGATATATTTTAAATATAATGGCCATTTTTGACTAAATGGGGGAACACTTCAAATGTAATGAAACAATTGTCGAAGCTTCGAGTCTATATAAAAGCAGAAACATGCGCGTTTACTTTAAACACACTGCATTAAATGTGTTGTAATGAACTACTTCTGGTTGTAGGCCTACTGTTAGACAAAAGTGTTCCGTTTAACGCTTAGTTCAAAGAGAACGTAAAAGTAGATTTAGTAAGTTCTCTGTTTAATTTTTTCATTGCTAATTATTTTTTGTGTTTTTGTACTGTACACTGTGAATAAAAATCCATTGTTTAAGAATCAAGCCTTTAAGATTACGTGATGCAAAATTGGACTATTATATAGGTCTCCTGCTATACGTTTTAATTTACTTTGTATATTAAATAAATCAAAGACACTGACATTAAGGAAATCAGGTATTATGTAATTTTTTTGACATTTAAAAAGTTATAGTTTTGGTCTCAAAAAGACTATAATAGCTGTAAATTTAACTATACATAATAAAATCACAGACTCCATGATGCTTCTCTTGGCACAACGAATCTGTAATCTGATTCATTAAACTGTTTAAAAATATATGAAAGGAAAAGTGATTTTTCTGTTTGATTCATTGAAACACAAATTCCTTTTGTGTAAATGATCATGCTTGTTTGGGAAAAATGTTTCAAATTTTACTTAAAGATTTACAAACACATAATTGAGCATAATAACTTACAAGTTTCGACATTTTCCTTAAAAACCTATTAAGTTGACTTAGTTGAAATTCGAATACATTTTCTACAAACTAGAAATATATCAATGTTACTATAAAATCAATAAACTAAATCATTGCAAGCACAAATTGATAATTGACCTCGAATACCCCACATTATTTTTTAAAAAGATATTTTATAGTTAAAAGCATAACTATTAAGCTCAAAGACGAATTTCCTTAGGCTTAAAGACACTTTACAACTATCAGAACATTATTCCTTCACTCCACATTAACACTCTGGTGGTGATAAACTACCTCGGTAACCCTCAGCTGCCCTGAAGCAGTCTGACAGGACATGGCTGCCAGGAGTGGACGTGCTCCTGCCCACTGACAAACACCCCCCTCCCCCCTCCCCCAGTCTCACTCATCTATACAAGGCAATGCGGGTAAAGTGGCTTGCCCAGGGGTACAACAGGAGAAAAGACTTTGCAGGAATCAAACCGCCAAGCTTCTGGTTACAGGAAGACCAACTCCACCACTGTACCACCTTTCTGCCTTGAACTTTCTGCTTACGTAGTTTGTTCGTGGAGACTAAACGTATTCGCTATTATGTTTTAAAGAAGTTTGGGTGAAGGCAGCAAGAATTGCCACACCTGGATTGAAAACTGTCAGTATCTGCACTTAACAATGCTATGTTCTTTTTAGAGATGAATGGTTCAGGGATAGCTTGGTTTTGTTGCATAATGTATTGGACAGCCTCTGCTATCACACTGTGGAAATATTATTCTGCTGTACTGTGTGGATACCAGACTTTCTTTCTCCCAGATTTATGGCTGCTTCACCACCCTGATGCTTTGTTGCATATTTATGCTCTGCTGTGTCCTGTCATCAGTCAGCGTTCAGGCCCAAAGGGTTATCAAACGTACAGTATCTGCTCATATCAACCGAAGGCCCTTTCGCTGACAGCACTGTGTCTTCCTGGAAATCTTCAGTTCATGCCAGTGAGTATCTACTGGATTGTTAAAGAAAGTTAGGCTGTCTTCATTTCAGATGTCAAACCTAGCAAGAATCCAGTGCTGAGAATTAAGATAAAAAGTATGAAGAAAAGGTAAGGGAGACAATCAACTAAATTTTTTATGTAAAAAATACTATAGATATAAATAAATATAGATTGATTTGAGAATTGCACATTTGTTGGATACATTTAAACCTAAACACAAACTAAATGTATTCAGCTGTTTACATGTCTAAAAATACTTTTGTTTTATTACTATTCTTTATTTGCATGGGTTGGAGTAAAATACAGTATGGCTTGGTTTTCAGATTTGAATGGAATGGTTTCAGTTATGCATGATTTAAAGTCAGACGAATGGTACATTTTCTTCTCCAAAGATCACCACCCAATGCTGTTCTAGAATAAAGTAAATAGTTCCTGTTTTACCTCTAGTTTTAATTGGTAACAATGGGGTATCATACAAGTGGAAACTGTTAACTAAGTTGAATTCTAACTTGGCTCAAAAACAAGTTTTCTGAAAAAGCATTTATACGACACCGATACAGAAATCCCAAGATAAAAGTCAAGATAAAATAAATAAGAAATGCAATACTCAGAGACTTAAAAATCACAAAAAGATGACTATTTAAGATAAACAACAATGAACTTACTTCTCTGATAACTCAAATCGCGATTACAAAAAACTATCTATCTGTATTATTGTTCTATTTTGTGAAGTATCTGAATTAAAATCAAACTACTGTAATTAGACCCAAAACAAACTACCAATATAGTAAATATTGTAAAAAATAGTAAAAATATAGCTTACACAAAACTTAAACTGACCAGATTCACTAATCATAATAATCAATAGTCCATCTCACCAATCACACCAGCCAACAGCGGAACAAGCTACACAATTAGGGAAATGAACTAGATTTTCCATCTCTCGTTACAGTAGGACTCCATTTTTATGTCTGTACATTTTTGCAAAAAACTGTAAAAGATAGCGTTGAGGTTTACACAGCTGTAAAATTGTTTATAACAACAACAATAATAATAATAATAAAAATTATAAAGTGTATAACTTGCTATTGCTGAACTATTTTATTTGAACAAATTCTCACTCTGATCGTTGATTTATTTTTTAATTAGTGAAAAACTAAACCTTGCCTGTAAAAATAACAACAGTATAGATGATGCTATGTATTGGGTTCCTTTTTAAAACTCTTACCTCAATAAATCTGTACCCTCTCTTTATCATGCTCATCCATGTTGACCAACCCTGTGTTGTGAGGCTGGACCTTAAACTCCTGTACTTGTTTTGCATACCCCCCCAACCCCCCCACACCCACCCCTTCTTATTAACTTGAGGGAAAGCTATGTTTGGTGCAACAGGATCCATCTTTGTCCTCTATCATTCTTACTCTTGGGAGACAGCCAGCTCTCATTTGATTCTCTCGCATTTTAATTAACCTTTGCCAGTCCACTGATGCTGTTGCTGCCTTCTCTTTATTAGGTTGCATGTTCTGTGAGACTGCGTTAACGAATAGCTCTGGGACCCCCGTTTCATCTCTGAAATGCTAGGGAGTATGATAATGCAATCCGAATTAGAAATTCACACAATGGATTCTTAGCTTGATTATTTGTTTTCATTTTTGCCTGTATCACCTTTCAAAGTGACTCAACTTCTTTTGTTCACAGTCTTTAAAGCAATCAATGAATATTTAACATCCCATGGTAGCACCCTGCGTAGAATACTTGATGGGCATGTGATATATGCAAATATAACTGCGTGAAGCAAAGACAGTCCCCAAAATAACACCCTTTACAGCTGTATAGTTGCTGAAAATCAGCATGAGGCGCAAGAGGATGGTTAACAAAACAATCCAAGCTGACCAAACATTTCCTGAAAGGTTGAATTCAAGGTTGTATCTCATGGATACTTGTTATCCCATGAGGCCACTGGAAGTTTAATAAAGTACAAGGAAGGAACTGAAACTGGTTCGGCGCACAACTGTAACCTTTTACAATTCCGTTTAAAACAAACAATGACTTACTCAAAATAAAAAACCTTATTTAAAAGAGTCTGGATATAGCCTGAGCCTTTCATTATAACTATATTACTTCTCATTCAGATTTAAATAGAGCTTCACGAGTGCGCTTACATAGAATTAGCCCAGAAAACACGAATTAATTTGGAGAGCTTGGGATAGGTGTTCTGGTCGAGCTGTCCATAGAAGGGCCCGGGGCAATGAATGAGTTTAGCAAAAACCTTGTCTTCGATTGATATGTATGTGGTTGTAAAACTAAAAAAAGATTAACTATTTTTTTTTGTTAGTAAATTCCTATTTTAATAATTGCATGGTTTTGCATTAAACCTTTGATTTCAGACTGATCCATGTTAAAGTAAATTTTTTTCAAAGCTTAGGTCTTTTAAAAATAATTAGCACAGTATTGGGCAGTTTACTTAAAATAATAATGTATTGTAAATTAATTGATCTGATAAGTAAATTACTTGTATACTTTGTTTATTTATTCATTCATTCATTTACTTGCATTTAAGTGATGCTTAAGATATAAGTATGAACAACAAACAGAATGATATATGACCAAAAATCACAGTTTTAATATAGAAAACTATAAATTTCCTAATTCAAAATACAGAATTTAACTACAACTTAGTTAAACATAATCTTTCACAGGTTTGTGGTTGTAAAAAAAAATTATATACATTACTTTTAGAATACATTTCTATTTAAAGAAATACAGTGTACAGCATTACACCTTTGATTGCAGACTGATCCATGTTAAAGTTATTTTTTTTCTAGAGGCTTAGGTGGTGTCTTTTTGAAGGAAAAAAAAATAAGTTTTACAATCAGCAAAAACATTCATCCTCTGTAAATCTGAGAGTATTTATATTATAAAAGAATTTTGCAGACATTAGGGGGGAAAGCATGCTTCATTTCAGGTGAAAATTGTGTTTGCTCATGCATGCAAGGTTTTACTGAGATCTTTTAAACAAATTGAGATCTATAAAAATGTGGTTATGGTAAACAAACAGAAATAAGGTTGAATTACCTCATCAGCTCAGGAAACAGTAATCTGATGTCATCGAAGAGGTAGAGAAGATAACACTCAGTTCAGTTATAATTAACCACATAGGATTTGACAAAGCTTTAGTGACTCAGTGAAGCTTGTAAATAAACATTACTGTTTAGGGTTTGTTTGTTCATGGGAATGAGGATTTGCCGAAGGCCAGCTTCATTCAGGGTGTGTTTTCTTTGGTAATCACTGAAAGTAAATCAAGAGAACCATTGCCAGATGCTTGTTGACACTGTCTGGCACTCAAAGCCTGGTTTTTTAAAGGGCTGTCATTTACAGTAGTTACTTTTGTGTGGAAAAAGAAAGTGCTCAGACTTTTATTAGAAAATAAATGGATAAATACTAAACAAATCCTTAAATAAACAAATTTGTTCATAAATACATAAATACGAAGTTTTCACTTTTAATGATTTGTCACTTGACTTGTTGATTTCATGTACTCTTCTGAATTTACGTATTAGTTTTTTGTGAAAATGAAATTATTCAAAATGTATCCGTTAAATCTGATATTTCAATTTTATATTTAGGCATGTCTCGAATCTAACTGATTTTGCAAATAATCTAGGAAGAACAACCTCTTCTCTTGCAGGATACTAGATAGGATGAAAAGAACACATTATAAAGAATTGCTTGCAGACATTTATTTGGTCCATGAAGTTGCATGCTCTGAGGAATATTATTTACAATGCACAGTATTGATCAAGATGTGATTAAATTGAATGTATATCCTACATTGTATTCATCTGGATTCATTGTGCCTTAAATTCAGTTGTGGAAACAATCAAATTAAGAGCTAGAGAAATATTTGGTCGTCTTCATACTCAGCGGAAAAAAATTTATATATATTTTTGCAACTACATTAAATGTGTAAAAAAAAAAAAAAAAAAAAAAAAAAAAAAAAAAAAAAAAAAAAAATGTGTAATCTCTCGTTTTAACCTATTGCGTAAACTTTAGTTTAAAACGACAAATGATAGATGTTTGCCTTAAATTGGAGGTTCCCTGAAGTAGGAGTGAGTCTGCTCTCCTACTGCACTAGAGATTTCCGCCGGGAAAATATATTATTTGCAGACAGATCCATTAACAGCCGGTCTAAACTACATCTCGCTAGTGATTAATAAGTGCTAGCTCTGTCATAGATGCTGGCTGCATATGTATGTCTGCATGTAAATGTTTTGATAAATCACAGAAGCTAACGATGCTGAGTAGTTTGGGGAGTGATGTGATTATAAACTAACCTTAATAATTGGCTCAAATTCATACACACTTTGAGATATATGTGTTGCTAGGATCCCTGTTTATCTTGATGTATATCAGAAGTTTGGATCAAGAAACTCTATGTGATGGATGCCATTTAAATGTGGTTGTAATTTTCTTGTTTTATCACAACTTTGATTTATTTATCTATATAATATTCATTAGAATAATATTTTTTACATCACAGTGGTAAGGTAAATATATAGAATATAGTTTCTAATAATAAAATATTTGAATTGCATATATATATACACACATTATTAGAAACTATATTTTCTTTATTATTTTTTGCATGTAACTAATTTTATAATAAATCAATGTACAAAAATATTTTTTTTTACTTTTTTCGTGGAATCCTAAAATCCAATACATTTGGATTAACAGCAACTGTTTGTATCCTTTTCACCATTACTTTACAATGTTTGTTTGAATTTTATATTGAAAGAACCTTTACATTTATTCACTAGGTTTGTGTTAATGGATCTGTGGAGATAAAATGTAAATAAAACATGTCTGAAATGTCTGAATTGGCATGTTTAACTTCAGAACAAATGAAGAAATTTTGCTTTTTACCTGTCATCAACTGTACATGTAATGTGCTGTTAGGATTTTGTCCTCCAACTCTGAATCCCATATAGAGTAAAGATGGCATACTCTCAGACTGCATACTCAACTCATTGCACATTTCAGGGATCTTGTGAAAAATTGAAGCAGTCCCTAAGCTGAGCCTCTCAGTACTTTAAGAGGAAAGAGTTCATGAATAAGTCATTGGCGGATATGATTATGAGGGTCAGAAAGGTAGTCTCTGGACAGACTGTGATGCTCACATGACCTCTCACTAACACCTTTTCATTTCTGACAGCTCATGCCCATCAGAGAATTAGCATGACAGGAGAATATTAACCCTTCACCCCTTCAAAAATCACACATTATTCTGGACTCATCTCTGCTGCAAGGTGAAGATTCTAAAAAATATATATTTTTAGCTTCAGGCCTTCTGTGTTTTAGTTTTGTTTAAGCCATATCCTCTTTAATTTGTTATACTTGTGTCTTGAGGTAAAACGTTTACATTCTTATTGCATTCATGGTGAAGTTTTGGGTCAACAAAAAGGCTTTCACAAAAATGTTTACATTTTATGCATGGAAAGACACTGAAAGAATTATGAACATATAATGTGCTTTTTCAAAAACTTTTATTTAATTAATCTCATAGATGCAGGAAATGTTAAATATTTAGAATTATGTTAAACATGAGCATTTATGTTGAGTGTTTATAGTCAATTTTATTTTGTGTAAAAATGAAGGCAATGAAAAGGTAAAGCATGGGAAGAAGTATCAAAAATTGTGGTATTTAAAATGTAACTTATTTTGATTGCTTCATTTTTCCAAGCTTTTTTACTTTTCCAAGCTGATTTACTTTTGCTAAGAATCCATTGTGTATTTTAGTTATTTTAAATATTTCGGGATATTTTTCTAGTTTTAAGATATTTTGGGGGTTATTAATATCTATGTTATATAACCATGCATACCTTTTATTGTAGGTTTTTAAAGAGGATTCGAGGCAGAGGGGTTGGTTTCTAATGCTTGTTATGTGGAAGAATGTCTTCACAGAGAGGTACCAGAACCCACTGTGGTCTGAAACTTTCATCACTGGTGTGCTGCACCACTTGAGCTGTGTGTGACTCTGTAGCTTATGTCCTGTCCTGTCGCTCTTCTCAACACAACATCACATAACCACTGCTGTCTCAAGTGTTTTCTCAAGAGCGGACATGCTGACCACATGTGTGGTCTGTAGGCAAAAATTTACTGAAATTTGGCTGAAAGTAACAAGGAGACAATGAATCAGTTTCCAGTCGTTTTTTAAAAAAGAGGAAACTTTATGTGATTGGCTATAAAAATGTAGATTGACTATATTTTTTAAAGATGTAGATATATACACATGTATGTACACATATATTCACGTAAACTTGCACCTGGTAGTATTTTAGTGGTAATATTATAATTATTATTTTAATTCACAAAATACTGCAAACATAACGGGGGAAATAGGAGGAACAAGAATTAATGAGAAGAGTGCATAGTTAATCCCAACTATAATCACACAGAAATGAGACTACCACCAGTCATGTGACCGGATAAAGCTCACATGACTGGTGCAATCCACTATTATGTGTGGTACAAGCTAAAGCAAGAAAACAAAAAAGAAAACCAATAAGAGCAAAATAACAAAAAAGCATTAAGGGGGATTAGATTGGGATTGTCAGAAATTAGTCACTTAAATCTGGGAAAACATGACAGGAGGGTAACGGTCCATGCAATTAAGGTAGTTGTAGGATACTTATGCAAATAAGATTGTATGGTATATTGCAGTACTTATAAAAAATAAAAATAACCACAATGATATTTTAAGTAATACTGATAATTTTTGTAGGTTTTTAGAAAAATTCAGACCATTATAGATACCTGACTGGTGAAAGTTGAGGGAACTATGTTTTTTTACTTAAAGATCTGCATCTTTCTCCTCATTTACAGCAGATCCTGTCCATGCACCTTGCACCTTAAAAGTTAATGTCAGACAAATTAACTTATTTTAGCACAAAATCCAATGATTAAATTTTTTTAATATAATCCCATTCATTAAATATTTTAAGACTAATTGGATCATAAACATTTGTGCTATTCTAACCCTAGCTCTAGACGTCTCTCTCATTCTAGAAATGCTCTCTCTTGCTCTCTCTTTTTCTTTCTATCTTTCTCTCTCTCTCTCTCTGTTGGTGTTTTGTCAGTCAGCTGCTTTTCTTGTGCTTCAGCGATGGTTATAAATACATTTAGTTTTGTTTTCTCCTTTATTATGACGTGTGCCTCCTGTTCCTAACTTATTTTTGTCCCTGTCTCTCTCGTCTGCTCTCCCATCATGTCATAATTTGTAATCTATTTTTACACTCTTTTTCACTGATTTTTCTCCTTTATATCCCTCAGGTTGTTTTCTACCATGTGCAAGCCAGTTGCTCACTGTGTATTTGGTGTAATTTGTTTTGTTGAAGTTTGTTTAGTTCAGTGGTTTTGGCCACATCGTTTAAGGAATTTGTAGCCCTTCGACCTTTGGGTTGTTGTCTGTTTAAAAAAAAATCCCTCTTTCATGATCATCCAGTTGAGGTCATCTTTTTCAATTGACGAACAAGGCCTGAGAGACTTTCTTGCGAAGCAACTTTCCTTCCAAGCAACTGCAGGTAACTCAAAAAAGCAGATTTGATCCACAAGATTTCTCGCTGACAGGCAACAATGCCAAATTCCACTACACCCTGCTGTCTATATTCTCAATTAATAAACAAAATGATTTTCATGTGACTCATGATTTTTGTATTCTTCAATATGTGCGCTGGTGCTTTTGCCTCCAGCAGCTACATAGGCAACAAGGACACACAGGGGCACATCCCAACCGTTGCCTTTCAAGGAAGAATTCTTTCATCTCCATCATAAAAACTGAAGCATCAAAGAGCAGGCGCTATTGTCTGCATTCTTTTAAGCAGCCTGCGAGTGTGGTGCTTATAAAGTAGAGAGGGGATTACAAGGTGATGACACCCTGGAGATTCAAACACATATTGGCCTCCGAAGCACGGTTTTATGATTTGAAATGAGATGCGAACAATCACTGCATGTAATAAATAGCTCTCAAATCCCACAAAGATACCACATGCTAAAAACAATTCCAAGAAGACCAACAAGTCTGGGAACTGGCTTTTGAAGATATATAGATGCTTTTGGAAACCAGAAAAGCATTTCTCTATGCAAACTGTTATTTTTATGTTTTGGTTTTCTTCAGTCGACCATGTGCTCATTATTTTATTGATCATAAACCATTGTAGATTTAAATGTATTTATTGTCGGTTAATTGGGTCACATTTTGCTCACATTTGCGGAATTGTTCAAAACAAGTAATCTTATATGAGGGGGTCTTGGAGAGATAAGATCGGTGTCTGAGATTTTAGATTGGTGTCTGTATTCTGTTGCCAAAAACTCTTGGCCCTAGTAATGGTTCAATCCTGTTGTTTCCTGGAACCATTACCAAAAACGCTTCCAGAGGTAATAATAATAATGCCTTCAATTTATCCTTTTCTAAACACTCAAAGACACTTAATAGTTATCAGAGTATTATTCATTCACTCCACATTCACACTCTGGTGGTGATAAAATACCTTGGTATAGCCCTCAGCTGCCCTGGGGCAGTCTGAGAGTATGTGGCTGCCATTCTGCACCTACGGCCTCCTGACCACCACCAAACACCCCCCACCAGTCACACACATCCATACTGGGCAATGTGGGTGAAGTGGCTTTCCCAGGGCCACAACAGCAGAATGGACCCCAGATCGCCAACCTTCCGGTTACAGAAAGACCAAGTCCACTACTGCGCCCTCTTTCTGCCTCAGGTAGTGTTGGAAACAGTTCAAGCAGTCTGACCGAGAGATGAGTAGAACATGTGGCTCAAAAGAAGAAGTTGTATGCACTCGACATGATGTAATAACAGACTCTGAGTAACAGAACAGACTAAATGCTTCCAGTCTGAAAGTGGCTTTAAAGCTACAAGGAATTGCAAATAATGATAAAAACACATATTTTCCCACCATTAAATTTTTCATGAATAAAATTCCTGATTAAAAAATGGTATAATCAGGAAAGATTAGTAATTAGGCTACTCAACATGTGGTAACTTATTTCTGCGGCTTAATATTTGGTTTCTTGTAGGTCATTTGATGATTCTTTGAGCTGGCTGTGGAGCTTTTATGCACTGAGTGATTTTTCTGCCCAAGAGTTACTGACTGAAAGTTTCTCATTCTGATTTGACATGCTGCCATTTTACAATTCTACATTTCTTAATGTTTCTGCACAGCTGAGTTGAAGGGCACTACCAAGCTAGTTAGTTTCTGTTGATGGTTTTGAAGCCTGTCTATGCTACTAATTGATGTAAAACCCAGTGCATTGTGAATAACAACCCAGGTGTTTCCTGTAAGTTTAATCCTTAGTTTAAGAAGAGGCTGGTATCCAAATATCCACAATGTATATTCTAAATGTTATCCAGTAAGACTTAAACTAAACCAAACTTCCTCTTGCAATGACAAGCTGACAGCTTTTTTCTTTTCTTTGCATTGGAGAAATGAGCAATTTAAAAGCTCAGTTCTATGGGAAATTTCTATTATAATCAACCAAATTATATTGTGGTTCTTATTGTGCATACGGTAAATCCTGCTTGATTTTACGAAATGTCCAGTGGAATTGAGAAGTTAATTATTATGACCATTTCAAGCTGCTCAAGCAGATTGTATTCAGCTTTTGTCATTTGGCTGGTCTGATCGGATTGCTTTGTTTGTTTGTTTTCTCTGCCATTGTGTTTTGACAGTTGCGCTATGCTGAACTGTCACTACGTTCTCTCCCACCTCTTGCTTTCTTGTTAATTAAATCATCATTCTTTTGCTCACCTGTTGGTTATTATTAGCTTCTCTATTCATTGTCTTGTACCCAATCATTGTGTTTTCAATACAGTGCTTGTACCAAGCTTTTAAATTGCAAAAATATCTCCATTCTCCAGTTTAATCTTGTCGACCATCTGCCTTCTCCTGTAATATTAGTCATTGCTTAGTCCAGCTGACATTGTTTTCATAAAATGGGGATTATAGAGAACAGGCCAACATAAAGAATGAATGCAGTACATGAGATCAGTTCCTCCTGATGTTTAAGTGTTTAGACAGAAAACACCATTGATTATGAACCATTTTTGAATTTCTAGACGTCATCATTTCTAACCATGATTGGACTATTTTTTCTTAACAAAAGTAACACACACACTTTGCCCACAATATTGGCTTTCTTTAAACCAAAATCCAAGATGAGCATACTCTACAGAAACTCCATTACAAATCAATATATTAACTAAACGAACAAAATAATTTAGGATAGATTTTAGACTTTCACAGCTCTCTGAAATTAAGATGCATGCTTATTGTTGTCTTCAACATTATACAGGAAGCAAACCATTATAGACAATTTCTATAAAAATAATTCATTCACCAATCCACTGGCCTGTCCATCTGTCCAGAATCAGAAGCAAAGTTATCTTTTTTTTATAAGAGCTCTAATAATACACATTTTTAATACTCTAGTGAAACATGAATGGTGCATGGCAGAAAACTAAAAATGGCATGAAATCAGAGTATCACTAAGTCACCTATAACTGGAGTTATTACCAATTCACTAATGAAAAAGTTAACATATAGGTATAATTAGTTTGATTGTTTCTAAACTGAAAGCCATTTAACTAGCTTTTTTATTGGGAGTTTTTTCAGACTTTGACCGCTCCTTTGTGTGCTCTGTAAACCCAAAGCTTTTAAACTATGTTTTACTGACTACAACTAAATCAAGTACAAAAAATAACATGAACGTATTAGTGAGACATATGTCGAAGGCAGGCGTTTTGGCTGGTAATGCACTTGATTTATTGATCTATTAAAATGTCTGCTGTTCACATACTAATGAGGAGAATTTCACCATAATGGGTGATTTGCAAGATACTGCTGGTTTTATGACAGCGGTATGAAAAACAACCATTATTGTTGTGATTACAGAGTTCTATTAGCTGTAAATCACTTGACAGGCAAGACATAAGCAGAAGATACTGAGATATTTTGGCTAAATTGTTGCTTGGCGCAAAATGTATACATTCAGTAACGTCAGTAGCAATTTTGCATCGTTTAAAAAGACTGTGCAACTGGTAATTTCTAATGTTTATTGTTATGTAATATGACCCATTTCTTTAATTCCTAAATACATGAACATGCACATTAGTGTTAAACAAACATTTTGCAATCTCTTAGCACCAATACTTTGTTACTTTAGGAATTATAACAATCTATAAACTACATAATGTAAGGATTTGTTTATGACATGTTATGGTAGATAAGCAGTTATATCCCCATGTTGGTGTTGTATACAAACATTATTACATTTTAAATGGAACCTATTATATAAATACTAAGTGAAGTAAATAAATACTTTGACACACTTGTTAGAAATTGTAGCTGAATAACCAAAACGAGAGGCATAAAAATCTGATTTGAAAAAATTCCATTTGTTTCGCCTGCGTAATTTAGACCATCTGCTAGCCCTCGGCTACTTTGTAAATTCTAAGCTCTGTTAGGCTTTTCAGAGATTCAGAAGTTTTTAACTTCTTGATAATGTGTAATACTCAATAAAAATGTTTGTCCTTACACAGAGTCTACATTCATAAATAATAACAAAAATAAAAAGCGCATAACAGCGGAAGAGGATTAGGGTTACTAGAAAAAAAGGAAATTCTTTAAAATGACAGAATTCTGTTTGAAAATGATGGAAAGCTACATTTTTCATAATCTAAATGTAAAAATAAATACTTTACGAATCTGAGTTTTGGAACATGATGGCAATGGATGGCAATGATGTACAAGAACAAGGCAGTATTGACTTAGCTGAGTCAGGAGCCTTCTGATTGGTCGATAATAAGTGCAGGATGCAACAAGAGTCTGAAAAATTATTGTGTGCAATTTTTTGTGTGTGACAGGTTGCATCTCCACATTCAAAATTGCATAAATATGTCTTGCAAAAGTCCTATATATTTGATGACAATGATTTAAAACCCCTGATAAAATCTGTTAAAGTTAGAATTCTGGGTAAAAAGTAATAACTCTGAGAAAAAAAGTATGAATTCCGAGAATTCTTTTGTGTGTGTGCGTGCGTGCGTGCGTGTGTGTGTGTGTGTGCGTGCGTGTATTTGTGGGTGTTTCCAACGTTTTTGACCAAGTCAATTACAGTAAAAAAAATTATTTTGTTGGACAAAGCTTCATGGCTCAGTAAGGATCATGAGACTGTATCCTCCATGTGTTAAAAGCTTTGTTCATACAAGTTTTTTTTTTTTTAGCAACAATTATACGTCCCTCCATTGAGTAGTAAATCTAGATGAAAAGGTTATGATTCATAGATCATAGTGTGTTGTATTTATAGATAATGTTAATGTTTATGGAAATAAACAAGGCTTTTTGCATCTCTCACAGTCATGTTTTATAGTTTTGATGCTTATATAGCTTTTACCATTGTAATGTTGAAATATAAAATAAAATAAAAATTTATTTAAAAAACATGTATTATATATTATATAATTATCACCGTGCAACAGTTAAAGTAATGACCACTCCCACAGAAGTCATATTTTACAGTAAATTCCAAATTTACTTTAAAAATGTATTTAAAAAGTAATCAAGCACCATCTTCTGGCAACTTTTGCTCAAGCACCTCTGATCATTACAGCGTTTTATTCCATCAAAGACGAAAGTGGAAGGTTTGACAGCCGTAGCCTCATTTGAGATCAAAGCAGAGCTTACATCTTCTCCAGTGAAGTCTCTTTCTCTCCTCCAACCTGCGAATGGCACTCTTTGTTCTGTCTAACCGTGTTCAGCCTCAGCACTGAACATGGCTGCCAAGGATGGACTTGTTGGTCAAATGCAATTAGCCAGAGTGCTTAGGATGAGCTCTATTCTTTTATCTTTGTTCAAAAAGAGAATAGTGGCTCTGCACTCAGGCTGACAGCCTCTCTGAGCCCAAACACTGCCGTCGTCACCGCTGCATGAATTAAAAGAAGGATTAGAGAGTTAAGAAAATAAAGAATGCAAAGAGTTTAGTCTGTTTCTCTGACATATTTGCATGATCATGTTGGGCAGTAATGCCAGTGTGTGTTTTCTGCAGACTGGAGAACTGGGTTCGCATTGAAATCTTTGGAGCTAATGTGTGCTTCTCTTGTCAAGGCGCTTTTACAGCCATGGCTTATTCATGAAGTGTTAAATTATTCTCTGTTGAATAAACATCATGCTTTTTGTGGATTCTTAATGTGGGATAAGTTCTTGTTTACAACTGTGGGGGTTGTTTTGAAATTAGAATATAATTAATAGAGATAAATATTAAAAAAAAAAATCAGAAGATTGAACATCATGCAAACATAAAAATAGACATGTTGGTAAACTTGGAGATGAAAGGAAAGGCCACATTTAGGCTAAAACTTTAGAACACAAGCTACTATGGAAAGTGAGAGTCATGTCAGTCTTTGCAGTTCATCATTGTTAGATGATTAAAGATGAGCAAAAAACAAAAACTGGAGAGTGTATACCTGGGGGCTCAAGCCTCTTTGCTTTAAAAGAGGCAATGCAATGTTTGCTCTGTCAAAAGTGTGGGATTCTCATGATTTAGCACATAAAGCAATTTTTTATATGTTTTTGCAACCAATAGCTAAGCTGTAAAACTTCATATCCATATCCCATAAATTCCATATTTAGGAAATTAGAGAATTACATTTATTCATACAAATGTAATTTAGTAGCTTTTTTATTTCACTTTTTCAAGTAGTTTTAAAAATGTTTACTTTTACTGTTACTCAAGTAGATTTTAATTAAAGTATTTATTCCCAATAAAGCTTGGCTTTCCGATGCTGTATATTTGGTGTGGATTTGCATTCTATGCAGAGAAGTATTTATCGACTGCAGATTTGCAGAAGCTTGAGTGATTTGGAAAGTTGGTATTCTATTTAACAAACAATATGCATATTGTTTTATGGTGTTCAATTAATCCTTTACACCTTCAACCTTTTAAAAATATTACAGTGTTTAGGTTAAGTAAGCCAAATCTGCTCTAATTCTTAAGCATTTATTTGCTTAACACTTGGCCATAAGACTCCTTTGTGTCAATTCTCGCAAAGCTTTAGTGTCTCATTCCTAAAACAGTTTAAATACAAAACTTGAAAGTCAATAATTGCAATCAATTCAATTTGTTTAATTAATCACTTGTTATTTATATTACAATTATAAAACATCATAAAGTAAAACTGTACCCAACCAATGGTTGACTTTTGGTTCTCAAAGCAAACGTCTTTTCTCCGCTCAAAGTTCTTATCGTTTATCTTTAGCTGGAAAATCTGGCACCCAGGACGAACGCTGCATTCTCCCTCGTCTGTCTGCAAACTGTGTCTTAATCCTTAAAACTTCTTACTTAAAAACTAGAATTCAGTGGTTTCTTTTCCAACTGCTGCATTGACAACCTACATTGTAGGTGCATGTTCAAAGTAGGCCAAGCTGATGGGTACCTGACTAGAGCCTCCTCCTGCCCATCCCACAGTCGTACAGATGTCCTCTACATATCCTTTGAATGCAGTTTAAATAAATTTCTTGCCAAATATTAGTAGTTGCTGTTTATCTACTATTAGATACTCATTTACATCCACAAATTCATTTAATCAATCGGGAAGTAATTATATAGTCTAAGTTCTTGTTCAAGATGTATGAAGAGACGTTGCTTTGCTAAACCCAAATGGCTCTACTTTTGTTTTTGTTTTGAAGATTTTACTTAACATGGTAATGGAAACTCTGGTTTTCCATGTTATTTTACATTTTTAGTTTTATTTCTGTGTGGCTTGAATCTTTTATTTCTTTGGCTTAAGAAAAATTCAGCATTCGCAGGCCACCCCGGAACGGATTCATTTCATATCTTGAGGTATCACTGTGTTTATTTTTGGTTGTTTAACTTGTGTTAATTCAATATTAAAATGTTCTTCACCAAACAGACAAACTCTGAACTAGCTCAATTTAAGTTTTTGTGGCTTTGAATGTGGTATTATTCATTTCAGACTCTGCTGTGGGTGGCATTGAGTCATGGCAGAGGACTGTCTCTGTGCTGTATGGATGAAATGACAGCTCTCCTTTAGAAGTTGCACAGCTAAATTGCTCTGTCATGCAGCTTTCAAGTTCACTTTTTTAATGCAATGGGCATTTTAATGAAAATATATAGAGCACATCTCAGAAAGACAAAGGAGGCTTTCTACTGCAGGCATTTTTGATCTTTAGTTTTGGCATTTATTGCAAACAGCGATGGAAACGCACTAAAAAAAATGCATGAAGTATAGAGGTAAAAGAATAGATGATAATTAGGCGAAGTGAAAAATGACTTTCCAAACACTTGCATCTCTATGACAATAAAAAGCTGACAAATGCTAAGGCATGAAATTGCCTGATGCTACTGAGCTATATGGACCATAATGACTGGGATAATGGAGGCGTCTATTTGGCCATTGGGTGAGTAATTACAAACGGAATTGAGGAGGAAGCAGAACTCTTGAGTGGGGAGAGCTGTTGGGAGGGTGAGTTGATATCTGCTTCCATCTGGAAGGGCAGGCTGAAGCACAAATAGCGCTGAAAACTAATGCCAGCCTGGCATCTTTAGTACACTCATAAGCTACTATTCAACAGATGCCTGCACACTCTCAGAAATTAAGATACAAACATGACTTCTTAGATATCTTCTTGGTTGAAGTACACTTGAACATATCCACAGTTTATCTAAAAAGAGTCTACAGGCACTCCAAAATAAAGTGAGTTTCGAGTTATAAAGCAAATATTGTACATAGATTGAATTTCAGTTAGTCTTCTATGTATTTGTTTATTGATTCTTAGTCCTTAAAAATATTCTTAAAAATCATTTTAAAAATATGTCGTTTTTTGTGTTATTTATTCATGTAATTCAGTTATTTATTTATTTAGTTTGCTCATCTCTGTTCTGAATTATTTCAAAGATTCAGTTGGAAGGGAAAGAAGCTCTCTGCCTTTTGGCACCAAGTAGAAGCAGGTAATTGCCTTCACTGTTGAGTGGGAGGCACAGATCTTATGTCTTGGCTCTGACCTGCATCGCATCTGGCCATCTTTTAATAACACCATCTGGCCGGCAGAAGGTTTGGTCTCAGCCCCTGGACAGGGCATATTCCGGAGTGCACAGGGCTCTGGTTCTGTGACCGTTCCTTGAGTTTGGATCAACCTTTTCTGCGGGGCAGCTATTCTCTGATTAGTTTGCCTCACGTATGACCCAGATGTCATGGGAGCTGATGAACCACCACTGCCCTGGTTATAAAACATGAATGCAGGCAGCACCGGGCTGCCAAAGGAATCTTGTCAAGGTCGCGAGTGTTTTTTAGAAAGGGTTAAATGTTGGTTTTGTTTAGGTTTGAAGGAGGCTTTTTGCTTTCCAAAGAAAAAGATTTTCATTATTGTGTTTCCACAAAGCGAAATCCAGAGAGCAAACTGAACTCTGTACAAATGTGAGTGTAGTTGATCCTTCTGTGGATTCAGTTTGATTACATTCAAAATTAGTACAAATATCTAAACAAACTTTTGAATAAATGTTTGTATTTCTTCTATAGAAAACTCTAAAGAGGGTTTTTATTGTTTCTTTCTCAATGTAACAAAAAAAATTATTTTTAGATGTAATTTTCGATTTAACTCTATATATGGAAGGTCCAAATAGACTCTAGAGTAAAGTCTATTTGTATATTTAACTTTTTTTGTTTTGTTTTTAAACTGTTATGATTCATTTACATAGCACCTTTCCAAGAGATAGCTCATAAAGTAAAAATTACTAAAAACAAATTAACACAGTAAACTAGTTTTAAAACTAATCACAAGCCTAGAAAAAGTCAAAAGGAAAGTCAGATAAGTAGGATTGCATAAAATTATTTTTTTCTACCATTAATTGTACTAACTCCAAACAAGGTACAATTTCTAATTAAGCATTTTTAGATTCTAAACGAGGCATTAGATGTTAGTTTATTTGCCTTTATTAGACTTTGACATGAAACGAACATGGCTATTTTAAAACTGCAGTTTTTTCTTTTCTTTTTTTTTTTGAAAATTTGAAATGCACCATTTTTATACTTGAAACGCACATTTTAAAGCTTTGAATTGGTCCACTAAATATGTGATTTAGGCTTGCTTCACCACCTAGATATTTTTTTGATTATTTTAAACCTGCTTGTGTGGATATGATTCATAAACAAAAAAATATTGGAAAAATAAGTTTGGGAAGTCTAGATCATAAATAAAATTCACCTTCATTCTAGAAGTGGTATCTCGAATAATAACGTATTACTTTCTGCTAACCCGATCAGCATGCAATTGTGCTATTTATGAGCCCAATGGCTTTTATACTCTGAATATCTAGGTGGATAACGAGCTGATGTGGGATACTCAAAATTATCTGGCTTACAAATGTCAAAATTTGCAATATGTAACATAATTACGTTATATAGCTTTGCAATTATTTTTTGACAGTGCTCGTCAATATTCTGCATTTTTAATAATTAGCAGAATCAAATATGAATTCCGACGTGAATATATTCCTCTTTCCTTATCGTTCAAAGCTTCAGATAAAGCATGGAAATGTCTCAGCATGGGGTAGACTCTTGGTTTATTTAGCTTCTTTATCTCTGTGTTGAAAAGTGGAGTGTGCGAGTCTGGAAAGCCAGGATAGAGTAGGTGACTCGATAGACAGCGGGAGCAATCACCATCATGGGCTGCTCTCTGAGGAACGCCATTGAAAGAGCAAGAGCTAATTAAACGGATTTGACTAATAACCTACAGGCGTTCACAAATATTCAGCATCAGCCGCTAGTCTCCAGAGGGATGGAGGGCAAGAATGTGGCGTATATGAGGATCACAGAAAGACTGATACGCGTGAGAAATCCACATTAGAGATGGTCCTCCTTATATCAGCGTTTTTCTGTTCGCTAATCTCTCGCAATCACACTGATGATGATTTCTGTGACTCATAATGTGGTGTGACAAATAATTGAGACGCTAATAGACAGAGTCACATGTGTTCAGCTCCTCAACATTGACTTTTTCTTCAGCCACCTTGAAAATTAGTTCAAACATGATTTAGATTTCAAAGGATTATCTTATTTATGGAATGTTTCAGTGTTTAACTGGTTTGCCTACCACCGATGCTACTTACAGATTCACGAGAAGCTCACATTATTGATGCTCGTAAAGATTAAGAGATCACCCACTTGACTTTGCATTAGATGTTAAATTGACACTGATATCTCCTCTGAAAGATTAGAAATAAAAACTTAATTGTAGTTAGTTGAGGTTCTAGAAACTTTAAACTTGGGAGGCCATGTCATGTTATATAAAGTCCTGCAGTTGACAACTTTCAAAACAAAACATGAAGATAGAACAAGTACATTTATACTATTAACTGATAATTTTCTTTGATCAGTAATCATAATTATCCATAGTGAGAAGAATAGAAAAATAGCCGATGAGCTGAAGGCCATTGTCAAGGAATCCTGGGCTTCAGTACCTCCTCAGCTGGGTGTGCTTTTATCAGTTTGCCATTTTGTTCAAGAGATTGTACGCTTTACTTGAGGCATAACAGCAGTTGGATGTGATAATGGAAGATCGAACACATGGCATCTTTTGCTGATTAACTCAGCTCTTTGCATGGATCATTGTCATCTTAAGGACAGGCATTTAGTTATTTAGTTTGTGCTGTCCAAGCATACAAGAGTTGACATAAACACCATGTACTGAAGTTAACGTGGCATTAAATCTCCTTCTGTTCAATTCTGCAGTGCTGTTTAATCTGAGGATGGATAATATGTATGAAGGGCTCATTTAAGGATATCAACATTTGAGAAAGTCCATAGTAATGATTGCTATTTATATAAAACTAAAGGTTTTAGCCGAGCTGAGAAAAACTTTAAACATGATATATGGTTTTTGCTTTAGTATATTTTAAATTAGGAAAATGAATCTCCCGTTGAAAAAATGTTGTACATTAATATTTTCAGTTGAACCATTTTAATGAGGAATTAAATCTGCATATGAATTATTTTAATTATTTCTGCATATTTTGCCTTATACGTAAACGTAAACAGCTTCAGCATTTCTATAGTGAAACTGTTTAGACATGGAAAAACCATTACTTAAATGTATATTTTTACTACTAACGTAATAGTATTCGACATTACCACCAAAAATGTTGCCTTAAGACCACCTTGTCCCTGTCAGGGAAGCACACAGACTGATGATCAGATGCTAAAATTAGAATTTATCCACACTTATTAAGATGCGATATAACAATGTTTCTTTATGGAACAAAAATAATGCTCAACACAATCAATGAGCTCCCTGGAAACCCTGGAAACCATGTTCTGGGGACAGAAAACAGACTCCCGACAATCCAGGTAACTTGCTCCCCAGGTACCAAGAAAGATCTGAATTACTGACTGAATTACTGAGATTTCGTCAAGTTAAATTTCAGTCATCATATGACTGAACTGAATCAGTTCGCTGGTTACCTGACTCTTCTTGAGTTCATGACGATGGTTACTTCAGTGCGGTTGTGTGCTGCAAAGTTAAGCAGGGAGGCTTGCACTGAAGAATACCAGAACGAATGAGATGAGGAAGGAACTTACAGGAACATGGTACTAGGAGAAAGATCTGAGAGTTGTCAACAATATGATGAAGAATTCCAAAGACGTTTCCATAGGAAGCAGAGATGACGGTCAGTGACAGCTTTGTGAAGGGAACAAGATTATTTAGTGCTCATGGTGTGTTCAAAACTTCGGTGATTGGCTGCAAGCGAGGCACTCGTTGACTGAATGGTTAGTGTCACCTGAGAGTGACTCCTCGAGCGCCTCACGTGACTCCCTGACAGTTCCTTTCCTAGTCAGCTGTTATTAACAACATTCAAATGCTTCAATGGGTTCTTACTGCACCTGCTGTCAACTCTGAGTAGGTGCAGAACATTTCTTCATGTGTTAATATTCTGCACATCCCTTATATAAATTCCCTTTTAGTAAAACAACTGTATTTTGTTGTGTATCTTGTTGGGTAAAATTATCATAAAGGTGTGGTAAAATCTTGAATGGTTGGCTTCTTAGTGAAGAGGTGCAGGAATCAGCTCTCCAGCCTAAATCTTATTCAACTCAACTCTTTAAAATAATCCTTGTGAAATAAGTCTGGTTGTGAAGTGAGTTTGGCCATGAGCGGTAACTTTGTGTGTTTCTCTTTTTGGATTGAGAATTTCTCTGCTAGATGCTATTTGGCCTCGACTCTAGACTAACCAACTGTTTGAGTGTTTTTATTGCTTACCTCTTAACCTTCCCAGGAAAACCCTACCGCCTGAAATGTTTGACTTCTAGAGTGTTGTATTTATTGATAAGGCCTTGTCTAGACAATGTGAATGTTTTTCTCTTTATGTGTTCAAAAACAAAATCTCATCCACATGAGTCTGTTTCACATCGAAAATGTGTTGTCAACTCTCAGAGGGCGGGATATAGTCATGAAGGCCAATCAGCTGCCTCCAAATGATAATTGACAACCCCCAGATGAGCCAAAATCCCAGATTGTACTACCACATGGCAAAGTACTTGTTTTTTTTTGTTTTTTTTTAGAAAATATTTAAAAAATGGACTTAATTACCACTTTCATCAGCTCTTTCAAAAATGAAAACTTATCAAAAACCCTTTTGCGAAAATTTATCTACATATATTTTCAAACTAACTGTGTACATGTGGACTTGGCCCTGGCAATATGCGGCAAACCTCTGGTGTGTAGTTCTAAAAGAAATCAATGTTTTGCTAGCGTTTGTGCCACGATTAATAGCAGACCTGCAGCACATCCTTTACGTTTTATCTGTTGGTTGGCTTTGCAGACAGAGCAGGGGAAGTTTTTTCTTTTGAAATGCATCAAATTGGTTTCCAGCTGCTCAGCCTTGGCACACATTTTGCATGCAACAGCAACAAGCAGCCAGCAGGCACAGTTGAGCATCTGTATGTGTGTGCGCAGGAAGGCTGAACTCTTGGGGAGAGAGAGGGTAACAGCCGCCAATGCTACACTATTTTCAAGACAATAGAGCAGCTGAGCATGAAAGATGCCACATGAAAAGCTTGGGGTGAGTAAACAAAGTCTCTAGAATGGTTATGCTAAGGTTGTCTGCTCTAAAGACGGGAAGCAAATCAAGATTGTATTCACTTCCAGTGGACAACTGCTTGAGTTGGCAGCTGACATTTTCACACTTTCTTTTAGGTGCTCGGGTTGAAAACCATTTATCTTATTGTATTAATGGTATTATTGCTTAAGCTATGTAACACACACATACGCACATGCACACTCACGCACACACATGCGCACACGCACACACACACTCGCACAGACAAACATCTTCTTATAGGCTTGCCTTAGTTGATGAAAATTTATAAAAGAATGTTATCGTAAGTTTAATTAGAGCAAAACACTTTCATTACTTTTAGAGCAATATTAATTACGATTACATTTTAATGTTACAACTAACCTGTTTTTTTTTATAGCTGACCCCAAGTCAATAAACGTATTATTTTTTTAATACTTTAAAAATTTAATTCAATGGCCAGCTTGTCTCAATCTCAAATTTCAACAAACATTCCTGTAGCGCACTGGTGCACTCAAAATAATAATAATAATTAGTAATGAAACTATATAACACAATTGTCAAGCGAAAAGTTCCACTGAAATGTTTTATTGTCAATTTTGTCTTTCAAAATTTGAGTAAACAAACTTTCTGTTATGCTCAATCATTATTTGATTTATTTTTTTGTTTGTTGTTGTTTTTTACAGTGTGCATGAACAGAGGACTATCACTACCACCCCCCACCCCCCACCCCCCTTGGAAATCCAGCCTACAATTTTGTGTTCCTCCTAGACGTTACAAAGTTTTTTGGCTGACATGCTTCGAGGGTTTTGTATACGGTGAGATTTAAATGCACCCTTGTGCTCAAAACATAAATAATACATGTAATCACTTTTTCATATGTTATCTATGTTATGTTTAGAAATCAGTTGTTCTATTTATTTTACTCATATACCATATTTGTGTAAAAAGCAAATCTCAGTGCTCCAAAAAAAATATTTATTGGATTTACTTAAAAACCTTGGTCAAGAGAATTCCATGTAGGCATAGATATAAATATTTAGTATAACTTATTCTATTTAAAGCTAAAAAAAGGTAAAATGCACATGTTAAAGTATGTTTGAGTAGCTAGATTTTTTTATTTTTATTTCTGTGAAATCTGACCTATTTTGCAGGATGAGGAACTGACATTTTTTAAATGCATTTCAAACTTTTAAATAGTAAAACTAGTGAACTCTTAATTTAACTTAATTTAACATGTTGTTTGATTGACTTTTAAATAAATGCATAGTTGTTTCTGGTGGTATGTTTCTGATGCTTTTATTTGAATATTTTATATAAATACAATCCTTTCTTTTTTAAGGAAATTTTTCAATTTGCTGCTCTCATTTGAAGAGCGTGTGGTGAATGATAAGTATTTAGGGTTAACAGTGTTTGATTATGTTGGTCTGTTTTGTTTGTTTTACTTGGCCAAATAAGGATTCACTTATAAATCCTGTGTTAAGTGAATACCACATAGATATTTAGTATTTACTATGAATCCTAATTATACAAAAATACAAAATATTTCAGGTACAATTGACATGCTATTTTTTAATAAATAGTTACATACTAGGTTTTTGTTCGAGTGCTTGTAATTTTTTTATTTAAATTTTTTTTTTTACATTTTTTAGTTAAATTTTTTTATTGTGGAAATACTACAGCCTAATGTTAGAATTACTTGCAAAGGTATGCCATGATGTGCGATGTAAAATTATTATATGCTTGTAATCATTCCAAAGCATAATTTGTTGTATTTACTAAATCATACCATGTATTTTTAACTATTAAATTTTGTGCTTTGAATAAAATAATTTATAGTAAAAATTACTTAAAATGCTTACATTGGTTAGTTGGGTGGAAGGTTTGTTAAAATCCCATATATATCACATAAAATGGAATTAAGGTCATTATATTTAACCATTTGAAAAATCCCACACTCACCTGTCAGTCATGCCAGTTTTGTAGAAATGAATCAGAACATGAATGGTCTGAGTAGCATCATTAACTTTCTTGGTCTCATTTGAGCACTTTAGGGAGAGATCATCCAAGATGGATGTTAAAATTAGCTCCAAAGTGGACCAATGATTAGTTTAGAGAAGTTACTAAAAGATGAAGAATTACCTTTCAGAAGGTTAGGTATTAGTGCTTCAATTAGCCCTTTATTTCTTTTGCTTCTGTTGGATAGCTGTCAGTGTAATTGATGTATTCGACCAACCCTGAAAAGAGCAGCATCTCCTTCATCTTTCATGCTGGGTCTGGGCCATGTGACGACTGTGGGCCCATGTCCAGAGTCAGTTGATGAATGGAGGTGCCAATGATCCATGGTTTAGTGCTTTGTCAAATTTCTGGATGAGACATCAAAAATTTGTATACATTTTCTCTACTACTACTATGCTACAGCCTCTATTGCCATGCGTTTCAGTTATAAAATGTATTTATTTTGTGCTGAAAGTAAAGTATTTATTTTACTTTCAAGTTTAACCCTAGTGTGGTGTTCTTATTATTGTTACTCAGGCATTTTATGTTTAAACACTTAAAAGATATTGACTTATATATATATTTAGAATTTAAACTATGTGTGGTGTTCTCATTATAGTTACTTTGGCAGGGTTGCATTTTGGGCCGTTTAATTAATACAATCATAGAACTTTATACTATGTATACACAGGGGGTATACACAGTGTGGGGTCATAAGAAATATGTACTGATATATGTTTTTCACAGAAAAAAGCCCAGTGAATCTCAGTTTAAAAACATAATTGCTTTTATTATTTTACAAAATTATTGATTTTATAAATTTAAAATGCATGATGTAAAGTTTTTAACCCCTTCCGACATTATTTTCTGGGTCTCAAAATAAAATGTCTTGTTTTCTTGTGAATCCAGGCTACTAACTATAAAGTTGTTATTGTTGTCCGTTTAAGTGAATATCAGATAAAATGGATGACATTTTTGGAAAATTAACATAGGTGTTACAAAAATATGGTGTCCATTTATATGGCTGCAGAATCTGAAGGGGTTAAATTTGTTAAAATATATTGCCGAAAAACTGCGGCCATTGTCATTCTAAAGGACAACAGGTTTGCTCTGAATATCTGATTTTTTTTGGTAGAAATCTGTGTTATTTGGGGAACAAATCCTTGTAAAAAATATTTTGGATTCATGTAACCTAGTGATTTTTTTATGGCCCAGACACCAAGAATCCCCACCAAGCAAAATGTTTTACTAACCATGTGTTTTTTATTATTATTAAATAATTGGCATAACTTTTTTTCACCTGTTTGTTGAAACATCTTAAGAGACTACACTGGATTTCTTTCAAAAATTTCTTTTTACTTTTAAAATGTAGTCCAAATGACTCATTAGATTGGTATATAAAGATATTTCAAAGCTCTATTATTGAGTTTTACTATACTAGTTTAACCACATCAGCCTGGACCTGAAGTTTAAGTGACACCTGTATTTTGTTGTCTTCTAGTTGGTGAAAGACGGTTAGTGGGCAAACACTCCCTTCAGGACTGCAGTAGGTCTCAGAGCTCATAGCTGACAGTCACCCTGTCAGTCAGTCAAGAAAGCCTGTCAACACGGTGACTTGAACCAAACTGAGCCATGTCTGAAAACTCAGTATCACAGTGGGGCAAACGTCCTTGTCCTTTTATTAAAAGGAATTTTACAATATGTTATATCTTGCACAACATCCTGTAGGTTTCCCTTCCCCTGATGCGAACGAATCTTGAACCATAAGTTTTAAACTTCTGGGCATCACTTGGCTTGTACTGTTTATGCTTAAGGCTTGAATTTTTACTTGGAGAAGGGGTTGCTGAAAATCACACAGGCCATGAGCAGGTCATGTTATATTTATTCAGTTATTTGGAATGAGCCTTTTGAATCTGCATAAATGTTTTTTTTTATTGTTGAGATGTTGGCTAATTTAGCCATTTATGCAGAAATCCTAAAACCGGTCAGCACACCAGAATAGTGTTTAGCACACCTCTTTCTCTTGAGAGAACGCTTCTCTGAGCATAATTTGTTCATGAACATTCATATCAGTTTCAGATGACGTTGCATGTACACAGAATAGCGTGTGTGACTAGGCTAAGCATATCCTGCAATGTACAGACAACCATTTAATTACCAACATCTAACTGAACTTACTCTTTTTTAGCTTTTATTAGGTGTTTATTTTTTTTGCCTGATTAGTATAATATGATGTAAATATTTAAAAAGTAAATATTAAAAATTTAATTTTATCACAACAAGCAAAGCAGTTATGTAGTCTTTGCGACATTTTTTACCCACTAATGTTACATTATGCAGCTGCAGTTGACAAAAATGTTGTTTATGTGTTGTGTGGGGACTTGCACAGAGAGGCTCAGGGCTTACATTTGCTCACAAATTTTGGGATCAAAACTCTGTATTATAAAATTGTTTTAAATATGCTATTGTACCAATACAATGTATATATTAGCATAATTATAAAATGTGAATACAATCATTTCTATTATAAAATAATTCAATAATATTATTCTTAATAGTGATACTAAAGGGGAAATTTCCTCAAGCACCCTCTGTACCCCCCACCCCCCTTTAATATACCTCTCCAACAGATAATCCCTAGCAGGTGCTTCATTCATGACTTACAAGGGTGCTAAATAATATGAATGAAGGTGTAATCTAGCAATTTATTGTTTGATATCATAAGGGCCAGGACAGAGCCTTGTTAAACCAGTGGTTTCCAGTTTTATTCACCAACACTCCCTCAGAAAACATTCAGTGCTCCAAATACCACCGTAAGGTCCAACATTAAAATACATGACTACAGTATAGCCACAGCGTATACGGCTTAGCTACAGTTATGTACAGTTCAAATAAGAGGCAATATTATTGCTAATTAAAATATTGATTCAGTTTAACAGCTTTAAACACTGTACAGTCTGAACATTAATATGTACTGTTTTAAATGAAAACAAAAAAACTATAAAGATGGATGGTTCAATATTGGTTGTTTTAATCAGCAAAATTTTAGGCTATTAGCCTAAAAGAACTGTATTCTCTATGACACATTGTTGGAAAGCAGCACCAAGCTCAAATGCTTTTTTTCACACATAATACATGGCATCTCTTTGGCTAAGGTAAACAGTTTTTTCCCCAATTGCGTGGGGCTTTAACCCACATTTATCCAAAAACTTTCACAATATGAAGCTTATTGTTTCATTTAATTTCTTCGACTCTTTGCTCTTGCATTCACGATCCTTCTGTGAACTGCACATTAGAGCAATTCAGATGCAGTTCCACATACCTTGCAGCAGCACAAGGTTCACATGATAACACACTGGTATTTCTTTCTTAGTGGGGTATAGTGTACCACTAAGGGGCATCTGCGTACCACCAAACCACAGTTTGGGAACCACTGTTCTAAACCAAGCAAGAGGATCTTTAGTAAAGCCAATCGAGAAGAATTAAAGAGAGAAACGCATCTTTGTTGATCAAGCAAACACAGGTTTGGCACTTGCAATCCATTCTAAAATAATGAAAGGCTAACGTTGAATGACCCCTGCACATAAAAAGAGACTGAATCTTTGTGTGTTGCATGTTGCTGGTCAATCAGCTGCTAGTGAGTGATCCTGTTTCTGGTTGCTATGCGATGGAGTTCACATTGAGACAGGAAGTCACACTTGAAAAAACAATTCTCTTTTATATTAAACCTCGACTTTTGTCTCTAATCCTGGCCTACACAAACTATTACTTTACTGAAGTGAATTGTATTTTGTAGTATCACTTTCAGACTCAAAAACCTACTGTAGTGTGACCTTACAATTTACAGTCTGCACTACTACAACAGACTGGTTTTATTCTACCTCAGTTTAATGTTATAAGTGACCCCGAGGAACAAATTCCTTGAGATGTCACACATTTCAATTTCCAATTACGTGCTCTATGTTCATGGTTAGATGAACCATCTAATCAACTGTTCAGATATTCAGGTACTCCATTGCTGACGGCACATGATTAGAATATAAGAGCATCAATTACTGAGATTCAGTTTGACATGCCCTTAAAATCTCTTTTTAACAATCTGACATACCAGGAACTGTGCCCTTCAGAAGTAATTAAGCTTTGCGAACAGAGGGGTCAGAGAATAAAGCTATTTTTCTTAAACTGAGCCCATGATTCAGATTTACTGAATGATAATGCTCTTATTATTTGATTAAACTTTTGACAGTCACCCAGCGTTTCATTATGTGTTTATGCTTTTGAGCTGAAAACCCTCTTTCAGCAGCACAATGCTGAAACAACTCTGCCCCCTTGTGATGTGCAAAATAAAAAGACCTCAAATGTGCTTAATCATTCCACAACCAAGACTTGACGTTGTTAAAAATCTGATTGTATGTGGAATTGTTACATGGATGTTGGAGTCAAAAAATAAAAATAGAAAATGTGCAAAAAATCATATTATCTTAAACAATGAAATCTTCTCAAATAAGACAAATAATTAAATTAAAAAATCATTAAATGTTTGTGTTTACAGCCTTTGGATATTTTTTCCAAAAATGTCCTGCCTTTAACAAGACTTTAGCACTGGGTGCTGAATTGCAGCATTAAAGGAACATCATGTTATGGTGCATCAAACCTCTCTTAGCAGTGGTCAGAATTGAGCAAGTTCCCTATCTCAGAACAGAGCTTTTAAATCCCTGCCTTGGGGTCCTCTCTCTGAGACGATTCGTCTGAGTAGAAGAGACACATGGAGCACATCCAAGAGATTCAGCAGAGAGTGTGTGGCACTGCAGTCTGAGTCTCTGTGAGCTGAATCCAGAAGTGCTTCCTTCAAAGCTTGACAGACTTCAGGGCATCTGCTGCTGAAGTTCTTTCTCTGGAACATCTCTATGCTGGAAATCTTTGACTGGCATACTGTTATTCTTTCTTCAGTAGGATTTTCTCAGAAGTACCATATAGACATTACCTTCAAAATACTTGACAGTCTGAGATTAAACATTTAACCTTTGTACTTAACATTTAAGTAATGACCGAGCATGGCCCCCATACTTTGACTATACTACATACTTATAATGACAAGTATTATCATTACCTGTTCTATTCTTATTTAGGTGCAATTGTATGAGTTATGTGATTTGTACATTCAACAATAGTGTAGTTTCCAGCATGATCACATTATACATTGGCATTTAGTTTGGAGCCAAGGATCGTTAAGAATGCTGTATTGCATTTTGGGGTTTGTTACTGTCCAATATTCATTGAAAACAGGACTAGTAATAATAATAATGCCTTCAATTTATAAACGCTTTTCAAGACACTCACAGACGCTTTTACAATTATCAGAGCATTACGTATTCACTCCACATTCACACTCTGGTGGTGAATAGCTACCTTGGTAGCCCTCAGCTGCCCTTGGGCAGTCTGACAGGACGTGGCTGCCATTTCACAGCTATGGCCTCCTGCCCACCACCAAACACCCCTCACCAGTCACACACATCCATAACTCCACAACTCCACTGACTCACAGTAAATATAAATGTTTGATATGATAAGTTGGTTTGAACAATTTGTGAACCAAATTATAAAGTCAAGAGAAAATAAGCAAGGAACATACTCAGGGATTTAAACAACAATAAAATAAATTAAAGACAAGCAACAAGAAATAAATAAAAGAAATTAACTTCCCTAATATCTCAAGTCAGAAAAGAACCAGAATAACAACAAAGACCACTCCATAATAAAAAAGACCGTTGCTTTACCTTATACAAAATTGTTTATTTGGTAAAGTTAATCAATCTAACAACAAAACTAATTAAAACAACAAAGAGCTCTCGACTTATCTGTCGCTAGAAGAGTGAGTTCCCCAATCTTTTGAAAGTCAGCCCCTTTTTTACAAGCCTGAGCCATAAATAAGCCAGAAGAGGCCAACCACACAGTAAACCCTGAAAATAAACTCTACAATTACTTCTGAAAAGTTATGCAGATTTCCCCAATCTCGTAACAGGGTTATGTACTAAATAAAGTATAAATTTAGTATAAAGTATAAATTTAAAGATAAAGTCTAAATTCTTGCCGTTTTCAGATAAAAATGTAATTATGCCCTCAGTCCTCTTTACCTTTATGCCCCTTTATCTTCTATGTTTAGTTATTAATGGTGCATCTTTGAAACAAACTTCCCATCTTTTAATTGATGTCTTAAAATGAAGAAGCACAATCCATTATGGAACCATAACTTGGCAAAGTCTCTCATTCTGATGACACAATTGATATGATAGCACCAGTTGTTTGGATATATATTTATGACCTTGAGTAAAAGTGGGCCAGTTTCTGGAGTTGTTAATGAAGGCGAAATAAAATTATTTGGAGCAGACAGATTTATAAGCCTTCCTAATCATTATTCCATACAGGAAGCAGACCATCAGTGTGGTAGCTCTTTATCTATAAAGAAGGAGGCAAGAAGAATTCCACATCATTGCAATCTAACGATGTTGTTTTTAATGCGGAGCAATTTATTAGTATAATGCTTCATTAGAGGCGATGGACTAAGTTTGTCAAAGATCACAAATCTATTCTTTCACATAGTGCATTTAAAATAAGAGAGGTCTATGTCAGTGAATATTCTTTTATTTGATCTTTTTTTCAACAGAATTATGCCGTTATCATAATCATGTTTAAGCCTTTGCTCTAAATAAATCACCAACTGCAGTAAGCAATTCTTATTTTTGTTCCACTTAAATTGACTCAATTCGTGCCTAAAGCCCATAAACCAAAAAGGGTAAAAGGTGTTCGGATAAAGAATTTTACGGCATATAGTTGTGAAAAGAGCTGAAGATCTTTCCCCAAATCTGACAGGGCCCATCTGGACCCAACAAATCGGATAGGTTTCAGACTTAAATTATATAATTGTTCACAGATTCAGACTTGTCTCAGGTTTTGGCAGACTTTTTTTTTATTGGTCAAGACCTGACCAGATCGATAATAAAAATGACAGCTACTACTGTAAATCCAGAGAAGTTTAACCAATCAAACCACAGCTTTAGGTTTCTTAAAGTGTTTCCAACTTTCCGTACCAACCTCATCTGACATTTAGCTAGCGTTCCAGTGGTGTGATGTCTGAGGACCAGTGGCATGCTGACTAGGCACAGGCTTCGTTGTGCAAGGTCATGTGATATGCTTAGATTGCTACAAGAGACACAAAAATGGAAGATGAGGAGGTGAAACAGATGAGGGAAGTTCAATTATTATTTTCTTTGACTTTCAAGTGACCTATGCTTATTGCCTTTCTTAGTCATTAATAAATTGAGTTAGAATTTGTATAAATAACTAATACTTGTATGCATGTATTTATTTGATTAATGTATGTGGTTTGGATTAGATTAGGGCTCATAAATAAGGCAATAAACTAAATTTGGTTCGGGTGAGGCAACATTTTCTTGAACTTTAGACCCAATTACAACTCTTGTTCTGAACCCTGTATGAAGTGTGCTATGCAACGTGCTTTATGTTTTAGTCTTGCATTTTATGTATGGGTAAAGTCTGTAGAAAATTTGTTCCGCATGCTAATTGCAAACCATACACATTATAGATTGTCCTAATTCTATAATGACACATTTTAAGAACAATTTGTTATAGCAGTTAAGATGATTGTTAATTTGAAATATTTATTGTCCGCACACATTAAAAACAATCTTTTGCCTCACAAGAGAAGACTAACAAACAAAACAATACATAAAACAGTCAATCAATCAATAGACTTCCAATTTTATGGAAAAATGTACATTAAAACAGTAAAAAAAAAAAACATAATAATATAAAGCATTGGTTTTTAAAAAACAAAGGTCCACTTTTGTACTTTGTATATATTTTTAGACTATTGTTTTTTTCTGTGTGTGTGAATTGTTCAAATTTGACAAAATTTAAAAAGTGCTGTTATGCTCTTTATGTTCTACTTTTAAGAGTAAACAGAGACTTGTTTTCCTGGAAGATTTCACTCTGCAGATGTGTTTGCAGAAACTGATTATAAAACTAACTCTAAAGTTCCCAAACAGCCACCAGAGGGCCTCCCATCATCAACTTCAGCAGTTTAACCAAAGTTAAATGAAATTATTATTTTTTTGGTTCAGAGGAATTAAACCCATTTTGTGGTGATGAATGTAAACATTTGTTAGAATGAAAATGTTACTTGATCAAATAAAATATGTAAGACTGTTATAATCAATTAAAAACAAAAGAGGACATGCAGCTACTTTTTCAACTTGTAATTAATTAGATTTCTATAAAACTCTCTTCAAAATGTTTCAAAAATGGTTTACATTTCAAATAGAGTTTAATTATGGATACTTAAAATTTGGGAATTAAAGTTTAGTTTAAGTTATTGGCCACAAAGTTCTGTGCTTCTTCAAAGCTTTTAAAAACATTTGCTGAAAAAAAAAATACATAAAATAAACAGGCTGTAGTGTGTGTAGTGTAGTGAAATGTGTAAACCTATAGTCTTTATTAATTATAGGAATAAGTAATCTTCATCTAAAATACACTATTGTGGATTCTATCAATATTACTTCCCTTACTCGATCATGTTCATGTTTCTGAATAATGGCTCAACAGACATTTTATCATCATGTTTATATATTGAATGATACAGTGCAAATTGGTTCATAGCAGCTTAACAGACTACAATCAATTTGGAACAAAAAGCTGCCAGTAAGTTTACTCGGTTAATAATGTTTTACTCTGTCTTAATCAATTAGAGATTGCACAACTCTGAGAGACTGGTCGCATTTCTTTGAATTTTCTGAAAATGTCAGAGAACTCAAATTTCCCATAAAACATAAAAGGTCAAAACCTCTGCTTTGTTGCACAAAAAGGCTTGACAGGCATATTTATTTTATTTTTAAAAAGCTTTCTTGACCTTTTTGTTTTAATGCCATGTTTAAATGTAAAATTGCAATATTAATTTATTTATGACAAATTAGCATTTAAAAATGTCTAACATGTTTTTCAAATGTCTGATAATTTTATCATGATTCTGATACCTGGTGTCAGTATCTGGTAGATTGCAGGGAAAGAAGCCTGTGCCCTTTTACTGGTGAGTTCCATTGGCTTCCTTTTGCTTGACATTTTTGCCAGGCGTGCTTGTTTACCCTTACTGCCAAATTAATTCTTCTCAACTAAAAAAAGGTTCACTCCACTTAAAATTTGTATTACAGTAAATGCATTTCTTTTTACTTTTTTTTATGTCTGTTAGGTGCTATTAATAGTAGAAGAAGAAATTGAGTTTCAATTTCTAGAGGAACATCAAACTAAAAGTGATTTCAACAACTCTGCAAACCTATAAATGTTCTAGTTTAAACATTTTACATACTGATTTATGATTATGAAAATGTTATACATACTGGGTTCAAAATTCCAAAATGATAGATTTCAGAGTATAAAATGTTTTTGGCCTTAATGTCACAATGATCAATCTGTAAAATAGTAAGTTATATTGAGATTTATTCTATTGCGGGATATACTGTAGGAGAATGTATCCACATTTTGAGTTTGTTTATGTATTTGGATGAACTTGCCTCTGGGGAAACCTGTAATAAATCAATGTTTATAAACATTACTTAGCACACTACTTGTACGGTCTGATAAATGCACAGAATGTACTTGCCCTTGCCCAAGGATTGCTTAATGGTACCCGCCGCTGTCTTGTATTATAAAATTTCAAAAAAGGGGTGAAGAAAATTAATTATTCAACATAGATCTATTTCCTTAGGTACATGATATGAAATATGAAAACCGCCACAGTTCCCCACACCATTGCATAATTTACATGATTTACAATAAATAATGGCTTAAATATAAACACAATTAATCTATTAATATATTCATTATGCCCTTTATTGAAACTAGTTGTGTTTTGTCTCAGCACATTTCAGTCAGCGATAGTTTTAGTTTTGTTTGTGATCAACAAAGTTGACTTTTTCCAAGGGTGAGTCAAAAATCATTTTTTTACAGAACGAGTGGAAGTGGTTTGTCTCCAGAAGTCTATGACATGAGTACTTGACAGTCATACCTCACCTGGATGATGACAGTAGCACCCACACTCATACTGGAAGCTTACAGCTGCTATCGCATTGCAAACCTCAGGATAGGTTCCCCACAACCCACTGTACGTTCCCATCAGTGGGGATAACATATGCTTTTCAATCAAAGCAGGTGACTTTACGGTCTGCTTGAGGGCTGAGAGTCAAACATCATCTTCAGGGACATTTATCCGGAGAGGCCAGGCTTAAATTAGCTTAAATCAGAGTAGTCATGGGGTCATCTTAGTCATCTTTTTGCTTTATTTTGACCTCATGACCTGTTCAAAGATCAGCCATTGCTCAGTGGAGCTATACATGCTAGCTCTCTTTTATACACAAAAAATAGCTGTGTTAACTAGTAAAGTAGTATGCGAAGATGAATCCAGAGGAATAATTTATTGTTTGAGGTTATCTCGGATCTCAGATACAAGGGGCCAAAAAAATTTCCTGCAGGGTGAAAGGATGCTGCCTTAGATATAAATTGAGGAACTACTTCACTCAGGAAGAGACGGTAGTAGAGCCACTGCTCCCCCACATCGAGAGGAGCCAGTTGAGGTGGCTCAGAGATTTGTTCTGGATGACTCCTGAACGTCTCCCTAGGTTAAACCCAGGACTCAATGGAAAGATTATTTCTCCACCTTGTCCTGTGAATGTCTCAATATCCCCCGGGACAGCTGGAAGAAGTGTCTTCTTCTTCTTCTTTCGGCTGTTCCCAGTTTAGGGGTCGCCACAGCAAATCATCTGTTTCCACCTAACTCTGGCCTCTGTATCCTCTACTCTTGCACCAATTACCTTCATGTCCTCCTTCAGCACAGCCATATAACTTGTCTTTGGCCTTCCTCTTGCCCTCTTGCCTGGCAGCTCCATCTCCAACATCCTTCTACCAATATAACTACTATCCCTTCTCTGCACATGTCCAAACCATCTCAATCTGGCTTCTCTGACTTTGTCTCCAAAACAACCAACCTGAGCTGTTCCTCTGATGTGCTCGTTCCTAATTTTGTCCATCCTTGTCACTCCTAAACTGAACCTCAACATCCTCATCTCTGCTACTTCCATCTCTGCCTCGTGTCTCTTCCTCACTGCTACAGTCTCTAAACCCATACATCATAGCTGGTCTCACTACTGTTCTGTACACCTTTCCTTTGATTCTTGCTGACACTCTTCTGTCACACAACACCCCTGACACTTTTCTCCACCCACTCCAACCTCCCTGCACTCGCCTCTTCACCTCTTTTCCACACTCCTCATCGCACTGGACTGTTGACACAAAATACCTAAACTCCTCCACCTTCTTGACCTCAGCCCCTTGTAACCTCACTGTTCTACTTCCCTCCCTCTCGTTCAAACACATGTATTCTGTCTTACTACGACTGACTTTCATTCCTCTTCTTTCTAGAGCAGACCCACCTTTCCAGGTGTCCCTCCACCTGCTCTCTACTCTCACTACAGATTACAATGTCATCTGCAAACATCATTGTCCATGGAGATTCCTGTCTGACCTCATCTGTCAACCTGTCCATCACCATAGCAAACAAGAAGGGACTCAAAGCCGATCCTTGATGTAGCCCCACCTCCACCTTGAACTCCTCCGTCTGACTTGCAGCACATCTCACTGTTGTCATACTCCTCTCATACATATCCTGAACTACTCTGACGTAGTTCTCTGCCACTCCTGACATCCTCATACAGGACCATAGCTCCTCTCTCGGCACCCTGTCATACGCTTTCTCTAAACCCACAAAGACGCAATGCAGCTCCTGTGTATTCCCTTGAAAAATCACCACTACCCAAAACTTATTATGCAGCTTGTTTTTTTTATTTTATTTATTATACTTTCAATATAAAAATGGTTTCTTGTTCACATGTTAATGTTAACATCATGGACATGCACAGAATATCAAGGTGAGGCCCATTTAGGGAATATGTGCCATTGCACATTAGTCATTGCCTTTTATATTCAAAGATTGCCAGCTCCCAAGGGCCCTTGTGTGATCTGGACAATTGCATACGTTGTCTGTTGACTTGTGACACCTCTGCAAATTATCAGATAAATCAGACAAAAGTCATTGTTCAACTTAGAACTACAAAAACATCTGTTAGACATTTTGAATAAAAAATAAAAACGGATTTGACTGGATTTGTTTGTTCCATTGGCTTCCTTCTGCCAATGTTGTCTTCATCCTGTTATTTTTGCCTGTAATCAGTTGAATAAAGAACCCATAAGGTATGATATTTTTGAATGCCATCTTCTTCCCACAGTCAAAACGACCAATCTGCCTCTTCTTAAAGCGTTGTTTTTTATTTTACTTTATTTTATAATTTTTCCTGTGAGCTAACAAAGGTTTACAGCAGATTTTTGAAGGTAGTATTTTTCATCTTTGTGTCTAGTGTTATTGTTGGTTTTACTCAGAGAGGAGTGGGAAGAGGCTTCTGGGAAAAACCTCTTGATCAGTAAGGAGCAAGAGAAACCGCCTGTCTACTCGGGGACAAATATTGGCACTGCTTAATGAAAAAAGAAAAGAAAACATTATCTTATTTTTTCCATGTTACATTATATTTTCACTATTTTAGTGATCTAGATTTGAAACTTATTATTTATATCTGATACCATTTGTTGTATCTACTGTGTTGGTTTTGGGTATATGATAGAAAACATACATTTAACATCAAGTTGGGCAGGTTTACATTTGATTATAGAAAAATGTAGGATTCATTGAATAACAATTTTTTTATAAAAAGGATGAAGGTCATTTAAGATGACTGATGAAAACTCTGGGATATAAGGAGAATCCACAAGACAGATATTATTTGTGTGCTCAGCTGGAGGATGTGGAAGACCAATAGTGCCATCTAGTAGTTACGAAAGGACACAAATCTGTGTGCAAACAACACTGTGTACAGTACCCAAGTGCACATCACTGAACAGCAAGAATTCTGACAAGCACAATGCCATGGTTGTGTATTCAAAACTGTTTGTTCACCATATTTCATAAGAAAATCATGAGAAAAAGTGATTAAGGCTCTGAAAAAGAAAATTACCTAGTTGGCAAACTCCTTTATTAGACTTTAAAGAATTTTCACATTTTCACTATTTTGCTATTGTTTTTATATATACTAGGGTTTCTGTTGGGTTTCTGAAGGTTTTAAAAAATCTAAAGTTCCCTGTTCTAGGTCTGTATTATTTTTCTTATTTTGCTGTTGCTTGGGGTTGTGAACATGTTTCTAATTGCTAAAAAAAATGGTAATGGCTGTCATAGTCTGAGAAAGCTTGCATAAACATTCTAAAACTTCATTGTTAGTGTTGCCAGAGTTTGAGAAAATATTTGTACATACTCAAAAATATAAAAATTACATTTGGAAGTACCATAGTTTGAGAAAAATATGGAAATGTGTTTTTTTTTCCATTTTGTAAAAAACATGGTTAGGGTTGCCAGAGTTGCATTCAGATTATTTATTTGAAGCAAACTGTTTACTATGCAAAAAAGTTATTAATGTTTTGTTTACCTTATGATATAGGTCTTAAATTGATTCCTAACAGCCTTAAAAAGCCTTAAATCTGACCTTATGAAACCTGATATAAATATATTCAGAGAGGAGCATCAGTATTTGGGAACTCGAGTTTAAACAGCAAAGCTAACATTAACAAAAATCACATCACTATTAAACCTGTCCAGATCTAAACTGGAACACGTTTTTTTTTTTTGAGGCCGTCATTAGGCAGTGGAGGGCTTCTTATGAGGAGGATTGAGGTAAGCCACATTATTTATTCATAAGCAGTAAATATCTTTTCTCCTGTGAAAGACCTCGGGTTGTTTCTTTCCAGACCTGGGTTTGAAGAGGTTTCCTGTTTAAAAGTACTGCAGTGGCTGTGACAGAAACCAAAGTGCACTCAGTGCAGACTCGCAAACCTTCTCGTCTCAAACTTCTCTGGTCCATCCTCGGTGCAGAAATCCAGCACTACCACACCACATGTAAGCTCATCTCAGCGTGGGACTGTAGGTGTCTGAAACTCATACCGAGCTGAGGTTTCTCCTCTGGTTCTTTCTGTGTGCAAAGAGCAGGGTGTGGTGACACTATTATTTTCTGATTCTGCACTGGCACGTGATAAATATGCCACAATCCTGACTTTGGTTGACTATACAGAAATTATTTGCATAAACTCTAATCCTGAATTTGCTTAAAAGCTCTACAACACCACAGTAAAATCTGAGTTTATTTGGTCCTTCTCTATTAACTTATTAGAGTTAAATTAACACTTAGGTCCTCAAGTAGTAGCTTAAAAATCTTTTTTATAGAGGAACATAAAAAATGAGGTGTGAATTTTATAGTTAAATACAAATATTTTTTACAATGTGCTTCAAAGGTTTCAGAAAATTGCTACTAAATAATATATATTTTAACTTTGTTTGTGATTTGTTCTTTTTTAGACTGTATTTGGTCCTACTTTAAACACTTTGAAGTTATTTACACAGTCTGCACTTGTGTATAGGCATATAAAAGAACCAGACTGAAATATATTTTAAATGATATAAATCATCTAACCTTTTTCATCCCTCTTTAAAAAAAAACAAAAAACAAAATGTTTAGATACAAGTCAGAATGTTAACCAATTGTCCTATTTACAGTACTCTTAATAACATTTCATTGAAATGAAAGTTACAAAAACAGCTTTTAGTGAATAAAAATACATTTAGTATTCCCAAAGGAACATATTCCAAAAGGACATTGCTCCCTAGTATCAAAAAAGGTGTAAGAAATACTGTGTGTATTTTGTAAATGTTGTAAATGTTTATTTAAGTGAAGAGATCTGTCTTACGTTGCAACTTCATTCTTGAGCAGTGAAAAGTCTACCTACTAAAATTAAACGCAACCACATTATTGTGATTTTTATTTATTTAAGAAAAAGTATTTAACATGGTAAAGCTTGACCTGAAGTCAACTCCTGATAGGCGCTTCGAAACGGCTTGACCCTTTATCATCATGTGGGGTTAAGCCACACAAAGTAACACACACACACGCACACGCACGCACCCACGCACACACGCGCACACACACACATGCACACACCCCCACAAACGCACGCACGCATGCACACACACACACACACACACACACATGCACACACTTTTTTTTACACTGTGATGACCGTTTATTCTAAATTAAAATTCAGTCATCATTTATTAATGCTTTAATGTTAATCTCCAATGTTCTATAGAATAAATTATTTGAACTGATTGCACTGATAGTGCTTTATGCCATTTTATTTATTATTTGAGCTTTTATAGTCTGTGATATTAAACCAGAGGCTTAAAGAAGCTAAACCAGAGGTGACCTTCTCCTTGCTACACTGTCGAGACATTCTCCATTGTTCTTGGATATGTCGCTTTTTAAACTGAAAATGATTGTGCAGCTTTACTCATCAGGAGACTAGAATTTGTCTGCAGTTGTCCCTCTGTAATTACGAGTGTTACGGTCTAAATGTCTACAAAGTGATAGATAATAGGAATATTAATTGATGCATTTTTTTCAGAAACAAAATGTTTTTGTTTAAACACAGAAGTTCCCAATTCTACCTTCTTTTAGCATATTCTGAAGTCAAATAATTTGTGTGATGGCCAACATTTTCCTCTGCCTGTTGGGTATAGAGCATTGTGGGTTTGTTGTGTAGAAAACCTGAAAAAAATTAAGCATTTTTCAAGAATTTAGCTATTTTAGGTATGTCTTTATTTTTAAAGTACAGAGTCGCATTGCTAGTGATAGAAGATTTATATAAATTTAGTAAGCTGAAAGCATTCTGTATTGTATACATGAAACATGGGAGAGATCAATTAACAATGGATTACAGCCAATCAGCACGCAGCACACAATGTGCTGTTAAAGAAAACAAAAAACTTGCACACCAAAAATTATACAAAGCTGGAAGACCACAAAAGGTGAAAGATGTTGACAGGTGAATAATATTTCATATAACAAAAAACTAAACAGCACAAATGATAACTTTAAAAGCAAACGCTAACAAGGTGATCACAACATATAGCTTTTACACATTTTATTATATTTATTGAGTGGGTGGTGATATAGCTGTACTAATATATGTGTTGCTTTATATAACTTAAATATACTCAAACATTTAACTTCATCACCATATGCATTTTTAATGTTATGCAAGTCAACAGGATCTAGGCATTATTGTGCACATTAAAAATGACAGGAATCACTTGAGTACAATCATATTGAGTTTGGTACTGAAGCTTCATTTTAAATCTTGCGTGCTGGCCCAGCTCAAGTGGAGATCATTACAGAGTGACTGAAACCTATCAGAGGAGTTAGGCTCAGAGTAAAGTAACAAACTGATAAAAGAGAGAGGGAGAAGGGGGCGTCTAACGGTTTCCCCTCAGCTTCAGACACTGATCTCTCTCTAGGATGGAAAGTTCAACAGCAGCTTCAGAAGCTGATCGTTATCTGAGGAGACTTCGACAAAGCACAAGCTAATACTAAACAAACAATCAGCTCTCAGAAGTGCACAGCTTAATAGCTTTTAACATGACCTCATTAAATCCCTCAAGGTTAATCACTCTCTGATGGTTTCCCATGTATGAGAAATGAGTGGAACCTAAAAGTTATATAAATAGTTATGTGCAGCTGCATATTCAAAAAACGGTTTCATGGCATAAACACAATAAAGAAAACGTGGACAGAAATAAACTTGATGGAACAGGGAAAGAGCGTCAAAGTCATGGAGGCCATTCATAAAATGTGTTTTCCTTCTTGTTATCACAACTTTTTATCACAAATTTTCTTGTGATAATGTCATTGATTTTCTATATCCCTTTCAACTCAATACTAATTTTCAACACAATATGAACAATGAAACAGAATTATCAAAAGTATGTTGATCACATAATGACTGTAAATGACAAATTGGAATTGAGATTATATGAGGAATTTACGAATTTCAGAAGATCGCTTCACAAGGTTTATTTCTCGAAAAAAAAAACTGTTTTGGTAATGTTTTAGTTGCATTTAAAGTAAATGTGAGCATTGCCATTGTCTAAAGCACTAATCACGCATTTCCTGCAGGCATTTCCTGTGTGTGTCCTGAGTCTGTTCATTTTTATGGTCAGGTTTGGGGGTGCGGATCCTATGTATGTACAGGATAGCTTTTTGTGTCTGTGTTTATTTAATAAAAGAAAACTTAACAAAGCGTCATCATTTTATTTAGTTAACTGGTTGAGAAAGACTCATCTCTTCATGCTGTGTGAACAACTCCACTGTGAATAGAGACTGCATAACATTCGCGGCATCTTTTCCAGATAGTTAGTCGCTTTAAAATACATCATAAAATAGAAGACAAAATACCGAAGAGTCTTGGTCTGAGATATAGACACGATCTCAGAGACACACTTTTCTCTATTGTACTTTACAATGTCTTTTGTATTTTTAACTTTATAGAACTGCCAATAGAACTTAAGCAAAACGTAAACTTCAATGGATGTTAATATGAGGTAATCATTGAAGTTTATATAGAAACTATTTTTATGTATTATGTATTTAAGCAATTTTTTACACATTTGTAACTTTACATACAATAACACAAAATACTACTCAATACATACCTATGTTATAATGTTATACAAAACTTTTTTTCAACAACCAATAATTCAATCAGATAATGAGTGCTGTTTAAATAGCTAAGCTGTTTATGCACAAAAAGTTTGAGTCAGCATTGTAATGCATTTTAAAATGCAATTCTTCAACTTGCCGTAGTACTGGCAAAGTAAATATGTGAACGGAGCACCTACATGACTAATGTTGTACTTATCTCTCTCACTGAAACACCTCATTGACCTTCCATTGCAAATCCTAATAATTGCACTGAGTCACTCTCCAAATATGATAAATCATAATTTACAAGAACATTAACGAGTTCTCTTAGGAACAAGAGTAACTTGAATTTGTTATTAGTTGTTGTTTTTTTATTTAGTAAAGGCTATTTTTAAAACAGATTCTAACCTGCAGTGCGGCTACATTTTCAGTTCTGACAAAATTCCAAGTGGGTTAGTGGTGTAGTTTTCTATCTTACCAATAGAGGGCGCCCAGAAGAAATTTAAAAAGCTAGTGTTATCCATTTTTTGTTACTTTTCATAAACATCAGTTTACTTGTATTTAGTATTACTTCGTCATTTTTACATCTCGTAAAGATGTATGAAAAATAATTATATACAGATACTTAAAAACAGAATGTCCAAATGCTTATTGTAGCCAGGATACTATAAGATCTAAGAAACGGTACGTTAAAATACGTACTTTACAAAACCAATCATGAATTCATATTTCAGTTTTTTTAAAAGATTGTTACTTATTAGAAGAATATTCGATTCCGTTATCTTCACATGCGTGTAATATAAACTTACCTAAACGCACTGACGCTTGAGATCATGCTGACGATAGGCTTGTAATCGATTACCGAGTGTCCCTGATTGATCGGTTTCTCTGCGTCAGCCGGTCTCCGCTGCGCTGTCCGTCCTGAAGATGGAGGAAGCAGGGAAAGAGAAGCAGTGTTCGACCGTCCAGCGCACTGCGGAGGGTACACTCAGTGGTTACACCTTGCAGAAACTTCAGAGTTAGTGAGATGGAAGTCTGTCACCTCACCTGCTGCTAAAGGTAGGCTGAAAGGTTCGGTTTGAATGTTAGGACACACACCAGTTGTTTGGCTCGGCTATATTGTGTATAATTCACTCCATCACTCCAGGTTCAGGTGAGAAAATGGAGATATTTTGGAACCCTAATTAAAGTGTATGCAGAGTATCTCTTGACAGAAGCAAAATGTTTATCTTGACGTTGTTTTTTTTTCATAATCAATAGTCTATAACTCTTCAGAAACACTTAAAACCAACGTGTAATATCTGAAAACGTGCATTCAATAAATCGAGAATACCTAATTAGGCTCAGGTGCTTCCTTCTTTAAAGAAGAATACCTTTTTAAAGGTATTAATATTCTGATAGAATCGTATTTTTATAGACGAATTTGTTTTGTTTGGGATGTTGTAGGAAACTATTTAGAAGCAGAATCAGAATCAGCTTTATTGCCATGTGTTTGTGCGCACACAAGGAATTTCCTTTGGTACAAAGGAGCCATCAGTGCAAACAACAAAGTACAATACAAACCACATAAGTACAATAAAGTGCAACAAGACAAGCAGTTAACAGAAGGCTATGAGGTAGAATTAAGGCTTGATGAAATGTAAACAGTTGAACAAAGTCTATAAAGTGTGGTGTGCTTAAGTGCAAACTGCAGGGAGATGAAATGTGCAAGAGTCCAGGAGCAGGTAACAGATGACGGGGAGATAAGAGCTAAGAGTTCAGCAGATGGATAGCTTGGGGAAAGAAGCTCTGTTTGTGCCGTACAGTCCTTTAGTTGTAACTTTGTACAACGTTTAGTTGTAACTTTAGTTTCAACTTTTAGTTGTAAAATGTAGTAACATTTGGGAAAAAAATATAATATTCATATATATATATATATGCATCGAACATAACCGATCGCGCTAACTGAAGTCCTCTCTGTCTTTTTCAAGCATTTATTTTAGTTCCCATAAAGCAGGGCTGGAACTAAAAATGTTTCAGATTAAGCTACTTTTTAGAAACTGCTGGATTCTCGCAGATTGAGTTCTGGCGCCCCATGCATACAATTTTTAATTGAATTGAAAATGAACGCCAAGTTTAATATTAACGTGTGCTTGAATGCTTTTGCAATAAATAAAGTGAGGGGATTTACTGGGAAAGTTGAGCATGTTTGAGAATGTGTGTTTATGTATTGTCAACTCGTTTTAAACATTATGCATGTGATTTAGTGTGTAATAGACATTTACTGCTGTTTGTAAACAATATTAACGTTGCATCGTATGCGCACGCATTTTGGCAACTATCATAGACATTGAAAATATCAGAACATATCAGAGTATTTTATATAGTTTATTCTTTATTTTTATTATTTAGAAAATATATAACAGTTCAACCATAAACACAACCATTTTGGGTTTCTGGGAAACAAAATTGAACGCCTTGTTTCCAAAAAAAGCACGCAACTATTTGATAACGTGATCTGTAAAAGGGTCTACAGATGTTTTAACACATTTACTTGATCGTGTATGTAGTTCGCCAGCAGCGCCATTGCGCTTTGACGTCATGGATGTTAATAACGCGTGAAAATATGTTTGAAACGGAAATTGGTCTTGTCTCAAGGTATTCTGCATGCCATTTTACAAAACACACCCCACCCCCCACCCACCCAACAAATTGAGTTTTCTTTATTAATGATAAAATAAAATCGTTTTTTTTTTCTTTTGACAGTTTTTGACACCTGTTTAAAAAGCGCGCGCGTTTTAGTGAGTCAGGAGCTTCAGTCAGAAGGTTGAACTGAAAGATATTTTGTCTGCTGACGCGGTTTGAGTCTATCGCATCTAAAGATAGTAGTCCCACAAGCTGTTATCGTGAGTGTCAGACAGGTGGAAATCTTGGGCTTTGAGCCTGTTGTAGGCAGTTCCCATCATTTCCTTATTTATGGCTTAATTCCCCTGGAACCGGTGGATCCAGTTGAGTGTTCGCCTCAGCCTGACATCGACTGACCCAGGTGTTGAGCAGCCACAGGTTTCGCTGCGCCGTCAAAGCAGTTTCAGGGCAGAGGAAGAAATCTAATAGTCGGAGGGAAAGCGCAGAGACGCGTGTGAAATGGAAAAGCTGACGGTCTCGTGCGGCGCAAAGGAAGCCACCAAACCATACAAACCCAAGCAGCTTGCTTCCTAACTTTTTCTCGCAGACCTTTTGGCGCAAGATCGTCCCCTGTTTGTGACCGGTATGAACTCCACTTGAACATGACTTCTTCATTCAGATGACTACTTGATCAGCGTTGAGGCTGAATTCATTTTAAACGATTCATTTTAGGACTCTTATTTTGGTGTTTCACTGAGGGAGACTGGACACAGAAGGTAAAGAATTAACGCAGATTTTCCTTATAAGTCATGTCTGAATTTTGTGGTGTAACCTTTTTTGTATTTATTTCGTTGTGAGTGCACTACTACACGGGGACTGGTACATCAAATTTCCCCTTTACTACTTTAGGTTACTCAGTAACCGTTACTGGAAGTCATGGAGGACTTTTATTGTTGATATAGCTCAACATCTTGACTAGATTTTAAACGCTTGTCTGTTTTTTTTTTTTTTTTACGAAATAGTTTGCAATAGGCAATAAGTCTTTCTTTAATGAATACAGCCAGTGTGTGACAAAGTGCCAAATAGTTTCCTGCCCCCAAGTTTATGAAAATATTTACTTCGAAAATTTTTCATTAGTTTGTCACAGTTTGATTTTCCATTTTATTTAGACCTATTTAATGTACTCCACGTGTAAAATTGTTTTGATATTAATATAATACAACGTTAATATAATACAACGTTTTTCTTTTAAATTTACAGTATGTGCATTTGGAAAGTTAAAGGTGTTTGTTAAAAACTGTCAGGAAACTATTTTGCATTCTTGTAAAGATCACAGAACTAAGACCCTGTTTTTGGTCGTTAATATTTGAATCATGATAGGTTACTTTACTTGTATTTTACAGATGTCCATGTTTTCTAATAAACTATTTTGTTGACTGTTCAAACTAGTTGTGTATGGTCTAATGTTAAACGTTAAATCACCTAAAATAAGTATTATTTTTAATAGTTATGTTTGTTTCTCGATTTATCACGACATTTAATACTTTTACATTTAAAAAGATTTTAGTTTGTTCACTTAAATATCTTATATTTACTACTAACATTATAATTTCTGACTTGTATCATTGATCCATTCATTTAATTTGAAATCAGGTTATTTGTATGTGAAAGACATTGATTTCTTTTAGTATTTTGTTTAAATGGAGTTCCAGGACTGATTGGTTTTTGAGACGAAAGCTGGTTGTGTTGCGTGAAGCTCGGGCACCTGGAGAAACACGACTCCATACTTGAGGCCAACTTAAGTGAACTTTCATGAGACGCCTTTTTTGTATAATTTCGTCTTATTTCCATATCAAGGAGCTCTAATTTGACTCTTCTTCCTTTCTAAACTTTGATCAGGGTCCAAATTATGCAGGTGCAGCCTATTTCTTTTCATTTGTGAGACTTTACTTTCTCTTTGAGAGCCGAATAGAATTAAACAGCAAACCTTTTCTTTCCTAAAACATATTATTTATCTGTCATCATTAATGGTTGTTAAGACTTATATCCATGCATCTTTTTAAAGTGTTTTTGTTTGTAATGTATTAATGCATAAGCCATAGTAAACATAATTTTTTATAGTTAACATACATTTACTTTATTAAGTTTTAAAGCATATTATCAGTTTTTATTATTAGTTGATGTTGATTTCAATTTGACCTAAAACATTTATGGGGCTTTAAATTAGAATAAGTTAGTAAGTATACTTGAATATGTGAAATTTGCGTCTCGAGGTTGATAAACGGTTGATAAAAGTTATGATGTTAGGTGGTAGTTCTTTGAAAAAATACAGATGACTGATACACCCAACTTAACATGTCTTTTTTTTCTTTTTGTGTATTTCTGTGGTTTCATCAAAAATCAGAAATATTAACTTAAAGCTATTTTTTTACTTTCAATAAGTTTTGTCCTGGTAAAAAGACAGTGTGATATTAACTAATGCTTTACACAAAGTAAACATTTCATTTGATCAAAGCATTTAATTTTAGCACCTAGAAGGACCTGAAACCCCGAGAAAACAAGGCCTTTTTCACACTTTGCATCTGTCTTTTTTCACACCATAAAACTGGCATTATCATTTACTTCCCTAAAACTTCAGATGATTACTAGAAATATATTTTTCTAAGTTTTGTTATAAGCCTAAATTGAATAAGGCTAGTAAAAGTTTAATATTTGCAACAAAAAAAAAAGGGATGGATATAAAATTGTTAATATTGCATCTGCAAATAGTACCCAGTTAACACTTAGACTTTCTGTATACATGTATATCACACCATGCAGATATTACCCCTTATATTTATTCTTACAATCTTGTCAGCACAGAATTACCCTGAACTAATTCAGTACTCATCTTTCTTTCTCAGTTCTGCCTCTGAATATGGAAATGGAGGCGTCCAATGGCTATATAGAAAGTAAGTGTTCTTTAGTTTATTCTGGTAGAAAAATTAAAGGTTATTAGAGGTTCCACATTGTTAAATAACACCATTAAGCGTTTTAGAGGAATATCTTTGTCCGGTATAACTTAGATGCATGTTTTTTTTGTCCAAGCAATTGTTTTCCTATTTGTAGTATATCTTAAGAGGGTTAGGTTACTCAAATGAGTTAATCTTACAGGTTTGAAGTATTGTAGTTCTGCCATTAAAGATAATGCACCAAGCTTCCACTTTTCTTATTTACTCCATAGATCTCCCTAAGCTGTGCCGACTCAACTATACCAAATATTCCAAACTTTTAAAAGTTTTTTGCTTTATGTATCAAAGAAGATTTTCTGATTAGGTTAAAGTTGTTTGACATTGTAGACTTATTTTGTTGCTTAATGTGTTTGTGTTGTTTTGGATTTACTAAAAAAGTCTAAATCTGATGGCTTTGTGATCGTTTGTCTTCAATGATAAGCTCAGCTCAATGAATGTGTCTAGTAGTCAGACAGCTGCCCCTAGCTCACATTGGAAAGCTATCTGCCTACACTTTTGGCTCCCCTTGAGATGTGTTATCTGGACAGAGCTTCAGTACCATGTGCACAGTGGTACCTTGCAGCCCATCAACTCCCCCGGCAGATTCTCTCAGATGGAACATGCTGATAAAAATGTCCCTCATGTGAACATTCTTACAGGTGTCTTGGGAAAGGAAATCTTTAAAATTTATCTTTCTTTTTGTTTTATTTTACAGTTTCATAGCATGATTGAATAACAGCCCAAATTTTTTAAGGAGAAATTGCCCTAGACTGTAACCCTTTAAAGTTTGAGATGACTATTCAGCTTGAGTTCAACCTCTGCAAAAAAAATCTCCTCATTCCCACATACACACTTTGTTGGTTAAATGGGTTTCCCAAACGTTTATAGTGTGTCCACATATACTCACCATATGTACATATGGTTACAATAGTTCTTGTTTCAAATTTCATGTAATATTCTTTTCATCCATCTCAGATCAGGAGACCTTAATACTTCAACGTTTCGTAAAGGAAGCTGCCATTGACATGCTAATACAATCTTGTCTCCTTCACAAGTGCGGTTGAGCACTAGCAGGTGGCATGAGTGTGAGTGGGAATGTGTTTGGTGTTTGATGTGGAAGGATGGTTTGGAGGTGTGTGGACCGACAGGATAAACCTGATCCAAGCTCGAACTTTAGCATCTATGACATGCCACAACCAATCACTTTGTTTCCTGGGAGTACTGATCCTGTTAAAACAGTTTTTGGTCACCTTTGCATGCAGCAAAGAACCTGCTTCCAAGCTCCACCTCCTTTACTGGTATATAGCCCGCAGCCACTATGAGGGAAAAATCACTGCAGTTTTTGTTAAGTTAGATTTTCACTTTTTTATCAAACCAAGTTTAGGAATTTTAAGATTTAAACTAATTATGTATAGAAACAAAGGCTGAAAGTCAATGTTAGCAAAAAAATGTTACAAAAGATATCTTTTTTACACAAAATGAATGTGAATGCTGTGATTTGACAATTGGTAAGCAAAATGTATTAGAAACACTTTGACTAAGTGTGTTAAAATTACAGCTGATGAAAGTATACGTACAGTATCTTCCACAAAATCACATGCTGGAAATGTTGGAAAAAAAAGAAAACCCTAATATTTTTTTTAATCAGAAAACATGTACTAGTATATTCCCTATTACTGCACATAGTTAATGATTTAAGGTTATAGGTCTGTAGGAACGCTTTTCCTCAGTAATGGAACGGATAGGCTTGGTTGACTCGGCTTGATTTTGAGGGTTTTTCCTTAGTCTTCTGTGTCCAATATGCATACTTTTTTTTGTGCCAGTTCGAATTATATTTTAAAAGCTAGCTGACTTGAGCCAAACTTAAACAAGGTGTCTGATTAGGAAGAAAAGTGTAATGAGATTATGGATTAGTCAATCGATGAGCTCACTGATTGGCCCCAAAAATGTAGTAGACTTGAGTCCTCTGATCCGGTCATCATTCATCTTTCACCTTTTGCTTGAGCATTAAAAGCCACCACATTCATAACTTTAAGAATAGTCATTCTTCGACAGTTACTCCTTTGTTTCTTTCTGTGTGTGACAAGCTTTTTTAATTTCTGTCGCAAACCCGCTATTCACCAAGCAAGCAGAACTAGACTCAGTGACCCTAGAACTAGCAGAGTGGCGTGTCGAAAGCAATCCCACTCTCAACTCATACTGAAAGTTAATTGAAGGCGAACTGTGCTGAGTCTATTCGTGTCATTACTAAAATCTAGTGAAAAGGTGGCATTAATGGATGGCCATGATGCAGTGGTACTTCTGAATGACTGATGCACCACTTGGTCTTGCAAATTCATCACTGTTTAAAGATTGGAACCTACAATAGCATTGATGTTTTTTTGGACTTTGGGTAGTCCCAGACTTCAGTCAGTGTAGCCAAACCTTCAGGAAAGGTCTGCGGTGTTTGGCAGCTTTTTTTGTCCAAGACAGGCACATGTTCAGCACAGCCAATCCCATGATGTTCAGCACAGCATCGTGTTTCAATAAGAATAGAACAACAAACTTTCATAATTCATACGAGTGGGCACACAAATAGTAAAATAATATTTTCTCGATTGAACTAAGTTTCTGAGCAGAACAAAACACATTCACTTTTCTCAGAAACCCAGGCAATTTCAACCAATCAAATCATGACTTAAGGATTCTTTAGTGCTTTCCAAAAAAAATGTATGAACTTAAAAAGACTGAGGCTGACACTATACTGTTGGAGGCAACCTCTGTAAAAACCCTTGCTGTGACAGATCTCATGAAAAAGATAGACAATTAATTAATTCACCTATATTAAATCAATGTTTAAAAAAATCTAAACAGTATGATTCATTATTCACAAATCTTTTGTTTCACATTGATTGTAACCCATGTGCAACTATTAAACCACGCCTCATTTATTTGCTCATCGATCCACTAAGATGTGGATGGAACAGTGCAATCTGTAGATTATTGTTTAATTGGTTCTTACACAAAGCCTCTGTATGTAGGGATCTGATTCTGACTCAGCACTGTCATAGGCCAGACCTGTAGTCACTCCTGTAGTCTCCAAGAGGCCTACGGATTTTCAGCATGCATCACTAGAAAGGGGGTGGATGGAAGCCGGGTTAATTCCTTTGTCATACTGTAGGTTGTCATTACAAGAAAACAGTCAGGCCATCAAATATCAGGTGTGACCTAATTAAATAAAGTAGATAATTTTAAAATTGAAAAACACACTTTATAGTGGGTCAGAGATTATTCAAGTGACTGCATAGCAGGTTCATATTGAGCATTTCAATCTTTTTCATAACTGATTCAAAAGTATTCTCTTCAAATTATCTGAAGGGCCATGGTTATAGGTTTTTTTAAAATGCTAAACATTTTCCTAATTAGATTACATGTTTACTGAAACCATTCGATTTTTCAAGCATTTTTTGGATGCTTCGTGCAGCAGGCTTGGTAGGCTTGATTTAGATTTTTTTTTTTTCACATTTTTTCAATTGTTTAAGGATTTAGTTTTCTCTCCCAGATCTATTATCCTGCACTCCTCTCTCAGACCAGGAGGCCATCAGACACAGCACACTGTTATGGAAAAATCTTCACCTCAGCCGTCACTCAAAACGGAGTGGCTGGTTGTTTCCTGTTGCCAAGGGACTGCCGGTTACCTGAGATTTCCCTCAACCCCGGCACCGTAACTGGAGACGGGCTTTGGGATTGAGTCATTGGCTGTGTCTCCATGAGTTGCTCTCCCTGTCAGAATGAGAATGTTTGTCTGCCAACATGATAGCACAAATACCTCCCGCCTCATACTGTAACCTCTTTTACATTTCCAAACCTTTTTATTGAGTGATCCGAGATTTTAGTTTGAGGGCTGAGGAAGTGCTTGCTGACTTAAATCCCAGTTTATCCACAAAAATGGCACTAAGTGTTTTTAGCAGCCTGATTTTGCTACTCAAAAAACCTGTTTATACGCCGTAGTGACTAGCAGACTAGCTCAACGGTGACATCCAAGGTACTTTCCAGCAATAAACATGGAACTCAAGGAATGGTGTAAGCTGTAATGCCTCCCTTGGTGGTTGCACCTATGCATAATGCAGACATTAAGAGCTGTCTGATGTTGCTGAGGTTGTATTGAGTGTTTGGCTCTGAAGGGGTCAGTGGGTAATGGGATCAGGGAGTAGGAATCGCTCCCCCTGAGAGGATGCGTTCAAGGCATATTATTTCCCAAAGCTGGTGTATGGTGGGTGCAGAGAGATGAGGAAATCCAATCTGAATCTTAAGGATTCAGTTGAAAGCTTAACAAGCTCTCCCCATGTGAGATGATGGCGTTTCTGTAAACTAGTTGAGTTGGTCATTGGCTCTAAAGAAATGTCAGCTTTGGAAATAGAGACAGACTCTGTTTTAAAGCTGTTTGTGTGTACAGAATCTGAAAATCATGGGGCATGTTGATTCTTTTTCACCAGAATGTCTGAGGTTGAGGGAGAATCACTGAGCTATAAAGACTGGTATTGGGTTAGGTAAAAAGCCACTTATTGTTTCACTAAGGCAGTACTAAGGAGTGGTATTGCATTTTATTCTAGACCAGTAAAAAAATCAAAATAGAAAAATAAAAAAACATGTTCGCCAAGGTCAAACGCACCCCCCTTGATGGAGCCTTGCGCCCCACTTTTTGAGAAGCATTGCACTAATGGATCATTTTATTTGCCAATGTGTTAATGTCAGTTTTTTTATCAGTTAAGAGTTGTATGCATTCTATGTCATTTACACACATTCAAACGTAGTCAGTATATTTCATTTAAGTCACTTTTTTATTTCATCTTCATATTGTTTATGTATTAAATGACTCGATAATTGTTTTAGTAATTTCAGGGGGTTAATTTGAAATGTAAAATTCTGAATTAATTAACTTATTTTAAACATTAAGTCAACACACAACCATGTGAAGTGGAATGGATGAGTAACTGTTTTCAGTCGAAAGAAAAATTGGTGGCACAATGAACATTTTTTGAAGGTTTTCTTTCCTCCAGTATTTTTTTAATCTTTTATCTAACTTGGTGAAATGAAAATCTAAATGGTTTTCATAGAGTTCTTCCTTGAACTGTCTGTTTGTATAGATCTGAGTTCACTTCTGAATTTAGCCACAATAGCTGCGCTGCCTGAAGCAAGGAAATGTCCTCAGTGCACTTTTTTCTGTCTGTCTCCTAGGCAACGGCGACTGCTCTCCTGGGAAGGAGAACTCGAGAATGCTGGTGGACTTGTCGACCAGGACACCCAATGGCCAGCGCTCCCAGAGTCCCCCTTCTCCATCTGGTGAGCCCTATAGGGAGTTTTAGTGCCATGTTCATTCATCAACAAACAAAATTGTATAATTATAGGATCTTTCAGGAAAAGACAGAGCAATGGCTACACATTGGGAAATGGTAATTTATACTATATAAACTAAAACAATTTATAGTAACATATCAAAATGTGTTAAAATGATGTTACATGCTAAAGTAGGTAAGATACTAAAAACAAAGTAGACTGTGCTGTTAAGATTACAAAAAATTTATTTCACTTGCTATTGTGTAAGATGAAATGAGTGACCACAAACTTACATGGCTTATAGAAAAGATATTCATCTCAGAGTGTCATCTCAGATCTGATGGGATCGACCGAGCGTGTCACATCTCCCTTCCTCAAAACCAGCTTCTCTGAGTCGAGGGTGTCAGCATGAGCGTGCAAAGCCAAAAAAGGGAAGCCTTAGACCATCATCCCAGAAGAAGATTGTTCTTTGAGATAGCGGATTGGTTATGTTGCACAGGGCATTGAGAAACATGTTTCGGGGTAAAGAGAAGTTTGTTCTAGTTATCAGATTAAGTTAACACAATGCATAACGTGGCAAGTTTTTAGGAGATGCTTCTTGTAGATGTCAAGGGTTAGAATAACCCTTCCTAATAGACTTTGGAGTTTGGCATTCGGATATGTATTGTTAAGTATCAGAAAATGATGTTTTTGCATGTGAGCCTGACAGTCTCTGACTCGGAGTGTGTTTTGTTCTCATTCATCTCCTTTGATCAGTTGATGATGAGAACGCTAAAGCATTCTGTATGTTGTCCCGGCAACCATTTCAAGTTCACTCAGCTGCAGGCATCATAGACACTCCATAATGTGAATGCTAGAGATAGTTAAACCACAAGCAGGTATCTCAATATTGTATGACTGATAGAATGGACAGAGTGATTGGAAGAAACATTCATCTCAACACTTTGAGGTAATGTTGCTTTATTGTGTTGTATTATCAGATTTATTTTTGTGTTTTGCTTGCGATTTTTCCTTCAAGTATTCCATTATTTTGCAGTATTTAGTGTGTAGAGTATTGGAAAAAAACTTGACTGAAAGCACCAACAGGGGAAGAAAGGCTTACTATACTGCACTGCCATACGCATCTAATCTTTTGAAAGCTTACTGAATTTCACTGTTTAGTCAGGGAGAGCATGGCTTATGATGGTTAAGCAGCAAGACATTCCCTTGATTTATAGAGAAATACAATTTGTGCAGGTCTATCAGTCAGGGAGTGGAGAGGGACCGGGTTCAGGGAGCTACTTTTAAGGATTTTTGACCTCAACCTTGTTTGATTGTGTCGAATTAGATTTTTATTTTTTAAGTAAAATTGCAAAACGTCAAAACGGTGCTGGACTTTGGCTTGCTGGCTAAACAATGTTGGCTGTTATGAGTGATCCACCAGTTTTTTTTTTTTTTTTTTTTTTTTTTTTTTTACAGTAAATGCTTCTCAAATTCATCTCTAGATGATTTTAGTTTTCTTCATATTTTTTTCAAAATAAATAGAATGTACCAAATGTAATATAATGTACTAATCTATAATAAAGAAAACCGCTCATGTTATCCATTAACAGCTCTTTTGTCACTCTTTGTATATTTGAACAAATCACATGATTTCTTGGCTCATTGTGCCAAGTTGAATGTATTTATTAAAGCAGGGTCAATATTTCTTCTCTAAATATTTTAAATACTGAAGAATTATTCATCCTTTTATGTATTTAGTTTTAATATCTATCTTAATAGTTTAACATGGTCTTGAAGTTGCACAAAGATTCAAATGCAATTTGCATTTATTCATACCTTATCACTTGCTAATACATGTTATGGGTCACAGCCTTTAGAAAACGCTGGGAGTTTGGGCTGTCGAAAATAGTCTCTAGTCTTATGTTTGGTCACACTATGTTTAATTTAGAATCATAGTCTACCTGGTTTAGAAAAAATAAATAAATTGGTAAAAAGACCCAAAAACATAGCAATAAAAAATATGTTTTTTTTTTGCTTATTTTTATCCAAAAAGTTGGAAACTCTAAGCCTCCATGCTCTATGTGTCCACGTGCATATACTAAGTAAATAATATGTACATCTAAACGTAAAACTATCAATATAAAAAAGTTAAAGTATATATATGCTCACACATCGCAAAGCAGCGGAGCATCGTTTGACTCACTCGGACAATACAGACCGAGCTGAGTCAAAACTCTAAGCTCTTACTCAGAGTTTAAACGCACGGTAAAGTTACAAACTGGTTTGTCTGGATGGCGTTAAGAGCTTAAAAGACCTGCCTGCTCTTTTTCCACCTGTCTTGAAACCTGGAGAGTGCGTGGTTCAGACGGAAAACCTGCAGGCCGAGCTGTGACATGTTTACGTGTCGCTATGTGTTTTTTGTCCCTTTGTATGTCTATTTCTGTCACGTAGTTTGTGTGTGTCTGTGTGGGGGTGGCCAGCCTTAGAGGAGCTGGAGCGCTTGGCCTCTCGACTGTCTCCCACTGTCAGTCATGTAGAACCCCACCTGCCCACTCTTTGCCGCACTACCACAGAGACAACAGCTGCATCTGCCTTTTCTTCATGTTTGCTGTCATTCTGATGGCATTATCATGTTGGAGGGCAGATTACTTGGTGTCTGTGCTGTCATAGTAACCAGTGATTTCTTTACAAAATATCTCTGTTCAGATTAAAACGCTGATGATGTCAAGCTCTGTTCAACTAAACTTTTTTTTAACAGCGCACAAAATTAAAGAGGAAGAGTGCACTGAGGAGGAGATTGAAAGACGACCCAGTGGTCCAGATGAGACGGGGCATAGTGGTGAAGAAGGGTCTGGATTGGAGGAGCCTATGATTGACCGCCCAAACCATTTACCAGATGCTGGACCAGGGACAGAAGGGCAGAGTGAAACTGGGATAAGACTGCCAAATGGTAAATATAATGGTAAATAAAATACATATTATTATCAATTTCTATTCATCTATGAAATGCTTATTTTGGAAAGGATTTCACAAAACGTTTCAACAGAACACTTTTTTTAGGACTTCCCTTTAAAAAAGCTAAGCCTTTTCATGGCCAAGGGTTGACACTCATCTGTTCTTCCTTTTTTGGTTTTGAAAGGGTGTGGAGCTTTTAGCTGTTCAGCATTAAGACAATAGTTAAGACTAGGAGTTATTCTCAGGGAAAGCATCCCAGGAATCCTCCATAACCTGTTCCCAAGCCCTTGGCTCTTGCTCACGCTGCCAGGCAACACGCTAGAGTCCGGTTTCACTTTTCCATCTTTTAAGATCAGAATTCAATGAGAGAAAAAACGTCAGCTAGTCCAAGTGTTATGGTACTTTGGTAAAGTGTCATCTTTTATCATTAGACCAAAAGATTAGAATGACGAGTGAAATTATTTATTTTCAAGTATCTCAGTAAAGACTCAACTGCTGCATTTAGAGAAAATCTTATACACGTGTTTCAATAATGAAGGTTGTATTACTCATTAAAAACATTCCCACCGGTGTTCATTGTCAAGAACGTGATGAAGGTGTCACTTAGCAAAGATAGTCTTCATTTGATAGCTCATGTCAAATATCAGGTTCACCTGCTTAAAACTGGGTTGTCAGGTATGAATTTACTAGATGTGTTGCTGTAAAATTTAAGAGTTTCGTTTAAAAAATATTTGCTATAATTAATTGGAGGTTATATTGGAGGTTGTTATAAGTCTTTAGGCATTATTTTTTTTTTAGAAATGTGCTGTTTGAAAATGGTGGAAGAAACTACTTAGATGTTAAACTTCTTTTTTTTAGGCTTAGAAAATTCTCTAAAGTCTCTAAAATTATGGTTGCAGGGGCCTACTGGAGCAAATTGTACAAAAAAGCAGAGTTTATAGAGCCTTTTACAGGTCATGTGATCAAATAGTTTTAATTATAAATTTTGGCAATGTTAAGTGGAGGTGCTCCCCATTCATCTGAAAATGGCAGCAAGGTTTTCAATGTTTTCCAGGCAGTGTTGTTTTTTTTAATTTAAGAAATTTGTGTAAAATATAATTATGGACGACCAAAATAAATGTCTTTTTTGTTTCTTTGCCTTCTCTGTTCTGCCCTGTTATTTTCTCTGTCATTATTTCTGTAAGATTGGACAAAAATTTCTTCTAGTCCTTATCTCGGATAAAATTAAAAAATGTCTTGAGAATGTTCCTTCCTCTGCTATCGTCATTGATTGTGATCAGATGTGAACAGGAAATACCAAGTTTTTCATTTTTTATTTTTATTACAATTGTTTTTCATTTTGAGCAAAAACTGCATTGTAACTCGCACATGACCACATAACTTATAACAGAAAAAAATGTATTAATAAGTTACACTACTACATTACATCAAAAAGAAGTAAGTTACAGTACTATATTATTTTTGTAAAATGCTATTTACAACACTCATCCCATCAACCCAAAATGCCATTGTTGCATGTAACGTTGCACTATATAGATAACTTTTAATATACAAATTTTCACGGTCTTTGATAGACAACCAACTGGCATAGCTTGACAAACTGTTCATTTAAAAGGGTTTATTCACAGAGAAACATTTACTCCTTATTTCCCTTCACCTAACAGGCATGTGTTTGCATTGTGAAAGAGAGGAAAACCATAAATGCATTGGTAGAAGATTCAGAAATATACTTGGCTCAATCATCTTCCAGGATCTGTGGTGTATAAAATTATTTTATGTAATTATTTCAAGAGGAAACGACCAGCACTGCAGTATTTATTAGTTTTTAACATTGGCTCAAACAGTGGTCAGCATGTGTCTCTTGTTCATGTCCCTGTCCATCAGGTGACAGACCGTTCCAGTGTAACCAGTGTGGGGTTTCGTTCACTCAGAAGGGCAACCTGCTACGACACATCAAGCTTCATACAGGAGAGAAGCCTTTCAAGTGCCCGTTCTGCAGCTATGCTTGCCGTCGGCGTGATGCCCTGACCGGACATTTGCGCACTCACTCAGGTAAGAACGAACTGTGCAATCACTATATGATGAGAAAATGACCAGTGGGATATGAACTAGTGTTTATTCAGTAGTTTTCAGTCTCTTTCAAAAGGTACTCTTCACCTTTGAAAACAGGGTCTTAAAATAAGAAGTTTATCCTGTGAAAAGGTCATTTTTGACACACTGTGGTATCTAAATGTCCTTCAAAAACACTAGTAATAATTGGCAAAAATTGCCCAATTTGTGTCTGTCCATCCTGACCTCCTAAGTAGACGGTTTAATGTAGTTCTGTAGGAAATGCTCTCTGTCAGCCAAAGGGAAGTGTTGCTCGGGTAAAGCATTGCTCTCTAACCCAGATTCATATCAGCCCAGCATCAGTTTTTGTGGTGTTTATGGTTGAAGATCCAGGTCAGAAGATAACATCAGTGTTCAGCTCAGGACTTTAATGTACTATTGTATAGGGAGAACAGGAGCCATCTATCACTCAGATCGTCTTGTGCTGGTTTTCTTTGCCTTTTGTCGTTTCCTGTTTTGCAGCTCTAATGATCGTAGGGATCGCTCATGTTTTTTAGGCCAGAGAGCTAATGTGCGATGTCCTGTTTTTGTGGTTGAAATTTATGAGAGCATATGAAGCATAGCTACATTCTGGTGTAAAAAAATCCCCGAAGTTCACTGTGGGAAAGCCAACCATCGATGTGCGTTATTGTTTATGTACAACTGTGCCAATTTCCCTAGATTATAATACGTTTAAAATAAAACATGTTAAAATTAGTTTTTTATGTATTGATAAACACAGATAACCGTGCTATAACAAAACTAAAAATTGAGAAATTCTAAATTATATTTATTTCATAATTTATATATTTAATCAACTAGTTAGTTATTGGAGTTATTTATTGTAATTATTTTATTTAACCTCTTTATTTAACTTATATACTTATTTATTTTCACAGTCATTATTCCAGTCTTCAGTGACAGATCACAGTTCACATGAAATCCTTATAAACCACTCCCTTACAATTAACACTTATAATTTAATGATTTGTGTTTTTAGTTTGCTTTTTATAACTTTTTTAAGTCAGTTTCTCCATTTTGTCTCATTTCGTAGATGACTTTAATAATAACCTGTGATAACTAGCTTTACAGAAACAAGTACGTTCTCCATCACTGGATGAGAAAACTTGGTTGTAGCATGTATGATTATCAAAGAGCAATGAACACCAAAATCATATGACCAATGCGAGCCATTAACTAATTTGCATATATTTTCAAAAGACATCATAAAAAACTGTCACAAAAACACTTTGTTCTATCACCAGTAAGAGACGTGCAGTCATTTTAATGACTTCTTCAGATGTTCAGTTTGTCCTGCCCTTTTTGTCCCCAAGTCATTCCCTTCTCCTCAATGACCCGTCCATCTTCACGCCAAGCACCTCAGCCATGGAATGCGAGGAACTTAGCAGGTTTGACAGCTTTTTGTTCCACTTGAAAGGACTCTTCCTATTTCTGCCCGTGGCAACAGTTGAACAAGTGGCAATCAAGCTTAAACATTTTTTTTAAAAAGGAGAGATTATTGAAAATGCACCCATTATTCACTCAAATAAGTTCAAATGTATAAATGAACAGAGAGCTGTTGAAGCAGTCTGTTAACTAATACTTGTCGCTGAAATCCTTATGCATGCACAAAAAGACAAAACTAAAAGGGTGTGTTTCACCATAGCTGTGTATAGCATTTTTAATTGTTAAAAGAAGAAAGTTGTGATGGATTGCAAAGATCGATTTATGGAGTTCATGCTTCAAACCAGGTGCGTGTTTCACTACCAGTTCAGAAATTGTAGCCCTTTGCTGATGCTCTACAATTGATAGGCATTTACTTGAAGTGAAATGTCATCCCCATCTCACTGTTTCCTGTTTTCAACCTGAATGGATGCGGTTTAGAGGGCTTTAATGCAGCTCTGTGCATGAATTTGCATGTGAATAAGTGCTTAGATAGGGATTTTTTTCTCTCTGAATGTTTCAGTCTTTGCAAAATATGTCATATTTTCGAGCAGCTCATGCTAAACAAGAAAACTGCAGTACATTTTTTTCTGCCTTATAATTGCTCATAAAAATTACCACATTCCTATTCCTGCCTGCTTTGCATTTTGTAAGTGTACTGGAAGTTAATTGAACATATATGTTGGTTGCTAAGACTTCATATCAGATTGACATATCTTAACTCAAAGCCTCTCACTACCTAAGGGAAATCCTTTACAGTTAAGATTTATTTTGGCAGAATTAAGTCATTTTGATCATTTAATGACACAGTAATACAATATTTTAAATAACATTATATACCGAGATCTAATTTGAAGTCTCTTATCGAGCTCTCTTATTGTTCTAGTATGATCTGCTTTTCGAAGAATCACGTTTGGCGGGCCATATGATGGCGAGGTGATTAGCACCAGACCAGCACAGCCTATTGTGCCTCAGGCTCCTATTGTGAGGTCACATGCACCCTGCATCAACCTCACAGAGGAATAGTTCTATGGCAGAGTTCATGTTCCGCTCATGTGTGCATATGTGTTTTTACACTGGGTGATCTATTTTTTTTCCTCCCACAATAAAAACACATGAGAGTAAGTCAGTTGATTTCAATTATTTTCTGTCGCGCCCCCCCTAAGAAGAAAAAACATCTTGCGCCCCCCCACGCAACTTTTTCTTTAAATTTCTTATAAGTACACCTCTGCATTACGCAGTATCCTTATTAATCAATAAGAGGAAAAAGAAAGAAATATGGACCAACTTGCAACAAAGAATAGCTTTAACTGAAGCAGAAAAGATTTAAGGTGCATCTGAAATGTAAAAAAACATTAACACCTTAATAAAACTATAAACATTTTATGAATGATCATGATTGCTTGCAATATTCGGCACGTTTTCGCTGAAAAAACTCAAGCGGCTTTTCAGCGTGATTGGGGTGTAATGTCTTTAAGTGACGCCTTAATTTATTTGGCTTCATGCTGTAAGACTCAGTAGCACACCTGTCTCTCCTCGTCTCCCACCGTAGTCACAGTGAAGCCAAGCGCTACATACGCGTCATTTAATCGTCTTAGCTTTCGGGAGACTTTTGTTTGTCTCTATCTCCTTCTCTCTCTGCCTGTCTTCTACACTTCGTGTCTACACTTCATTCTCTGCCAATGAGAGCGCCACTGCCCCCTAATGTAGTGGAGTGGTATTGCACTTTATTCTAGAACATTTAAAAAAAATTGAAAAATAAAAAAGCATGTTCCCTGGGGTCAAACGCATAGCCCTTGACGGAGTCTTCTGGGGGGGGGGCACACCCCACTAATTGAGAATCACTGGAGTAAGTGAATTGGATACTCTTTATTGCCCAAAATTAGGCAAATAAGGGTAACCTGGACCTATATAAAACCCTAATGATTACGGCACTCTTCCTTACTAACATTAACCCAGACTTCTATATTGAACAAGGATTATTATATTTCCTAATTTCAAGGGAACTGTTAAGTTTTAACTCTTATTTCTAAAGTTTACATCATATTGTCATTCTATTAGACCTCTTGCTTGTAAAGCCACCTTTAAGCAATTGCAAAAAATCTCTATTTAAATACATATGTAAATATACGAAAATAAAATCAAATAAATGTTTTGGGGATTGAATAATAAATTTAAACAAAAAAAAATCATTATTCAATATCAGAAAAAAGTGATTGAGTAGGGAGTGAAATTGTCTCGAATATAAAAAAGTACTGGATTCTTTAAAAATAATGTTAATCCATACTAGACCTTTGTAAAGCTGCTTAATAGCAACTGTAAAAAATGTGCGATATAAATACTTTTTGTTTTTTTCATTGATTGAATGTGATGTCCATGTTAATTGTCACATGGTCTGAAGGGTTTAAAAAAATCAAACCGAAAATGATTTGAATTTACATGTAGATATTCATTCATTCGCTGTCATTGGCTGATACAGTCTTGAAAAAAATCCTATTTTTACATTCTAGAACAAACTTTACATTTTTTTATTTTTCCTTTTCCTAAAATAATTTAGTTATTGTTCAATATAATAAAAATTTTTATCCGTTATTGTTTATTTTTTATGGTTATTTAAGTTTTGTCTTTTCTATAACCGCTGGAGTCTGATGTGTTTAACATGCCCCCTATCAGTCTACGAGTCCCCCAGACACCATCACAGTTTGTTGCAGTCTCACATTTGTAGCACTTATAGCAGTCTCACATTTTTTGACTGTGAGCTTCAGACTGAAAGCTCCAAGTCACTTTCATATAGGGTCACCAAAAACTGCCGGCTGTGTGTGTTTTTTTTTAATTGGCACTTTTTACCGGTAATCTTTCAGGTCTGCTAGTAACCCATGTGAATTTTCACTGTTTTCTCACGTGCTGTAAGAGACGGTGAGCAGAGTATGTAAAGTGTGACTCAATTCCCTAGACTTTATTCTTTCGATCATGAATAATTCTGAAAGTCACAAAGGATTGACCACAGCTGACAGCAACCCGTTGTCTCAAATTCAGTTAGCTGACATAACAGCAGAGCACAGATGAGACGAGAGTGCTGAAGGGTTTGATTTGATACTGATGAGTGACTGAGACAAAAAGATACGTGAATGTCTCAGGCAATTGATGAATGAACCTCCTAACGAATGATTAGTTCCATTACCAGCTGGAAAAGTGTTTCTGGAGGCTAAGCGCTTTCCTCCTCTTTCCCTCTACCCACACTGGAAGGAACTGGTGTGTCTTTGTATTCATAGCTCTCACATTATCGCTCTTTAACAAACCTAATCACTTCACACCTTATTTTTTTTTGCAATATTCAATAATTTGAAGACAGCTTAAAAAGAAATGTTATACATAGTAATCTTCCCCCGCAAGCTAACTTGTAGTAGTTGCATCATCAGTGTGTCTAAGTGCCCACTTTCTCACTTAGTCAGCTGAAAACTGAAACTCTTGTATGTGCTGCATGAATGAGTAAGTAACTTCTTAATGAATATTTTGCGTGTGTTTTACCTATTTTAGTGGGCAAACCACACAAGTGCAACTACTGTGGGCGGAGCTACAAGCAGCGCACTTCATTAGAGGAGCACAAGGAACGGTGTCATAATTACTTGCAGAGTGTAGGAATGGAGTCCCCCTCCAATCCTGGCCCATATCCAGGTAAATGACTTGTCAATATGAATATGGAATGTGAATATGGAATAAAAAAGAAACTGAGGTTTTGTGGGTGTTGTAAACAAGTTTAGAGTTAAGGACAATTATGTGAATTTTCATTTTAAAATTTTGAAGTAAGAGTTAATCGACATTACTTTATTATATTTTTTTACTTTTACAATTGTGAATATCTTGAAATAATCTGCATGAAAAGAGCTTTATACATTTATATATATATATATATATATATATAATATATATATATATATATATATATATACTATATATATATATATATATATATATATATATATATATATATATATATATATATGTGTGTGTGTGTGTGTGTGTAAAATGGACCAGTTCCAGTATAACTTAGAAAGGATATGAAACATTTCTTTTCATCAAATGTAAGAGGCAGCTTTTTTGTTTATAAAAACAACATCTCTGCACTAGCAGCTGTTAGTTAGTCTCAGAAATATTTCTACCAACTACAGTGTTCACCATGACAGATTCTGCTTTTTATGTTTTTTGGATTTTAATACCATTTTAGTATTTCATGCGACTTTCAGATTATCTGAAAAATGTTGGTCTACATGTTGGTGATACCATTACTGTTGTGTTTGTCTGTGGTGTAAATCATTGTTGAAGCATTTCAGAAGCTAGTGGTAGTAGAGATACTTTATACATGTATTTTTCATAATATTATCATCTAAAAAACACTGCTCGTTTCACTGTTAAACAAACTATGACATTTTTAATTGCTGCACTTAACATTAATTGGAATAGGTACTGTAGCAGCCAACCATTAAGCTGCATAGGTTGGAGCAAAATTTAGCTTGTTAAGCTTGCACAGATTCCCACTTAAATTAAATAAAAGTTTAGTTAACATGCTGCAAAAATGCCCCATTCCAAATACAGAAATCAAGAAGTCATTTGGACACTGTAAGTGCATGATTATGCCAGGATTATACCAGGACCAATAGCTTTATATAAATATTCATACACTTTTTACTTATCCTGGTTTGTTTCATTTTTGTTTTATTTTTTTCAGAGGTTCAAAAAGAACCTAGATCTCTGGAGTCCACTGGGATGAGTGTGTTTGATCGGCCTCCTGTTATTGAAAGACTGCAGGGAAATGTGGGGAAACGGAAGAGCACCACACCACAGAAGTTTGTGGGTAAGTTTCCCCCCGATAACAAGTATGGCTGAATCTATAGCATGTACGCTAGAATTTAAAGGCTTGTTTATAGAAAGGGTTAGTGTTAAGGTTAGGGTTAAGCTCCACTCAGTAAGATCCAGTTGTAAGACTTGTCTTGATCCAGTGGCCTTGTAAGAGAGGCAACGTTGCTTGTCACTTTGCAACCGATAATATATATGCCATGTATTTAAAAATATATATTTTTAGAACTCTAGCAAAGTCACACAGATTAGGTCATTTGTTTAAAAAAATGTAAAAACAAAAGATGCAGCTTATAGATTGTTTACTGCTCGTAAGCTGGAAGGCAATGGAAGTATGGTGGAAAACAGCAGTTTGTCAAGCTATGCAAGTATATATGCATATATATATATATATATATATATATATATATATATATATATATATATATATATATATATATATATATATATATATATATATATATACATACACTAAGCTGAAGGATTATTAGGAACACCTGTCCAATTTCTCAATAATGCAATTATCTAATCAACCAATCACATGGCAGTTGCTTCAATTCATTTAGGGGTGTGGTCCTGGTCAAGACAATTTCCTGAACTCCAAACTGAATGTCAGAATGGGAAAAAAGGTGATTTAAGCAATTTTGAGCGTGGCATGGTTGTTGGTGCCAGATGGGATTTTCACGCACAACCATTTCTAGGGTTTACAAAGAATGGTGTGAAAAGGGAAAATATAAAGTATGTGGCAGTCCTGTGGGTGAAAATGCCTTGTTGATGCTAGAGGTCAGAGGAGAATGGGGCGACTGATTCAAGCTGATAGAAAAGCAACTTTGACTGAAATAACCACTCATTACAACCGAGGTATGCAGCAAGGCATTTGTGAAGCCACAACACGCACAACCTTAAAGCAGAAGACCCCACGGGGACCACTCATCTCCATTACAAGTAGGAAAAAGAGGCTACAATTTGCACAAGCTCACCAAAATTGGACAGTTGAAGACAGGAAAAATTTTGCCTGGTCTGATGAGTCTCAACTTTTGTTGAGACATTCAAATGGTAGAGTCAGAATTTGGCGTAAACAGAATGAGAACCTGTATCCATCATGCCTTGTTACCATTGTGCAGGCTGGTGGTGGTGGTGTAATGGTGCAGGGGATGTTTTCTTGGCACACTTTAGGCCCCTTAGCGCCAATTGGGCATCGTTTCAAGGCCACGGCCTACCTGAGCATTGTTTCTGACCATGTCCATCCCTTTATGACCACCATGTACCCATCCTCTGATGGCTACTTCCAGCAGGATAATGCACCATGTCATAAAGCTCACATCATTTCAAATTGGTTTCTTTAACATGACAATGAGTTCATTGTACTAAAATGCCCCCCACAGTCACCAGATCTCAACCCAGTAGAGCATCTTTGGGATGTGGTGGAACGGGAGCTTCGTCCCCTGGATGTGCATCTCACAAATCTCCATCAACTGCAAGATGCTCTCCTATCAATATGGGCCAACATTTCTAAAGAATGCTTTCAGCACAAAGTCTCTTAAAATATCTACTCAAAACTTTGTAAACAGTTTTTTGATTAGAAGAAAAGATTTTTACCACTTTGTAAAGAAAATGCATTGTTTATTAGAGTCATCACACAAAAGATAAATTTAACATAACTAAAAGTTTTGGTTGTTCTTATTGTGTCTTTTATTAAATTGTTCATTAGGTGAAAAACTGGTTCGCTATTCGTACCCTGAACTGAGCTATGAGATGGGTCTGAAGTTTGAAAAAGAAGCGGAGATGATGCAGGCACAGATGATGGACCAGGCAATCAGCAATGCCATCAACTACTTGGGGTCTGACTCTCTGAGGCCGGTCATCCATCATCCACCTCTTTCCATGGCTGAAGTGGTACCAATGGTGAACCCACTCTTCCATCCTGTGTACCCAATTGGCCCACGAATGGACCGACCCAACCGCCGAGAGGCTCTTTCACAGCCTCAGCCAAACCATGAGTTCCCTCCGCCAATGAATGGAGGGATCCCATCAGTCAGACCAAAGAATCCTCGATTGGCCAGGGACAGGTCACCAAGCAACAGCGGACAGGATTCAGCCGATTCTGCACGGAGCAGCCCACGGGACAAGCTGAGCGGTACCATAGCCAGGTCAAGGTCCAGCCCGGGGTTTGTTCGTGCAGAGGAAACCAGAGCTATTGATGCCAGCAGGGTTTCTGCGAAAGACGGCGTTCGAGTCTTTGCTCGTGAGGGTCAGGAGCTGAGAGCATTCCAATGCGAGCACTGTCGCGTTCTCTTCCTGGACCACGTCATGTATACCATCCATATGGGTTGCCATGGTTACAGAGACCCACTCGAGTGCAACATCTGCGGCCACTGCAGCAAAGATCGCTATGAGTTCTCCTCGCACATTGTTCGTGGAGAACACACCTTTCGTTAGCCACTGTCTACAACAATTGGCAGAAATATGAAGGTTCGGGTCCAACAGAATTCTTTCATTTTGGAGCTATTTGAAGACATTTTATAGTTCTGGGAAAAGGAGGACCATTTTTACATCTGCTAGCTTTTCTTTTGGAATTTTTCTCAGCTCATGCATTGTGCATTGTTTGTTGTTTTAGGAATACTAAAATCAGCTGAGCAGCTATGTGTTAATGAAATTCTGTTTCTAATCAGCTGTAGTACCTCAACATTTGCAGTATGTCCCCCTCCCCCCTTCTTTGTATTTCTTTCCTTTTCAAATATGTTTCTTCATAGCTTCATGCTGCTGTGGCTTCTTGGTGCCTTGCTGATTCTTCTAAGATGTTTTCTTCTAAATATATTTTCAATTATGTTTTCTGAATGTACCTGAAGAATTGGTTTCCACGCCATGTCTTGTCTCTCATCGGTGCTATGCTACTTTCACAACCCCCTTTTGTAAAAAAAGAAGCAAGGTCTTTTGGATCAATCTAATGAAGTGTTGAAGATAGCGTTTAGATTTTGACTCTAGGCCGAGATCACTTGCCATGCTAAGGACAGGAGTTTTTCATGCTGTGTTCTGCTGTCGTTGCACACTTTCTATCATCTTTGATGCACTTAAGTACTGCGACTTGCCTTGAGAAACCTTTTTTGCACTATTAGCTTGAGGCCTTGGGGCAAAAATTAAATGAACAAAGTTAAGTATGGCATCTTATCAACCTCAGTGCAGTACTTTGTCATGCTTGGTTCTTCAGGGTGTTCTTCTTTGGTTCATGTGTAAAAAAAGGTTGCCATAATTTTCGAAGGATATATGAATTTCATTGAGCCTTCAGACCAAATGCACCACTCCAATGCCTTTCTTGATCATTAAACCTCAGTGACTGTTTTTAGTGTTATAGCACAAACTCTGGAAAGCTTTGCTTTGTTTGCATCTATATTTAAAAGCACAAATTTGGTCATTTATGGCACACTTATCTGAACTCCATTTGCATATTTATTTAGCACAGGTATCCTCTACTTGGTGCTGAAACTTTTTGTTGTTTTAAGATTCCATCTCTGCTTGAGAGCTTCACAAGTTGCATTTTTAACCCCTTCAGACCTTAATTAGTTTCTACACACATTTAAAAACCATTGGCAGAATTCCAAACAATTGACAAAAGCTCACCAAAAAACATCAGCTTCCACCTGGCCCTAGTTAGTTTTTATCCATTTCAATGTAGGTCAGGTATGAACTGCTGTAATTCTCAGAGAATATATAAAGTTGCTGTAAAACTTTATATTTAAATTCAATCTGTGCAAAAAAAAAATCATTGTATGAGAAGAAAAACTATTGAAAACATGTCATTTTGTGCTTGAGGAAAGAACTACAATCTGATCTATCATACTTCCTTCTTGTCCAGATTACACAATGTTAAGTTTTCCAGACATTTTACACCATGTCAAAAAAATGACTTTAATTTGAATAAAATCCTCCAAAACCAATGAGCAACTGATGAAATGCGCTGTCCATTGTGATGGTCTGAAGGGGTTTAATAAAATTAGGCTACAATCCTTTATTATGTTTGATACAGATGTTTTAACATTCGCTTGTTCTGAAAATGTAAATTATTTGCTTTTACTTTCTTCCTTATTTAATGACCTTTTATTGATATTTTCAATACTTTAGTAGCTTCCACATCAATCCAGCTTTAATCAATCAATGTAAATGCTGTACAACTGCTCCTTCACTCCAATCAGAAGATATTGTGCAAATGTTTGAGCGTTTAAATCAGTGCAAGAGGCTTCCATCACTATGTAACTTTAGCTATTGAAAGCCTTGTGTTTGTTCTGCTTTGAGGGAACCCCCTCCCCCAACACTGTGAGTATGCCTTCAAATTATACACATTTAAAATATATCTTTGTACATCCATGCAGCCTCTCAAAAGCAGACTCGTTTTGAAGAAGTTGTGTTTTTGCGAAACATGAAATGGACAAATCGTATGCATTTTAGGTGTTTTTAGTTTCTCGATCGGTGTCACATGCAGGCGTGATATTGATCCAGGGCATTATCAGAGCTTATTGCATAGAAGTATTCTCACAATAAGGAACAAGTTGAAGGAAACGTTGATGTATGACTATGTTTACAATCTAATGAACAAATTATGTTTAATGAGATCCACTCTTTTAAGAGTGGAAAGTACTTGAAAATACAAGGAAAGGCACTCTAGAGTCAGGTTTCACTTTTGCATTGAAGTGTATGGGACTGCTGTGTAAATATATGCATTTTTTGTGACAAAGGTGTTTTCTAACTGGTCTTGTCCTCTGTGGACCTACAAGCAGTAACAATGGGGTTTGCAGTGTTTTGTATAAATGAACAAATGTATGAATTCTTGACAGAATATTTTGGTAAAACTTTAAAAAGGGAAATCTCTTACTGTGTGTCGGTTGGCTTTTTTGGGCTTTCTCAGGTACAGTGTTGTCAAAAATCTTCTTTGTATGAAATTATGGAAGATATTTGAATTGCTCTGGAAATGTTTAATACTCTGTGACTTGTCAAATATCTGAAAGAATAAATATATATTTTTATTTGTAAACATGTAAAGGATGACACAGGTTTGCTGATGTAAAACGGTCGGTATGGTTGACTATTGGAAAGTGTGGCTGTATGTTGGTTTATAAAGCATGGGCTTTTCTGCATTAAAAAGTTTCCTGAATCTGAAGCTGTTACGGTCTTTTCCTTCTCATTTAAACACAGCTTTTATGACATATTAGGCACAGTCATGTTTATTGTCAATTCTACCACATGTAAGGTACATATAGAGAATAGAAATTGCAATACTTCCAAAACATGATGCTACTTAATAGAAAAATCACTCTCTAATTGCAAGTACCAACCTATATTGCAAAAGAAAAAAATATTAGACACTGGTTTTAATAAACCAAAAAAAGATTAGCCCAAAGAAACTTCAAGTTAAGTTAAATTATAAATAATGCATAGAAAGCTGTATTGTTATTGTGGTAAATATATATAAATATATATATTTTTAACATTTTTGAAAACAAGCTGACCATATACTAGGTCTGTGTGGTTTTGTGTAGAATTTTATTCTCAAATTTCTTTTTACTTTCCTTATTTGGTTCTTAAATGATCCATGCGCAGAGAAAAACAGAGACCAAGATCGTCAAACAAGTGCAAATTTAAAAAAAAAAGCAAGCTGGAGATGTAATCTGGCATGTTTAAAGGATGAGTGTGAAGACACAGAAAGAGTCTTTTGAGAAAATGCATTTTGAATTAGTTTTTGCGATTGCAAACAATAAAACAATTATTTGGAGGATGATTCAACTCTCAATCACCAAGACATTATAGTTTTTGAATGAGCATAGTCGATAATGAGTTTGCTTTTAACACATGAACCGTTCGTCTGTCTTCATTAAACAAAAGTGAGCCTCAGATTTTTTGTTTGCCTCTTTAATCCTTTGGTAAAGATGATATAATACAACTTTGATTTACACAACAAATCCTACTATCAATCGTCTTAATTTTGTTTAAAGGCTCAATATGTGATATTTAAAACTTGAAGTTAGCTTATTCCTTTTTCAGCAGTTTTATTTGTATAAAATTTGATCTATACCATGTGTTGAGAAATCCTTGTCATCGAGGTGCGTAGTAACTAGTTACATTTACTTAATTACATTTGCTTGAGTACATTTATAGAGTAACTAGTGGTTTTTTGAGTACTTTTACTTGTACTTTTTTGTAAAAAAAAATTATTTTTACATTTGAGTTACAACTTAGTTACATTTTTACCAACATTCCTCCATTACTAATATCATTAAAATGTCCTACTAAATATTTTTTTAAATAACGTGCGATCAAAAAACTTAGAAAGTCTTGTAAGATTTGCAAGAGTTCACCAGAGTTCACTTGCATCAACGGTTGATGATCACCCATGACAAAGTTTATTTACTCTCAAAGGTGCAGATAAAAGCAGCTTTGTGCATGACTGAGATCAAGGCATTCATAAAGTGACAATGTTAACGTATTTGAATTATATAAGTGTTAATGTTACTATGGTTACTGCAAGTGCCTTGTTCGTGATTTCAAAATGTATATTGTCGACGATCTCCTGTACGATCGCTCGTGAACGCTGAACATGTCTGCGCTGCTAGACGTAAGAGCAAGACATCCAGAAAGTTCATGTAAAATACAAAATGAACTTAACAAGTATGCACACTTATATGATTGAGTTTTTGGTTTGTATCGTTCATATCAGAAGTTACTAGTAACTATCTACTCGAGTACATTTTTTATTCAATACTTTTTTTTCTCTTACACAAGTAAATCATTTGGTACACTGTAAAATCAAATAGTTTACTTTACTATAGTTTACTTTATACCTTACATCAGAAATGCGATTATGTTTACTTGATTTTACATAATCGTATTTGAGTTTACCTAAAATAGTTAATTAATGGTAGAACATTTAAATAAATATTTACCAGTACTAAAAAAGCTTAAATAAATGTACTTAAATTAACTTTATTTTAGTATATTTCAATGAGCATACATACATAACTTAATATTTATTAGTAAATTTACTCAAATATAATCAATTAAATTTACCTTTAGATAAACTTATTAAGATAAATAAGGTAATCGGTTTCCTATTTTAAACTGAACTAATTGAGTTTACAATGTAACTACTTTTAGTCTTATTTGAGTAAATATTTTCACTTTATTTTTACTTGAGTAATTTTTGATGGGATACTCTAGCCATCCCTGATGGTAATGCACTGTGTTAATAAATTATGCTATATCTATATTCAGTCTTTGACTGATGACACACTCTAATGATTAACCATCGAAATTCATCTTCTAAAGGCTAAAAGCACTAGATCGCTTTGGGCTGTTTTTAATTGGTCCTATTAAGTGCAATCTTTTGAGCCCAAATGCTTCATAATTATTTCTGTAGGGCTACTTTAAAAGCTAATCTTCAAAAGGCTTTTGGTACAGGTTTGTGCTCCCTTCGAGGAGCTGTGTAGCAAAACATAGACATTTTTCATCTGAAGACAGACATGTCCTACGTGCTTGTTTATTTTGCTGTAAATGCACGAGAAGCCCTGGAAGAGCCCCGAACCCAATGGGGCTCCTCCAGCTCTGCAGGAACTGTGTTTCTTGTAACATCGTGTGACCTTTGCTTGGTAACTTTGGTGATTCTCCAAATGCCAGCTAGTGGTGTTTTTTTTTTTTTTGAGTTTGTGGCTTTTTGCACAATGCTGGCATCCCCTCCATTTCTCAAGTCCACAAGCATCAAAGTCCTGAGTTGATTTAGAGGTACCCGCAGTGGCAGAGACCCTCCAGATGCATGCACTTGCAGGGAGATGAGAGAGATATTGTGTGCTGGAGAGGTGGTGTTTGTTAAGATTTGAATGCAAGCTGAGCCCTGCCTCTTGTTTGGGGTTTTGTCAGTTTGCTACTGTCTCGATTTGCCTCTCTGTATTTTAGTGAGACTTACTGGTCTGATCTTGTCTGAACTTGACTGATATTGGTAGAATTGAATCTTGTCAACTGTCGTTTTGTTTTGATTCTAGGAGTGTTGCCAATTTCTGACTAATGCAGGCTAAAAGGATGAAGAGATTTTTGTACTGTATACGTTTGTTATAGAATCAATCAATAGTGTTATATTATATTGTCTGAATTTCTGTTCGAGGTAAACTTCTTTTTTTTGTGGTGCATTGTATGCAAGTTTCTGCCTCACAGGCATTTTCATCTGTTAACAGAAAGCTTTAAGAAAATAAGAAAATCAGCACAGATGTTTTGTAACTAAAATTGAAATCATTAAGTCAGGGATTGGAAACTGTTTCGGGAGTACCAGAGGTAGGGAAAGTTTAGCTTCAGCTCTAATGAAATACAGCTAATCAAACACATTAAGCTCTTCTTGGAAGTTTCTGGTATACGCATTAAAACTGAGCTGGAGCAAAACTCTGCAGGACAGTTGAACTCCAGTTTATTTTTTATTTATTTAAAGCTTCAAGTTCAAAATCAAACCTCCCTAAAAACATGATTAATTTCTAATCCAAATGTGTAGAATTTATTTAACAATACAATGATTGTAACAAGAATTAAAGAAGAAATGTAACACTAAAAATAATTATAATTGCATCTTTTATTTACATGTAAAAGCAAATGTAAAAAAATCTATACATAAAAAAGAAACATATTTTAATAATAATAATAATGCATAAAAATGTTGGATGCCTTAAGATTAAACTTTTTATACAGTGTTCGTTTATCTGAGTAAAAAATATTTTGTATAAAGTCTCTACACACAAGTTGCAGTACTTGGCTGGCTTCAGACAAGCCAAAAGGACCTTATTTAATGAGATCTTTACTGTGCAGGACTGCAGCCCTCCCGGACCAAATTTGAACATCCCTGCACCAATGTGTTTTAATAATTAAGATGCAACTAAAATGAACCCTTTATATTTATAAATAACAAACATTTCATTGTAAAGCCCTCCATGGGGCCATAACAACATTCCATAAATGCGTTATAATTAAAGAATATTCATAATTTTTAACATCAATGATTAATCAATGTTTAATTTCTTGCCCTGTCAAGTTATAACTTATGTATTTTACCTTTTATAGATACCAGTTTTATATGGTACAAAGTAAAAAATATTGTGTACAGAGTCAAATTGATTCCGTTTTGAGTCTGTTTTCTTTATATAGAGTTAAATGATCACAGAACCTCTTAAATTGTACATTCAGTTTGGGTTTTATATGTTCTCTGTTTAGAATCAGAGTCAATTTAGGGGAGTTCAGTGTAACAAACAAAAGTAAAGTGCTACAAAGTTTTACGGTTAAACATAAAAAAAACATAAGTGCTACAAAGTACAATTTGTTTTATGCTGGATAGAGTACATTTTACTTGTGATGTTTGGTTTTGTAGAACTAATATTGTTTCTTATACTGAAGTATTCTAGTTTCATGGCTATTTTAGTTTTGTTCCTCATCAAGTGATGAGCATCTTCCTGTCTCACATTTAACATGTGGAAGCTGCAGACCAGACCCCATCGCAGTGTGAAGGAGAGTTAAAACTGACTTGTGACTTTTGCTGTTAGTACTTTTAGACCATTAGTTGTGATAAAGGCCCACTGAGCCGTCATGGTGGTGTGAACTCATTCTGCGGCATTTAACTGCTTCCTTTTTTCAGTCATCACACAAAACGTCTCTTGGACAAACATGAAATGGGTTCTGAATTCGTTTTAATCAGTACTGGATCCTAATTCACACAAGAAAACAAAGTTCTTTAGTAATGTGTTGAAAAATTCATTGATTTGAAAGGATTTATTTACCCAGTGACCATTTCAAGAACATTAGTCTGTTATTAAGATTGTTTCTTGGGCACTGAATCATAATATTGGAAATGATTTCTAACTGATAATGTAAGAATAAACATGAAAAAAGACATTGAAAATAAATCACAAGCTACTTGTTCAAAACAGACTTGCTGACTATAAAAATTAATTCATTTTTAAAAATTTTTAAATATCTAGCTGATTTCTAAGAAAATTGATTCACATTTTGTAGTATCCTATCTCTATCCACTCTTTCTTGATTAGCTGATACCAATCAGACACCTCGTCTTTGTTAGTGCCCCAGTGAAGCATCAAGCATTTCGATGACTGTCCTTGTGTTCGTAAGATAAAAAGTGATGACTGTAACCCAGAAATATCTTCAGGATTGTTGTGCAATCATCAGCGGTGACTCCTATTCCAGTTTTTCCAGCCTGTCAGTGTGGGGGTTGTCTTAGCTGGCCTTTGTGCCATCCATTTCACTGGAAAACACACCCTAATAAAATGCATGCCTATATTATACTAGTGCTACTCACACCTTCACAGTCAGAGGCTTGGATTTGGTATGTGGCATGACACAATGTCCGAAAAATGTACGGAGCCCTAAACTCAAAGTGTCATGATGTGTTTTTGCTCAAAAGGGAGTTATGAAAATGACACGGGAAAACAGAGCAATTGTTGTTCTGTGTTTAGCACTGGGAGTGTCAGGAGAATCCAGCTCCACTGGTGAGGGCGGTTTGCTGCCACTGTCATGGAGTCCCAACAGCAACTATCCTTTCATACAGAGCCTCAGGAAAGCAAGGTCAGAATTGTAAGTGCCTGAAGCTACTGCTGAAATCCTACACAGTCTCAAGGGAGGTGAAGATTTGTGAGAGGAAAAACACATGCTGTCAACGCTGCGCCTCGAGCCATTTTTGTTAAAAACAAAAAATGATCTTGGGTGTCATCGACTAAGAACACTTTAAGAAAATAGCTTACATGCAGATTTTTAGATTTTTTAAATATAAACATTGTCATTGATGTTCATTGACTTAGGATACTGTACGTTGTTATGCGCAGTGACAAAAAATAAAAAATGCCATGACATGGAACAACACAACTTTTAATTGTGAAGCATTGTATAGACTCTCAACTGTTGAAACTGGTATCTTTCTTAAAAAAAAGAAAAAGGTTTAAAGAGTTGTTTTGTCAGGAAATGTAAAGAAAGTCATTGCAAAAGATCTGTATGTGGTACTGCTATAATCCAAAGCACTGCTCTCTTGCTTAATATAAGTAAATAACACAGAAGATAAATTCTGATATTTTTTTAAAGAATATATTAAATTGATTTCCAAATCAGAACCAGACTATCAGGCTTGAATCAAGGAAGAGAGCAACAAGTGGTGAGTGAAGAATCAAACATACATTTATTCTGAACAAAGGTTTTTTACGTTTTTTTTTAATTACATTTAAGAACAGCATCAATTAAGGTCTAGGATTTTTTTTTCTTGCTCTTCTTGCCTAATCCACCAATAATTCTCCACCTGCCCCTGGGCTTGTTATTTAAGAAGTTCAAACATTAACGGCAACATAATTGGTCTGCACACTGTCGTAGTGTGCTTGGCTAATAATCCTATTCCCAGGTCAAAGGTTATGGTATTATGAAGATGTGGTAGAGGTGTAAACTTTACTATTTAAAGAAAAAATAGACCCTGTAGGAGAGAGAAGAGGAAAGTTGAAAAGGTCTCCCGATGCTAGGCATTGATTTTTTTTGCAGGTTAAATTACAGCATTTCTAGTGGTCAGCAATGTTTGGGTGATCAAGTTCCACCCTACGTTTTAATAGCCTAATGGTTTCACAGAGTTTTCCCATCAATCAAGGCAAACGTATTAAAAAAAGTTTAATGACTAAATAAATCATGTTGAAGGATGCACAAAAACTAAAACAATCACAAATTGGCAGTGTAACTTCAATAATACAGTCGAAGTTGAGCAAATCCATGTACTGTGGTCTACTGCTCACATTGAGTGATCTGCTAATGTTTGATACCATGGCTACTAATGTCAAGCAAGGATGCATATAGTGAACAAACCGACCTGGGCTACCTGTGCGGCTAATCAGAATAAATCAGTATCTGCCAGCCAATCAGAATCTAGTATTCTGACAAGCAATGTCTTAATTAAAAATCCCAGTTCAAACAAGGTCAGGGTAAACATTGAAAAGCTTGTGAGTTTTGAGTTCGGAAGAGGAAGCAATGTTGATATTCCAACAAACGAATATTGATTTAGAGGAGAAACAGGATCATACTGTTGACTGTAATTGATTTGTTAGCTGTGTCCAGGGTAAGAATTGAAATGTTCCCCTAGTTTATAAAGATATTGATCCTGGTTGAACTTCACCAATAAAATTTATCTTTGTTAAATAGCTGGTTTGATTTTTTATTAAAAAAACTGAAGTGCCTAACAAACACCATTTAGGGTGAGACAATGAAGGAGAACTTGGTAGAACCGACCTGGTGGGTCCCGAAACAAGCTTAAAAAAAACACCAATAAAAAAAGGTACCATACCAAAACATGAGTAGTATAGACTTCATAAAAACTAACAGCTTACTATGGGTCACCAACAACTTTCTTCATTGTTAACACACAAAAAACAATGCAATTTTAATGATGTTTTGCAGAGTTATGAGTCTCATCTGCAAGTATCGACATGGTAAGAACCAAAACAATCTTGTAGTCAATCAGCAGGGGCTATTAGAATTTTGAAGCGGTGCTATCCCTTTAGTGCTGTATTTATTATGGGGAAATCAAATATCAAGTTACCAAAAAATGTCAATGTTGACTACCAAAGACAACATATTTAGCTAGTTAAATATGCTTGTGCTCTGGTTCAAGTGATTAAATAACAAGTGTGTAGATGGTTACATAAGATGAAGACTGGAGAACACTGTTTTCCTTAACCCCCCGCCCCCCACATTAATATATGTTTGCATTTCTATTTTTGCTTTAAACATGACTATAGTAAGTACATTCCTAATATCTGGTCTTTTTTTTTTTTTGGTAGATATTTCTGTGAACAGCTGCTTAGATATCTCAACACCTCCATCTTGGTTTGTCAGTTGTTGTTTAGGAGTGTTTTTTTCCTATGCTGAGCATGAAAGCATGAAAAAGAACACAGAAAAGAGGGAGAGAACAAGAGGCTGCTGCAAAGGCCTCTGGGTATTGAAAGGCTGGTTTGTGGTTTGAGCTAGGTCACAATCTGAAGCGAGAGGAGGAAGGAGGAACAGGAGGGGGGTTCCACTTTCTTCCTACCACTCACCAAATTCATACAGCCACTGCCACTGGGGAAACTCCCACAACGAGACCCCTTTATGACAAAACTGGACATAAACATGGACCAGGCAATAACAAAACCAGGAAGACCGCAGACAGGTTTGTACTCACATAGTAAAGAGAATGAACTGTGGCTTGGTTTGATAGTTGTGTGTTTATTCGCACCTGCGTGGAGAAAGGAGATGTGTGGAAAAAGACATCTGTGGAGAGGTGGAGGAAAGTAAGAGAAGACTGGAGGGAGATGTTATGTGGGGAGAGAGAAGCAGATAACTAGAGGAAAACTGTGAAACAGCGGTTTGATAAAAATGGGTTCGCAGCTGTCAATAGCTGAAGTGAAAACAGGAAACAAATGATATGACATCTCCCAGTGCATCTGACAAACCCCATCGTGGCATTCAAAATGGTTTTAGGGAGAGAAAAAAGAAGAATTATGTTTGGTTTAAGGCTGTCTAGTACATTTTTGGATATTTTCCTGATGAAACCGATTCATTGGTTTTCAGCATCCTGCTATGGTCTGTTGGTGGGCATAAGGCAGACATTAGGCCTCACAATCTGAGTGATAGCAACTTGCTTGCTCTGTTCACACTCTCACATCCTGAGCAGGCGTTTGAGGCGTTGCAGATTGTAAAGGTCAGTGGAACATAACCACAGAGAAGTTGGAGGAGCTGGTTTGCTGTGAGCCCAGCACTGGTCTAATCTCGTCCTCTCTGCTTGAATGGAGAGTGCCATTCATTACTCATCTAACCGTTTTAGCCAATATGTGCCACTGGGAATAAAGCAGCATTTATGGATTCTTGATGACAAGAAATATATAGTTTATGTTTTAAAAAAATATGTTTTTGTCTATAATTACTATAGTTTTAGTCTAAACCACATCAAGCCAGACAATAATAATAAAATGCTTTTACAATAATATTAATAGTACCATTTGAGCTGGTATTGATCAACATTCAACAAACAAACAACCATTTTTCCAGGTTGATGGATGGATGGAGGCAGTCCATCGTACTAGTATATAAACAACCTAAGGCTTTTTTCCCAATTGACGTTTAAAGCAAAAAACCCAAAACGACCCTTTTCACCTCTTGTTTCTGGTGAGGGGGGTTCTCGGGTAAGGGGTAGCTCCCTCTTCTGGGGCCCTTCCCTCAGACAGCTCGTGCAGTACTAGTTGCCAGAGATTGAGAAAATGCTCCTAAATGATACACAACATGTTTAAATGATACTTAAGATCGTCAAAGTCAGAGAAAATGTGCATATATGCTCAAAAACACAAGTTGTGGTTAGGATTGGCAGAGTTTAAAACATTGTAAATTCTCAAAAACATAAAAGTAATGTTTAGCGCTGCCATAGTTTGAGAAAAGCTCTTATACATTCAAAGCTCACAATATTATTATTATTATTATTTTTATTTTTTAAACCTGTCCTGTCCTACTTCAAAGCAACCCCATGAGAAGGGAGGTGCTTCGTATGAGTTGGTCAGTTTTGCTCTTTCTAGGGAAATTAAGATATTATACAGTGAGTATTCCTCTGGATAGAAGCTTTTAATTTATTTATTTACTTTTAATCAATCATATAAACATACATCAGGAAGGATGGTGTTAATAAAAAGGGGGAAAGACGAGAGAAGTAATTGAGGGGAAAACAGAGGTAGAGAAGTTTTGGAGGGAGAAAGAGAAGGTGAGAGGTAATTGTGGGGGAAGGAGTCAAGATTGAGTTGAAAAAAAAAATAAAATAAATAAGATTAGATTAGTTTGCATCTATCTACACAAATGCATACAAATATAAATACATACATACACGCAGTTAATGATCTAGGCACCAAACAGAAAAATAATAATGATAATAATAAGTAAAATTAATAATTATATATATATATATATATATATATATAATATATATATATATATATATATATATATATATATATATATACATATATAGAAACCCTTATTGTAGAAACCCTTATTAAATATTTGATATTTGATTAAAGTTTATTTAAATAAATACTTGACCTCCTTTTCAGTCAGTAAGTTGTGAGGCTCTTGTGTATTTTTTATACAGATGATATTATGCTGATATTATGACCCTTCCTATTAATGACATTGTCTGTTCTCAGCATCTACATCTGCTGGAATCCCATATTTAATCATTCAATTCCAAAATCTCCTCCATAGCCAAGACTTCGACCAAAGAGCTGTCCAAGGATGCAAGTGGATAAATCATATACCTACAAGATGCAGCTTGGTGAGAATGTAAAATTGTGATAACATGCAAATGGAAGAGCTTCAAAATAATTCTCACAAACTTTTTTTTTTTTTATCTTTCACGGGTGAATGACATGTATTATTGGTTTAATACACTGATCATTACAAAGCAATGTGTACAACCGCTTAAAATCATGAGGTCCAAAACTTGGGCAACTTATTTTTATCTTCTGTTTATATGTTTATCAGACTATCTATTCTGTGACGTTAACAAAAAACTTTGTGTAGATCTCTGATTACATCACTTGTAGCTTCTAGCCCACACAAACGCATGCGGTGATGGACTTTACGTCTGTCTTTTTGTGACATGCCTTTATCTCCAAATGTCATAGAGAGCACTGTCTCTCCACTGTACTATTATGAGTGGGAAGACTGTGGATTAAAGTGTCTGTGTATGGTGTGCTGAAACTGATTGATCAGTGAAAGGTTATCAGGTCACAAATGAGTGTCTGACTGAAGTACAGACGTGTGCTGGATGGTGGAGAGATTACCAAACTGATATTATTTCTGTCATAAAGGGACAAATTGAGTATTTTCATAAAAGTTACTATTTTATTTGTGGGATTTGTTTTTTGGGGTATTATTTTGAGAATAATACAGTAACTCTTCATAAAATGAAGTGACTGTAAATTTTTACAGATGCTGAAAACTACTGTACCTACTGTATTCCTGTATGCATTTTCCATCAGCAAAAATGTAAAGTCATCATATTTTTATTACTTCAAAGATTTACAAATATTTCTTTATGTGTGCATTTTTTTCTACAAGCAAGGTTTTATGATAAGAATTAAGGTGACAAAAAAGTTTTTTTTTTTTACTTTTGTAGTTTTTTATCTAGGTGTTAATTATCAGACTTTGATAAGGAACATATATCTTCAAATATTTAATATTTTAAAAGTTTAGGATAAGATTACTTTTCTAACTGTTTCAATACTATAACAAAAATGGTAAAGTCAGTCTTCCAGATTCATTTGATCTGTTTCAAGGTATTCGGTTTAAAACAGCTTTATTAAAGCAACTGAAATGTCTTCAAGGAGCGCTTACAATCTTACTTAAAATAATAATAATGATAATAATAGTAATATTTTTTCAAAATTGTCAAAGCTGAGATAACCTCTATTGTGAACTATCTGAGTTTGTAACAAATTGCATATTTTCCCTCCCCCTAGTGTAAGGATAAAATCATCTGCTAAAAGTTAAATATAATGTAAATGTAAGTTAACCGTATGGATTATCAAAAATATATAGCTTTATGGATGATTGTTATTGAAGGAATTTTATTCTCATGTTAACACTATCTTTGAGTCACAGAACACTGTTAGACTACACCTAAACTGAAAAACTAAACGTCATATTTTATCATTTGCCTAATGTTTGGATAACTTTTTAGAGGGTCCACTAGTTATGCATGTTTCTTTCAACAGTAAATACACTCTAAAAACACTCTAAAAACACCTACTATATAATACCAAATCACATTATTTGGCTCGCAATCATAGGGGAACCTTAGTTGGTGCCATTTACCACCAACCTCCAAAGATGTTATCTAGAACCAATCTATTTAGAGTACCAACCTCGTTTACAACAACTGGTTCTTTACATGGAAAAATGTGTTAGGAAAGCAGCACCACAAGAGCACGGCACAAGAACTAAAAACTCTCCTTATCAAGGAACACCTACAATAAATAAATTAAAAAGAAAGAAAAGAAACATTTTATCTCTTTCCGTCTACGGTTTATTGTTCAAATAACTTCTCTTGTGGGCTCCCTCGAGTTAGACTTTGTGAAAAAATTGCATAATGTCTCTCCCCTACTGTAAGTTTCTTTGGCTTGATAAACTGTCTAATTTAAATGTAACACATAAAAAACTTTCGGTGAATCACAAAGGAACAAAGTTAGTCCATCACAAAGTTGCTTATATTAAATAAAAAGTTTATTTTATCTGACTTTTGTGTAGGGTAGGGGATCAGAGCAGGTAGTTAGTGGTCAATATATATATATATATATATATATATATATACTCTTCAGACTCTTGTGTTGTTCACACATTATGGGCAAGTCAGAGGTTTTATGTGTTATTGGTAACACAGACCATTTCTTCAACCATACCCTCCACTTCAAGGAACTGAGTACCCAAATGACTGAGCATTTCTCTCTCGTGGCTAAAGGCCTTTCATCACAGCAGAAGTAGATTGAATAGTTAGGAAATTGTGTAGTCTGGATGCTGCTGCAGGAGGTTGAGAGTGTGTGATAGTGGAAAGTTTAGTGAGCAAAAGTACTGCAGACGTTCATATGCACAGGAAGACTTCTCCTTATGCATTTGGGGGGTTTACAAATGCTCAAATACATTGACAGGTTATTGATTTAGTCTATACTTACAGTTTTAAATAAAAATTCACACATTTTGTTAATGTAAAGCATGCTTTCTGTCTTCAGAGAAGTGGCAGATGCTAATCTAAGCGATTTAAACCCTTGCATCCATACACACTGACCCTTTGCAACCACAGAAAGCTTTTGTAACTTTGGTGGTTTCACAGGTTTTTTTTATTTCAAAGAAAATAATTAACTTAACTTAACTGTTATTTTATAATTTTTACCACAGACCAAAAATAAGTAGCTACCAAGTCCATGCAGGTTTGGGTTCACCAAATACATGTTGATTGATGGATGGAAAATCTTTATGCTCTTGTGTTTAAATCTTTAGTTTTTCTGTGACTATGAAGTTTAATTTTTATATATAAAAAAGTTCATCACTAAAATGTAAGTGTTTTGCTTGTGTCCAGCAGGTGTCCTCATTTCTTCCAATAGAGTGGCTCCATAAATAGATGGTTTTAACTCTTTTTCCTCTAAAAGTTTTTTACAATTACATTGTCCTCTTTAACAAAGCCATGGCAAGTTACTCATGTTACACAGTTCCCTCAAAACCTGTATTTTGTGATGTACTTAATGCACCTACACTTAAATCTGTCACTGTTGAATGCTAAAAAATCAAGGCAACAAAATCATACTTATTATGATTTGTTTCAGGGAAGTAAAAAAAGTATGTAATTAATTTACAATTTTGGTGCAGGTAAGTTTTAACTGTAATTATTTTAAAGCCAAAATTGCACAATTTTAATTGAGTAAAACTCATTTTAATGAAATATTATTTTACAAAAAAACATTTAGCAAAAAACAGTCACTATATAGGATTTATAAAACTATAGAAAATGTTCAATTGCTTTTAAAGACACATTATAGATTAATTGAAATCTATATTGACATAATTGTTGAGTTTTAATACACATTTTGTGGTATTTCTGTAGATAAAAAGATCATATTATCACTATATATTACTAATATAAAATAGCCAAAATATTTAATTACTAACGTGCTCGAATTATAATTTAAAGGGGAATTTTATTAGCTGGATAGCCAAATTTGTGTCCTTTATTTTATTACTTGACCACCATCTGTGCCCCTTTTATGGTACCTCTGCAGTCCTCTAGGTGGCAGCATCTCACTGTAAATCACTTGAGCACGCGAGTCAACAACACAGCTGTGCAACGAGCAAGAACACCTGACGTTTAATTAGCAACTGTGACAGCTTATGAACCACAAAACTGTTTCGTATGCCTGATAAAACCCAATGATAGCGTTCAACGACAAAGTTAGCGTTTCCTGTGGCATGTGAGTGAACCCACTTTTCTTATAATTTATATGGTGTTTAGCTAAGTTATATCTACGTCTACACATTATATACGCTTCGAAACAGTCATACTGTGTGGCTTAATCAAAGACGCTTTATTATTGACATAGCTGCACATAAAAAGCGTATAATGTGACAAGTGAAGAAGAGCAGGAGTCAGAAAACTCGGTTGAAACAGCGGAAGACACAACGCACCTGGTGAAGGGAAAACAATTACACAGTCGCTGAATCCTCCGCTGTCCTGGCGATGCTGGCCATGCAGGAACGCCGTTCATTGCTCATTGAATCCAGATTTAGCGGCTGAATCAATTTGCCAGATGACTAGGATCATTAATAATAGAACAGATTACTGAATCATACCGAATCATCCAAAAGAGTACACCCATTCCTTCTATAGTGAACAAACTGGGATGTGAAGTTGATTATGGTTTCAGTGTATGCGGTACTATTTTCACAGTGTCTTACAGTCAGTTTCCTGTGAGGCGAATAGGTCTAATTGGAAAATATCATTTAAAAAATTGCATAAATCTGCATTTTGTAATTGTTTTGTAAAATTGCTGTTGAAATATGTTCTTTTCGTATTGAGAACCTTTTTTACTAAATAGTCAATCAAATAAAATAGGACATTTTTACAGTGTTGTTCTATTTTTTGTTTGTTTGTTGTATACAGTAGCAAGGCTTATGTGCAAACACCATCTACTATTTATAAATCCAAATGTATAACTTTTTAGTGATGTTGAGAATACTTTTAGAAATCGACGTATCAGTAAAAGTGAGGGATGGTTTGATGACTCAATGAGGAATTCTTCCTGTTTATTTGACACACTTATTTGAAGTGATACCTGCACTTCTAGTGGTTTCCTCCAGACAATCTGATTTCCTGCCATTAATCAGAAACATGCATGTTAGGTGGATTAGGTTTCTACATTTGAGAGAGAATGGTGGGGACTCCCAAAGCCTCGAGGGATTGTTGTTCTTTCCAGTGTGTTCGTCTGTCTGGGCACAATGTGCATGAGAGAACTGTGACCCTTTCATGATTTGTACTTTACTTTAACCAATAATCAAATAGACTTGACAAAACGTTAGGATTGTTAAGCCATAACAAAAGTTTTTGCCACCAAAAGACAAGGAGGAGTACACAGCAGAATAGAAATTCACACTCCTGGTGTCAAATGTTGGACTAACAAACACTGAACAACTCTATGAGAACTCTATGACATTACAAGAGTTGGATGATCTGTTTCAGACCAAGCACCCATTACACCCATCACATTTTAGCCCTTGTTTGATATTCTGGACCTTCTCACTTTTAAGCTATAAACGGTCACAAAAAAAAAACTCTGGACGTTCTTAACATCTGGAAAAAATAGATTTCTTCAAACACAAAAAAAAAAACATTTAATTGTTTATTTTTTTACATTTATTGTCTGTTTTAGACCTGATGTCCACATAGATTAATAAAGAAACATGACAAAATAAAAAAAAAAACTACTGTTTTTATTGAATCTTATTTGCGCGTCTTCAAAGAAAAAGGTCCTCTCAAATTTTACGATGACTAGAAAAAAGTCCAGGTCTGATGGGGGGGAAATACCTTTGAAATATTTTGAAAGAGGTTTTTACATTATAATACATTTTTGCACAAACTGACACTTAAATAAAAATTTCAGTCAGATTTACCCAGCACCTTTCCAGTTGCTGTAATATATTCAGTCAGATGTAATCTCTAGCGATTCTGATTGTCCGACTGGAAATTGCATTTCCAGAATGTAAATAATTTCACTTTTCCCAATAAATGAGCTAATTCTCTTCTGTTTGCTGCTGTGGTTTTGTGTGGCAGGCGGTTGAGCGTGGATGGCGTTTGAATGCAGAAGGAGTAATGGGAGATAGCAGGAGAGGCAAGGACAGTGGTGGAAATCAGCTCTGCCTAGTTTGATAAAGCCGCTTCATTACTGGGATATTGTGTGTCTGGAATCATTATGCACACAAGAGCCTCTGGAGAATCTGCTTTTATTGGCGGCCCTCGCAAAGCTAACTCGTCTTTTAAACAAATCATGGAGTCATGTACAAGATTAGCTCTACATTCGTCTTCAAGGGTGTTCTTGTCCATCGTGGAGACCTCTGCTGTTCACTCTCCTGATCACCAGAATGATTTTTTTGATGGAAAGCATCCGGAAGCGATGTTATATTTAGGGATTTTTTTTTAGAGGAACACCATCACAAAAAGTGGGCAACTTTACTTCATTTAATGTTTGGTTGACGAACAAGAACAAAAAATCGACTTGTTTTAGAGTTTTCATCTTCCACTTGTTTTCACTTTCTTGCCATTTATTCAACTACTGAGGCAGGTTCCTTTAAAAAAAGGCTTTTCATCTGTTTGAGGTGATCTGAAGAAAGCAATGTCATTCGCAGGGCTGATCCTGGACGCTGACTGAGCTGGAAACAGCTGGATCTCCTGCTGCTGCGACCTCCACTCACCCTGGCCCAGAGGTGTGCTGATCACTCCCTCCTGTGGAGAAAGGTTAGAACTGCAGAAGCTAAGCAGTCGCACATACAGACATGCTGTTCGTTGATTAAACATCAGGAACTTGAAAAGCAGAGTTTACAGGAATAAGGAGGAGGTTTTGTAGGTCAACCAAGGTTAAACTTTGATCTGATATGAATAAAAGCACAAACTAAATGTATTCAGAGAGAATATGTGGGTGTGTGTGTGTGTGTGTGTGTGTGTGTATATATATATATATATATATATATATATATATATATATATATATATATATATATATATACGCAAATATACATGTGCATATATCACATGATATTTAACAAAATATTTGTATTTTATTTATTATACATTTTTCAATAAATAAGTTTTCTTTTTTTGTTTAAAAAGTGGACAAGGTGACTGTTTGCATACTTAATCATGTGCTCTATCAAATGAGATAGACTTGCTTGTATAATGTTTTATAAAAATATTAAAAAGGTGTGTTTTTATTGATTATGTTGTTGAAAGTATACAGATTCAGTCAGAATATGCTTTTTTTCTGCACACTTTTATTTTAATAAAAAGTTATACTGCATATGTATTGTTGTACTCAATGTAGAACACTCTTCGTAAGGACCTGAATGACTCCTCCCAGAAATACTATAGTAAACTGTTATTTAAATGATTACAAATACTTATGCTGCATTTTTACTCATTAATTCACTATTGATATTTTGATACTTTTCTTGATCTATCTTTTCTTATTCTCCAGTGCATCATATACATAATTAATTTGACACTAACCACTTTTACATAATTTATATTGCATAATTTAACTGAATAAACTTCAATAGATTTGTTTGTGTGCTTCATACAATAAATCAGATATACTTTATACATTGATACAGTTCCTACTGTTCTTACTTACTCTTAATTGTATTATTTAGTCATTTATTTGTATTATTAAATTACATTGTAATGTAGACAGGGACTCAGATGCAATGTTGCAGTGATGAATATGATTGTCTTCTTATATCCAAGCAAATCATAAATCAAAAGTGTACTTATTTTAAGTTTTCAACCACTTTTGTCCTACTTCAGAACTATTACAAAACTAAAACACTTAAAGCAGGGGGGCTAGAGTTGATGTCTGTATGTGAACCCCTTTGAGCTGTGGAGGGAACGTTTCGACTCAAGCAAGCCAACCCATCTTGCAGGAGGAGCTCAAGGGAAATATTAGAATGACATTTAATTTCATATTATTTTGATAGGATTGCTGGAGGTAAGGTGCTTAGTGAAGAATAAAGACATCTGTGTGATTCCAAAGGCATTCCAAACTCAAGACTGGAAGTTAATGCATGCCATTTCAATCCTTTATTACTGATCATTGAAATTACAAGAACCCCAATCAGCTATTTTTCCATAAATGAATGTATATTAAAAATATATGTTTTTAATAATCAGTGGAATTACATATTGTATGACCACGTGTCCCCATAGTAGTTGTATTGAAATGACAGCATTATTCTACATGATAATTATAATAGTGTCCAGTCAGATTTTTAATAACAGTTGTCTCCAGAGGTTCTTTGGCAACTCTGATGAAGCGCTTTTAAATCTGAAAAACTCCATGGCAAAAAAAAAGCCGTATGCAGAACAAGACAGGTGTATTTAGAGGAGAGCGTCTCGTGAGCCAATCACAAGCCCATGCTGTGTCCGAAAGGGCGGGCACTCGTCTAATTATTTGGTGCTTGAACCAATCAGGGTGGCGTGACGCTCAAAAGGGCGTGGTTTCAGCTTTGTGCCGTCGGAGCTGTAAAGAGTGTCTGAAGAGAGTAATGGCATGAGCCTTGCGTAGAGATCTTGTCAAAGCACTAAACGGCGACTTTCGCGCGTCTGAACTTTAAACACTTTCCTCTGGACTATTTGACCACTTTAAACGGGACGCCTTATTTGCGTTTACTCGCACTGCACATCACCGGAGCACTTCAGAAGTCACTCCTGCACAGTTGCGCTCCTGTTTCGAGACATTTTCTCAATAAAGGATATGCTGTTGGACATGTGAACGGGCAACTTCAAACATGAAGCTGGCATCTTCTGTGTGCTGCCTCGGGGTTCTTCTCTCTTCTCTGGCGCTCCGCTTGATCGACTCTCAGCAAGGTGAGTAACAGCTGACAGTCTCGTGCGTAAAGCTGAACGCGTCTCGCGCACTCGTGTATGCGCTTTGCTTCCTTGTGTTGTGGATTCCTCCCGAGCACACTTGGGATGATTTAGTGCTTGAAAGTCTACTCTCGCCACACAACCCTGTTAGAGGCGTTATTAAGATGATAAAGGGTCCTGTTCTTTTACGCGCTCCTCTCAATGGTGCATAGATTTCTGCGTACAGTCGGGGCAGGGGCACTGATGGCGCAGAATGGCACCGTTGAAGTGCCACTGAAAGGAGCATTCAGTCTCAGTGGACGTTTGTTTTGTTATTCTCAGCCCGTACAATGTCTGACAGAGAAAGAGTTGGAGTGGCCGTTGGCTTCCGTGCATGCGAAAAGTCACTTCTGCTGCCTTGAGCCGAATCTCTCGTGCGTGCTATTGCTGGAGAGTTGACTTTTCCTGCTGGTGGAGAAAGGAAATTGGAAACTTGAAATGTCATCGTGCAGTCAAGTGCACAGCTTTATTCTGGTGCAGACTTGGAGTACAACGGGATTGTTTGCAGCCGTCCATACAGTTTGAATTTACAGTCAATTTCCAAAGTTTACGAGGCTGAACAGTCCTGGGGTGCAAATCGTGTTTAGGAGAGTAATATAACTCCAGGATTCGACGTGTTATCACAAGAAGAACCTGGAGAAAAACGATTCTGATCTCCACATGGTGGTAGTATATGAACCGAGATCAGCTAAAGCCAGCTAAATTCACTCACTCTCTCTCTCTCTTCTCCTCTCTCTCTCTCCTCTCTCTCTCTCTCTCTCTCTCTCTCCGCTCTGTCTCTTTCGCTCTCTCTTTCTCTCCTCCTCTGTCTCTCTCTTTCTCTCTCTGTCTCGCTCTGTCTCTCTCGCCCTCTTTCTCTTTCGCTCTCTCTTTCGCTCTCTCTCTCGCTCTCTCTCTCTCTCTCTCTCTCTCTCTCTCTCTCTATCTATTTTCTGTCTCTCGCTCTGTCTCTCTCGCCCTCTGTCGCTCTCTCTCTTTCTCTCTCTCTCTTCTCTCTCTTCTCTCCTCTCTCTCTCTCTCTCTCTCTCTCTCTCTCTCACTCTGTGTAATTTATTGACATATTCATGGTTTTTATAAGATAATACCCATAACCAGAGGTTGCTAAACAAATGAATTAAATAATTATTTATAAATAGATTCAAGAACATCATAAGTCAGATTTTATACATTATTTTAAAATAAAAAATGTATATTTTCACCAGTTACTCTATCTTACCAAACCTCTTCAAGCAAACTTGATACTGACCTGCAAAAAAAAAAAACCTAATGCCAAAGTTATCCTTTATTTAAGCGGAGTTATCTAATTGAGAAAGTTTCAAGTCAACTTTTAAACAAAGCGTGGTAAACGTGATCATTATTCTCAATCATAATGTGCTTCATTGTGCTTTTTGTGATCAGACCATTAACTAAAGAGTAATCAGTCGCTACTCAACGAAAGCCCGCAAAGAGCTCGAGTTGGAGCAGGGCTTGAGGCTGTTTGGGGATGTTGGTGTTATTGGCAGGCGCGCGCTCCTCCCGACGCACTTCTGCGCTCCGCTCCGCTCCGCGGCTCTGCGATGCGATGCGCTGCTCTGCGCTGCCCGGAGGAGACGCGCTCCTGAGCCAATTGTTATTTTAGATTCAATAAATGAAAAAGCCTGAAGGGGAAGGGTTTTAATAGGTTTACAGGCGAAGAACAGCACGACTGCAGAATCTGAAGTAAATAACCTAAATTTCAGGAGGAATTAAGAACAAAGATTAGGTTAGAGTAGAGAGCACTTACTCAAGAATACGAACTTCTTTATTTCTTTTCGTGAGGTTTTTATAAAATAGGGGTCTGTGTTAAGGAAGAAATTTCCAAGCTGCTGTGTTTGACTTTTTTGGGGACTGTGTATATGTTTAATGAGCTCATACATAGCAAGTTGGAACATTTCCATTTATGTTAACCTAACAATTTTAACCCTTTACTCATTTTTGTTTAGTGAAGAATGTAAATAATATGTTATTTTTACTATCTGCTTATGTTCAAACGTAATATATTTATTTGAAAGTGCTGATTTTTAAATATATTTTGTATGCATCATTTCTTGATTATTCCATTTGTCGTTGTCTAGTAGTTCTTGCTGAGTGTATTGATTCCCTTCACGTCTAGTGTAAAATTCATCGAGGGTTATTGATGATAATGGTGATGATGGGGATCATTATTAAGATGAGAGATTTGGCCACTGAAGTGTGCTGCTGTTTAGTTGGCAGTATTACTCATTATCTTGATCGGTATCGGTTATTGCCTCAGTCTGTCTAAAGCTGGCCGTGAATGTAAATCAGTCTCTTCTGTGACATTTAAGAGCCGTGCCAATGGCAGAACTTGTGGAGAATGATTTCATCACAAATATCAATTTGTTAATCGGCTTTGCTTTGGATTAAGCACTGGATACTGGCTGATAAAAAATAAGTGATAAAAGTAAATCGACTTTAGTTTCATACTCTTTTGGAACTTTTTCTTAAAGGGTGTCTGTCATATGTCTGTATGAATTAAATAAACTATTAAAACGCTGTTTTGTGTAAAAGAATTCCTTGAACTATCCAGAACATGTGAGATCTGAGCGAACAGCAATTGTTGAATCATTTGAAGGGTGTTGTGCGTGTATGATTATCGTGTCAGATATCAAAAGTGCTTACAGTGATTGCATTATAGCCCTTTTTTTGAGAGGGCCTATACTTTTAACTTAAACTAAAAACATTTGATTTAGATTCATGTAAATTGCTTCAAATTTTTTTAAAAAGTGTTTTTGTACTGCAAATTGATATGAAAAATGTGTTTAATTACATTTTAAATCTATATATGGATCTGTTTTACAATACAGTTCTATTATTTTTTTTTTATTAATAGATTGCTTATCTGCCAGTGAAAAAAAAAAGTTTATTTAGTTAAGCTGTTGTCTCTTTTGCTTTGGGCTGCAATTTCCTGATGCACACTTTTGATTGACACCAGTGTCCAGCGTATCCCATGGGAATTCACCTTCTTTCTGGAGAGAGTTGCTCTTTCAGAATCAATTACTACTTTTTTATCCCTAATAATTAGCTGTTTAGCCCTAACATTTGTTTATCTACAGCATATATTACACGTGTAGAATATGCAAACCCATAGATTAGGTTGTGGGGTGTTGTAAAATTATGTCTATTATTTATCTCAACTATTACTTTCAAAGAAGAAAGTAACTTTATCTTTTATCGCGCCTGTCAAAACACAGCATCACTCGCAACCTTTTTGATTCAGTCAAAGCGAGAGGCCATAGTTCTACAAACGCATGCCCACACAGCAATAACCCATTGTTTCCCAAAGCCCGTTTATTCAGTTTTTCCTCCATCTTAGTTCAAGAAAGAGAGGCTGACCTCTGAGCCCACGTGTCTCAATGGGAAGAAAAGCAGCCTTTGACTGTGTTAGCAGCGCCAGTTCCTGCCAAGCGAAGGCGTGTTTGTGTGCAGCTCTCTCCCTCTCGTGTGTATGAGTATCTTTTACTCTGTGTCTCTCTCCCACCACTGCTTCATCTTTCCAGAGCCTAATAGCAATCTGACGGTTTGTTTATGGAGTTGATTGCATGCCACACACTTTATTTTAAGATAATTTACTACATTTTATTTGATGGTTGAATTACATTTAAATCTGTTGTTTTATTGCTGTATAAAGGCAAATGTGTTTAATGTAAACAGTACATTAGAAGTTATCATAAAAACAATAGTTATCTCAGTTTACATAGCTGTAAAAATGGATTTATAGTTATGTAAAGATTGATTGTCTGATTGAATTTGATTCAGCTTTTCATAGATGTAGATAAATTAAATCTTCCAGCTAATTATTTGGGGATTTTAGTTTTTGGGTAGTTCTGGGTGAAGATCTTTTAAAGGATTTTGGAAACATGGGGCGAAAACCAGAGTTGCATAAATAGTTTATTGCTTAAAACAAGCTCTTTTCGGTGGAGAAATTAAATCTAATAAAGACTTGGAGCTAATATTTGGGTAAATAAAAGTGGATGCATTTTAATTTTTGGTTGACGCATCTTTTTTTTACTTTAATGTAGTAAACTCAATAAATAGATAACTAAATTTAAGTCAGAATAAAATACAATTACGTTAAATGGATAGATGCAATGGAGTGTGTGTTGAAAAAAAAGCTTTAACTTTGAACAGTTTATCCAATAATAGCACACTGGCTTTGACTTTGAGACAGTAAGACATACAGCGCTCACATAAGTTCTGTTTTAATGTAAATATAACCTCAGATATTTTACAATCAACTAATCACCCCTCAATACTTTCCCTCCCTGTGCAATACAGGAAGTGATGGGAGTAGTAATTCATATACAGATGTGAGCAGATTTTTATTACCACCCATAATAAAAAAGGACAAATTTACAGCTTAAAAACATATTTAAAGTATGGGTCCTACAGCTTTTTGTATTACTATCACTATTTTTGTCTTTCATGACAACTTTTAGGAGTGTGTTTTTTTATTAATCCTTATTCTAACTTGTATTATAGTTGAACATTTTGCATAATAAAGAACCTGGTTAATCGAGTGACTGCCGTTTACCAAGTGCTGAGGTTTCATTCCTGTCATTTCTTGTCATATTGACTCTTGTAGTAATGCTTTGTCAAGGAGGACGAGACTAATTTATCCAAACTCATTCTGCTAAAGCCTATGGGTGACTCATGCCCTATCCATGTGATCAATGGATCAATTAGAACTGTCACAGTCAAGTCAAACATTCAGAGTCAAGAACCATGTGATATAGGGCACCTGTGCATCCAAATACTGGACATTTTAGTTAGTTGGAGAGAAGTTGAGTCGCCATGTTCATTCATTTTACTATATTGTATGCATTTAAAAGCACATGCTGTTTTTACAATCTTCTTTTGCTTTGAAACACTTCTTCAATGGAATCAGTATTATTCATGCACTCTTTGACCACGAGCAAAGGGCAGACCAACTCATGCGTAATTCATAGAGAAAAATGTTTGCAGTCAAAACAATGAAACTGACAATCGCAGAGGATCTTTGTAAGGCATACACCAGACAAAAGTGGGCTCTTTTCCTATCTGGGTCAGTTACACAGGAAGTCAGAAGTTCAGATCATTTAACCTCCTGCAGCTCAGCTCTGCTTGCAGGGGATTCTCTCTTTATCTTGAGCAGCAGTGATTGCCAGATCGATCCATGGAGCTGTTTCCCTTCTTTGCAAGTTCAGAAGTGAAGTATCGAAACTAGTCTCAGTCTGAGGAGAATCTGTTGCAATCGAGGGGTTTCGACCAACGGAAAGCCAATAGAATGACTGTAAGACAAGACCTCTGTTTGGCTAGGATGAAAACAGTTCTGTAAATGGAGGATATATTTAGAAATTAAATAAATAACATGAATGAACTATGGCAATGCATAGCTTAAAATTTACACTTAAAGGGGCTATATCTCCACCAAAATACTAGAAACATATTATAGTTCTTTTATCTTTAATAAACCTTTAATAAAATCTCTCATTATACTTGTTTTATTTTATTTAACCCATTCAGACCATGCATCCATTAAAATGAACAAACCAATCATTTTTTTTTGCAGTTAATTTAAAATAGCTTTACAACGGCCTAGTGTGGTTAATAAAAATATTTTAGAAATGATTCTGGACAATTTCACTCAAGTAACTTTGTGAAAATGGCTACATGTTGAAATCTGAAAAAAAAAACAATGTTTTCTTTATGTATTTATTTAAGTCACGTTTTTTTATTTCATTGTCAATTTTTTAATGACTTGGTGTCCACATAAATGTACAAAAAAGATAGTTATTAATAATATATTCCACATGTCTTTAGAATAAGGAAGATGGCACATTTGACTAATGTCAAGAAAATTACAGATTAAGGTTAGTTCCTATATATTGTGATGAAATATTAAGGTATTATTTAATTTTATGTACCATTGACATTTAGCATTGAGCATTTTTTTAAACTTTTAAATGTTTTCATATGCATTCTTTACATGTTCAGATTGTAGATATTAACAATAATAAGTTGATTTTGGGTGACATTGTATCAAGTTAAATAATAATTCTGCTTAGATTTTCCAGGATTGAAAATGACTGACAGGCAACAAACATGGAATTGTCAATCATCGACAAGCAACTATTGTTTCGAGCAAACTCGAGTTCCACATTCCAAAAGTCACAAAATTCATAATGTTCTGTGCTCTGACTAATTATACAAAGTGCTATTCAGATGTACATGAGCTGCTCCGACGTCCCTAACTATGATGTTTGAGAGCTGCTTTTGTCCCTCTATCCTGCAGCCAAAGACGAGCTTTGTCAGCCTACAATTATGAACAGCAGAGGCTGCTAATAAGTGTCATTCTGAGGGTTTCTGTCTGTGAGAGGATGCGGATAGAAAAGAAAAAACACTGGCTCTGATTGATGCTGCTAATCGCTCAATACAGTCATCCTTCTCTCCAGGCTTCTCCCTCCATTTGGTTCAATTCTTTCTTTGAACTTCTTGTATGTCTTTCTTGTGAATGCCACAAAGGGAAAAATTTGTATGACAATAGATATTAGCCTAATCTCAGCTAAAATGTGCTCTTTAAGGGAGTTTAGGGCGAAAGTATGAAATTAAAGTTAATTATGCATCCCCATTTTCATCCCCCCTTGTTGTTCCCTCTAAGGTCGCTGGCAATAAACTGACCTGTTTTTCTTTTATTTAAACGCTATCCTCTATACTTCTTGGTTTTTGGAGCTTCTGAATAATGAACTTGACGAATAAAAGAATAATTACATACTCGTTGTTTTTGGTGGTAAACAAATGTGCATAAATTCTCAAAAATATGAAGTCATAGTTAGGGTTGTCAGAGTTTGAGAAAACTTTTGTAAATCCTGCAAAAAACATAAAAGTGACATTTAGTGGTGCCATAGTTTGAGAAAAGGCTCGTATACACTCAAAATCTGAAAAGTAATTGTTAAGGTTGCCAGAGGTTGAGAAAATGCTCCTAAATGTTCAATATATAAAACTAATTACAGTTAAGGTTCTCAGAGTTTTAGAAAATGGTTATATATGCTCAACTTTGTAAAAGACATGGTTAGGGTTGCCTGATTAAGAAACGTGCTACATTTCATCCTAAACAGTCTTAAAAAGTTTTTAAAAAGTATTAAATTTGACCTCATCAAACCTGCAGAAGCACTCCCGTTAAATTTCGGATCTGTCTCTGAAGTGCGAAGAGGACATGACATCACTTACAATCTGTGTGTTACCTTAAGTAAACCTATATGTTAGTTGTCTTGAAGGCCTTTGTGTGACTTTGTTGGAAATTAAAGTCAACACAATTCTAACCAAATAATATCAGGAAGAAGGTTGAAAAGATGTTTTGAGTCAGGTGCAGGTTGCAAGTGGTGGGATAAATGTCATCTGGGTTTATTATTATATTTTTACAGAATTTTGCTGTTTAGAGAATGTAAATCTATTGAATTACACCTATGAGCACTTTAAATTTTTAGTTTTTTTGTTTTTGTTTTTATATTTGAAATCCCACAAAGGTGCAACTTTTTTTACCCACTCCCATTTTTTGGTTGAATGTACTGAATGCACGCATCACCTCATACAGACTTTTTCGAACCCTGGAAGTATAAAATGACAGTAGTCATATTTATTATATATTATGTTATATAATGAACAAATTACATGTTGTAGATAGTTGTTCAAAAGCTGGGTAAACATTTAGATTCAGATTATTTGTACCGGAAACCTTCTCACATATGACTAAGCCGACATCAGCGGTCCCGGCACAAGCTTGGCCTTGAGAGTCAGACTGATGCGTTTTACAAGAATTTATATTTTGAAAATTTGTAATTCTTAAATGTGACTTTGACCTGAAACATAACAAAATTTTTGAAAGAGCAAGACATACAGAAATTATAAACATAGCTGTGTCTTGCTCATTCTATCTCATTTTTAATTGAACATTATAGTTGGTTAATTCAGTCTTTTATTCTCAAGAAAGTGTGCAAAAATGTCCTGTTCAATTTTACGATTGTTTGCAGTTATTGGTGATTTTGTTGCTTATAAGAAGTCACCAAGGAAAAATGTTCATGTTATTATGAGTTGGCAGTTGCTCAGAAGAAGACCTGCTAAAAAGTCGATTAAATGAAATGGTAAAAGATTAACTGAAAAGAAACTGTGATGAATATAGACTGTAAACAGCTAAAGATTTGAGTTTAAAACGCATCAAACTGACTCCCAGGGTCAAGCTTGTGCTGGGTCTGCTGATCTCTAAAGCTGCCCAGTGTTCTGTGCCAGTCTCTGGGGGCCTGCAGTCACCTCGGTGAACTGAAATACTGCTAGCCATAAAGGCACATAAAGCACTGAATGAGAGGAAAAGGGGAAAGGCAATTGACCTTGGCTGACTGACTGACTGCAGGAGAGATGAGCCATGTGCTGAGCAAGGGCTGTCGTTCAACCTGCACAGACTCACAGGAAGGCAAGGCAAATTCTGTGCGGTATTTGTTCTCTGTGAAAGTCTGTTTTTAGCTTGTTTTACCTGGAAGTGATCCTGAGAGATTTCCCCAATGAATGCCTTTGAAGAGAGCTCTTTCTTCTGTAAATTGGAAAGCTGGAAGGATTTTTTTTTTAACTAAAAACTGAATTATGTTCTGAAAGTCAATAAAACTCTACTTGTATTAAACTGGAACTGTGCAGTACAATCTAGCAATCTTGGTTTTGGCTAATTCAATCATACTGCGTTGCGGATATTGTCCCATGCCCCCTTTTATTATTCGTCATTATGCTGCAATGATGTATGGTGAGCTACAGTGCAATGAATGAATCACAGTAGTGTGGCATTAATAGCATTGCAATTTTGTTGCTGTCGTATTTTACTTTCTGTGCTGTGCTTCGGAGGCCTGCTGGTGACCTGGCTGTAGATTTAGCAGTTTCTAATTTATTCTCCTGCACACATGAGCAAAACTCACTGTGAATGAATCATGCTGTTGAAATGTCCCCTGTTACTACATACACATGCAGAGACACATAAAACCCCTCAGCAAGGTGAACCAAGTGCTGATGCTGGATCATTTTGGAAAATGAGGTAGTGTAAGTGAACGCAAACATTAGTGAGCGGAGAAGTGTCTAATTTTAGCTGCAAAGACTCCAAGGCTTGAAATTCACTTCTTTCTATATTCCTTACCTTTTTTGGCAAAAGGTTGAGTGAAAGGGGGCATGGGTATGGATCCCAGGAGTGGTGGGTAAAGCAGCCGCTATCAGAGAGTCAGGACAGCCCAATTAATCAGAGCTCACTCTGGGGAGCCAAGTCTTGTGACAGAGATATTTTATTCTGGCCTACTACTGGACACCCGAAATGCTGCCGTTTACACATCCACTGTAAATGTTTAATTTTTTTCTTTTTTTTTTTTTTATCTCACTCTGCTGCTTAGTATTTTTTTCCATACAAACTCACTGCTGACAGACCTCAGGGATGCTCGAAGGATTGCAATATTTGGCAGGGTGAAGAAAAAAATAGAATATAAACTCTTACTGTATGTCAGGTTCTATTTATTCAAGTTATTCTAGAAATATAATACTTTTGAATGTAAGAGATACAAACAAAACAGTTATGAGCAGGAATCTTTGAAACACCGTGGATGTTGGAAAACAAGGCCACAAAAACGTTAACTACCTTGACAGGATGAGTCTCTCCATTACCAGACCAATAAATGTCACAGAGATTTCTTTTATATAGTATCTCATTTTATTTGGCATTGAATAAATTTAAGTTTTGTGTTTTTATAAGTTGATTTAAACTTTTTTACCTCCCATGTGGTGGGAAACATAGCTTTAGGTTTGAGGAACACCCTGCCGGAGTTTTAAAACAGACAGAATGATGTCTATAGCAATTTACCTTTAATAAGAGAGTCGACTCAGAGTTGCTGAAACGAGTCCTAGTTGAAAGCAAATCTTTTATTCTGCATGCTTACACAACATACTGTTCCACCACATCATTCATTCATGTCGAGTAAATGAACTCAAAAATTCAGCGCACAAACATCGCGGTAACGGCTCTTCGATTATACCACCGCATGAAGCATTGTTATTCAAGTATTTCACAGAGATTAGCATCCATCTTTGCGTTAGCATCTGTTTGCTGTAGATGGAATTTATTCTATGTGGAGGATTCTCTGTGAACCAAATTTTTAAAATGATGAATAATCAAACCTTGACTTTTTATTCAATCACATGCAGTTAGCAGTACCCTGATTGTATTCTGTTTATTGGTTGTTCTTTTTGTCACCACGATTTATGTAAACACAGTCAAAACAAGGCCAGATAGATTTCTTTCAGCAGCTCCATAAGCTGCTCCGGTTGCGTAGAGGACAGGTTTATTACGAATGAGTTACTAAACGAATCATTCGAAAAATTTGAATAGCAAACAAACCTGGCAAATGTAAATGCATATTACAAGAAAACAAATGCTCTTACATGTGTGTCAACCTGTTGTGAGACTTCCAAAATCAAATAAGGAACCTTTCAAAATCACAATGGGACACGTTAATGCTTTTGAATGGTACTCCATGAAAAAAAAAAAACATTCCATGAGCTGAACATGGCAAACAACTATGTTACAAAAATATTCAGGCTTTCTGAGATACCATACGACTCTATTCATGTACTGAGAACCTTGTATTTTGCTGTCCTTAATCAGAGATTTTAATAAGGAAGCTTAAGATGGAGTTGAAACGTCTTTTTCTTTGGGATTTAAAGCAGTTGTAAAACTGTCAATGAGCAGTACTGTTCTGTATAGCTTTTATTCACATTACCCTTGCTTCAGGGTGTGTTTCCATAAACAATTGTTTATTCAGTACCTATCTTCTCTGCTGAATACAGCTAAACAGAAGAAAAACTTATAAACAAAGTTTCATATAACACAGCAAATATCTACATTACTTTATTGTTATAAAAGCAGTATTCCAAACATCACTTAAATATACAGGAAAATGTGTGTACTCACACATGATTCCAGCCAATACTTAGAGAACTTTGATACCATCATTCCACCTGGTTGATTCAGCCAGCTTTCCTTGAAGCACGTTATCAATTTTTTTCCAACCCATTCAACAGGTATAAGTCATCAAGCATAAAATATCATTAGTTGGTTAGTTGAGTTTTTAGTTGAACCTTAGTTGACTTTAGCTATTTTCCACCATGAATTTATAGATGTGTTCAGTTCACATTCTAGGGTTGGTCTCATTGCTCATTCTTTTAGTTTTGTAAATATGACCTCTAGTAAAGGTCATATGACAAGGGCTCGAGTCCCAGGGCCTACCGTCCAAGGGGGCTCATGATCACCAAAAACAAAACAAAACAAAAAAAACACACACATTGCAAAATAAAAAATAAGAGTGCTCTAAGGATGTGTCAGCACAAAAAACATCTCTCCACTGTGAATCTAATCAATTTTATTGAAGCGTAAGAATATGTCTTTTCAGAATAACGATGTGGTGTAATTACTTCTGTTATATTTGTTTGTTTGTTATAATTCTTCCAACGAACAAAAAGAAAATTCAGACTGATTGTGTTTTTATGTTCGGACTTAGTAAGGGGCCTCAAACTAAGTTACAGCCCTGGACTCAAGGAACTTTCATGCTGCGCTGCCTCCAGTTCATATTAGTAGATTTTGTACCTTTTTAAAATTACATTTAAAACTGAGCGCCAATGCAGTGCAATGGAAGGAAAGAAAAGGCAAACTTATTCTACCTGGACTCCTGTGAGTCAATTATCAGAATTTGATATGGCAGTTTAATCTGTAATATCATTGAAGCATCCTTCATTAGGAATACCTATGAGCAACAGTGAAGCCATTCAATCAATTGTACATTTAGCTATGATTGTCCCATAATTGCATCCCCTATGAATACCATGACCCGCTGGTACTGTCCCTGCCTCCCTGTTTCTCTTAGCATGCGTTTAAGTGTTTCGCACTGAACTGTGGAGTGATTATGACCAGCATGGTTTTTCACAGACTCTTCTCCCATTACCCGAGTTCTGTGGTCTCTCTTGTACCCGAGCCTGTAACAGAACACCACACTCGGAGATGGGCCAAAACCCCAAACAACAAACACGCTGTCTCTGAGTTAAACAGCCACTGTGCTAGAGAAGTCATCTCTGAGGGACCTCTCTGATCACATGATGTGGAATATAGTTTTTTTTCTTCCTTATCAGATGTGATCTCTTCTCAGGTAGCTCAAATGAAGCAGTTTCTCGTTTACATTTATTTCTTAAGACCTGGAAAATGGAGGTGTAGGTGCAAAAGTGCTGTCTCAATCTAAATATACTGTATCTCATACTCACCCACTGACAGGTACTGAATGAATAAAACATTTTACAAGACACTGGACAGATTTTCTCGATGAGAAAGAGAAAACTTGTCATTTGATGTGAAATGACAGTTCGCTGATAGAGAAAAGTCAACCTGCTGTTTTTCTCGAACCTATTGGTTCTATGCGACTCGATCTGGTTCTATGCAAGCTCCAAACATAATTATGAGAAAAAGAGTAACCAACAGGAGCTAATGTAATAACAAAAATAATTCAATATTTAAATCTGGAACCTAAACAAGGAGTAGTAAGGTTTTTGTGCCCATGAGTGACCTGTATTTAATAATTTCATGATTTCATGACAGTAAAAACAGAACAGTTATTTCTTAAAATCTCTTTTTTGCAGTTTGACCCCCTGAATGCTCATGTCTGTATTTTGCTAAATTTGGTTTCAACTTAAACATGTTTTTTTTTACAGATATGAGTCGCTAGAATTTATTGAAATTGTATGCTTGCATGTTTTAAACATTGGTAAAGTCATAGTTGTTATCCCATTACTTTAAAATTTCTTTCGAAGCTCATTCCATCTCAATCTTTTTCTTAATAATATTTTCTTTTTCTTACTAATGAAGTTGGCTCTGTTTAGACATTTACATCAACAAAGCCACAAAAGTGCTTGAGAGCATTCATGTCTACTTTCTTTTTTCTTTCATTAACAGTGCAGTCTGGGTGATGTAGTTTCCTTTTCTGCACATTTGTGCTACATTAGATCTGCATTTAGTTCACACAGAAGAGGGATATCAGTCACATATGGTTTGTAATGTGAATGAACAGCTCAAAAATTCACCCCAGAATTGAGTATTTCACAATTATACACTTGCACAAGCGCAATTTGTTATAAATGCACACCAGGCATGCTGTCCGAAGGAGGGCTTCGGGTTCTGGAAGTGATGGAAGCCCAAACACGCCCGCATGAGGAATGGGTAGTTGGGAGGTTTTGCTGTTTATTGTCAGAGAAACTGAGCGATCTGTTTTCAAAAAGGGAGAAATAACAAGCCTAATAGGCGGACTCCCGAAACTTGGTTTGTAAACGTCAATAGGACCTGCAGTCTAAACATAGCCAGGGGCAGGTGTAGTAGATGTTGAAAAAAAAAAACATTATTCTTTTGTTATTAAATTAACTTTTATTATGATTACTAGTTAATTTGATTAACCACACTGAACTTGTCATTGATAATGGCTGAATACACAAAATACTGAAATGTTGCTGGTTTAAATGTACCTAAACAATGTTGGCTAGAATATGTTCATTTTAAATAAAAAGGTCCAAATGAACTGGTGTACAAAAAAATAAAAAAATAAAACTAAAACAAATGCAACATTGAAGAAAACCCCATGTACTCTTTTTTTTTCTCTCTTTCTCATGTGAAATGACTGAGCCCATCCAGCTGGGTCTTTTGTTGTTAGCGTATTCTTGTTTTTGTTTTTTTAGCTTTGCTTTGCTTTCTTTCTTATGCAAACTGAAATGGCATATATCCAGCTGGGCCATTTTCCACTGTGTGCTCACTATACAGAGTTCATGACTTGTTGAACATCACATCTAATTAGTGCTCTTGTTCAGCTCAGTTTATCCATGTTTCACTGCCCTTGTCTCTGCTTGAGCAAACCAAGCCATGCTAGCAATGCCATCATGACCCGTACACAGTTAATGCTCCATGAGTTTAGGAACGCATCCTTCTGTCAGTGAGATGTTCAATATAACTTCTATTAATTTAAAGATTCCAGCAGTTTATTCAAGTAAACAGTAAAGTACTGCTAGTGCCGCTAAACATGACTGAAATGTGTTTTTGTGGAGTTTCATGTGAATCCTCTGTTCATACTTAGTGAAGTGCAGCTATCTCACTGGAGGTCAGAATATGTTTACAGGGGATTGAAATAGAATGCTTTTAGATCATGACAAATTGAAAATTGAATTTTGTTAAAATTTAAATGGTAGCGTTATTGGACACACACTCCTATTGTGAGTTCACTTATTCAGTACTCCAACAGTTCACAAGAGATTTAATCCCACGGTGACCTCCACATATGGCTAAACTCATCCCAAAAATGCCCAGGGACCATGCCCTTATCTTTCCCATCTTCACTGAGCATCACACCTCTGTGTTGGAAGTGTCGATGTGGCATGGGTTTAATTAGCAGGATACAAGGACACACGGCTGCCAGGTCCCATCATTCTAATGGCCACTCACACTCGAAGCCCCTGGGGGTGCTGGCAGGTTCGACCGGCTGTTTTCCCCTCTCACCAGCAATCCTCAGTCAGCCAGATCAGCAAAGAGAGTCACTGTTTCTTTGCTCTTTTGTAATTGCATTATTGTTGTGTTTGAAAGTGTTCAAGAGATTTTGTAGTTTCAAATCAGTACGATGTTTTCATAGTGAAACGTTAGCTAAACGTTGTGCTTTTATTTGTTAAAATTTTCTGTATTTCCATTAGTAGTGAGTGTTGAGTTAATTTTCATTCTTCCAGTAAACAATATGGAGACCTAAGAAATAAGAACATTAAATATTCAACGTGTGTATTACTAATGTGGGATTGAAAAGGAACTAAACATTAGATACACTGAAGTATGCGAAGGGTGTTCTTCAGTTGTTTTGGTAATATTTCCACGGCTTGAAACATGATGCTATGCGAAACGACATCAGCTAGGCTGTTCGTCATATCAACTTCCCTGAAGGCCTGGCTACAGAAAACAAATGACTTTTTCCGCTATTTTACTCTTTTGCTTTAATGTGCAATATAAATAATTTATGATAAACATGATATAGGATGTGAAACGGTGTGCTTAAGGTGAGGTCAAGGAAGTTTTGCTTTTTTAATTTCATTAGACTAAAGTTAGTCCGCTAACTTTTTGCCATTTAGTCAATCGTTAAAGTTTTAATCGTATGAAGTTTTTTTAATGTAAAATAATAAAATGTAAAATTGTTTAATAATTTAGAATTTAGGACCCCACTTCTCATTTAAGATTTGTGATTGAGATTAAGATTAAGATTGTAATATCGTTGCCGCCTACACAGAAATATGAATCTCAGCTGCACAATCCTTCTAATATTAGGCTTTACAAGAAGTTCTTGCTGGAAATGTAATTTTTGGAAATCTAAAAGCAGAAGCTTCTGATTCAGCAGATTTAGCGCTTCTGTGTTATTGATCGCTCGGCTGCTTTTCTCCAACCATCTGTCAAGTTGTGAAGGGAGAAGCCCAAAGAAAGGCTGGGGGAGCCTGGGAGGATGCTCTGGCCTGAACAGAGCTTTGCCACTTCAGTGGCTGGATTTCTGTGCCACCAACTGAAGAGCAAAGCTGCTTTCAGAATAGATCCTCTGCTCTGCTGCCAAAACGCAAAACCAAAACAATATGGAAATTTTTTAGTGCTTCAAACTATTTGAATCTGATGGTTTAACATGCATAAGCCTGTCAAGAAATCCACAGTTTTGAAAATGGCCTTTAACGCCCCCAAATTGAGAACTCTTTAAAACATTTTTTTTAAATATGTTCAGCCATTCTCCAGTTGTGGTGGTAATGCCTTTAGGATAGCTACCCATTAATACAGATCAATATTTCATTTATATTGTATTATTACATTCAAACAGAAATGAAAGTAAACATATTTTGCTTTTGTGCCAGAAGCTTAAAATGTGATTTCTGTCCTGGTCATTCCATTCCCCAAGTCACCACAACTGTATCAGCTCCCTGCGGAAGGTTCTGAGGGCTTCAGTGAAGGAACAAGTGGGAACATTTCCCTGCTTTCCAGCCATCTGCCCCTGAATTTCCCTAATTGAATTAATTAGAGCTACAAACCTGACAAACTGCTCGTTAGAGCCAGACTCCAGATTGCTGCGAGTCATGGTTAAGTAAAAGAGTCGACGAGCTCAGGTAATGCTCCACCCATTTTGAGGGCACAGTTAATCAAATATGCAAAGTGGTTCATGTGTGTGAGGGTTAGTGTCTGAATAGTTCAACAGATATGCAACTAACAGCTAGTAGAAATGAACCATCTTTCTTGTCTGGTTAAAAAAATATATAATGTCAAACAATCTACTGTAAGGCTGACCAAGAGTTTTGAAAAAGCCTTAGTCAATTAAAGCATAAGAAATTGTTAATACCCTCATTATTTATTTACTTCTGCTTACTATTCTTCATTTCTGAGTCCACTGGAGCCTGAGCATTAGGATTGCAAGGCTGCTCGCTCTCTTGTTGACAGGTGGGACATCTGCCTGGCGGGCTGTGACGAGTTGAGGATTTAGCGCTAATGGTACAGATGCTAATGAAGGCATGAATGAATAACTAAGAGGATGCATTGTTTATGAAAGCTGCAGGTGAAGTAAGGGAATGTGCAGTCTTGCCCAGCAGAAGCTTGGACGACTGGCAGCTGCAAATTGGCAGCAGTTTTCCTGCGCTGTAGTGCGTTTCGCAGCTTTCCCAGATGTACACACACACATGCACAAGAACACCGCCTCCCGTCTGGACCGAAAACATCCATCAAGCTGCCATCTCAGTCTGAGTGTGAGGCTAAAAGGCCATGCACCGATTGGCATGAGATGTCTTCTCTCTTTAGCGCACCAACCCTTAACCTCACTCTACTACTCTCTTTTCTTTTTCTCTCCTCTGACCTATTTTTTGAGCGGACCTCTAGTTAAAAACTTATATTTACTGTTTGGTTGTTTGGCTGGTTTTATGACATTCCCTCTGTCAAGAGGCACCTACTCAGCATTCTTATGAAAACTGACAGTTTTAACAAAGGGAGCTATATTTCATTATTGACACATATTTTGCAATCTCTCAGAAATACTCTTTTATTTCAGCAAGATGGGGTTTCATCTTCTGTGAATGCTGTTGAGTTTCTTCAGGGCACTGCGTTTCCGAAGTCCCAAATTCATGTTAGTGTAATTGCAGATTTTATTTTCAGAATTTATTATTTATTTATTATTATTATTAATTCTAAAAAAGAATGAAGTCGTTATAATGAATTTTGATAAGGATTAGCAATACAATGGGGTAATAATGACCACCTTACCTGTTTATTCTGTCACTATCTCCATTCTACAAAAAAGAATAAATTAATGCAAATCTTTTCACTGTATGTTTAACTTTTTAGTTTTGATTGGCAATGGTTTTTAGCTAGGCAGGAGGCAAATTATTCAATACTGTCTTTCATTAAATCAGCACAGGAATCAATCTCTCTCTCTGACTCTTCTTTATCACGTTTAGAATGTTAGCGTACCTTAGGCTTAGGATACTATTAAATATAGACAACGAAGAATTGCATAGTTTGCTTTATTAAGTTTTACTCTGAAAAATATAGCCCTTATGTACGTTTAATTAGTGGTTATTTAACTCCTGTTAACTTCGTTTTCTATTTCCATTGGTTTACAATTTGAATAGGCTATTTACTGTTATTTTATTTATTTGACTATAGATGTGATCATGATTTTTGGGACTTTTAAAAAGTATTGGAATGCTTACAAGTACAATGAATGTGGCATCAGGTGCAAGAACACAGGGGAGGTGTTTAATATGTGTGTCTTTGCCTTTTGCATTAGAGTTTTCAGCATCTGTGCTCAGCCATGCAGTCTTATAACACGTGACTGCTCATCTGTCTCTTGTATTTATGGGCCTGTTGTTGTTGGAGCTGAATGAGCCTGTTTATGTTTGTTTGCTCATCTAGGTATACAATTTCCCATCTCCCTCTGGTTTATGCAGCCGAGCCTCTGTACTGTTGCTGCTGGAAGCAAAGCAGAACTTCCAGAACAGGCCTCTAATTAGTGGAATTAGCAGCAGATCAAAGAAGACAATTAAAGGTGGTACTGGCACAGGGGTGGGCAGGATGCCGACTTAATTTGCATCACAACACTGCAGCCGCAGTCAGCAAGCCAGCAAGCTCTTGCTTCTCATTACTGCCAGCCTAAACAATATTGTTGAAAATGACTGCATTGGATGCAGAACCGGTTGGCTTCGTCTGGTGTTGAATGTGTTTTGTATGTTTCACTTAGCACTCGTGTACACGCCCCAGCTACTTCATTTCACCTACCCTTCCAATCAGCTTTTCACCATGCCTATGCATGTTGGTGTGCTCTAGAGTATTTGCTGAAAAAAAAAACATTTACTAATACTTTTAGTGAAGCACAGCCTGACATTATTTATGTGTTTATGTAACTGTACAGGCAGTGACTAAAGTTCTTCACTAAGGCAGATTAAGAATGTACACAAATTGGATATTAAAATGCAAGTTAAAAGAGTCAAAGATTATTGAAAATGTATTGCAAAACAACAAAGAAAACCTTAATCTACCTCTGAGCTTTCAAGTTTTAGGCACATTAGTAAAAGTTCAGACAGAAATGTAAAGAGATAGAACAGGGCAATATAAAAGATTCAAAAACAAATGAAAAGGAATGAACTCTAAAAATGGCCGCTGCGAGTGTGGTGAAGTCAAAGTAGGGGTGATATTCTTTGTTCTTTTTATGCCGAGAAGTGTTTAGATAACTTTTTTTTTTCTTTCAAATAGAAACTGACCTTAAATAGGTATTGTTGCAATAAAAGCCCCGGCTTCATTCTCGTAAAGCACTTGACAGTTTGATGTTGTTCATAATCACATTCTCATTCTTATGATGTGGTTACCCTAATGTTTTTCATTAGACTTTAATTGTAAAATTGATCATGTAGTTGTTGTTTTTTATTTAAGCATGTATTTTTGATGCCAATAACTAATGATCTGTCAAGTACTATAGAGAAATGAGATGATGGAGCAACATGTTGTATCTGTCTGATGGATTTTCAGTGCTGTCACTCAGGTTCAGGCTATTGCTGTGTGCTCTGAGTTATTTGATGAATGACAGGTTTGTGGTTGAGCCGATCTCTTGTTTCTGTTAAAATGTCATTCTTTTGAGCCCTGTAGATTAGTACACTCTTTCAAAAGCATGTAGAACCAAATTGTAAATATTTAGAGAAATCTTATATAAATAAAATGCCCCTCTGATCACAGAGTGGATAATAGGGTGATTAATAGAGGTGTGATACCTTTGAGTTCCAAGTACCCGGAATGTTAAATCTATGACGTAACACAAATCATATATATGTTTGGAAATGCATTTTTAGGTAAGACAATAGAAAGCAATCTGCTCTTGGTTGTGTGATGAGATGGAAACTGTCATTCAAATTTTTTTACTTTGGGTAAGGGGGTTGGATACTATGGGAATCTGGTTAAAAATCTGTAATAGTTTATATAAAGATATGTGTCATTTTACTTTATCAGCAAACGATGATTAAGTCGTAGATTGACTATAGATTGAACTCATCTCAACTTAAAGACAAAGCAATTAGTATTTATTGCTAGTATTTAAGTAACAACAAATATGAGAAAGTCTACAAAGGTTAAAAAAAGTTCTTAATTGCTTATAAAGTGAATTTGAAATGTTCTTTATTCTCAGTGGATTTCTGATAATGCTTGAGAATGAACAGCTCACACTTGGTTGGTCTCCAGTGTATGGCAATCATGACGCTTACATACTTTTCTGCCAATCGCAGTGGTTTTGAATACTTTTGCTCTATCTGCTGAAGCATGCACACAAATAAACTGAAATGGTACATGTATGTATTCAGTATGGTTTTAGTGTTTTCCCCAGTTCACATTTGCTCTTAAAATAAAGCAGTATGTATGGTGGCCGAGAGGTGCAAAACACATTTACATAACGTGAAACACTTTGTACAAATTACAAAACAAATTAACATTTCAGAAAACACATTTACATTTTCTAAAACAAATTTACATTTTGAAAAACACAATTACATATTCTGAAATACTTTTACAAGTTTAGAAAACACATTTACATTTCAGAATTCTCCCAGAAAGGGAGGATACCATCGAGAACTGATAACTTGGCTCTGATTGGACTAGACTTTTGTCTCGTTGTCAAAATGTTATTGTGTACTATTCAGTTCATTTGAACATAAATTGTAATTTAAACTGCTTTTTATCTTCATCAAGAAAGGCACAAAGTAGAATATTTGTCTTTTACGAGGTGTTTTATTTGTTCATCAACATGTCCCCATCAGCCTCTGGGACGTGCTTTGATGGATGTTGCTCTTAATCACGATAATAGCTGCTGGAGCATAAATCTGCCAACACTGTGTCTCTGCAGGATCTGAGAGAAGCCTCTGGAGAATAGACTTATTCCGTGATATCAAGGTGAACCCAGATCATAGCAAAGCTGGAGAAGGCAAATAAATGTCTTCCTTTCTTAATGTAATGATCAGCTGTTCAGCACAGGTCTCGGAAAGACAGATGCTGTAATGAGCAATCCAGCCAAATCTATACACGCTCAGATGTGCAATGAGCATACAATTCTACCTTATTTCCGTTGTTTGGAATTTATAAGCCTGACAGCAACTTTTAGAAATCAAAAACTTAGCTGAAAAAAACAATATTCTATGCTAATATAATTTTAAGTGTCTCCTTACGCGATCCTTTCAACAGTGCTTAAATTTTCCATGTTTATTTTGCTGGTTTCTTACTTTCCATCATCTCTTTCTTCCTAGTCTTCATTCTGTTTTCATTTTCCACGCTATCTGTTCATTACTGTCTGTAAATGGCATTCAGGAAATAGGACTGTTAAATGTTGTAGTTATCTTTAAAAGAGCAGCTGTAGCTAAACTGATAATGCTGCTTGAAGAACAGAAGGCAGCTTTCGTACCTGCAAAGGGTTTCCAGCTCTGAAATTGTATTTATTAGACTGAAATGACATGAGAAATTGTAGGTGGGATGAGGGGCTTGAGACTCGAGACTTTGTTGTTTAACTGCAGCAAAGTTTTTGCTTCATGTAGAAAAATCATTCATTAGCAGCTCCTAAAAATGAATAATAATATTGATACTTAATACTTTGTATTTTAAGCAATATTTGACTGCTCTATAAACAACAAGTTTCTAAAAGAACTTTATAAGATAATTTGTTTTAATATACCCATTATTTATTTCTCCAACACAATGTGGTCAAATAGAAATTACAAGGCTGGATGTCTCAGCCAAGTGATCTATACATTTGTGAATTATACTTTTTACAGAATTCTGGATCTTCAGATGCCCCCAATGAGACACCTTATTGTCTCCACAGGGACCCATGCTAAAGAGGAAGTACTTGCCCCATGACATAGCAGTTATGCCCTGTTCCCACAATGCACCGAGGTTAAAACATACCCATGCTCATCCATAGTCTACCAAGCAGCTTCCTGTGTCATGAATTGCATGTCACTTTTATGATGAATCATCTTCTCTCACCTTCACACAAAGCAAACTAATAACAATCCACAATTTAACTCAAAGCTCAAACACATTTCAACTAATAATATATAAAAAAATAGCTAAATGAACCAAACACCATCTGATGTAAAAAAAAAAATAAAAAAAAAAGGAAAAAGAAAAACAAGCTTGATTTGTTTAGGTTTTGCTACTTTAAAGTTGCTTTAGAATACATATTTTTGGGTATATTTCGATCTTCACCAGCTGATGTTTTGACCATGTTAGCTTTGCTTTATTTTATTTATTTTTTGCTGGTTCCAAAAGACAGTTCTTTCCATGTTTAGCTGACTACATTGTCCAAAAACACTCTGAAAGAAAAACCTGTCTCAGCTTTTCAGCCATGATGCATCGCCGCCTTTACAGCAATGTTGTTGCGCTACAATGGCCCAGGTTTTACTCCCTGGGTCATAATCCATATCTCTTGACTGTCATTTAATTAAACGGCTAACGGCTTTTCCTTTGTGTGCGGCCCACGCTCCGGCTGGTGGAGTGCTGCGCTGTGATTTGGCAGGCCATCAATCTGCGGCCGTGTGAAGGGTTCTCCCTCTGTCCATTCGGCCCTGGTAGATGAATAGACAAATGAAGTTTCATTATGCTTCGGTGTCACCACCTCCTCCACCTCCTTCTCCTGCAATGAATGCAAATTCAGCATTGCTGTGTGTGTTCTGTTGCTGCAATGACCATGGTGTGCCTGTTTCTTGTCATGCTGTTGAAATAAAAAAGACATCTTAGTAACTGTGTTAAAATTGAGGAGGTGTAAAACATTTATCCTGACCTAAAGTGAGGATGATTTGGAATCACTACCTGACAGTCAGCTTTGTAAAAGTCTGGCTAAAAACATATTTTGTTATAGCAATATAATGAATAGCATACAATAGATTTATGAAATCTATTAGCTCATTAGCTTTAGCTCATTACTACAGTAATGTTTTTGTTTTACTGATTTACTTTGTGGGGTTTTATTTTATTTTTTTTTCTCAATTGTACCTCTGATGCAGTACTTAGTCAATACACATGTTTGTGCAATAGTTTAGTAGATAATTTAAGATTCCAATCATAATTTAGTAAACAAATAATTAAACAAAGCAGCCAACAAATATTATAATCTACTAAAACTGTCATGATCTGTCAAGTATCTGGTTTGTAGATCCTTGTCGCTAGGGGACAGATCATTGACAGTCCTTCCCGCAGTTTTAGTTTTACCTTATTTTCAGTTTTCACTGTTTGTTTATTCTGTTTTCCTTTGCCACCCCCAGCCACATGGCTCAGGTCATGTGACTCACGGTGGCCATCTTTGATTTGTTTTGTCTGTTAAGCACATGATCTTTTCGTTTTTCCTACCTTTTCCCACCCTTCTCATTTTGTAGTTAGAGCTTTTAATTAGTACACCTGGAATTTCCCTCATTATGTTTGATTGGTTTCCCTTTATAGGCTTCCCTCAGGTTCATTTCTCCTTATCTGTGCGTTGATCCTGTTTTGCTGCTACTGTTTGTAAGGTATTTGTACTTTTGTCTTTTTGTTTTATCCAGTCTATAGTTTGTATATTGTTCTTAGTTTGCCCCCTCGTGGGTTTTCTTTGTTTGACCTACCTTCCCCATGCTTGTTATTTGTTTCTCTAATAAATTATTATTTAAAGACTGTCATGCATTTGCGGTCCGCATTTCTCTCTTGGCCACCGCACCCTGACAGAAACATCACTTGCAACATTTATTTTTTTTTTAAATAAATGGTCAAGAAAGCATTATTTTTAACGATATTGGAATATCACAGAATATGCAGCCTCAAGATAAGTATGTACGCAAATTAATATGCTAATATATGCATGTTATTTTTAGCTGATCTCAACACTGTTGTACACTAAATGCAACAGGGAGTCACCTTGTACACAAAAACATATCCTGAATGAAAATTTTTAGACCCGCCAGCTATTTTGTTTAAAGGTAAAAAGTAAGCTTGCATTCAGATAATTTTGTTTGCTACAAGTATATATTAGTTTTATGCTTGAGTAGAACCAGTAAAATGTGCCGTCAGTCTGGAACTCCATTTATGAAAATGTTTGAAGCACTGATTCTGTGAATGTTTTAAATTTGCTTTCAAATGTTAGGAGAATGGAACAACAGTTTTCTTAACAAAATCATAATTTTTTAGAAAATATGCATGAGTCTTGCTCTCTGATGATTTTTATCATTTCTTAGTCCAATAGTAATTAGTTTAGCTAAATAGTAGGAATTAAAATCTGGTGCTTGTTGTTTGCCAGATGATGCAGATGCTCACATAAAGTTGAAGGATACGGTCAAGGCTAGAGAGAGAGAGAGAGAGATGAGTTTGAGAGAGAGAGCGAGAGAGAGAGAGAGGAGAGAGAGAGAGAGAAAGAGAGAGAGAGAGAGACCGCGTGAAGAGGAGCAGCATATGGAGAGATTGAAGTCGCTATGAGAAGATCCGCGGGAGAGACAGTGCAGGACAATATGTTGAGCGATGAGTGGGAGAGGGCAGAGAGGAGAGATGGAGGAGAAGAGAGAGAGAGAGAAGGAGAGGTGAGATGAAGAGAGAGAGAGAGACGCAAGAGATTGCAGGAGAGGAGAGAGAGAGAGAGAGAAGAGAGAGAGAGAGAGAGAGAGAGAAGAGAAGAGAGGAGAGAGGAGGGAGGAGGAGAGAGGAGAGAGAGAGAGAGAGAGAGAGAGAGAGAGAAGAGAGAGAGGAAAGGAGAGAGAGAGAGAGAGGGGGAGAGTGAGAGAGGAGAGAGAGAGAGAGGAGAGAGGAGAGAGAGAGAGAGAAATACTATGTGTGTAGGAAGAACAGAAGAAATTAGATTTAGCCAATTAGGAAGGGGAACCACTGGTAATTATCTCTCAGGAGACCTCGATGAATGAATAGTTCTGCATATCATTTGCATACCAAGGAGAAAAGCTTTTCTATCACCTCTTTTGCTGTTTGGTCAGACAGGATGTGTTGTTTAGGTTCTGCTGTGCCACTTACTACAGTGTACATTCTTCTAAGTTGAACTAAAATCGTTTTTTTTTTGTTCTTGATACAGTGAAATCTTAAATTAATCCTGACAGATAGGAATTGTTGTAAATTTGATAATATATGTTAAGATCCAAAGTGTCTCTCAAAACATGTCATTTATTTTGTTTGAGATAAGAATTATTTTGCAAGTAAATCTGTCTGGTTTGAACACTGATCTAAACGACAGAAAATAGGTTAAGTGACCAATTAAACTTAATTAGGAACCTCAAAATTAATATTTAAACATAATAGTTTGCTTGTTTTGTTAGAAATTCCATAGATTGTATGCTCAACCTCCTGTTTTGTGTGATGAACAAGATGAAACCTTTTTTCTGTTTCATTCGCCTCTTTTGGTCAGCCATGTACTGCCGAGTCCTACTTTTTTCTATTAAATTTTAAATACTGTTTAAAATCTGCTTCTGTTATGCAACACAGAAAACTTGTTTCACCACCCGTTTTAAAACTCTCTAACACAAAAACAAGTAATTTTAGGTTCAGTTCCAAATAGTAGAGAGAGATAGAACACGTGTGTGTGTAGAGAGAGCGAATGCCGGATGAAGAGCACAATCAAAACGGCCAGTTATTTCATTATTTCTATTTTTTTGTTCTTCGCTGTTGCCTTTGATGGCTAAGGGAGAATTAAAGTGTTAAGTTTGCTTCCTCCTTTATTAAAGAAGGCTTAATTTAATTAGTCGCCGATTATCAGGACCTACTGCTGCTGTGTGAAGTTTTCCGTCGCTCCAGGGAAAAAGGAAGTTAGTGTCTTCTAGTCTCCAAGGAGGAAGTGTCCTTTTAATCAGACTTCTGTTTGCCTTCCATTAGCATCTGTCCTACTCGCTGTTGAACTGGCGATGTCGTTGTAGACACAGAGATTGCATATGAAACACTTCCTTTGTATTTCTCAATAGAATTGGACTTTTTTTGTCTTTTTGATAAACTGAAAATAAGTAAAGCCATAATTGGACATTATTTAAAACATTTTTGACCATGTTAGTCTGTTTGCAAAATTGTGAGATGTTTCAGATGCAGAGTTGCTTTCAATGTTTTGAGGCTTCAAGACAGAGGAACGTGTGTGTCGTGGGATTCAGGTAGCCTCATTCTGTCCGATCGGGATGGTCATTAGAATGTGTTTGCTGACAGCATTCACTCACTGACTTCAAACTAGGCCAGAGTGACACTGGCTCCCTCTCCAGCACACCTAGTCTTTGATTACTGCTCTGCTGCGTTCATTATCAGCCTTTAGCTGGAGGCCCTCATGAAGAGAAATTTGCAAATCACAAATTACCGGATGTCTTTAAATTTGTATTCTTGTGCAAAGACACTTCACACATGATGTGTAGCCAACAACAAATACTGTATATGAAATAAAATATATAGATAAATGTTTGTATGTATTTTTTTTTTTTGAGGTGTGGTTCTCTAATGTAATTCAGGGAAAGTTTATCTATTAGTTAAATATATGGCAACCTCCAGCTGAGAACTCTCAGCACTTTACATATAAATACAGCTTTGCTCATAGGCCCCAGTCTTTCTTCAAGTGGAGACATTGTTATTTCCTCTTCTTAAGCTCAAGCATGGGGCCATGCTGGTTCTTTTCCTCCAGCAAGTTTGTGTGTTATGAGAAGAGTGGTGGAGGATTTACCCTCTGACACCACGAACCTCCGCTAATGTCACTCCAGATTCTCATGAGGACAACGGGGAGCCCAGACAAGAGGCCCATTGATTAGGTCCAGACTTCTTCTAAAAAAGGGGGTAATGGTCCTTATGATAATCTATTTAGAGAAAGGATGATGAAGAGTGAGTGGAGGAACTGAATACATGTTGAGGAATAGCAGTCCTTAAAAAAAGCCTGAAATTAGCTTAAAACTTTTTTTTAACTTTTGTTTGCTAAAATAACATTAAGGCTAACAATGTTTTGTATTTAATCCCTGTTGATTGCTAAAAGAGTATGTGTGAATGTTTTCATAGTTTTTGAAAATCTTGTCATCTTTTACTCATTTGTTTATTTTTATGTGTACTCTTATGCTGACCTTCTTTTGTTCTGTTGGCAGTATTTATTTGTTTTGTTAAAAATCTATTCATTATTATGTTTTTTTCTGTCTCAATAATGCCGTGGTGCTTGTCTTTGTCTCTCTATTTGTGTGCTCTTGGTTCAGTTAAAGTGCTGACTGAGACATTTTTAGTTATTTTGTTTCTCTTTATTTCATTCTCTTTCACTCAAACTAGGTGGCTTTCTATACAATTTCTGTCTTGCTTGCTCAATGAAGCTCTGACTGGTGTAATAGGACCTCTCAGCTGGCTGCATGCATTTACCACCTAAACTCATAATTGTGAGTAGCCAAGCCTGCGTGAATCAACTTTGTGCGTCTCATGTATCAGCCCTACAGTTTCATACCTCAGTTTGATTATAAAACTCATCAACTTGATTTAAAAAATGTATTTGCTGTAAAGAACTTTAAGTAATTAGTAGTTTGCTATAATTTAAAACTGCATAAATAATGTGAAAACTACAATGATATAGTAACTACAATCAAATTGCATGTTATGAAGTCTTTTGTTGAGACATTAGATGCTTTAAAACACTTGTCTTTGCCTCAAGCGGCTGTTTAGGGAGCAAACTATTTGCATGCAACTGTTCCAAAACACTAGGCACCTGTTGGATTCCGAGGTTTGTAACTAATGGTGCCTTGTGACCAGTTACTGAGAATAAATTCTAAGTTTTCAGTTTTGGTAAAAAAATGCAAGCTTGGAAGAGGTTGCTTTCTCAGCCTTCCACTCAGGCTTCATTAAAACACTCCTGAGTCTTTCTAACCTGCTTATGCACGTTTTAAATGAACACAGACCCCAGAGTTATTGAGCTGAAGTTCCCGAGGGAAAGGTAGCTTGCTAATCTAGCTCATTTTCCAGTTGCTACATTTGCAGCACTCCTTGTAAATGCCTCCTAACATTTACATGTACTTGTTCTCTTGAAGGAACGGGAGATGCTTTTTACCAGCTGCACAATGCACTCTGCAGTCTAGTGTTTTAACGTCTTTTTTTTTTCTGACAGGTTCTGTATTTTAGGGGCTTTTTATGAAAGATATTTGCAATAAGTTGAAGGCTTATGCAAGCATATTTGACTAGTCTAAGCTTTAGTCACTTTAGAATCAGATGCATTAATTTTAAAGGAAGCATATCATTATCTGGATGAAAAATACAACAGAAATAAGATGTTTTACCGCTAAGCTTGAGTTTTGTTACATATTTTAATGACACACACAAAAATCCCCAAACAACAACTATAAATAAACCTTAAGCATTCTAACTGTCAATTTTCCAAGATAATGTTCCATGTACATGAGGATTGGTTGGTTTGATGGTCTCAAGCTATATATATATATATATATATATATATATATATATATATATATATATATATATATATATATATATATATTATGAATTAATACAAAAAAAAACTGCCTTTTATCTTTTGTATGGAATTGTGTTTTTTTCATACGAGCTTTAACAGTCCACAGGAGCTTGGTTTACTAAGAGATGACAACTATGTCACTCTAAATATCTTTCCTATGTGTGCATGGAATGCAGCTCTGGGATTCCATTTCAATCAACATAAAGTATAAAGTAAGATACTTATAAAGTAAGATAACATATTTTATATAATCTAAATGTTACTAACTATAATTTTTTCCTCGGATTTCTAAGAGCATTTTTTAACAACATTGAATCTTGAAATTATGCAAACTTTACTTTACTATTTTATCATTGCCTGTCTATTATCTTTATTTCTTCTTTATTGCTACTACTCAGCAATCATGGCACCAGCATTGCACTGCCCTCAGGTCAAGGTTCTTCCTCAGTCTGTTTAGCTTCTCAATTGATTTCTCAAGTTCGATATCTACCCAACCCTGCTGTAAAGGTCAAGTGGCTTAGTGGCAAGAAGTGGGAAAACGAAAATATCACTTTACATAGGAATACCATGTGGCAAAGACCCTAGGAGGATATTAATGCCTGATGCTTAGTATATGGTGAAAGACTCAAACTTCAGGAGATAGGATTCTGCTCTCACCTTAGGCAGCAGACATTGAGCACAACTTAAAGCCATGGAGACGAGTGAGGCACTGGGAACTAATGAAGTTGGCCAACTGATGAGCAGACCCTGCCATGCAGGGGTCAAGCAGAAATAAAATGCTCTTTCCAAAGCGCGACAAGCCTTGAATGAGATTTGTGTCTTAATATGTCAGCGATCGCAAGTCTTGTGCTCGGTGCATAGGGTCGAGCTAACAGCAGAATTAGCAGCGGCCTCTTGTTCCGCCGCGCTGTGATGCATGTTCATTTTCAGATGAGGATTTTCCTAATCAGTGCACTGGCATTTGAGTGAAAGGGTCTATTATGTTAGGGCGAGTGACTCGATTAAGGAAATGTGTGCCATGTTCACCCGCTTTTGCATTTTCTCCTTTAATGAATTGAGTCTTTTTTGTACATCACATCTGCATAGTGTGCCTTACTTTGAGAGAGCTTTCGAATGCTGTTTAAGTGTCTTTGACCAGGATTCCAAAGTAAGCACCAATGCAAAATGTTATCATTTACAACGCCTTGGCTGTGTAAGCAAATGGTTACACACAAAAAAAACACCTGAACTTAGCTTGTATAGAGGCCATGTCCACAAGTCTAAGTTTTATCTTCCTGCCTAAAAAATAGGCACAGCAAAATTAATCCTGACCATTAAAAAATTGATGGATATTTAGAAGCAACAAAAAGGCGAATGACTGGCTTTTGATGCTCTTTGAAAAAGGTCTCTTCAAATATTTTCAGGTACAGCAGCAACTGAAAGAAAGTTCTAGATGTTTAGGAAAAGCACTATGGAAAAGTTTTTATTTGAAAAGCAATACCTAAAGATTACAAGCTGCAATGAGACAAAGCTGGGAGTTTAAGAGTGAAACTGGGTTTTAAGACTCGTTTAAAAAGAATAACAAGGGAACTTGTCTGATAAAAAGTGAGTAAGCGTTCCAAGGTTTTGCTCCAGAAAAAAGACTGGGTACTGTATCTCCATTAGGAGCTGATCAACTGGCATGAAGTACCTTAATGAAGAGTGATGTCCAAAACTAATTTCTGTATTTCAAGAAACAAATTCAAGAACTCAAGAAATTGCTGAATAGAATGCATAATTGAAATACATTTAGATTGGAAAATAAGTGTTTTTTTTTGTACAATTAAGAACATTGAAAATTTGAACATTAATGGCAAAACATAAGTTGAGTATTTTGAGGGCACATTATAACAGATTTTTTTCACTCTGATTGCCTGTTCAGTCCTGAAGGCGAACTCTTGTTCATATTGGTTGCTTTTGATAAAGCCTTTGCTTTATCAACTGTTGCTTAAAACCTGCGTTCAACAAATAGGCCATGATTAAGATAGATGTAAAATTATATCTTCGTGGTCTTATAAAGTTAGACAATTTTAATGTGCCTGACATTATCTTATAACAAAGATTCCATTTGCCTTCAAGTGTTTTTAAATGCTGTATCCAATCTGTACAAGGCATCTAAACATTGCTAATGGGATCAGAATTTTTTTTAGTGAAGTGTAAGGATCATTTCTTCAAAATGTTTTCTGCATTTTAAAAGTGTGCTAAAAGAGAATTCCCTGTTCCTTCATTTAACCATAATGAAAACATATCTTTAGAGAGAGAATGTGTTTGTTTTCACTAACCCAGTACTCATTAACATAAACATTTCATTCCACATATGCACATAACGACCATTGTGGAATATCATGATATGCTTTATATTCATCCTTGATGCACAGCTCATGCTATTTAGTCCATGATGTTCATTCTGCAGGTCATCTTGCTTTTGTGTATAGATGGCATCAAATCCATTTATATTGTTGTGTATGTAGCAAGTGGTTTCCTGGTCCATCTTGTGTGTCACAGACTTGATGTAGAGGGTGTGTGTTGTGTATCCCAGTGTCTCTCATTATCTTGTTCCTTCTGCTCTTCATGAGTGTCATTATTCTCTCCAGCCCCCATCTCCACTCCTCTCTGCCGCATTTAATTAGCTCACTCTGCCAGGCATTTGTTGGAAACGAAATCAACACCAAGGAGCTCTTCAGCATAATCATCCTCAAATATGATGCTGGACTCTTTGATTTGGAACTCAAACCACATATTGGTGGAAACTACATTTTGGGGGACCAAGCCGTTCGAGGTCTTGCCGAGTCAAATTTGGAGATGCAAAAGTTTAATGTCAGGTTATGATTGTACAGTAATTTATTGAACATATTAGGCTACATTCAGACTGCAGGTCTTTATACCCAATTCAGATTTTTTTGGTGAAATCAAATTTATTTTGGTGCATTAGTTCACATTACAAATAGTATGCATCTGCTATCCATCTTCTGTGTGAATGAAATGCAGTGCAATCATGCGCAGAAGAGGAAAGTACCTTCCCGAGAATGCACTGCTAATGGACGTTAACACTGAAGCACCTGCTCTCTTGCATGTTTGAAGCTTTGTGGGCGTAAAAATATGATCAGAGCCAACTGTAGTATTAAGCAATATTAAGGAAATGATTCAGATGGAAAAGAACACATGCTACGGTATACTCACAGAGGCGGAGTTAAAAGTGCTCGGATAACAACCATAACTGCACTTAGCTTCAAATTTGTCTTTGAGCTCTTCATGTAACTATTTCAGTACAACAAGGTCGTTTCCAGGGTTCGTTTTTATGAGAAACTGTGTGTAATTAGGGCTCGATGGTGCAAAAGGGGTTTTGCATGCCTGGATTTGATAGTTTGTTTGTTTTTTAACATGAGTACAGGACACCTGGAGACGTTGTGGATGTATTACTTGAAAGAAGTCGTTGTGGATATATTGATAGCTGTTGGAGATGGAGTGATGTATGGTTGGATAAAATGGCTACGTGATGGATGGACCAATAGAATGCTTCCAAAATATTGGATCTTGTCAGGTAAAATAATACTGATTTATTAAAGTAGAAAACCAATACACTGGCAGAAGGACACTGTATCTCTGTTTACTTTCCAAGGATTCTTCCTCCTAGCAATGTCTTTGCAGCTGAATTAGTGGAAATCCATGTTGAAGCTCTGGAATTAGTGGAATGCCATGTTGAAGCTCTGTCCATCTGGAAGAATCCTTCCTCTCAGGACAAATACTCCATGTGTGACATCATTCCCCTGGCACAGAGCTTCTCCAGACTGGATTTGCATAATGTCACTCTTTCCAGCATGGCAGGGGAAAGCCACTCAGGAACAGAACAAGATAAAGATGCTAGATGTGCCTCAACCTTTCAGATTATGCAAAATAAGATATCAGTATACAAACACTCCATTTAATATTACAGATCAAAATTAATATACGTTAATACATTAAGAACTTAAGCTTAATCTCTAAATTTGGCTTTTTGATTGAAGTGATGCATGTTTTCAAAGCATATCACAATAGTGCTTTCTTACAGATGTCTATGGCAGAAATGTGCCTTTCTAAATCTGAAGAGTAAGAATGCATTGTAATTCAGTTTTTCATTATTTGAATCTGTCACTAAACAATATGTTTATGGATATAATTTTAACTAGTTAATGTTTAACAAATGAACAATAACATAAAAATAGGCATCTATGGTGAAAAATCAATTTGAGTAACTTCTTAAATCAAACCTAATGTTCTTCCCCTCAAATAAATAAACAATATATAAATTCTATGTTTCTAAATAACTCAATGGCTGTAAAAGAGTATTATTTAACAAATAAACTTCTTTTATCACACACATGCTAATGTTTTTAAGCCGTCTTAAAAATGTCTTTAAAGTCTAAGCTTTATACTCAAATTGTTACCTTTTTTAGCATCTGTCTTTTACCAGTAGAAAATCTCATTATATGATCAATAAAATACTTTCTCACTTTTGAAACAAAGACATGTACACTTTTCAGAGATGCTTGGACCTGAAGAAGCAGGAAGCAGCTGTAATTGGCTGCAACTCCAAAAAGGTACATTCGATTGGTTCCACGCTGTTCTGATCATCCCACTAAGAATACGGTACTGTTTGAAATCGGCAAAGTTTTGAGAAATGTAGCAAAGATAAGGAAAAAAAACACTTTGCACTATAAACAACCTGTTGTGATATTTTTTTAATTTTTCAGACAGCGTTTTTGAAACTCACTGGCATACAACTGGTGTCCAACTGTTCTCATCTGTTTAATGCAATTATCCTTTTTGTAGGAGATTCGAATGTACCTCTACCTTGGAACTCCTAGACTCTATCGCTACCATTTTAAAGTCTTGTTTTTTTTTCAAGTTTTCAGTGATCTGAAGTGAAAGTATTGTCTGACTGGTAGACCAGAGCACTCTCAAAGTCTCAAAGAGTGGTGACTGCCCACCAGCAGGGACCTGGCATTTCCACCGGCCACCACAGATCGATTATGGCATTCACTATTAGCCCACAGTGTAATTCAACAGATTGAATCCATTGCTTTAAAACATTGCAACAAACCACCCAGCAACTCACAGTTTATTCTTCAAATTTCCCTGTTTTCAAGAGCACTTTTCATTTTTAAATACTCAAATTTTTCAGGACTTTACGATCAAATCATGAAGTGTTCATTCCCTCTCTCTCCAAATCATTTGAGCATGAATCAATGACCAAACTCAATTATAAGCTTTAATTGTCATGTCGTGGATCCCTGACGCATTTTTAAGTTAAGCTGTAAATCTCAAAGCCGGCTCAATTTTCTGCTTGCCAATGAAGGGCCTTCTATTGTCATTATCCATCCAGAGGTGAGTAGAGGAGCACAAAAGAACACTAAGCACCAAGCACTCATCTGTCTTTTTAATTCTGTAGTCCATTTGAATGGAAGACAGAATCCTATAGAACAGGAGGCTACACCACAGCATCACATAGACTAAAGGAAAATGGACATGAGTACACTGAAGGAATGGGACCTGAAAACAACTGAAACGCATGTTCACTGCATGAATCCCCTTTTAGTGATGGAAATCAATAAGAATAAGATAGGCGACAACTAGCAAAAAAGTAAATGGCTTCTTGTTGCTTTTCTTTTTAAAATATGAATTAGGGCTGTGATATAGGGATACAAAATATATCAGTTAATATTTTTCAGATTAGTTATTGTTGATGATTATCACGAATAATGTCAAATCTTTACTTATGTTGAAATTTAAATGATGTTTTTACACTGATGGGAAACATGTACAAACCAGACCATTTATTGTGGATCTTAACTACCTTTTAATATTAAGACAATGTACAAAAATTCCCAAAAAAGGATCAATGAAGATATTACAGTATAAACAAATTCATTATGAAATATAATATATCACCAATATATTTTGACCTGATCTCCCTAAGAAATAGTGGAGTGTCTTCTCCTGATGTTTTGTTTTCTATATGAACAATAATGAATTCTAAGCTCAATCAAATGTGCTGTTGTGGTAAACGTACACATAAACCTTGAAAATAGTTTCTCAGCTGCACGTCTCTGTGGGTTGATAAAGACGTCAGTCAATGACTGAAAACCTATCAGAAGCAAGAGTGTCAGGAAGGCTGATTGGGTTTTCAGAAGATGATTTTGTGTCAAAATTGTCTGCAGTCTTTGCAAGAAAGACACTGAAGTTGACAGATCCACTATTTGTGAAAAACTAAGATAAAAGGACATCAGTTTTATCAACCAACATTGCTCTGAAGTGCTCTGTGCAGGACACAGAAGTACAGTGAGCAAAATCATGTTAAAGGAGCCATCAAGCTCTTTATCAGCCTTTGTATTTCATCGATTTTTTTGAATAAGAATTATTGAAATTACATTTTTAAGAAAAAGCATTAGAAGAACATCTTTCAATTGTCATCAGTAGGGTTACAGTGACTAATTGACATGTTAAACAGATTATTCATTCGTCTATCAACTATTGGTCACAATAAATTAATAAATTTGTTGGTGGTGACTGCCAATATAGATTAGTTTATATGCAAAGTTTATATGGGTTTAATCATGTAGTATCCATTGAAACAGTTGCATTTCAAATTTACAGGTTCAAGAAGTCATTGCAGCCACAAGCAAAAGGCTATTGTTGGAGTCATTTGAGCAAACGAGTGTGCTTATCAATAATTAGTGGTCACCAAAGGCTTTGCTAGGTTGGCATATGCTCACAGCTTCCACATTTGCTTAAATAGAAACTCTTCCCTTATCCTTATTTTAGGTAATTGTATTTTGTTTAAAAAAATATGTACAGCTATACTGGAGAAATAACCTGATCTCCTTGAACAGAAGTGAGTTAACACTGTGAGATGAAGTGTGAGACTCAATTATTAAACTATGGAGGGTTTTCCTTTCAAAGTATCACTATATTAGCCTCATTATAATCAAATGTTCTTTCTGAAACATAAATTCAATGAAAGAACATCATGGCAAATGTGTGGAACAGACCTTGGTGAAGTGGCTACCATGGGATTCATTCCGAGGAGGCTGTTTGACAAATGAATTGAATTTTTAAACACAACTTGTTGGGAGAAAACTGAGATCTGGTGGGAAACAGCTGGTCTTTGCAGGGGAATCAAATATTATATGTGATGACCTTTGAAATCAATGTCCAAAATATCATTAAATTACTTTTATATAGATTTCCATATTCAAATTTGAAAAGTAAAAACAAATAAAATTACCCCCACACAGATGAAAAAAAAATAATTAAAGTTGTTTAAAGGATGTTTTTTGTTTTAGCTCAGGTTCAAAATATCAATTAAAGGTGAGCTAATGAAATGTGTATTTTGAATGGACTATTCCATGATGTCTGTGCTTTGTCTGTAAATCTGATTTCTACAGCAATTGAGTGTCCTCGTTGTGCGGGTCCTCGTCCAAACAATTTTCAAGCTCCCTTGGAAACCACTCCACTGTGTTTTATCCCCGATAACTGCCCTCTCCCACAGCATGGCGGCAATAAACATAAAGCACCGGAGCAATTTATTTGTAGATTATCATGAAAATATATCCTACAGTTCGAGGAAAGTGAAGGCTGGAGAAATTGACACCATATCTATAATCAAACAGCTCATGAATGAAGTCAGTATAGTCTGTAAATCTTCTTTTCTTTTTGACAGATTTCGATGTTGAAAGCCTCAGTGATGCAAGTATTAAAGGATTTTCTTCTATGTGTGGTTATTTGATGCTCTCTTAGCGCGTATATCCACGTTCTGTCTGTTCATCATCAAGCAGACTCAATCTGTGCATTTTTGTGTTGAATGGCTTGTACTTGAAAACAGATCTGCTGTCTTGCGTGCCTCTTTTTTACAATCTTTCATCTTCACTCAGTCATTTGCGCTGCAAATCTCTGAAATGCAGTCTTGTGTAAATAACATGTTTTTTTGCTCAAGTTTAGTTCAGATGTTTGAAGTAGATTAATGTAATCATACACATTTGGTTGTATTTCGTTTTGATTCTTGTCTGTTTTATCTCAATTCAGAGAAATCTTTTTCTGTGGAGAGAACACAATGTTCTTTAATTTGCACCTAGTCATGCAAGAATTCTTTCACAAGCACACTTTCAGGATTTTCGGTATGCACTTCTCAACGTTGAATAGGGACATCTTGAGAAAGAGACTTAAATGAAGAAATGCCAGAAAGGAAGCATTTATTTAGTCATCCATCTTCTAAAAACTCATCAACTACAGTCTTCCACTGCCTGCCAAATGCTATTTTTAAAGTAAAAACAACTCTTAATTGTGCTGAATATGTGTGATTCACTTTGCATGACCAGAGTGTATGTTGTTTCCTGGCAAAAAAAAAAAAAAAAAAATCCCTCACAACAAAGCACCATAGTGTCCTTTAAAGAGGTTTGGAGTTTGTCACCATGAGTTTTGGCCATGAAATATATTACCGTTCTTACAGTTGTGGTTGCATTTAATCAAAAGCAATTTTCTGCTGATCCTATGTTTGAAGGGAATGTCATGAAAAACTCTCTGAAGTAGTTCCCTTGCAACTAAATAAGTAATTAAGCTGAAGGAGCCCAAAAAGTTTTTATTTGTTTGGTTAAGTGTGTCATACTATCATAGAGGCACATAGAGAATTGCTGTATTGTTTATAGCTGTTCGTAACCGGGTTATCCAGCTGTGTCACTGTACTACGGCTTGCCAGAACCTTCCTTGGGGCCTTGAAGAGTAGACCAGAGATGCTGTTCAGAGCTGGCAGTAGTTACCACTTTGCACTCCCTGCCAGAATTTTTTGTCCACTGCTTATATTCATTCAAACTCTATGCAACACAGGGCGAAACAATTTACACTGAAACAATTATTGTCTTTTTCCTTATTCTGCAGAGTATGATCTTATCTAATTATCATAAATGTCAGATTTTTGATGCCATTAAGACTGCCATAAATAAGTTGTTCCAAGCATCAAAGGGTTTACATTTGAAGTAACATACAAATAATTTTTACCCAAATGACTGATTCAAAATAAAGGAATCACCATATATGCAAGTAAGTAAATCACATGGACAAACTTTCATAGAGATTATGAGTTTTGCAAATGGCTCAAAATAATTTTGTTTCATTACATTTACATTTATATTTATGCATTTGGCAGACGCTTTTGTCCAAAGCGACTTACATTAGGGGAGAGACAATATGCAATATGTTACACCGTAAAAAGGCTATCTCAGCTTCTCATAATAGAATTGTATCAACTGATCAATAAACCAAAGCAGTGAGGAAGTAGAGGAAGAAAATAGACAGAGGAGGGAAAAAATGTAGTTTTTTTTTTAGTTTTTTTTTATAGTAGGTGTTCTCTGAAGAGAAGAGTTTTCAGTTGCTTTTTGAAAGCTGTTAGTGTTGTTGCTTTCCTGACTGGATCAAGAAGTTTGTTCCACCATCCAGGGACAGTGAAAGAGAAGGTTCTGCTGAGAGATCTTGTGGGAAGGAACCACAAGTCGCTGTTCCTTCTCTGAGCGCAGGCTTCTGGAAGGCATGTAGGAGCGTATGAGCTCATGGAGGTAGCCAGGGGCTGATCTGGAGATTTAAAACATTTTTGTATGCCAGCGTTAGCGATTTGAATTTAACCCGAGCTGCAATGGGGAGCCAATGAAGAGTGATGAAGAGGGGAGTAACATGAGCTCGTTTCGGTTCCTTGAAGATAAGCCAAGCTGCAGAGTTCTGGATCATCTGCAGAGGTTTGAGCGTTTTTAATGGAAGTCCTGCTAGGAGAGCGTTGCAGTAGTCCATACGTGAGAGGACCAGAGCCTGAACCAGGAGTTGAGTTGCATGCTCAGTTAAGAAGGGCCTGATCTTTCGAATGTTGTCCAGTGCAAATCTACACACTTGAGTTGTCTTTGTGATGTGGTCTTTGAAGGACAGCTGTTCATCCAAAATCACTCCAAGATTTCTGACTGTAGGAGAAGGGGTGACTGTAGAGGATTGCAGGTGGATGGTGAGGTCGTGATGCACAGAGGGATGAGCTGGGATTACCAAAAGTTCCGTCTTGGCCATGTTGAGCTGTAGGTGATGGTTCTTCATCCAAGTAGAGATGTCGTTTCATATTTTAACGTTCGTTTTTTTTCGGATAAAGAGTTGCATAGGTTTTCATTTTTAAATTGCCACAGAAAACAAAAGAACTTGTGTTTTGAGTAGGACAGAAAATCCATGTTTAATCTTTGCTGTCATTCCATGCAGAGTCTTGTTGAGAAGTCTGCTACAGCATGCATGACTAAAGACCATATCAAAGTCATTCGTTTTGATATGATGTAATTAAACTAAATCCCTTTAAAGGAACGAGGGATTGACTTAACTCTGAACACTCTATTAAAAGAACATTTAATCATATGTCTCGAGAGGCCAATTCTGCTCTTACTCATTGGCAGGAAAGTTTTGATAATGTAACGCCTGTAAGTTTTGAAAAGCTTCCAGGAGCAACACAATTGTCTGTGATCTTGCTGAGAACCGAAAAGCAGTGATTTGTTCACACAACAACCATTAATACCTCCAACATGAATTTAGACAGTTCAGTCCAGACAAGCTTACAATTTGGATCACATCATTTGCCCTGCTGACAGTTTTTGAATTGAAGTGAAGCTTGTCTTGAATGGCTTCATACAGTAGTGATGTATCTGGGGAGTATTAACGAGTTGCGGAGATCTGTAGAAGTTTGATCTACAATATGAGATTCTGTACTGTGCCTTTGTTCTGCTTTGGAGAGCGCTTGTGCTTTGTAGTTTCTCAGACATTGAGTCGTTTGGATAATCTGGTTAATGTACAAATCACAACAAGACTGAACAGCATCATCTCAGCAGTCCAGCTTGTATTTGTTACCTTTCCCCTCACCTGTCCTACCCAATTTTACCATTTCCCTTTCTTTCCTCTTTTCTTCCCTTCTCTTTCCATGTTTGATATTTTCCCTGTATTCATTTTTATTTTTAATCTCACTTTAATTGTTTCACTTTCTTTATTTTATCCATATTTTGGTTTTTACCACTGTTCTGGTATATTTCTCCTTTTTTTCCCCTCCTTAAATCTTGTTATACCCAGTTTCCCTTTTTCCTATATATATATATATATATATATATATATATATATATATATATATATATATATATATATATATATATATATATATGTGTGTGTGTGTGTGTTTGTTTGTTTATTCCTAATTTTCCTAATCTGTGAAGTCGTTTTCTTCTCCGTCTTATCCTTCATATATCCTTTCCTCTTTTTTTGTCTTCACCCTTCCCCTTTATCTTTTTTTCTCCTCTCATTCATCTCATTGACTTTGATGTGCTTGGATATGTCAATGTATCTAACGGCTTTGACCCTGTTGTCGTGCAAGCTCTCAGTTTAGCTGTGATTATTGCTGTGTCAGTGAGTTTGAAACTGATGTCTAAGGCTGTGTTGTTGGGACATCAGGGGGACAGTAGCTTGACTGGAGAAGGCTGTAGGTGAGCATATAGCTTTTTGTAACCAGACAGTAATACTGCAGAATGTCTGCATCAACATACTTTTCTTCCTCACAGCTCAGATCAAACAAAACACATAAAAGTAAAAGGAGGTGAGTGAAAATGCCTGTGCAACATTTCAACAAGCAAGCTCTCAAGCTTTCCAGATGCCTGCTGACAATCCCATTGCAGAACTCAGGTGTATGTACAGCTATACCTGTCCGGGCATACCTCCGTCTCTGCAGGCTACAGAAAACATCATCCTGGATTTTCTCTTTGTGTACAAACATGCATACGATGCATTCACGCTCATGCTTGGAATCATTCCTCTAATCCCTGGGAGCGGTGTGGTACAGCTCGTCACACTGAAGCTGAGCAAATGAGAGACAGATGGTGTTTGTAGGCTCTTTCAGACTCACAGTAAGATCTAGCCTGACTCCTAAGAGTTTTGACAACCGGCCACCACAGCTTGTTACTTGTTACCCCTTGAGACAGATGTCAAATGCCCCAGAGGTAGGGGTGTAGCCCAGAACACATGGGGAGGAATTTAGTTCTAAAATTATTTAGCATTTGGATCTTCCATGCCCTTACACCTGTTATTGTGTGATAATCTTTAGGCTACCTCATGTTATTATATTGTATTGTTTGAATTGCCCCTGAAATTATGTTAAAATACGCGCGTCAACATTTTACATTTTTGCATCTTGCAGATGCTTTTATCCAAAGCAACTTACAACATGGGGAAAGGTCATTTGCCATTTGTTACTAATGCAAAGTCGAACTCCATTTACAATAGCAGTTGTCACAGCTGATCGAGGGAAAAGGGATACGAGGAAGGAAAGAAAAAGGGATTTTTGGGAGATGTTGCTTAGTGTGATTGACATAGGGACTACCAGAAGCTCTGTTTATGCCATATCGATAATGGTTCTTTATCCATTCATTCTTTGTTCAGTGAGGATGAATACTGATGAGTCATTGAGGGGATTGCAGTTGACCGTCCACAGCATAGCTGTTGTAAGACAATTGTCGTAGAATATTAAACTCTCTCTCGTAGAAAATCACTCCGGAGGCAGGGTATAGAACAACAGCAACAGCGGCAACTTTATTTTATAACAGAACCTGAAACGGTGCTCTAAAGAAAAACTACGGAAAGCTACAGGTAAAGTCCAGAAGGAAGAAAGGCGGGGGAAAAGAGGACCCGAAGTCTCCGCGCGCGCGCATTTAAGCTCTCCCTAGGGGACAGCCCCATCGCTGCACGGAGACTCCACCCACTCACCCAGTCACCTCCCTCCAAGGCTAAGACTGTTTACATACATTCAATATCATTTTAAAATGCCAAAATAGATCATTATCAAACACCCATTATAATGAATGTAAATTTCTATTACATTTCCCTCCTGTTTGTCACATGACAATTACCTTTAAAGAAATTTAATCATTATAAAAAATAAAAAACATAACCCTGATATTACTTTGAGGTAGATATACGATCAAGTTAGATTGTAAAGAGAATATTATAAGTAATGTATTGGTTGATCCAATATTGTCATTCGTATGATTTAACAAAATCTTCATTAATTACCTTACTTAAATTTTCCCTCTATACAATATGAACCCCATCTCTAACAGGAATAAGGCACATTCAGTAACACAATACATCTAATAAAATCACCTCCTATACACATGAAAACACACTATAAACAAAAAAAAACTTAACAATTTTATGAAAGTTATTCAGCCTAAACACTTCTACAAGCTTAAAATACTAAACATTACTATCCATAAACAAAAATATCCCCTCTTTCCCAGATTAGCACCAGAAGGACAGTGTTTCAACCGTTTAAGAATTACAATTCCCTTGTTCAGTCTACTCTAACTGAGGCAATAGCTCAGATACGGTTGAAATTCTATCCCTCAGGCTCTACCCTGGGTTAATATGAAGGCCAAACATCTTTCTGCTCTTTGTCTTGCAGAAAGTAAAAGACCAGTTCATATTCACTAACTTGCCCTACTCTGTTTGCCGTGTGCTGCATTGGTGTCACAATCTCAGAACATTCAAAAATAACAGTAGCATGCAAAAGTTAGTCCTTATTTTATCTCCACGAAATCCTCAGGCGTTGATTCTTGAAAACCCTTTTCCCCCCCGAGTGACTTTAAGGGGAGAGGTTACTAGCACATCACCCTTTAATTCCATTAAAGATTGATGGTAATTTCTTCAACATCAACAAATGGCGCCTGCCATTCCTCATCCGTTGTTTTCACCATCTTATATCCCTCCATTGCAATGACTGAAGCGATTGCTTTTTCCAAAAAAGATGAGATGCATTGCAAGAAACAAGGCAGGCAGATGACGATTAGCAAGATTATGATCAGAACTGGAATCATGGTGTGTAGAAGCCAGTATCCCCACCCTCCCCACAGGTTCGCAATCCATGAAAACCACGAGTTGTCTGCTTCAGATGGTACAACTAAAGAATTTCTCATATGTTGTATTACATTTGATATATTCTTTGATTCATCTGGGATATTAAAACAGCAAGAAGTACCCAATAATTTACATACTCCCCCCTTTTCGGCTGTTAAAATATCCAATGCTAATCTATTTTGAATAACTGCATCACGAATGTTTTGCATCTCAGAATTAATTAGTCCCAATGCTACTTCTGTGTCATTAGCTAATGATAACATGCTATATGCCAACCCATTAATTTTATTTAATGCTGTAGTTGTACCCCCACCCAAAAACAATGACCAACCCACATTCGCCCCTGGTGAAGTCCACGGATCTGACAAAACATACCCATTATATTTAGCCACTCCATTTATAGCTCGCTTAACTCGAACTACATCGGTTGGACCCTCCTGTAGTAACACTGATGTCCCTGTAGATAATAAAGCAGCATAACAACATCCACGCCATTTTTGGGGAAGCTGATGATACGCTCGTGTGCCACACACCCACACTGCAGCCGGAGCCGTCTCTAATGATGAGAATGGACAAAAAAAATTAACAAATTTTCCATTCTTCTTCAAAATTGTACACTTTCTCGTATTGTTCCTTACAGTAATTTTAATATCGCATTGTGAAAATCCCACATCATAATTACCATCCTCCGAACATATACAAACTTCAGCTTTTGTTGTCATAACCTCAAAACTTAGTTTCGAATACATGGGTTTATCAGTAGAACAATTTGTTTGAACTCTATCTGGTGTTAGATCATTTTTTATTACATCTGCTATCAAAGTAATTATAGCCATAGCTTTAGGAATTTTACATTGAATTTGGGTAACAAGATCAATAGTTATTTGCTCAGTGTGCCATTCCTGATTCATTTGTAAACATATCCAACAACTCTGTTTAATGTTCAAACTTTCATGTTGTAATAAGGCTAAGGCACATGCATGATTCCCCTCACACTTAATTTTTGCTATTTTAACTTGTTTAACCTCCTCCGGTAAGTTTGTAGCCTCCATAATTACCACTTTATCCAAAATATCAATGTCACTAATGATTTGTTCAGGGTTTGGCACTAGATCTATTAATTTTTCGGACACTGGGGGAGGGGCTGGCTTCACCAAGATGTTCACCATCATTTCGTATGAATCAGATGTGATCTGCTCTGTTGCACACCAGAACTTCCCTGCATCCTCGTCAGTTATCCGTGCAAGAAGGAATGTGACAAAGCTGCCATTTTTTCTCCAAGAACACCCACCTCGCCTATGGCCAGGCAGCGAGGAAGATGTGCTGCACCAAACAGAGCTCAAAGGTTTTGATTCACAGGGGTATTTGCAGAGGTAATGGACCCAGGACCGCACATTTCCGTCATTACCATAACTGGTAATACACTCTATTTCCCCTTCAGAACCCTCTTGGAGATGATGATCCAGTAGGAACACCCCCACTATGAACCACAGGAAAACGATGCTCCGGCAGATGTTTTCCATCCCTTCAGCTGATGATTATGCCTGCTGTGCGTTTCCTGGAACCCCTTCAACAGGCTGTGGAATTCTTCTGCAATGGCTTGCGTGGATCCAAGTCGCTCTCTCTGCCACCTTAACTGCTGTCTGCGTAGTGAGAAGAACTTGGAATGGACCCTGCCAGCGCTTCGTCAGCGCCTTTTTCCTCTGCAAATTCTTCACCACCACCCAGTCTCCAGGTCTCAGATCATGAAGATACACTTGGGCCGGTTCCGGTAACGCATCCTTCACCCGCCTGTGAAGATCATGCAGAGCAGAAGAAAGGTTTGAACAATATGCCAACATATCATCATCACATTCACTTGTTAAGTGTCTAGGAAGACCTGGAGGCCCAATACCAGTATTAGCTGGTCTCCCCATCAATATTTCAAATGGACTCAGCTGTGCTCTTCCCCTTACCCTCGTCCTCATATACATAAGAACTAGGGGAAGAGCCGTGACCCAATTTAGTCCAGTTTCTTCACAACACTTTGCCAGTTTGGTTTTCAGGGTACCATTTTCCCTTTCAACTGCTCCTGCGCTAGCAGGATGATAAGTACAATGATGTTTCAAATCGATACCAAGATACTCACCCAGCATATGGAGAACGCTGTTTACAAAAGGTGTACCGTTATCACTGGAGATCCGGGTTGGAATTCCCCACCTGGGAATCACCTCAGTAAGCAAAGCTTTCGCCACCACACTGGAATTCTGTTTAGCCGCTGGAAAAGCTTCAATCCATTTTGAAAACATATCCACTATTATTAAACAAAATTTTTTCCCCCACATGGAGGAAGCTCAATGAAGTCCATCTGCAAATGCTCAAAAGGTCCACTTGGAGGCGGATGAGCAGCACTCGCCATCTTGATTCCTCTTCCAACATTATTTGTTACACAAATAATACATCGTTCACAAAAGGTCTGCGAATAGCTAGCAAAACCTTTAGTGAACCAGTGTTGGTTTATGCTGTGTATCATTCCCATCTTTGACACATGATCTTTACCATGAACTAATTTAGCATAAAACGGAAACAACCTTTTTGGTAAACATGGTTTATCATTGGGACCCACCCAAACATCATTTACCACTGTACAACCTGCTTTCCTCCACACCCTCTTCTCCTCCTGTGGAACCTCACTCTGCAACTCCGATATGTCCACTGTGGGAGTACAGACCTTCGTCAGGACTGATACCTCAGCTACTACTCGTGTCGCCGCCCTCTTAGCTGCAGCGTCGGCCCTAGCATTCCCCTGTGAAACAAGATCTTTTCCACCAGTGTGAGCATCACATTTACAAACTGCTATCTCCTTAGGTAGCAAAATAGCATCCAATAACTCAGAAACTAACTTATGGTGCGCAATAGGCTTCCCAGATGACGTAAGAAAACCTCTATGTTTCCACAAGGCCCCAAAGTCATGACAAATCCCAAAAACATATCTAGAGTCAGTCTGGATCGTTACTCTTTTATCTTTAGCCAATTTACAAGCTTCCGTTACAGCTATCAACTCAGCAGCTTGTGCAGATAAATGAGAAGGTAAAGATTTAGCCACCAATGTTTCATGTTGTGTTACAATAGCATATCCCACACAATTCAAACCTGTCTCCTCATTCCTGTAGGCCGAGCCATCCACATAGATCACCAAATCAGGATTCTGCAACGGTACTTCTTTCAGATCAGGTCTAGGGGAACACACTTCATTAATTACTTCAACACAACTGTGTGGCTCACCATCAAATTCTGTTGGCAGAAGAGTTGCAGGGTTAAGCACAGTACATCTTTTCACAGTGACGTTCGGCATGTCCAATAAAACAGTATTGTATCTCAACCATCTTGCAGCTGTCATATGAGCAGTTTTTTGTTCTAATAATAATTGTGAAACAGCATGAGGCACCAACAGAGTCAACTCACCATACCCCACAATATCTCGTGAAGCATTCACTGCTTTCTCCGCCGCTGCCACTGAACGTAAACATAAAGGAAGTCCAGCAGCCACTGGATCTAATTTTGCTGAAAAATAAGCCACTGGCCGTAGCTTACCTCCATGATCTTGTAACAACACAGAAGTCATGCATCCCTGCTTCTCATCCACTGTTTGGACAAACGGTCTAGTAGCATCAGGAATTCCAAGTGTCGGCGTGGTTTGCAAAGCTTTCTTCAACTTTTCAAAAGCCTGTTCCGCTTCCAATGTCCAAGAGAGGGCGCCATTGGCCCCAAGACCTTTCCCGTGGCAAATTTCGCTCAGAGGAGCTTCCAAACAAGAATAGTTTACGATGAACTGTCTACAATATGAACACATACCAAGAAATGATAATAACTGTTTCTTAGTCCTGGGCTTCGGAATGTCCTGTATGGCCTTGATTCTACTCACCTCCAGTCGTTTACCCTGTTTTGAAATCAAATGTCCCAAAAATTTCACTTCCCGTTGAACAAATTGCAGTTTAGACATACTTGCCTTGTGACCATCTTGAGATAGATGTTTCAACAGTTTAATGGTGTCATTTTCACATTGCTCTTTGCTTGGACTGGCAAGCAAACAATCATCCATGTATTGCAATAGGACAGATCCCGAACCTAACTCTAAACTCTCTAAGCTATTTCTAAGAGCCTCATTATAGATGGTTGGAGATTCACAGTATCCTTGACACAGCCGTGTGAAGGTATAAGGCTTGCCGTTGAAAAGGAAAGCAAACCAAAACTGACTGTCAGGATGGACAGGCACACTGAAAAACGCATTAGCCAAATCCACCACTGAAAACCATTCACAATCCTGTGGAACCTGTGTGAGCAATGTATAGGGGTTAGGTACATTTGGCACTCTTGAAACAACTGCATCATTCACCGCCTTTAAATCCTGCACAAATCTCCATCGCTCAGGTTCACCTGGCATCTGGCATTTTTTAACCGGAAAAATTGGTGTCCTGACCGAAGAATCATAACAAGGCACAATTACCCCTGCTTTTAACAGTGCATTGAAAACTGGAGTAATCCCCTTCACCGCCTCAGCCTTTAAAGGATATTGGGTTTTACGAGGTCTGAAATCACCTTTAGCCGTGATTTGAACAGGCGGACAACTCTTAATTAGGCCTACATCATTTTTGTCTTTAGCCCACAAGCTCTGTGGAACCTCCTTCAACCTATCATCAGTTAAGACAAAATTTGTGCCCCCAAATTGTTCAGTCAAAGTCTCCTCCCCTGGCATCAGTTCAATAATTCTCCTTGAATCAACAATGAAAGTCAATGGCACACAATATGCTTCTCTGTTACTGTTATATAATACAGATCGATCAGGGATAGCTTCCCAATTTTGATCTGACATTAAAGATATCATCCAAGAACCCAATGAATGCCATGAATCTGTCAAAGGTTTTCTCAATGAGACATATGGAACTGTGCCCTCTAACAGGAAAAGATGTGGTTTACCCCCTAAAACCTCTGTGTTTGAAGGTTTAACTTCTACACAACATCTAGTTTTATCCCAAAACATTCGTCTGAACATCAATTGTTCTATTTTTTCCACCTCTCTCATCCATTCCACCCCAAAATTGTCATCATACCCTTCATGGGTATGTGCTATACAAAATAAATCCTCAGGGTGTACATTAGTCAGGTCAGTTTGGTTAGTCAACTCCATTGCCATGCTCATAAGTGTTCGGCTTACTACCAATCCATCTGGATTATCAAACCGCCATCCATACACTAATTGTATTGAGTCAGAGTGTTTTAGACACTGTATTTCAGGCAATTGCACTGAAAGGCCACTAGGGGAACTCACAACAATTATTCCAAGATGGCACATCAAATCTAAAAACAATTTGAAATCAAAAATGAAAATTTGAATGGTTTGACATTATCAATTTCACATTTTAATGGACTTGAAAATTGCTCCCTTATTTTTACTCCCGCTGCCCCAATGGATGTCAGAAACCTCCCACTCAATTTTGGCAATGGCTGCATTTCAGAAGCCCTAATCACTGATCTAGATGCACCAGAATCAACCAAAAATTCAATGGGCTTATTATTAACCATTAGAGTTAGGATAGGCAACCGCGTATAGGCCTCAGCAGAGTATTTCGCATAAGTTTCATTTACTTTTCCGCAATTCACTTTTCTCTCAACAAATTCAATCATTTTGTTCAAGTCAAAAATTCCCTCATTAATTGTTAGTGTTTTAGTATTTAAATAAGACTCACCCCTGGTCACTTCCTGGTCGACATGTCCGGTGTCGCTCCCCTCCTGCTCTCACAAACCACCATGCCCCCGGGCCCCGACAAACGGCTTCGGATTCGAACAATCCTTGAGCTGATGTCCCAAGTCACCGCATCCAAAGCACTTGGTTTGCGGACAGTACCTTGTTAGGTGATCAGGTTGTTTGCAGAGACGACATCCTCCACCTGAGTACTTCTTCTTCCCCCGTCTTGCATCCCCTGTCGGGCGTCTTGGCACCTCATGTGCTACCATTTGAAGAACTACTTTCTGGGCTGCATACGTTTCATTCTCCCTTCTCTTGGCTTTATGTATCTCCTCTGCATCTAGAAGCTTCTCCACATGTAGAGCATGCTTCTCCACAAGATGTAGCTTCCCTGAGTCCCACTCGATGCAGATGCTTTCAGCCTCTTTGATATAGGTTCCTGCAGACCATTGATGAAGCTGTTCCTTCAGATGTGCTTCATATGGCGTTATCCCAGCAGCACTCAAGTCGTCAGCTTCTCTAATCCACTGTATAAATCATGGACTACAATTAATCTATTTAAATACTGTGTGACAGTCTCACCTTTTCCCTGTGTACACATTGCAATTTTTGTCATGTCCATCCTGGTCGGAAAATGCTGGCTTGCAGGCATCCCTCACTTGAGTAATGAGCTGGACATACTCCTGGTTGGCTCTGTGTGACCACTCGTGTGCCGCATCTGCAGCACCCCCTTGGCCACTGAACTTTCAGCTTCGAAATGTCAAGTCCCAGCTTCACTCCCAGGAGGCGCCGTATCTCACTTGAAGTTGGCCTGAACTCCCTACAGAACTGTTCAAATATTTGACCAAATCTCCCCCCTCCCGCTTTCTACAGGATTGGGGAGCTGATGCACCAACTCCTGAATGTCAGCGTATGTCCATGGGCCTACAAAACCAAGACAGGAAAACCCTCCCGGACCAGCCACCTCCACCATCGGTAGTTATGAAAATCGGAGATGGAGTATCAACACTGTGCTGAAGTATGAGGGGGAAGGGTAGAGTCAGGCATGTGAACATAGAAAACTGTCCAGCCTGTCCTAACATGCAAGCCCGCCCCCTTGAGATGTTTGGAGTGTTCAGCAGGGAATGGAGTGCTTGACTGGAGTAGACTATGTGGAGAAGACAATCCTTTTGAAACAGCTGGGAAGGTGGACATGTAGGTGTAGCAGGAACAAGCAAACGTCAGCTTTCGCCTCGTCCGTTGACTTACAGGAGAATGGGGTTTTATTTCCAGTCTTTGAAGATCTTCGGCTACCCCCGAACAGGGGCCATGCTACTTGTCCCTGGCTATATGGCGGGGGATGGGCTTTTGTTCTTTAGGAGACCCCTCCTCCACCGTTGCAGGATGCCCGAGCACATGGTTTGGAGAACAAAGAAGAGAGCTCCGGCCAGCACATGTCTCCAGGTCGTCTGAAAACAGTTTCACAGATTGTAGGGGTTAATTCTGTTTTATTCCTTTTCAGCTTCCTTTCCCTAAATATTGCTTTCAGAATGCCACATCTCAAAAGCCTCCAATCAATTTAACTCTATTACGTTCATGTTGCAAAAGGGTGAATTTAAATGTTCCAATTGCCTAATACTGAAACTGCCCCTATCAGGAAACCACATTTGTCCACCCAAAACGCAAACTGAGTTAAAGAATCGTCCCCATAGTTGCACTGCATATATTTACGTTTGGATTACAAAGATACCTTGCAAGCACCCTCTTAGCCTTAGTTGCTTTGCTGTGTTCTACACCCATAACGCTTGGAGAGAAAGAGAACGAGAGAAAAGAAAAACAAACAAAAATAAACAAACAAAACGCCAAAACTTCGATAAGGAAAAGAAGAGAAAAAAATATGTATATATTAATCGCTTCGCAAAACCACTGCACGACTGTGAACATCAACTGCAATACCACACAAACACTTTCAGACACGCAAGGTCACGCAGGAATTTCGTCAAACTCCCCGTGGTACCTACATTTCGCAGCCAGAATCGAACCGGTTAATATCGCCGATTCTATCCGTACCGCTAACACTGTCGATACAAAGACACCCGGTCAGCTATCACAGTACTGCGTTATTCAGGGCTTAAGATGATTCTCGCAGCGCTAACCGGATGCAGAAAATAATTTGTGTACTCCCCCCACGTTTCTCCTAGAACCTGCGCGGTTTGTACAGGGGAGTTAATCACAAACTATCCCCTCAGTCGTGTTTCCCCAGTCATGAAAATAATTATAAGCCTCCCACTTGTTCTCCAAGACAACAAGCCGTACAAGAAGAACTTATCCCCTTTATTTTCAACAAAACACGACCTTCCCCCTACTGGTTCGCCACAAAGGCCACAACGCAACGTGCACGCGCGTACACGCACCAGTAAGCGTAAACACGTGGTAAAAGTATCTATCTAATATCACAGCATAAAAATGTTCACTCGCCTGAAAGCTCGTGCCGGAAATCCCGCGTCGAATCGCTGAAATCACTCAACGAAAAAGAGCGGTCCCTCGACGAGAGAACAAAACAATGGCTCCTTTGTGCCAACACGTGGATTCAACTGGCGCGGCCCAGTTACCTTTCTCGTCGCCAAAAATGTCGTAGAATATTAAACTCTCTCTCGTAGAAATCACTCCGGAGGCAGGGTATAGAACAACAGCAACAGCGGCAACTTTATTTTATAACAGAACCTGAAACGGTGCTCTAAAGAAAACTACGGAAAGCTACAGGTAAAGTCCAGAAGGAAGAAAGGCGGGGGAAAAGAGGACCCGAAGTCTCCGCGCGCGCATTTAAGCTCTCCCTAGGGGACAGCCCCATCGCTGCACGGAGACTCCACCCACTCACCCAGTCGCCTCCCTCCCAGGCTAAGACTGTTTACATACATTCAATATCATTTTAAAATGCCAAAATAGATAATTATCAACACCCATTATAATGAATGTAAATTTCTATTACACAATCCATGTTTGATGACCGGATGCAGAGGTTCAAAAGAGAATAGGACTAAGTACTGAACCCTGAGGATTGTCGGTAATGTGTTGGATACTTCACCTATTGCTGGAGTCAACTCTGTTGAGTATCCACTCTTGGGTCCTGTTTGGTTCTCGTCCAGTTTATTGATCTGCTTCAGGAACAATTGGGAACAACCCAAGTTTAACAGTTTAGAGCAGAAGGGTGTGTTGGTTTTCTGAGAAGAAAGATCACCCTGGCTTCCCTGAAGTTGTTTGAGAAGATGCCAGAGGTGATCAAAAGGTGCTTCAAATATTAAAATCACTAATAATGTTTATCAGTCTACGGCATTGCTCCTGTATCTTTCAATTTAAACGGTTAACATAGTGGCCAAATTATTACTCCAATGATTTGCAAATAATTGTGTTTATATAAAAAGTAATATTGACTTTTGAGGAATTTAATGGAATTTTACAGCATTTGTTTTCATTAGCTCAAAACAACCGACAATCACTTAAGAACAACTATTCACAATATGGTAACTATTTCATGATTGCTTTTTTTGGGAAAATTAAATGCTAGAAATGGTATTTTACTGTAGAAATTACAATGCCTTCATACCTCAACTAGATTTGGATAAAAGTTTTAGACAGATAGACAGGCCTCTTTTTCAGGTATAGGTATTTTTCCCCGCATCACCTTGAGAACAGCCTTAGGTCGTTTGTTTTACTTCTTCATTTCTGCCAAGGGCATTAGTCAAGATTGTGACTGACAGAATTCTTTAGCATGTGGATTACCTGTCAGTTTGACCCCCCCCCCCACTATTCAACAACAGACCCTTGTCAATTAGGAGTCACTACAATTTGTGTTTAACAACATCTTATTAGAAAAAAATATTTATTGTAACTTGTTCAAAAATTGAGCAGACCTTTTTATTCACAAAAGTCTATTATCTATTTGCACAAATGTTGCAGAGAAAAGTCATGTCACTTCACACAGTTTGAGAGGCTCAACCAAAACTGAGTTCTGTACAATGGGGGAAAAAACACATCAACTGTGACAATATTCACAGATCCTCCCTTTAACATTAAAACGCAATGTTTTTCTTTACTTGTCGTAGCTAGTTTTTCACAAACAGGCATCGCCTCACTTTACCGACTTTGTATTCACTGCTTTTGTTGACGGGGTATTTTAGTTTGTTTAGTTAGATAATTTGACTTTGCTTGGGCAGAGTCAATATTAACACTCGAAAAGTTTACGTCTGGAAAAGCTGATGTGGGATTTCAGAAACTCTGCCAAATTGCTATCAGAGCTGACCTATTTATGACAAATGGTTAAGTGATGAGGACATCATTGTGATAAATCTATTGATTTTAAATGTTCTCAATCATTCCCGTTCTGGTTTCAGGGTTTTGTCTATTGTAGTGTTCAAATCTTCCAAAATATGTGCCCAGACACCTGATAGTGGTAAAATTGCAACACTGTTTTTTGAGCATTCAACGATTTGAGTAAAATTAACCTGATGAAAAGTGATTTTTCTTAAGGTTCTTTTATTATTTTGAGTATAAATTTTTATGTGTTTGCCTAGTTCATTACAATACTTCTGCTGCTAATGGACTTGATATTTTTATATTTATTTAATTTATAGGTCTTTTTATAGAAAATATGTATTTGCGCAAATCTCCCAAGGCTCTAATGGCTTGGAAAACACAAAGGCTTACCACATTTTCTTTTATTTAATGATGATTATCCCCAACTTCTTGATTTCACCCATTATAAGGATGCTAGAAGAACAAAACCCATTGTCTTATTATGTTTTATTTCCCAAGACTTTTGTCTTTGTTCTGATCCTTTAGCAGAAACTTTTTCTGTTTAAATTTCGATTAAAACCCAGATTGTGCCAGTTTCACCTGAGATAAAGATAACTGATAATAAGTATACAGCATGTTTTCAGGACAGAAAAAGCAGATACCTGGTTTTCTTTTAGTTTTGTGGTAAATATCTTCTGTTATCATGTAGCAAATGGGTCAAAGCAGAGTTCTCTTGTCTGCTCTGTCTAACTTTGTGTTTGCTGTCCTTGCTCGCTTTCCTACATTACTAAAGCTCTTACACACTACCCATAGTTATTGGCAGAGGACAAGCTTTATACATGTTTCTCGCCAGAAAAGATTAAATACCATATGACGAGCAATGAACAAGGCACCTCTGTTGAAGTGTTTTAATGATTTTGACTATTGATTTAATTACTCAAGTAACTAACTATGGGTCTATTTTAAGGCATTTTCTATCCTTTAACCTTCACGTCTGATCTTTTCTGTGCCAGTAACTGATAAAAGAGCAAAACTCATTAAAAATTGTAACCTCAGTTAATCTCTTCCCCACTTTTATTTTCAAGGCCTTTCATTGACTCATAGAATCCCTAATGGACAATGGGACTCTCATGGACTGCATTGGACAAAAGAACCGTCTCTTTGAATGGTTAACACAGACTTTCATTTTCAATTTGAAAGGTTGACTTCTATTCATTTTGCAGTGCTGCTATCCTGGCAGATAAAGATGGCGGCTTTATGAAACAATGCTTTGAGTAGTGTTGAAACCTTTAGGGAAAGAATGTGTTACCATATTTTGGTGCCAAGTCTAAGCATATTGGATCAAAATGATTTCTTTATATTACATAGTTTACATAAAAATCCAATCCTGTCTTGAAACAGTTTTCACAAAAATTGCTTGCAAACAGTTGATTCCTTCCCTCATTTTCATACTAAATCTGGTTTAATTTCTAACAAATTTGTCACCATAGTTAAATCTTGACTTTTTAACAAAGAATTAAAAAATGTAGGGTCTTTTGATGTGCTCCACATGAACACACAAATAGTGGCTTGCTTTGTATGTAATCATTGTAGCAAAAGTGTCTGAATAGAACGCTGTGCTAAAATACTTACACACCTTTCTCACATGGTAACTAGAATTGAGATTATTTAACCAATTAATTCTTTCTGGAGGAACATTTCTTGTAATCGGTGCTCCTATTTAGCCCATATAAGTTCACATTTGGTTGTATTTACAACCAAATAAGCTCAACAAAAAAGGCTAATGACAACATTCGGGCAAGCAAACCACCTTCTTCCTACTCGCCACCCTTACTCGGAAAGCACTCCTAGTATGCTTCTCCATCACTTGCCATTTTTGCATATAATGCTAGGTCTTTACAAGTGAGAGGGAAATGAAAAGAAAAGTTTTTGCTGGTTTAAACAGCTTAATTCTAGACAACTTGAATTCTTATTGGTTCTCTGCACTTAACTTTTAGAGGGAAATAGAAAGGGGAGTACAAATAAATATTTGCCCTCATGGCAATTAATGTGCTTAAGAAGCAAGTATTGTGGTTCTGAAATGTTTGTCTTACAGTCCAAAGCAACAAGACGAAATCAATGCAAGGCCAAAAACACTTTACTTCTGTTAAAATGTGCATTTATTTCTACCTGATTTTTCATTTAACCCAAAATTATTTGTTTTGCACCTCATTCATTCAAAACTTCTTGTTTACATGATGTATTATTCAGCGATTGATAGTTAGACTCAAGCCTGCTTTTATTGGATACGGTGTCAAGGGCTTCGGAAATAGTACATTAAATTTTAGCATTGCACTTTCCAGGTTTGACTGGAAGTTGCTGGCCCAAATAAAGTAGGAACTGATTCATTCTTTATCAAAAGCCTTTTTCTGAACCAGAGTTTTACACATGAAGATTCACAAAGCAGTTCTTGTGAAAATGGCGGGAACAAAATAAAAAGTTGGCATTTTACTCCTCAGGCAACGTACAGGTGAAAAGATGAAGCTCAATCATTGCTCCTTTGCAGCTTCTTTCTTCTTTTGGCAGAGAATATACAGATATCCCTCACAATAGAAAAAACAGGTCCTCTGCAAGATGAGAGCGAATCACAACCACTATCAACTGTGTTTGGGTCAACATCTTTCCAGGGATTCTTGTGCAAGTGCTGGGAGGAGCTTAGTATGTTTTTTATAGTCCTTCATTACATTTGGAAAGACTTATTTCAGCGAATTCAAGTCAACTCTTTCTTTTTAAAGATGATAACTTGACACACATACATCTCACAAGTAAAGTTCAAACTGGATTATTATAACATGTAACTTTGTAAAAAGTTGTGTTTAGCATTCTGATCGCTTCAGTATATCATTGCTGATTGTACAGGACTCATAGCGATGGTTTACAGATGATGCAAAAACAACAAATATCCCATTAGATGTCAAGGTCAAGGTGGCTTTCCTCTGAAGTGAGAGCTTGGCTGTGCATTCTAATCCACCTATAGAGCCCCGCACCAGCTGCTGAGAAGGGACAGTTGTGCTTCATGCCACAGTTGTCCTCATAACCCCCCTCATCATGCTGTGGGAATGTGCAGCTGGAGAATTCTTTCCCACCTGTTTCCTTCCACAGAGTGTTGCCAAATGCAGACAAGACCTAAATATAGCTTGTATGTTGGAGGCTGAGGGGAAGGGCACATGGGGGAGGATGATGAGGTCTAAAGTGCCAGACCTGTTTGGGGTTGGTATAAATAAACAGAAGGCTGGGTGGTAAGAGTGGGCGCCTTCCTAGATGTGCCAAGCCTTCAGCACTTATTGCTGCTGATGGAGAATGCCAGTATATCTTGGCCCATCCTCTGATGAGACTTGTTGCATGTTTGCTGTGAATACTTTTTAGAGATTTATAACTGGATCTCTATAGTTGAGTTATGGTAATTCATGAATTTAATCTAGTCACTCAAAGTGCTTTACATCTTGAGGGGGTGTCTCTGAATCCATCAAAAGTGTGCAGCATTCACCTGGATGATGTGAAGGTGCCAGAACACCCTCCACAAACTGGCTAATGGTGAACAGGAGACATATGTAGTTGAATAGAGTAAAATACCCAATTAGATAACAGGAATTATTAGCAGAAGGCAAATTTGGCCAGGAGTGCAAGGTTTATGCCCCTAACCATTTCAGTTATACAAACTGGGCTTTTTGATTGAGCACGGAACCTTCAAAACCCTTTAAAATCTTATTCGAAGGATGGTGTACCTTTTAGAGTCCAATGTCCCTGTCACCGCATAACATAGACCATAGCGTGAGCACCCCCTGATTGCCTCACTATCACCACTTCCCACAGCAATCTTGTTTTCCCCTGAGGTTTCTATCGAGGTACTTACAAGGCTCAAATATTCTTTACTTCAGTGGGAAAATAGTCATGAGTTACAGGGTGGTATGGCTGGAACGATAATGCAGAAAGGTTTTTTCACATGAAAAAAAGCAAGTCTTGTTTTTTTTTTAAGAGCTTATTCTGATCTGACAAACAACAGTGGGAAATTGTCTTTTAAGTCCAACTGATAGTCTCTTGTTATTAATTTTTTTTTTTTGCTTTATAGCTTTAAAGCAATATCTTTTTTGGCACCCAGGCAAGAGCGATGAATTGAATCATGTATGATCATTGAGATCAATACAGTAATTTGTGTTCATTTTCATATTGTGTTTAATATAAAACCCACAGTAACGGAATTACTAATCAGCACACAGAATCATTAAACATTATCAAACACAGAATCATTAAAATCCCTATGACTTTCTTCCATGAAGCTATAAATGCCACATCATTAGACAGACCCTCTGTTTGTGCACTGCCGACTTCAGAGTACTCTCCTGTGGTCTCCTCAGAGGCTTTGACCCGCAGTAATTGATTCACAGCACAGTGATGCTAAAGAGCAACCAGGCCTGTCCCATCTCAAAGGCACTCAGAGGAATAAGGGCCCATATACGAGAACCATTGGCCTACTTTATCTCCACAGCCCTTAAAACCTGACGTACCCTCTTTATTTTTAGGATGCACCCTGTGAGGAAAAGCAAGCACATAGACTTCAAAGCTCTTTCACCCCTTATCACCTTTACTTTCTCTTTGCCTTACATAGTTTTTCTCTTGTGTTTGTGAAGCAAAAATATGCTCCATCAGCCTCATTTAGGTTTCAACTCTCTGAATCGCCTTAGAGGATGAGCTCATTCACAGGAATCTTGTGTAGATTTTCCCTCTAACTTTCTTTTGTGGTAAGATCAGGCTGGAACACTTGCCTTTGGGGATGGTACCCTCGTGAACATGCTCTCTCAAGTCCAATTCAAAGAACCACTGCAGAGACCTTCACAGCCTGGTGAAGTTTGGGAGTTTAAACAGCTGCTCAAATGTTATTTAAGAAAATATTGTTTCTAAGGAACATATTAACCATGATGACAGTTAGTTTCATTAGGGTTGTAAGTTGTTATGAAAAAACAACAACAAATGAAGAGTCGATTGTGTTGCGTTTTTTTAATTTACCAATTTTTACAACTTATTTTAGAACATATTTAATAAAGGTATGCTCTTTTACCTCCAAATAGTTTTTTTCTGCTTGACAATCACCATATTATCTTGAGAATCAAAATGAATTGAGTGGTAACTGCATAGACGGTTGTATATTTGTTGGGGACTTTTTGGTAGTTCCCATCAAAGTAAGGCGGATAATGAAGCATCTCCATAGAAAGTTGCCAGATCATCTATTTGCAGTCAGCATTTTATAATATATATATATATATATATATATATATATATATATATATATATATATATATATATATATATATATATATATATATATATATATATATATATATATATATATATATATATATATTGAGCTGATACAGATCAAATACTGATAGCAGTAGCTTAATCCATAACACCTTGAAGCAATAAAACACAAAATGTTTAAAAGCACAACATAAAATCATTCACTGCTTCATGGGAAAATGTTCACACATTGTGATGAATGTCTTTGTTCCCATACTGTTTAACAGCTCATTGTAGATTTTCTCATGTTATGGTGTTGTGGTGAGGCTGATGCTATCTGTGTCTGCTGTTGTCCATGACTGTGGATGTTCATGGGTGAGTGCGGTTTAAAGCTTCAGGTGAGAGAATGAGAAATGGTTGGTGTTCAGGCATGTGTACACACCTTCCTGTTGATACTTTGTTAAACTTGGAGATGCAAAGTGTCATTTGATGATATATCTGGCCAATGTACAACCCAACTGTCATATAAGGATCACAGAGAGACCAGGAAGACGATAGTAAAGGCTCCGAACGAGAGGTTGACTACAGGTTGCCAGGTGTTTATTAGTGAAGTTGCCACCTAATTTACAAAAAAAAAAAGAAACTAATTACATAAAACAACTATTGAGCACACACTGAAAATGGCGAGACAAAAAACAAAAATGCTCTCAGCTGCAAACACTATAAAGTACACACTTAGAAGAGCAGACAATACATCTCACAGAAGGTTTACGGTCCAGAGACAGGCTCAGCTTCATCTCATTTCACCCTCTCTCTAGACTGCAACAAACACACTTCTTTTATACATATTGTCCTGCTAAAATGAATTGGAAGATACCTACTCTGTGGTAGTATTCAACATAGAGAACTTTACAAAAGCCAAACACCTATTAAATATTGCACAATTAGTAAAACCAGCTCTTCAAAATAATCTGAATTAGAATTAGGTATTACACATTTTAGCACATCTGGCATTAAAATGCCTTCATCAAAGCTTCAATGGTTTGGTGCATTATAAACCAATGAACTGCAAATCAATACAATAATACATCCAAACCATTGGTCAATACAATACCAAAAACCAAATCTTTAACCAAGTTATCAACAATTTAATCTGCTTATTTAACACTTCTCATATAATATTAAAAATAGTTTTAATTGATATATTGTGATTCAGTGGATTTGTTTATTTTTAGAGCTACTCACTATAACTATTATTTTGCTAATAGCTCGCAGGGTGGTAAAAAATGCCCACTCTCACTCGATCGCTAAGACAACCTACATATGGTCAAACAAATGTCACATTTATTTTTCTTGTTTTTGAATGCCACAGGCGGTAGGTATGATAGGCGTTCCATGTTGTATAACACAATGCTGTGTTTCTGGAGACTGCAGGTGTGTTTGTGCCTGAGGTGTTCTTCAATGTTTATGTATTCTTCACTTTGCGTTTTGCCATATGGGCATTTAGAATTTCTGCTGTCACACTTCACTAGTCCTGAACGGTGACTTCTGCGAGGAAGAGGAATGCATCAGAGGCATAGAAAATGAGCCAGTCACCTTCCTCTCTCCCCATTTTTACTTATTTTTTTCCTGAACAGGATATGATAAGAAAGCAAACTGACGCTCTCCATCATCTTATCTTGTTCCACTGCGTATTTGTGTAATGCTAAACCATCTCTTATTCCTAAACAACCCAGCCACCTGATTTGAGCTGCTGTGAGCTGTCAGTGGATTTCGTACAGACAAAAAGCTGTCAAAATAATAAGGTAAAAATAAGTTAATAAAATACAGAATATGCTTTAAAGGGTCATGTGATGTGTAATTCTCAAGCTTCATAAAGTGAAACAATAATGCTTGCTTACACTAGACATAGACTTACTAAAATAAAATAGATTTAATCTAGGCCCTACTGATTTTAACCCACTAAGTTGGTTCCAAGTATTTTATTGGTTACCTAAACTTAAACTACTTTTTTTGGGGGGTAGATCTGACATCATTAATAGGGAACTCAATATGCTTCAATGCTGCCATTTTTTTATTTATTTTTTTTTATTTTGTTTTTAGCATATTTGTGAAAAAAATATACACGTTAATTTTGTAATGGCAGTATAAAGATCCCAATTCAGTATTAGGTCCTAATTCAACACATAATTCATTTTTAATTGTGTGAATTCAGCTCATAGATAACAAAACAACAATATTATTCTTTTCATATCAACAACATTTTTTCATGGACTAATATTTGTCATGGAATGCTCCTAAGATGATTTTTCATACTGGTCGCAGAGACCGCAAGACATCTGACCAATCACAATACAGCTTGATTTACCTATCACACAAACATTTAACATGAATGACAAGCAATCAGCTGCATACCTGACAATATAATTCTTGTCATTTATATTCATGATCTATTGACGTGCGAGAACATCTTCTGCATAGTGTAGGTGTTACACCTGCTTCTCATTTAGCTCACGTGTTCCTAATTTTCCTCGTTAATCTCCTTATTTATTCTGTTCTCTTTCCGTTCTTGTTACTGGTGAATCATTTTTGTATTCAGTGAGCAAGAGTTTATGTTCCTTCTCGGTCCTCCCAAAGAACTGAGTTTGTGCACTTTTTGGAGAAGAAGAATAAATAAGTCTACCTCTAAACTTGGGTCTGCGTCTGCCTAACAGTAGGCTAGCATTTATACGATTAAAAATGAGGGCGAGAAAAGACAAAGGTGTAGAGCTTTGTTGTAAAACCGCTCTGCTGTGCTTGTGAATGAAACTGAACGCCTCAGGCACACAGCCAGATGAGTTCTGGGTCTATCGGGCCCTTGGAGCTCATCAGCCTCTTCAGAGCGGGTGTCAGCAGCACCAACAGCTCCTCAAACTGTCCCACGGACATTCTAAAGTACATTAGATGCGGAGACGATCATAGAGCTTCAGCTCTTGCAGCAAACAGAGAACTCTCTAGATTCCTTTTATGTTTTAATAAAGAATTAGCCCTAAATCATCTCCTTTTTTTGCTGTTGCTGCAAATTGTTATCATCTCTTCACGGAGAATATGAGAATTTAGAATTTTCATGAACCTTGTAGCATATTCGAGTCCCTGCAATGTGTAAATTTCAGTGCATTTAAAGCGCAAATTTGTCTTTTCGTATCGATAATTCTCATCATGTCTGATGTGCAAGGAACTTTAGAATCATTAGGATTATTTGTGCAAAGCAGTGGGTATCTTAATTACTTTGAGAAGGTTCTCGACTTTCGGCCTTCAGGCAAAAGACTGACCATCGATCATCTTATGATCCCTCTCAATTGATTATGATGAAATCATTGCCATGTCAGAGTGGAGTTCTAGTGAATATGTTCAAAGCATCTAATGGAGTGTCCATCTTTACAAATGAAGCATGTTTGAACTTGGAATCAAAGGAAGCAGTGCCAGTGTTTTACAGGGGGTGGCATGTCATCAAAAGTTGTTTTTAACATGCTTCTTTTCCTCTTAAAATAATAAACCAGAAGTCATGTTTTTCATTACATCAGCTGTTTTATTTTAACCAACCTCTGAACTGCTACACTTGCACTCCTTATTTCCCTTAAGTAATGTTCCCCTGGGAGGATTTAGTCAAGGAAGAGATGTCTGATTTGTTGGATCCATCACTTGTCACACTGGCGAGTGGCAGGCAGATGGGCCACGGAGGCTCTCGCTTTGAAAGACAGCGTGCCGCGAGTCGATCCTCATTACTTTCCATTAGACTGCTACAGAGTATGACTCCCCACTGACTCACAGTTACTGCCGCAGAGCAGAAACAAGAGAGCTGTCCTCGAGCAGGCACGTCATTTCACACTCTGGTGCCACTAATGGAGGTCACTTTGAACCCACTATACTCCAAATCACCTCCTCCTTCTATGTTTTGGGGGTGTTATTCAATTTTGTGCTGTAAGCATTGTAGAATTTCTCTGCTATTGATTCATTCCCTTGTTCCCGTCTTATAGAGATCTTGTGAATATATTATACAAATGTAGAAAATGTATTTACCTTAATAAACTAAACAACTTATGCTGAAAACTGTGCATTGCATCTGTTTAAATGCAGAATGTGTTTTTAAAAGGTATCTGCACTTTCAGTCTAGCACAGTTAAAGACATTTATAAAAAGAAAAACAAACTATTGAAGAAAAGGTAAAAGTAGCTTATGGCACCCATTCTCTATATTTTATCTAACTTTCTTGGAGATGCAGTTAGTAAGGCAGTCAAAAGATGAGAAACGGCTCTTCTTCAAAGCTCTGGAAGCAAAAGACTTATCAAAGGTCCATCCCAAGGAAATCACAGACTTGTTTTCACTTTAAAATTTCAATTAGTGAGCTGATGAAAAGGATTTTAGAGTCCCGGAGTGCTGTGTGCGGGGATGGATCTTTTGCAGTCCACCGAATGTGCCGCTGGGCAGGAATGATAAGGGATGGCATCACCCTTCAGTTTTTCTGTCTGTTTATTAACTATGTCTGCTTAGTGAGGAAAAATAAATGTCTATCCTTTATCCAACTTCAGAATATTTCAGTTTAAAAAAAAAAAGTTTGTTAAAGATGATTTCATGTGATACAGTCTTACATTGTTGTAACACTTGTGAATTAGCTTGAGATAAAGTCATGTTTGATAAAATAATTAAAAAGAAAGGTCAGGGAGAAATTAAATTAGAAATAAATGTATGAGTTTGTAGTTTTATAACTATTTTCTATTCTATCATACATAGTTCAGCAAATGAGTGTGATTGAACCAGTTATAGGCAGAGTTTTCCACATGTATTGCACTTGTGTAATTGGTAATAACTTACCACAGCCTAATAACATTAGTATCAATAAAGGACTAAAAGAAAATGGATAAAGTCCATAAAGCATAAAAGTAATTATGCTTTGTAAATCTGGCTAAATACTTTCCAAGTTTTGCTTAAAGCATATTTTCAGTGTTACCACAGTGTTAGTATATGTAAATAGTACATTAACTGTAGTACTTTTTAACATTCTTAATGTTTTTAATCTAGTCTACAATTAAAAAAAATACTTTTGTCATGCAGTCTTTTGAATATAATATATTTCTTGTGTCAAAGAAATAGATGTTGTCTGCTACAAGGATTGTTTATACTTCCTATTTAACATCAGCAAATGGTTAATGGATTTAATGCTTCATTACATACAAAATAAACTATTCTCACATAAGATTCCAGAATGCATCAATTAATGTTAAATTAGTAAAGACAGAATGTATTTTGAATGATTATTAGAAGTTCTTTAATCTGCTGCTATATCGATTTTCTCCAGTTAGTGAACAACACTGTGTCCAGTTAAAATTCAAACAGTGGCTCTTCATGTATGTAATTATAAAGGAGGCTGCTCACAGGACTGGGACTTCAGGTCTATGAGAAAAGAATACCAAGGCTGACCAGTCTGTCTAAACATTACTCAGACTAGAGAGCACTTAAAGCAATGGTACTTACAATCACAGCAGAACTGGGCCAAGGCGAAACCAACACAGGGCTTCAGACTGCTGTGTAGTTCCTGCTTTTAGTTAATTGTGGTTAGATGAAAATAAAGTGTTTGAGAACATTTCCAAAGACTCTCATAAGAGATTTTGGTGTTTCGCTGTTTATAGAGTGTGGTGCAATATTTTTGAAAGCTATTTTTTTTTCTTGAAAATATACTGATGATTTATTAGATTAATAAATACACATATCTGCTAATCCCTGAGATAGTGATGTACTGAATTCTAATTAACTTTTCAAAACTCAAATGTTCCTTTTATTAAGAAACCACTGGTGAACCACTCATGTTTTCTTATGTTGTCTTGTAATAAAATGAAGACATTTCTACAGTTTGCAGTTAGACTAAAGATAAAACATTCAAAATTAAAAACTTGATATGCAATGAAAAGTATTTTAGGAAACAAATATTAAGTATCAGGTATGAACCTTGTTGTAATTAAATCAGTGTTATGAACTTATGGGCTGCCATCATGCTGAAACGTACCTGGTGCATTATTAGGGTCTTCCTAGCTTGTCTGAAGCTAGAGTCGTATGCATGCTAGAGCAGGGTTGCAACTAAAGTGTGAAGGGGTCCTCGATCTTCAAGCCCAGAATAATGGTCCCTGATCTAGCCTAAACAACTCTTCCAAATATCCGATTACCAAAACCTTATCCTCTCACCTACTAATTGTTGTGCAATTTTATCTTGATTAGTGAGTCCAATTAACCTGATTATAAAATAAAGTTTTTTTTTCTTGATTAATGCACCATGCATCTCAACACCATTTCCCCGGAATTGCTCTCTGTCAAAATTCCCTGCGGTGTTTTGTTAATCTTGTACAAAGAGGATATTCAGGGAAGCATTCTGAGAAATTAAGAGGTGCATGTGCTGCTATCTCTCTGCCTGAGTGCCACATCCCTTCTTATTGTTGCCTTATTTAGTTCCTAATAGTACCTCTAACTGAAGAGGAATGACCTCGCACTCTAAATAAAGGTCCACATAGTTTTTCTCCCATCAGTGACTTTATTGTCACTCCAAAGACCTTTTTAAGACAAAGCTCTTTAAAAGCCATTACTTTTTAATAGAAAATAGGATTTTATTGGAAGAAAATGATTCTAAAGTTACAATATTTAGTAAACTATTTAGTACAATTTTGGTAAAGATTAAAAAAAAATGAAGAAACTCCATTCTGACAGTGAAATATTAGTGAGGTGGACATAGAGCTACAACTTAGATTTAGCCTTCATGCAACACACCTGATTATTTATTCTCCTCTTGGCTTGTTTGAAGCTTCTGATATATGTCTTGAAAAACTAAATTCAGTAGGTGCTGTGGCCCTCCAGGATCGTTTCTAATGGGAAGTCAGTACGCCTTACCATAGGTCATACAGGTGTTCCTATTGTGTATTGAATCTGTTTCCATAATCTTTTTTTCTGAACTTATAAGAACCTAGTGGAAACATTATTATTTAATCAACACTGCCGTAAATCTATCAGGAACTATTTATAGAAAAAACTGTTTTGTCATAGGCTGTTTGCGGTTTTTTGAGCTTTTCAATTGTTTCAGGAATGTGTTGAGTGTGCATGTTGAATGATTTGCTTGTCTTGTGACAACTGAATAAATGTGTCTTCTTTGTAAGTGCTGTGATGGCTTGCAGTGCATGTGTTGTCAGTATGATGAAAGCTTCTTTTTGCTTATATATTTTATCGTTGCTTACTGTGTCAGGAATCAGAAAAATACAGAGGATGGAAACAGTTGAAATGGAATGCTCGTTCCTTTATGGGTTCAACGGGTCTTTTCTGTAAATAGCTGCAGTTTTTCAGTCAAAGCCTCATCAAATGACTTTAGTACAAGGTAGGTAACTTCTGCTTGGCAGCAGGGTACAGTAGAAAATGTACATTCCCCAATGATGACCCAGCTTAGTAACAGGAGCAGCTGGAACAGGAGCAGGTGAGCATCTGTTCAAAATTACCTGGAGGTGAGTGAGGTATTCACCAGATCCACTGATTTTTAGATTAGAGTTTCTGCAAGATTTGTAGAAATCTTAAAATGTCTAAATTGATAAAGCCCAAATTTTAGGCCTTAAACGTCTTAAATAGACTGTTCTATGTCTTAAATAGTCTTTCACAAGTCTGTCCATGTCAAGCTAATTTGACATGTGTCAGAAAATGCTGTTTGAGAATGTAGTTAGGGTTGCTAGATATTGGCAAAAACTCGTAAATGTTCAATGTGAAAGGCTTGGTTAGGGTTTCCAGAGTTTAAGAAAACCTTCATAAATGTTGTTGAGATGTAAGAGTGCAGGTGATGGCTATGAAGCTACTGTTCAATGAGGCTGGGGTTGCTTTCACAGGTGGAAATGAATGCATGAATTATGAATGCATTATTCTAATGATCTCAATGAACAAGTTGAATCTTGTACTGCAAAAAACACTAATGGCAATTAAACAGTTGTAACCAGTAAAGTCTAGGCATTGAACGGATTAACTCATTAATTTATTGCAATTATGCAATAATTTTTTTTCATGGTAATCCACATCTAATTGAAGAGATGTGGCCACTTAACTCAAGTCACTTCAAGCTTTTGTCACCAACCCAAAGGTTCAGAATCACAGGACATGACAGAGCACCAAATATAATAGAGCAAAACAATTTTCCACCAGACTGCTCATGCCCATGTTGTCCACCAGAAACCAACAGGCCTTTCGATACGAGAGAGAATCTCATAGCCTATACTGCTATAAAAATCTTAGCACAGCTCTGAAAACCTTGGCACACATGCTCTCACTGAAGAGCTGAACTCCTGGCTGTGTTTCCGAACAGCATTAAGTGTGTGAAGCAGAACATGTCTCATTATAATAGCTACTGGCATATCAGGACACAATTACCAACGCTGGCGTATTCAGTCTTTAATTGCCTCATTTAATTTGTTTCACAGAACAGTGCCAACCTGCTGCAGTTGAAAGCGATTAGCTTCAAGGACGTGACACGCACTGTACCAGCCCATTGGTTGTTTCTCCTAGGCTTACTTTTTAGTCCTGTCTTCTGTTTGAAAAACGACAGAATTTTAGAGCTTTTCATTCACTCCTAACTTTACACAGCTTGTGACATGCAGGCAAGGCTTGTTCCAACAGCCCACATATTTATTTATTTATCAATACATCATTTAGAGTTGTTCTTTAGCATTGTTTTGTTTCCGAATTGGTTAATTAAGTCATTGTTTTTTATTTGCTTGATTCAGATGAGTGAGTGAGTGAGTGAGTGAGTGAGTGAGTGAGTGAGTGAGTGAGTGAGTGAGTGAGTGAGTGAGTGAGTGAGTGAGTGAGTGAGTGAGTGAGTGAGTGAGTGAGTGAGTGAGTGAGCGAGCGAGCGAGCGAGTAAGCACGCTTGATTAGCTTGCTAAATATCTAATGAACAAGGTAATATATCAGTTATCCATCATGATTTTTATTAGCGCAAATGTAAGTCTTTTATGACTTAGTTTGGAGACCAATCACACCTTATTTTTAAAAAGACAAACAGCAGATGTATGCTATTGCAAATAACATAATAATGCATGAATGAATGACTAATGAATGAATTATAATGAAAAACAACTTATTCAGAGTATTTTATTTTAATGTGTTCCATAAAAATGCATGGTGGCCAGTGTTTTGCTTAGGGTGCTACCTAATTTAAAGGTTGTCGATAAAGAGATGTCCCTTAAGTTCTGCACAAAATGTTAAATGTCAATTTCCAAGAATGAAATGTTTTAATTTTTGGCTGTAAACCCATAATGCACTTTCCCTTTTAACTTCAGTTCAATCTATTATTCATATTTTGTTGTTTAAGTGTAATTTCACAGTTTGGAAGGTTTCAATAATCAAACAGAGAAAAGAGGGTCTCCTGTAAACACCCCATTGAGCCGCTCATGTCACCCTGTTAATAAAAAAACTGTTTTGTGGATAAAAAGCATTCTGTAAAGCTGAGACCTCATCCCAAAGATCTAAGCAAGCTTTTCTGCATGGGGCTCTGTGATTTAGGTAGAATTATTCATGTTGCATGGTCCAGGTCAGGCTCTGTGCTGTAGATGCTAATGTGAGTTGAGCATATGCTCTGTTCTCATTGCACTCCAAACCACAAACAGTCCAGGAACTTCCACTGATAAGACACCAGCTTTTTGGTGAGTGGAGAATATTGAAATACCCTGTGTTTGAGTAAGCGGAGAGAGCCGGAGGCTGTTTGCAGTAGGGTGATCATTACCAAACTGTCTGGAAGGAATTTGAAGACTTCAAATTGGATTGCCACGCTCTGTTTTTTTATTTTTTTTATTTTTATTGTCCATTTGTTTCCAAATGCATTATTTATATATAAATATGCATTGAATAACATTTTGTAATAACTCTCTCTGGGACATTCCTGTGCTGCGAATGAATAAAATAGGACACATAAGTAATTATTTTTGTCTTATGGAGTTTGAGATGCTATTTGTCATAATATATATTTGTATTTATAAATTCAACTGTAAGGTTTACTTTTTGTATATTTTCAAGTTATGTTAAAAACTGAACTGTGTTAGCTAGAGGTTAACATTGCAGCCTCTCTGTAAGAAGATTTTGTCTCCCATCTTTTAAGCTACCCCATTTGTAATTTTTCGGGAGATGTGTATTAAGAGACACCCCCATTTCTACAGTGTCTACAAAAGGTCTATGAATTAATAGTTTTATAAACCTTATTAACACACAATGAAGATCAAATGTAAGACTGTTGAAGGGTCTCAGGGGTGGTGTATAGGTAGTCCAAGCCTCAAAACCAGTAACAAAAGTCTCAGAATGGTACCTTGCCTGTGGCCACACACAGAAAGCACTAGTAGCTGTAAAACCCCATCATCAAAGGTGCGAGGGTTTCAAGATGGAAATACAAGTGTGGCTAGAATTTTCCCACCTTATTGCTGTGCAACTGGTTCAATGTCTGAGTATCGAGAAACAAAAAGGTTTCAAGATATACTCACAGACAAAGTGAAATTTTCCCTGTAACCTTTTACAATAAACAACCTCACTTAGACAAAGCTTATATCCACAGCTAGAGCAATTTTGTCATGCGCCAGGCCAGATCACACCCTTCTGCTCAGCTTGCTTTTGCATGCGTTCTCATGATGCCAGTTTTATGACACTCATCGATCCACTTCCAACCAAGGCTCCATCGATCTCTGTTATTATTGTCCCAATCCCATCTCTCGAAAAGAAGTCACGAGCTCACCTCAAAGGTCAAAAGGCGTTCTGGTTGTCATCACAAAGCTGAGAAAAAATCCCCAGATGCTAAATTAGTGCTATTTTTCCAGAAGTTTATTATGTCCTCTGATCTGCGTTTGATCCTTTGTCATTCTGGTGGCTCTTGGCAGGTTTTATTCAACGCCGTTTGAATTGCATAATATCTGGCTTAGCTGCTTTGAAGGGACTCCCAGTTGCACTTATTTCTGCGCAGTGGTTCGTTTGGGAAACTTAGTTAATTAGTATGTGTGTATGTGTGCGTGTGTGCGCGCGCGTGTGTGTGTGTGCGCGCGTGTGTGCGCTCACTCTGCTTGTTTTACTGTTAATAGAGTCTCAAGGCACTAGAAACAGTCTCCTCCTGTATCTCTCGATCTGCTCTCATTCACTATGATCGCCTCGTTCCTCTTTAAGTCTCGAGCCTGAGGCCAAAATTTGAATGAATCTGAAGACTTGCAGGTGTTTTTACAACTAGTAAATAGTGGTAATTCTCTTGAGTGAAGCCCAACAGTTTTTAAAATTCTACTTTTATTTACAGTGTTTGCTTACTTTTAGTTACATGTTTTGAGGTGTAATGAGAATTGATTTTTTAAAAATTCTGCTTAAAAAAGTATTTTGGTGTACAGTGAACAATAGAATATTTTGCCCCCAGTTGATTGTGAAACCACAAACTAATTTATATTTAGCAAATCGGTGTATTCAATAAGTAAAACAAGTATTTGACAAACTGGATTCCTGTCTTAAATTAACTTAAGCAAATATGAATAATTAGCTGCCTATTTTAATCAACTTTTCCCACTCTGTACACCTCTGAAAACAACCTATAAAAGTATTATGTGAACATGTTTAAAAACCATGATTAATTGGCCATGTGTTTCAAAGTAAGTCTTGCAAAATAAATGACAAATAAGCAAGAGAAACTGGCGTGGTCAACACTAGACTATTTTACCGTGTAGCAAATTTAGTGAAAATTGTACAAAACTTGGGGGAAAGGGTTCGAGCTTCACAAATAGTCAGCTGAAGCATTAAATTAAAATTCTGGAGCTCGGGAGGTATTTTATTTTTAAGAGGGAAAATTGATATCCCAGGAACACAGAGTCAGATCAGCTTGTGAATCATATTAGCTACACGGTGCATCTTACCTTATCCTACCCAGCGAGTTTCAGCCCTACCACAGGAAGTGCCGGTGAGATGCGCTTGAATGGTCTATGCACCGAGCGGAGCCTCGGTCTCTTTTTCCATTCGAGCTGCGGCTGGTGTACAGATGGCCTTCACCAAATTAAAAAAAATATGAATAATCGAGGGAACAGCCTAGAGCTTCTTGTGTGGTTTCTATTTAAAGCTCTTTTAAGGGACTTTTGAAAAACGGAAAGTGGATCATTTTTAACTTGTTTTTACATTTATTAGAAGCTTTCTCTTAACATTGCGCCAACAACCTAACATGAGTATGTGATGTAGATGTAACTAAGAGAATCAGTTCATTTTTGAAAATGAAAGATCTGTTCAGACACAGATTATAATTAAGACAGAAGTAATTAATTGCTTTTTTGGTATTCTGGTACCAATTCATGAGGGCACATTTGCTGAAATTAGTCTTGGTGGCGCAAGCAGAAAATGGTGTGTATGAACGCATACCAGGCGAGCTGTCCGTAGGAGGCCATCAGGATCGGGAAATAATTGAAGCCCGAAGACCCGGAGAAAAAGTGCGACGAAGGGGTGATGGAGGCTTTTTTCTTGTTGCTCACTCAGTGAGACTGGTGAAATAAATGCCTTATAAAGGCTAAATGGTTGCCATACAGCTTAATAGGGAGACCGCCCTGCTCTGACTGCACATACTACTCCCGAAACATCACTTGATCCACAATATTAGATTGGATTAGTCTGCGGCTGGGGTTTGGGGACCACTGCAAGGAGTATATTGTCTATTGTCTATTGAGTAAGTTGTAGCTTATTTGGATTCCAGGTCAAGACTGATCAATGTTTAATGAAGTAGACCAAGCTAAGACTGCAGTAAAAGAGTGTCAGTCCTTATAATAAAATTCTATATTTCTGTGTATATCTTGTAATATAGCTGATCGTTAAAATAATTCTTATTTTTCTAATTACATTCTAATGTGTGTGTGTGTGTGGGGGCTTCAAGGTTCCCTGAAACATTTCATTTGCCCTCTTGTCTGACATTTTGAATTTCATGGCTCTGATTCTTGATTTGGTAGCCGCCCGACCAGCTGTTCTTCCTCATGAATTTCAGCTGTGCCTTTCGCCCTGGGCTGTTTCCAGACCTCCTGCTCACTAAGACTGGCTAATCTGATTTTCACAAGATATTGCCTAGTGATCTGTAAACTCCACTTTTTGGTAATCATTGCATTATGCAAATGTCCAATGAAACTTATTTTACTTTTTGCTACTAAGAATATACATTTAAGATTGCTTGTTAGTTGAAAAAATAAACACAAATAACTATTTATGGCCAAGTCCAGGCCATGGTGGAACTCAAAAACATTAGGAGATTAATCTATTCATAGTAAGGAGGAGAACTTTGGAGATTTTCCAATGAAACATGCTTGTCCTATTGGAGTTACATCCACAGCTCTCTACTAAGAGTGAAACGGAAACTGCTCTGCATGGTGAGCATTGCTCTGTAAGTACTGAGCGGAGGCTCAGGGGAGTTCCTTATCGCTCACTTTAGCTCCACTTACAGAGGTGAGAAGGCCATGTTATCGGTCTGCCTCAACCTCCGGTGCTTCTCTCTGTCTGTCTGCATGAAGTGGGGGCTTCTGTACAAGAGCTGCCTGTAGGCAACAAATGGCAGATCCATAATGCTCATCTGGAGGCATCATCGATCAGAAGACACAAGAGGGGAGATTTGGCAGTATTTTCAGGCTCATTGGTCCCGGTTGGGTCACCGGGTTGTGAAATTCACAGTGTAATCACAGCTTGTCCATGCCCTTGTTAGGACATGGAGACAGATCCAGGACTTCTCACCCGCTGTTTTACTCTGCGGTGGTGAAGAGTAGCTGGTTTCTTACTAGATTTACTTGCTTGAAACGGTCATAGATGTTGGTGGTTTAAATTTGACCCCCAGCTCCAGAAGAATTATAAGTGAGATGAGGAACCAAAACTCACCCTCTCCCACCTTTAGTCCACCAAAGCCTAAAAAAGGCATTCGATTCGAGATCGCTCCCAGGGCTCCCACTGCTCTGCGTGAGCTTTTTAAATGCAATGAGATGTGTGCAAGAAGTATTTGATGTGCATCAGGACTGATTTTCACAGCCCTTATTTAAACATCCTTTCTTTGTAATCAACAACACTGTTTTAGCAAACATTGAAAATCCAATTACGATGTATTTGACCTTTTGAGGAAGATCACATCGGAGTGACCTTAAATCTAAAAAGCTTTCAGGCTGTGTAAATTCATTGTTTGTTAGAATGTGGTAATGTTTACAACAACTGACAAGATGAACTAGTGTGGAGCATATTTAAAGAGAGAAAAAGAATTGCGGCAGATGTACTTTAGTATAAAGAACAATAACTGAAAATTCACAATTACAGATGTATTTATGAATAAACCTTAATGAAAATTGAAGGAGGAGTGGAGAGACCAGTATGAGGGTGTGTTAAAAGAACAGAATGGTCATTAAAGCCAAGCTGTGTGGGACAAATTACCTGCTGTTCTTTGAACACAGAGAAGAATTTGGTTCTCTGGCCTTGGATCAGGATTAATTAAGATTGCACCGTAAGACATGTGTGGAGCACAGTCGAGGTTGATTTAGCTGGCGTTTGTGTGAGCTAATGCAGAATCAATGGACTCTGTTGCCAATGGCTGCAGGTCACAGAAGTGTTGTCTTTGTTGCTTCACCTCCTCTAGAGAGATTGCTGTTAGTCTCCGTAGTCAGCGTCATGTCAGGAGCAGAGTTTACTATGGAATTGTGCAAACGTGAATGGCTGGTCAATCAGGTTTTTACAAGACTGGCTTGTTTGCAGGATTACCTGCCCCCAACTTTTTCACTCATTATCATTCGTTTTTTTAACACTATTACCAAACTTTAGCTTCATGTAAAACTTATACAATCAAGTCAAAATGAAAAAGTGGAGACAATTTTGAATTTGTATGTGTGGAGCAGCAATGAGGTTTAGTCATTTTGAGGAAGATATTACATTTATCTTTACCCTCTCATCTTAACGTCTGTACCATTATATATCACAATAAAGATAGAAATTGTTATCCCATGCGAGAAAAGCTATTATATGAAAACTAAAAAAAAAACCTTTGCACTTTACACCAGATGCTTGTGTAAATGTGTGTGGTATTTTTTTTAACAGATATAAAGCTCATTTTATAAAGTAAATAATTTTATATTTTTAAAAATGTGGGTTTTTTTGTATGTGATTTGTGTGTATGTATTGCAATGTTATTTGTTTTTTTTCTGTTCTGTTCTGTTTGTTTTGGTTCGGTTCACAGGGCTTGCTTGACCATAAAATTTGGATTGATATTTTTTTCTTTAAAAAGAAAACATCTGATCATTTACCTATCTTGCAATATAAGATTTCATTTAGCCATCACTACCAAGCAAAACACAAAACCTGTCTGTCTGCTTCAAAGAAGCTGAGGGTAAATTAAAAAGAAAGAATTACCTGTCATAAGTCTCATGATGCAATCAGGAACCAACCTGTTCAGGGCTCTGTGTGTTTAAGTTATGCATGACCTCTCTATCAATACACTCATTGCACCAGTAAAGTATATTGAACATAACCATTAAGCAATATTTTGTTTAGAAATAATTGTTTAATTTGAAATCAGAGAGGAACTATAGAACAATGCACATTGTGTCTTTATATTCAATTGATGTTTGGAAATGACGTCAAGTACTATTTGTCAATGCTGAACATTACAATGTTTTCTCTTTCTCTTTTGTAGGTAAGATCTGGATATTTTCTATCTCTCAACTTCCAGAAACATCTACAAAGTCATGAGTAACTGCTTTATTGTCTTTTTTTTGTTGAATGTTGTTTCAATGCTGGAACAATAAGTTGGCTTGTCAGTCAGTTTGTCAGCACACAATGGTGTTGCAATTATGACCTGCTGATCTTTCTTTTGTGTGTCAGATGACTGTTTGAGAGCACTCTAGTCTCATCTTCAGTGTTAATTCTGTCGGGTTGTGTTACTAAAATAACATTTTCAGTTCATTGTATTCATTGAAATCCATGCTATTGTTCAGAGTGCAACAGAATGCTACAGTAAATCAAGAGAAAGTATATGTAGAGTGAGATTTAGAATTTCTCTATAAGCAATTGATTAGATTGAAAAAATGTATACTAGTTCCAGAATGCAGAGCAGAAATGTTGAAGGTAAAGTCAAGGCAAGGTCATTTCATTTGTATAGCACAATTTTGTACACATTGGCAATTCAAAGTACTTTACAGAGTAATACAGATAATAGATAAAAACAGACAATAAAAACAGATCTGAAATAAAAGCAAGGGTTAAGCCATTAAACACGTTAAAATTCATAGAATAAACGAAAAACAGATGTGTTCGAAAAGCAGTGCTCAGTCAATGAACGCAGATGTTAAATAAATGTTTTTTTTTAGTCTAGATTTAAATGTGATTAAAGTTTATCTTCTCTAGTCTCTTCTGGAAGCTGGTTCCAGATGAGGACAGCATAGTAACTGAAAGCCAACTCTCCCTGTTTGGATATTATTTGGTGTAATAGACATTATTTGTTTTAATTGTGTCCTAAATTTTGGCTAATGATTTTAGTTCGAACTGGTGCATAAATGCATTGTCTCTTTTAAACAATTCTGAGTTATTGGAAGATACTTTTAAAATTTAATTATTACTATTTTATTTGATTATTGTGACCAAACAGCTATTTCTTGAAAGTGTGTGTTTGGCAAGACTTGTATTTCCTAGGATTTGTTTGAGGAAAAGAAAATCCAGAAGAAAGAATAAATAGTAAGGAATTCTGTTTACTCCAGGACTGGTTTATGCAATAGTGCATGTGTGAGCATGTTTTCCTGGTGATTGCAGTTGTCTAATGTGGATGAACAGGTCTGGAGGTGCTAATCTTTCTTGTTCACGTCTTTCTGTCATTCATTCTTTCTCAGAACAAATGTATTGATTTATACACACTCTGTGACCCAAAAAGCGAGCATTGTGGGTAATTATTCAAATATCCTTTCCTCCTATCTTTGATGCATGGTTACTGTCAGCCAAAGCTATAAATCGAGATTGAGTGCCTCTGAGGTCATTATGTACAGCAAACACATCTCATTCTGATAGTCTTGTTGAATTCGATTAGGGCTGTTTTTGTTCAGTGTTTACCAGAAGTGATGATGTAATGCCTGGGGGCCTTTGTGTAAATATTACGGCTCTGCTGATTGTTTGCCTCACATGCTTGAACTTGATTGGTTTGGAGGCACTTTGAAAAAGGATCTTTTATTTCTTTTGACTCTCACTCTAGCAGAACACTGACCTCAGACCTGGTTTGTTAGCACAGACCCCTACTGTTCAACAACCTGCTGCTTCAGGTCTAGAGTGAGAGAGATAAGCAACGAAGAAAAGAAAGAATGCATAGTAAGGACGTTGATTTCTGGAAAATCTTTGCATCTTTCTAGTCAGTTCAGGGTTGTCTTGGTCACTTGGCTCAGGACCAGCGAACACCATCAAAGGCACCTGGGGATCTGAGTCACTGAGGGACATAAGGTAAGTACACGCTGAGCAAATGCTTGAGGCTATCAGCACAACGTGAGGGATTAGCAAATTATCTTTTGATTCATCATCTTCCTGGCTTCATTACATCATTAGTCACAGCTCGATCATAGATCAAACTTGTAAAAATAGTTGGCAGGATTTTTTTTTATAAAGCTAAACAAAATACAGTGAACTAAATGAAAAGTCAATGTGATGTAAAATACAAAATATGTAATACAGAAATAACTGAAATGAGAATTGATATTTTAAATTATTAATTGATGCTTACAACAATAGAATATGTCACTTATTAAAACTATACTATAAACAAAAATCTACTCAAATATAATCTACACACATCTGTACATACGTTTATCTAATATTGAATAAACACAATATATTTATGGCCAGAAATGAGATAATGGCAATAGTCAGATAATGTTTGTCAGATGTATTTTATTTTCATTTTATTGCTCAAGTTCTCTTTTTCTCCTGCCACAAAGGGGTGGTAAACCTGCTTTCAAATTGAATCTGGCACTTATTTGTTCATCCAACATATAACCTCTCCAGAGACCTGGAGTGTGTCCAGTCATTCTCTCCAGGCCTGTACCTACTGGAGGCTTGGTAGGCAGCTCACGCTTCTCTATGACCCATCTGGCTTTTAGCACTACAATACTATATATTTTTGTATTGAAAAGGAAACTAGCTTGGCTATGGTTAAGAGGTCAAGTTCAGCCTCAAGGCAAATTCTTCTAAGCAGTTGTCACAATTGTGTTCAAAACCTCAAATTTTCATGATATGCTTAAATTTACAAGTGTCCTCAATTTTAACATATATATGTAGAAAATATTATTTTTATTTATGTGATCTAGGAAAGAAGCCATTGACGCAAACATAGTTGAAATGAGTCAGATGTGAAAAACCGACTTTGTGATTACGATGTCTACTCTTATCCTCTTGTGGTCATGCCGCCCTGGACTCAAAGAGCCAAGATGAGAGGTTTGACCTTCAAAGCCTCAAACTCATTAACACTGACCTGGACTAATCAGAGGAGGACCGAGTCCATGACCTGCTCCTTAAAACACTCCCATCAAATTATAGCAGCAATTAACCTAGCCTTAACAAAGTTACACACCCCTCAATGGCATTCTAAAAATGAAAGGAGACGTCCCGAATCACTGAAATTGGTCTGCATATCTCAGATTTAAGAGAGAAGTTTTCTGAAATCATGAGACACATTTATGACAATGGTTGTGGGCATAGAGTTAATTTACTGTAAAGTAATATACACTTTTAAAAAATGATTACGCTTGAAATATATATATTCGAAAAGTCATTCTCTTTTAGTCACAAATGTGTCATTTGAATCTATTTAAATATTTGACAGATGCAAATTGAGGAAATGTAATGACAGTATTTTTATTACTTAGATTTTAACATTCAGTTCAAATATCTTTAACATTAGTTTTTTTTTTTCGTTTTAATCCCTACGTCTCCTTTAAGTTTACTATTTCATTCTAAAAACAGCTGATCTCCATGTCCGTTCTTTCCTTAGCTCCTCAATCTCCCTTAGCTCATCTACAGTAAATTACCAGTCCACTTCTTGTTCAAATAAATGCGTTCTTGAGATCGGTTCTGCAGGACTTCTCCTGGAGCTTAAATCACTCACTTAAACAAATTGTTGACTAGAGTAGAGGTTCTCCGAAAACAGAATAATTAGCAAACTACACAAAATGAAGGGATAAAAAATTTAATCCATCTTTTGCTCTTATTCTGCAGCTTGTTTGTTGACTTTTGTTCATATTGGTGTCCTGCTGCATAAAGCATTGTGCATCAAATATGCTCATTTGAGTAATTTTCTTTCCACTTTACCTCAAAGTCGTGTTTCTGTGCTGATTTGAAAGATGTTAAATGTGAAAAACCAAACAAAAATGGTTATATTTTAAACAGCTAGTTTTGAGACTGTTGCTGGATTGAATTCTGAGGAAAATAACTAAATGATGAAACACCCTACAGATTGTGCTTTTTATTTATTCTCTTTTGAAAGAGAGTGAGGAGAAGCTACACAAAGAAAACCATAGAGAATCCTTAGCCAGGGGTGATCACAATTTTTTACTTCAGTATGCAGCAGTACAACTATTCAGTGTTTTCGATAATGGAAACCAAATGGAAACCTTCTGGTCTCCATTGTGAAGCACGATCGGAAGTGTCTGAAGCTAATGATTGAGGCTGGTCTCAACAGAAAGCACATCTCATAGACACTCCATGTTAAAGTGCCCTTTTAGTTGACATAAGATTTTTCATGAGGTGGAATCTTCCAGTGAAAGTTGGTGCTTTTGTTGAAGTGCTGTTGGAACATAAAAGAGCACATAGGTGGCGCTTTAAACACACCCTTGCATCCACAGGGTGCAAGAATGTGTATAATAATAATAAATAAGCAACAAATAAGAACAAAGAGAACAAGATCCAAAGAAGAAGTTTTCATCAAGAGTTGTTCAACGAAGCCCACAAAGATTATAAAATGGCCGGGTGTATCACTGTCTTTTAAGGGCAAGGAGCAACACTACATCAACATTAAAACATAAAAGGTGTGAAGCTAGCAAAAACCTCACTACAGAGAAACCATCCAAGCAAATTTCAATTCTTATAGTTCTGCGGTGGCCTTTACTGTCGGTCTGCGGTGGGCTATTAGCTCATCCGGGGAAGTATAGCCTACTTTCCATCCATTGTAAGCTGTCACCAGTACAATCCTGCGCCCCTAACCAGAGCCAGATGAAACACCTTTTCCAAATATTGCTCGGAGAAGTTTCCTGTCTAGTTAATGACATACAAGGGTCTCAAAGGGACTGATATTCTTTGGTTCAAAACAACATAAACTCTATCATTTCCACCAGTTACCCGCTAATGTCACCAGCACTGGGGACAGTTCTATTTCCAAGCTGTTCTTAAAATGAACTGGTTTGTTCTCTAAATGTTGCTGTTTGTTTTCCTGGTCTCGAAGGAGAACTTTGACATTACTGTGAGCATATCTCCCCCTCTTGTCTGCACCCGATGGGGTGTTTCTGAAATGAGATGGCACAGAGCCACAAATCTGAGCGATCCCTGGGGATCGGGCATGGGAACAGACTCTTCGGGAAGTGTGGATCAATCTGTTCATCAGTCAGACAAGATCAACTCCTGAAAATGAAGATTTATTCAAAAGGTTCAGTTACATGATTCTAAAAACAAGCATTCAGGTTCCTGCTGACTTCAAAAATGAGCTGCATAAATACTAATGTATTGAAAGTGGCAGGCATTTAGACTATTTACTGTAAACATTATTGTTCTGTAAACAGGCTAATTCAAATTTTAACCTTATTCAAAACAAATGTGTAGTATTTAAAAAAATGCATCATAAATGTTTCTCTGATTTTCAATATTAGGTTTCTGTTAAAGGCTCTTTCACATTTCTTCCAAATCAGTTTATTTATTTGACCGCAGAGCTGAGCTGTCAGCTATTGTTTAAAAGTCCATCCATCAATCAATTTTGTTCCATTTTATACAATAAACAAAGACGTCAGCCAATCAAGTATGCGGAACAGAAGAAATTTCATCTCTTACATTTAGTTCAGACAATTCTTATCATTAAAAAACATACTGTTCACGGTCATCTGCTGTCTCTTATTTTTAAGATAAGCACATGTTAGCTGTACTTATGTTGAGGGTACTTGTGTTTGGATAAAAGAAGAGCCTGGAAAATAAATGGTTCACGCAAAGCAGTACAGATATTATATTGTTTCTCACTGCTCCTCACTAAACATATTGTTCCAATTTCAGTTCAGTTGAAAAAAATGTTTTCTCGTTAATAAAAGTATTATAACAATATTGGTTATAATGGCAATTCATATAGACATACTTGCATTAAAAATTCACATCTGACAAGATACTATTACACTTGAACATGTATTAGGTAACATGTTTAAAGTGTCAACAAGCAAATCCTTTATAATACACAAAAGTTCAAGCAAATAGAAACATGTATGCCGAATGTAAAATAAATCAACAATTGAGGACAACATTAAAGAACATTTTTTAAGCTTCTTTACTCTAACAAGTTTGCCTGGCAAAGCAGCCCTACTGGAAGGACACACCTTTTTTATTGCTAAAGCCTGGAATATCCTCCATAAAAAACTTGAATTTAAAAATTATAATTGTGATAAATTAAAACAATGATTGTGTCTGCGCATGTGCAATAGGCAAATCTCATTGAATAGCAAAATTAGATTGATCTCCGGTTCCCGGAGAACTGATTTCATGCAGCCAATAAAAAAAATTCTAATTTAATTAGTTAATGATTGGTTGCTGACAATATTAAAGGGAATGATAAAATAGCATTATTAATTGGTCATTTCAAAAATGAATTTTTGTTGAGAACGATTAAAATTTGTTTTATATTTGTTATACTTTTGTTTTTGTTTCTGTGATTTTTTTTTCTCTGAACCTGTTCATACATTTCTTAAAAAGGTTAAATCTTCTAAAAAATGAGAAAATACAGGCACATGAGTAAAGCTATTGCAAAAAGAAGGAATGTAAGTCATGGATGAGAAATTCTAAAGGCATTGATGTTTCTCATCGTGTTGTCTTAACACCTCTATGTTTGGCTCCATTAGAAAAAGAAACTAGAATGACCAAACAAAGTCTAATTCTGGAAGGCTGCTAAGAGTTTGGTTTGTGGTGGTCGAATTGTTACCCGTGACTCGCTGTCTGAATGTTTTTGCTATGAATTAAAAAAAAGAATACAAGTCTGTTTATTTAGCTGCATTTTTTAATTTCCTTCAAAGCAACTCCACAATCAAGGGGTCTAATATAGATTTAAATAATTTATACTGGAATGTTGCTTTACTCTGGATTATAATTACTGCAGGATATCAAGGTTTAGCAATACAAATTTTAGCAGGTAATTCGATACTGGTAACTGTTTGCTTTCCAAATCGCTGACTTATTTGATTTGCACAGGTTAAACATTTTTATTGCAAATCAGACGAGATCCCTAGACAATAATCCTTTCCAAAAATGGCTTAAGAACCAGCTGTTTTCATTGATCCATCTACTTTTTTTATCAAACCAGAATTAACTCCCTTGACCTGCCAGTGACCCACACTAGAAATCCCAATCCAGTCGGGCCAGTCCATTCCACCTCGAGCGGTAACTATTCTCACTTTCCATCAGAAAATAAATCAGACGACTTTAGAAGCAGACATGTAATAGGCTGAGCTCTTTACACGATTCTCCTGGCTCTCACTATCCACTCATCTGGATCTCAACAACCTCATTGAAACCCTGGGTCTAAATGAGCTGATCTCCTTTACCTTCCTCGCCTCCCATCAATCAGCCTAAGCTCGACTCAATATCCAATCAGCTGTAAGGAAATCCTAGCTCTTTCGACACCACTGCTCTTGAGCTATAGAGAGACGACTCCAGGGGTGTAGTGCATGCGAGTGTGTCTCTGTGTGTGACGGCGCAAAGGCTCTTTGGCTTAGGCCCTGCTCAGTCAGGACTAATCCCCCCAAAAGCAATTAACACCCCAGTGCAGTGTGGGTAAACAGGGAAGGTGGCAGGGGAGGCATGGCTGTCTCTCAGCACAGTGCTCCAGGTGTGTGAGAGCGCCTCATTCAGCTCAGAGATTGTGTTTGCCCCTTGACTCCATACGCTGTCTGGGATTAGTCCACCAAACCTTTGGAGAATGAAAAAAGCGTGTGGGAGAATAGGTGAGTGACAGGTCAGGGGATGATCTTTTAGTCGAGGTCTTTGGTGTGGAGCCATCCATGTCATCCTCCTTATTAAAGACTTCTTTTTCTCTTCATGCACATGCCAGCTATATTATCACTCTCACTTTCTGCCGTTTTTTTCTTTGACCTGTTGCTGTGAAGGCCAGCTGGTTGGCAGATAGTCAGGTATGCTCCATATTACAGTAATCATGCGTTCACGCATACCAGAAGAGAGAGCAATGTGCGATTGTGCTAATAATCATCCTCAAAGAGTTTTTAGGCTATTTAACCAAGGTTATGGGAATCATAAACCCTCAAAGTTTTGGTGTTAGTGTTCAAATTGAAATTGATATCTAGCTGTAAAGATCTAAAAATTGACTGTTGCTCGGTTGGAGAATACTTTTTGATTTGTTACTCACTTCCTCGATGGTCTGATGGAAGGATGTTTTATGTATCTAATGTCAAGCAGAATATAGAATATAGCTTAAAATGCCCTAATTCAAATGAAACGTTATAGATAACCTCATTTATTGAAATTCATTTAAAAGTTTTTAAATAATTTTTTAAATCACTTTACGGTATAAATAGAATATTTGAGTTTCTCTTTGTACACTCTGCTGCAAAGAGTCTACAACTAGTTTTTAAAACAACAAAAGCAAAAAAAAAAAAGTATAACTGGTGGATGTATGAAAGTTGAAACCCTCAGACAAATGCTTCCAATTAATTTGTCTGTTTGGAGCTGAGAGCAGCATCTTTGAATGGAGGGGATCAGAATTTGTATATCATAAGTGCCTGAGACTATACTATATTTAACTATATTTTGATATAAAATATATAACTATATTTTCTGTTTTTTTGGTATAAGCAAGTGCATGGTCAATAATACACATTCATCAATTTGTTACTTTAATCAAAAGTATGACCTTTTTAGTAAAATGAGGGTGTATTTAATATAAAAATCTGTGGCAGCATGTTGGCACAGGGTCTCAAAAGAACAATGATGTGGTTGAAAATTGTTGTGCACCTGTTCAAAAGCCAAGTTTTAGTTGTTTGGAAAGGGTCTAAAGTGCTATTCAACATAAAAAAAGTTAAAAGCTATGTTAAATGCCTTTTATAGATCTATGATAATGACACAATAACTTTATATAACATATACACATTCACAACAAAACATGAAAACAAACCACTAAATAAAACAAACAAAGAAGAAATTGTTAAACACAGAACATCTCTCTGAAAATAGTTAAGAGACTTAAGCTCTTTTTAAAGTCTGCTCTTTGAACAGGAAACCTCTTAAAGCATTCGATCAGATGCACATAGGTTTCTCAGTGAATGAATCAGAGATAAATGTCTCATCACCAAGTCATAAAGTTGACAGTGTTTTTCCACAAATTATTGATTCAAAAACTTCTTGTATCTTGATCCATTAAACTCAATCCTCTATAATCTTTGTTTTGATTTTAAACAGTTTTCTGTTTTAATACACTAAGCCAAAAATATATAAATGCAGACAAAAACACTTCATTAATTATGCTCACACACGACTAGCACGGTATATATGGGCTGATTCAGACTCTTGTCTCATTAAGAATGCAGAAAATTCAACAAACACACTAACAAAGAGGGGGGCTTGTGGCAAGGATTAGGATGTGGAACCGTACACTAATTTATCCATTGGATAGAATCTCATGTATTACAAAGGAGCGTGACGGTTCTCTCTGATATCTGTGTGCCGTGACAGATCTGCGTGGCGAGAGAAATGTGATATGCCCTAGAGCAGAGCGACTGTGAGGGTACTTAGCCTTTTCTGGTCAAATGCATGCTCACACTAGAAACTCTGTGTGTTCTTGAATAGCAAAAAGTTTCCTCGAATGAAAAATAGAAAAACTAAAAGCATCCGTCGGTGTCAACAGTTCAGAATCCATCCATGTTTCCAAATATGAAGCCCTTTTTTTTATCATGGTCGCCTAATGCGAAAAGTTTCTTTTTTTGGTACTAATAATGAAATTTCTTAAAACGTCTGGTTACTCATTAAAGTCATTAGCCATTAAATCATTTTATTTAAAAGCTCTCATCAGTACATGTAACGTGTTGGTTATTTTCTGTAAGTCTGAACATGAAGCTTGTGGTGTGCAAACCATAGATTTTGCTAGCTGTGTTTCAATGTATTAATTGCATCAACAATCGACTCTGGATGAAAATCAGAATACTCGTTTTTAAGTTTGCTGATCGGTCAAACATGGAGGATAGTCATTTGTATTGAAGTGGACAGTGAAGACAGTTGAAGCAGAGAGCGTGGACAGAAACGATTCGTTCCAGCCTGCAGGGACAGAGGTTTCTAACAGCACACAGATAACTGAGAGCGCTCTAAAGTCAGATTTGACCCTTGTGCATATAAGTATAGCTGATTCAGAGCTCTGCATTGCTCTGGGGACTCCTTATATTGAACTTGGATGATGGCTGGATGAAGCAGAGGGATGCATTAGTTCTCTGACTGTTTGACTATAATGAATGATAATAGTGAGAATGCCCTTTTTTCTGACCGCCCAGTCACTAATCACAGTATTATTTTTAAGGCACAAAAGATTGGTGGTGGTGTAGAAGTGCTTTAGTCACCTTGCAAAGGGCATGTCAATAGAAACATTCCGTCGAAATGATTATCGCATAGTGATGTAGATTAAGAGGTTGGTACTGCTTTAAAAAAAAAAAACAACAACAATTCAACAATATTGTGTTTTTAAAGGTTTTTAATGTGTAAAAATGAATGGTAAAGATCAAGTACTTTCCTTGTGCATTTTTGTTTGTTTTGCTTTAGTTTGTGTTATGTTAGAGTAAGGTATTTAAGCTTGAATTCAACTCCACTTGGCTGAAGAAAGTAATGCTGGTTACTTTTATTGAAGAGGTTTCTAGAGTTGAAGTTCTACAAGATGCTGAAAATTGTATCTCAAAATCATAGTTTTTGGCCATTAATCTGAAGATAAAACAATGGTACAAGTCACTTATAGATATATATATAAAGTAAAATAAGTAAAAGCAGATAATAAAAAAATATGGAGCTTAAATATGCAGCTTAAATCAATTCAGTAAATGTGAATTAGTAAAAAAAAAAAAAAAAAAATATATATATATATATAGCATCACTTCACTTCATATCAAGTCTTTGAGAGTCCATAAAGTCCTAAAGAATCATCAACCTGGCTTATTAAAAATAAACATTAAAATGAGTTTTAAAAATTCCATAAACAAACAATTTACCTGTATATTTATATACAGGTATATATAACTACTAAAAAACTGTTTTGCAATAGATGTTCAGTACTTTTATTTGTAATAACAGCTTAACCTTGAAAAAATAAAAATGCTTATATAATACATTGCTTATTTAACATATATAACCTCAGATTTACTGTATATTTCAGACATGTCTTTGTAAATATATGTATTTTTATGGCAAATTCATGAAGTAATAATCCATAAAAAAATTTAGTTTGTCCTGCAGATTTCTGTATTAATATTTTAAGACTCTTAGTTATTATTTTGAACTCAACCCATAAAATGTTCATCTTCAGTGGAGTTCCCACATTAACGTCGGTTTTAATGGAGAAAGATTATAATTGACTGGTTGTTCTATGGACAGATGCCCAAGGCAGTGATTTAGAGATTGCACTGTACAAGCAGGCTGAAGTTCAACTGGCTTTGCTGCTGTGCTTTTCATGAGAGGAGAAAAGTTCGAAGTGAGAAAAAGCATTGAAAAAAAAAAGCAACAGGAAAGAAAACAGGAAAAAAAACTCTTTAAACAGACCTTTTGGAAGAACAAAATCTAAGTTTTAAAATCAGCGACATTAAAAAATGATAACAGTTTTCTGAATAGTTTTCATTCTATTTTCCTTAGTAAAATATTCATTCATTCATCTTCATGTCGGCTTTTCTTCTCTTTCGGGGTCGCCACAGTGGAATGAACCACCAACTCTCTGGCACATGTTTTACGCAGCGGATGCCCTTCCCTGCCGCAACCCATCGCTGGGAAATTAGTAAAATATAATTATTTATTATCTTTAAAGACCATTTCAGATGTGGGAAAAACAACTCTATGCTCATTCATTGTTAAATTCAAGTAAGAATCATTTAAATTAAGTAAGGAATCAACATATATGACTACACATATTCATACGGACATACTTGAACAGCACCGTGAGACTGAGCATATAAATCTTGTTAATTTCTAAAGACAAATTAGATGTTTAAACCTATAGTCTGATCAGTGGAGGAAAACAATCATTATATATCTGCTCCTCCACATGCAAAATAGTGCAAAATTAACACTCTTCACCTGATGCAAACCTCTATTTGATCTGCATTTAATCTAATTTCTGTCTCTGAGAAACAATTGAGATGTGAAAGAGGGCCCATTTCCCCTGAGAGTTTCCTTTGCAATTATGTTCCTATGTGGCAGCTCATTTATTAAAGATGGAGGATCAAGTATGGCTGTGATGCTCTCGAGGGTGATGTTTGTGCTCTATTAAGATCACCTTCTTGCTGCAGTACAGCAGTAATGGCCATTAGTATGGACACTTGATGGCCTTTAGCTTGTCAGTCGCAATCCACATGGCTTTTTGTCCTCAATGCCTGCTCTTAGATGTATTAAGTTCACTCCTTGATTTTACTAGACAGTTTTCCTCTCCCCTTTCATTCTCATTTTATTGGAGTGATGTATTTTTCTTTTATTGAGCATTAGAGCTTGCATTGGGGAATACCAATGTTTTTTTCTTCCCTTAGATTGTTGTTCCTTCACCTCCACATCACGTACATTATTTATTTTCACTTGGCTCAATGTACAATTGTTAAGCTAATTATTAAGCAAAAAAAATATTTTTAATTCAATCAACAACAGCCACTGAGAATAAGAACCTAATTAGAACTTTGACTCAGGATTCAATCAACGTCTTTTCTACAAAAAATTGAGCCAACTAAAAATAATTAATTGACTAATTAATTAATTAATCTAGTATGTGTCATGTAGATTCACTTATCAAAGTGTTGATCTAATATTTAGTATACATGACTGTCATAGAGAGCCAAGGAGGCAGGAGCTGGGTGTGTTCAAGTGTTTTATTGTGCAACCAAGTAATTCAAACAAACAAAGTCAATAAACCAATATAAACAGTATAAACAATACACTTTTTCCTCATCAAATAGAAAAGACACATGCTCAACAGCAAAAACAATAGACTACACTTTTGTTAAAAAATATAATGACTAGCTGCAGTCAAAACCAAATGTCACCTCGGGAGATTATTTCCTTCTTTTGCTACCCTAAAGAAACATCTCCCCAAACATGACTTCTGAAACCTTTTATGAAGTAGTTTCAACAGGTCAAACCAAATGAAAGGGAAATCTTTCTAAATTACATGGAGGACATGATAAGAGAAATCATTTTAACATGCATGCAAATCATACAATTAATGAATCTTAAACTATAGAAAAATGTATACATACCTTGTAGACATAAAAATAAGAATGAATGTTATAGATAGACACAAAACACTTCAAAATAAAAAATGGTTACCATCACAATGACTACAACAACAAAAGTGATCATTTTCTTCATTAGTTTGCCAACAACTTGTTCTTGAGTGAAATCAGTTCAGTCAGTAGTAAAAACATAAAGAGCAAGCCGACTAAACTCAAACACTCAATAATGTTTTGAGATTCATAATTATTTTCTGCTTGTAATGTTTATTCTGTACAATAACTTTGTTAGAGTTTATGCATGTGCATGTTTAGTAAGTAACCTTGCTGAGAAACCCACCCCTCATCTGCAGACACAGAAAATAATGGCATATAGATTTTGTTCTTCGTTTTTTATGGTAGACCTTTTACATTACAGGAAATTAGAGTGTGTGTTTGTGTGACAGCAGAGAGTGTAGAGGACTAGTTAGTGTAATGAGATCTGCTGGCCGGCTGCCCTGTGTTTTTTGCTTGGTGTGAGAGTGAGCAGGTGTATGAGAGGTGTGTGTCCAAACTCATGCTGCTCCTGGCTGCTGTGAGGAGGCTTTTCCCGCTCCACATCACTTCAGTCATGCTGTTCAGCTCCTGACAGAGATGAGCGTGCTTTGCCAATAATCAGGTAAACTTGGTAGAAAACCCAGTTCTCGAGTGAAGGGGCAGAAAGTGTTAGTGAAAAACTGTTGTGTCTTTTTCTCAAAAAAGTTTAACTCTCTAGATTTGAAAGCATACGTGTCAAAAAGTGGACTCTCTTATTCCTCAATGTGAGAAAAAAAGAGTTCTGGATGTATTTATACTGCAATATACAATAACGTATGGACTACAACGGCATGCCAAATATTGATGTGCTTGATGCTAATAGGATCAGGTAGGGAGGAGTGAAAGTGAGAAGCAAAGCATTTAATTGACAGCATCAGGAAAGTGAGTGATATATTGCCTGATTACTGCCCTGGCACGGCTCCTTTCACAGATGGTGGATTCATACAGCTGCTCTGTGCCAAATGCCATCCTTTCCTTTTACTCCTCAAATCTGCATTTCCCTCACCTGTCAGATTCAGTCCTGCCTCCAACCTCTGATTTTTTTTTATTTTTTTATATACTCTATCCGAATGGGTCATTCATTACTGTAAAGTAGCATATTATGAATAACTTTCAAAGCATTTAGTTTATTTATTAAAGTAATTTTTGCTGCTCTTGATGTAAACCCTGTTGTGAGTAATATTTTTAGTAAGGAGAGTTGTCATTATTTTGTATGTAAAGCAAGCATTTCCCAATGACAACATGTTGGCCAGTCCTCAAAAGTTTTTTTCTATATTGTTTGCACTTTTGAAAGATATTGGGCCGAAAGTTGGCGCAGTGGTGGAGTTGGTCGTCCTATAGCGGAGAGTTGGCGTCTCGATCTCTGCTAGGTTCATTCTGGTCTTGTGTGTAAGCATGGAGTGAATGAATTAATGCTTAGGAAATTGTAAAGCATTTTTGAGTGTCTGGCAGAGTGCTATATAAATTTAAGGCATTATTATTATTATTATATTGATGTAGCCCAAAGAAATATGAAGTATATGTGGCCTATTTTAAACCTGTTTCGTAAACTTAAATGGTAGAAACCATTGACCAGTCACAATCAACCTGTCAATATGGAGAAAAATAATATAGGTGAACCGTTTCTCATAAGGAAATATAATCCATGGACTGTATCTTTTAACAAACTATCTGTAATGATGCTGGAATCTGTAGATGTCACATGTCCAGTTTCGGCCAGGAAATTACCATATTTTACCCCTTTGTCTTGTCGTTTTATGTGTTAAATGTCATATTATATTGATATGCTATGTAGGTAGTATAGCTTCTCCCATTTTTTCCCTTATTTTTGTATCCAAAACTTGACCGATGTGGGAATGTATGTTAAGAAGACACTAAACTGAACACACTGAACTAACTGGTTCCATCTATTTTACTTGTTTGGGTGTGCATAGTGTGTTTATGTTGACATAGTTTGGACAGGTGCGCTCCCTGTTGCACTGTGTATGAGATTACACAGTGGCAAAAGCTGTTGCCAATTTCCAACAGCGAGAACACTCTGCCTGAGCGGTGGGACCTTAATATCATATCATTAATAAGATTTGCTTCTATGGTCACATATTCTTTCTTGCTTTGCCCGGCTTTCATACACAACGCAGAGAACAAATTATTAGCTTTTAGAAATATACAAATAATGACATAGCCTTGTTTAGATTTGAGAAAAAAGTACTTTTTTGTCTTATCGTCTTTGACCTTTTATATAATAAATCGTATTTTATGTTTTCTCATTTTATTTTGTATTTAATTAATTTTAACTTGCAGCATAACAATATACTGCTTGCTAAATTTGTGTTAAGCGTAGATGAAACATCTGTTGGAGGGTTTAACAAATTATTTCTGCTAACTAAAGAATATGCAATGCAAAAGATAACAAATCAGCAATGGATAAAAGTGCCATTAGATTTTTTTGTAGTTTATTTTTATTTACTTTTTCATATGGTGGCAGTGTGTTTTCCAAATATCCAAACCTTTCCAAATACCACAGTAGATTAAAGCAGACAGAAGAGATCTAAAGTGTAAGACTTGTTTTCCCCCAGAATACCAGTTGAAGTTGTTTATTTGATGTACATAAAAAAAAAATCCAGGATTTCTTTTAGATACAAAGTATTTAATATCAACATGACATTAGTTAATCACATTCTCTTTGGCTGTGAGGTTAAGTTTGGTTGTTGAATTAAAATTTGGCTAGTTGTTTGTACTATATATTGTTTTTTACTGCATATTTGACCTTGTATATAACATCTTTGAAATCTATGAAAATGTATGTCATTTTAAATAATTTTGGCTTTCAAATAACATCATAAGAATTTCACAATTCCCAAATGGCTCTTTTTAGTATTTGAAAATCAACAGCTTCATTCTTTCACACATTATCAAACTCTTTTAGTAAGCTGTGGAATCTTTAATCTCATGGTTCCAATTCTCTCAACCAGTTTTACATAATTGCCTGATTTCCTGTCACTTCAGTGATGACTGTTTCTTTTTTCCTGTCATTTGCCACTCTCTACACGGCTACATTTGCTGGCGCCACAGGAGGCTTGTCTTAGTGGACACACTCTATTTTCTCTTCAGCTTGGATGCTTGAATGATCATCTGCTGTGAGGAATTCTGAGCCGTCCCAAAATGTAGAAGCCCACATCTTCTATACCACCATCAGACACCTTCTGATTTAGTCCACACTTTTCTACTTTCCTCCTGCTTGACTTAACTTTTCCCCCTTTCTGAAGAAATTTGAACATGTTAGCACAATAGAGGAAACTCAACAACAAGTAAATATGGTCTGCACTATCCAAACACACAGTGTTTTCTTCAGTCCTTATTCAGATGTGTGAGTTTTATAGGCATATACAATAAAATCTGAATAATTGTTTCTGGCTTTCTAGCACTATTTTGTTTACATATATATTGTAATCTGAGGAATAATGATGGCTGGCTTGCAGGGACTAACAAAATATAAAAATAAAACATCTGTTCAGAATTATTAACTTTGATTTTACTTTAGTTTCTTGTTTTTGTTCCATTGAAACATTTCTTTCGTTTGAGTTTTTTGTTCTTTTGTTCTTACTTCAGAGCTTTCCTTTTTTGCTTGGAATAACATTTCGTGGAATAATTAGAATGAGAGAATTATTCCTCTTCAAGCAAAACCATTAAATGTACCTCACAGCAGACATGTTTCTCTCCGATGCCTCACAGTGGAAGTTGTCAAACATGGCCACCTGCGCTGCTTCAGGCGCCCGTCTGTGGAAGCAACTCACACTCGCTTACACAGTGGCACCATTTCTCAAATGTCTCAAAGCATTTCTTTCAATTCTTTTCTTTAGGTTTCTTTCTGCTTTTGTCGTTGCTCTGCCATCAGCCATCCTATTTTTCACAAATTCATCTAAGCCTTTCTGACGGTCACAGTCCAAGGGCCTGTCTTGTATCTGTTCTCTTTGGCAAACATGGACTCATTGGATTGTGTGTTAGTAAATGGCTAAAGGCTTAAGACTCTTCTGTCTGGACCACCCCCTCTGAGCAGCTGCAAGGCTTCTGTCTTTGTGACCTTGACCTTAAGCATCTAACAGCTTGTCAAGGGGCTGTCAAACTGCTACTATATATGATTTCTTAAAAGTTTATTGGGCAAAGTTAGTCATATAAATCAGTTTTTAACTGACGTGTTTTAAAGTCATTGTTTACCCGTGCATTATTAGTTTAACCCTTGCTTTCCGAGGGCAGAACTCATAGATTTTAGAACTTCTTGAACTTTATTTGATGCTTATGCTAACTTTAAAAGTGCATTTATCCAATATTTTGAGTAACTAAATATAAAAAAAAAAGAGTAGTACTATTTTTTTAATGTTTCAGTAACTGGAATATGACAGCTGAAATCAGTTTTAGTTAGCGGTTGTCTATCTTTTTTGTGTGTTTTTGTGTATTTTAGTGGTCTTTTAAATATTTAAGTACAAACTAATAACCTTTTGTCTTTGTCCTCTTTTTTTCTCATGAGTACATCTTTTTTCATTTTCATTTTATGTAGAGAACATTTTAAAAAGGCAGTGTACTTCAAGCAAAAATGAAAAAAAATCCATTATTTACATTTTGCTTTTCTTCCACTGTCCACCTAGAAATGTTTTAGACAGGTAAAACATGCCTGCTCCTCTACTTGACCATAGCTGTGGATTGGGTTAATTGATCAATTTGTTGATTTAACATGTCAAAAGGAAGTTTTGAGATGTTCAATCAGAAGGACAGGGAGAGATACAGTTCTTTTTAAGGAATCTCATCTTGAAGTGGAATCTAAAATATGGTCTTTGTGACCAGGTCACTTTGGTCCAATTTTTTGACTCTCTGTCCCTGTTCCATTTGGCGAAGAACATTTTAAGTGTTTTTGAGTGTTTGTGTGAATCACATGTTCCAGCTCTCTATTTAAATCATCTTCCACTGGTCATGTTCAATTGGCCTGTCACACCAGAGAATGTGCACCTCTTCTCTCATGTCTAAGAGGCTATTTAGTTGGGTCCATTTGCGTATTCAGCTCACTTCCTTCCTCACTTTCACCTCTCAAAGCTTTTTTCTGTTTGATAATATTGCCGCAGGAACCTTGTATTGGTGGTTCTGGCTTCAGATTTATTGGGTATAACTTGAATACTGAAAGCTTCTGGATTTAACTTGAATACTGGAAAAATAGCATCTGGGTGATTTGCATTGTAAATTAGTGTTAAACATGAGTTTAAAGCTGTTTTTGCATATGATATCGTTCCCTCTCTTCTGGCAATTATTCTCATCAAATTAATAAACACACTTTCTGACTGACCATCTTTTTCTGTCAAGACAATCATGAATACATTTTGAAAGGCAAAGATGGAATGAAAGGAACATGGTTAATGAGAGTATATAAGAACTGTAAAACACATCAGTCTCTTTAGATGGAATATGAGTTTTTCTAACTTTCTTTTATAGTTGGTAAATGTTATCTTATTTTTTTCTAAAATTATTAATAATAAAATTGCATACAAATTCGGAGCAGTTTTTAGACTGATCAGTTTGTGGCATGTTAGCTGATAGTAACCTAAAAGTCTCCACCCACCCATTGTGATTGCCATGTTCATTTACCCATAACCCTCCCCAACTTAAAAAAACATTGCCCTCCCCAAGGGTTTGTAAAATTTCCCCAAATATGTCAGGATGTATTTTCCAACACAAAACCTATCATTGTTAACAGTGAAAGAAAATCAAGTGCTTGTTTTTTGTTATTCAAAGCAAAATTCCAGAACAAAGATGGTGTATATTTTAGCTTACCTTTCTCTTTGGACTCCGTGTTGATCGAGCAACTAAAATAATATTTACTAAATGACCGTTGTTGAAGGGTGGATAAACAAACACCCATGATGTCTACTCATGTTTACTCATTTCATGTTGTACTTCTGTGTTCTGTTGTTCAAATACTTGGGTCAAGGTGTTTATGTTAAAAATGTTACTGGCAGTGTACTGGCAGGGATTTATATATATATATATATATATATATATATATATATATATATATATATATATTTCAGTGTATATGTTTAGATTTCAAATTCCTTCTTACTAGTGCAATTACAATTGCAGATATCTCGAAATGATTTTATGATTAGTTACACTATAGTCAGCACTCATCAGAATTCAATTGTTCCTATATTGTTCCTTTATTATTTTATGGTTAGTCATAGTTTCAATGTTAAAATAGCTTGCAGTTGCTCTTTTACACTCACCTTGGCTCCACCCCTTCTGGAACTGGGTTTTAACCAGTGTTGGGCATTAACGAGTTATGAATAACTAACTCAGTTATCATTACTATCTGCAGCTTTAGTGCATTACTTTGTGTTTTTATTCCTACTTCCTTTTTCTCGTTGCGCGTTTAGTGTTTGGTTTACGTCAATGGTTAGCAACAAGAAGATAAGGTGTTGTGTGACTGGTGGTTGGCACTCGCCTGAAAGCCCACTTTGAGGCTGTGTTAAACGAGCATGATCGGGACAGGTCAAGGTGAGAGGATAACCATTTACTGTATATAACATGCGCAACATTTTGTGTGAACGGGAGAGCAGTAAAAATTGGACGTTTTAAGTCTTCACTTCCCGGTAACCAAGGGTCCGGAAAGGCATGACATGGTCATAGCAAAAACATCTTACTGGCTTAATGTTTAAATTTGAGGGGGGTGAATTATTTTTAGATTACTTTGTTTAAGATTTAAGAGTGTTCATGAAGGTCAAAACTAACAATCTAACAAAAAAAAAATATTACAGCTCCATTTTTCATTTTAAAGTTCGAATACACACATTATTTTACCAAAGTGGAGATAAAGGGGAAAAAACATCTCTGTAAGATGCAAGCTCTGTCTATCTGGTTTGAAGCTACTGTCGACGGCAACAAACAACTAAAATTTTTCTAATAATACACTACTACTAGATCTAATGCATCGTTTTTTTTTGTAAGATGAGGTTATTTCAATTAATATTTTATTGAATAGTAAATTTCCACATAAACTGTGAATATTTGTTGTTTTAAATTATTTCTTCATGTTTTGTTAATTGGTATATATTTGTGAAGGAACTTTTTTAAGGGTTGAGGTTTAGAAATCCATTTGCTATTTTCAGTTTGTGCTGGTCTGACATCCATCATTTAAAAGTTTTCTTTGTTTTCAGTCAGTTTTGTTTGTATATTGACAAGAATGCTTGGTGTTGTCAGAGTGCAAAAAAAAAAAAAACTAATCACCTGAGAAGTATTTTCCATTCGGCAGTGATATTAAAATAAAAGGGCATTAATGGTGGCATAATTTTTTCAAGTAACTAATTTGTTACGTTTAACTTTAGCTCATTACTTTTTAACACATGTAACTAATAAAATAACTTTTTGAGTCAAGTAACTGTAACTAGTTATTATTTTTTAGTAACTGGCACAACACTGGTTATAGCAGTGGCAAATTGTCCAATAAAATCGATTAAATACCTTCAACACTGTATGAGATAAGGAGAAGCTGTTGCTTACTAGCTCCTCTTCTTCCAGCAGGAGACGTGAACAGTGCGTGTGCTTTTAAAGTCTTGATGGAGACCATCTCATGTCTTTGACTTGATTTCTTTTTGACATGCATACATATTCTGCAGCCCATGGTTCACCATCTCAATTATACATTAAACACCACACTCGCCCTCTTGCAACTGACAGAATGTAATATCTCAGCGTGTGTCAGCTGCTGCTGTACGTCATGAAGACAACCCTTTCGATTTGTTGTTCCTCTGAGTACTTGTGGTTTATTCACGCTGTCTGTGTGACTTCGGCTTCTGATTTCTGACGTCTGGGATTTAGAGAGATTGGGAAGAGTCAAATATGATTACAAATAAAGCATGGCATTTATCAAACATACAAAAGGGAGCCATGTGGTATAATTTTGTGAGAACCAACACACACACAAGCACACGCACACACGCACGCACGCGAATTTCCATGATTATTATTACCAGATTCCGTTGACTCATGTGTAACCACACACATATTAGTGCTGTTGATCGATTAAAATCAATTAACTTATTAATCGCACAATACATATATATATATATATATATATATATATATATATATATATATATATATATATTTTTTTTTTTTTTTTTTAATTTTTTTTTTTTTTTTAATTAACACGTTAACGCATGCGATTAGATTACCACAAAATTTACACAATTAACACGTTTTCAGTGTTTCCTGTTGTGGCAGACATACTTTAAACAAAGTAAGAATAAGAAGTAATGACGATGAGGATAAACACGTTACAACACGCGATGAACTAATGGAACAGCTGAGCTGTGTGTTTGTGTGTGTGCACGTCTGCGTGCGTGCCTGTGTGTCCACTGTCAAGGTATGCTGCATAAAATAAAAGTAAGTTCAGATTAGTGTAAAACGATATTAAAAATATTATTAAATATGGTGTAAATAAGTGGTTGAAAATTAGTTTACATACATTACATTATTCAAACACCATATTTATTAATTCTTCAATTTTTTAATATTGTATATCACTGATCTGAAGTGATAAAAAAAAAAAAATATATATATATATATATATATATATATGTATCTCCCTTCCCAGATCAGTGAAAATTTTCCTGGTCCAGATGCTCAGACCTGCCTCGGTTTTATTTATCCCTGCATGCTCTTTGGCGTAGTTCGACTAGACAGATGTGAGAGAGTTACTGAATGCAGATTTGGCTTAATGTAGAGCGATGAGATTTTTTTTGTAGCTCCACCACAACTTTGGTTGACTTTCAGTTACAAAATCTATCACTGGCTTTAAATTTTTACATGTCCCTCCTCTTTCTGCAAAGCTGAAAAGTCTGGAATGGTCTGTATTAAATGCCATAACATTTTCTTTGAATATTTTTCTTAATGAAAACATCTTGTGTATTGACCTTTGTGTCTGTCAATTTGACTGGCATAGAGTCTTCGTTTCATTCGTACATTACATTTTCTACATTTTCATATCTTAACTTCCATTTTTTACTTTTTCGCATCTTGTCTTTTTTTCTTTATTATCTTTTACTTGAACCATTTGATGAGGAATTAATGAATGATGGAGGTATACATATATATAAATTTTGGCCGACCTCTGATGAAACTCTTCTCTTCTACCTAACTTTTTCATACACTCTTTCTCATTATCTGTATCAGCACACTCCCTTGCTGAAACTCTCATGTATTTAGCACCCCAATCGCGTACTACAGAAAGAAACTTGTCCTGCAGAACTCAAGCATGTGTGAACCAAGCCACGAGGGGAAAATGAGAGAACGATTAGGCAGAAATTATAGGAATCACTGACCATTTAGCTCAAATTACAGACTACAAAGGTGATTGTCACCACCAGCTTGGAGTCTAATAACAAATCACTTAGGAGCATTAATCCTAAGTCTGTTATTAAACTTTCATGCTGGCATCTAATCTCTCTCTCCCTCTTGTTCTCGCTCCCTCGTCTGAGGCGCTGAAGCTAATGCGCTGAAATAGTATTCTTTGCTTCATCTCTGGCTGTTCAAGGAGGTCAAAGCGAGGTCATCTGTGTCGCGAAACATCAGAAAATAATGGGGAAATGCTTCATATGAAAGAACCTTTTTTCAATATTTCTCTTCGCTCTCCAGATATTGTGAATCCATGACCTCGGGACTGCTGTATTCATATGCCATATTCTCAGCAGACATCTAATATCAGACGCCAGAAGCATGATACACATGGTGCTTTTCCATCATTGTTTTGGTGAAGTTTACTTCCCCAAATAAATTACCTCCTTATCGCATTTTTCAAGTGAGCAGAACCATCATAAATGCATACGCATGGTGGATCACTGATTGGCAGTAAATATTTGACACTAGCTTTATTACTGAACTTACAATGTGTTACTAACTAAAGACGCTATTGTACATTTATTTTAGTGTGTATCTAGTAACTATGACACTTAAAATGCTTTGATATAAAATAGTTATAAAAAATAACAGATTTATTAAACATGAAAAAAACACTTTTATATTCTCAAGATTCAATCAGCCGTCTTATATTGAACGTAGATAATTGTTTTATTAATTAAAGTATTAATTAAAGTTGGGCAAACACAGTGCTTAATTTGTCTTTGAGAGGGTGTAGTTCCATCAGGGAGGAAATAGAAGTAGCCATTGTCTTCCCAAAAGCAGTTCTCTGGAGCTAAAGTCCCGCCCTCTTCTACTTCTGATAGGCTGGATTGCATGCTTCTTCCAATCATCAGCGAGGTACATAAGATCAGAATGCTTTTCAATCAAGAGTTGATTCATTCGGAATCTTGAGAGTCTATTCTGGGCAGCTCTGAAAAAAATTGGACAGAATTTGTCCCGTATTGTATTGAAACAGAACAGCTAATTTTTGTTCAAATATTGGACAATTCCTTATTTTAAGGGATGGGTGACAATCCAAAGGGTCTGGATTCAAGCTAACAGGAGTCGTTCGCAAACTACAAGGTAAAGGAGCAAGCTTTGGGTTGCTCCGGCACAAATTACTGTGTTGAGAAAATTATATTTGTATTGCTTATATATGTATGCTTATATAAATCATAAATAACTTTTGTGTATATGATTATATGATGTAAAACTTGTTTATGATTTATTTTTGTGTTTCATCAACAGGCATCATATGTTATGTTCATATGTACAGTGAAAAAAATGCAATATTGCTAAGAATTAGTTCAAATGAATTTTATGTTGGATGAACAAAATCATCAATGTAGACTGCAATACTAATTACAGCAAATTAAGTACAATTATTTTATTTTATATAGCACTTATGTAAGTACTATATTTTGACGCATACTTATTTCTTGGTTGTTGAGGTTTCACTGGTCTTGAACTCAACCTAGACAGGTTTTCAGCCCTTCATAATGCCATTGACTCTCAGTTTCTGAAATCTACTTAGTATTTTTAATTACCCTAAATTATGTTTAATGAACTCTGTGAAAACCAGTAAAAGAACTTAAAAACCTTTTCACTGAGGTGACAAATTAACCAAGAAGTATTAACACTAGACACTGCACAACATAGCTCCTCTTCTTCTTCTTCTTCTTCTTCTTTCGGCTGTTCCCAGTTTAGGGGTCGCCACAGCAAATCATCTGTTTCCACCTAACTCTGGCCTCAGTATCCTCTACTCTTGCACCAATTACCTTCATGTCCTCCTTCAGCACACCCATATAACTTGTCTTTGGCCTTCCTCTCGGCCTCTTGCCTGGCAGCTCCATCTCCAACATCCTTCTACCAATATAACTACTATCCCTTCTCTGCACATGTCCAAACCATCTCAATCTGGCTTCTCTGACTTTGTCTCCAAAACAACCAACCTGCGCTGTTCCTCTGATGTGCTCGTTCCTAATCTTGTCCATCCTTGTCACTCCTAAACTGAACCTCAACATCCTCATCTCTGCTACTTCCATCTCTGCCTCGTGTCTCTTCCTCACTGCTACAGTCTCTAACCCATACATCATAGCTGGTCTCACTACTGTTCTGTACACCTTTCCTTTGATTCTTGCTGACACTCTTCTGTCACACAACACCCCTGACACTTTTCTCCACCCACTCCAACCTGCCTGCACTCGCCTCTTCACCTCCACCTTCTTGACCTCAGCCCCCTGTAACCTCACTGTTCTACTTCCCTCCCTCTCGTTCAAACACATGTATTCTGTCTTACTACGACTGACTTTCATTCCTCTTCTTTCTAGAGCAGACCTCCAACTTTCCAGGTGTCCCTCCACCTGCTCTCTACTCTCACTACAGATTACAATGTCATCTGCAAACATCATTGCCATGGAGATTCCTGTCTGACCTCATCTGTCAATCTGTCCATCACCATAGCAAACAAGAAGGGACTCAAAGCCGATCCTTGATGTAGCCCCACCTCCACCTTGAACTCCCCCGTCTGACCTGCAGCACATCTCACTGTTGTCATACTCCTCTCATACATATCCTGAACTACTCTGACGTACTTCTCTGCCACTCCTGACATCCTCATACAGGACCATAGCTCCTCTCTCGGCACCCTGTCATACGCTTTCTCTAAGTCCACAAAGACACAGTGCAGCTCCTTCTGACCATCTCTGTACTTCTCCATTAGCATTCTCAGAGCAAAAATTGCATCAGTAGTGCTCTTCCTGGGAATGAAGCCATACTGCTGCTCGCAAATATCCACTTCTCTTCTTAGCCTAGCTTCCACTACTCTTTCCCAGAGTTTCATTGTGTGGCTCATCAACTTTATACCTCTGTAGTTGTTACAACTCTGCACATCACCCTTGTTCTTAAAGATTGGCACTAGGACACTTCTCCTCTATTCCTCAGGCATCTTCTCACTCTCTATAATCCTGTTGAATAACCTAGATAGGAACTCCACTGCTGTCTCTCCTAGACACTTCCACACCTCCACAGGGATGTCATCTGGACCAACAGCCTTTCCGCTCTTCATTCTCCTCAGAGCCTTCCTCACCTCATCCTTTCTAATCTTTTCAACTTCCTGCTCTACAATAATCACCTCTTTCCCCCTTCTTTCCCTCTCATTTTCCTCATTCATCGACTCCTCAAAATACTCCTTCCATCTTCTCTGCACACTTTCCTCACTTGTAAGAACCCTTCCATCTCTATCTTTAATCACCCTTATCTGTTGCACATCCTTCCCATCTCTGTCTCTCTGTCTCGCTAATCTGTACAATTCCTTCTCACCTTCCCTCGTGTCTAACCTGGCATACAACTCATCATGTGCCTTCTGTTTGGCCTTTGCCACCTCCCTCTTCACCCTGCGCTGTGATTCCTTGTAGTCCTGTCTACTTTCTTCAGTCCTTTCGATGTCCTGCTTCTTTTTAGCTAGCCTCTTCCTCTGGATGATGTCCTGCACTTCCTCATTCCACCACCATGTTTCCTTATCTTCTTTCCTTCTTCCTGCTGACACACCTAGCACCTTCCTACCTGTCTCCCTGATCACTTCTGCTGTAGCTTCCCAGTCTTCTGGAAGCTCTTCCTGACCACCCAAAGCCTGTCTCAGCTTCTGTCTGAATTCCTCACCACCGTCTTCCTTTTTCAACTTCCACCACTTGGTCTTCTTTTCCATCTTTCCTCCCCTCTTCTTCCTGACCACCAGAAACATCCTACACATCACCATCCGATGCTGTCTGGCTACACTCTCTCCTACCACTACTTTGCAGTCAGTGATCTCTCTCAGATTGGCTCGTCTACTTAGGATGTAGTCCACCTGCGTACTCCTACCACCACTCTTGTAGGTAACTCTATGGTCCTCCCTCTTCTGGAAATAAGTGTTAACTACAGCCATTTCCATCCTCTTGGCAAAGTCCCCCACCATTTGTCCTTCTGGGTTCCTTTCCTTAACACCAAACCTGCCCATCACTTCCTCATCACCTCTGTTGCCCTCGCCAACATGACCGTTGAAGTCTGCTCCCACCACTACTCTCTCCCCTCTGGGAATACTCTCCATCACCTCATCTAACTCACTCCAGAATCTCTCCTTTTCTTCCAGCTTACAGCCTACTTGTGGAGCATAACCACTCACTACATTCAACATCACCCCTTCAATCTCTAAATTCAAACTGATCACCCTGTCAGACACTCTTTTCACCTCTAAAACATTCCTCACAAACTCCTCCTTCAGGATCACTCCTACCCCATTTCTCTTCCTATCCTCACCATAGTAAAATAGTTTATATCCCCCTCCAATACTACACGCTTTACTACCCTTCCACCTGGTCTCCTGCATACACAGAATATCTACCTTCCTTCTCTCCATTATGTCCGCCAGCTCTCTACCTTTCCCGGTCATTGTACCAACGTTGAGAGTCCCTATTCTCAGACCTATACTCTTGCCTTTCCTCTTCTCTCTCTGCCTACGAATCCTTCTCCCTCCTCTCCTTCTTTGACCAACAGTAGTCCAATTTCCACCGGCACCCTGTAGGTCAACAGCACCGGTGGCGGTCGTTGTTAACCCGGGCCTCGACCGATCCGGTATGGAAATCGTATTGATGACTTGCATATTTGGTTTTGGCATGTTTTACGCCGGATGCCCTTCCTGACGCAACCCTCTCTATTTATCCGAGCTTGGGACCGGCACAGAAGTCACTGGCTAGAAACCCCTGTGGCTAGATTACTGCACAACATAGCTCCAACAATTTCAAAGTCAGATAAAAACTCTGTAAAAGAAAAAAGTATGCAAAAGTGAATATGTTTATATGAAATACTTTTATATACTTTTACTTTGCAATTGTTCTTGTGTTGTTTTTGTTAGCCTGATCGAACTCTGGTCACTTTGTCGAGCAGGCCAATTAGGAATATCATCAAAGTTCTTCTGTTGTCCTTTCAAATGTGAAAATCAAACCAAAACAGATTCTTCATCAGAGACATTGGAGTAATTAATGCTGTAGTTGCCACCTCATGCATCTTTAATTCAGCATATATTACATAAGAGCGTCTTGATGTACTCTAGCCTAGTTCTGGCAGTTCTCTGTGTTAATAACTGACCCTAGAGAGAGGCCAGACATCTCGCTTCCTCATCATATCCTCTAATCTTCCTACAACCTCTCATTTTTTCCTCTGCATAAATCACTTGTGCTCTTATTTCTATATTCTCTCATTAACTCTCTACCTCTGCTCTGCCCATTGGTTTACTGTGTATGTAAGATGCTGATTCTCAGTACTGTTTTACTGTAGCAGAAGTTGAAAAGAGTCAATCTATTTGTGGATTTTGCCTCTTGATGCTAGAACAGTTTTAAACTCCATGAACACATGAAGAAATGCACAAATGTGTGCAGCGATCCACAATTCCAAAGGGACAGATTGACAAATGCACATGACTATAGCACAAAAGACTGCTCTGAGAGCTTGCCTTTGAGACATAAATATAATTTATATTCATGGAATACGCTGGATGTTTTAGAAGGATATTTACAGTCTTGATAATTTTTTTTTGTTTCAGGGTTTTGACTGTCCATGCTGCTCTGTTAAATCTGGGCTTTAATGACAGCATGTGTGAATGCTGTCTATTAACTAATTATATCAAATAAAGATAAGATAATCTCATCTCAAAAACATGTTTATCTGTTTGTTTTTGTTTTAATATTTTTAATTCAAGTTGTACGCCTTGCTCTAATCTCACTTTATACTGAGGCAAGTAAACAACATATCATAGTCAACCTGGATACATTAACATTTGATTTTTTTTTTTGGCTTTTAGTATCTCAGATATTGGTTACGTTTAATATTGCACGCTAGTTTGATAAGAGTTTCATCATTGTGTCTTCATTTCTCTTTCTACATATGGTTTTTGAGAAACTCATAAAGTCACAGTTGCTGAAGTGTCACTGTCACAGGGTTGCTGAAATGCAGATACTCTTTATGATGCTGCAATAATTCCACATATCATTCCTCAGTTTGCATCTTTGTGTACTTTAAAATAGTTTTCTTCGGTTCAAAATCTGTCATTACAATTTTTTTTGTTCATGTAATTTAAGTGTCCGTGGGGTCTTAAAAAGTCTAAAATATTAAAGTCCAGATTTTAGGTCTTATAAAGTCTTAAATTATCTGTTCTAGTTCTTAAATAGTTTCTCACATGAATTTTTCATTCATAAATGCTCAAAATCTTAAAAGTAATCGTTAGGGTGCCAGATATTAACATAAGACTCGAAAATGTTTAAACATGTAAATGTGATTGTAACAGTTACCTGATATTAAGAAAACACCGTTATATCATCAAAAGCATAAAAATGATTGTTTGGGTTGCCAGAGACTGAGAAAATGCTTCTAATTGCTATAAAATGTAAACATGATGATCAGGGTTGCCAGAGTTTGAGAAAATGCTCATGAATGATCAACTTTGTAAGGTTTTCAAAAATAGCATAAGATAGGTCTTAAATTGATTGTTGATGGTCTAAAAACGCTCTTAAAAAGGCTTAGATTTGACCTTTTGAAACCCGCAAAAACCCTGAATATGATAATCTGCATAATGCAAATATTTTTAACTGTTCTTAGTTCATGCTCTAGTTTTTAAAAAATATATATATAAAGTCTGGGCCCTCTTTCATGGCCCCTGGGGCTAGTCTTCATCTGGCACAGGTGGAGTTGACCACATACCCTCTGTTATTCAGGCTTCAGTCTTACCTCAGGCTGAAGACAGGCCAGTTTTAAGACTTGACCTCACACTCTCAAACCTGCTGCAAGGTGAAACGTTCAGACATGCCCCTCTCGAGTCTGACTTTTCAGTTTGATGTATTGCCATTCTATGAGAATGGCATGGCTTGAGGGGGCTGTGAGTTTGTGAGATTGTGGAGGCAGTTTGGACCCATTGCAAGGACCCTTTCCAGCCCTCCAAGTACTGACATAGAAGCAGGAGTCATGGCAGAAGGCCTTTAACCATGTGCGTGCTCAGCACCAGCAGCCCAGTTTCTCTGCTCACTTTCGTCCCTGTGTCAGATGGCATGATTCGGGCAACGTTCAAGAGCTGCCAAACCGACTGTCTGTCTCCCTGTGGCAGTTCCCAATCTCTCACTGTGACTGAGAGGTCACCTCCTGAACGCCAGCTGACAATCTCCATCCTCTAATAAATCGCTTCTTCTTCTCTGTTGACCATCTTATTAGAAGGACCTGATGTGAGTTTTGTAATCTGCTGAAGATGACATCTCTAGGGTTATCTCCTCTCTGCTCATCTACCAACTCATTAAGCATCATCTACCAATAGTAACAGCTTGTTGCTTGATGATTTCACACTTTATTTCTCCTCATGAAAAGAGATTGATCTGTGGGGGATTCTCAAAGCAAAAATCCCACCCACACAACACAAGCTGTGGCCCCTACTTTTGTCTTGCTTTTGTGTATGTAGTTGTACAGGGTACAATATTTATTTATTTATTTAATTTATTATTATTTTTTTTAGGAATGTAATATTAGCTTGAGCTGGTTTGATATTCTATTTGTGAGTAGTCTATGTCTGTAATCAGTTCATTACACGTATGCACTTGTGTAACTTAAATTGTTCAAATTCATTCTGGAGTTTACTGCAGTCTTTAAAAGAGTGATTAGATTACGCACTTTTTAACATGTAAATAAGCATCACTTTATTAGCGTTGGTTGAATGTGATGTAATCTTTAGGACCAGTGTTGACAAATCATCAACAATGACAATAGACTAATTTTGATAGTTATGTAAACTGAAATAAAATCAAAATGCTACTAGTTATGTGAATTGTTAGGCAAAATGTTTGGACTGCTTTCAAGGATTCCGACATGCTCTCATCACTTTTACTGTCATTAAGTTTCCCTAACAGTGAGTTGTGTGATTTTTAGGAATGCTTAGCTGGGCTGACGCCATAACAAGCTAACAGCCAATCAGCAGGCAATTGTAAATAGCAAGCATAAAAACTCATAGTGCCATTGGTCCTAAAGGTGTGTTGGGTTTGTGGATTTGTTTTTGTCAGCATTGACTTGTAATAATTGCACACCCCAATTTTAATATCACTCTTTCTGTAAAACAAACTAATATTTCTTCTTGATGACATCCCAGTAATTAATAAATGATAATTCTGAGAGTACAAGGTATAATAACATAATGTGTTTACTACAATTCACTGGAAACTGCTCTTTTTTTCTCTGTCTGTTCATTTGCTCCAAGGACAAGCTTGAACTGTACAACAGACCCAATAGGATCTCAAGCACAAGATCTTGAGGCCGCTGATGCTCACATGTTGCATAAACAATGTGTATTTTCATGGCCATTTTTTTCTCTTTGTGAAGAAATTTTCAAAGGCTCAAGAGCTTCTTGTAGTTATTTGAAAATAGAAACACAGATTTAATACTAAGTGCTCATACTGAAGCATTATGGGCAATTTCTGGAAAAAGAAATGAAAAAATTGTTCATCAAGAAATCAACGATTTAATTTAACTCATGTAAAAAAAAATACTTATATTTGCAAGAAAATCTATCTTTTCGTGTTTTTAGCCATATGTCTTTGGAAAAGGGATTTGGGGAAAAAAGCTCATTTTTCATCTTTAATGTTTATAATCCTTGTTTTGTTTTGTAAACGTCTCTGTAGTAGCTCAGTGGTTTAATCCTGAAATGTGTATAACCATGTGTGTATTGCAGTTATTGAAGTATTTGAATAATTATTCCCCATGGCATGTAATATCATTAAAACATGTTGATATGTCTCTCTTCTTTGTATCTAGCAATGAAAAAGTTCACTGGTAAACTATGAGACAACCATATCTTCCAGATTTTGTCCCACCTGACTTGTTTAATTCTATTAAATCAAACTAGAGGTCTCGTTACTTTTTACTTCAGTTTGTTGCGCAGGTGAGAAACTAGCCACCGGACTCTAGATCGCACCAAATGCATACTAAAACACGTTTCTGGTGAGAACATGATCGAACTATCAAATAACCTAATAATATCTAATAACAAACTAAAAACATATGAAGATGTTTTAAAAAATGCTTTTACAGGCATGATTGGAGCCTGTTATCCTGGAAGCTCAGAGTCAAACACGGAATAGTGAGGAGATGCGCACTTTTATAGAAATCTGGTCTGATGCTCCCGGTTCCATTTTGTCAATCAAACAGAATTCAGACTGAACTGGAAATGTCCTGTTGAATCTGGAGGGTATATTAAAGTATATATATAAAAAAATACAAAAATAAATCTCTTGAAGATAAAATTTACCTCCATTATTAAGGATGTACTAGGCTGTCCAGTTTGTGCGGTATTGAACACATAATTGTGTTATTGCATGCAGTGTATACAGTGATGTGAACGCTTTTGTGATATCATCTCAGCGTTGGTTGATCATGTGGTACCATGGGATTGCCTGATGCTTGGCTGGCAGACGACTTCCTCTGGAACTCCCACAGTATTTTTGCTCTCATTGCTGATGAAGCAGATATGAGTCACCCCTGTAAATGTCTGCAGCAGCTCTAGCAAAGGTCAGCAGCACCAGACGAAATGAAGACTGAACCGAGGAGCCATTACATCTATTTCAGGAGCTCACTGACAGCTGGCAGAGCTCATTATGTTCAATGTGCTGTTATGAAGCATAAACACAAATCAAAAAAATTATGTTGACACTGAGAACGTATTGGTTTATTGATCTGCAGTGAATTGTTTAAGGTTTTGAAGCATTTCTAGTTTTATAATTAATGAAACCTGTCTTACTGAGTACATTTTGAATGTCATGATCCAGTGATGATCATGTTAGTAATAATCAGTCTGTGGTAGATACTATTGGTGCCATTTAAATTTAAAATTGAATAAAATGTCTTTTTCTTTATGATCGAAAGCAACACTGCTTCAGATCTAGTACTATTGAATGGAAGTGAAAAGGAATTTATTTTGTGCAGGGTTTCATGAGAAAACATGATGAAGATCTCCACAAGACTATCCAGAAGAGAGAATGTAACATTTACAAACAAAAGAATCCTGTTTGTGTATGAACTCTGGACACTGAGATGAGAACTTGTTGAATAAGCTTTCATAGACCATAGCTGATGGCCGACCATGAGAGTCAGCCACGATTAACAATTGGCCTCTGTGTAAGGATACAAAACCCTGTGTTCAATTTTTTTCTTCATTCATATATTTTTCCCAACTATTGGCCCTGAGCTCTAAGTTTGTTGTAATCATACAATTTGGGAGAGGGGGGGGGGGGCAATTAACCATAAGAAATCAGCTACACCACAATTTAAATTTATCCCATCCATTCATACTTTCATCTATCCACCCATTCACCCACCCATACATCTGTTCATCCATCCACCCATCCATCCTTCTTCACCCATTCACTCACCCATCCATTTACCCATCCATGCATCCAACCACCCACTCTAACCAACCCACCCATCAATCCACTCACCCACCCACCTACTTCATTTACAATTGCAAACTAAACATTGCATATGTGTTTTGGAGCTGATATTCAGTAGGTGCCAAGTGCTTTCTGTGATATTCTGGAGGCTTATTGGATTCTCTGGTTACAATTCTGTCTGGATGACTCCCATCTTTCCCTTCACTTCAGGGTGTTATTAGTGAATTCCTTGCATTTTCAAAAGAAAGGGTTTGGCTCTGCATGTGATAAAGAGGCAGGAATGGAGGGTGACACATTTTCAGTTCTGTAGTGAAGTCTGCCAATATGGTTGTTGCTCTTAAACAGTAGATTTTCCATCTGTTGTTCCATTCTTTCGTTACACACTTGTAAAATATTGTCACATAATTTCTTCACAACTTTATGCAGGATGTACAAAAAGAATGCAAATTTTAACGGCCCAATATATAATCAGAACAAAGCAGCCCCCTGGAAATTTTCCAGCTTTCAGAGATACCTGGTTGGTTACCAACATGGGTACCATACAAAACATTCTGCTAATTTTTGCACTCTACAGCGCTATTTACACAGCATTTTTCTTTTGCAGTTGCCACTTTTATTTACCAATACTCCATGCCACTGTAAATAAACAGCACGGTTAAATGTATCTCATCACAAGAAATCTGCAGTGCTAATTGTTCAGATTCTTTTTAATCTTCCAGGAGTTCACTGGAAGATTAAAACCTTGTGTACCTTTTGCAGTCGTTTTAACCAAACACTTGGCTTCCTTTCACCATCTGGAAATCTTCTTATAATGACTTCACCTTCTTTTACAATTCTGCTTAGTTCATTGAAGGGCATTCGTTAGTATGATGTTATGTTGGCTGTGCAGACAAAGCTAAATAATCTGATGTGAGTCCAACTAAAGTTCATGTTTTTGAGGGTCAGTCCAAGTCAAACAGGTCTAGACGGGACCGTGCTCTGAAGAGGTTTAACAGATGTGTTCTTGAATCTTCTGCCTGGCCAGCAGCTCTGATCCCTTGGTCCTGACACCGGCGTATCATGTCCTTGAAGTTTTAGAGAGCAGTTTGTTTTAACCAACTGGTTTTGAAGCTGCAATACAAATTTTTTTTTTACATTATCCTTATGCTGTTTTCTTCTATATTTGTATCATATCAAATGTTACAAAATACGTAAGTTGCTTTAGTGAATGAGTGAAAACGATGTGCTTTGGCACAAATCATTCTTGATATTCTTAGACATACTTTTTTTGGTTTGAGCCACCTATCTTAGGGTTTAAATTCTACTGAATAGTCTACAAACATACATAGGTTAAAATAGTTATCTAAATAGATATGTGGAGTCAGGTGTGTGAAAATGTGTTCTCCTTCCCCTCAGTGCTCAATGCTAATGATAATTATTATTTAATGACTTATGTCAATGCTTTTATTTTTATGTGTATTTGTTAGTTATTTAATAGGAAATGTATATACATTTATGATTGCCGAGTCATACTAAGGTGCAGGTCTTAATGATCAATTATGATTTTTTATCTATTTTTATTATTTTTTTACGAAATACATTTTCTGTGTACTTGTTCACATTACAAACAATGGCTTGTATCTGTCCTGTGTATGAACGCAATCGAACATGCACAGAAATTGTCATTTATCAAAATGAAAGTAAACACGGATGAGAATGCATTTCCAGTCGATTTCGCGGCTTTATTTAAGTTAATTTCCGATCAGAACTGCCATCTTTTAAAACAAATGATAAGAAGATGAGAAAGAAAAAACACTTTTCTTCCACTGACTCCGTCAATTGCTCTGTCGTCAGCCATGATTGTTGTTAAACTTTCCTCCAATACCCAGAAATGTTCTGTCTGTCACTATTAAAATAATGTAAGAGATGGACAAATTCGACCTAGCCATTCAGACTGAGATTACATTGCAAAAAATCAGATATCTGTGCTATTCAGGAACACATATGACAGTAACCTGGGTCGGATTGGAAAAATCCTAATTGAGCTGTTCAGACTGTCCTGAAAATATTAGATACAGGTCGCAAATGGACAAAATTGGCTCACTTTGGCCCTTAGTCTGGACATAGCCTAGAAGTCTGAAAGTAATGTTTCATAGATAAATAAATGCAGTAATTCTATCAGAAAGTCTCATTTGAGAGCTTTTGAATGTGGTCTAAAGTTACACTTAGCTACAAACACCTTCTCAGTAAAGTGCCCACCAACAGTTACACCGTAAGAGAAAATGATCACATTCTTCAAATTAGTTTTGGTATTATTTTGGAAATGAAAACTGTCTTAATATACCATGCCATTTAACAGGGCTCAGACAGCAATTAGGAGTCCTCTTTGGAGAGGTCGTGGCATGCTGTTGAGCACTCTGAAACTCATTCGCATGAATAGCGGCTTGCTGTCGACAAATAAGGAATGAAGGCAGACAATCTTAAACTAATTCAGTTGTACTTGAAATGAACAATCTTTCTTTTTCTTGCCCTGTGATTGAGTTGGTGAAGTTTGCAGGGTCTATTAATACAATAATTATGGTTGTGTAACATTTATTACATAAAGGGCCTCATGTAATCCTTTTCAATAAGTGTCATGTTTTCAGCCGTTTTTCTGAGACTTGTAAAATATTAGTTTAGAAATCTGAATTTCAACACATGTTTGTGTAATGCTCACCCATGCTGCAATTGAGCTTTAGATGATTTCTGTAGATGGAAAGCATTCATTCTCCCTAGTAAGAAGCATTTGTTCTTGTATTGAATTAAATAATAGACTTAATGGGAAGGAATGATGCCGAACATAGATTTGGTTCATTCTCGTTAATAGTCTATGAGAGCTGTGATTAGTAGCACTTCACTGAGGCAGCTATATAAAAAGAAATCAGCTACACTACATCTAACACTTAACTTGTCTAGACAAACTGGTGAGGAATCTTTAAAAAAAGTAGTAGTAAATGTAGGATTTTTAATAACATGAGACTCTGACTCATTTATAGAGCATTACTTGCAGGCCATTGAGTTTATCATCGCACATCAAAATTATTCCAAGCGACCCTGATGCTCTCTAATTCACTTAATTCCTTGATTATCGATTTGGCAGGCCTCTGGGCAGAAAGGGCAATGTTATTCCTTTTGCTCACCTGAAATGTAAAATGTCATTCAATATGAAGAAGCAGGCGCAGAGAAAAATGGCCTCTTCGAAAGGGCAATAGCGCACTAATCGAGAGTTCGATGGATGAACATTCATCTGCATGTAAGCTGAACTCTTGATGATTTCTTCTGGTCAATTTTACAGCTATAAAGATGACTGGCTGAACGAATGTAGGCTGATGACATTTTGAATAATAGCAGAAACTTGAATGAAACTGTTTTAGAAATCCAACCAGCAACATTTTGTGATTACAGAGGTTACACTTTTGTAATAAAATGGATGCAAAAGTCAAATACAGCTTGGGATCTATGGATTTACTGACATTATTATCTTATTTTCACACTATTATCAAGTAGTGTTGTTTTAATCGTCAATCTCTCAAAGTAGAATTTAACAGAAAACAATGCCATGCTCAGATAATATTACTGCACTCAAGGCAACCGAGAGCAAGTGCTCCAGGTCAGTAGTAGCAAGAGTGTAAGATTGTTTGAGTGATAAGTTAAATAATAAGTGCTTACTTATTATTAGAAGTGCAAAGTGCTCAAATCTTGTGTCATATTTGGTATGTGAGGATGATCCTATGCTATTTGTATGCTTCATCAGGATCATAAATTCCAAAATATTTCAAACAAGAGCTCAGTATCAGGGGTTCTGACTGCATTGAAGCTGAAATTCAGGAAATTTGGAAATAGATTGCCAGAATGTTTAGCCTAATTAAGATTTTAAAACATTGGGTTTCTTCAGTCAATAGCAACATTTGTGATTCGAAAGTCATTCCAAACTTGATTGTAAAAAAATCTTGAATCTCCTTGTTTACCACTAACTATTTATTGGCATTTAGCATCTTGTCCTCTTGTCTGTCGCTAAGACACACTTGCAAAGCGGACTGTCTACCACAATTAAAGCAGGTTACTATTTGCTTGATAAGGTTGAGAAAGTGGGTTTGAGAGGAATGTTGAGAGGAAGTGTCACAAAGCAAGATGTTTCACAGCTTTTTGTATGTAGCTGTTTCAAACTATTTAATACTATTCATTGCCTTTCAAAGTCCAGTGCAAAAGAAGTTTTTCACTTTGTAGTTACAAGTAACAATTTGTAGCCTGCTTATAAATTTATTTTCAAGTTGCAAAACTTGTACATTTAAATTGTTGTATATTTTGACTGCAAGTCATACATTCTGATTTCTTTCTCCATTACAATCGTGAGTGTTGCTGTCAGCTCTTTGTGAATAGCAGCAGTTTATGAGACCTCTCAAATCCGGGTTTTTACTATTCAGTTCATTCTAAGCTGTTTTACAGCAGTAGTTATCGTCTACATTTTTAGGAAATATATAATTATCATTGTAAAAAATAATATTGTGGTCATACCACTCAGCTTTAGTTCTATCTGCTTTCAGATGGGTTTTAAGCTATTCAGCTTCAAAGTTTTTGCATTCCATGTAGTAAATGCAGATAGAACCTTTTCATTGAAAAATAAAAACCTCAAAACCTGTAACAAGTTTTTCAAACATATCACATAATGTAAATAATATATGAAAGAAGCAGAAAGTAGGAACAACGCAATTTTGACCAAACTATCAATTTTGTGTTTTTGTATGTAATGTTTGAAAAATATGTCACATAAACTTTTGGGTAGTTTTGCATTATTTAATAAAAATCAGTAGCGCTTAAAATTAATATAGTGTATGTGCAAACTAATCATGGGTACTAATGACATTTGTACATATTTTGATAGACTTGTAGACTGAACAACTGATGGTGAATGATTTGACTGATGAAGCTTTGTTTTATTTCAACTATGAGCTTTTTGCCTTTTGGGACACCAGTAAAATAGCTTAACAAATTGATTTTCATGACTTTCATCAGAATCTGAATGCAAAAATGTAGATGGTTAGAAAACGGTGAGACTATTAAAAGCAGTGTGTGATGGAAAACATGCCATCAGATATCATTATCAACAAAGTCATATGACAAGCATGTGTCTGTAAGAATAAGGCATAAAATAGGGTCTTCTAATTACAATGTACTCATTAAACACTTTGATGTTTTTTTTGTTTGTTAATCTGAAAGTCAGCATCCAGTTTTACTTCTGCTAAGGTCCGAACTCAGACGTGCTCTCTCTGTAATGACAGTGATGAGCGGTGAGAGCACATGTCTACCTACTTGAAAGAAAAAGAGTTATAAAGACGAGCGAGTTGAAGCTGGAAGTCCTTCATTTTCTGTCATCTGCTAGCAGGAGTGTGAGTCTCAGATGTGAAGTGTCTAGGCTGGTTTAATGAGAAACACTGGACGAACACCCACCCTGAAACCTCCCATCTCAAAGCTTGTTTCCAAAGTCATCCTGCAGTTCTCTCTCAGAGTCTCTTCATTATGGTCGGTGGCAGATGGAGGGTCTGCTGAGCTTGAGCTTTATTCAATGTGACTTGTTTTTCATTAGTACCTAATTTGACGTCAAGAGGCATAACTGCCAGAAGCCAAGGGGTATATAACAATTATGGCACTCGTAGGTTAGTCTCTTCAGATACGCATTTGTGTTTGCTTCTAGTTAGTTTGAGACTGAGAGCTCATTACTAGATTTCTGTGCTCAGCAGGTGATGGTAAATGAGTAGAGTTTATTATAGGTATTATTGATGTCAGTTCTTCATACTTAGCTTCATCATTTAGTTACAAAAATATTCATAGCTATGAGGTTTGGGTTTTGACATACTGCTCCATGAGATGACCATAGATTGTCGAATAAACCAAAAAGATCACTTAGATGTTTTAGCATCAATAATTTGCTTTAATCATTCCTTAGTTTCCCTTTTTATCAATTCTGATACTTTTGGCATTGCTGACTTGAGGGGTGCCTGACATTTTGCCCCTTAATGCCTTAATTTCCCTTCATAGATCATTTATTTAAAGTAATGTTAATACAATTATATTTTCACCTCAACTCTATAATAAACTTAGATTATATTGCAATTGGATGAAAATGTTACTTTTGTTTAAACACTAATAAATCTGAGTAATGTGTAAGATCAGTTTAAGAGTAAGTAATCGATGATAGTTATTTTTGGTGAAATAATCCTTTTATATTATCGGTTTGTCTTTGTGATGAGTAAAAAAAAACATGATTGTGTGTTTTGTAGCCAAATTGAAAGTTTTATGTAGATTCTTTTTACAAGCATTTTACAGTGGTGCCTTTGTAATTTAGTCAGTGGCAGTTCATAAAAGCAGAAAAGCTTTTCAGTCACTTGACCACGAGCTTGCTGGGAAATGTAGGCATTAAATAAAGTCAAGACGGACGATAAACTAACATTTGTTAATTAAGGTTATCTAATATTTTTTTCAAGTGTCTGAATATAATGTGTATTTTTATTGATTATTGCTTAAAAATAGGAAAATGTAATAATTTTTTGAATGACTGTTTGTTACATTTTATTAATACACATGTATTTTTACTTAATTCAACTTAAAATTTACATTTCCAAGGTCTCTCTGAGGAACAGATTGATCTCTACATTAAAGACTTATTACTTTTTATGTACTGTGTAACATGGCTAGTGTTCAATGAACCCATTCATTGCCTCTATTTTCATGAAAATAGACTTCTAGTTAAAAATGTTATGTTCTGTGGATTCAGTTGTCTTTAAAGAGAATAGTTAAGTGACATTGAAACGTATTGTACTCTTTCTCTTTTTTCTGAGGATGCACAAAAAATATATCCTCTCTTTCCTTAAAACTCAAAACAATCCTGTCACATCAAGTCATAAATATGACCAGGTTAAAATGAGCTGTGTATTGTTTTCTGAGGTTGGTCAACTGAGTTGTGATTTTGAGAGCTTTTCTATTATGAGACTAATCACTGGATTCTGCATGAAGAGCTGTGAGGCGAGACTGTTTTTCTCTGTGGATTGTGTTTGATTGGGGTCTGTTTGCTAGATGTACTATCCAATCAGATAAAGTAGAGGTTTTGAGCATGGCAGGGGAAAACAAGAAATGCATATTATGTCAGAATAAAGTCTTTAGACCTTGCATGACAACCTGTAGCTGGAGAATCCCCAAACCTTTCAAAACCATAACAAAATCACTTCAAGTATATATATATATTTATCTATTTTTCCCCTAATTATTTGGTTTGTATATTTGGAGCCTTGGCTTGTTCTCAGTGCAAGCGAAAAACTTGTCGTCTATAGTTTTCAATGAAATCTCAAACGTAGCTTTATTTAGCAATTTAGTCTGTAAACAAATATGTGTAGGGGATTTTTTTTTAATTTCCTGGCTGTGGTTACACTTTTTTAAATACACATTTATGGAGCAAATGGCACTGTTGGCCATCTCCACAGACTGGACAGCTCTTTTCATCTCCTCACTGAGCTCAATAAGTCTATTCAATTACCTCAAACACCTCTGAGATCAATGCTTGTATTTCTTCCCTGTGGCAAGTTAGGCAATTCATTGTGCATTAGCAGTGACAAAGTCTTCCCAGAAATCATCTCTGCTTTCATCTTCATCCTCATGTCCGAGGTGATGCATCGAATCCTGATAGTCGACCATTGAGAGGGGCAAAAGACTGAGTCAGGAAGGAATAAAAATGGCAAAGACAGTAAAGACAACTGCGAAAGTGTCAGAAAAGAAGACTAAGCCCTAATTTCCCTCGACTCCACGCTCACGACTAATTTGTGTAAGCGAGGAGACTGACCTCCGTGAAGATTTAACAATTAGCACCTGAATCCTTTGACGCTTAACAGAGTAAGCCAGGTAATAGATGACAAATTAGATCCGGATACTTGAGCAGTTCTCTTTCTCGCTGTCCCAAGCTCAAATAACACATGAGACCACCCTAACCTCTCAGGGCCTCTTTGATTGACTTGTGCAGAGAGGTCTGAATTGGATTTTTTTTGTGCGGTCGAACTTAGTTACAACATTTTGACCTGCAGAGATTTGGAAAGTCTCAGAATTACCTGATTAGCTAGAATTGAAGCCACTAAGCCCATTATCTTTTGGTTCAGTGACTTTGCACTCTTATCCACTAAGTTCAATTGCACTCTCTTTCAGCACCACACTGTCTATTTGTTCTCTTTTTCACTAGAACAGACTCAAGCTATTAATAGTTGCTCTGGCACAGCTTTTACTGATGTTCAGGAGATGCAGTGGTCTGTTAATCCTGCTTTACAATCCCACACACCCAACGCTACTGTAATTCAACGTTAAGCTGGAGTGTTATGAGAGCCAATTGCTTGGATGTGTTTTGGCTTGGCTTTAATAATGTGTCAAATTAGCATTTCCTCAGTCTGGCAGATACAAAAGCAAATATAATTGCTTTAACCTGCAGCTTCTTTGTGGCAATGAGGTAATGAAGATTTTCATGCCATAACAACACCTTCTATTCCCTCATCTGCTACAAGCCTTAAGTTAACTTACAGCACTTAATGACCGAGATTCAAATCCTAGTCTTGTTTCCATTATATCACAATTGAAAGCTTTTTTTTTTTTTTTTTTACATGGTCCATATTTCACAATTAGGACATTGAACATGATAATTAAAAGTTTTAAAAAGTCCTGCTTGAGCTAGAGTGATGACAAGCTTAAATCGTAGAGGACGGTGAGGTGACATTGAATTTTGTAAAGAAATGCTATTTGTACATTACAAAGCTAAAGTAACTCAGCAACTGAAACTTTATGTTTTACAGTTTACAATCAATTCACATTGTACTAAATCATTAGAGAAAAGATTATCACTCGAATGGACCTTCCCAGGTTAAACCACAGCCTTCGAGACATTTCCCAGCACAGCGTTATAACCCTTTTTATGACACATCTACACTAATTGAAATTTGCTTGCTTCCTTAGATGGCTTCTCTGCATTGGGCTTTTTCTCTAGCTTCACACCTCTACCATTTAATGTTGATGCTCTTTTCCCTTGTATGGTGCTCAGGGGACAATTGTCACACGCCTGGCCATTTTATAATATTAGTGGGGTTTTTTGAACAACTCTTGATGGAAGGACACCAACAAGATAAGCTTTTAATGTCAATATCCTCTTCTTCTGCGATTATTTCTTTTGCTGTTCTTCACATGGTTGTTGTTCTTCACTGTTTCCTGTCATGAGGTTGACACAAGAGCATGTATTGAGCTCCCGGGGTAGTCTGACAGAACTTGGCAGCCATTCCACACCCATGGCCTCATGCCCAGCAACAAACACACCTCACCATTCACACACATCCATACAGGACAATACGGGTGTAGTGACGTTCCAAGGCAACTTACAAAATGATCATCTACGCCACGTGGCATCCCAATGTAGTGGATTGTAGTGAACTGAATTCATACATCTTGTACATTAATGAACACACTTTTGTTCAGGTCATGAGGTACCATTTTTAGTGAATCATAAGTTTAAGGAAAACTGGTGAGGTATAAACTAACTAACAAATTAATGTACTGTAGTCAACAATTAGTTTGCACATCCCTGAATAGGTTTGCTTGATATGATTCTTTAACTTGGGGTGGAAGGAAATTTACTATAAAAATAATTAGTAAATAAAGTAAAAACTGAAGACATGGAGTACATTTCTTTCTAGTGAAGAAGCATGATCTTGAATGAAAGCCACCTGTAGTATGGCAAACACACACATATTTCTGGCGGTTCCACATAAAGCAGTAATTTGCTGTTTGAAGGTTCTTAAAGGTTGAGGTGACATCTCTGAGCGGGTGCGAATATGTTCCTGCTCTGCCAAGCAATCTGAACGCGCAGTATTTCCTTCTGATGGCTCTGAAAACTCATACCATTTGCCCAGTTTTTTTCACACAGTCGACCCTTTCACCCACCTTACGAAAAATGGCAGCTTGAATTTGTGGCCACTCCTAATGGAAGTGTTGATGGTCTCTTGGAGCTTGATCACCGTTCATGCCACGACTGCTTTAGCTGAGTGTTTAAGTTTTAAAATGCTAACTGCTTGTTGTTTACATTCCTCTGTGCAGCATTAAAACAAATTATAATCGATCTAGGCATAATGAGCGAGACAGGCTCACACAAATGGAAAGGAAAGAGTCAGCAACCAGAGCTCTGGTTGAGAATATTGTTCATTTGAAAGCAGGTAATTTAGTTCTGTTCTAGTATAGTATAAATGTGATTGAATAGGTGAGGGATGCATTCCAGCATCCAATATGGGTTCAATTCATCCATAAACCAACCTGTTAGGATGCAAACCCTCCAGTGAAGATAAGAAACGACCCTTCTTGCAGGTTGTGATGTGTGCTATATTCATTCATCCATTTTCTCTGTTTCTCTCCATTATAGAGAATGCTAAGGGGAAATGAGAATTTGCTGATTCTGGAATATTTCAGAAGTTGTTTTGTTTTGAAGACATAGACAGGAGATATATATAATTTGTTTTTCATGATTTCATCAATTGAGCACAGATGCAATTAGTTTGAGCAATAAATAGTGAATGGTTAGCCAGACGTTTTTAGAACCGTTGAATGAAAATAGATTAAAACAATTATTTAAGTTTTATTCTGTGGGTCTTAGTGGAAAAATATAGACACTGTATTTGGTAAATTATTAGGAAATGCGAAGGAAAAATACTTACACGCTGGCAAGTTGTAATAGCACGAGTCGTAATAATGAATCTATAAAACTTTTTAGGCTTAGATTTAAATTGTCAAAATTGTAGTTTGTTTATCAACTGTGTTATTCTAATTGATTCCGACCAAATTCACAAACGCTTCATAGGAAACAAGGCCTGCATGTGCCATAGATTTTTTTTTTTTTTGTAGAGAAACAGCCCAATGTATCAGATTTGTAATCCATTTAGCAAAAGATGTACATTTTTTCTCTCAGCTTCCAAATTCATTATTTTGCCAGGAAAAATCGGAAGGAAAATCTCTCTTCTCCTAATGACCAAAACAGAAGAGGGGCTGAGCTGGAGACCCTAGCCAGTGTAATTAATGAGGACTCTCCACTTACTAAATGAAAATTCATTTTGCAGGCCATGTGAAAGCATGAAACTGCTTCCTAGAATGAAGGATACAGTGTAACATTGGGAGCAGGGTTGAAGGTAATTGATGACAGGAAGTCGCTGCTGTAAATGTGCTGTAAAAGCCATTAGGAAGAGTTTCAGTCGCAGCATCTGATGGACAGGCCGGCCAGGCCCAGAGAGAATGCTGAAAACAGAACTTAACTTGTACAACTTGAAGATGAGCTTCTGTGCTCTGGAATCGTGAGTCAGCTACACAGCAGCAAAATTAAATGCTTTACTTGGGACCTTTCTGATGCGTAATTGTAAATATCCCCACTATTAGAGGATGACATGAATTTATGCTTCCATCAACTTCACAAAAGTAAGATTTGGGCTCCTGGGAGGAGGCAGGAAGGGAAAACAGTTCTGTGGTTGGATTAAGTTATCAGTTGCTCATGGTGTGTGGTTCTAACTTTTCTTTTCAGGGCAACCCTTGAAAGGAAACTGCTTGTCATTTATGGCCTAATTATGGAGTAAAAGAAATTATATGTCAATTTCCTTTGGCATTGGAGATAATAAACTGTAAACTTAGCCAAAAGTGAAGCAAGAAAATTCCCCACACCACAATGTCACTTTTTCTAATTTTAACTAATGATACATTGAAGCATAACAGTTTTTATGTTTTTTGTGCTAGTATTCTGAGCAACATTTAGCAACAGAAACCAAGACAAATAGGGAATCTTTTCTACATACTCATACAATTTTTTATAAATATATACATTTTTAGCTGGTTTTATAAAGGAGATAGTTACTGTGCAATATCTGGTCACATGAGAAATTATCAACTCTGAACATTCAGAAAGCATTTCAATGGACAGAGCTTCATGTAAATGTCGCAACACAGATCAAAATCAATCAATCAACTTCACAATACTCATCAGAATTTTGATGGGAACCAGAACAGGAAGTTTACTGCCAAAAAAACTAAGCAAGCAGAAACGGATGATGGAGACACTAGAGCAGGTAAGCATGCAGATAAGTAAACACAAGTCTGAAGATTTTCTTGTGAATATGGTGATCCAACAAGGAAGTGTAAAGAAGACAATGCGTCATTGGCGCTGGAGTGCTGAATAAATTGTCTCCTGGGGCTTCACTCAATGAGACTTTGATTACTTGCAGGTAGCGCTGGACAATAATTTGCTATCAATAATTATCACGATATACATTTTGTCGATAAGATAATATACAGAGTTTAATAGCTGTAAAAAGAATAACTAATATCCTTTTTAGCCAATGGAGTCACATGGTCATGCCTAGTGCAGAAGTGTAACTTACGACTGTCAGCGCAATTGATATACAGAGTGATGTCAGCTCCATTAGTCGCTTTTGGAAACAACGGCCACCATTTTTAACACTGACACAACTCTGTATATCTACCGCTCTGGAGCTAGTCTGAATTTTTTTTTTTTTTTTTTTTTTGCCGAATGTTGATTATATAACATTTTGTCTTTTTTCTTGTTACAAAAATAGTCAAAAACCAAAGGTCATTATCAGGTTTGTACAGTTACCATTCACGAGTAACACTTGTTTTTATTTGTACCAGAAATAAAAATGTGATAATATCGTGATATTATTGTAGATCTATTAAACGCTGAGCTTGCTGCAGGATTAGTGAGTGGCGGTGGTGACGTTAGCTTGGTGATTGAGGTTAGTGTTTATGTAGACGAATCACCAACCAGCAAAGGCTGAACCTGAGAGTGCAAGCAGCAAAAAAAAGAGGGATAAAGGGAAAATACACCTACAAGAAATTGAAACGGACGTGAAGAGAAAGCATTTCTCCCAGCACAAACGCACAAAGGGTCATAACAATTGATATCGACTTATATGAAACAATAAATATTGTGATTCAACTTTTTGGTCGTATCGCCCAGCCCTATTTGCGTGAGGGTTCTTCAATCTCAAATACTTTAAACTCAACATATCATTGTGAGCAGACAAAATCTACTATTTTATTGGTTCAAATGTGTATTTGAACTTTATTATTGAATATTATTGAACTTTATTTATTTGAATTTAGGAAATCTGGATGTGCAGATTTTGGATTTTCCATTCAGATCACTTTTTTGTTATACAAATTTTAAATCAACAGTATTATTTTCTTTGTATCTAAGTCTCAAATGATGAAAACAATTTAAATGTTATTTAAATAATTAATTTTTGTTTAATTAGGATATTTGCTAGTAATTTCTTTTTTCGAAGAGAATCATTATTAGATCACATTTACAAAATAATACAAGATAAATATAAAGAAATATACAAAGGAAGTATAAAATGAAGTCATCTAATGCCCATAATCAGATAACAGGTGAATCAGGTGGTAACAGATTACCACTAAATGAAATCCTAGAAGTAAAATTGCCTGGTTTGTCAAAATAGTTTAATTCTCTCTACAAATTCTCTGTAGCTCAGCAGAGATAAACCAAAGCTTATTCTCGTGGAGTGTCAGGCAGACTAAGCCCAGGCCATTGAGAGTAGAACTTTTCTCCCTGGTACATTCTCCGGTCTACCTTTTTCCTCTTTCTCCTCTCTCTGTCTGGTGGTGTCGATGGGGCAGTGTAGGGGGTGATAGGTAATAAGGCAACGAACATGGTCAGCGCAGCCTATTCATCTGAGAACACCGCGAACTCTGGATTTGTCTTCACATTTTGAGAGTAAAAAAGGCAACACAAGAGAAATAAAGGAAGCTGTTTGCCTGTCGGACTGCGGTGTGCTCCTCCAAGACACCCAAGAAGGAGGCCATCGGTCAGCAACAAAGGGGTTGAAGGACAGAATGTGAGGTTCAGACAGACCGCATGCTACCGTGACATCTGTGATGTGTGTGCAGAGCTCAGAATTTCAGTGTCATCTCTTATTTAAAACCCTGTGATTATGTAAAACTTTATTTTCTCTGAAGAAGCTTTTCTGAACTTTGTTTAAATGTTGCAGATAAACAGTTACATATTTTTATTCTCCATATAATGTTTGTGAAAAATTATTCGATTGGATAGAAGAATGGCTTCAGTCTTATTCATTTATTTCTACCATTTTGTGTTGTTTTTTTCTAGCCATTCCAGAACAACATTCCGCTCAAGTCCCACTGAAAACATTTATCTCCGCTATAATATGAGCCAGCAAGTGAATCTGATACTATTTTTATGATCATTTCATGAGACATTTACTTGAAGAATCATCTCTGGGTGCTTCAGAGAGTAATAAAGGTATTATTTATAGCCGCATAAGCCTTTGGACAATTGTTAATGTCAGCATGTCATCCTCACTGCTCAGCTCGAAGCTCCAGAGCTCTGTGGCTTTATGATCCTAATATCAGTCAGTCCCATATGGGAGGCAGACCCTTGGACGAGTGCGAGGGATGCTAGAGGACACAGTTACCGGACCGTAGCCTTGTCACGCAGTGATCCAATCATGATGGTCATTATTACCATTTAGACCTTCACCATATGCCCTCTTAACAGCCAACCAAACCTGACTGCGGAGCGCTTTTACGGAGAGCTTCACTTCACTCCCCGAGCTATTGCATTCTCCAGCCAGCTCATGTGCTTTTTTATCAATGCATTGATGGTTTCGACTTTAGGAATTCACATTTGCAACTTTGTTTAGTTCATTGAGTGGCAGCTATTGGCTTGACCTTTTCTGGCATTGCTGTATGTGCTTCAGAGGTGCTGACAGCTTTTCCCTCTTGTATTGCTGCTCAATAAACCTCTGCACTTCATTGATGAAGTCATTTTGTGCAGTACTTATGAAATGCCTTGACATGACGGAAGATAATTATTGTAAAAATTGAGTTGGAATCGTTGTGTTTGGAGGTTATCTTGACACTAAGTTGTTTATTAGAAACTCAAATGAAACAAAATTGTTATCCAGTGGTAAACCGGACATCTTAAACCATTTGGAGAAAGTGATATAGCTTTAGCTGGTTGGGATTCTCGAGGGTTGTATGAGTTTGTGTGTTTGCATTTGAAATAGGAGGCTGATGATTGTATGTTTGTGTTGTGCAACCTTTGGGAAACTGCATGAAATGAATCAAATTATGCTTGAATTGTATTTTAAATATTTTTATTTTAATATTATTCTTACAATGCTTTTTTAACGTTATTGATTGCACTTTTGAATTACATTTCTTTACCAAATCAAAATATATTTGTGTCCTATATTTTGTTGAGAAATATGTAGATATTGTTAATTCAAGTAAGTGGAATTAAAGTGACAAGTCATCTTTCTGTCTCAATAAAGTCCAGCTATCTAAAAAAAATGTTTTCAGATGCGAATGAAAACAATAGACCATTTACTGAGTTCCCGTCCCATCTTAGTGTTTCAGTTTTAGATATTTATGAATACAGTTGATCAAATCTGCAGAATCTGAGCTGCTTTTGCAAACACTCAAGGTGTCCTAAATCTTTTGGCAAAACAAATAAAAAAAAGTGGCTTCAAATTACTAGGGAGTAATAAAAACAGCCGTGTTTTATTACGATTCTTTATATATATTAGGGTTTTTTCTCTGCCTCTAGCTTTTAGGTTTTATTTTAAAGGTATCGTTCAACTTCCGAGTGATAAGGAAGTGGTTTATGTATTCTGCTCGTGTTGAATGTACTCACACATGCAGCTTCGTGACAAATGCAAGGCTGGGTAAAGTCTGAGCTGTGTGGGATGATGAACCGTTTTGTTTGTGTATCTGTGACTGAGTATGGGAAGAGAGCGTTTTATTTCTTTGAAAGCTACTAGACATATAGTGGGCTTGTATCGTGTGCACTTCAGGTGCTGAAGGAAGAAACAGAATATCTAAAGAAATAAATAAAACATTTTGTAACTGAATACTTACAAAATGTTTTCCTTCTTGAAACCTTAATGACTTCTGTAGTTATGTCTAATGCTTTATCTTCGTATCATCATGAAAACTAGCAGTATGAGAATGTTTTTTGTTATTTGAGAAAGTTATTTGGGTAAAACAAGTACTTTTTTATGTTTAAATGTAATTAATTGAAGGGAAGCATAATGTACAATAAGGCAATAAATAGATGATAAAAAATACAAGAAAAAAATAACTCAAAACATTTTGAAACAACAACCAAACAGTAGTAAATATCTTGTGTTGTAGTGCTTTTTCTCTGATCCACATTAGAGGACCTAAATTACCCTTAAATTAGTTTTTTAGTTTTTTCAATTATTAAACTACATTTTAAGAATAGTCATTAAAAGTAGTGCCAAGTAATGCAGCCAATGGTGTGAACAACGCATATTTTTATATTTAATGTCAATATATATATATATATATATATATAGTTTGAGGTTAAAGTCATGTAAATTATGTCTTGTAAATATTTTAGATAAAATACAGATCTAACCATTGTCTTCCTGAACTCTGTTACCCAGTCACATGTAATGGATTTTACTTTCAATAACAGGTTTTGAAGATATTCTTCTTCTCCTTCTCTTTCTTCTTCTTCTTTTCCTCCTTTTCTTATTTTTCTTCTTCATTGTTGTCTTTCAAATATAGCATTTGCTGATCATCTTCTCCTCCTTGACATTTTTTCTCCTTCTTATTCCACTCTCTTTTTCTTTTTTCTTTCTTCTTCTTCTTCTTCTCCATCATCCTTGTCTTTCAAATATTTATTTTCAGTTCTTCTTTTCTTTCTACTTCTAGTTCTTCTTCTCTTCTTCTTTTTCTTCTCCTCCTCCTTCATTATCATCATCATCTCATTGACTTTAGCTTTTTTTTATTTGACATGATCTTTGCCATTGATGTTTTTCCTTTTTCTTCTTTTTTCTTCTTATTGTTAGAACTGTTTATTAAACTGTTCAAACTCTCTCTGTGAGCAAGTTAGATACACATCTACATTTGTTTTTCATTCGATGTTTAGGAAAAGGGCACTAGCTGCATGTCGGTTAGTCTGATCTGAAGAGTGCTGACTCGTCCTGTTTTCTGCTGAGCAACGTGCGGGTGACAGGGGACTGGCGTTGATGTGCTCTTGGATGTTGTGACAGTGGATCAGTGATGCGTGTGAGAAGGGTTATACTCTTGGCTCAAAGGCAATGACAGCTGATGCAACAGACGGCAAACATCTTTGATTGGTGCTAGGTGTTTGATGGGCAGAAATGACTGTGTTTAATTACTTGTCATGTTGTGGCTGGAGCTGCTGTGTGTGTGTCAGGTTGATTGAATTGCATTGCTGAATGGACTGAAGAACAAATCCAATCCTGCATCTGTTGTTTGCACTGCGAGGATCTAATTGCTGTATTTTTCTTCTTTGTGTGTTTTTGCAGTATGCACTGGCACAGAGAATAAACTCAGCACTCTGTCAGACCTGGACCAGCAGTATCGAACCCTGCGTAAATACTATGAGAACTGTGAGGTGGTGATGGGTAACCTGGAGATCACCAGCATCGATCGCAGCCGTGACCTCACCTTTCTTAGGGTAAGCACCTCGTTTCATTGTTTGCTTACACTTGCAATTGATTTCAAATGTTATTTTTTGTCTCTTTATTTACATTTTGTATAATGTATTTAATTAATTCATTTTTTGTTCATTTTTGTTTTGTTTTCATGGGTTATTGTATTAAGTTTTCCCTTTTAATTGGCAGCTTATATTTTATTTAAGTGTGCATTTTGTTTTATTTTAATGAAAAAGTATGTTCTCTCTCATTGTAGCACTGTACATAATATGCTGCTTATGTCAGAGACTTTAAATCAGATTTAAATTTATAAAATAACGGTTTAATATGCTTCCCTTAAAAGTGATTACTATGCATGTATTTTTTATTGCTCTTCCATGCTTAGAACTGGCTAAAATCACTTGTACAGTTCAGCAACGAGAAATAGTTAAAGTCTGTGTGTGAATGGACTTGAAGAAAAAATAATGGATCACAAAACAAAACACTATTCTTTGCGAGTCAAACACATTCGTGAAATAAGCTGCTATATGTGATTGTAGCATCATTGCACCTTTATAACCTTGTCGTTCACACTTCTGTCTGTGTCATAATGAGTTTGAGAAGGGTCATTGATCTTTTCTTCAGCTACACATGGGTGATGTAAATATTGTGTTCAGACGTGACCACGAAACCTTGTTGAATCCACATGAACCGAAAGCCTTTTGGCTATTTACTAGTTTTCACTTATATAGGCTTGAAAGAAATTGAGTCAGATTATTTAATTCTTAAGTTTGTGAAAGTCAACAACCATAAATTAGCATTTTAGTTAAAGAAATAATGATGTAATACAAAAAAAACGTCTTGTTGGGTTTGCTGGAACCATTGCATTTTGGGGCCTTTTAATTCACACATTCAAGCTATTTTACGTTAAAACGCACAATTTTATGAACTTACAATTTTTAACCATTTAAGCAATGAGAACCAAACGCAAAATGCAACCAAACTAAAACAATAATTGAATACACAGAGATGCCTCATCTCAAAACCAAGCTTATATATATATATATAAATCAGCGAAAGAGGAATCAGGGATTAAATGTAAACATATCTTATTTTTGATCTGGTCTGGAGGAACTCAAAATAACTGGAAGATGATGGGTGTCCTGAGCACAGGGATAAAAGCGTTCCTACAGACTTAGAAGAACCATGTGCGCGCCAGTGATATGAAATGCATGGTACCATGGGACTGGTGCACTATTGCACATGTGAGCAGCTTAGTGACCACGAAAAAGTGAAAGTGAAACTTTTCACTTTCACGCTTAGAGTGAAAGTGACCAGTTGGCCAAGTATAAAGTGATCCATACCCGAAATTTGTGTTCTGCATTTATCCCATCCCAGTGTACACAGCAGTGAACAAACACACCGCGAACACACCTGGAGCAGTGGGCAGCCATGGCTGCAGCGTCCGTGGAGCAGTCGGGAATCTGGTGCTTTGCTCAAGGGCACAACATTTATTGCTTTTGGTGGTGAAATTAATCTTTTAATTTCTGTGTGCGGTCACTATGTATATAGTGATAGTGATCAACCACAAAATCAAGAAGCCTGTATAAAACCCAGAATACCCACCCTAGTGAGGGAATAAGAATAATGTGATGATAAGCAGAATCATATTATAGCTCTGAAACAAAGGGAAAATGGTTAGCAAAGATACGACATCAATCTTAAAACAATTCTGCTCCATGTTTATTTACAGTACCCTAGGGGATCAGGGACCACCGTGGAAATCCCTAATGAGAAGATACTTTAACATTACAATCGCCTGCTTTGTAGGCCAATGAGGTCTAGGTGTATCTAGAGGCTTTCTTTGTATAGGTTAATTGAATGTGTTAATTGAGAACAACAGATGAGGTGAAGGGTGAAGGCATGTGTATTTTTGGAAAGATTTGATATATTTTAAGCTTTGTTAACACTCTTTCTTGGAGTCATCTCATCACTTGGGGAAAGCTTCACCTTGAAGAGACATGAAGGTGGGGAGAGAAATCTTTTCAGCAGTTGAATAGCCGTCTCTTGGGTGATTGAAACTAATGCCTTCTTTTTAAAGATAGCTGGAGATTGATGGCCACTTCCGAAAAAGCCAGAATGGCGTTAGTGGTAAACAGAGTTCATCTTCTCATTCCTTCAGGGTTGATGAATTAAATACGCCATTCATGTGACAAATAACTACAATTCTGCCTTCTTCGAAGTCTAAGTTAGATATTTCTGTGTGGTCAGGAATATGTCTTTTCATTAGGTTGATTGACACATATATATATATATATATATATATATATATATATATATATATATATATATATATATATATATATATATATATTGTTTTTTTTATATTTATTGATATTTAAACATTTTTGGAAGTGCAGTAAGCTTTTGGCCACAGAAAAAGAAAAAAAGGGAAGGCAAACGATCAGGCAGTAATTTTGGCTTTCCTCTATATATAATGCATTACATGGGTAGTTGAGAATTTAATGGGCCGAAATAGAGTTAATAACCGGTTATCCTTTCTGAGAGGAAAGCATAAATATTTTCACAAGGCAGCATGTCATTAGGATGAAGATTAGAAGCTGCTGGGAGTGTGAGATCTGATTGGAAATAATACAAGATTTTGCGTTTGAATGGAAGCCTGATGGGGGCCAGAAATTGTCCTCTTTTTAATTCATCATTATCATTCCCTAACTTTTCCTTCGCTAACTGTTTATTTTCATATTTGGCATTTGTGGGATTATTTTTGGGAAAACAACAGTGTGGTCATATTGTGGAATATATGTTCAAGTGTATGGTTAAAAAATAGGGATGCACCGGTACCGGTATCGGGTATCACCCTCGATACCACATTTTCTAAAGTACTCGTACTTTAAGGTCCCTGATACCGGGGACCGATACCACCGTCTGAGAAATGTCTATGTTTGAGAGGCGTTTAAGGGGTTAATCACAGGAGCCGAGTGCCTGCCCCGCCCCGCCCCCCACACTCTGGCTGCAGTTCTGAGCTCTGAGTTCTGATTTATTCTGTAATATGTTGCATGCTTTTCGTTGTAAATAAATTGTCTTAATTCCAAACTAGTCCCTTGTTTGTTTGTTTTTTTAATTATATGAAAAAAGCTGTTACCTGTATTTTAAATCATGTTTTTACTAAGTATCATTATCGGCGAGTACTGAAATGCAAGTACTCGTACTCGTTTGTCAAAAAAGTTGAATTATTTCATCCCTAGTAAAAAGTAATTTAATTATGTCTTATTCTTAGACAACACGCTAAAGTTTTTTTCTGATTGATCCATATTTTCTGAGAGTGCTTATAGGGAAAAAAATAAATGAACAAATTGTCCACTGTGTAAAAAGCTATTATTGTGGTTTAAGTTAATTTAGCAGTTGCTATAAAATATAATCATTTAGAATAATACAGTCTAAATTGTCAATTGTTAAGCTAAAAGTTCCACAGAAATGTTGTTATTCTTCTCCCCCAAAATTGACTCAACAACCATTTATTTACTGACTCAACACATCACTCTGACACAGATTGACTTTAATTTAATGTTTTTTTTATATTTAGTCAGTCTAAAACAGCCACTGAGAATCCCAGCTTAATTTGAAAATATTAATTCAGTCAACAAATGAAAATAAATTAGAGCCAACTAAAAATAATTAATGGACTGAGTCACGCCACAAAAATGGAGTCAACGACTTTAATTAGATGGATTTATAAAAGTATATTAGTGGTTAACAAATATCTACATAAGAGGCTCGTTTTCTGTTGCAATCTTTTTATATGGCTAATATAATTCATCTAGTCAATGAGCTAAATGTTTAAGGAATGTTCAAATCCATTTATTTAGATATGAGAAACACTGAACGTTTTTGATTGATTGTGGTATACAGCTGGCACTGATGTTTATTATTTTTATTGTTTTTTTAAGTGTACGTGGCAGGAAACAAAAAGATTGGTAACCACACTAAACATTGAAAGACTAACATATATATTCTCAGCCAAAGTATTTCGGCTATGTTGGAGGTTACTGATTTTATGAACATTTTCTTAATTAAAGAATAACACACTGCGAATTTACTTAAATAGCTGCGTGAATAGCTAGTTTTGTGTTGAGTTTAGATATCTGGATATTATTTTAAATTAGCATTCTACATACATTTTACAGTAAAAATTTTAAAATAAAATCGTTCTATATAAAACTAACCATCTGAAAGTCATACATTGTCATTCATAGTGGTGCACCTTAATAAGCAATGCCTAAAGTTATTTGTTGCTTTCCAACTCAAAGTTTTTTCATACATAAAAATATTTATTGATTGTTATGGGTTGCATATAGCTTTATGCATGCTGATTAAAAAAAGCTCTTGTTAGAAGATTCTAATGGCCTAAAGTAGGTAAAAAGCATCTTTTACACTGAAAATGGTACTGAGCTAAAGTAATTAAGGGTTGTCTTTCTGAAATGTGCCCTTATGTTCAATAATGAATTTGAGGTACTTAACACTGCCAGTAATATGGATCGTTTTTTTGTTGCATTAGGTCCTCAGTGATACGAGAGACATTTTCCCATCGTCCTTCAATATTAATGAAGACTGATGAAGTGTTTGCGAGTGCATGTCTTTCAGCTCTGCCTGTGATGGGATTGGCAATCGCAATTAGCAAACTCTCAAGTTCATTTCCATCACTTTAATATGACACGAAGACAGGGTTAAAAGGGAGGGTGAGAGAAGGAGTGCAAAGAGGAGGAGGATTCCGGATGCTTCGGGAATTTATATAGTTGGCTCAATTAGAGGGCTAAACAGCACTCTTTAATGGAGTATTTAATAAGAGCTGTTGTTGGTTAGTTCATTTCTTTTCCATGCAGTCTCAATTCACATTAAGTTTTTTTTGTTGGGCTTAAATCATCTTTTATCTCCAGCTGAATGTTGGCAGAAACCAGGGTTATATTTTTTATTCTCCAAAGAGACAAAAGAGATTTGTTTCGGTCACATTGGGAAATCATTAAAAATGAAACAAAAAAGTAACATAAAAATAGAGAGAAAAAACGGTTAAATTGTTCTCAGCGCTGCATGAAGAGTTCTGTCCAGGTTTCATGTTTGATAATGGCCAGAGCAGTGTTTAACACGGACAACCAAGGTTTACAGGGTCTGTGTCAGGAAGATATATGAGCTCTGCCCAGGACACATCCTCCTCTCACAAAGGAAAGGAAAGCTGCAACAAGCCCTGATTCACACTTTAGCTTCTTTCAAATCCATCATTCCTTCAGTATTGAAGAACCAAATGCAAAAAAATGTGTTGGCCTTAGAAAATAGCTTGTTATGTTTCGTGTCGACTTGGTCTTGACTGTTATTTACCCCCTAAACATGTCATTTTAATAAAGGGGAAATTTAAATGAGTTTATCCGAAAATAAGGTGAACAGGTTTTGGTTAACATTTCAAAATCACGTTTGGGATTTAGTAATAGCAGCATTTAGGATGAAAATGAATCTGCCAGACTGTTTTGTATATTCGTGCAATATGTCCCTGTCACCCATGATTTATCATATGTATATCTTGAACATATTAATTCTATTGAAGGCTTCATTGTGACCAATTTTAACAGGTACTTAGCTGTGAGAAATTGTAAACCATATATTTGACCATATTTCAGAACTTTATCTCATTGCTATTCATATAAGAAAATCCCCCAAAAAACGCTCTAGTTTTGTAAGGGTCTTCTTAAGCTCTCGTTCGCTGCATTTTTCCTAGATGTGTCTTCAGCTAATCACAGGGCCACTAAAGAATTTAACTAGCACACATACGGACAATAAAGAATGAACAATTTATCCTTTTTTTAAATAAATGTTTTTGGCTTTTTGGGAATGCTGAAGAAATGTATTCAAAAAAAGAAAGTACATCCAAACTTTAATATGAAACATGTTGATGTAATGACCAAACTTTATTTTACCCAACAATGACTAAATTGTGTCTCATTCTCTCTTTAAGTGACTATGGTAAAGGTGGCATTATTCCCTAGGGTAACTTAGATGTCTTGCATCTCTGTGGAGCAGCGCTGAGAATTCCTGAGAAGATAAGAAAAGGCAGATAGAATGTATCCAAGTGAAACCGAGAGAAATAAGAACCTTGGGTTCTTATATGAATAGAACAGTGGTCATTGAATAAAGAGCAGCAAGGTTGACACGATGACCAGCACTCATGCTAGTCAACTCATTGTCCTATCTCTACTTCCATTATCCATTAGAACAGGGAGTGTAGGTTACCCTCACTCCCTAAAACACATCATTGTACACTAAAATATCTCTCACTCTAGGTTGCTGGTACAACCCCAATTTTCAATCACAGTGCTACAGTTTGGTATACACTTGTTTAACCATTCCTCCTAAATACATAAGCTTCTGGACCTAAAGGTTAATCTTGCAGTGTTTCCACAAAGTTTATTACAAGTGTTTGTTGCTATCAGTCAGGTTCCAAAATGGTGCCACTTTATGATGTACTTCATGATATGTTTGTTATTTGTACAAAGGTTCATCACATTATGTTTTTTCGTTGATTTAGGTTGTATTGTGTTATATCTTTTCATGTTACACTTTGTCCCCTATTGTTTTGTTATGTCATTTTAGGCCATAATCATGTGTGCTATATTGTAATGTGTTGTTACGTTATGTCATATAATGTTATGCTGTGTAATGTTATGTGCCCTTATAATGTTATGTAGTCTAATATTATGCATAATATTATCTCCAGTACTCTTATGTCGCATAATGTCATGTTGCGTAATGTTATACTGTATTTTGTTATGCGCCATTTCGTTAAATAGGTAATTATATTTTTCTTCACATAATATGATGAGCTGTTATGTTGTGTCATTATAATCTTATGTCCTATATTGTTATGTAGTGTAATGTAATGTTTCGAAGGATAATGTTGCGTAACGCAATGTCAATGTAATGTGGCTTAACTGAATGCTATGTAACGTATTGTCACATGAAGTAATGTCACTTAACGAAATGTCACATCATGTGAGAATAGGTCTTGTAAGGTAATGTCATGTAACGTAATATGTAATATGATGTCCTATAATTTATTGTTGCATCATGTAATGTTGCGTAATGTTAGGTGGCAAAACGTAATGTCATGTAATATTGTCATGTAATGTTATATCATTTTATGTCTGTAATGTAATGTGGCATAACGTGATGTCTCGGAACGTGTAAGGTTATGTAATGTAATGTCAAGTAATATAATGTAAAGTCACTTAATATAATGTGATGTAAAATAATGTCGCGTAAGGTAATGTCACCTAATGTAATGTTGCGTAATGGTATGTGGCATAATGTTATGTAAAGTAACATTATGTCACATAAAGTAATGTTGCCTAACGTATTGTCTGGAAAGTAATCCAGCATATTGTGATGTCTTGGAACGTGATGGCACGTTATTTAATGTCACGTAACGTAGTGTCGCATATTATGTTTTTTATGTAATGCTATGTAATGTGTAATATTATATTTTACTGATTTTGCTGTTACTTTTAATTCCAAAAAAACTACACTAAACAACCAGACCTTTTCTATAATTGTAACTACATTTGAAAATGTGTAGCTCTTAACAAGATTAACAAGAAATGTTCACTTTAGAGGAGACTTAGAATATGGCTATCAAATGCATTTTTAACAGTCAAGCTAAATTACAGTTTTGCCTATTTACAAGTGTTTGTTTGTTGTTACAAATTCCTGCAATTCTCACTAGGCAATAAAAAAGTCAGTTCATGATCAACCTTTAAAACCATAAACATATTTCACAGCAGTCAGGACAAAAGAGCTTTAGATGGAAGGAGGCCCTGAGGACACTGTTTCGGTGGAAGGACAGAATGGGTAAACAATGGAAATGAAGACTAATACCTGCAGAAAGAAACTGAACAGATGCGACACGCTTGGATGCACCATAGCACAACTTGAGCAGTGTGTCCACACCCAACCAGGCTTTCAGGCAGACAGGTGTGTGTTTGTGTGTTTGTGTGTGTATTTGTTCTCCAGTGTACAACTAGGAGAGACAGCGGACATAGAGACGCCTGGGAATCCATCTTGTTTTCCAGTGGTCTAGCTGGACCACTCTTCTGTTTCCATTAGCACAGGGGTCCTTGAGCATGGAGGGTTAGTCTTTACGCTGCCTGACTTTAATTATGACTGGTTGCCGTTTGTCCCTCTGACCTTGTTTTGAGGCAGGGGAAACAAATCACTGAGAGGGAATATGACGGAAATGTGTTTTTTTTTTTTTTTTAGCCAAGGACTAACCTGCCTTTAAGAGATGTTCATTACAGAGATTAAAATACCATTTATTCAGCTTAAACTTTGGTGTGTCACAGCCTCGGTATAATCAGTTTCGTAAATGAATGGCTCTGTGAGTGTCATCTGGTCTGTTTATCGGCCCCCCTCCCTGTTTTACACTTTCACACAATAACTACGGGCTGTTTAAATAAGAACTCATTAGAATTACATAGCCATTTAGCTAAGTGACATTGGGTGTAATTGTACCATCCATCAATTGCTGTGTAATAACACACTTGGAAGAGCTGAATGTTGATTAGCCACTGGCCAATTTCTGGTCTAGCTGAGAATAATGAGTGAGAAAGGGGCCATAGGGCAAGGTGAAATTGCCCTCAGAGGATCTGGTCACAATCGCTGAACTCTAAAGGCCAAATTAACTTATTTTAATACAAATGAAGACGTTGTCATCACTTCAGCATGAGAACCAGGCTCCTCATAACTCTTCTTCTACTGAGGATCCGGTTCCTTAATAAAGCTGCAGCATAAACATACTGTTATTGATATGAATCTTAATACATTTGTAGGTGTTGTGTCCTTGTGATTCTGCAACCTAATTATTTGTTGCATCTTTCACATTTCCTTGTCCTTTCCTTGTGTGTGTCCTGAGGTGGAAGCGTGTACGCCGTTCCCTGTGAGTTTACCATCCTGTGTGGCACTGTAGTTTAATAGGGACAACCGCAGCAACAGTGGCACTCATTCTCATCTTTCCTGCTGGCCTGCCTCTCTCACATCCAATTGCTGCGTGTAATTATGGCTTTAACTAGGGACTCGTGTAGTCATTAATCAAGTTCTTCAGAAAGCAGTGGCTCCGTCTGGGCTCTTCTCTCTGAGTCTGTGTGTGGGCTTGAGTCAAACAGGGAAACGGTGCTGTGGTTCCACCTGCTCCAAAGACAAGGTTTCTTCCTGCAATGCACGCCTCCAGAAAACTACAGTACAGTTCTGGAGAAGAGCTCAGCTTCATCTATCTTTCTCACAGCTGTTGAGTAAGAAATATAAGAGCTGTTTTAAATTAGTTTCATTTTATTTTTATCATTTATTCATTTTACCATTTGATGTGTTTCCATTCTCAATGGAGCTTCCTGCATGAGAGAGTTATGTTAATATTTCTTATTATTTGGCTAGGACTTTTATGATAGTGTATTAACTAAAAAAAGTTTCAAACTGAAATCAAACCAAAAAGTACATAAATCTTAACGTTTATCTAGACTAACAAAAAGCGCAAAATATTATTAAGAATAGCTGAAATTGTTGTCCAGGTACCTTGGTCACCATTTTCCAGCCCTCAAGCCCTACCCAACAATACTGACTGAGACCTTAAGCACTTCATTTTTGTGTTTTGTCAGAATAATGAGCGATCTTAAATCAGTTGCTATGGTAACAGATAGGACTGACTATCATTACATCATATTTTAGATATGTAAAGTGTGTTATAATGAAAAACACATGTTTAAGTGTAGACAGTATTTAACTTTGTTTGTATATTATTATGTTGTTGATTTAACTTTTGATTGCACTTGATTTCATTTTTACTTTAATTTCTACATACGTTTGAGGCTTAAGACCAAATTATTAATTCTCTATTATTCTGGAGAACTCTGTCTCAAGAAGATTCTCTTTCATTTGATTGGGATTAGAATTTATAATTACATGATTAACCAAATTTTTTATTGAAAATCTTAAACCTACATTTTGTGTAATGTAATTCATGTAGTACAATTAAATTCTGCCTATAATGGCATCATTACCATTATACATACAGAATTGAATTTTTTTTTTTTTTAACAAAATGTCATGGTAGACTAAAATAAGATAATAACAGCCTCAATAAACCCTCAATATGCTACTCTATAACTAAGCCAGAAACTGTTCAGACTCTGGTTCGACTAGGGCGCAAAAGGGAATTTCTAACTTTACTTCTTCTAATGAAGAAGCTTATAATTGAGATAGAAAGGGTTGCAGCTAATTTCAGCTCAAGTAAAAGACAACCCCTGCCAAACCCATGCTTTGCCGTATTTAAAAACAAAAGGTTCTTCACATGCAGGGTGAGGGGAAATTAAGATGAACCACTTGCTTCTTAAAAGAAATAGAGGTGACTAATTTAATCGCTCATCAGCGATAATGATGCAGTTTTAGAGCTCTAATATCCCTCACTCTGACAGCAGGGGCGATAAGAGAACTAACTGAACCAATGAGGGCACAGAAGCAGTGAAAAAAAGGAAAGGAGCAGAGAAACAATCAGAGAAAAGAGAGAATGGTTGTGTAATTGCAGACCGTTACTGTGAAATTAACGCTTTGTCACAGAGCATGCCAGCTCCTCCCCAAACCAGTGTTAGGACTTCATCTTCCCTCATGAATACAGTCAGGCCTTGTAATTACAGTCGTTTATGTATTGTTTTAGGCTCTAATAATAATGAAAGGGAAATTGCTTGATCTCTTTCTACTTTTGTTCAAAAATAGTCAAATTCAAATTATTCAAATAATAGAAATGAGTGCGAAATAAAAGAAGTGGAAGCATGAGTAACATGTTGTTTAAAAGCCAGTTATCTACAGAGTCATCTGTAAATCTGGATGCATCCAGATGGATCTCTGAAGGCATTGCAACCTTTAGAAAATTTGATGATAATGCTTCAGACCTGTGAATGGATGCTGGCCAGAATTTATTGCCTGGCTAAGGGAATAGTTGTCAGGAAAGCTCATAAATTTGCTTGAAGGGACTGTGAGCACACTGTTTAAAGAAAACGATTGACTGCAACCAAACATGCTTTGTGACATCACCTCAAAACCAAACAAGTTTACAAGTCGAACTATACAAGATTTTAAAATAGTCAAATACTGTACTTGAGTCGCCTTGTTTTGATACTCTGTTTCTGTAATGTCAGGTAGCCCAATCTATTACACTTCAGTACAGCACAAATCCTCTTGAACTGTCTGTTATTTATTTTCTCCAGCACTCGATAAACTCTTCCTTGTGTGAAAGATCTGAATGGTTGGCTGTTAGTAAATCCATGTCACAGATGAAGAAAAAAGTCAATACAGGGAGGAATAGAGACTTTGTGTCTGTCCAGCTTCTTCGTTCAATGAAGAGGCTGCATGAACCCTCTAGAAGGTGAACACAGTCTATCAAATTAAACACTGTTAACGCAAAAGAACAACTTGTTTTTGTGAAAAGCAGCAGCCACTCTGACTGGAATTCAACTAATATGGTGGTTTCTACAGCATTTAAATTTCATAGCTGCAAAGTCCATTCATCATTGTTAAGTTAATAAAAAAGTATTTTTAATGTTATCATCGTTTTAGTTATTTTGTTTAGGCTTATTTCAAGAAGGTATTTTTAGGCAAACCCCTTACTTTAAAGTTACTTCAATCAAACTGACAGAGTCCTGCTGCGTACTCTTGGTTGTATAAACTACAGACACTCTGTGTTTGCCCAGTTAAGAAAAAAATAGCATCGCACTCAGAGAGACTGTTCCAGTCATGAATAAAACTGATTTTTTTATAGGAATTTGTATTTGACACATAATACTCCTACACTTACAAAATGCAAACTATTATAGTAGGCCATCATGCATAAACGCGATGCAATAAACAAAATTGGGCGAACGAAAAAAAAGTTTTGTTCTGCCATATCGGCTTGGTTTTTCACAAGTAGAACAACCAAGGAAAGCTGGTTCTTGAGCAGCTAACATAAAAGCTGGGTGGTGCTACACACTCCCATTGATTTCACGATAGGAAACTTAGGCGAAGAACATTGTGATAGAGAAGAAATTGCAAAGGAGGAGAATATGAACATTCAAACACTCTCTTGTTGGTGTCAAGAATTGTTCCACAAAGATTGTAAAATGGCTGAGCGATTCACTTATATATCTATCTATCTATCTATCTATCTATCTATCTATCTATCTATCTATCTATCTATCTATCTATCTATCTATCTATCTATCTATCTATCTATCTATCTATACATCCATCCATCTATATATATATATATATATATATATATATATATATATATATATATATATATATATATATATATATATATATATATATATATATATATATATAGAAAAAAAAATCTGATTTACTTGCTAACTATTACGACAAAGACCTAAAAATAGAGCAAAACACACACATCTTGCTAATCTTTGTCTTCTGATTATTAGCAGAGGAGCCATCCGGACTCCTCAAATCTCAAATCGTATAGATGTGTAGAGGCCTTATTTCGCACTGGCTTCTCTGCAGGAAGTTCTCACACCTCTGTAAGAAGCTCGTATAAATGCTTAATTTTACACTGATTATATGCATAGGTGTGTGATTATACTAAAGGTACAAAACCTCTATCATTTATCAAAGCTATAGATATACTATTATATTATTATTGTCATTTAGAAGTCTTACACAAAATGTTCACTTTTAAGTGTGTGGTGTAAATAAGTTGATGTCATATGTTCTTGTCCGCATAAAGTTCCTTAAGTTAATTCGGGGAAAAAAAAATTTTTGTTGAATTTGAGTAGAAATTAACTGGTTGACGCTCTGTCCTGACTGTAGATGTTCAGAATGAAGCTTCTACAAGTTTTTTTATTGTATACAATTAAGAATTTTCTTATTATGAATCAATGACTTAGGTCTGCTTTGTTAGTGTCTGCAGAAACATTTTAGTGTACCGTAATAAAAGCCACAAGCTACTTCTAAGGTTCCAAGAGCCAATAACCATTTATGTAGATGTTTTAGAAGAGTTTAGAAGCTGCATTCTGGGGGAAATCAATTCCAAAAGCTGACCAATCTCCCGCTAGTCCCTGCTATTTGTTTCTCATTCACTCCTACCTGTTGATTAGTATAGAAAGTTGTTCAAATTTCAAATAGGACTCCCTCCAGCAGTAGCGATTACAACCTCTAAGCTAGAATGGTGAAGAAACACTCCAGCAGTGGAAATGATTGCCATAGAAAAGAACACAGAGGTTAGGATAATTAGCTCTACTTTTTAGAACTTGAAGTAGCTGCTTATCCGTTTGTATCATTTTGTAGATACATTATAAACAAAGCATAACGTGTTTAAAGTAAAATTTATAAACTGTATTTTTAACAAATGGGTATTAACATAGAAACAATGCTTTGTAAATTATTTATGTACTATTTGCTGATGCTTAATTAATGGCTCATAGTGTGTAGTTATTATAAAGCTATTTAAGCTAACAAAACAACACACATATTTTTTTAGTTATCTCTATTCTAATCTGTAGCATAGAGGTCACTAAGGACTGCAATGTGTTGTCTGTGTGTGACTCCTAGTGCCCCAGAGCAATAACTATAATCCATTTTTATTTTTTATTTTCACAACCCTCAAACTGTTAGAGATCCACCAGCTAACTCCAACTCATTTAAAGGCAATAATTACTTATCCACAACACATGATTTCTAATAATTTTATCTGATTATTATCCAATATCTGTCAGGTCTATAAAGGACTCCTTTTCCCAGCATACCATCCTCTGACATCTGTTGTGATCACCGTTTTTTCCTGTGTTTACTTTTTGCTCTTGGTCTTCCTGACTTCCCTAGTATTTCTGCATGTGGGAATCCTGGCATTCCTGACACAACCAGTATTAGAAAGGCATTGATCCTCTAAAAATTTAAGATGTTATTGCTCTTTTTTAGCATTTGGCACATACACCAATATAGTTAAAGGCTGCTAAGTCAGATGTCATCTCAAAAAGCTCTGAATAAGCTAAAGTGGGGCGCGTCCTATAAGTCTTTATAGAAATGAGGACAACAGAGTTTCAGGTGATGCTGGGACAGATGCTTTGACCTCGGAGGCATTATTTTAGTGAGAGCAGTTTAAGTCGTTTATTCTATTTGGGATATACTATAAACATATTGCAGATATTTCACAAATTTTTTTTATCATTATTGTACAACTAATTAAACTAGACCCTGTTTCAGTCACATTAACTAATTCCAGGACAACGGTTAGATTTAAAAGCCCTTAAAGCATGTTCGTCATGACGTGCCTTCATAATACTCAGAGATCATGTAAATAATTGAAACACTCCCATCATTTTGTAATTATTTAAGAGAAGGTTGTGCATTCTCATGAAACACTCTCATTTATTTTCTGCCCGAAGGGGTTAAAGTCATGAACAATGGCTTGATTTAGCATTTTAATTCTGATCAAGATCTTATGCATATTCATATTTTGCAAAAAAAGCAATTAACCTGAAGCTGTTGTTTATATCTGGGGAAAAGTCATTCAAAACCAATCAGAAGTAACAGGTTTCTACGAATTTTCACTCAGGTGCGTTTCACATTAGACAGTCTCTCGTGAGATGCCCAACAAAACCTTTGAACGAGGAAAATAAGCTTCTGAATAACAGACTTATCACTGCCTTGACAGACGCTTTAATGGACGGAGAATCATAAACAAGCTTTTTATGACTGGAAATGAGTGAGAATGAAGTCATTTGAAAAGCTCATTGTTCTCATTGTGATCTCCATCTTCAGCCATCAGAGACGACTCTCAAGGACTGCTTGACTTTGCCTTTTGATAAGAAACCCGCAGGTGAAGAGAGATGAGAAATCAATCAGGGGAAATTATTAATAAGAATGACCTCTATCTACCTTTTTATCTTAAAGCATATGTGTCATTTAAAAATAAAAATGTAAAAAAAAATTCAGCGAACAGGGTCAGGTTGACTTGTCCACAAAAAAAAAAAAAAAAAATCAGCCGGAGATTATGGGCATCTTTGTCAACACTGGCTCAGAGAAATTGCATACTGCACCTTGACCATGTGTACAGAAAACCTAATTGTAAACATCAATTTATAAGTAAAACACAATTTACCTTGAGTATATAATGTCAAAAACAATAATTAGTCTCTGAGAGACTTCTTTATGAGAGGCCACAATGTGAACTACTTCCAGTCAATGAAATAAACAAAAAGAAACCAATAATCAATCATACGGAAGAGGATTAGGGCCATTGTAAAAATGAAATTGTTTGACTTTTTTATCTCAGAATTCTGACTTTAATTTCAGAAATCTGACATTTTTCTTAGAATTCTGACTTTTTCTCAGAATTCTGACTTTCTATATTCAACATAATGATGAATATATTTAAAGCGAACATACCCATTTTTAAATATGAATTTATGAGAAATGAGCAGTGTTATAGCCTGTAAGATGCTCGTTTTAGCAACGACCTGGAATCGGCGAAGCTCCATGAGCCAGATTCCTGCCAACATCTGATCACTCAAGAAGGGCTAATCCGTGAGGATTTTGCTATCTGGGGGTCGTTGTCATGCAGATGTAGCATGGAAAATATTAATAAACTTCATAATCAAAATTTTTGTTCAATAAGATGGCTTCCTTCGAGACCCCTCAGACACAAAAAAATGCACTTCGATTGGCCATTAATCAGTTTGTGGCACTTCCTTCTGCTTTCGCTCAGTCAACGATAATTACAATGCAGTTAATGCAGTTAATGTACAACACAACGTGAAAAATATTCTCACGGCACCCATTTTTCTGAGATTACAGTCAGAATTTAGAAAAAAAGTCAGAATGCTTAGATTAAAGTCAGAATTCCAATTTTATTTTAAACAGTAGCTTTAATCCAATTCTGTACATTCATTCATTCATTCATTCATCTTCATGTCGGCTTTATTCCCTTTCGGGGTCGCCACAGCGGAATGAACCGCCAACTCTCTGGCATATGTTTTACGCAGCGGATGCCCTTCACAGCCGCAACCCATTGCTGGGAAACATTCACTCACACGTTAACACTATGGGCAATTACTCTTCTTACTCAATTCACTTATATTGCATGTCTTTGGACTTGTGGGGAAACCGGAGCACCCGGAGAAAACCCACGCGATCACGAGGAGAACATGCAAACTCCACACAGAAATGCCACCAGCCCTAGCCGAGCCTAGAACCAGCGACCTTCTTGCTGTGAGACGACCGTGCTACCCACTGCGCCACCGTGACGCTCCCAATTCTGTACAGTCTTTTATTATTTATTATGACCTTAACAAATTACTTTTACTGTTTGTACAGCATTTTGTTTTATTGCGAATCTTTTAAATTAATAATGCTGTCCTGTCAATTAAAGCTGGGTCAGTATTTTTTTCAAGGTCAGGAAATATAAAATCAAATCAAATCTTCATAGTTATGAACAAAGAATCCCTTGAGGCACACCTATGCTTATTCTGAATGTGTGTAAACTCAGTTTACTGGTGTAAAACAAAGCTTGTATCATAGAGCAACACTCTCCAAGATTTCTGAGTGAATTGTAGACTTTATAAAACCACTCCGCTGGATGAACATGTCAAGGTGAGAAGTTCTGCCGCAGCTAGTACAGAGCTTATTGAATAATTGCCATTCATCCAAACGATCCCAATGTGGATCCTCCTTCTCATCAGAAGTGTGCAATATTAGCCATGACACAGGCAGAACTGGACGGTAATTAATGCTCCAAATCAATTACAAATCAGTTCATTTGGAGAATTCCTCCAGGATAGCCCCTCATTATCAGGGCCGTGATAGAGTCCTGCTCCCGTGAGGAGAGACAGCGATAAAGTTACACGACTCAAGGAGATTTCTGGAAACTCAAAGTCACAGAATTGCACAAGCTCGCTCTCTTCTGCTCTTGTTCAGAAAGCCAATTAAACTTATTTTATGCAGTGTGGATTTTGGTAAATGTCTTGAAACCCACAAACTGTTCTGATAATCATGAGATCGATCGTTGTGATGTATTCTTGGATACAGACCTTTTAAGATTGACGGGGTTGGGAAAAGTAGTTAGGACCAAAAAATGGTCTTTAGAAGATAATGAGGCACCTATGTTTTTGTTAAGCAGAATAGTAATCAAAATACAGCAGCGACAGTGTAAGTATGAAATAAAATGTTGCATTTATGGCTTTCTGATTCTTTGTTGTTAAAAAAATGTCCTGTAGAAGGGGGGATTCTAAAATGTAATGCAATCGATCATATATAAAACCAGACTCAAAATCTATATCTGACTTACAGTAAATATACTGCTTCATGTAAGTTTCTTAGTTTCTTCCATCTTGATGTCTTATGTTTGTTTTAATCATGTTGTTTATTAAAATGATCATGAGTTTTTTGTAAAGCGCTTAAAAATACCTTGTTTAATTCTTTTAGTTATGGATCAGCTGAATAATTGCTTGTTTAAAAAAGGAATTTCAAGCAAACACATTTTAAACATTATATTCCAACAAGGAAAGCTCCTGTTAAAATATTTAAGAAAATCACAATAAATTGCATTAACCCTTAAATCTAAATTAGATAATTGTTAAAGTACCAAATTCCAGATGTATTGCCTAATTTTAAGATTTTAAGATTGTTAAACGAGATAAAGTTTATGCTTTTCTTGCATCTAATGCACTGATTAACAGCACCAGTACATTTTGTAACTCTGAGACTACACACAAAAAAAAACAATAGTTCCAGACAACCGAGTATTAAAACTTTTAATACTTGGATCCTGGTTACGGTAAGCATAAAATCAGAGGAATATACACAGTGTATGTACCTAGGTTTTTATTACACCTGTAAACAATCTTTGCCTCCATAGAGACTAAATATATTTCCAGAAACAGACTGTAAAATGAAAAAAGTTATTATGATCTTAAATGTCTAATGACAGACTTAACAGAGAAGCAGATCCCTGATAGTCCTCCTGTCAGGAACATCAACCCAGCTGAAGAGATCTTTAAGACTCCAGAAGAGTGAACGTTCTTAAATCAAAGTTTAACTTCTTCTTTTAGAGACAGAGGGTCGGATCTGCCACTTTGCAGGCCAAAGCTCATTTATCATGGTGTGCTGCTGCTGATGTCATCTATGGTCACCAGCCACAAAGTTCTGCAGCTTGTTAACACATTAATGGTTTAGCTGCTATAAATGTAACTTTCTTTGCACTCAAAGCCAAACCACAAAGTTTTAGCTAAGCGCATCGGAGGAAAAGCTCAACATTAACAAACAGTTTGTGGATAATGTCCCTCTAAATAGAATGATTGATTGTGTGAATGGTCTGGCACAGAATGGCAGCCATCACATCATCCAGGTAGATGCTGCACACTGGTGGTGGATTCAGAAATAACCCCCGCAAGATGTAAAGCATTTTAAGTAAAAAGCTCTATTTAAATATAATGAATTATTCATATATGTAGTAGTAGTATTAGTATCAATTTTGATATTATTATAGATTTCAGTAAACATTCACTGTAAATTGACCCGATCCTTCCCCAGGTCACTCTTAACAAAGAGTTCTTGACCTTACTAGCCTTTTATCTGGTTAAATAAAGCTCAATGAAATGGTTAAGTTTGTGGAACAAGCGAGTTAACTGGAGAAGTCATACCCTATTTTGTAATTTTTTGACTGTTTATTTCCTGAGCAGCACAAGTTTTGTGGGCTGGTGTAGTTCAAGGAAGTGAAAAGGATGAAGAACATGGCAAGAAAGAAGAGAAAGATTGCCATCGTTCTTAATTAATCTTGAACCAAATCAATGCCGCAGGAAGTCAAGCATAGTGCATTATGGACTGCTGAAGCCTCATTCTGTGAAGACCTTTATTAGCTGCAGATAAAACAAACAGATGAATGATGATGTTAAGACATCGGATAACATTATCTGTTTTCTTGAAATATATCCCTGTAGCAAACCTCAATAAATCGACACTAAGACACAAAAGTCTCTGGAGAGATCTCCTGTTGTTATATTGTGTCCACAGGGAAAGGTACATTGTAAAAAAAACGGGAAACAGACTTCCAACAGAGTGACAGTTTCTCTGTCTTGCAGTAATCAAGGTGTTTAGAATACAGTCTTAGAAAAACATCTTTGTAAGTCTTACCAGACTTTTTGAATCCTCCTTAGCTTAAGATTAAGATTGTAGTCTCTATTTCTTCTATTTCTTTTAAACTCTTTATAAAAGCATTAAGCTGATAAGATACTTTAAGATATAATGTATTTTGCCCACCACAATGCAAAATCTAAGAGTTTAACTTAATACATTTTTTATAGTTCAAGTTGAGGGACTTTGTAGAGTTAGTTTAACTCTATATAGAGTAGAACTAAATATGCTGTTTAACACTACAAAGGTTACTGTGTGTATTCTTCAATTTCTTGGCTCATATTTTAACTGTACTGGCAAGGATCCTGCTTTTTTACATATAACTTTACTTTTTATTACTAAAAATGAAGGCTCCTCTTAGTCTATGTCTACTCTTATAAATATTTGCTGTTGCCACTGAGATGTAGGACTTCTTTTCCAGACATGTTCCTAGACATTTTTCAGCTAATGAAATCTAAGAGATTACATTGAGGTATCAGCATTCAGCTAAGCCAGATGGTTAGAAATAGCATGCATTCTAAGTCTGTGCCCAAATCTCCATTAATGATTGGTGGCCTCGCTGTGGCGGTGGGCGTCTGTCTGTTTGTGTGGTGTTTGTCTGAATGAAGCACTGGTCTGTAGCAGCAAATTCACCACAGGAGATGTTTACATACGGTAGTGCTGTCAGCAATAGTCCATAAAATGACAGGTTGTTTCCAGAGTAAGTACTGCTATTAAAGCAGACTTGTGGCATGTATTGGTGTTAGCTTGTTTCTGATAGCTTGTAATCATCTGTACCTGCTAAAAGTGAAAAGAAAATGTTTCCTTGAAGCTCCTTTTCTGATGATGATTTTCTTTCAAAACATATGGTTCCCAATTTCCCTCAGAGACGTGACTTGCTTGGTTTGCAATAGTGTAATGCAGATCCCATTTGTCATTTGATAGTTGTAAATGATAATATTTATTAAATGAAACAAATAAGCCCAGGGAATACAGAAGGGCACACAAAGAAAACCTTATATAGGGGAGGACAATTACAAAGCTAATATTAAAGAGTTGGAGAATATAAAAAAAAGAAACTACTCCTTGCAACAGCATCTACAAACTTCACATATCACCATAGAATGAGTGATGTGCCTGCAAGGAAGAGAAAACTAGGGTAAGATTATTAAGAGGAATCAATCAAACATAGTGAGGAGAAAACTAGATGTACTCATTAAAATACTAACTAGAAAATGAGAAGGGCAGATAAACAACAAAAGTAGGAAAATAACAAAACAATGTGCCCCAAACAATGACAAAAAAAATAAAAGATGGTCAACATCAGTCATGTGATCTGAACCACGGGGCAAAGGAAAAAACTAAACAAGGTAGAACCAGAGAGGGAAGGGACTGTCAATCATCTACCAACCGAGGCCTGCAAATTACAGGACAAAATCCTGACAGATCATGACAAAAATACATCAATGTTTAGTTATTAAGAAAACAACATCACCGATTGGTAACATTTGTCAAAAGATTTATGAAAACATTAAAATAATTGGTGTGAAATTGACGACCAAGAAATCACATTCCTAGGTTGTTAGCATTTTCAATACAATTCAATGCAGATACACATTTGAGTACCATAAACTGAAACACTATTGCAAAGTACCGTAGTACTCCATTGCATCAGCTCACTGTCTGAAATTACAGATGCCCCACCCCTCAATCTGATGTTCAGATATTTGCTGTCATATAGTGTTTCTTGGTAATCAACATATCCTGCAGGCTTTGCTTATCAGCCTGCCTGACATGAGTCTGTTGCTTTGTCTGAAGCAATGAAAATCAAACTGTGCACCTCTCATTCACCATTCCACTCACTGCCGATACTTGCATCCCTGTCCGTCATCACAGATTAGAGAGATGACATGCTTCCTGTTCTCCAGTAACAAAATGAACTGCCGACAAGTTGAATGCAAAAAGATAAATGACCTGATGCCACTCAGGAAGCTCTTCTTTCCCTTCTCATTCACAAAAAAAGAAATAATATTTTGGAAAGTAAAAAATGGTTTGGATTTCTTTTTCATGATACAATGACCTTTTTTGGTTGAAGGGTGAGATGAAACAGCAGTCATGTGTATGTCAGATCAAACTGTCGGAATGAGATTTTACCTTCAAAAGCAGACTATTTGAGGCAAACACAAGGTGCTGAAATGAAGGATGAATACAATTGTATGAAAGTATGTCCAACTTTATTGCTTCATCAGAAGTTCGACAGAAAATAATTGAGAAACACTGCTATACAACATTTAGGGCTGGAGCTGCTCACTGGGAATATATTAGGCTGAGAATATAATATGTTAATTAGATTACTTAATTACAGAACAAAATAACATGTTAATATTTTTTACGCAATTAACACTGCCCGCCCTGTCCCGACCCCCTACAAATCTGTAACATTAGACATTGTAGATTAAGCAAGTAACAAAACTAACAAGATGCTAAATTTAAAGGACGCCGAACCATGCTGATAACGCAATAATTTTGTTGGCGCATGTGTTTCTCGAGACGATTACAAAACGCTGATGAGATAAGATTGTTTCCATTATAAATAAAATTGGTGAAAAGGAGCACACACATTTTTTTTTGACAAGACGAGAGTGGATGAGAATGTTATTGATGGGATTGTTACACATTCAAAGTGCTGACATTTTTGCTCTTCGTGACTCATGACTGTTACAGGCTCAGCTATTTATGTAGCGATGTGCTTCTTTCTTTCTGTTTTGTCACCTCCCCTGTAATCGCGTCCTATACACGCTCCCACTTTCACTGGTGTCTAAAGCTTTTCCCTGATTCGACCGTCTGGATGCTAATCAACTTCACGGAGGCGGGCAACATTCAACTTGTACACTAATCAGCTGGAGGTACATAGAAACCTGTAATACAAGAAACACCCCGTCCACAGTTTGGCAGAGACATATATATATATATATATATATATATATATATATATATATATATATATATATATATATATATATATATATATATATATATATATATATATATATATATATATATATATATATATTTATTGTTTGCCATATATGACGTCTAGAATATCGATATAAAGGGGTTGTTAATGAGTGATGACTTGCAGCTTTGCTGATTAGTAAGTCTTATAATCAGAATGAGTCTTTGCATAATTATTAATGTGTACCCTCTTGTGGAACTGCTGTGCAGAGACTTGACGGTATGATGGATTATCAAAAGGCACGCAGTGATCCAAATCCCAGATCCTCTACAAATCTCTTTGCCCACCCTTATAAATCACACAACAAGATCTATATGTATGTAAATCAGCCCTTATTAACATACCAGTGTACACAGGGCATGTGCACTGTGTGTTTACAGTCTCTTTTACATATCTCTCAGTCTTGGTCTGTCTGGTCATCCTTCCTTCTCTATCTCAATCCTTCTGTTCTCCTCTCTGAACTGGAACAGGAGGAGGATTAATTATGCATGAAATTATACAGATGAATAACTATCATACACTCAAATGTAGTATCGTCCTTTGCTTTTTTTTGTCTCTTTGGCTGGCTTTGTCTCTCTTTTTTTCACGCTCTCCATGCCAGTCTTGTTTGATGGTTCTGTGAGTTTATTTCCACACCGAGCACGTCTCGGGAAGTGAAAGGGGGTTTTGTTTCTGTAGGCTCACTTCCTCTAACCGATCTTCTACCTCTGAGAAGAGACAATCCCTGGAAATCCAGCGAATCGCTCTATCTTTCTTTAGCTGCAGTTGCTGTTGTTTTGTCTGGTCTTGAATGTAAACCCATGTGATTGTTCTACAGTGTTGTGACTTTTATTCAATGCCATTAATACCTTATTAGCAAAATATTTGAATTTATAGGGCTTTTTATGACTTGTTTCATAATGAAAAATGTAAAATCTCTCCTGGCTCACTTCTTGGGTTATAGAATGGTACCTGGAGTCAACGGGTTTCACAGCATCCCGAATGGTTCCTAGTGAGGGTGGTTCTTTAAGTGCTCTCTCAATTAGAGTGCAGTGCTATCACACTGGGTTCTAAAAGCATATGTGATGTCATGTGTTTTTTTATGTATTGTGACTTTATTTTAAAATTTTCATTCTGCTTTGCATCTTACTTGTTATTTGTTTTATTTTGTTACTTAGTCTTAGAACTTTTTTTAATACAACATATTTTTTGTGAAGTTTTGTCATTTTAAGTATTCTGCTGAATACTTTAATATTTTAAAAATCAAGATTGCATTGTATGTCATTGAACTCAGGTCATTACCTACTAACTGTGCTTGTGATCTTGTGATCACAATACTTTTGGCTTTCTATATCTACTTAATTATTGAGCAAACAGCAGACTAAGGAGAGCCCCATTCATTTCAGTCTTTCTCCAGCTTGTATTGATCCGCAGGCTTAAAAATAACAAAAACTCTAAAAGCAAAGTGGGGTGAGTGGAAATCTCTGTAAGGTAATCCTGTAATTAAATTAGGAGACGTACAACAAAGATGTTCCTTTTTTTCTTATTCTATTTCTCACATGTCAGCAGCAGGTTCCAGAGGTTGCTAGGTAACTGGGATGAGTTTAGTTCCTGGTGGTCAGGGGTGAGAAGTTTGTTGGCAGGATGCGGCGAGTCCTTTGGAGTTTTTTGGCCGTTTCGAGAGGAAGTGGAAAGTGGGAGGTCACAGACAGGTCACAGGATTGGCTGGTATTCGTGCTTTCAGAAGTCATGACTGGATCAGAGTATGTGAGAGGAGCGGAACAACAGATTTTTTCTGCTCTTTTTGCCAAGATAAGTCCCACATGTAGATAATGTCCAATTTACAAGATTACAAGTCTTTTAAAGGTCAACATCAGCATTCGCTCCCAAAAGAAATGAGTCAGGAACGTCACAGAAACAGATTGGATTTATTCTTCTGCAAGGGTTGCTTTGCTTTTTGTCTGTTGGATTTTAGTCTAGTTTATGTTGCTTTTATAAATGATTTTTTTTTTTTTCGAGGTCACTCAGGTCACGATAATGAAAAGATAAAGAAAGAATATCAAGTGAAGATTTGAAGTTCTTTTTGTGCATTTATAAGAAGACGGGTCACTTCACTAGCCTAACCCCACTTGACACATCAATGAGACACACAGACAGGAAGTACATCCTCCGAATTCCCTGCAGCTATTGGAAGGGTTCATTAGCTCAGATAAATGACTGAGGCTCTGACTGGCCTTCTCGTGCCTGCTAAAAAGAGCTTGTGTCTCTGGTCATTAGCTGCACATGGAGAAGGATGACGGAGTCAGGACGGACCCTGTCATTCTGAATGGAACCCGAGATGAAGTTTATATTAACTGACGGCTGAATCTGACAGATCTCCTCTTTGAGAGCTGGTCTATAATTCATATGCAATTTGCTTTGTTGTTATTATTTTATAAGTAAATTTTTGTCGAAGTGTATAAGTTAAGTTCATGTCTGTTATAAACTACCCTGACATATAATTTGAGTTAGTTTTAAAGTACAAAATTGTTTTTGGGAGTCCCTCCCAAAATAGTTTTGATGATTAATTTCAATATTATTGAGCAGTAAACTCTGATGTCAATAATCTCTGATATTGTATGTAATATGTGTTTTATTTTATTCTAGTTGTTTTTGACAATACGTATAATAGTTATTGATAATTGTATTTATTTATTCAACTGTTTTTCCATTTATTGTTTTATATGCTTTATTTTATCCTAATCTAGTTTTATTGTATTTATAACAATGTTTGTAATAACTCTTTCTTATTTTAGAAATGTGTCTATTTATCAGTATTTTTTGGGGTCTTTTTATTTGTATTTAATTTTTTATCTATTGGAGATAATAAAGTATTGCTTATTTGTTTTTCATTCTTTTTTATTGATTTACTCATTTATTTATTATTTAGATTTTAAATAGTTTACATTTTTATTCTAATCTAGTGGTATTTCATTTTATTTTTAACAATGTGTGTAATAATTCTTGTTAGTGTGTTTATTCATTGTTTTTTATGTTTCATTTTATTGCAGTCTAGGTTTATTGTTAACAACGTTTGCAATTATTTTTGCTTACTTTAGAAATGTATGTATTTATCTATTTTTTGTACATGTAATTTTTCTTTTATTTTTAACAACATTCACTTTCATGCAATATGGTAATTTATTAGTTAAAGTGTTCTCCCATTGTAATATATTCTGCTCTGTTGGAATGAATGGACATGTTGCTCCATTAAGGCACAGACTCAGTGAAGGCAGCAGAATCCCACATCAAGGCTCTTCTGGAGGGGGTTGTATGGGCTTGAGTTGTCCCTGTGATCATTATCTGTCTAGTACATACTAGAGAAGAGAAAGCCCCTTTAGGTCATTGTGTCCAGCTGTTGTCCAGGCTGCTGCCACTCTCAGCTCTTCAGCTAATGACGGCCTGATGGGTCCTTTGATGACCGAACACTGAACTGCACAGTGCATCACAACCACGTTCAGATTATTTGGAAGCTATCAGGCTATAAAATAACAAAATCTCTTATTACATGAAGTGTGTGTGGTGACTTGCTTTTTGTAAGATGTGATGAAACAAAAACTAAATTTGCAGATCATTGTTTTATATTTGTTTTGTTCTCTTTTGTTTGTGCAGTCCATACGAGAGGTGACGGGTTATGTTCTTGTAGCTCTGAATCAGTTCGAGTATCTTCCTCTGGAGAATCTGCGCATTGTCCGTGGCACACGACTCTATGAGGAACGGTATGCTCTCGCCATTTTCCTCAACTACCGGAGAGACGGGAACTTTGGTCTCCGGCAGCTTGGCCTGAAGAATCTCACAGGTACCGGATTCATCACTCATTATCTGTTTAAAATATTTCTTATTGCCACTTTTGTCTTACTCTTTGAAGTGAAAAAAAAAATAGCCGGTACAACGAAAGTTATGTGGTCTAACTTTCTGTTCTGAGCTTAAATAAAGATTAAAAGTTAAATATGTTGTCCTGGAACAGCAGTAACAAGTATATATAAACTGTGCCTCGGGTTCAGTTTAAAATGTTTTATTTTATCATTGGGAACAGGTCTTAATTTGTCTTAAATTTAACTGGAGCGTCCTCCAGTACCTCATATGTTGGGACTGGCACCTACTTATTTGGATCCGGGACCTTCCTGTCATTCAAAATTTTTAAATAAACACTATGAAATGTTTTTATCTGGTATTTCTCCTGGTTCTTAATCTCCTTGGTTCTTTTTCTCTTTGATCTTAATTTGAAGTGATGCTTGTTTGTCTATTTTTTCTCAGAGACTAAGTTTAAAAAATGTAAAAAGTTATCAACAGATGTCTTATGATAATGTGCGGCAGTCAGAAACAAGCTAGCTAGCACAGAGTTGCCAACTTACGACACTTTCTCACTCGATTTAGCGACTAGCAAAAAAACAATCAATTTCTCCTCCTTTGTTGACAACTTTTGGCAACTTAAAAGTTGCAAGAGCATTACAAGGCAGCTGTGGTCTGGTGGATAAGCGGATCGGCTTGTGATCTGAAGGTCACTGGTTCGATCATCAGATCTGCCAAGTTGAAGGTGGTGTGAGTAAAGAAACACTTCCTCTCACATCTTCAACAACCACAGCTGTGGAGCCCTCGAGCAAGCACCAGTTCCCCGACTGCTCCCCGGGCCCCGCAGCCATGGGTACCCACTGCTCCGGGTGTGTGTTCACGGTGTGTTTGTTCACTGCTGTGTGTGTACACTGGGATGGGTTACATGCAGAGCTCAAATTCCGGGTATGGGTTACTCCATAGTTGGCCAACTGGTCACTTTCACAAGCATATGAAGATCTTCTAACTGAGAGTTTTGTTAACAATAAAAATGTATATATCTATATTAGATGTTTAGGTTATTCAGACCGATTGAGTTCCAAATTTATAGAGTGACAACAAGTCATTCCAGGTATTTTAGATGAATAGCTTATTTAAAAGACCTTAGCTTATGCTGTGGATCAATAAAAAAATATTTTAAAAAATCAATTCCGACCAGGAACCTTTTCTCTCCCTCTGACCCTGCTGGAACAGCTGCTCCCTAATGTTGCAGAACCTCCTCGTGGACAGATTTAGCCGTGGGGAAAAGGAAGCTGAAACATAGTTTTTTTCACCCTTCAGAAGAGCTTAATATGTGGATGAAGTTACTGGTTTTTGGATTTACTTTCTTGTCTTGTATATACTCATACAAAAGTGTGATTTTGTGATTTCGTAGCTGTTCATTTTAAAGCAACTGGTCACGAAGTTATGTTTAGTGTGTGTATATTTTGCTTAAAAGATAGCTTGATGTGTCTTGAATAAGGATATGACCATTAATTGACTTCCTACAGCTTCCATAAAAAAAAAAGCTTAGCTGTTGTTCAAGGTAGTGAATGGATGTGGGTTGACACTGACTGTGATCTATAGCAGAATATCTGCTCCTGGAATTGGATCCATAAACTTTGCTGAGAGGTTTGGTGAGCAAATGCTGAAGGTGGAGGATTGTGATGATGGCAGTGGTCTCAAATCAAGCAAGTCTAGATTATAGCTAAGAGCTGTCACTTTTTAAGGAAGCCATCGCAGCTCACAGAAATATGGAGGCCTTGAAAGATCAAGAGTGGTAGATAATGATACATTATTTACCATTGTAAATGTGTGGTAATAAACTAAAGTGGCATTACAATTTAGGGTCTCATTTTATGTACTATAGCTTTTTTGCCCTGTTCTTATGTGAGGTTAGGTTGTTTGGTTTAAATGAATATCTCAGCATAGGGTAATAAACAGACTGCTACAACGAATGTGCAAAGAAGTCACATTGTGATGAAAGATCGGCACGTGCATGGAATGTTAATATTTCTTAACAGCGCAATAGGTTTTAAGGTAAAAAAAAAATAGTATCAAACTTTTTACGTAAAATAAACTTTGGTTGGATGGGATTTTCAAAAATCCATCAGACCATGTTTACATTTTTACTACTTTTCGAGAAATCATAAGCCATTCTTAGAGAAGTCTCTCTCTCTCTCTCTCTCTCTCTCTCTCTCTCTTTCCTTCCTTCCTAGAGTCCCTCTTTATCCTATTAGCATTCTTTATTGTTGTTATATTCTTTTACTCTCTCTTCCTTTTTCTGTCTCTCACAATGTCTTTCTTTTTCATTTTCACTTTTATTTTTTTCCATCTCTCACATTTTCTTTCTCTTCTTTCATTCTTTCTTTACTCCTCTTTTTTTCTTTCAATCTATTCATACATTTTTTTATTTCTTTCGTTTCTGTCTTTTGTCTAACTTTATATCTTTTCTTCTGTTTTGTTTTATTATTTTTTTCTTTATATATATATTTTTATAGAATTCGAAGTTAAGTAAGTTACAGCAGAATCAGATTTTAACTTTTCTGATGTTCAATTAATTTTTTTTTTTTTACTGAACAAGTGGATCCATTAGACCCTGTTTGCTAACTATTTTTTTCAAACACCTGTTTGCCCTGTTTTACAACTATTTAAGAAATCAGAAGTCATTTGTATCTTTTTTTGATGACTGTCAATTTATGCTGACAAATTTAGAGAAATTAAACAAAAGGCATTAAAAGTAGATAAATTGTCAGACTGCACTAGATCTTTAGTTGTGCCTCAGTTGGTGTCAGTGGCTCTATATTGTCGTGTAAAGAATTTAAGCTGAAACTTCACTGCTGACCGACATCACTATCTTTCTCACGATCTTCTATTGGGTCACATTCACAAATGCAAGCTCAGCAGTCAATCATGGCTGTCATGTGATCAACAGGAGCTCAGGCATATTTTAATATGGATTTGCAACTTATGTGCAGAAAATATGTTTTCCAGTAAATGTTAATTTTTTTTTATCTGAAAGTTGTAAATAATTTATAGAGAACCCTAGAGAACAAAACAGACCAATCTTGCAGAGTTTTACAATTGTGTTCAATTAAAAATACTAAATTTAGCCTGATCTAACACTGTTAACATCTTAAAATACTTCTGATCTGGTTACGTTATTATTCAAGTAGAGAAGTGGAGCAAAGTGACAGTGCATTGCAGACTTGGTAAATAATTTAAGCTTTGTGTATTGTTCCACTTATGCAGAGACCACTCAATGCAGTTTACTTTTCCAAAATATAACAATACAAATCTGACATCACTGAAACGTTTATTATGCTGCGGTCAGGCTGTATTCTTGGAAGATGACTGTATTTAGGAACCAAATTCTCCCTGACAAGTTGGAATCTGTTGTTCCAACTCGTAATGATGCCATCATCTCTCTCTCTCTCTCTCTCTCTCTCTCTCTCTCTCTCTCTATCTCTCTCTCTCCTCTCTCTCTCTCTCTCTCTCTCTCTCTCTCTCTCTCTCTCTCTCTCTCTCTCTCTCTCTCTCTCTCTCCTCTCTCTCCTCCTTTCCTAGAGTCCCTCTTTATCCTATTATCATTCTTTATTGTTGTTATATTCTTTTACTCTCTCTTCCTTTTTCTGACTCTCACAATTTCTTTCTTTTTAATTTTCACTTTCATTTTCTTTCTCTGTCTTCTTTCATTCTTTCTTTACTCCTCTTTTTTTCAATCTATTCATACATTTTTTCTTTCTTTCATTTCTGTTTTTTGTCTAACGTCCTTTTTTCTATCTCACATTTATTTAATTACCTCTCACTTTATATCTTTTCTTCTGTTTTGTTTTGTTTTATTTTCTTTTTCTTTATATATATATATTTTTTAAATTTGAAATTAAATAAGTTACAGCAGAATCAGATTTGAACTTTTCTGATGTTCAATTTATTTATTTACTTTTTTTACTGAACAAGTGGATCCATTAGACCCTGTTTGCATTTACAACTTTTTAAGAAATCAGAAGCCATCAGAAGCCTGACAAGTTGGAATCTGTTGTTCCAACTCGTAATGATGCCATCATCTCTTTCAAGTGTCTTCTTTTTTAGTTCATATTAAAAAGAAACTCTGATCTGGAGCGAGAGGATGCAGAGAGAATGACATGATTTTCATCTTTGGTTGAACTACTGTATTTCTTCAAGCAGGCTAGCAAAGAACGGTTGTTGAGTCTGTTTGAAATTTCAGTCGTGCCCACAGGGAGGAAGAAAAAAAGCGTTCTCTCGTTTATTCATCCTTCTCTTACTCCGGCCCTTCACCTTTGTTTTTCATTTTTTTATTCCTTCTCCATCTATTTTGCTTTTGCTATTATTTAAGTCTGAAATATATGTTTGTTTTTTTCAATCAGCTTACTCAAATATTAAATCAGTTCAATGTGTTTAATATCCAGATTAAGAATTGTCTAAATATCTTTACTTTATGTTAAGGGTGCCATATCATTCCACTTTTAAATAATTTCTTATAAATATTCCACTCCTTTCGACTATCACCGCGCCCTTAATAACCTTCTTGAGGCAGTATTTATCATAAACGATTCCTTTAAATATCAAAGATGCATTAGCCGTTCATCTAATTGGTTAGTGGGAGGTGCTATGGAAAGTAGGCGTGTCTACAGTCATCTAGCTGATTTCATATCCCAGAAAAAGAAAATAGGTTTACACAAACATGCATGTTCGAGGCATATTTTTAAAGAGGGAACCAGGCTAAAGCAAGCAAAAAATCAAAAAGTCAAGTTACATTATGCTACGTATCATGATAATGTGACTTTTTGATATTCTTGGCATCTTGAAGTGTTGTTCCCTCATCAAAAACATTCCTCAATTACTATTCAGAATAGTTCGTGCATGTTTGAGTAATCCTTTATTCCTTTTTCTGAAAAACATTTTCGTGTTCCTTATCCCCGCCTTTTTTCCTTATCCCTGCCCAAGCCCCACCCATCTATCAATCATATAAATTGGTGCAAAGCAATAAGTAAGTGTCACCAAGTAAAGATTGCGACCCGATCTTCTATTGGCATTTTACACAACTGCACTTATAACAAATAATAAATAAGTAATAAAACAGTACGCCTACATTAGAAATCAGTGTAAGAGATGAAAACATCTTTGAAAATGATGACACTTTGTCTAATGCTCTCTAAAGCCTGAACATAAGTTCCTAGCATCAAACATCACTTTAGCACTACAGGAAATCCAAATACATGGTCACTCAATGGCTGGTGTCACTCATCGGCTTGAGACGTATCAAAGCTGGAGCACAGCCTAGCAGCATCACTCCTGCTCTCTCTCCGTCTCTTTTTGAGCTTGCCAGATAACCAGCCTTTTGATATCTGGCATGTTATCATGTCTTTCCACACATAACAGATCTCTAGAGAGGTGTAAAGTGATCAATACCATCCATAAACGATATCTAAGAGAATAAAGACGATTAATCCCAAATCTGATCAAAGCAGCCTGCTGGCATGACTTCCGCAGTAGAATCCACAGGGTTGAAATGGGTCTGGGCGAAATCAATTTGTCGCTGCTATATTGTGATATTGCTGTATTGATTTTCTGGAGGTGGTGTGTGGGCTCTGGTTGCATGGCCTCCCTGGTGACTGCATGGCTTTAAATTGCGCTCCCTGTTGGGTTATTAGCTCAGATTCAATGAAGCGAGCCGTTTGAGATCTTTCATTTGAATGCAGAATGGAATAACAGAGTCTGTTTTAGGATAAGTAAATAAGTTAGTGATTATGCCTCTTTAATCCTCTAAATAGATTTAACAGTTCATTTCTCAATTCCAGTCTCTGTAATATAGTGAACTTTCTATGAGCAAATCTATTCAAGTTGTTGTGTTCTCATGTTTATTGTGCAAAATAGCTTTTTATCTGAACTTTCTTTCTGTTTCTGTCTTTCCTGCTTGCTTCTTTTCTTCTTCTTTCTTTCTCTCTATCTTTCTATCTCCCTTTCCTTCTCTCTTTCATTCTCTCTTTCTTTATCTCTATTTCTTTCTCTTTTCATTTTTTCCCAGCCTTCACATTTTCTTTCTTTTTTCATTCTCCCTCTTTATTTTCCATCTCATTTTTTTCCCTTTCTTTCGATTTTATTTTCCTTGCTATTTTTCACAGTTTAGCATGCTTGCACACACTGTATATGTGAGGGCAGTGTTTTATATTTATACTACAATAATCTTCCTCCTGATCAATGAGGAAATCTCAACGACTGTGCATTAACCTCATTGAGTACTGCTCAGGATCTCATGAAAGCATTTTATAACACCGGGCGGAAGATGAAAGGTAAAGTGCAAAAACAGAAGAAAAAACTGGCTCAGACGTTTCTACCTTGTATTTTTTCCTTTTTCCAGTTTTTTTCTTGTTTTAAACTGAGCATGGTTCAAGCAGGAAAATTTGAGCAAAAAAGAAGGAAAGAAAATTACTTTTGTTAGTGCTTGCACAACACTCATTTCCATCTTTTGTGCAGAGGCTTCTAGACCCCGGGTCACTTCCAATTGTGTGTCTAATTGATTACTTCCCATGCAATTACGTTTGTGTCATACTCGATTTTTCACTGTTTGAGGCGCATGGGAGCGATCCTCCTTCTGAAGGACAACAGTTGCACTGCAGCATATCTCGAATCTGGTTGTATTATTTATCTTTCAGTGCAGCTTTAGTGCAGTAATAACCAGTGACATAAACCACAGGTGCAAGGTTACGGAGGTGGAATCGTTGACAGGATGCTTTACCTCTCTGGACACTGAAGAAAAATATTTACGAATGACAGTAATATGGCCCGGCTCATTTTTAATTTAAAGAAAGCTGTTCTACATTTCTTTCCCTTGATTTGTTTAAAATGCATTTGTTCATGAGGAGGTCAAATATTTTTTGTTATTATTGGCATGGAAAACATGATAGAAAGAGTTCACACTGCTCTAGCAGTTTTACTTTACAACTAGCTATGTAGAGTTGTGCAATACCACAGTATGGCTAATTAAAAGCTAAAACATCAAAACTGAAGAGGTTGTTTTAGACTTTATTTGGAATCGCATGGAGTTTGTGCTCTTGCTGCCTCTGTAAACAACAGTGAGGCAGTACTAAGCAGTGTATATGCCACAATTAGACATGTTTAAATTGAAATATGTTTAGTTAGATTTTGAAGAAAGGCTTAAGTGAAAGAAAGTGCATGTGAGTGAATAATTAATGGTCAAATTTTCATTTTAAATTAACTATCCTTTTAAGCCTTGTTGACATATTTTTGTTTTCTCCACAATCTTCCACTTACCCATTCTTTGTGCTTTTCACTTCTTAATTATGCTGACTGTTTCAAGCCCCTTAATTGAACCTTTTGGGAATTATGTAAGCTGTGAGAAAAGAATGTAATAAAATATTGATGTCCAACCACAGAAGGACTTGCACATTTTTAATCATTAGAAAAGTGTGACCCTCCTGCCCTCAAGCTGAAAGGAATATGTGTCTGATTTTAAGGAGTGCTATTAGAAAGTTTAACTTTTTCAATCGCAAAGCTACTTGTGAAGGTGCTTAGGCAACATAATGAGATAATTAATTAACTGGTTCCTCAAAACAGAAATAAAAAAATTTAATTAAAAAATTATAATTATTTAAGTTCTTTACATTGAAACGTAATGTCATGCTATTTAGTCTGCATAAGCAACTTAAGCTATGTGACATATCTCACTTTTATTTGTGTAAAAAAGAAAAAAGAAAAAAACTGTCTGAAATTTAGTCACTGTTCTAGATTTTTACTGTAGTTTAAACGTCTAACTTTGAAATAAACAGTTCACATTAGAATGATGAGGAAGATAATAATAGTAAGTTATTATAATAAAAATCATCTTACTAGTAGAGCCATAATAATGCAGGAATGTGTAAAAGACATTCATGTCTTAAACGAGAGAAGGGAAACTGGATCAATTCTCAAGCATGTTTATTCACAAATCACAAGGTACAGAAGACAAAAATTTCTCAAACTATGGAGGAGGAAAGCTTATCACCAAAACACTCCAACGGGAAGATTTCCAGGAGGTGGAGAGTAGCAGCAGTTATGAACCCACAGGAAAAACTCAGGTGATCGAAACAGGTGTGAAAGTGAGAAGAGCAGGAGAAGAATGTAGATGATGGAAGATCTTGGAGAACTGGAAAAGTGAATCCAAGAAGGTGGTGCAGGGCCCCCAAGAGACACCGGTAAGTAGAGCAACCAGGAGAATGCTGAAGAGTCAGTCCAATGTGAATGGAATATCTGACATTGGAGGAATGACTGGGAGCTGGATTTAAGTAGAAGTTATTCAGCTCTGATTGGGAAGCTTTTCGTTGCAGTTTGAGATGATGATGGTTGCAGGTACATCATCTGAGAGTTGATTGATGACTAGTTTTTGTCTGCTGGGAATAACTGAAACTCTGACCGTTACACTCAAAGATTAAAGCAAGAATTTAGCTTGATTGCAGACTAACCAGAAAGGATAGAAAACTGATTAATTAAACAATTAAGAAAATATCAAATCAAATCAGTCAAGCTGTCAGTCAGTCTAGTAGTCAGTAAATCAGTTAGTCGCCTGACTGACCTGTTCATAAAAATGAAGGCACAACAAAGTAATCAACCCATCAGGCAAATAAGTAAAAATTGTAAGAACTCCTCTTTTGAAAGTTGCCTGTATTTAAACCCTGTGATGTGAATCAGGAAGAAGGAAAAAAGAAAAGCGGTAATTACACAGAGATCAAATAGAGAGTGTTGGGCTAGTGCTAATACCCACTCGCCTACCCCAATCACTGGAGAAACCAGCCCCATTAATAATGAATTCTGTGTCATCATTAAGAAGCTGAATGATTAAATGCATCTCCTGGCTTCAAACAGCACTTTTGCATGGTCGAAAAAAGAGAAGAACTCACACTCAATCATGCGTATAAACTGAAGGAATTAATCATATGTGATACATGAAACAAACTATAGCTTTACTTTCAGTATTATGGCCCCATAACACAATATTTCAGTGGCTAAAGGTTTAAAAATGGGTATTTTTTATATATGAAATGTGTAAAGAAATACTTGAAATACACACTAATGGCTAAAGAGCAGTCAGTACATACTAATGTGGGAAGTACTTTCGCAGGCCCATATATAATTCAATTAAATTGAGCATTCAGAGACAACATGACCAATTAGCATCAACCCATTCTGTGTCCTGCTAAAAGAGAAAGTGGAGCACTGTTCATCGCCGTTATGAAGTTTAGAAAAGGTGGAATAAAGTAGAGCATAAGCGTTAATGCAAGTGAAAATATTAGAAATATTAATAAACACAATTAAGGAAATTATTTTTAAAAGCATGTAAAATCATATAAATTATAATTATGGACTCATTTATTCTTACCATGCAGAGTCTATGTATTTATTCTTATTTATATTTGCAAAACACAAGTGACAAGAGGACAAACATTGGTTTGTATTACAACTTTTTAGGGTTCACACTGGTTACTCATTTCCAAGCACACTTGGCCTTGAGGATGGTTCTACGGAAGGGAATTGCATTTGGGGAAAAATGTTACTGTGGAATGGATCAAGTGGTCTCAGGCTAAAACAAGCAAAAGACCGGGTTCATAAGAACGTTTGCAAACAAAAGTGATTAAAAGTCTTCGAACTGTACTCAATGAGTTGAGCTTTAAACACATTCCTCAGTTTCTCCTGTCTCTTTGTCAGCTATGAGTGGGTTGCTGGGAAATTAGTTTTTGCTTCTTCTTCCTCAATCATGGTTACATGTTTATGGTTATTTAAAATATTAAGAGTAGCAGTAAGTGAACCACAAGTTACAGTGTGAAGTGTTAGAGGTGTGTTCCATCTGGACAAGGCCGTTTGAAGGAATTTGGGGGCCCCAAGCAAAATGGACATGGAGGCCCCCGCACGCTATATAAATACACTTTTACTGTTAATAAACAATGAAATTATAATTAAATGTTTACTAATTATTAGTAGTGCTGTGAGTCGACTACCAATGCTTAAAAATATCACAAGCTAATGTCTGATGCACAAAACTTATTGTGTGGTTTTCCTAAATAGATTATCACAGTGGAATAGTTAGTTTAGCACGCTATGCCACTTTCATCAAAATCTATTTACAAAGCCTTAGGAATCTCATGCCAATAAATATTGAAACGCTTTTGGAAGAAGAGTAAGTCTTTTCAAAGACGCTGACAATTGAGATATCGTTAACAGCCTAAAATGTGGATCACCGCGCCAACAGCATGTAAACATACTCACTAAAAGGCTTGTGCAATAATGAGAATTGTGAGAACCCACTTAGTGCAACTGTAATCTTGTAGACGGTTAGTTCTGGAAGCCCTCATAAAGATATGCGTGCAGTGTCCCGCCCTCGTGACGTCACTGCACCAATCCCGAGAACGGAGGTTCAACCAGCCGCTACAATATGATAAACAGCGATTCTGGAACAGATCTGCATCTTTCTTATCCCGTTAAAAAAACATATTACAGTATGTAACCATATTCCGTCCGTTCAAAAAAAAGTTGCTCTAATTGTTCTTTACAAGCAGTATTTGCTGTCAGGCAGGTAGCTTAGCTAACATACATAAACATATTTCTGCTAGGCTACCTGCTGCAAAATTGCACCATTTGTACAAGACAAGTAGAGCTATTTTATGTGTGTCATTTATCACTTACTACTGCCTTGTTTTTTCTTATCCTCCTCTTCCTTTCTCTTCTTTCTTTTTTGGCTTCCTGAAGCATAATTCCGCTTCATGACTGCCGAGGAAGTTTTGTATTTTGCTGGCAGCAGAGATCGCGTAGTTGCGGGCTGCTGTCAGCGAGGGGGCCCCCTTGAGGGGAATCCCGAGAACAGTGTCATTGCACTTTACTGCCTTCACTATCAATGGGGCGCTCACGCAGTTTGTCGCTGCATTTTATTCTTGACCAGTCGTTGTCTTGGGGCCCCAGGCCAGCTCGGGGCCCCAAGCAATTGCTTGGTTTGCCTGCCTTGTCGCGACGGGCCTGCATCTGGAAGAGGCCTTGGGGAAGGTCAATGACATACAGAGTAGGCTATAAACCAAGTTAGGTTTAGTTACACATTCGTCCTCTTTGAATGAATAAAAGCGCTTTGAAGATGAATAAACTAAGCTAAAGCCAGAGGTGGGTAGTAATTAATTATATGTACTTAGTAAATTTTAGGGTAACTAGTTTTTATTACTTTTAAAATGTATGCTTTTACTCAAGTCAATATATTGATAAATATATCAAAAGTAATAAATCAAAGTAATATGGTTTTACTTAGTTACGTTTTCGTAAAAAAAAATTTACATTTTAGCTGTGTTTTCTCATTACTAATATTATGGAAATAAATCTAAATTCCAGCTATTTTTGACATTACCAAATCTTGTGAGGTGTTGAAAAGGCTGATGCACAAGAGTTTGCAGCTACTCGAGTTAACAGTGGCAGATTGAGTCAGTCCTTGCTGCATACTGTAGCGCGCTGATTTCATGCACAAACAAACATCATGAATGCAGACATACTATACATTATTTTCCATAAGATTTCCATTTCCATATAGTCCATAAGAAATACTGTCTTTTTTGCTTTATATCATTCAAATTAGAAGTAACTAGTAACAAAGTACTTGAGTATTTTGTTTATATACTTTTTACTCTTACTCAAATAAATAATTTGGTCGTTACTTTTACTCTTACTTGAGTAAATATTCTCACAAGTACTTTTGCTTTTATCCGAGTCATTTTTTAGACACTCTACACACCTCTGGCAAAATAAGTGTTGATTTACTTTGAGTAAAACAAACACTCAGTTAGTGTGGTTTAAGTGTGAATCCTATGCCCCATGTCCTTTTTAATTCGGTTTTTTTCTGCTTCCAAATTTATTCCGGTGTTGTTCAATTGTAAAAGGATTGCTACTAAAAACAAAACATCTAAACAGTTGAAAAACAGTAAGTGTGGAATGCTCATATAGTATGGTTTTGGATCAAACGTTCTATTGCGAATTTTTAAGTCAGAACAATCCTTTAACTCACCAAAAAGACATTCTTTCAAAAATGAATTTCTAAACAAATTTCTGCGGTAAGTCAAACTTAACTAACCATAGCTTGAATATTTGCAGGGTAAAAATTCCAACATTACTGAAAACATTCATTAAACCTGACTCCGTGTTTTTTTGTGTGTTTTTTTTTCTCATGTCAACAGCCTGCTGCAGTGTTAAAAAAAAACCTTTGGCAGATTCTCGTTTTAGCTCTCTCCTTTGTCTCCATTACGCATAAGCCTCTGCTAATGGAGTCAACGAGTCTCTAGGGTGTTGTTAGCACCTGACGTTACCATATGATTCGAGACTTTGTAAAATCAGTCATTATGTCATTATGCTCTTGTCAGAACACACTCGGCAAGCTTTTTGACACCTTATTGACCCAGAACTGTGCATCAGGATATTACATAGAAAACCCAATTCAGTCATAGTCTTGATTACATGCGTGTCTCACTTTGAGTTCATGCAAAAGCCCAGAGTTGAAAGAAAGAAGAGCAAAAGTACAGGACAGGAAGAAAAAGTAGAGTGGCCATAACTGTTGAATAATTCAGGACTGACAGCACATAGGGCTTCAGGGCCAGCCAGAGCGCAGGAACCCTAGCCACTGATGAGCAGTCTGGCCCAACACATTCACCTTTGTCCCACACACACAAGCACATCCGGACACAGTGTGTAGCTGCACAAACTCTGCTCGTCTGTCCACTCGGAGCTGTTTCAGCCCTCCAGCCCCTCAGAAATCAGACTTGGGCCTCATTAAAATTTAATCTGAGCCGTGCAAAGAATTTTGATGTCAATTAATAATCAAAACAGTTTCCTCCACTGGCCTGCAGTGTTATTTTTGTGCTGAAAACCAGGGCATTCAACAGAATCATCACAAAGGTTTATTTATATTGAACATTTCAAAAGCAGTGATAATTCAAAGAGCTTTTTCATGAAAGTAGGATGATAAAATACTATAAAATGATTCCAAACGAGGCGACCTACAATAGATAAAAACCACAAAGAAGATTAAAAGTTGCTTTACTCATTGACTTTGTCTTTTAATGATTTGGGGTCCTAATTTAGCAACTGATTTGTAAGTTAGTAAATAAATAATACAATAAAATCATACCAAAATATGAATCAATGTAAGGAGCAGTGAAGTGTTTTGTTTGTTTGTTTGTTTGTTTTTGTTTTTTTAAACAGTAAGTAATGACGGTTTTTAACGTTTCACTGATTTACACATTTTTTGTATTATGCTTTCACATATTTTAATCTGAATTTGTTGAACTCGTTAGATAGTACTTACAAATAAATGCAGTTTGTGGGCATCTTGACAGTTCAATGTTCAGGTGTCAAATGCGTTGTTTTCTGTCCAGGTTACAAAACCTAAAGGATATTTTCAGGTTGAATTTGGTTAGAAAACTACTTAAAGGTACACTGTGTAAACTTTTGCTAAAAGAGGCTGAATTTACAAAACAAACAAGGGCAATTGTTGACATGGGCATGAGGATGAAGTATGCTGAAGTAACAGAGCATGCAGAGACATCAAAGTGACCTCAGTTACCCCGAGAAACCCGCTCAGTTAAAGGCGATGTGTGTAGCAGTAGATCATTGAGAATGAAAAAGTGCTTCCTGCCAGTGGCTTCACGCTGCGGTGGATGTTTGAACAGCGGTGTGTTTCTGGCTGGTTTTCAGAGCACACACTCTTGCCAAAGCCTGTGTCATTGGCATCGATAGCACGCAGAGCTGGAGTCGACGCAGAAAAACTCTTACGCTTTCAAGTGATACGCACACTACAGGCTGATAAAAGCAATCTCCACCTCTGTTAGTCTTGCCAGTCTTGATGTCATGTCTAATTTGGCTTTGTTTCATCAAGCCCGCAGCAGGAAGACATTAACGAAACGTTTAAGAAGCGCTTAGCCAATTACTTTCCCTCATGACAATCACCGTGCTCTACTTTCAGAGAGAATGCGATGGAACATTTGTTCTGCTGATGCTGTGGGAAACGATTTGGTCAATTGGAGACTCCAGACCATGTAGCTGTTCATTTTTCAAGTACTGTAAGCTGTCTGAGTGGATTGGGATGTAATGCTCTTTCAAAAATGCATCTATTAAAAATAGATTTTGAATGGTTCTCAAAACTTTCTTTTGAGAGTTTACAGTCACTTCAACCAAAAATATTAATATAAATTGCTTCATCAAACCTATTTTTGTTCAAATTGTATTCTAATTACTGTATTTTATTATTCTACTGATCTAGGTAAATTTAACCTATTGTCCAGGAAGGCACAAAAGAATGTGAACTTAATTAGAAAATATTAAAGCAGTCAAGAAAAAATAATTAACGGACTGAATTACACCTTCAGAAAAAAACTGAGGCAACAAATTTTTTTTTTAACTTAGTCTACATCTCATTAGTTGGGATTTTAAATTACTGGTCTACCTTGTCTAGTGTGCTTGTTTGATTTGCCTATTTCCTTTGGACATCATGGTTACTGAATCCATGTTCTATCTAATTCTGTTTGTAAAGAATGATCAGAAGATTTTGTTCTATTCTATTCTGCTGAGTTTGCCCTTTTAAAATTAAAAAGCATTTGTTCAACAAAAACACAATTGATTCCAGTCAACAGTTAAGTCAACAGCCTTCAGAAACAAAATTGCCACAACAAGGCAATGTTGTACTTTTTTTGTTTTATCCCAACAACTGGAACCTTACTGAAGTAAACAAACAATAGCAACAGTTGTATTATTTACTTGTTCTTATTACTGTAAATGTTTTATAAGCAGTGAAAGACAGTATGTTTTATTGTTTGCAATGTTTTTCAGTATTGATAGACTAAAAATTGTAAAGCCATAAACAAATAAAAAAAAATTGGTTAACATAAATTTACATGTCTCACCCTTTTTGTTATTTTCCTCTGATTAACTACCAAATCATTTCTAAGAGAAAAGTAGATAATTGTAGCTGGTAGAACTGACAACTTTGGCGTCATGGCACATCAAACGGCTCCACCAAGTATGCCCATTGACACAGAAAACAGTAGAAGGAATCGTGAGGAGCATAAAGCAGCTGGTGTGCATCTGGAAGGGTAAATCAAGTGTGTGCAAGCTCTTGTGTCTCAGCTAAACTGGCACAACGAGCTCTATTCTGCAGCCTCCCTGTCTCCCTCCATGGCTTAATAATTAATGTATGTATTTTTTGAATAGTGGTTCAACGGGAGACAGTTTAGGGGCTGGACTGAATGCAGTGGAGGGTAACAGGTCATGAGTTGCCCCTGCTGCCGTCACTGCCACATTGTCAAGCATTCAAGCTGCCCAGGTGGGCTCTGCCATGCGGATGAATGCATGATGCTAAATATACCCCACACTCCTCCCTCATTCCCCACCTGGCCTCCTGTTTACTTTCAGCACATCTGAAATCACTTTTCCAAACATGGAGAGTTCTCTCATCCAGCCCTCACTTCACAGAATGGTGCATGAACTCATTTATGATGTGTTGCACAAGATGGTTTTAAGTTCTGTCTAGTTTGTGTGCAGAGAAAAGGTCGCATGCAAAAAAAAGTTGCAAAGTTAAAATGTTGATGTTCTGTTAAGTACAAAGGATGTTAAAGTTACATTCAAACGTTAACTCTGTAAGTTGCCAACAGATTCTGTTTCAAGACTGCGGAAATTCATTGTTACCTGCTTAAGGATCTTTCAGAGTCACAGCTCAGAGTCCATGTCATCTTGTATTGGGGAAAGTCATTGTAGAGTTCAGACTTTCAGATGTTCCAAAATCACACAAAAAACTATGATAAACACTTATCATAGTTTAAAATATATATGTATATAAAATAGATACATTTATTTCTCTATTGATACTTCACTGTATTTTAAACAGTAGCTTCATGGATGCCCAGCAAAAAAAAAAAAACTGTTACCACATTTTATTGTCATACCCGTTTGCAGTCTAGACTGCAGTCTATTGGGTCACAAGTGCAGGGGGCTTGCCAGATTGACCGGTAATTTTTTTTATTTTGTTTTGTAATTACCCTTACAAAAAACACTCTCGCTTCCAAGATGCATGAAAGTAATAAGCTGCAGGTGATTTGATCAATGTTTATTTTGTTCAGTAATACTGCTGGTACTGACTCAAACTCTAAATCTCATCATCATAGGAGAAAATAAAATGCAGAACTTAGAATGTCTATTTTGGTTGAGGTCCATATTGTGATGTTTTTTTCAGTAGCGTGACAGCACATGGATTTCGTAGGAGCAGCTTTTCCAAACTGGTGTACTCTAGGTTATTTCACTAAAATTGGAGAAATTGTTTTACGATTTGCACAATAATGCGATATTTTTCCTTGTTGAAAAATTTGCGATGGTGAAAATAAGTATATTGTTATTAATCAAATGGTAGCCTGACCGCCTTAATCAACATTATACTATATATGTAATAATATAAACCAGCATTCCTGGAGAAATGTTCCTGTACTATCCTCCCTGCTTAATGTTCAAAGTCTAGTCCAGTAAAATCATAACTTCCTGTGGAGTACAACCCTATTCTACAATGAATGTTGTGGCATTGCTTGCCACTACTGGGCTTTAGAGCAAAGAAGAGTCTCGATCTGGGATTCTGAGTAAGAGTTTTTCATACTGCAATGTGCCATCTGTGAAGTTTGATGAAGGGGCATTGTGGTGTGGGATCATTTCTTCACCTAGCCCTTCACTTCTTACGTGGCCTAAACCAGTGCACAAGGTTCATAAAGTTATGAATATTCTTAAGTTAAAATAATCTTTATGCTGGAGAGGGGACTAGCAAAGTCAGTGCGGCTCCCCTGTCTCACAGAGGGGTTCTTCACAGGGGTAGCTCTTTTCTCTGCATGTGTACAGTATATGGGTTTTTTACATCGGGTTCCCCAGTTTGTTTCCCACATCAATAAAAAAAGTGTTGTGGTTGCTTTATTCAATCACAAAATCTGGGTTTTAACCGGGCTTTAGTCGTAAGTCAGAAATTACTGGTCAGTTTAAATTAACAATTTCCTCATACTAATGAACTTTACTTTACAATCCCTAAGTGAGCATTATATGGTAGTTCTATTTCTACACCCGTTAAATTATACAATAGAAATTCCTATTTAACTCTTAATTCACACTTGGTCTTTGTGAAGCTGCTTAAAAGTACCTGCTGTTAAGCACTGTATAAAAACATTTCGATTGATTGGTTGATTGATGAATAAGCAAGTTTGTTGGGACAGAATTAGACCATATGAAAAATCCCCTCAGAATACTTGAAGTTGCTTTATGAGGCTATCTACTGATAACCGAATATGCCTTAAGTTTGCATGTGAGTCTAAAAGCAAATTATTGAGTACTTTTAATAATATACTCTGGATTTAATGCATTCTGAATGCAAAACAAGTACAGTAATGTAACCCTTGAGATGTCTCTAAAATGATGAAAGGTAAGTACCTCTGTTTGGTTCCCTCGGGGCTGTTTTGTTGTTTAAAGTTGCAAGGTGTTTGTCTACTTCTGCTGCCCAGCAGGGGAACGCTGACCTCTCCCTGAGTTTAACAGAGGTCATGCTCTAGTCATCTGTATTCAGTTGATCACCTGCTTTGCTGTAAGGTTTATAGTCCCTGTCTCATTCTCTCTCTGAATGGATATCTCTTATAGAGAGCTTAAGCTTCTGGGCTTGTATGGTCGTGATGTCTGAAGTGATTACAGAAGCTATCCCTCCGCCTTACATCCCAACAGCAATGAGCTTCATTGTGGATTGTAATTTCATCGAAGCCTGCATTTAAATGGTATTGTTTACTCTGATTAAGCCATTGTGCCGTTAAGGAGCCATTAGACTCTCTCCAAGGAAAGGGTGAATGGAAGCTTAAAGCACCAGTTAACAGCTTTTCAACCAATTCATCATTTAACTGCTCAATGCACATTGTTTAAATTACTTTAAATGACATCATATTAATTAAATATCTATTTTTTAACTGAAGCCATATAATGTATGTGTTTATGTATTTAATATTGTTTAAAGATGTTTTATTGGTGCATTTAATCACTTCAAATGTAGTTTAGTTGTAGTTCATCAATTTTGGTGTATTTTGTTAATATTTTCCAAACTTATTGGTCTTTAATAAGACCAATTTCAATTGGTCTTATTGGTTGTAAGGTACCTTTTTTATTTATTTATTACTCTATCTGATTTATCTTTGTCTTTATATTCACCTGCCTGTAAGAAGAGGTTACAACGGTTTCCAGAAACCTTGTTTATCTCTCTGTTCTTTCTCACTTACTCTCTCGCTACTCATTTTCACATAAATGTGCAGATGCTACCGTGCTAAGTAATTCCATAAGCCTTTAATCCTAGTCATTTTCATAAAGATTCATCGTAAACAATTGTGTGAGGGATAACAAAATTTAATCAGCCTGTTTTAAACACTATTAGCACGCCGAGGAAGTCAGAGGGAGAGGAGAGGATTGTGGGTAAACCATCTGAAGCTGTCAGTTTCTGTGTTTATGAAGTGAGCAGCCTTGAACTGTTGTGTGCTTTGTAACCCAGCAAACAGCCAGGGTTTGAAAGGTTTGGCTGTAACAGCTCATACAACAAATAATGTGCTGTTTTGTGACTATTGCTGTTGCACCAATTTCCAAAAAAGGATCAGTTTACTTCCATTTTGTCCTTTTGCACATTTAGTAACACTATGATACAACTTAATAAACATCTCCTAATAAAAATACCCCCTCAAGGAAAGAAAATTGTTTTAGTTTATCACCAGACTTTTATTTTTTTATATATTTTTCCATTTGTTTCAACCTTGGTTGGATTTGAAAGGGATTTATTTCAAAGGCGCTCTTTTGTTTTATTTATTGCCTGTCATTGGTTTCTGAAGAGCTGCTACGGAGCTGGTCTTTGTCCTTCCAGAGCCTCCACAGAGAAAACCCACACGCAGAAGAAGTGCTGAGCACTTGGAGATGGTCCTTGGTTGAGAAAATGAAACAAACCCATGTAACCATTGAAACACATGTTCCTGTGTCAGTGCCCATTCAGTGGGCTCCCATGATGCTTTGCCTGCCGTGGCCACTCATGCTTGAATGTCAGCGGTGTCTGGTTATAAGTGCATTTGCTCACAGCGATGGAGGAGTCTTGCACAGGTCTGCACCTTCCTCTCGTTCCCTCTCTTGAACGCCCGCGGCATCAACTTCTCATAAATGCTTTCATGTCGTTAAATTAAAGCCGTTGTTCTTTTCAGGTCACTAGTTAAATACATAAAAGTGCAATTAAATTCAAATGGAGTCTGTCTGTGTTTTATTCCTGGTTTGCCACCCCTGCGCCTCTAGATTTATATGTGGGACTCTTTTGTTCTGACCTTGGTTGAGATGTTCATGGAAAGCACATCATTAAGACTTTTTTTTTTGTTGTAGTAAAATAACGAATCTCTGGGTTTTGTTCTGCAAGAAGGTATTCATTCCTTCAGAAGTTAAAGAAAGGCTATTATATGTTTTAGGTGCAAGTTACTTCTATATCATTTGTTTTATATTTCTTACTCAACTTTCCTTAATGAGTTTTAAATGTAAAAATTAAATGTTGCACATTGTTTTATTATCAAACTAGCATCGCAGACTCTATGAGTTAACTAGTGATTTGTTAGCAGATCTATTTTCATAAGGAAAAATCAGATTGAGAAGTAAATATAAATTTTTTTTTGTGTTTAATAAAAAAATTGGCATCAGAAAACTGGTTTTGTTGAAAGCATTTCAAAACCATTTATTTTGATTAAAACATTAAACAAAAACATTAAAACATGCCCAGTTTTGCTGAAGATTAGAAACATATACATTTTAATGCCAATGTATATGTTTCAGAAACTGAATTTACTCCACAATTATTTATCATTATGCTACAAATTACACATTTAATTACTGTTTAATTAGTGTATTTTTTTAAGATTTTTTTTTTATCTCCATGCCTTTTATTGCCATTAGATCTGTTTGGAATGTGGAACAGTTTCTAATGTTTGTTTGTTTTTACTCTCAGCCTACTTAGAAAGATTTCACGGGTATTCATTTAATCGTTTGCTACTAAAATGGGAAAATTAGGGAGTGAGAACACCCAGGTAATCTTGTTCCAAGCATACAGTTCCATTTGCATGTACATTTTACATAGCTATTACTAGAATGAAAAAAAAAGACAATATTCAGTTAACTTGCTAAATGCCTCTTATTTAGGAGTAAAATATTGCTCTGTTCCCTCTCATTATTTCTTCTGTTCTCATGGTATTTTTTTTAACCTGGACATCGTCTCCATGGAAACGGTTGTGAAGTAGCCGGGCTGTGTGGTGCAGAGGCTCACTTTGATGGATGGTGCAGAAGATCACCTATTTGTACAGTGGTGGCAGGGGAAGTTGGCACTGTCTGGCATATCATTCCTCATAAGCGCTGCCAGTGGAGGTCCCTCTGTGCCACATGCAGAGACAGTGACTGGCATAAGGCCCTGGTGAGGATGGCACTCGGTGATGAATAGGCATCCTCATCTGTGACCGACTGACTTGATGATCTTGTTGAGAAATGAACTGCTGGATTATGGACCGATCGGCCTGTGCTGCTATTGAATTTGTGTTTATGAAAGGTCATGGATAGGACATCCCTCCACTGAGGGGGATATGATTCTGGATCATTTAGTTAAAGACGCCAAGTGGAAAAAGTGGTTTACTTCAGGTCATTTTCCAAAGTGGAAATTCATTTCATTTTTTTTCATTGATTACAGTGTATTGTACGCCTAGTTTATAAAACCTTTTTTTGTTCTTTAAGCTATTTGCATTCAAATGTGAGATTTATGGCTTGGCGTTAGGGTTTTTTTTTTTTCTTCAATTATTTGAGAATTCAAATAGTGTCAAATTACATTTTTACCCTTTGGAACTTTCTTTCAGCAACGTAATTTTATTTTTAATATACCTGTACATAGTCGTTACAAACCATATTTATAAGCGTTAGTTGTCTAATTTACTGATTTAACAATATTCTTTACGTTTTAAATTAAATTAAATTTACATTAAAGGCATCTAAACTATGAAATGAGACGATTTGTCAAAAAAAACAAGTATTTTTTTAGGAAAGAAAACAAACGGTTATATATCTTTTATTTAAGTCAAAATCACAATATCTTTTTAGATCATTTATTTTTTAGGATGTATTTGTGTGCACACACTCTTACCACACAAAACATTCAGAGGTTATTATTTTAAATATGCAGATGCTGTAAGAAAATTTGCATCTGTAAGTCCAACATTCTAAATGACTGACGTTAATGATTCCCTTCATTTGTGGCAAAGTAGAAACTTTGATTTCACAGACTCAGAAATATTCAACCAGTCATTCAAATAAAGCCGGCTGCCATGAGCAGAGAGTGACTGCTTTACGGAACCCAGCAGCAGTCCTGGGTTCTAGACTGGCAGGGTGCGTGTGTGTGTCTATGCACTTACTCTTCCAGCTGTGTCCTTTGGTTCCCCTGGCAATCTGTGCTAGGTGAGAAATCAACTTGATTGGGTGATAATGTATCCAAAATGTTCGATCATCACATACTTTGTTGCTCAGATTTAATTGAATCTATAAAGGTGAATATATTTAAATGTCAAGTGAATGTGAAATGATGAAATGTAAACATGAAGTCTAAATAACAAGCTGAAATTCTGAAAGGTTGCTCATGAAAAGCAGATGATATTTCAAATTTTTTTTTACCCAGTTCAAAAACAGCACAAGAAAATACATTAATTAAAACAATATGTAGCAATACATCTGCTATGCAGTAGTAACTCCAACGGTTTGCATTATTGATTAAACAAAAGTGTTTCACAGAGAGGGGATGCCCTCAGAATGTCAACCCACATCAACAAAAACAAATTTTAGGTTATAAGAATTTTTAGACAATATAAAATGTTAGCACAATGGTATTTGTCTTCCTTTTGTTAAAACTGAAAAAGAAAAACAAGAACAAAATAATTCTTGATTTTGCAATTGTGGCTTTATTTGAAGATATTATATAACATTTAATTAAAATCAAAGTTACATTTATTTAAAAATGAAACTTAATTATTTAAAGTTGAATTAAAATTGAATTAAACGTTTTGAAGAAAATAAAAGAGAATTCTAGCGTGACCAGACCAGGATAACATGTGGCGATTTATAATTTGAATCACAGATTAGTCGCGTATCATGAAAAGCAGAAATTTTGAATATGTAACTGTCCACTCATTACCATTTTGGTCCGCTCTTGTTCATTCATCTTCATGTCGGCTTTCTTCCCTTTTGGGGTCGCCACAGCGGAATGAACCGCCAACTCTTTGGCATTTGTTTTACGCGGCGGATGCCCTTCCAGCAACAACCCATCGCTGGGAAACATTCACACACACATTCACACTTTAACATTATGGGCAATCGTTCTTACTCAGTTCACTTATACCACATGTCTTTGGACTTGTGGGGAAACCGGAGCACCCGGAGAAAACCCACGTGATCATGGGGAGAACATGCAAACTCCACACAGAAATACCACCTGCCCCAGCCGAGGCTCGAACCAGCGACCTTCTTGCTGTGAGACGACCGTGCTACCCACTGCGCCACCGTGATGCCCGCTCTGCTCTTGTCTCTCTCTCAGACTCGCACGCATCTCAAGTTTTCATATTTAGCTCGTTAATATGACAAGAAAAAGGTTCGTCAACAAAATTATCTTGTTATTGTTAGCATTACTAAAAACTACACTGTTACTGACTCTGGTCATGAAAAATGAACAACACAAACAACTAATAAACAGATCACAAAACAACGAGTACATTGATAATAAGACTGTTTTTTCAGCAAAACAAAACTCAAAAGAAAAAAATGTCAGCATTTACCAATTATGTAGCAGTTCACCATTTTACTCCCTAGCTATTTTTACTTTAACCTTTCTTTATATAACTGAAATATCTTACTGATTGGCCTATTTATATTCTGTTTCCTGGTTTATTGACATCATTTTTGGGCAATCAAGTATTTATGACTGTTGAATAAAAGGTGGTTCTTGAACAAGTGGATTGGTCTACTGCAGAGTTCTACCCTGACTTTTGCACATTTTGTTCATTCTTGCCTCTGGAGTGTCACAGTCATCCATTTCTGAATTTCAGACTACTAAAATTAATTTATCCATCGAGTGACAGGTTTTCAAATGCCCTGCAGAGACTCAAATCCACAGTAACACTGTCTCTAGCCAACCGTAGACTACAGTTCAATCAAGCTTTTGTTGTACTAGTATCAGTATCAGATGGCTCATGGTTATGAATATGTCTCATCTGTTATAATAATCTTCCGTAGAAGTGAATGAGAAATCCACTGCAGTAAATAATGGAAATCTGCTATAATCTCTCCCATGTTTTGTGTCCTAGTCAGTAAGGATTATTTCAGACATGTTAATATCATAATTTTCATTGTGGTCTGGTTGGCCCAAATCAGAGCCTGTGAACACAAAACTGGATTGATTTCCAACCGCTAACTCCCTGAAATCCAGTGATCTATGTTAGCTGTATGAGGCACACAAGGATTGAGAGGCAGATGAAAACTTGAGATTAATAAAGTTAGTAAAATAAAGCTTCAAATCCTGAATGTGATTGAGACACTGTTGGAATCATTATCCTCCTTCTGTTTGGGTTTTATGGTATAGACCTCTTTCAGAAAGGTGGAAAATAATAGGGGAAACAAGGTCATGAAAAAAATCTCACAGTAAGGCTTTCAATTAAACTGGTATAAGGAATTTTATTGTTGTTTAAAATGTGTTCATGTGATTTATATATTTGATTTTAGTATTAATTATTCAGTAATCTAGTCTAGATGTTAGATTGAGTAAATTGATTCTGAACAAAAACCTGTTTGGTAACAGTGTTTTTGAATTAACAATGAACACTTAAATGACACAATTTATGTTTTGAACCATAAGTTTCATGTTTTGGTTTGTATGTTTCATATAGATCCTTTAATGGTTTAGTTAATATGTGCTGAAGTCTTTACTACGGCTGGGTATTGTGACTATTTTCGATTCAATTCTTATTTTTATGGTTTGATTCGATTTAGATTCAATGTCGTATGGCTATCAATATTTAATTTGACATGTTAGTTTTGCATACATGGCATCCATATTTTGATATAAATCCTGGTAACTGAAACTCTCCTACTTAAGTTTAATATTGAAATAAACATCTACATCAATAATAGGGTGCACACAGTTTTTTTATTTTAAATGAACACTGCAACAAGAAGTCTTAAATATGTGCATGCGCATTAAGACTCGATTCAGGGATTTCCCAAATCGATATCATTGCACTGAACTAAAGATCGATTTAAAAATCGCAGAATCATTACCTTTGTTGTAGTTCAAGTTTATTGATTAGATGGATTTAGGTTGGTTGTTTTTCTGTCTCATGTTTAGTTAAGGTTCTATTGCGGCTTCAGTGTTATTACCTTGAGATCATTCTGTGACGTCAGCACTTGTGACCAATCCCACTCTCACGTTTCATCAGCAGCTCCTCTAATTATTTTCTGATTTAAATCTCACTTATGTTTACCCTTCACCTGGAACTCGAAGTCTGGTGCAGACAATTTTATTTCGATTTTTGTGTTCGTTTCTCTAGTGGCTACAATGGTTGTAAGTGAATTGACAATTAATGACATGTCCTTTTTATAATAAAAAAAACTTTTAATATTGAAATAAATGTTATTTGTGTAGTTTCTCCTGTTGCTCAGTCACTAAATTGTGGTAGGTATAGAACGATGAAAGTGAGAACTGATCAAATGGGTGCATTTCCTGAAATTTAAGGCTACTCGTACAAAATATTTGCAGAATGCAGAAGATTATTTTGCTCTCTCAAGCTTTTCTCTAACTGTCTCAGATCTTCTGGTAGTATCAGATGAGTCTGCATCCTCTGCTGGTACCAAAGTTTTGTTTCCATAGCTGTTGTTCACAACTTTGGAAAGAAATTCCAGATATGCAATATAGAAGGTAAACTTGGAGAGTGTACACTAACTTTGAACATTTTCAGGGTGCTTTGTCTCTGTTTAAGAATGCTCTTCTCTGGTGTATTTTTGTAACTATACAAGACCCCTTCGAAGTCTTGTATAGGACTCCTTTGGAGTAGCGTTTATCCGGATGCTGTAGTTTGCTACAACAGTCTGAAAACAAGCTTCAGTTGAACTGAAGACTAAATATCTCAGACTGTGAGAAGAAATTATGTGTGATCCAGAAACGTATGAAACTATAAAGCATTTTATGATTGCACACTCAGGAAGTTAGCCGTAGATACGTAAGCATGTCATCCCAAAATTAAAATTGTGGAGAAGGGGAGGTCGAGGGTTACCAATTGAACATCTGATGGATACAGTAGGCTGATGACTTATATAGGGAGGATGATGGGATTATGTATTGTATTGCCCCTTCTAATTATCTTTTGTGATCTCCCAAACTAGTCTATCGACATTATCTGTTACAGGTACAAACATGGTTTGTTGGGCACAAAAATGGATAGTGTGGACTATGGACTAATGTGTGTCTTCAAAAGGGCCAAAATATTAGAGTACTTGAAATATTTCCGTTTTTTTTTAATATTTAAAAAATATTTATTAAAAAAGTGCTCTATTTGTGGTTATTTTAGCAATTGAGTGATTTAATTAGTCTGGCTCCCAAGAACAGTCCTTTATCTAAAGAACGTTTTGTAGCTGGTCTTTAAGATTGCCAGCATGGTCTGACTCGGCATCATTTGCCTGTCCTACGTCATGTATACTGATATCCCTCCTGTTTAACTGCTCTCAGGGGCCACAAGCTGTACTGTTCTTATGCTCCTTAAGATTCATGAGTAAAAGAAGCGAGATTTCAATTCATTTCATTTTTTTTTTGGTCTTTCTGTCTGAGTTTCTTTTTGAAAATGCAGGGTTAAAATACTGACACATTATCCCACATTAACCGACTCAGATATGCAGCGGCTGAACCTTTCAAAAGTTCTCTCTTACACTTAAAGCATTGCATGCTTTGGCAGAATTCGTAAAAATGTGTACATTGTATCATACCAAACCAAATATTTCCTGATGTTCATGAACATTTGAAAACAAACAAGTGAACCCTTTATTCTTCTATTTGGGTAAACAGACTTTTTGGTCAATAAAAACATGACGGAGTTAAATGAGTGTGAGTAAAATGTCATGTTTTAGGAGAAATTACATTTTGTTCAGTTTCAGAACATCTTTGTTTCTTATCTTGCCTGTTTTTCTGTCTAGCTCACTCAGAGCAGAAATGGCCCAGCCCTGAGCAATAGCAGGTCAAATAGAGTCTTTGTGGCAGGAAATCAAATTATTTTACACATCATCTCTATTCCCTGGACAGCCTCACCTTTTCCTTTCCACGAAAAGCAAGATAGTGATGAGGTCACCTTCAGTGGAATGATACTCTCAGAGCTGTGCGCTGAGATCCCTCTTTACATATTCACTGATGTGTTCGTCTCGATGTTCCTGCAGAAATTCTAAACGGAGGGGTATACGTGGATCAGAACAAGTTCCTGTGTCATGCTGATACCATTCACTGGCAGGATATCTTGAAGATCACTCGCCCAGATCATTTAGTCGTGCCATCCAATAGCAGCAACTCATGTGAGTACTGACCAATCAGAGCAATGTCTGTCTCATCGCAGTTCAATTATGCAGTTTGCTTAAGAAAAAATCCCTTGAATACTAAAATACATTCATTTTTAAAGGAACCCTTGTATAGTTATATTGGAGGTTCCTTGATGAACAGAACTTTCTAATGTAAGGTGTAAAACAGTTATATAGCAGAAAGTTAAGTATATTATAAAAATCTTTTTTTATTTTTCTGAACAAGTACAGTATAACATGTAGTTAAATGCTTATATGTTAAATGTCTTAAATGAATCTTGGCTTGTGGTACATAAGTGTGAAACAATTAATGTAAGTGTTGATTTAAAATTAATTGTGACATTCGTAAATGTCATATCTTCTTTCTTAAAGGTCCTCTCTGTTCAATAAGTGTTTTTTATTCACTTTAACTTTTGAGTGGTATTCCCATTTTAAAAGCAATTAAAAATCGAAATTTTACTCCATAACACATTAACATATATGACTTATCTCATTATAAACAATATAGAGAACATATCATGAATTATTGCAACCAGTCCCTACTAGAAAAGAACATTTTTATTCTTGTAAAAGTTAGATACGGGTCAATTTGACCCGAAGCCCACACAGTCTAGTTTTACTGACTAAAGTTGCTTTTGCACAGTTGTATTCTAAATGAGACAGCTTCCAAAGATAGCTAGGTAAAATTAATAATGTTTCCCTAAATATGGAAGTTGACTGTTAGACATTGCTGTTAGTCACTGTCTCATATATGACCATGGAAACTGATCTGGAATTGTTTGTGACAAACAAACTTTTTACATTTACTTGTTTCACACATTAATTCCTAATCTTCTTGTTATGCATGCAAAGTTATGTGATGATTTACGGAGATTTTATTGAAACAGATCACGTTTGAAGGGCTTTATCCCTCCATGGTGATTAGCACTAGACTTACTCTGTCATTCTCCCTTTTGTAATGTCACATGCACCCTGCAACCACCTCACAGAGGAACTTCTCTGTGTGGGAAGGTCCTGTACTCATCATGTGTGCATGGAATTTTTACTTTAGGTGCTACGTTTTTTTTTTAATCCCAAAAAAAACATTAAAAAACATGAAAATAAGCGGATTAGATACTCTATATTATAGGCTTATAAAACACTTTAATGATCACAGCACTCTTTATTCTTAATATTAACTGGCATAGGTTGAACAAGGAGAATTCTATTTTGTGACTTTTTGTGAAGGCAACAGCATTTTGTAATTGTTTTCTTACTTAATGAAGTTAGCCAGTATGAAATTGTATTGAAACTGTTATCCCGTAAGAACCCAACTTTATTTTCCATAACGGGAAATTATGAGTGCTACAAATAAAAGATTAAAAGAATAGCGCTAAATAAGAAAATATCTAGAAAACTTTAATGACAGGGGACATCTGTGTCACTGTGAGTTCTTATGGGTTGATGCAAATTAGGCCTCATGTTTGTAAAGTGGCTTTGAAGCACTTACAAAAAGTTCTATATAAATGTACTTTGGTTTGATTGATGAAATAGTGGTAATGAGCTGCAATCATATTTAGTGTTGTTGTTGTTGTTGTTTTAGTGACTAAATTAACATAAGGTCTTTTGTCTGCATAAGTCTGTGGTTGTTCCCCCTAAAGAAAAAATATTTTTAATTAATTATGAACATAAATTATAATTTTAATGAAGATCACTAATTCAAAGACTACTTGTCCACTAAACACGTTACCATGTTTAAGTTCATCTTGTGTAAAAACTATACTTATGTTTAGCTGTGGGTAACCGGTAGCACCTGATTATGGATTATGATCCATGATTATGGATGCACAGAGACTTGTATTGGGCCCAATACAAACCTCTAATACTCATAAGTAAAGACTGATACCTTGAGCCATCACAGACAAAAGTTACAGAGACTCTGACAGCAGAGACAGAATGTCCGGTTCAGAAGTGTGGAAATATGTGAAAAATTAATGATGGCATCACACGCACGGCAGGCTGCAAACTTTGCTCTGTAAAAATATCAAGAAGAGGTTCAAAAAACAGTGCTCACTAAACAAGTAGTATAGAACAACAAGGAGAATTTAAAGCTAGTATTACATGTAACACTAGTAGTACATGTAAGCAAACATGATAGGGTTTTGAGAGATTTATTATAGATTAATTAAGTATTATTATATTAAAACTGTATTATTATTATTATTTTATTTTGAAAATGAACAGAATTAAAGCAAAGTCTCACTTTGTGATTACTTGGAAACAAGTCAGACTCCCAAAAGACATTGGTATCTGCGTGTGCTAGGAAAAAGGTATTTGTGCTTGATATTGCTCATTATATTAATGATGTTGATGACATCTTGTTTACATGTCGAGGCTCACATTGCCCAATCAATCAATAAACTGGATCTTTTCCTCTCCGCTGAGCAGATCAATGCTGTTCAGTCTTTAATCCACTATAATCTCTTAGTATTCTAGGGAAGGATTTTTATAATCGAATTTTGGTTATTTAAGTCAGTTATTTACATTGGCTGTTCAGGGAAACAAGACAACAGCAGAGAACACGCAGTGCTCCTTCCACCAATTAAAATGCAATCCTGCCCTTCAAGCCAATGTTTATCAATTACTTTTCTCAATGTTTGCAACCTTCAGATTAGGTTAGGAGCTGCCGTCTGACTGGTAATGAGAAGCACTCAATGATGTTACTGGTCAATACAAACAATTAAAATGAACCGCACTACACATGACCTCAATCATCTCGGTCATTTTTTACCCGTCCGCCCTTTTTCATTCTTGAATGATGTTTTTTTGATGTGAAAGATTTTCTGGAAAAATTAAATGAAATTATAGATTAATCAAACTGTGAATCATCTACCCTTGCTGCAGATTTTGGAGATATTATGTATCAGTTAGAAGGACCATTGAGAGCTACAGAGTGAATATCATATTTTTTATATAGTAAATAATAATTAAAAAAAAAAACCTTTAAAGATCCATGTAGGTCTGTGTGCGTTGTGTTCACTCATTATGTTTTAAATTCCGTTTTGGTTTGAAAATCAAAGTACAATGATAAAATATTCAAAGTATTTATTGGCTAATAAAAAAATTCTCAAAATACCTAACTTTTTTCATTTTTTTAATTTGAATATTTATTGTTTCAAGTTGTGATGTTAATGAGCATCCCAAAAGAAAGCCAATCCGTGGTGACCATACGCTCAGGGGATCCACATTTCAATCAATAACTTCTAAATAAAGTCTATGAAGGCAAAATACAAGACAAGAGTTTCATGGAAGAGTATAATATTATATTCTGACTGCTCTTTCATTGGATCAGAACAACGAGCTTTTGATAGTAATTAACGTAGCTCTCCTAATAGCGAACCACTCTAAATTGCAATAATCAAAATAAGATTTGATTTGTCCTAAATTTTTATAAAATATTTTTATTTATTTTATTATATTTTAAATATGTTTTACTGGAGAGCAGACGGACGCTCAAACAGCTCGTATTACCTGAGCGGAGCTTAACATTTAACAACTGAAAAAATACTGACTTGATTGTTGTGGAACTTTGTGAAATATTTCAGAATGAATACGGACCGAATTTGTAGGACTAGTTGTTTTCTAGTTTTCCTTTAGTGAAAGAGCGAGACTCGGAAGTTGAATGCCTGTGTTTCGTTCTCAGTGGGAGAGTAAAAGCTGAAGTGAATCAAGTGGTTGCTATTATGATATAATTAAAGATTTATTCCACCATACTCAATTTCTGTGCCCTTTGAGCAAATGGGAAGTGAGAGATGCTCTGAAATGAGCTCGAGAAGGTTTTTGTGTTCATCACATTCTATATAGGAAAAGACACGCAACAAACACAGAACGTGAAAGACTTCACTTAAGTTAACTGCAGATTCAAAGATTCTCTTTTCCCAGCTCCATAACTCCAGTTATGAGTGATAATAATTACCATATGAGTTCTCTTTGGAATCTGTGTAATGTAGGTAACAAGCTACAAGGGATGTCGTGAAACTGAAGTTTAGGTAGCGTACAGAGATTCCAAACTAAAGCAAGAAACAAAGATACAAAAGATACTATTGTATAAAACCACCAAAAAATGTCAGTCTAAAACATTTTATTTTCACCAAATTCAGGGACATCCTTCTCTCTTTTCTTGCTGGTTCTTCTACAAAACTGATTCTTGTTGAAGTCATTTATTTTAATGAAGTTGTTGGCAACATTAAACTTCCGGGTCACACTACTCATTCCAAAGGAAAATCGGAAAACATAAAGTGCCTCATTTCCCAGCGATGGGTTGCGGCAGGGAAGGGCATCCGCTGCGTAAAACATATGCCAGTGAGTTGGCGGTTCATTCCGCTGTGGTGACCCCGAAAGGGAATAAAGCCGACATGAAGATGGATGGATGGATAAAGTGCCTCAATCTTTTACTTCAATTTTCCTTTTTTCGTTTTCATCCCAGAATCAAAAATTGAAAAAAAATGTTTTTTCATTTTAGAAAGAAACAATAAAGGGAAAAAAACTATTTGTTATTCCTTTTTTGTTTTCTTTTTTAATTGAAAATCAAATGAACGAATGATACACAGACTCTCATTCATTTACTCTAGAAAGCATTCTGTCCACTTGGGTTTTACTTTTATATAAATGGAAAAGTATTGATGCATCAAGCATCAATTCAGATATTTTAGAAATAAGACTGCTATTTTACAAAGCATTTCCAACTTCGTTGGGTCAAAAGTACAAAATATTGTCATGCATGTTTATAGTTTTATTCCATAGTTGATTCTTTGATGTCTGCACATAACCATGAGGTAACAGCAAGAAGAAAAAAACCTGAACCACCCTTTAACTTTAGCTTAGCTATTAAAACAGCAGTTTCACAGTGGTGCCGCATACCGAAATCTACAGGCACAGAATTGGGATGTTAGTCTGGTCTCAATTCTCTTTTACTCCTCCCTACAACACGTTTTTCAACTCCTTGTCTATCATGTAAAATGAAGACAAGAAAAAACCCTCAGTAATAGCTTTAAAAAACATGCTAGCACTATCCTCCTACTGCTTCACAGATGTTAGAATGAAATCAAGTGCTTAAACAGAAATTAGTGTCTGCAAAATGATGTTAAAAATGGGCGATAGCCAAAAGTGCCTGGCCTGCATAGTTGAAGAGAGTAAGCCACGGGTGTAATTACTCTTAAGTGAAGTGGAACAGGAACAGAGGACAACACTCCATCAGTCAGCCATGCTCACACTGCAATTAGCTAGCAGTCAATTAAGCCAGGGTGGCAGGAGAGCCAGCGCAGATGAACCGAGGAGTCATGTGGGCTGTCTCCTCAGCGGGGATTTTAGCAGAGCCCCAAAGGGCCAGAGAGAACATTGTTCTGTCAATCAGAGATGACTAGATTATCATCCCAAGCATGACACATTATTTTAATATGGTGGAAATTCAGAACTTTCTAAACAATACTGATAACATTAATACGTCTACGTACAAGGAACCTAAATTAGATCTTAGTCGAAAATACCAAATCCATTTTTGGGAAGATGATGACAAAGTACCTGCCTCCGTGTGTTTAAATGTATTACACAGTTTTGTGATGGTAAAGGTTGATTGTTGATCAAATTGTATTTTTAGCATTATTTTAGCATTTTTAGCTCCCCACCATCCCACTCTTGCACATATCATCACCTTGCATTTTGCACTTAAGCTCACTACACTTTATATATTGTGTTCAATTGTTTACTTATAATCAGTTCTTTACAATATTCCACCTCATAACCTTAAGTTAATTGTTTTGTTAGTCATGTTGCACTTTACTTATTCTACTGTACTTCTGTTGTTTGCACTGACTGCTCCATTGTACCACAGAAACTTTCTTGTGTGCACAAACACACACATGCACGCACGCACGCACACACAAATATAAACTGTTTTATTATAAGTAGACTATGCCACTATGGTCATCATGCTTCACCATCTGGCTGTAGTGCAAGAAAATTAAGTTGCATGTAATGGAATACTGTATTTATATGTTGACATTAATATAGAGTCTTATAACTCACAATGTTTTATTATAATAATAAGAGAGTTCGTTTTAAATTACAAGTAGTAGGTTATAGATTAAGTTTGCTAGTAACTTGTTTACCACTGCTAAATAAAACATTGAATACTTTATAGACAAAAAATTTGGCAGCCTTTTGTCCAGACAGATTAATAATATATAAACGTAGGTAAATGTAATTCATGATTTTTGTTTAGTCATTTTGTTCCTTTTTTCAGGTCCAAGGTGTCACAAAGCTTGTAACGGACGCTGCTGGGGACCAAAGGAGGATCAATGCCAAAGTTGTAAGTACCTTGGGAACTATTCCAATTTTGTTATAGCCAAATTATGGATTGAATATAGAATTTGTCATATTGTGACATCTGTAAATCACTTTTCTGGATATTGGAGGGCTTTGGTAGTGATGTGCAGCATCCATCCATTCTGCAACAGAACATTCACCACAAATTGACTTACTGATATATAAGAAATGTCGAAATGCAGCCAAGTAGACTGCATTGCTTTTTTTAAGGTCAGAGAGCAAAAGGGTGCTCTTTTCATGGGTGCGCACTTAAGAAATTAGCCATAGATACGCATACATACTTGGCGGGATCTAGCATACTTGGTGAGCTCTGAAACTGTAGCCCGGAACACCCCCCCCCCCCACCCCCACCATTGAGTTGTGGAGCAGGGGAGGTTGAGGGTTCCCAACTGAACGTCTGAGGGATACAGTAGGCTGGCTACTTGATAGGGAGGATGATGAGGTTGTTTTAGTGTGCTGCTCCTTCTAATTATCTTTCGTGAACTCCAGAAACTAGACCAAAGACAACACCTCGACACCTTGGGATTATTACTGACCACAGTAAGTCAGGGCCTTGGTTTATAATCTCATCTGAATGAAGTTTAGCTTTACTTTCTGATCTCAACACTGTACGTTTGGGTTGTTTAACAAACTTTGAAGATTGAACTGTTGTTCTTTACACTTTCAGATCTGTAAAAGGTATACAATTGCAACTGTCTACCTTAATTAAAAAAAAAGCTGTCCTTTTTGAAAAGTTTCATTTTATTAATGCTGTTTCATAGTCCGGAAAAGTTTAGGGTCCTACTTGTGCTCCGTAGCTTTTAATACTTGAATTCCCTTTTACTTTTCGTGGAATAGCTTATCATCCAGGGTGAGTAAAACATCTCATATTCATGAATAAAAAAAATGACTCATGAATATAATATGGGGAGTCTGCAGAGACAACCGTCAGAGGGAGGTGAAGAGTCGTTCCAGTCTGTGAGCATTCTCCAGTGTCCTCCACAGGTTTACAGCGGGTGCCTCCAGCGGGCAGAAATATGGAGAGAGAAATAAAGAGGAAGCGAAAGACGGTTAGGCTGAAACCAGCTGTATCTAAAACTGGCTAGATTAATTACTTCAGGCCTCTCAAAACACTCACACGTCGTCTTATTCTCCATCTCAACTAGCTTGATCATAAGATGGCATAACTGTGATTTCCCCTGGTGGAGTTTTCAGGATACAGTCAGGCTGCTCAAAAACATGTCATTTCCCTTGCCTCGAAAACTTGCTAATGCAGACGCAAGCGTTTTAGGGGCAAAACACTCTAGTAAAATTAGAATAAGTATTTTCATGGTAGCAAAATCCTCATGGCAGATTGGATTACATTCCTCTAATGTGATTAGAAGGAGTTTGCGGAAATGGAAGGCTATTAGGCTCACATGGAATTTTATCGAGGAGATCTGTTGAGGTTTATTCATAATGATAGCTCTTTGACTATTTAAACGTAGCATTTTATAGAAGAAATCATGTAGAAGTGTCCAACGTTTACTTATTTCTATTAAAAAATTTTATTGTGTATTGAAACTGATTGTGTATTGATTACCAATTGTTTGCTGAGATAGACTTTGACTGTGTAACAGATTGCATATTGTCTCTTCCCTTCTGTAAGTTGCTTTGGACATTAGCGTCTGCCAAATGCATAAATGTAAAGTGTAAATGTAAATGTTAAATAATTTGCAAAATATCAAATCTATTTTTCCTCTATATTCTAAAATATGGAGGAAATTGTTTAAACGGTTTTATCTCAAAGTAACATGGCATTACATAGAAACACTAACTAATAATGATGTGCTAAAATAGATATTAATAATGAGTTTAGTAATAAAAACAATATCCACAGGGAATTTCTAATAGTTTATTAAATGTTTCTCGAAGACATGACGTCTATCCGAGGAATTCCACACCTTGTAACATTGGCTGTAAAATGTTCAAAGAATGAGGAAATTAAGCAGAATTTAGTTGAAGAGCATGGCATTAGATCAGTTCAAAGAGGATTCTATCATGTTTTCTCATGTTTTAATAACAAATTAATAACAAAATCACTCTAAGTAGTCGTTTAAGAACAGTCTGGTGAACCACTAATAGAAATTTGGGACACAGATTGTAAGTATTTTTTACATCGATCCGCAGAGCAGAAGAATTTTAGTCATGTGCCTGGAATGCACTCTGCCCTTCTGTTCATTCCTGTTCAATCGTTAATGGACAATCATTTTTAGAGACTTCTCTGTGTTATAGAAAGGTTTGTCTGGTCAGGTAGAAAAATATTAGCCTTTTCCCTGCTCAAATACTCCCTAATTACTCTTAATGCCCTTCATGGTTTCTCTTCCCTATCTTTTCTGAAGACACACCTGTCATTTCACTCTGTCCCTCCATCTGGGTGCCAACACATGCTCATTTCTCACACTCAGCTTTGTTTTCTTTCCATCTTCAAGACCTCAGAGAGAAAATCTGTTAGTTAAATGAAGAAACGTTTGAGTTAAACAGTCAGCTCAGGCTTTCAGAGGCTCCACTCTATTTTTAGCGAACACACTCGCTCAAGGAAACCCATTGAGTTACTAATTTAAGATTTAATTTTCTTCAGATTTCATTGCATAATAACGAATATATGTAAGGAGATTTTAATTACTTTTTCAGAAAGGCTATGCTTCCGTAAAAAACAAGCAGCTCTTTAAGAGTTTGTATTATGTTTTTGTTATGCAAATGTACAAATAATATTTATTTCTTCTCACGGCTTACAAAAAAAGAGGTTCTGTAATAGATTCTGAGGACAGACCTTTTTTTGTTTAATAAATCAAACTTGAACTGGAGAACTGTGCAGGGTGTGTTACCCTAAATAAGTCACCACAGAAAGTTTTTCCAATAATCGTCTCTAATAAATATCTATAATATTCCCAAGCATATCAAAATGAGAATATTATTATATAAATTATTTATTTTCTCTCCCCTAATTGTAATCATTGGATTTTTTAAAGCAGGAGCAAACCAAGATATAACAATAAAAAAAAACACAATAGACTTGCTGCAAATCAAATAAATTACAGCATTTTCAGTTACCGAGAAGTAAAATAGTGCAGACACAAGCAGTTCAGTGTGCTTTTGAATACAGCCTCTTTCTGTCTGTCTGGTAAATTCTGATCTCATTTCGATGAGTATATCTGCAAACCTTTCCACAAAGACCCAGCATGTTAGCCCACTGCAGCAGACAAGAAGTCCAGCCTGTTCTCTGTCCTCCCCATCCTCACCTTTGTCCTCATCATAACCCAGTAGTTAAATCAGCAGCCGCCTAGCTTGACTAGACTTAATAGTCCAAGTGATAAGGGCGTCGTAATTGGAGAACTGTGCGACTGTGAAATGGATTTGAGTTCCATCTCTTGCTAATGAAGCTATTTACAAAGTTGGGAGCATTAAAGATCCTTCCTGGATTTTGCTGGAGATTTTCCTGTCATTACTGCCAAGTGCCATCTGCATTTCTTCTCATCCCACAGGATACTATGTAAATATTTCAATCTGGGATATTCAAATAATGACGTTTAAAGAATAATTAGAGTTGGAATTCCTTTATGTGTAGCTAAGCATTAATTACATCCAAAAGAAGTGGCACATGTTGACCTAAAGTGTTTCTGTGCTATAAACACAGCAGTTAATCTGCTAATGAAACTCAGACGTAGAATATACAGTGATTTTCTGTCTCCTGTGTTCTCTATCAGATTGATATGTGTAATTTGAGGATTTTGCACTTTTTTTTTAGCAAATGAATGAACAAATGCTAATAATTTTTCTGATTAAGCTGATTAAGTACAGAGAGTGGACTTCTGTTTTGGAAAAATTGCCTATTTGCTGGCTAAACATTATTGGATGGCGATAGTAAAGAGCAATTTCAGTGAAGGCCAGTTCAGCTCTATTCATACATGCCTCTCATGCTCTATAGCATATATACCTTTTCAAAGACATACACTTAAATGCTACATTGTCCTGTTTTAAAAGTGCATCTGTGATAGCGAGTGGCATTTTTGTAGAACAAACTGTGTGACCTTCGTACATACACTAATAGTGTTCAATTCCGTTAGATCACATGCTCTTTGTTCAGACTCCCATTCAATTCTATGAGAAATTTTTAGCCTTACAAAAATGTTTACAGTTTTTCTGAATCTGAATATCATGCAAGAACACAGCAATGAAAGTTGAACCCAAAACCTTCTCTCTGAGAGGGGTTCTTGGTGTAAAAGATAATTGTTCATCATTGTACAGCATGTCTCATCTGCATATCCAGAGCGCTATGTATGTATTTATTTATGTCTGTATGTATGTTTGTATGTATATATGTCTTTATGTATGTATGTATGTATGTATTTATTTATACAGACACAGTCAGACAGACCGTTCATCCTTCCATCCGTATTTTAATCTACCCATCATTCCATCCATCTATCCTTTTATCCATCCGTCCATCCATCCATCTACCTTTTCCTCTTTCTGTCTGTCTGACTGTCCTTCCGTCCATCCATCCATTTATCCTTCCATCCATCCATATATCTTTTCATCTTTCCTTCCATATTTTAATCTATCCATCATTCCATCCATCTATCCTTTCATCCATCCATCCATCCATCCATCTACCTTTTCATCTATCTGTCTGTCTGTCTGACTGTCCTTCCGTCCATCCATCCATTTATCCTTCCATCCATCCATATATCTTTTCATCCTTCCTTCCATATTTTAATCTATCATCATTCCATCCATCTATCCTTTCATCCATCCATCCATCCATCAATCCATCCATCTATCTTTTCATCTATCTGTCTGTCTGACTGTTCTTCCCTCTATCCATCCATTTATCCTTCCATCCATCCATCCAAATATCTTTTCATATATATATATAAATAAAAGTTAACAATAATTATATCTTTAGTCTGTGACTTAAATTTTTTGAATGTTCCTCCTTCATCCCTCAGTGACAAAAACTGTATGTGCTGAGCAGTGTGATGGTCGCTGTTTTGGGCCATACGTCAGTGACTGTTGCCATCCTGAGTGTGCTGGAGGCTGCTCCGGACCAAAGAACACGGACTGCTTTGTAAGTCTTCCTGTCTTCTAAACACGCTAGTTGGTTTGCTCAACTAATATTTCATTGTACCATGAACACTTGTGTTAGGACATGAGATTGAAAGATAAAAATATATAAGGTTTTCAGTCCATTAAGAAAGAATGCAACACCCACACACATAGAGGTACCACCTGCTAAATATGCATAAACAAGTAGATAATAAAACCAACAAGTAAATAAAAGATTTTAAACTATTTACTTAAATTTGAACCAAAACCCAAAGTTTAACCCTTTTGCTGTCAATGCTGACCTTGTGCATTTCTCAAGTAGTTTCTCAAGTACTCAGTAAAAGGATGAGTGTTTTATTTAATATATGTTTAAGGTTTATGTTGAGGGTCTCAGTGTTAATTTAATTTGATATAAAGTTGGAACAAACAGAACTGGAACAGAGTCCATTTAAAACTCTAGGTTAGACATTAGGTAAGTAGATTAATGTGAGTAAATTCATTTTGTACTGTTCACTTGTGCTCTACTCTCAGTTGTAACACTTGATATATGATGAACTGCTTTATTAAATTGATTTGTATTATGATTTAAACTGTATCAAATTCTCAATATCATATATGATTGTGGAATGCGCTGCCTACCCTTGTTAGAACGGTTCCCTCAGTCGAATGTTCTTAGTCTCGTCTTAAAATCTTTACTCTTTGGCTTTTAACTCGGCCTGAGCTTGTCAGGTCCACTCTATGTTTTATTCATGTGTGTAGTTTAGTTTTTTCATTTGTGTATTGTTTGTTTTAGTATTTTTTTTATTTTACTGTTTTATTCCTTTATATAAGTTTTAATCAGATTTTTCCTAAAACACTGTTTTGTGCAGCACTTTGGAAACATTTCTCTTTATAAATTGTGCTAAATAAATAAAGTGGATTGGATTGAATAAATATATCAAAATTTTTGCAGAATATTTTTAAATAATGTTTTAGGTCAATACAGAAGTGTTGTTAGTTGTTTATTAAAAATAAACATAAAATGCTTATGAAATGACAAAAAAATATTTAGTAAATATGTAAATTAATCACTTATAGTAGTAAAATTTAGAGTATCAATCAATCAATCAATTAGTAAATCAATATTTTTTATAAAGTGCTTTTTTAGCAGATGCTTTCAAAGCAGCTTCACAAAGTCCTCGTGTGTATTATTTCCATCAATGCCTGGATAGCGATTGCTTTTTGTATGTTCATCCAAATTTAGTCACAATCCCAGTTAATCTTCTTAGAAAGTATACAATGTTTAGAAGTAGATTAAACATCTGTCATTTCGTGTATTACAGAAGTTTTAGTTTCCTACTCCAAAAATAAAATTAGAGATGCGTCCCTAATAATGGAAGTTTTTAAGCTGTAACTTTACCAATTACCACACACGCACGCACACGCACACACACACGCACACACGCACACCCACACGCACACGCACGCACGCACGCACGCACGCACGCACACACTATGTAATACCCCTCTCACCAAATGCACAAAACATGTCAATCATATGCAGCATTATCAGAAATCCCATAACCCACAATGTCTATTTGTTAGCATTCCAGCTCCTGAGACTTATCTGTGAGTTTTAGCCTCCCCTGATATTCCCTTCACCAGAAGAGATTCATGTTGCGTACAGATGACTAGCTTTTTACCAGAAATCTCACTCTTTGCAGCATAGATACCATGAAAATCTGATTTTCTCCCACAATGCCTTGCTGTGAATGAGCAAGGAGGCCACACCTCTATAGCTATTCTGTTTAAGGCTGCCTGGGCAGATCTTGAGATATCCTGGACTGCTCTCAGCTCCTTCGTCCCTGTGAGAAAGCCATTTATCGCACCTCTATGCTGTTTTAATTAGTTATCCTCAGCTGTAATCATTGATATTGTACTTCTCGATTGTTCCCTGTTAATTGAAAACACACTTTTGTTGAGCGCATTGGGATTTGGATCAATGCCTTCAATTTTTTTCCTGACTTCTCAGCCACTTTAAGATGGAAATGTGTTACTGAAGATTAATAAAAGCGAATAGCTATTCCGATCCCAGTCACCCATGCAAATCAGAACAGATGTGTGTGGAATTGCTAGTTCTACTCATTTTCCTATTGTTTGGCTTGTGTTTTTTTTGGCATTATAAAATGAGCCCACAGCATTTCTTATTTTTGGGGTCTTATTATTTTGGAAATAATATACAATCCTCCTTTCCTTTATTTTCTTTGTCTCCAGGCCTGCACTAACTTCAATGACAGTGGCGCATGTGTGACCCAATGCCCCCGGCCCTTTGTCTACAACCCCACCACCTTCCAGCTGGAGCACAACCCATGGGCCAAATACACATACGGAGCATTCTGTGTCAAAAAGTGTCCACGTAAGCCCAACCGAGATAACAAACACAAACATGTACAGTTTGCTTACACACACCTTTCTAGTTAGATATTTCACTTGCATACAGTAAATGGATATCAGGTGCCAAGTCGAGGTGTGTTCACATGCAGGATGTAAGCATGTTTTAGATTGAATGCAAATGAGGCGGATCGACTGCACCTGAGCCCTGGTGCTCCACTGAGCATCTGATGCGGAGCAGTTCACACTTAACAGCCCCAGGAGTGATGCTCGTGGCTGAATCTCACTCTGATTTGTCACCTCTGCTTTCCTCTTAGACTGAAGGGAGGGGGGAACAGAATGAGTGAGCAGGTAAAAGAGAAAGTAAAATGTTTTATTTGATAATACATGGCAGTGGTTTATAGGAGTGGATCCTTTTACCGCAGGTGGCTTAAACTTGAGAGAGAAAAAAAAGGATGTTCTACTAACGTTACATTTGTGGAAAATTCAGAGCACAATTTGATTTTCTTGTCAAATCTGTATAAAGAGATCTTGACAATGCATGACATTTTATTATAAAGATTTCTTTTATACATTTTTATTATTATTACATTTTTAGATTATTCATTCATTATTGGTTTATAATGAACAAAAAATGGATGATGAATGGATGAAAAGATGGACAGATGGATGGATGGGTGAAAAGATAGACGGATGGATGAAAGGATAGATGGATAGATAAAATATGGATGGAAGGATGAAAAGAGATAGGAATGAATGGAAGGATAAATGGATGGATAGATAGAAGAACAGACAGATAGATGAAAAGATAGATGGATGGATTGATGGATGGATGGATGAAAGGATAGATGGATGGAATGATGGATAGATTAAAATACGGATGGAAGGATGAAAAGATATGTGGATGGATGGAAGGATAAATGGGCGGATGGACGGAAGGACAGTCAGACAGACAGACAGATAGATGAGAAGGTAAGTAGATAGATAGATGGATGGACAGACGGACAGACAGACAGACAATAAGGCACAGTTAATGTAACCACCAAACAAAAAGGAAAATCATGGCAATGCTAAAAATCAAGCTCTAAAAGAGTGGATGTCAGATTATATTTGCTGAAGAAAAATACAAAGTGCGTCTTTAAGATCTGCCTAAATATCTTTGCCCTTTCAAATGCATAAATAATGTATGGAAGGTATTATTATCCATAAAACATTCAGTAGTCAAGTAGTCATGAAGATTGAAATCATGTTTATTTTTCATTTAAATCATGATAGTGGATCATCCATTGCCTTCTTGAAGCTGGCAGAAATAGGAAGGATAGCAAGAGAGCTGTGATAACAGTGATGACAGGTGAGCATGTGTGCCATTCTTCCGGCGTGCTGTGCCTCAGAGCTTCAGATTGAAGGCTTTGCACAGCGACAGATGCCGCCTCTAACGCTCAACCCCTGATCAATGTGATTCTGCAGTACTCAACAGATCCGCCCTGGACAGCCACGCACAGCTACTTTATTCTGTTGAATGGCAGGGAGAAATATTACATTTATTCTTCTGCTTGTACATTCTCGTGAAATTCTAAGGCTTTTTTATTTTGTACTAGTTTGTTATGACACATCTCAACATTCTGTGTGCAATATTAACAAATTAATTATTATTTACATTCATTCACTCATTCATTTTCATTTTTGTCTCATTTTAACACTATTACATTTTATATTCAGAAGTTATTCAAGACATGAATACCATACATTAGACTCAAATCAATTCAATCAATCAATCAGTTTTTATATAGCGCTTCTTTAGCAATTGCTTTCAAAGCAGCTTCACAAAGTCCTCGTGAGGATGAGGAAAGTTTACCAACTCAACAGAAATGCTATTTGGAAGGAAAGATGGGATTTAGTATGTACTTTAGTAACTCCACTGACTAACCGAAAAAGAAGATAAAGATGTCCGACCAGTGTTTGGAGATAAATGGCATCTCCTCAAGCAGTAATGAAATTGACAATGATAATTTATTTTTAAAGCACAGATTAATAACAACTTTCATAAACCATGCATCATTGTCAAAGAGTTTTGCTGCAAGGGTATAACTTCAGTTTGAAAAAAATTGGGAAAATGTTTTTAGTTTTGAATATATTTAAATATACTAAAGACATGTTGCCAGATTTTCTGAAAATGGGTAGTCACATTTTATACTAAAGAGATGGAAATTTTTATACTAAAGAAATTGAATATGTTATACTAAAGAATTGTACATTTTTATACTAAAAAATTGACATGTTTATACTAAAGAAACATGATTTTTTATACTAAAGAAATGGACTTTTTATACTAAAGTACAAAAATATACTAATAATTTTTCAAATTGAGTTAGAACTTATCTTTAAAGTGTGTGTGGGGTAAACACAAAAGTTGAATTTATGCCCCTGGTCAGCCGTTTAGAATATTATGCATAAATATGTTACTTAAAAACCTAACTCTGCATGCTGTTTTGGTGTCCAGAGTAAAACTATTTCTTTTGATTACATCAGAAACATCAGACAGTTGATTCTGTCTTTTAGCTCCTTTCAACCTTAATTTAAAAGAGTTTTCTATCAGAGATGTTTGAAGTATAAAATTATAATTACAGTAAATTGTTTCTATATTTTCCATTTTGGTAGATTTTTATCCTCATTAGTTGAGCTTATATTTCTTAACCCTGCCGAAGTTTTAGAAGTGAAGACTTCTGTCTGCTATTGAGAGCTCCATCTTCAGTTATCTGGGCCTTAGTGAGCCCTCCTTTCCTCTTGAGTGATGGATGTCGTGCTACACATCCACAGACGGAAATGGCTCCTTCCATCACATGGAGTAACAGCTCCTACAGCTCCCTCCTCAATGTGTTAATGGTTTTGTCTGAGAATGAATCCTTCTCTACCATCATGAAATGTCAATGGCTTTTTTTCCTAGAGATTACTTCAGGTTTGTTCAGGAGCACAGACGCGGTTGGTTGACAGTTTGTTCTGCCTGTCTGTGTGGTGTGTGTGCGTGGATGCGTGTGCGTGCCCGCGTGTGTGTGTGCATGTGTGTGTGACAGATAACTTTGTGGTGGACCACAGCTCCTGTGTCAGAGCCTGTCCAAGCAACAAGATGGAGGTGGAGGAGAACAGGATCAAGATGTGCATCCCCTGCACTGATATCTGCCCTAAAGGTGAACTCATGCTTCAGGAAAAATAATTTTAGTAATGCTGTAACAAATTATTCCTGATTGGGATTCATCACCATTACATATACCGTTTATTTTTACATTTTTCATGGCTTACTAATACTTTTATTCACATTTTATAGATAATCTTAGTAAGTGTAAAATAATTACTTCAGAGTTAACTTTTTATTTGAACATTTCATTTGAACATTTGTGTTGATTATTTTAAACTGGCTATTTTTTTATTCTTTCCCTGATATTTTTTTTAACCAAATTCCTTTACAATAGTTTTTCAGTGATGTATTATCACATCAGGGATTCTGATCACAATTCTTGCATCTTAGTTGCAGAATATCTTAATATATTTCCCTTTTTCAAGAACAAACTATTGCTTGAATTGTTATTAGCATCCGGCAGCTTTTCCAGTGAACAAGAAACATTCAAAGATGTTCACTCTTTGAGAAATTCCTAAAAACTCGTCTTGTTGTTAAAAGAGAAACATTTTTGTCAAAAGAAAGTATGTTTCTTTGGTGTAGATAATGCTAGAGAATCAAATGTAAGAACCAAAAACAGCTATTTTTGTACCTGAACTGACGCATTTTAGACTTTTTATGATATACGCAAGATTTATCATTGATGAGTGTAAGGAGTTTAAGGTAAATCAGGAGTATAAAGTAACTAGGCATTAAAAGTTAGGCCTCAATTTAATCTAGAGATTTATCTGGTAAAAAAAAATATATGTATATGTATATGTATATAAAAATAGAATTCACACACACACACACGCACGCACGCACAATATAACATTTTTATTTTATTTTACATCGTCAAGAGATGTATACTCCTTTGTGCTTTTGACCCTCATAATAATGGTAGTGATTGACTTGCATTTTATGAGTAACCTTTTTATAGTTCTACTTCTCTAAAGGTTACCTGAATCTTTGATGGGCATTTAAAAGAAAAAGTAACTTTTTCAGTTTTTGGCAGAAATCCGGTTTTAAGAATAGCACTTTGGTGAACTCATTTACATTCCTTGTGACATTTCTCTTGATTTTTGTTTGCAGCTTGTGATGGCATTGGCACCGCCAGTCTTCAGTCGGCTCAAACCGTAGACTCCAGCAACATAGACAGATTCACCAACTGCACCAAGATCAACGGAAATCTGGTCTTCCTCATCACAGGAATTAAAGGGTGAGAGAAAACACAGTTTGTCTAATCATATCATTTACTGAACTTACATTATCTGAAGGTATTTAACTGATGCCGCTGGGTTTTATCTAATACCAACTTTATTAATATGAGAGGAGATATCAGGTTTAAAGAAAGAATGAAGAAAAACTCTCCTCATTTCTGTATAAAAAAACTTAACTGCACATAATAAAAGTAAAGTTAACACATATTTCAGATTTAGGCATCCAAGTAGACCCATGAGACCAATAGGCTCTCAAGCTCCGGTTAATGTGCTTTTATTTGAGAAATGTGCTGCCAGCTCTCTGTATAGTGTTTGAAATATTTGATTGTCAGATTGTCAAGAAGCCATTTGACCTCTAGTTGACCCGCTCCCTCCAGCACCTGATTGGCTGGCCCTCTAACCTCTTCTAGCTGACTCCGCTTTTAAGGAGCAGCATGCTGTGAAACGACATGTGCACACGTACACATCTTGAAGTGAATGACATCATGTTCACCTCAAACTGTGAAATGGACTGCTGATATTTCTTTCACTAATTCCCATGTGCACTTGCCATGTCAGCAGGTGTGTGACACATTTTTAAGGTCATTGGGGCTATTAAAACATGCTGCAATAGCTATGGCTCTGAGATAGACTGGAATCGTCTTAGGGTCACTTCGAGAATATAGTTTCTTAAAAATATGGAAATCATCTTGCTGCTCTTATATTGTGCTAAGTGAGTTTTACTCTGTTTTGTGTTTTACAGGGATGTATATCACAATATAGAACCTCTGGATCCAGAGAAACTCAACGTGTTTCACACCGTTCGAGAGATCACTGGTAAATCAAACGTTTTAAAGAAAATTTAAATTTGAGAATTTTTCAGAATATAGGGAGCCAGCTTTACAAAAAAATCACCCGTGACTACACCCCAACCTAACTATTAGAGTAAGTGCTAGTTCTATCTCTGATCATTCCGGTACTTATTCCTTTGTTCACACCAAAAAGCAGGAAGAGCATTTGCATGTCCCACTCTGAGACGAGCACAGAACCTCCGTCACTGCTACCAAACCATCATGCATGATAGGAACATAAAGGAGGGGCCGCAGTCTCATTCTCCTCTCCTTCAAATATGTCTCTGTCTGTGTTTTTTCTCTTCCTTCAGCACACTTCAACTACAAATACTGCATTTCTTCAATGGTACTACTGCTAGTTATTGGCAGTGTCATTCAATTCCCAGTGCAAATAGAAAACTTGAAACTCAGCAGATTCTCCTCATCTTCACAGACTCTCCTCTGAGCAAGTTCCGTTTAAGTTTTGTGTTTTTAAAGGGCTTGTTTGCTGAGAAACAGCAGCAGGTGTCCATACACTGCAACTTAAATTTTTAGTTGTTGAGACCTACCTCCAGAAATGCATCATGATTTTAGAACAAGCTGATTGGTTGAAGGAATCAGATTTCTGCCAAATTTTCAACTTCTGAATTCTTTGCAGCGTTGCCAGATTGGGTGGTTTTAAACTTATTTGGGCTAAGTTTGTTATGCCTGGGTAGGAAAATAATGGTCTATAAAGAATAGGATGCTTTGAAAAAGATTAAAAATGTAAACATATATTTGAATCAAAATATAAAATGTAAGGAAGACATTTATTTAAATATATTAGTAATACATATTAATATTTAATATATATTCCATGTGTATAAAATACACTTTATTTTATATCTTTAGATATATATATATATATATATATATATATATATATATATATATATATATATATATATATATATATATATATCTTTTTCTTCTTTCGGCTGTTCCCAGTTTAGGGGTCGCCACAGCAAATCATCTGTTTCCACCTAACTCTGGCCTCAGTATCCTCTACTCTTGCACCAATTACCTTCATGTAAGAGAGAGAGAGAGAGAGAGAGAGAGAGAGAGAGAGAGAGAGAGAGAGAGAGAGAGAGAGAGAGAGAGAGAGGAGAGAGAGAGAGAGAGAGAGAGAGAGAGAGGAGAGAGAGAGAGAGAGAGAGAGAGAGAGAAAGAGAAAGAGAAAGAGAAAGAGAGAAATGTATATGTTTAAATATTTGCTTTCGGCCCATTTTTATATTTTTCCAATCTATTACAAAAATGCATTCAAAAAAAAAAAATTATATATATATATATATATATATATATATATATATATATATATATATATATATATATATATATATATATATATATATATATATATATATATATATATATATATATATAACAATGTTTAACATAGATATGGATATATTACTCTTCTGAATACTATTTAGTTGAATATGTTTAAATACTTGGAATTGTATTAATATATTATTTTTGTTTTTGTTTTTATAAAACAGTTTATAATGTCATGCTTTTTTTATCAGACTGCATCTAATCTTTTACATTCAACATAAGATCTGTCACTCAGATCTGGCAACCCTAATTCTCTGCTTCTCCCGCAACCTCAAGAAAGCCTGCTCGGCATCACAACAAATCAAAATCTGCTCCGCAAGTCTGCTTTTCCCACATATTCATGTATTCTCATTGACCTTACATATAAAGCATCCGTCATTTCTGCTTTTCAGTGTGAACAAAGTATAATAGTGTTCTATACTAGCACTAACATGGACTGTTTTGACATTCTTCTTTGCATTTGTTATCAAAATCTTCATAATCACAAAACTGAATCTATCTTTTTATTCATTAGATGATGTTTACACAGTAACACCAGGTGGTCAAATATATGCTTGATAAGTTGTAACCATTTCAGTTATCAAAGGATGCTAGTGTGATGCTGCTTTAAAATAAAAAGAGTTTATAACAGTTCTTAAATTGAGAAGGACCTCTTTAAAACAGAATACAAATCTTACTTGCTTGACCAGATTCACACACAATCAACGCTTTACTGAGGATTCACATCTACAATGATAGATGGATCAAAGAGAGATGCAGTGGGTTCAAAGACTTGTGTTTTGTGTGTTTCTGCTTTGCAAGTTTGTGTTTTCTCAAGAGACCGTTTCACCGCGGGAAGGCCCTATATAGTGCATGATCTAACTGAAGAGAGCTTTTCAGCGAAGAGCTGCAGCCTTTACTCAAAAGAAACATGAAGCCAGTTGAAAAGTCTTCTGTGTTGCTCTCCCTTTAACTCTTTACAACTCATTCTTTCTCTCTCCGTGAGTCAGCGAGGCATGCATGTCAGGCTGTCACATCTATATGCAGGTGGTCACAGTCTCTGACAGAACAATGTCTTCACTGGCAAGGTGTTTTTTCTGCTCTGTGACCTCAGCTTGAAGATTTTGACAGATCCACAGCCAAGTTCTCTGTGTTCCTGTATGGTGGCTTTTTAAATCAATGCCTTTTTGCTCCTCGGTTTGAATTTTGGGGACATGAAGGTTGTTTAGCTTTGAGGAGTGGCTGATAAAGAAGGTTCTCTAGATGGCTGCAAGGAAGTGAGCCAACGATTACATAAATTCAGCTAAATAAATTAAATCTAATACAATTACTACAGATTTTTTTCTTGTAAGATATTATTTCTTTCTCCTTTGTACCCAGAAGTTGCTATTGGAGCCTTATTATATAATCCTTTCAAACTTTTATTGCATATTTTGGTATTGTTCACTCTTAAAACATGCCTCAAGACATACTAATATTTTTTCCTGCATGTTTGTGTAATAATATTTTATTTTTTTGCCTGGCAACTCAAAACAGCTTGATAGCTGTAGCAATGCCAATTGGCCATGGCACCACCCACGGACCAATCAGATGAGCTGCACTTGCGGTTCTTCAGTGAAGAACGTATGTGCTGACTGACCCAATTGTTTAACCATAGTAGAACCAATGAAAAGAAGTCGTGTTTTGGATTTTGAAAAGTGTTTTTGGCTTACCAAAAGTTGAATATATTCGTCGGAAATGGATGGATTTTCTGTGTACCGACAAGCAAAACCCAGCAGGGGCATGGCAGAAGCATGACAAGTGGGATGCATAGTACAACTATTTGAGGTGAGACACTGTGTATGATAAATACTGCCTTTTAAATGGTATCAAACTTGGGTGATAGTCTAGGGGGTAAAATGTTAATGACACGTTATTTAAAGGGGGGCATAATTTTGCACCTTTAAGCATATTATTAGACACACTAAAATATCCAATAAATGTTCACATGTGACAGGTCAGAGATATCAGCCATTCGCTCCTAAAAGAGATTTTCTTTCTTAAATTGGTCCACATAGGTGTAAATTCAAATAAAATTTTTCTATTCTTTTTAAGATAAGTTAACATATTAGGCATTAGCGGGTGAAGAAGTGGGAGTGAAAAGATGAAAAGGGTTAAAAAAAACATTACATGTGTTAAAAAAAGACTTAAGTAATATCAAAATGGCTAAACCAACTATGAATATGAATGTGACAGGACATGAACCAAGACAAAAGTATACAGAGCGTTATTAGACAACAGAGGTGAGAAACGAGCTGGGTTTAATGACTGCAGCAGCTGATATGTTAATGAGATGATGAGTACACCTGTGGATGAAGGAACAGCTGGAAACAATTAACAATGCAAAATGAAGTTCAACAATTTATAGAGCACTCATTGGAAACATTGAGTCCTAATGTGGTATATTAAAATGCAACAGGGTTGAGATCAAGGGTTTGTGGTCAATGTAGTGAATATGTAGATCTTCATAAATTAGCTAAAAACTTAGAGTAAATCATAGTAATGAAACCCAGGGACATGTTCAATTCTCTTTGAATGGTTGTCAAAATTTAAAATTCAATACAGTTTAAGTCAGCAGGCCATGAAGAATACAACTTTTCTCATTATTTTGTAGTAATTTTGAGAGCTTTATGATCGTGTTGGCACACACCTCTAAACTCTCTGGAGTTCTCAGCTTTGATTGGTATTACTCAGACTCATTTGCAAGTATTCTTTGTTTGCAAGTAATCTGTTGTGCGGCATAATTCTCCTGATATTAGCATGGAGTTGACAGGTGTTCGCTAGGTCCTCATTAGCACTATTAACACGATGGTGTCTCGCCTCCACATGTAAAATAAACAGATTATAAAGCAGACAGCCAAGCGGCCCACTGTCATGGTACTCTGCAGACACTCTTAGACATCCCACTGCACAGTTTTGTCATTAAGAAAATTAGTGTCTGCAGACAGCACTCTAATGACATCTCACTGAGCCACTTCTGCTGCTCTGCTTCCACAGCCTCGTATCTTTAAAAGCAAACTCAAAATTCAACCACTTCCTCTCTTAGAAAGAGTCTTTTAGGAATCAAGAGTAAAAGTGAATCAAATACCAAATCAAACTAAAGTTTGAAGAATTGTTCTAATTACAGTTATTGCTGAAAAATGCTTCATCCAAGCTTTTCTTTGTTCAAATATGGATAGATATAAAGGATTTTCCTCTCATCGTTGAATAAGATATTCATCTCTCTTTTAAATTTTTCTGGGCCTGTTTGTCTTGTCTTTCCTTCAATAAATAATTTCATTTTAATCCATTATTAAAATGTCTTCATGATCTATAGCAATCAGATCTTCAATCTGCTTTAAATAAATGGGGATAGATGCAGGATATGAGAGTAATATCTCAAGGCACTGCTCAGCGGTTACATTTCTCAAACTGCTCTTTGACTGTCATTAAATATGGTCAACCCTGATCAAAACCCACCAATAGCATTAATGTTTTTAGCATATTTTTAAGTCATATTTTATGCTATATACATATATAAGATATGGATTAAGTTAGCATTTGTGATTTTTTTCTCAGTCATAAGCATTTTTGTTTTTCATTTACATTTTGCAGCAGAAATTAATTATCTTAAGGACATGGAGAGTGTGTGTGCTCCACTTGTTTTGGTGTATTTGCCAACTGCTCGCCTTTTGCTTTTCAGGTTTTCTGAATGTTCAGTCCTGGCCTGAAAATATGACAGACCTGAGTGTTTTCTCCAATCTGGCAACTATTGGAGGCAGGGCTCTTTATAGGTAAGATTGCTAGTTTATCATGAATCAATCTGCTTTATTGCTTCTTTCCGTCTAATAAGCATAATTACAAAAAAAAAACACATTAATTTGACAAATTATCATGATTACTATTCAATTACATTACCTATTTATTTTAATACTTTAATGTAATTTGTAGCACTTCTAAAAGTATCAGAACATTTGAATGGATTAAATTAATGGAGAAATTGTATTTAATGTGTTCATAATATCACATTAAGTAAAAGCAGGAGAAAAGCGTTTGTAAGTGCACCTATATAAGTGCACCGAATAGAGATTTTGATGTGTTATATTGCAATAGTAAAAAATCTAGTAAAAATGATGTTTAAGCACAATTTATTAGGAATTAATGTGATTTTAAAGTTTTAAGGTGGTAAATGTATTATATTGCATTGGTAAACATTTCTGTTTAATTACAATCTATGTGAAAGTAACTGTATATTTTTATAGTAATCCAATATTTGTTTTGAGAAGTTGAGCTTCGTATTGGTATTGTGTCTCTCAGAGTTGTTTTTGTTCAACTGTTACTCTTTTATGTCCTCTCTTGTGTTTAGTGGCATCTCTCTCCTGGTGCTAAAGCAGCAGTGGATTTCATCTCTGCAGCTACAGTCGCTCAGAGAGATCAGCGCTGGCAATGTTTACGTCACCAACAACAGTCAACTCTGCTACTACAATACAGTCAACTGGACTCGACTCTTCAGAATTAACACGCAGAAGGCCCTAATTCGTAACAACCGCGATCCTAAAGAGTGCAGTGAGTCCCTTTCTCTGTTGTCCTTCAGTTACTGATCATTAACCAAAGGCTACATTATTACGAAGATTATCTTTAAATTAAAGGGTTTAGTCGTAACGAGACAAAACTGTTTCAGCCCTCTAGCTGGTGTTTGTTCTGCCTCATCTGAACAACAGTGTAGAATCTCAGTGTCTCACGCAGGACTTCCTGACTTTGAGCTTCTAAACTTGGTCACTTTGGAAGGCTTTTGTGTTACTCCTTCATCCCTGTCGTTCTGGATAGGTCGATGCACCTCACTGAGCCTAGCAGGGGCCCGGGACTCCAGGTTTCTCCACAGATGGAGGGGTCAATAGGCTTTCTCAGTTGCATGCCCCTCACTACATGCTCTCTATCATCATTTAAATCCACCGTGGATGTGAGGGTTTTCATATGACATGGGAAATAATATTACTGTAAATCTAAAAGAAAAATACAAAATAAAATGAGTCTTTATTCTTTTTCAATCGTCAGTACAATTGCCCATTATCCGCAAATGTTAAGTTGCTTCATAAACAATCAGAGGGAATTAATTGGAGTTAGCCTGCAGCATTTTTTTGACATTTACGTTTCAGAGAAGCCGCATCACCCCAGGGAGTTTGCTTTCACCTTTGTCTTTTAGAATGCTCTATTTTCTCACAGCTGAGAGGTGTTTATGACTATCTAAAAAGCAGTTTTTCTCTTTCTTTTTTATTACACCGGATGTTGTGATGCAGGAGCAGTCATTAAAGACTCCTGTTTGTAGGTTCAGGCAATCCTCCTGGTTTTTACAGATCTCCTTGGAAACAAGCCCTGTTTGAATGTTTTCAAGCAGGTTAAAACTTTGAAGTTGGCATCTTTTTGATCTGTCTGAAAAAACTGTAATGTAAGGGCTTTACACTCCTCTCTTTTGCTATTGGGGGTGTAGTATGATTTTCTCATATTTAGTTTATTTTTTTGTTTGTTGTTGTCAAATCTTTAAATGCATTTTGAAAATAACATATTGTAAGAAAGGGCTGTTTTGATTTAGAACCATTGTTCTGCAGTTTTGGATCGCATGGTGTGCGACCCACTGTGTTCTGACGCTGGCTGTTGGGGACCAGGGCCTGACCAGTGTCTGACCTGTCGCTTTTTTATCAGGGGACGAACATGCGTTGAGTCCTGCAACCTGCAAGAAGGGTACGTAACAAGAACACACTCACAAAACCATGTCGGAAATCTCAAGTACCACCATGTATGCAGTTAAGTGAGGTTGCATGTCATTCATGTCATTGTTGCTTAGTATTATGTGCTTGTTGAAGATGTGTCTTCTTTAAGTTGCACTATGTCTAGTGCCTTCCGCCAGGGATTTCAGCTAGACTTGTGTCTCCATCCTGTAGACAAACAATAAGAAAACAGGCGAGCTGCACGTCTGCTGGCTTTAGAGAGGTGGTTGCTATGATGAAATGTAAGCTCAGTTGAGCTGGAAAACAAATAACACTGTTTGGTTGTGCGAGATGAGCCGGGTTCATCTCCTACCTCATGACGTCCACATCAAATACTGCAGGGCTGTTTGGGGCTTCTTGGCAGAATGAAGAACATAGTAAAGCTTCTGTGTTGTTTTTCATAAAGGCACTCAGATTTAGAGCAGATAAACAGACACTCGTATATGGATGTTTCTACAACTGTAGGACTTTTTAACCTTGAAGACTTTCTGGACATAAAAACTCTAGGTGTACCCTCTCACCACATTTCTGTTAACTGTGTCGGGAAATATGTTTGCATGCGTTATATTTCGATTGAAATAACATTTCCCTGATTACCTGATTTCTTCACTTGATTGTTCATCTTTTTTCCCTCTTACTAATTATAGTTATGGTCATTTGAAAGTCTTTTGGACAATGGAAAGAAATAGAGAAATTGCAAAATAATTGCAATCTGGCTAGCCTTGTTTAACACAGTTTAATTACAATATGTTGTTCCTCTCATTGTATTGTCATTCAAAAAAAGAAACACAAATTTCCTTCTAAAAAACACATCCACTTCAAAATCAGTCAATTATGTAGATACATTTGTACAATATCACTAATCAGTAAAAATTTCATATTTGACATGCTAAATGTTTAACATACATCTTCCCTTAAAAGCAGAACCTCAATCTAAGGTTTTGTGCTCGTTGAGGCGAGAGCCCATTTTGCAAGCAAACTCACACTTTCCTCTCAGAGGCCACTTCTTTTAGCTTGACTGGTTAAATTTCAAGGTGTTCTCCAGGGCCTCTTCCTTGCTGGACATGCCTTGTAAAGCACCACTGGGAGGCATCAGCGAGGTATCCAAAAGAGATGCATGAACCACATCAGCTGGCTCCTCTCAATGCAGCTTTACTCTGATCTCCTCCAGATTGGTAGAGCACCTTATTTCAATTGCCCCATAATCCCCTGGCAAATTCTTTATTTATTTTTTACCTATTTGACTACTTGTACTTGTTTTGTCACTCATGACCCAGAGCTCATGATCATAGATTAGAGTAGGAACATAGATTGATTGGTAATTCAACTCACGATGACTAGTACAGTAAATTAGCTTCACTGCTGCCATTGTGTCTCACAATCTCATATTCCACACTTCATTTGTGAATAAAATACTTAATAGTTTAACTCCTCAATTTGAAGTAGAAAGCTATTAAAACCTTGGGCTGAGCAAGCTAGCTTTTTCTAGTCAAGGTACAGATCTTCCTCCCAGACACTTCACACTCGGCTGTAAACTGCCTTAGCTTTGGCTTGAAAATGCCAACAGTACAAGAGTATATCTGCCTGACAGCAAACATGATGGGATTCATCATTTGAGTCAAAAGTGTAGTGAAAATTATATTTACTGCTATGTTTTATGTAAGCAGTGAATGAGTGCATTTGCTGTGTCTTTAAGGAAATACGTCTTTCACCCTTCTTTGAAGGGGTTGCATCGATATGTTCTTCGTTTTAAGGTATGACTAGTACTACACCTTCATTCAAAAGAGAATTGGGATTTGGACTTAGCAGCTATAGACCAAACAATTCAAAGAATCATTCATCTTACAGAAAATTGCTCATCTGGCTTAGAGAATTCAGTTTATCTTGTGGAAAATACCTAAAAGAAAACATGATACATTTTATATTGTTTGAGCTCCCAATGTCAATTCTGCAGGGTGCTTGAATTGCTTCTCCAGCAAGGCTTCCCGTATCATACTTTTTTTTTCAATACAATAATTCTGGTTGCGATTCCCTTCAAAAATGATATGACTAGCCATTAAGCTATTTCCCTTGGCCGGTGGAATTGGAATAAGCAAACAATAAAGTTGTTGATTGGTCTAGTGAAGAATTTAATTTGCAGATTGCCTTTGAGTTCCCTCTTCATTTATTGTGTGTTTATGCACCGCTCGAAGGGAAAGATGGATATCAGCTTTTGATTGATTTGAATGAGTGAAGCAGTGAAATGTATTTTCTCCCTTGCCCAGAGCTGTTATAAGACAATAAACAAACAGCATCTATTTTCACCTTTTTTACAAGCAGCATCTGCTGCTTTAATTTGGCCCCTCGTCCTCTGTGCTTATGATCTGGAACTTTTTCTTGCATAAAACCGTTTATATCATTACAAATTTTAAATAATTTGTGTGTATACATTTTCTTTTAAAAGAAAATTTTTATTATGATTATTTTATAGAGGTAATCTCATTCTGCGTCTCTTGTGCGTTTTGTGATGATTACAAACACAGTTTCAGGAGTTGCTTGTGCAGACAATTAGTGCTGATCAGATATGCTTCACTCTGTTTCTCTGACAATCAACAGCAAAAACCCTCCATCACTTTGTGATTCAAAGAGGGGTATTCAGGCTTCAGTTGCTCCAAAACCCGAAGCCCACCAACAGAATGCATTTGTGAACTCAATTTTGCTTGCGCTACCGAGGCCTAATTTATGCAAATGTGCACACCTGAAACTATTTTACAATCCTGAAAGTGCCCATGTTGTTTTTATAGCTAACAAAGCATGCTTCTTTAAAAGTTGTTTTCCATCAACAGTCAAAAGACATATAAATCAGTATTAGATGTTTTGTTTGATCTAGGCTAAAAAAAAAATTTCCTTCAGCACTATTTGAGTTGGGATAGCCACCAGCTAAAACGGCACTCTAAATTACAATTTAATAATGCATTATTTTTTGCATTAATTCATCAAATTTCTTTTCTTTTTTTTTTTTACCAAAAATGTTTTGTTTTTTATTTGAGGGGGCGGAGGGTTACGTAAATAATTACAAAATGAAGCACTGGTGCTTAGTGTTCCACTAATAGTGACTGAGCATCTTTCTGATGCATCCTGAGCTCGTCCCACATGATTCTCTTGCCTTTGCAGACTGGCCAGCTCTAGGCCCAAGCTGCTAACCAGGCCATATGTGCTCGAGAAGCGGGAGGCGGGCTTGGAGAGGTACTGTATGGCACTACTGTCCTGCACTGTCACATGTGCACGTTCTATTCACTCGTGCCATATGTGCCACCAAGAGCTGTTTTCTCAGTTTTTTTTGTCTGTGCATATATTTGTTGACCTTAATGGTCACTTTTGTTCTCATCACATGTTTTTAATTCATGACTACAACTGATTTTGTCATGTGACTTGCTCTTGGATTTGTGTAGAGCTCCTTTCACTTCAACACGGCACAGTTGAAGGGAAATTGACTAATGGAATCACCTAATGATATAGCAGATGTGATCTGTCATCTTCAACACCATACAAGTGTTTTAAAGCAATACAAAAAAAGGAAAATTACTGAGTTAACAAAACATGTGTTGGACACTGAACATTGAAATACTGCAGCCTTGTTAAAAATGCAAATTAGTGGCTGTATAAAAGGAGAATCCAAAGTCTTTAATGATAAGAGGGTCTTCTGAAAGCGTTTCTCAGCCAACATGAAATGTTCTGTGCCTTGCAGATAAAGAATAATTAATTGTAATTTAATTTAGCAACATTAATAAGAAGAGCAACTTCTCTCACACACAGAGCTGCTAAAGCTGCTAAAATATGACAAGGGAAAAGTGATGTTACTGGGAAGTGACAGTGTTTGAGACATTTTTGATCATTTGTGTCTGAAATCCCTGGTTGATTTCCTCTTCAGGCTGCTGTGAGGTGTCCCTGAATGTGCCTGATGAATAGTTCCCTATATAGGTGGTGAAGGCTGGCTTTTTGCTTTTGGTCAGTGTAAGTGTGTTTGCCAGCTGTGGCAGGTGTCTGAAGAGTGCTGTAAACATCCCACAGATGTGTTAGATTCAACTGTTTCCTCCCTACGGCTTTGCTGAGCCTCGGGCTTCGAATTCCCTTCGGCTGTGTTTTCTCTGTCTACCAGTTTATATATCGGTGTGTGATGGCTCTTTTTTAACTGCATCAGCATTATTTCATTCGTTTTCTGAAATGTCAGTGTACATAATGACAGACAAAATCTAAAATGTAGTACAAAAGGTGAGCGTTAGAATCCTCTGGGATCCTCTGAGAAGGAAGCGAGTGGACAAACTTTTTTCGTTTTTTTTAGACTGAAGTTCCCATGCTGTAAGATGTATTTTTCTTGTAAGAAAACTGTGTTTCTTGTAAGATGTATCTGTTTCTTGAGTAATTTTTTTCCACGCTTTCCTTGTTCCTTCTTAGGGATGTGCGAGAGTTTGCAAACGGCTCTGTTTGTCTGGAGTGTGATATTCAGTGTGACATGGTGGAGGACGGCGGTCTTACATGCACTGGACCGGTGAGTTTAGATTTATTTTGTCCCACGAGCATGGCTTTTTGTTGAATGGGTGTGAGAAATTAAATGTTGAACTACTTTTACTTGTTAGACTTTTGCAAAAGGTTGTTGTAAAGCAAATACGTCTCTACATAACATGGCATACTGTACATTGTTGTCCAAGGTTTTTCCCCTCATTAACAAAAGTCTATCTCCTAAGTCCAACAAGTCTTGCTGAGCCATGATTTTATATGACAAATATGCATAAAATAGCCTGTCAAGGATTAAATCGAGGGGTGAAACAGCAAAAAATAAATACAATTGCAGCATAAGCAACAGAGAACTTTCTGTTTTCAGAAGTTATGACATTTATAAGTAGTTTGTGCAAAAACTTATATGGGAAAGTTATTTCACTTTAATTTAACATGAGTTCAAAATAAGCAACACCTTAGTTTGTGAAATAGGAGTGTTTTGTGATGGTTGAATCGTAGATATTGGTATAGATTGTGACTAAAACTAAATATAAAACTTTTCAAAATAACATTAGTGAGTAGATTTTCATTTTCATCGGAACATACTTTGGATTGAGCATAGAGTTTGTATTCTTTAGTCGACTCAGGTTGAAGCTAAAATCAAGCAAAATCCATGTAGAAAAGAAATATATCTAAACATTTAGAAAAAAACGGAAGTTTATAAAATGTTGTAATTCAGGCGTAGGTTTGGGACCCATTTTAGGTGTCATTTTTGAGACCTCCATGTTTGATCTAGCAGAGGGTGACCTGAGCCCGCTAAGGCTGAGCCATAGAGACAGAGCCCTCTTTCCAGTAACACACACAGGCCCATGATCTTACCCTCCCTGTCACGTTTAGATTCTTTTCAAATAAAGTGCTGGAGGCTGTTTTAAAAAAATGTCCGAACCTTCTCAGTCATTGACATCCAAACGACTACTTCAGCCCACTCTCAGGTGCCTCCTATGGGACAGTATGCCCTGGAAACAGTTGCCAAGATCAGGCAACTTAATCTACTTTCACTAAATTAACAAGAGGCAAAATCAATCCCAGAGCAGCAAAAGTATACTTCAACAAGGGATTCAATTAATCACTAGAGCAAGCCAATCGAACGAGGTGTCTGCCGCTTGGTTCTATTTGTGCTGTAAGCTAATAGATATTGAAAGAATTTGCATTCAAATGTAAGAAACATGCTCAGCAAATCAGAAGAAGTTAGTGATCATCAAGCACCAAATGTAAGAAAAATCTTCAACAATGTTCCTCTGATTAACTTGAGTTTGTTCACAATCAATATTCAAACCTAAATTGATTTTAAAGCCTCTATCTATCTAAATGAGCCAGCGACAACTGTCTGTTTTATTTTACGTTTCAATAATACAATTAAAAGACAAATAACCTAGCATTATGTACGTATTGAATAATCATGATGACGATACAAAGGATTGGGTATATAAATAAGTAATTGCATGTAAAAACATACATTTTCTTACGGAAGCCTTTTTTTTCCGTAAATTAAGCTGATTAACTAACTGGATAAGATACACTGAAGGGTTTTTCCTTTTTCACAGACAACTAAACAGATTCTGAAGCCTTTGGGGTCAATCCTAGCCTTAGCCGAGCTGTTATAATGTTTGTTGTTATTAGTGAAGATTAGCTGCTGAGTGGTGTAACCTACCTGTGGAACAATGAGCAACATCTGCTTCACTGAGGTATAATTAAATAACGTCAAACAAACAGTCTTTTGTACATGGAGAGGAAACAGAATTCTGCGTGGAGCAGGTGTCTGGAGAAGCTACACAATTATCAGAGGAAGTGATTATGCTGTCAGTTAAGCTAGGCTTTTTTTTTTTACACAACCCTTTATGAATAATTTTACTGAGCAGCAAAAAAACATTTCTGATAAAACAGAAAAGAATGGGTACACAGATGTGGTTGTCTTCCATATGTGTGCAAGATGTAATGGAAATATAGTTTAGGTCCCTCTAATGTGATTTACATCGTAAATTTAATTTACGTACACATCAAAGTCATCCTTGTGTCAAATGCTTAAGATATATAAACACTACCAAAATGTTAAATGAGGTTACTATGAGGTGATTTTAATTTAACAGCATGTCCGTTTTAAATTTGACATTCACATTCAACTCTTGTAGGGTTAATTCAACTCTCAAAGTATTACATGTAACACTTTTAGTAGTGTTTATGTAGGTCAACCATATGACCCTAGGATTGTTTATTTAACACTACAACACACTCTCACACACTGTTAGAATAGCTCAGTATAGATCAGAAAGTCTGATGGGGGATATTTTTAAACCAGCTAAAATGGCATTGCTTTTTTTTCCTCTTAAAGAATTAAGCCTATTTTTTTATCACTGTGCGATATCCTTGAGTTGGCTGTGGCTGTTACAATACCAAAAGCTCCTAAATTAATATACATACCTTTGGTTTGATTAAATATGTAGTATTAGTAGTCAAGTTTATTTAGAAAAAATAGTATGGAAACATTTGTCATGGCTACTGGTCTAATCCGTTTGAGTGGCCTATGCTAAGCTATGCTAAAAGGCCAAAGCCAGAAAAGGGCTGTACAGATTTTTATATCTGAAAAAACTAATATGAGAATCTGAAGAGATGGAGAATGAGCTATTTTGTCCAAAGTGAAATGATCCTTTATAACAATGTAAAATGCAAATGGTAAATGTGTGTGTGTGTGTGTGTGTGTGTGTGCGTGTGTGTGCGTGCGTGTGCGTGCGTGTGTGTGTGTGTGTGTGTGTGTGTGTGTGTGTGTGTGTGTGTGTGTGTTATGTCATAGACGCTCTACAACTAAGGACATGGTGTCCATAAACCTAAAGCTTGCCATGGTCAGGCCTTAAGCTGAAAATGAGGGAAAAAAGCTGGAGCATACAGTAAGATGTGTTCTTTTGAGAGACAGACATCAACAAGTGCTGAGTGGACAGTTATAGGTTTCATTAGTTTGGCTGCACATTTTAAGACTTAACGTTATTTGGATAAACGTGAGGGCAATTATATGGTTTCCACTGAGTTATTAATAATTTCAGGCTTTTACCTCAATCTGGTTTCTCTGATTAAAACCAAGTAATTTTTCCGACATTATCCTTCAACATTTCAGGTTTAGACTGTTTTGCAAAAGTTCAAAATGAGTTTATTTGGAAGTATTTATGTAGCATGATTACTTTTTGCCCACCAACATATGTCACATAAACAGTGAACCCCTCCTATACAGCCTTTTAATATAAAACAAAAATTGTCAGACGTTTTACCCACGCTGTTAACCCGCCTGGCCACATGATTGCATGTATGTTTGTGTGTCTGTGCCGCCTGCTCCTTTATTTCATCAGAGGTGCTTCACATCAGGAAATGAAGAGCAGCTGTAATTGCTTGAAGGCATTTATTCATCTCTCACAAGAGATTTACTCATAAAACAGCACACATCGGTCTGAACACACAGACTCGCATGCAGATTTTCCTCAAGGTTAGATGAACAGCACACGCACTTCCTGCCCTTATAAGAACAAAGCACAGTATCACTTCCTATTGTCCAGAAGTGTTATTTGTCTCTCTTGCTGATGAGGTGCTTGGATGACTCTAAGGGTGCTCATATTGATATCCTAGCTAACAATTCCCCCACTCCAGCCTCCTCTCTCCATATTACGGGAATAAATCCTATGCTGTCTGATTGTTATGGTCATTGTGTTTGTGTGAGGTGAGGAATTGTTATGACTTGAATTGCTGGTTTTTTATGAGTCTCTCTTCTCCTCTCTCTCTTTTGTGCAGGGCCCTGATCACTGTGTTAAATGTCGCCACTTTAAAGATGGACCCAACTGTGTGGAGAAATGTCCTGACGGCCTTCAGGGAGCCAGCAGCTTCATCTTCAAATATGCTGAAACCAACAACGAGTGCCACCCATGCCATGTCAACTGCACCCAGGGGTACGCCATGTTAAATGCCTGCAATTTTGTGTGTGAGGGAAATATATCTGTAACACTCTGACGACTACCTGTGCTTGCTTGCCATGTCATTTCTAGCCTCAGGAAGCTGCGATAGCCTATTTGTCAAAGCGTTGACCCTTTTTGAGAGCACTTGTGTCCTCGGAGCTGGCTGTGCATAAAGCATCATTAATTTTCGAGGAAGGAGTTTGCCCTTGCTGCAGCTAACTTTAGTCTAAATGATAACCATCATGCTCTCTGAATTTATCTGGGTGGCCACCTGCAACTTAACCTCAGAACTCTTGGGGTTGCATATAATGGCTCAAATTGTCAAGAAAACAGTCTCTGTTTAAGGAAAATTGATGTTGAGATTACCTTTTTTTTCGTTTGCATCTCATGAAAGCTTTCAGCTGCTGACTGGCATTTTGGAAGGTGAAGAACTGGAAAATCAAAGAAATGATAGCGGTGGTAAAATACATTGAATTATCTACATTCTTGTGAAAAATTGCTCAATAGTTTAGGTTTATTTAATTAATAATTTGTTCATTTCATTTATAATAAACCACTAAATGAATAACTTGGTCTATAGAGAGAGCACCAGTGAGCAGCATTTTTGGGTTTCAGTTTAACATGCCAAACGTTTTAAGATTTTTTCTAAGATGCCGATAACAGACTGAACATAATTTTTTATCTTCAAAATTCATCTTTAGAAACTTTTGTGTGGTGTCATGGATACTACAGTCTCAGTTTTTACTTAATTTTTTTGTAATGGCTTTTTTCAAACATAAAAACTGATTTTATGGACTGTGTTCAAAAATCTGAATTTCAAACCAACTTTTTTCTTTTTTCTTCAGTAAACTAACATAAACGTTGTATTCAACTTTTAAACAACATCTACTTCAAGAATAAAATTGTAACTTAATTAAGCATAAGTTTATTCAAAATATTTATGTCAATTATATAATACATGCGTATATTAATTCTAGTGATACTTGTTTATGCTTCTGTATTTTGTGTTTGTAATTTCAGATGCACAGGGCCTCGTCTGCAGGACTGCATTGGTGTGATGGACAGGTAACAATGAATGTATTCATACTGTATGTGTTAGGGTTCAGAAGACTTTGGGAAAGTATTTTTAATGGTAAAATATTCTTGGTTCACTTTGTCTAAGCTTGTATAACAGTTGTGATATCCCAAAGCAACACACAAGCTTTCACTCACAAAACAGGCCTTCTCCAAGTCGCAGGGACTTCCACTGTCAGTAGGTTTGCAAGGTCAGAATTCTAGCTGCTGTTCCCCTCTCATCTTTTCTTTCTGACTCACTCTACCTCCCTTAAGCCATCATTTATTCATGGCATCTATTTTGGTGGTCTGCCCAGTGTCCAGTGCTTGATTCTAGTCACAGCATCAGTAGAAAAAGTACAGTCTGTCTGGAGTTCCTTGACACCACAAGAATACTTAATGTTATGTCACAATGGTGTCCAGTTGGAACTTACGTGTGCATTATTGTTATTTTAGAAAAGGTGTGAAGAATAATGAAGGAAGGAAGTCCGGAGTTACAGATTTGCTGGATAATTTTGCTGGATTGTTTTAGCGACCCTATTATTCAGGTTGTATGGATTTTTTTTTTTACACAAATTGTTGTTTGAGGAGCTCAGCTGGACTAAAACTAACATTCTCGGCTAGCGGAGACAAAAGCTAGTGGAGAGCATGAAGGGATTTAACGTTAATTATACACTTTTATTGTATTTTTCCGACATTAAAAGAAAACAAGGAGCTTCACTTTTGCATTTGTCTGTTTCCATTCATGCAAATATTTTACACTGAAGAGATTGTTGTCAAGTTTTAACTTGCTCTGAGTTAGGGTACGTCGTTGAAGGTAACCTTTTCTAGTGACTATATTCCCTTCAGATAAACTTCAGATAAACATCATGTTTGGTGAGTGTAAGTGGAGTCTACTACGGGAAGGGTTAAAGTAAGTGTTTAAGTAAGTTGAACTCTTTCACAGTGGATTTAGAAATCCTGAAAAAACTAATTTTTTTTTTATGTGAACGATCCACCATGATGGGCTTTTTGTATAGTAATAAAGCTAGTAAGCACTGTGATGGTCATGTAACGCTAACGTGAATAAATACCTCACTGGTGGTCATGGATGAAAGAACAAACGAAGGAAACTCGCCAAGTACTTTTAAGCTTTGACCTGTAAGCGTCTATTACTAAAAATTACATTAAAGATTAAGTGTCCAGAATACCGTGATATCCAGAACACCGTGAATCTACGTTTATTTAACTCACATAAATAGCCGTGTTTCGGACTGCTGTCAAGTGAGCCGCACTTTGTCAGCCGCAGTCAAGTGAGCTGCACTTGTATTATTAGCACGCCTCTATTAGGCGCATTATGGTTATCAGTTCAAACCGCAAGTATGTAAAAGAAATGAGGAGGAAACACTCTCCGCGTAAAGGTTTTTCTATGAGCACTGATAACTTTAGGTTTCTTACTCTTTTCGCTATTATATTATAAACAATCTTCCAAATCAGAACACGATCTCAAAGCCAAACATGAATTTGACACGTGGGCAATGGTAAAGATCATTAATATGCGGATTTTCACATTAGCGCATGACAGTTTCCTCAAATTTCATTTAAAAAAAAAATTAATAAACAAAATGAACAAAGAATAAAAAATTGTGTACGATCCACCATGATGTTCTTTTTGTTATGAAGCTATAGTGAACATTGTAGATAGTCTTGCGATGCTAATGTTATGCTAATGCTAAATAAAATGTCTCTGATAAAAACAAATCAATCGGAACAGCTTTCAGTTATTGCATGTTTGTCCCGAATCTCTTAAATGCCATAGATTTTAGCAGCACATTTTTAAAAAGCTATATTAATCCTTAAATATGTGAATGTGTTGGCAGACTGTGGCATAAACAGAATATACAACGGCAGAGCATGCATTATTCATTTTTAAACGCACGACGCGGAGTGGAGTGCGTTTAAAAATGAATAATGCATGCTCTGCCGTTGTATATCCCTTACATGTGTAATGATTAATTTTTTAATTTTTAAATATGCACTTTCACATATTAAATTACAGGGCTATTACTGAAAAGCTTCTTTTTCTTCTTCTTTTCAATTATTGTGACAACCTTCCAAACTGAGGTATTCGAATCAACGCTAACTAAATATTTCAGCTGCGAATACTACCAAGCCCTCTGTTTGTCAAACCCAACTGCATTCGATTGGCTCATTCCAGCGCAGATGACATAAATAACACACAGACTGCTCATTGTTTTAGCGCCAGCCGGCAGCTGCTTTTCACCATAGATTGCTGCCTTAACAAAAAATGTGAGATGGGTAAAGGAACGTTATATAATGACCAGGCCACCGTTCTGTGATTAATGTGCTGCTCTGAGGCATGTGTGTGTATGTGTTTGTGTGCACTTACATTTGCTCTGTGGCATATTTGATAAATTGATATCACTTTCCTTTGCTCTCATGGGAGAGCTGGAACAAAATACCATTAACTGCTCAGAGCAAATGCGCTGGCTCTTTCAGATCCGCTGAGGTGTTACACTCACTCCTGACATGAGAGGGAAGCTGAAGCTAGAAGCCTTTTGTATTGGCCACACACGTCACAACGACTTGCTGAAAACGTTTAATGAGTGTTTAAACTTCTCAACTGTTGTTGGTTTTCGGGAAATTTTCACACAAACTGTCTTGTTTTGAGTTGACAGAAAAGTATTCACAAACCGGCACACACACACAAATATTATGTTCTGTTCGAGTGTTGGAACAGAGGCTGCAGGGAATTGTTCTGATAAAACACCTTGTATTCCCTGAAGACCAGACAGGTTCCAGAGTGAGAGAGCTCTCTCGTGTGGATGAGCTGAGAGGTGACTTATAGACAACAATCACGATCATAAAACCCTGCAGACTCTCGATGGTGACATTCTGGCCATTTATCCAAAGTAGAGTTAATAATTATCAATTTAATATCTAATCTCAGGACATTAAAAGTACTTTTCACTATTCTTGTTGGTTTATCACATCCGATTTATTACATAACGCTAATGTTTCTAATCTAATTTTACACTGAAGTACATTTTGAACTTTAAAGATGTTCGAAAGGATTTTATTTCTAAGAGAAACTATAGATAAAAATTATTGGTGGAGTAGTGAAGATTTGCGATGTGATAGTAACATGTACTGCTGATCCAGAAGCTCTTTACATATTTCACAGTTTAAATCTATTTTACCAGCACATCCCCTTTTAGATATTCAAGTTACGAGGCATTATTGTAGTTCTTTTGTCCCTATGAAAAGTTGTTGTCGTATAAATATTAACCATTACAAAATAGTATAACCAACACTTTACAGTGAGAAGTGGCTCAAACTTGGAGGTTTCATGTAATATGGAACAGTTAGGCGTTCAGCAATGACTTACTAGCCACCTGTTTGCATGGTGTAGATTTTAGGTTTTCTTTAGTCATGGTGAATTTCTTTCCCCTCAAATTAACATATGTATTTTAGTCAAAGAAACTGTGTTTTTAGTCATTAAAGATAAAGAGAGGTTTTTCCCGTCACTAGCTAAGGTGTAGTTATTGTGGCAATAGTGTTTGTATACTTGTGTGTATGTTAAATTTGGGCTTACTTTAACTAAAACACGGGGTTCCATGACCCTTTAACTCAGATCAAACATGTCTCAAGTGGCAAAAAATCTCTATGTAAACGTTAAAAACTGTCTGTGCTCTATTTTATTTTATTATATTTATTATATACTTTTTATGTTTTGTGGTCTATTTATTGTATAGTATTGTGGTCTAATTAATTATTTCATGTTCTGTTTCATGTAATTTTTTATAATCTGTTTAATTTTATTGTATTGTATTAGGAACTGTTTAATTTTATTTTCTTGCATTATAGTCTTATTTTAGTGTATTTTGTATTGTATCTTATAAAGTTTGCTCTGCTCATTTATGTAATACGCAGCATAATTGATAAAATACATCTGGAATCATTATCTTAGTACATAAATTCAAAATGTATTGTTCAGCTGCGTGAAGTTCTTAACTAATAATATTAATAAAATAAATAAAAGCAATTTTTACTTTAAGCTAATTTTAACAATAATGATGGGATTTGAATGTGTCTTGTTTTTATTTAAATTAAAAAAGGGCAGCAAAATGGGACGTTCTTTGAATTAAATCTGAATTAAATAGTCCTAAAATCTATTAAATCTTTGTCTGGTGTCTTCTACTATTTCTACTACTAATTGCTTGAAAGGCGATAACATTTTACACTATTTGTGCTTGAAAATTGCTTTCATTATCTGCTCACCAATTTCAGACTCAATCCTACATAACATTAATGATGATAAAATAATACTCTTGGTCAATCATGCGTTAATTTGCATACACTCATATTTTCCTCTAATTTGGTGTCATCAGGCATTCATGAGAGTCAGGTCAAATCTAACCTCACCTAAACTGAAAATGTCAGCAACAAGCTTCCAAAAACCTGCGTTTAACCTCTTTAATGTTTTTTTCCCTTAAATCTCTCATTCGTTTGGAGAAGACATGGCAGTTTACACAAAACAAGATGTCAGACATCCTGCCCCCCTTCCTCTGCAATATTCAGCTGTGCCATGCACTGACAGCATTGCAGCATCAACATAATTGCCTGCTCATTGTCAGCACAAGTGATGTTCCGTCTGTTCAGGCATTGATAGGGGATCGTATGCGCTATATCTGCGCTCTGCGTAGCTCATAAGCTTTGTGTTCTGACTGCAGATCAATATCGAATTAACAGCAGAGATTCTCATCTCGTCCAGAGATAATCTAGAAGTCTAGCGCTTGTCGTGCCTGGGCAATGCTTCACTGTCCTGATGTTATTTGTTGGGATTTCATTTCCATTCATCAAACATACAACCCCAAATTTACACAGGACCAGGAGAGGAACTGCTTGCTAAGGTAGCTAGCGTTAATGCGGTGGGAACAATTTCTGGAATGAATTCAAACTGAAATCTCACTAAAATCAGAGCAAATAGATTAGAGTTGAAAAACAATAGTTACGGAGCTCATTTATACAAAAAATCTCATCTTCAGATAATGATAGGCTAAGTTTCCTTTATGTTTTACTGTATAAAAAACATCAAATGTCTGGAAAAATTCATTTTATTTAAGAGAAGGATGTAAATAACAGATCAAATGTGGTGTCATTTGGAATTGATGCTGGGTCTGAAGCTAATGAATGAAGAATATTGAAAGCATGTTTTATCATTAAGGGGTATGGGTCAGATATAATTACCTCTTAAGCTCCACAAAAAAAATGTAAATGGAAAACTAGCAAGTCCAAGGGGTTCCCTCCCATCTCAAGAATTGTGGTGCAGACAAATCCTACAAGGATAGAGCAAGCAACAGAGTGACTTTTTTTAAAGTTTAACAATTACAGAGTAGGTGGAGACAAGGTGGACATCTGAGACATCAATCATGGCCCATTTTTTAGTTTTCTCAAAGGCCACTGGGCTAGTCCAATAAATCTACAAGCGATCTCTGCGATTAAACACTGTGATGAATAGCTGGAGGTAGGCCTGAGTTTATAGACATCTTCAAATTCATCACCTGAGATAATACAAAAATATGAATCTACTATAACGTTTACATGTATGTTTAACTTAATTTTTATGTAGATACATTATAAGAGAAAAATTTAAACGAATGCTTCGGGTCACTAGTTTTGTCGTGTCTAGGGGCAATATTATTGGTATTGATGTTAAACTTGAAACTTGGCCCTTTAACTTGGATGAAAAATATTTAATGTTTCAAAATTGTTAATTGTTAAAGAAATTTTCTTTTAAATTGTCGCATCAAGCCCATTTTACCTGATTTATGTAATATGCAGACCTTAGTATAGTGCACCATGTTAATCTTCATACAATCTTTTTTTTTTTTTTGCTTTTCTTACTCCAACATCTTTCAGAACGAACGCATGAGCTCTATGTAAAAGTAGATTTCCACAGAACTAGTTTGGTGATGAGGGGAGTAATGCCTGAATAAAACAATTTGATGATCTCATTGTTTAATATGACAGTCGAGAACTCATCTTGGTCATGAAGCAGAACAACTTGAAAAGCACTGGTCTATGTGTGAGGGACCAATTATCTGCTGGTTTATTGTTATTGCATTTGGCTAATGCTTGTGTTTTCTTGTGTGTCTCCCTCAGGACCCCTCTTATTGCAGCGGGAGTTATTGGAGGATTATTTGTGGTGATCATCATCGGTTTGAGTGTTGCTATATCAGTGAGGAGGAAAAGCATCAAGAAGAAGAGAGCTTTGAGACGCTTCCTGGAGACTGAGGTTAGACAGAGCTTCCTTATCTCATTTCTGCTCTTTATCTAAAACTTGGGTTCATAAAACAAACTGTATTTCCTTCACCCGGATCAATCAGTTTGCACAGTTCCCTAAAAACAATTTTAGAGGAGAAGTGGAGCCATAGTAATCTCTGTATTGCTTAGAGAAAGATGCTCAGAGAGGAAGATGAAATGAGAGGAGATTACCAAGTTAATTTCTTGATTTAATTGAAAGTTTAACAACAAATCAATATTTGTTAGTTTGTTTATGTGCTTTGATTACATTTTAATGCAATATTTATCTCTCAGGAGTCCAAGAATGCACTAGTACATCCAAATCACAAGCCTGAATTAAAATTAAATTGCAAAAAATCACAGCCGTGCAGAGTTGTCGAACTGAGTCTGTCGAAAGTACTTATCCTACTTTTTATTCCAGTAAAAAATAAATTACTGTAAAAATATTGCATCCATAGTTTTTATTAATTCAAATAAAGTGTTGAAACATGTAACAACCCAAACTGTTCTTGAAATTTTAATGATCCCGACTGATCTAGAGTGGAGACTGACTTCCTACAGAAATAGTTTATCAGCATTATTATACAAACATTGAGGCCACATTTAAACTACTAGCTCTGCTGTTTGTAACTCCACCTCCAGAGCCAGAGCTCATTCTGGAGATTTACACTGGAAAAAATACAGGAAAACTTTTTCATATGATTTTATTTTGAGTATTTTGGCTCCAGACTAATAAGTTAGCTTTTCACAATAACAAAGTGTGTATCTAATTACTCAGCTGATGTTTTCCTGAGCAGAACGAGGCCAAGTATGTGTTTTTAAAATATATTTTTCTGTAATTTTTCTATCAAAATACATTTATACTTGAATGTCTAGCTGTGGCTGCAACAACAAAAACTTAGACTAAAATGCTGTCATAATACATTTTGTGAACGATAAATTAATTTATTTCAGCCATCATCTCTTTAAAACATTACTTGTTTTTTAGGCCCCCAAGCATTCAGAAGTAATTTAGCATTTAACAACCTAAACTTCTTTAGCTTTTAAAAGATGCTTTTGAAAATTATTTAATATGCTTTTTAGTATTAAGACAACCTAATTCAGTGTTAAATGAAATAATCAATGAATTCCGAAATTGAGAAGAGTATTCTTTCTTTTCAAGGAAACTCTGTGTTAATTAAACAAACCATCAACAGAAACCATGTCCTTCCTCTTTCATAGTTTTAAACAAACTATGAGATATGCTTTAGTTACTCTCCTTTTGTTTTATTGACTCTGTTTTATCCTAAAAAGCTAGTTCATATTTCATGTCAGTGTGGGTGGAGGGTTCATAAGATTGCAGGTTGAGCAAGGATCCTGACCCTCCCTCTCCTTGCATGCATACAGTATATCCATGCAGCCTCAGGCAATAAACAGAGAGAACACGCTCCTCTGACGGTAATCTGGAGCAGGCCCACGCAAACACAAGAAAGCATGCATTTGTGAAAACGATCATCATTATGTATGCCAATAACCCAAATGATGTTGAACGTTCAAGAACCCATTTGGCATTTTTCCACACCGTGATCAGCTCAAAAGGGTCTTGGAGCATTTTACTCTGTGTGCAGTATTTAGGATCTAAACTTCATCTACCTCTTTAGTTGAGGTTGAAGGAAAGCCATGCCGATACTGACATGTGGAAAATATGTTCATTCTCAATAGTTGATGTTTATTTTAATTTTAAACTGTTACATCTGTTATTAACAAAATGTCAAACTAGCAGCCTGTTTGTATTGATAAATAGTTTATGTATTTGTAGTGTGATGCATGAAGCTAAAATCATTTGTTAAACGTTGCAAGAATAGCCGTTTGCTTAAATTCCGCGATGCATACGTCAGCGTTGACATGCAGGTTGAGAGGGCAGGACTTTGTCTAAACAAGAATTTTTAATGAAGCACAAATACTTGTAGAAGTTCAGTGGTTTTTAAGCGTATTTTGAGTTTTAGGTGACAAAATTAATATTGGGTCATGTAAAAAACACTGAACACTGTACTCTGTAACCCTTAAACTGGCGACTAAACCTAATAGTTGAGCCTAAAACAACTGTATTTTATTGAGCTTTTTTGTTTACAGGTTAAAAATCTAAGTAAACAATATTTTGTGTCAAATGAAAAGCTGAAATATTTTAAGTGATACCTCAATTCATAAAGATTAAAAGTAAGATTTTGGTTTGTTGTTTTTTTAAGTAAATGAGTTCTACAGTTCATTTTTGGAGGGATTTTCATATATATGTATGGGAATTTTATCATAACAAGCGATATTTAAGCATTTGCTAGCGATTGATAGTCTAAAAATTGAGAGATGTTGAGATGTTATTTTATTAGTAATATTAGGAGCTAAGAAATACAAAAAAATATATATTGCTTTTGTCTTCCTGTTGCACTTAAAGGGTTAAAAGAACATCAGGCTTTCATGAATCATTTTTGTAATCAGTATTACACAAAACGTAATGTGACCATATGTTTGGCGGTAATGTGGCCATGAAGATGGTGTGGCTTTTCATGGGTGATAACTATATAAAAAAGGCAGACTCTAGTTGCTATGGGTTTGACTAATGAGAATATAAATGTATTGCATGATGTGTGTCGTGATTACAGTTCGCCATTGAGAGAGTTTGTTGACTGTCAACTAATAACGTTTTTTGATTATGAGCTAATATAGTTATATTAGTGTAAAAATGCAAATTAAAATCTATAAAAAACAACAGTCAAGATCCATTTATTTATGATTTGCATTGATATTTCACTTAATTACAATACCATTACTGTCCTATTTATTATTAATTTCTTTGGACAACAAAAATGATTTCAAATAACTGAAATGTTATTCAGTGCTAGATTCTACTCTAGGGTACTATAAATCTACAAAATATAGAAAGGTTGAAATAAAAGATGTAATAGCACAAGAGGATACACATTGAGGGAAAGAGGTGCTATTTCTCCCATTCCTGTGATCTGAAGAGCTGTCATCTTTCCCTTGTTGGAGAGCTTCTAATAAGGCATCCCTGATGAGCTGCAGGTGCTGCTAATCACTTGTCTCCACCACACAGAATTATTCGGGCGGTGTTTCCAGACTGATGCTAATGAATCCAAAACTCGTCTTCCATAAATACAAACAGTATCTAACTTTTTTTAAGGTTTAGAGTTCAGTACTGTTAAAATCATAAAGGGATACTTCACCCATTACAGACCCATTATGGCTTTGTTCATCCACTGATCTCATTTTGAGGCTTTATATACACTGAAAAAAATGTTTTGAGTGCCATTTACCCACTTAGAAAATATGAGAAATTTCTAAAATTTACTTGGAATCTTCAAGTAAATTGTATTTTTTTTTTTTTAAGTAACGCTTTTACAGTAAATGCTTTTTGCACAATAATCCAAGTTTACATAAATAAAAACATTTAATAAAATTTTCATTGTAATTTTATTTTAACAATATTTGATGTTGTTTAGTATTTAAAAGGTGGTCAATAAAAAACACAGACATACGTTTTACTTGAATGATTTTATTATAATTTTTATTATGTAGCGACTCTGCAGGTTTCCTTAGAGCTGATGCTAGTTAACTTTGCAGCTAATCAAGCAGGCTGTGCACCAGGTCTCACAACCGACCGTAGCGTCATCATAGGTCTTAAAAGAACTGTCTCAATAAACACTGCTCTTGAAACCAGAAATTGTTCAACCATTTATACAACAAGCACAAATATACACGGCCGCTGGTGATGCGTCACCAAACACAACATAACTCTCATAAATGGTGCCAAAAAAATGTCCCCCAAATTACACAAGGTTCCTCCCCCACAGAAGTTATGCACAAAACACTTGTTTATACATCAGGGAACAACTTAACGACAGAGTTGTTTGGATTTTAAGGTGCTAAAATCGCTCCCAGAATGCACTTGGGCTTAGGCGACATGCAGGGTCACCTCAATACATTTCACCACAATCTCAGTTGCAGATTTCAATGCAAACGTGTAAAAGTGCAAATAATATCAAAACCAAGGAAACAAATATTGATCTAATTTAATGCATACGTGTTTTACAAATATAAATAAGAGTTTGTGAATTGTAAAAAAATAAAAAAAAATACACACTTGCAAAAATCTGTTTGTGCGCAAAACCTGAGTTAATTGTAAAAATAATTATGCAACACAAAGTCACATTTTTAAGTATATAACAATTTTTCAAGTACAATTGTTGTTTTATGCTTTTGTTAATTCAACCCTGTGTATTCGTAGATCTGCTTCTACAGATGCACCTCCTCCACTACACACACAAGAATTTTGCACAGTTTTCCCGTCGGAGTTGAATAAATATATCATAAGTGCAAAAAAGTTTGTCAAATACAAATAGATACATTTTACTTAAATTGTAAATACAATGAGTAAGTATTATATTGTATTTAATTCTACAAATGTATTTTAATAAAAATGAATGACAAAGAAACTTTCAGTAATGTTCTAAATTAAACATGGCATTTTAAAGTAAAAAAACAAAATATTATTTATTTGTGCTTATAATCCCAGAGGACTGTGACTGGCCTAGTTACACAACATTTAAAACACAATCAAATGTCTGGATCTGTCATCTCGAGTTGGATACAAATTTTTATTACAGCAGTGAGAAACTTTCTGATCACAAAAGAAACTAAATAAATAGTTAAATCCACATTATCGCCTCCTAGTGTTCAATGTCAGGAAGTTGATGCTCATTAAAGTCTGCGTTCTCATCTTGACTTTAGGCATGTATAGCATTTCTGTGTAAAGAGTGAACATGCTGACATGAAAATGTGCATTAAAGATTAAAGTTGTGATGTAGTATAATCAGTGTTTTAATCCTGCAAGAAATGATGTTTTAAAACATAAATTTTTAAGATGGTATATTACATCATTACTCAGCGAAGCATGCCTGTACGTCTCAGCATATATGCCAACACTCATGTTCATCATGTGCTATGCATGTGTAAAGCCAAGATGTGCATGTGTTTAATGTAAAGATGCATTATCTTGTAAAAGAAAATAGTGTAGAGTCAAAATATAAACTTTTTGGGCCCAGGTATTATGTTTCCAAGATTAAAAATGCATTGAAAAGTAAAGTAAGTCAAGCCTTGTACCTGTATATGAGCTGAATGGTACCATACAATTTACATGCAGGTTTTTGTTTAACTAAACAGTGTACTCCATGCTGGTATTGTATTTCATCACCACGGACAGGTTCTGATCTGTGTTTCAGCACCGGCTTGGTGGACAGCGCCTCAGATCACAGCTCATCCCTCCCCTCGCCGGGCTTCTGATTTATAATTCCATTTAAATGAAGAAGCACTATTGTTTTTTAATCAAGCGGCCATGATAAGCGGTGGATGCCACAAAGGTTCGATAGAACAGCTGATTTACGCTAGCTCTCGAGCTCTCATTCTCTCTTGCGCTTCCCAATCTCTCTGGCACACTCCCCTTTCAAATTTTTATCAGGTTAACTGTCTCTGTTTCTGTCTTTTATTCCTGTATCTCATCTCTTATAGCCCTCTCTCACCTTTTGCATTTCAATAGTTCCTTTATCGCTAGAGGTTTTTGTATTTATTGAACTCACAAACTCTCATGTGTGACACTTAATAGCTCTGAAAGACTAAATAAATTAAAGTGAATTCATTCTCATTGGTCTGAACTCTTCAATTTGTTTGCGTTAGAGCTGAAGGTTTATTGATTTTTGTAGATTGATTCAAACGTCTCCATTCTTTTCTGTGTCTCAGTTGGTGGAGCCCCTGACACCCAGCGGTGCTGCTCCGAATCAGGCTCAACTGCGTATTCTTAAAGAAACAGAGCTGAAGCGGGTGAAGATACTCGGAGCTGGAGCATTCGGCACAGTCTACAAGGTAATCAAGCTGAAGGACATTTGTGCATGTTGACTGTAGTTGATAGGTTTGTAGCATTCTCTGGCAGATGTTGATGGAAGTGAAGGTTTCCAAATGTAAATAGTCTATGACAGAAGAACTGAAACAGATTGAGGTCATTTATACCGAACATAGATGTTGTGCATTTCCTACGGTGCGCTGTCCACATTCCACACTGAGCTAACCCTTGAGTGAGGCTTGACCATTGACCATAATTCAGTCGCCATAGCTTCTACCGCAAAAAAAGCGAAAGCATCATGAAGACACTCACCACTGAGTATGGAAGACCGATTGTGTCAAAAGTGCAAGAAAAGTAGCATTTAGACAATGTGTTGTTTGTGCTTTGAACTCCACACAGCAAAACCTCAACTACTACAAACCAAGCAAAAGCAGCAAATTACGTTGTTTGTCTAGGATAAATCATTTTGATTACTTCAAGCTATGTGTGCATGTGTCAACCACTGTCACTGCATTCTTTGGGAAAGAATGTTTTCACTCTCCTGTAACACCGTCCAAAAGAAGAGAGCAACAATATTAATAAAAATGTTCAGACAATTCTCACAACATAACGTTGTCTTTTTTTGTTGTGAAACCTATTTCTTATTTTTAACACTTTATTATTTAGAAGTTATTAAGAAGAATGGTGGGAAATAGTTAGCTATATTTTAAGATTCTAAAATGTTTCTTTATTATATATATGTAGAAGTAAGTTATTTATTTTTAACATAATGCTAAACATTGAATTTGTGTATTTTTTCCACCATTTCATCCATTTCCATTTCAAATCTAAATTTCACATTTTTGGAGGAACATAAACCAACACATTTTAATCAATCGACACTACTGGACACACGCACAAAAAAAATAAACATCCTTAAAAATTATCATGAATGAGTAATCTGAGAATATTCCCTTTTTTACCAACCTTCTCACAACCAACTCCTCAACAGACACAAGCCTATTAGTAATTCCATAGAACTGGGCAGCACATCCTCACAGCAGGCTTCTCTAATATTTAATGATTTCTCTTCTTTGTGATTTCAGGGCATCTGGGTACCTGAGGGTGAGACTGTGAAGATTCCAGTCGCCATTAAGATCCTGAACGAAGCAACAGGCCCCAAAGCCAATGTAGAGTTCATGGACGTGAGTGTCACACTCGCCCGTGTCTTGCAGCAGCAGTTTTTTTAAGTGAATATTCAGCTCTTTAGCAGTTCAAAAGGAAAAATACTTGTAAACCTTGAATTAGCCCATCCTCTCAGATGATGCAAGTACTATGAAATGCATACCAGAGGCTCTTTCACCATCAGCGTTGAGTGGAATCTCAAATAGGTTATATTTTGGTGCACATTTTCCTATTGCTCTTAGATTTCAGTCTGTTCATGTGATGCTTATCTTCATTGAGATGGTTGACTGTTTGCATGTGTTAGTGTCCCCTCATTCATTTATTTACGGCGGTTCATCAGTGTTAATGGTTGTTTTACTTTGAGTATATTCTCAAGGTTCGCAACTGAACAAATATACAGAGAGTAAAATGGGCTCAGACGTGTTGTCACTGACCCCCGCTGTTGATTGGTCGAGAAGCACGCAAACATCCAATCAACTCAGCAGCTGGAGAATAGCAGGAGCGTGAATGCTCATTATATAACTGCCAAGTGTGTAATTGTATGTAGAGCTCAGATAATGGGTTTGTGTGTGTTTGTGTGAGTAGGATGTGGAGATTTAAAATGTGCAAACAAACGATAGGGGATCGTTCAAAAGCCTGGAATCATATTAATGGCAGAGGTAGCTTTTATTGCAGTGATATAGCCTTATGGCCCAAGGTTTAGATGTTATTTCTGAATTATCCCCATAATTGTTCTTTGTCCCTAGCATCTTTTTTTGGACTCTGAACTGAAAAATGTTTTAAATAAACAGGAATTTGAATCCTAAGGAGGCTGTTGTTTGGTAAAATTAATCACACTTGTAGTTTTTGCTTGACTTATTATATAGTTTCAGTCGAAATTGGGTCCTTGGGCAAAACAAGTTTACACTTTTGCAATGAAAAAAGGTTGATTTTGTAAAAAAAGAAAGAAAGAAAGAAAGAAAATGAAATTGCTTAAGTTTACACATCCTCAAACCGTTTAAAATGTAAAAAAAAATTACTGCAACAAAGTATTTTGTTTTAATTCCTAAGAATATAAATGCATGTTTTTTTAATCATATATATTGTTTCATTTAAGCTACAAATTGTAGTGTTTTTTGTTTTATCAGCAGAATTACTGCTTTTTTAGTCTTAAGTTAATCATTATTGAAAAGTAATGGTAATATTCATTCACCACACCCCGCAGGAGGCTCTGATCATGGCCAGCATGGAGCATCCTCACCTGGTGCGGCTACTGGGAGTTTGTTTAAGTCCCACCATCCAGCTAGTCACTCAGCTCATGCCACATGGCTGCCTGTTGGACTACGTGCATGAGCACAAAGATAACATCGGCTCCCAGTTACTGCTCAACTGGTGTGTTCAGATTGCCAAGGTAAGACTGCTCTTATCATCTTAAGAGTTAGAGGTTTTTTGTAAAGAGCACATCTGATCATCAATTTGGCTCCACTTATCAAAAGTGTGATTATTTTTTAGATGCCCATTATTTTTAGATGCCCATTTTTAGTCCTTGTACAGGCAAAGACTAGTGGTGTTTTGAGCAACTGTCATAACATAACATAAGTCAATATTCACCCTAGCTCAGTATCTTGCTTTCGCACGCTTATGCTCACTTCTTTGTATTGTCGAACACAATACAAAATAGTTTTTTTGAGTTGAAAAGTTCTTGCCTGCTTCCTATCTATGCCTGTTAGCTTGTTTGTTGCTACATGAAAGTGGAGAAGGTGGTTTGGCTCATGATGTAAAGCAGACAAATACATAGCTCTTTTTTGAGTACTGCTTTCAGCCCAAACATTCAACTTTTATATTGCAAAGCTCTAGATCGATGATCATCTTTCATTGAAGCTGTTGTGAGTTCTTGCACCATTCAACAAACTTTGAAAGGCTCAAAAACTACATAGAGTTGCTTTAAAGATCCCCTGTAGTTTTTCACTTTGATCAGATTTTTAACTGTTATTTTGCACAAAATAAAAAAACAAACATTTGTGGAACAAATGATAATGATACGAATTTTGCCTTGTCAAAGAATACTGACAAAAATAGTGAGTGAAGCACTTTGTCAAAGTCAGAAGCTAATGACATAATTTGTTGTAACATCATATGACACTTATTATGTTTGCATATAAGCAACAGAGTGTTTTAGAAATGGGAAAAAATATATTTAACCATTGCATTATGATTAAAATTATTCATGGTGTGATAGTAAAGGTAACCAAGGCTAATGGAATCAATTACTCTTGCATGTTTGAAAGATTAATAGACAAAATGTTTGCCTATATAGCGATAGATTGAATTTGCGGTGTTGTGTTTCAGCCATTTTGTGGTTCAACCTGATTAGTTAAATTTATACAATTTTAGTGTTTGTTTGAGTGAACTTTTGAACCAATTTGCATAATTTTTAAGTTTGGATTTATGAAAAGAAACCAGGTAGTACAAAATGTGGTCTATTTTAATGAAAACCAAATTAATGAAGAAAAACTATAACAATTAGCAAACTCAATATTAAACATGAGACTAAATGAAATCGTTGTGTAAAAAGAATAGGTTCTATTTCTGGAAGGATTTTATTACCTGCTGTTGGGACTCACTGAGTTATCAGATCTTGGCTCAATCCCTGACAATCCCAGTCATTCAGCAAAGATCTTGTCACAATATTTCTCTGATATTGGACCCCATTCCTCTGCTATCTGTAGCCCTCTGTTATCTTTCTCCCATCCCAACAGTGGTCATATTTTCTCCTCTCTGTACATGTGAGTCTTGGAGCGTGTGTGAGGGATCTGAGAGCAGCAGTAGAATCTCAAAGGCTGCTGGGACGGAAAAGCAGCAAACACACACATGTACAATTCTTCTGATCTCAGGCTGATCCACACTGTTACTGTGAGCTTTGGTTTGTGTCACTTCAAGCTAAGACTCTGACACTTCTGACATGAACATCTCTGAGAAGGAAAACAGAACTTCAAAGAAACACTAACAGGGCAGGTTTTTGGGGACGAGTATATATAAAATATTCTTCGAAAGGAAAAGTGCTCTCGAGTGCGAGCGCAGAAGGTTGTACATGGTGAAGACTTCAATTTGTGATCAAGCACTTCATGTACTAAACATTTAAAAACATCATCTTCTTTAGTAAAAAAACAAACACTAAATTTGGTCTTAGGGTATTTAAAGCAAGGTAGTATTTTTATGTCTAACTTTAGTTTTTGTGGTAGTTTTTGTATATTTTCTGAAGGATTTACATTTTTTCCTCAGCGTTATTTCAAATTGTTTATAAAACACATTTCACTGCTCTCACAAGAGTGTGAATGTATAAGGATATTGGACAAGTTCAAAAATGTGTACTTTATTTTATGCCTATTTTAAGGTTATTAAAGATATTGTAGCATTGATCCAAAGTGTGTTAAAGATTCCTGGAAAGAAATGTGGAAGAAAGGTCAGATATGGACAGCTATGAGACTGATGGACAGAGGGGGCTCTAGTGAGCAACCCATGAACTTGGCATACCTAGTGCATGCACCTAGATCATGGACAGATGTTGAAGAAGACATAAATTAACTCTTGAGTTGAGACTGCTTCATAAAGGATACCAGCTAAAAAAAACTTTGAGTGGAGAAAATATTTATGCTTCGAGAACCAACAATTTTACTTTATGATGAATGTTATGTTTTGTAATATATTTAAAAAGTGATTAATTAAAATACATTTAATTAATTACAATTACTATTGCAGTATGAGAAAACCGAGAGAACATACCACATTGGAGTTTTCTTATCAAGTATTAAGCAAAAAGTAAAACTCAAGGCAGATTCGTCTTACTTTGCCAAACCTGAGAAATAAAATAGGGTTAATTTTAATAAATGAAAAGGTTAAAGTAAATGAAAATATTGAATAAGAGTAACAAATACATCATTTTTTTAATTTTCATTTTTCATAAATCATTAAACACCAAAAAATAGTTAATGTATGAAAAAACTGCTACATTTATTACTCTTATTCTATATTTTCATTCATAGATTCATGGAAGTGCAGTAGCTAAACACACCCATGTCAGCTAGTTTAGATTTGTTTTTGTTTTGTTTTTATAAACAGAATAAATCTAGTGTTGCATCTCATGCATTTTAGTCATGTTTTTTGTTTTGTAGATTTCAACACATGCTAACAGTTACACCTAAGGATTTTGAGCGATGTTAACCTGATGTGATACAAACTGAGCTCATTATTTATGTATTCATTATATTATGTATACAGTTTTTTTCTGGCTTTAAATGAATATCTTAAATCCATCTCTTACCAAAGATTCAGGCAGAATGTAAAGAGTTTGTATAGTGAGCTAGGATCTTGAAATGACAAAGCTATCTTACAAATAACTGTAGTGTGTTTTATCTTTATCAAGTGAAGAGATTCTATGCACTTTAGTTTTGTCTGCTGAAAATTCTTCTCATTTTAAAAGAAATATATAGCTTTGCTTGGGTCTTTACATTAATAATGGAGGAAACTATGTTGTGTACATTATTTACAAGTTCCTTATTACACACATATAGTAAAGAATATTGGTTTTGCTGTTACCTCCTCTTGCTTTGCACCACACGACCTTCCTCTAATGAGCCCAGAGGAGAAGAAAAGCTGTCAAAGAAATAGATAAAGGACATGATTAAAATCTTTCCTTTCAACATGGGACTTAAAACCAGAGTTGAAAAATTGTTGTGTGCTTCTGCGTAGAACAAAAAACAATGTTGCTGTTTATTTTGAAAATGAGTTAAATTGTATTAGTTAGTTAGCTTTCATGTGTTAGCAATGAATGCAACTTAATTATGTAGGATTCCTCATTATAAGTTGTGTTTTTTAATAGTTATACCCACATAAATTACAAAAATAAATAAGTTGGCATTGTAAGGAAATAAGCTCAATAGGGTGAATTTTAAGAATGAATATGAACAAATTATAATAATTTTAAGAATAATATTTTGAACCTAAACAAGCATTAATCTGTCAATTAAGTTACTCAATAATTCTTTTTATTTAGAGACCAATCATTATATTTACATGAAAAAGAAACATATTTATAAGCTAGAACACTTAGAGAAAAAGTCTTTTGAGTAGTTAATCAAAAATATATTTTCCAGCTGAGAGAACCATTCAAGACACAACTTTTATATGCTATTACAATGGTGTTGTAGTCCACAAAATATTAGCATTTTATGTGTATTGTTGGTCAGGTGTTACATTTAACTTTACTTTTGTCCATACACTGTTTGTCCCTAACAAACATCCAGAGATTATTCTCATTTTGCATCAATTATCTCTTTTTTCTTTTATCAAACGTGTCTCTGACAGCAACCCGTCAAAAATGAATGACCTCCTGAAGCAAGCTTCGACACTCCATGCCTTTTTCATTTTCCATTTTACAAAACTTTGATAGGTTTTGCATATATTATGCAATTCATTCATGATGAGATGCGTCTAACAGCTGTGGAAAAACAGCAACCTTTTATTGTGTACAAAGATATTGGACATTTATAAGGAATAGCCAAGTGACAAAGCTAAAAAGTCACTTGGGTAAAAGTACTCAGGGATCAGCACAAGTGAAGGTTATATTTCAATGGCAGTTGAATCATTCGAGACTTGCTTCTTAATGTTCTTTTTTTTTTTTTGAAGAGAAGGTCAGGTATGTTTTGAATAAAAGGTTAAACTTCTCTGTTTAAAAGCTGCTCAGTTTAACAAGTGTTTGATAAAACAAGTATATTTTTGGATAGTATCCAGTAATGTGCGTGATCAATCTTAGGAATCTTATATTCCACAGCAAACCATGCACAAACAAACAAGCATGCAAGACTAAACTTTTGCTCACACTGTAATTATGAAGCACTGCAGTGTAACGTTTATGTAGTAATTACACATTTGCTTGTTGTGTTTGGAATGGTTGCAACTGGCATTTGGGAACGCAGCTCAGAGCTGTAATTGTTAAAGAAAAGAACAGTGAAAAGAGCATAGTGAGAAATGGCAAAATATTCAAACAAATAATCTGTAAACTCATTAAAGCCTGTGGTTCTCATTTTTAACTCAGGAACCAGAATCTACATGAGAATGAGGGCGCATGTGTCACGCTCTAAACACATTCTACACTTAAAAAAAAATTATAGTTGGATCAACATAATACAATTATGACACACATTTCCACACAAGTTATCCAAACTTATTTTGAGTAGATTGAAAAGAATTGAACAACTCTATTTCATCCAATAACATCAAATCATTTGAAATTAAATCATATTATGCAATAATTTTATATAACTATGGCACATTTACTCAAAACTGAATTGTTATCTTAATGTATATTAGGCAGATTGAGCCAATAAGATCAAATTATTTTTTGTGCCATTAACTTGTACACAATTTACTTTTGATGGACGAACATATTATAATTATGACGCACTATTTCCACCCAACTGAATTATGCTATCATTACGGACTATAGACTGAATGAACCAAAGAGCAAAATTGAGCCAAAATATAGTCACAAAACAGCAGTTTAATCTACAAATTCACACTAGAGTCTCAATTAAATGAAAATGTTTTCAAACCCTCAAACTAACTTTGAAGAGCTAGCGGCTGTGTCAGGTGGTGTGGTGTTTAGAAAGGCAGAACCCAAATGCAGACCAGCCATTCAGCTTAGAGTTTTAAGTAATAAACAAGTAATAAACAAGAAACAAACAAGAAAACAAATCAGAATCAGAAAGATATTTATTGCCACATATTCAGCACACACAGAAGGACTTTGCTGTGGTACAGGGGTACTCTCCAGTGTTGGTACAAAAAAAAAAACGGCACAATAACACAGGTACTGTAACACCCGTTACACACACATGCTCGGTGCCATCTTGGAATCCACGAAGGGAAAACCTAACAACTAAACTAAAACTGAACTTGAACACTTTAGAACAAATAACTTACAAACACTAAACAAGAGAAAATCAAACAAAAAGGTGGCAAGGAGTGAAGCAGAACAACTGACTAAACTGTGAGGAATATAAAAAAACACAACCAAGGGATAATGAGGGGAAAACAGGTGAAGCAACTCAATAGTAATGAGCAGTCTAACAGGTGCATGTGGTGATAGTCGCGTGCTCTAGACACACACAAACTAAGACTAAACTATGTGAAATGTTAAGACAAGTGCAATTTAAGTAGCTAATTCAGTTCTTATTAGTTGTTTTAACATAAAATAATTAAGGAATTGTAAGTATCCTTTGATTTAGTTCAGACTGATTAAAAATAACAATGTAGATACAATAAGCTGATTCATTTAAATTGTTTCAAAACATTGTATTTGATTTAATCTAACAACACCCAGATCTCATTTTTTGAGTGTAATTAACTATTGTAATGCATGTTACGGCATGTTGCAAGGGTCTGTAAATACTTTTTTAAAATCTTTTTCTAGTGGTTACATTAAAGACTTTTACAAAGTGTTCTCTACGTTACCTTTTAGAAATCTACCGACTGCTGTTCTTTTGTCTACCATCGCTCTGCTCTGCTAGTTTTCTCTAAGTTGACTAAGACATGACCTTATATCGGACATAATTTGTTATAAATTTATGTGATTTGTGAAATAGAACCAGGAGACATGCAAAGCAGAACGATTTGGGGTAGTTGGTAGGTTAGTATCTTTTTACAAATGGAAATGTTTTGAATGGATTTAAAGGGCTTTAAAAAGTGTGTATGAGTTTTTATTTTTTTATTCTGGATAGTTTTTAAGAGACTCACTCATAAGAGTATTCGCCTACCTATCTAAGAGTGGACTAATTGATTAGGATGGAATCCCACCCTTTTAGTGTTTTCCCTATTAAAAACAATGAATATGTTTACTAACATAAACATCCATCTTTAACTTTTGTATTGGGATATTTATTCTGAAAGACCGGTGATCGTACTGTCCAAGAGTGGACTATCATAAGGATACATTGTTAGAAATTAATATAGCGGCAACTGGAATTGCTTGGTATTTGTTTGGTATTTGGAATTGTTTGGTATTTTACATTTAGGACGTATTCGAGCGGACACACATACACACTCACACACGTATAAGTCTCATTGCTGTTTAAAGACCTGTTATGGTATGATTTTATCTGAGTCTTGCTTTATTAGGAAATAGTCCTGAAATCAAAGCTATTGTTGTTGTACAAGAATTCTCGGAAACACATCAAAGATGCTCGAGAGTATTCGTTATGGTATGTTACGAGTGGTTTGCGTTCCAGTTGCTTTGTAGGTTACATGGTTCTTATTACATTCAATAACAGTGATACAATCAAAGGCAGCAATTATCCATTTATTCTGTCATATTTGATTTCGTAGAAAAGAACCCTGTTCCTCCATTTTTTTTAAGTCTGAATCAAAGGCAGTTGAAATTTCAATAGATTTAATTAAGGTGATGGTTGATAGTGATATTCAAGCTTTCAAGAGCAGATACCAATCATCTCACTTCTAATATGATTATTATACGCTATTGACCACTGAGTAAAAGATATGAAGATGTCTTGAAAGTAACAATGGAATCTAATTAGCTAAGCAAACCATGAATCAACATTGTGGATATGCATCGTGATTGGCTCATACCTGAACCTAGATCTCTCCTGTTTGAATTTAGACATTCATGTTTTGCAGAGCCACGACAAACAAAAACAATCCAAAGCAATTTATTCTAAAGGCCAGCAATATAGGTCTTTTCCAATATTCATATGAACTTTATTTTGCCTTTCTCCCACACTCATTCATCTCTGATTCCTCACCTTTCTTCATTCTCTTGCCGTCTTGCTCTTTCCTAAAATCTGTGAGATTAAAGTTTAAACGGGTAAACTGAGAATGAAAGCGAGGCATCAGAAAATTCACGAGGGCGTCTTTCAGAGAAGTCAAAAGCCAGTTGTTTGTCTGGGGCTCGACTTTCAGCTTTTGCTCCTGCATGTTCAAAACATTATGAACAGCAGAGCTTTTATTGATTTATGTTGTGCAGTGGTAAAGACACGATATGGACATCTTTCATTAATCACATGAACATTTCAGCATATAAATAAGTTATTGATTTGAAGAAATACAGTATTTGACATGTGGATCCTATTAAATCAGGGAATTGGATCTTTTAAAGGTGCCATATCATGTAAACTTTTCAGACATTTTTAGCATGTTTTAGTATTGTTTGCTCATCAAAACACGCCTCAAGTCATATTCAGATTGGTTCATGAATGTTTGTGTAATCCTGTTTTCTCATTCTGGGGGCTCAAAATCGCAAGGTTACCATAGCGATGCCCATTGTTCATAGACCACTAACCAATCAGATGAACCAAATCTCATCTTATTGAAGAGCGTACATGCTGGTTGTTCGAAGTGTAAACATAGTAGATTTGCATCACATAAACAATTAAAAGAGAATATTTTGGGATGTACTGGGCAAAAAGATAAATGTATTCGTCTGAACTGACAGTGGGAGGAACATAGGCAACAAGTGACTCATTTTGTAACACAACCATTTGAGGTGATTCAAAGACATTGTTAAGATAAATACAGTGGTTATTAAGGGTGCAGCAATAGTCTTGAGGGAAAAAAAATATTTATCATAGAATAATTACAATAAAAAGCAATGGAAAAAAATACTTTCATTTTTTTTCAATTAGAAGTTAAAAAAGGAATTGTATCATTAATATAATACGTAATATTTGTGTATACATCTTACCCCCATAGTGTTTGAAAAGTTGCATATAGTCCAAAAATGTATGTTCAAAGTGATATCGTCTGCCCACAACCCTGTGATACTTGACATAATGGCTTTCCATCAAGTTGTGACCAATAGTCACATTAAGCCCTCATGTGGCCTATAAAGATGTGAGATCTTTGTTTCTGGGGTGTAACCTTTTACAAGAGTCTTAATATTCCTAATCAGCCCTTTAAGGAATGCCCTCTTCAAGGAAGTAAAGCATCACAGAATCAGCCGAGGTGTCTGAGTGATTCAGCATATTTTTCAGCATCGTCTTGGTCTGTGTTGAACAATTTTCCTTGACTTTCCTTGAGTTCACATTTGGGAGATCTGTTTCTCTCTTAATACAATACAAACACACTTGTAAATTCAATCCTAGCTAAAAGATCAAACTTCATAATAGTATTTTATCAAGCTCTCTGCGTTAGCCATAAATAATAACGGGGGTTGACTTTTATTTGGTCCGTTCAGCCATTTTTCTCCCAGCCAACCATCTGTTTTGCTTATTGTGTATTCTGAAGGCGTAGAAGCGCTCATAGACAGACAGACAGCTGCGAGCACAGATTAATATTTGCAGCTGAAGCAGGAAAAAAGAAAAGGGTCATTTGAACGTTTGACTGACACTTTGTGCTTGTCAGTTGGAATTACAGTTTTCCACAAGGGCTTCAGCTTCAGGAGGCACAAGGTTTTAATTAATTTAAAGTCAGCCATGAGCAATTATGGATGTGTGGATGTGAGCTAATGTAAGCGTGTTCAATACAAACCTCTAGAGACGCTTGGACAAAGTTAATGGTTAATAGGTTGGAGGTTAAAGTAATAAAAGAACAATGTACACCCGACAATGTTGTTTATTTGTACAAAAGCATCAGATTCTAAACACATGCAAATGTATCTACTGTGACTTGAAACTATGTATCGATGTCAGGTCTATAGGTCCCTTAATATTAACTAGTTTAGTTCTGTATTTTTAAAAGCTACTTTATACAACAGTTTTTTGGGGGCTACGTTTTTCATTATTTAGTTTTTTTTATTTAACATATTTTTTTAAGATTGAGGGTCATTAGTTGATTTTTTTTTTTAATTAGAACCCCAAATTTGCTATCCAAATATAGTCTTTATTTAAGTAAATAAATATCACATTAATTCCTGCAAGACTCACCGCTAAAATATACAATCCAATAAATAATTAGTTACATAAAAGTGGTCTCTCTCGCTCAGAGTTGCTCCTCTACTCTGAAAGGAATAAGTGTAAGAGTGTATGCTTCCCAGGGAAAGACATGCAAACCAAGTGAAGAGATTTTTTGGGCTTTCTTGCTTTACCCCAATACCTGATTTTGAATAAGCCAGATAAAAAAAAGAGAAATAAGCTTATTCATTGAGTGACTTGTTCATTTGGCTTTAAAATAATGGTAGTTTGATCACAGCACTAAACCCAAGTCGTTTTTTTCTACTAATTCTTATAATCACCTTTATATCTATCGCCTATAGATATCTATCATATCGATATCTAGCGCCTGTCTGTTTTGATCTCACACCTCTCTCCCACACGGTTTTGTGTTTATGTGATGCCCAGCGTACAAGCATAAGGAGATGTTTGCTCTGAAATATAAACCACACACACTTAGCATCATGGTTTAAGTTCAAGCAGTGTAAGAAGAGAAGCACTAGCAACCTCAAGCAAAACATATATTTTTTTGTTCCCTAGTTTTTTTTTGGGGGGAGGGGGGTTTCATTTCATGAAGAATATGCTTTTTATTACTTTATTTTTCTTCTAGGCCACATGCAAACAGCAGATTCAGAAGCAGTTTGATTGATCACACGAACATCACTTCAGTCTTGCAACACCTCCACTGGTTACCTATAAAATATCAAATTCATTTCAAAGTGCTCTTACTAACCTACAAATCTCTCCATAAACTAGCTCCATCTTATCTCACTGAACTAATTTCTACTCATACACCCGTCCGATCCCTTAGATCTGCAGCCTCACAGTTTCTTTTTGTACCCAAAGATCATCACTGGGTCCTCATGCTTATAGTTCTGCTACCGTTAATGTTCAGTTAATGATGATTTTACCGATACGGGAAAAAAAGAGCAGACAAAATAACAAACAGGCATATATTGAAACTGCTATGGCATAAAGCTATGTATTAACTCGATCCACACGCTGAAAATGAAAGTTAAAAATGCGTAGTAAAGTTTATATGCAAATTAGTTTTATTAAATATCTCTTTACTATTTGAGAAGGTATCTTAATCTTTGACAACCACAAATATTTCTCATGTTAAACCTGTTTTTATTTGTATGTGAATGTGATGTCTTTTTCACAAAGCTGCTTATGTTGCCTTAATAAAAGTTCTTGTAAAAAATCCTCTTGACGCCTCTTTGGGCTCATTTTGGCATTTATTTGATTGGCGTAATCCAAAATGAACGAAAAACTAGCATAACAATTTTTTTCAATATCTTATCTGAGAAAAAAGTACACAACCCATAAACTAGCAAAAGCACAAGGACTCTGCGAAGCTGATTGGCTGAGCTCTTGGAGAATGGCCAACATTCACACCCCAATAGCACTTGATTGCATTTCCCAAAAGCCTCATGCGGAAGGCCTTATCGTGGCGGTCACAGGGGTCTGGTCATTGTTGTAATGGAGTCAAAGCAGCCTCAGAGGAAAGTCATGTACATCCTGTTCCCAATACTCACTTTGGCCCTTGGCAGCAAGCACAAACTGTGATATAGCTCTGTTAGTTCAGCTTCTAGAACACGGAACTAGAGGATTGTGCTTTTGAGTAGCAGAGTCATCTAAATCTGTAAGCACATTCTAAAGTCAGACAGCAGCATTTAGTTGAGACTGTAAAATAGGAATGGAAAAGAAAGAAAAGAGCAGGGTTAATGAATGTTTTATATTTAAAGTAAAATTAAGGATGACTCCAATCACTATGTTTAACCTTAAATCCCACTTCCAGAGCTTAGTGCTCATCTTAGTCATTAAAATTAATAGAGAAAGGAGCTTTAACTTTGATTATTAGTTCAAAATTATATTTTATAGTTTTACATTTTTTTATTCAAGCAATTACCAGTCATGTGGCAAAATACAAGCGAGTGTCCAGGTGCCTATTAAAAATATTAAAAATTTGTGAAAGGTGAATTTGCTGATCTGTAATGCAAGTTAAAGGGAAACACTCGCTCTTGCTTCATTAAACCTCAGTGCTGTGTCTGGTGTTGTCTGGTGTTTTTTAACGTATGTTTTTTTTATGTAACTCAAGCAGATGTCTTTATGGTTATTTTGTTTTGTAATATTTGTATCATATGCAGATATGTTTTGTCTTTTCTTTTTTCTGTGCAGTGTGAAATTAGTAGGAAAATACTTCTCTGGACCTGGATGCTTCTGAATACAAAAAATGTCAAAAGCAAAAGTTATCAAAGTAGAGATGAGGGTCCATTTCGAATCCATTTATCATTCGTTCATTTGATTTTCAGTTTAAAAACAAAAAGGTAAAACAAATTAGTTTTTTACATTTTTGATTCTGTGATCAAAATGAAAAATGCAACAACAAATTATGAGCTTGCAAGCTACTTTTTGTTTTTTAATTTACCTTTCGGCAATACTCAGCATGACCCGGAGGTTTAATGTCAACAACTTCATTACAATAAACTACTGTAGCAATAAAACAAAATAAAATTGTAAACTTGTTTTAAATCAAACGTTTTAGAGTCAAGCTTTTGGTAGTTTTATACAGTAGTTATAGGCAAACCAAGGCTTCGTGAACCACCTAAGCAGATGAATCAAACATGAGGTTTCCAAAAATACCTACACCTGGCCCCACAGGGACATCTAGGGGTCATTTGTAGCAACTGCATTGCAATTGTATTAAAAAATTGTATTTGAAAGATTAATTATACTACTATATTGTATTATTGAAATATTTTCTCCCGCTTTAGAGAAAAAAACATACCTTTTTTAAGTGAAAAGGATTAAGACTCAACAGGTGGTGATCTATTCATTTTCCTAATGTTGCGAAGCGCTGCAGTTGATAAATAAAAATGTGCATTAAAAGTAAAAAAAAAAATATTATTTGTCTAGGGAGAGGGTTGTGTTGGTGATTTTTAGTCTCAAAGTTGACTGAATGAAAGTGCATAAATAATGATCTGACTAAAACAATTTTTAAAATGTAGTAAAAAATATTTTATTAAAATTTATGCATGAAGTAAACTAATAAGCTATAGTGTGAGTGTTTTCTTTCTTTAAAAAAAACTTTCTTTTTTTCCTCCTCTGTCTTTATCTTCTTCCTCTACTTCCTCACTGCTTTGGTTTACTGATCAGTTGATACAATTTCTATTATGAGAAGCTGAGATAGACTTTGATGGTGTAACAGATTGCATATTGTCTCTCCCCTAATGTAAGTCACTTTGGACAAAAGCATCTGCCAAATGCATAAATGTAAATGTAAGTGTAGTCTATAGCTCATCCTTTTTGTTTTAAAAGCTACTAAACTGTTTTCTTGAGTTGCACTTTTTTTAAGTTACTTGACTGTTTTTTTGAGTTGCGCTTTTGTCACGCTTCAGGTTGCGCCTTTGTCAACTGAGCACCAATTTCCGAACAACTATTTTATCGCTGCACTTATGATACTCATTATATCATTTCATTTTTAATCGCTATGCGTTTATATGAGTTGTTTTTATGCTTGATTTTATTAAATGTACTTTCTTTTTATTCCTTGTTTACAATGTAAAGTATATGTGAAGTATAAATCTGGGGAATTTGATGACGATTACTCTATAAATTAAATAGCTGTCATCTGAAGCAGATTTTGCCATCCGTCTTTCTTCTCACTCGCAGTGTGATTTCTGGGAATTTCTCTTTCTCCCTCTGAATGGTTAATTTGTTTGCTATGCACCCATTACAACTTACAGAGATGCCTCCAGACCAACAAATTGAGCAGTAAATTGGTGGATATGAGGTTCAATTAACAGCAACAACTCATGTGAAGAGAGTGACCACTTCCTGCAGAGTATCAATGTGTCCCCGTCACTCATAGTTTTGCGAGCCTTTTACCCTAAAGACTAAACATCAGTATCCTTTGGTCACTTTTTTTTTCAACTCCACACTGCTGTCTTAAATGTCTTTTCAAACAGTGATCCTAAACTTAAACTATTTAAATAGTCGCCATTTTAAATTTTAGGAAATTTGAATCTATAAGAAGACAAAGAAATTAATGGGATGATTTTTTTTTGTTTTGCGTCTGCCTTTTGTCAGTGACTCCTCTAGTAACAAGGGATTTATATAATGTTCTTGTGACTGTTTATTTACAATATTTGACAAGTACTGTATTAGGATATTATGTGGTATTTCAGCATTTTCGTAATGAAAACTCATCAACTAGACAGTGTATTTGGGAAACCCACGTGACATTGCAGTGAATGCTTATAATGTTGCACTTCACGAATGCGTACTTGCATTAATTAGGCTTTGGATGCGCAAGCAGATTTGGTGTGTCCCCTAGAGGTCTCTCTTAAGAACCAAGTAACATCGTTTTTGGGAAACCCGGCCCTGCACTGCAAAAAATTCTTTTGGAGTGCATTTTTTAAAAGTACAGATCTCTTCCATCAAAGTTAGTACACAACTGTAATCTATACCCATAAGGTTAAATTAGAAAAGTCTTATTAAAATAAGAAAAACTTTAAGCATTTTCAGCTTTGCTTAAATTCGTTTTTGGTAGTGTGGAAGTAAATTACAAGTCCCTTTAAGAAAAGAGCATGCAAAGAGGTCGCTATTGCTTAAAGAAGAGAGTTAGCTTTCACCTACTTGTTTTCTCTTACACTTATCAAAAATAAGAGAACCTAACAACAGAGATGGTGGCGAGAAAAATTTAAAACTAAGAAACATCAATGGCTTTTAAAAATGTTCTGTGCAAATAAAACCTCTCTGTGAAAATACATTGCATATTGGCATTTTTAGCTAGTTTAGGCCAACTAACACATTTGTGGGAGAAATTAATCTCACTAATATGTGTCTGTGTACAGTATGACACCACCGCTTGATTAATTCCTTTTAGGTCAAATCAGAGGACAAATAAGCATGTGTTTTGGTGGGGGTGATGCCCCCACTCTCCTATAGTTCCTTCCACACTGTGTCGTTAATGAATTTGGCCCCCCATCCCAAAGGCCTCCACAGGTCTCCTGGTCTCCCAGTCTCACCTGATTGAGAGAAGCTCGTAGGTCTCGCAGAGCACATTACCGAGCCCATCTGGTGCCCTGTGCCCCATGCCAAGCACAGCCAAGTCCAGCAGGACAAGGTCATGTGTTGGCATATGTTCTGGCGCACATTTCCCTCCCAAAAGACACAACACCTCCAAGACTCCAAATTATCAGTTTTTTTACTGTTCACTCGTAATTATTCTATTGTTGTGCAATGGTATTTTTTCTTACGCTTTATTAATGAAAATTAAAAATATTGTTTAGCCCTCGATTGATTAGAAACACCATACTAATTGACCTAATTGATATATATATATATATATATATATATATATATATATATATATATATATATATATATATATATATATATATATATATATATATATATATACATACACACAGCTCTTTCATTCCAGTCTTAACTCAGCTTTGTTTTTGTGTAAAAATTTTATTTCACTACAAAGCAGAACACACCGCCTTTGCATACATCAGCCCATACGCTTATTGTCCTGGCCTGTAATGGATTGACTATGAATAGGAATGACAGTGTAAATGTTAACTCCATGATTCCTCAAAGCAGGTGGCTCTGATATGTTGAGGGATTGGATCAGTATGCCGTCTTTGCTGCCTGATTCTTTTTCTGTCAGCGTCCAGCTCGCTTTCTTGGTGGCCCAGTCGTCCTTCTCCTGTCTGAGTTTTCTATTGGTATTCTGTCACTAAGACCCTCGAGTACCGAAGTGTGACGGACAGAAGCCAGGGCACCATCACAAGGACACATTCTCATGCGCAGTCATAGATACTTAAGCCATTATAAACAAATATAAACCAAATTGTTCATTTTCATTTCTTTATTTTTTATGATTTTCTTAAAATCCATCAAGCCCAACACTGCTGCGTGTGTTAGAAATGTAGGATCATGGCTGTATTGATTAGTATGGTTTTGTTTCTCTGTTTACTTTGTGCTGAAAATGCTTTCAGCAGATTGTGTGCTCTATGGGGTGCTTGTGAACAAAAATAGCATTCGAAAAGAAATCGTTCACCTTCAACATAGAGAACCCTTATTGATTTGTACCAAAGGATTCTTTATCCCACTGTATTTTACAGAGCTGGATTATAAAGGCTTGAAGAGATTGAGAGATTTTAATAGTTTTATAAGTATGTTGATCCTTTATTCTTTGACACAAGAGATTGAAAATAATTGAATATAAGTTTAATAATAATACTGAGGGGTTCTTTAATGCAGCACAACATTTTCTTTGTAAGTCTTGCTCATTTAGCAAGTGTTTCATAGAAATGTTATTTTTTGTTAATGTATTTAAATGTTTTTTTTTACATGCTAAAAAACTATGCTACATAAAGCAGCACCAGATGTTGGATGGGAATCATAGCGGAAACTTTTTGGTGTAATTTAGCACGAGTCTCCAGGTGCCTTTTAAAACCAACAAATCACATTCAAAATTAACAAATCAAGTTCAAAGTTTTTTTGTGTGTCATTAAGCGCTTTTTCCATGTAAAGAATCAGCTTAGAAGAGTGTAGAAATGGCTGGTGAAAGTCAGCTTTGCCTAAAACATATTTAAACAAATTAAATTAAAGTCAATTAGTTTACTTTAAACAAGTATTTCCTAATAACTCTTCAGATTACTAATCGTTTTATCTAGGTATTGTAATTTTAATGACTAATAATATTTTTAATGAATAAAGACTGAAGTAGTGATTGTTAAAAAGTCAGTGAAAAAGTTAATCATTGTATACTGTTTTCTCGCAGCAATGATAGTAATTATTATTTGCACTGTTAAGTCTTTTAAATCATTTGTTTAATGCAAGAATTGTAACTTTGTTCTACTAGCCATGCAATTTCTTTTTTGTTACTGCTGCTCCTGCTGTTAAGGATTGAAGATGACAGAACCCAAATATGGATACTATATCTGTATGCGTCAACCGTTTCATTATTTAAAGAAAAAGAATGAAAGAAAAAAACAAACTCTGATGCATAAGGAGTTGAAAAGAAAACACTCACAATGAGAAAAACCTCAAACCGTACTTTAGGACATGCCTAAACCAGAGTAATAGTTGAAATAAAGATCAGGTTAATCCTTTTAGGATTTTAAAGGATTTTATTCAGTGCAGCCCTTGTTTCACCAGGCTCAGATTAAACTGTAATGATCGTAGAATTCATAAACTTTTTCTCGCACACTCAGATGGTAGGATAATATTGACATTCTGATCACGTTTACAGCAGAGTTACAGTGTCAAAACATTCCAAAAGTCAAGTTTGAGGATATAAACACAGTGTTCTACAAAGGACAAGACAGGGTGACCAATTCATCGGAAAACACGGAGTAGTTATTTATTGTGAACCGACAGGTTTGAACATTCCTAACCTTTTTAACCTCGTAAAGTGCCTCTTAATTCTTTCTTCATCAGTGCTCGGTCTTTTAACAGTCATTGGTACAACCTTCCTCCTCCTCCTCCTCTTAAGTGTGTGTAGTCTTCTGTGGCATGTTTACACAAATACTTAAGCAGGCCTCTTTTTTGTCAGCCATGTTGTGCTGCTCAGCCTTTAATTAGGTCTTTGTCTGTGCCGCATGCTGCTCTCTATTATTCTTCCTGTGCTTGCGCTGTGTTCTTTCCAAACACTGGCTAGAAAATTGGTCACAGAGGGAATGTAACGCCTTCCTTCTGTAGCCAGTGTGTATGCATGTGTTTTTTGAGAGAGAGAGAGAGAGAGAGAGAGAGAGAGAGAGAGAGAGAGAGAGAGAGAGAGAGAGAGAGAGGAAGATAGAGAGAGAAAGAGGGAGAGAGAGAGAGCGAGAGAGAGAGAGAGAGAGAGAGAGAGAGAGACACGTAAAATTCTTTAACCTCTGTTAATGCTCAGCCCAGGTGCTAGATAATAACATGCTTGACAGAGGAAAAAGCGACATCGTTATTACTAATAAGCATCTCCTATGGCTCTAGTCAGCACGACTTGTACTGAGGAAGATGAATACGATTTTAGAAGCTGCAAACTGAGACACAGTGGGAACTTGAGGTTTATTACAATGTCTGAACAACTGTCATTATTATTTACTATTAGGCAATATTGAGGGTTATTAATTGTGGCACTGTCAATAATATTAACAGTGACAACAGAGTCTTTGGATGTCATGGACAAGATGAGTGAAACATAACTTATTCTGATAACTTTTGAATTCAGTTCACTGCCATTGTTTTGCTTTTACTTGGAAACTGTAATGATTTTTCTAAGTAAATCTGTCTCATCATATGGCTTGGATACTAATATAATGGCTTTAATTGTTGATGAATGTGATCTCTTTGAGATACTCTTCAGCCGCTGTTGAACATGTGTTTTTTTATTATTTAGAGGTCTAGTAACTTCACAAATTGGGTTTAAAGAGGTGAAACAGATAATTTAATTACCAAATTTAAGGATCAAGAGACCCTCATTGGCCTTTATGTTTGATCCAAGCTACTGGACTGTATGGACACTCTTGTTTAATCAATTAACATAAATGATTTTATTTTCCATGCAATATCAAGTATTAGCAAAATTGTGCTTCATCGATATCTGTCTGTATCAGTTCCTGTTAAGTGTTTTCCGTTCTCACTTTGTTAACTACAGTGTATCACATTTTGTTCTGTATATACAGTAAGGCAAATTATATTAGATTTTTCAAGTTCACCCACTTAGAAATAATGGAGGGGTCTGACATTTTTATCTTAGGTGCATGTCTACTGTGAGAGGTATAATGAAAACAATCTGGAAATGACATTGTATTATTTTTTTATAGTTTATTTGTATTCCACTGCAGCAAATACGTATTTGAACACCTGAGAAAAACAATGTTAATTTTTGATACAGTAGCCTTTGTTTGCAATTACAGAGGTCAAATGTTTCCTGTAGTGTTTCACCAGGTTTGCACACATAGCAGGAGTGATTTTGTCCCACTCCTCCACACAGATCTTCTCTAGATCAGTCAGGTTTCTGGGCTGTCACTGAGAAACACGCAGTTTGAGCTCTCTCCAAAGATTTTCTATTTGGTTTAGGTCTGGAGACTGGCTAGGCCACTCTAGAATCTTGATATGCTTGTTATGGAGCCACTCCTTGGTTATCCTGGCTATGGGCTTCGGGTCATTGTCATGTTGGACGGTCCAGCTACAACCCATCTTCAATTCTCTAGCTGAGAGAAAGAGGTCATTCCCCAAAATCTTGCAATACATGGCGCCGGTCATCCTCTGCCTTAATATAGTGCAGTCGTTTTGTCCCATGTGCGGAAAAATTCCATGTGTTCTTGGGATGGTACTCAGCATTCTTCTTCCTCCAAACACGGCGAGTTTTTGGAGGAAGTTCTATTTTGGTCTCATCTGACCACATGACCTCCTCTGGATCATCCAAATGGTCCCTGGCAAACGTGCCAGGGATGATTTTGAAACCATGACGTCTTAATATATTACCAACAGTAACGGTGGTCCCAGATCTTTTCAGGTCCTCCCATGTAGTTCTGAGCTGGTTTCTCACCTGTCTTAGGATCATTGAGACCCCTCGAGGTGAAATCTCGCATGGATCTCCAGTCCAAGTGCGATTGGCAGTCACTTTTAGTTTCCTACATTTTCTAATAATGGCTCCAACAGTGAAACCTTTTTCACCAAGCTGCTTGGCAATTGCCCTGTAACCCTTTCCAGCCTTGTGGGGGTCCACAATTTTGTCTCGAGTCTCTCTGGACAGTTTTTCATCTTGGACATGTTAGTAGTTGGAGTCTTGGTGGGATGGACTGGTGTCTTTATGCAGCTAATGACTTCAAACAGGTGCTTCTAATTTAGGATAACAAATTGAGTGGGGGTGGATTTTTGAGGGTCAGAATTCTAGTTGATAGACGGGTGTTCAAATACTTATTTGTAGCAGTGGCATACAAATAAATATTTTTTTTTATATCATACAATGTGATTTCCCAATAATTTTTTTTGATTACACAGCGGACATGCATCTAAGATAAAAATGTCAGACCCCTCCATGATTTGTAAGTGGGAGCGCTTGGAAAATCACAGGGTGTTCTTCCTCACTGTTTATATATATATATATATATATATATATATATATATATATATATATATATATATATATATATATATATATATATATATATATATATATATATATATATACAATACTGTATATACAGTACAGACCAAAAGTTTGGACAAACTTTCTCATTCAAAAAGTTTTCTTTATTTTCATGACTATGAAAATTGAAAATGGTAGATTCACACTGAAGGAGTCAAAACTATGAATTAACACGTGTGGAATTGTATATATATATATATATATATATATATATATATATATATATATATATATATATATATATATATATATATATATATATATATATATATATATATATATATATATATATATATATATATATATATATATATATAACAAAAAAAGTGTAAAAAAGCTGAAAATATGTCATTCTAGCTTCTTCACATTAGCCAGCTTTTGCCCGTTCTCTTGATGATCTTCAAGAGGTGGTCTCCTGAAATGCTCTTCACTTCACAGATGAGCCCTGTCAGGTTTAATATGTGGGATTTCTCATCTTATAAATGGGGTCGGGACCATCAGTTGTGTTGTGCAGAAATAAGGTGGCTACACAGCCGATAGTCCCACTGAAAAGAATGTTAGAATTTGTATTATGACAAGAAAAACGCAGCTAAGTAAAGAAAAACAAGTGGCAATCATTACTTTAAGAGATGAAGGTCAGTCAGTTCGAAAAACTTTTTGAATTAGGTGTTTTTTATATATATATATATATATATATATATATAATTTAGGTGTACTCTTTCTTCCACTGCAATAGAATTGCGCTTTTTGTTTTGATCTTTCACTCGTTTGTTGTCTGTTTTATTTTTTTATTTCCTGTGACTCTCCAAGCTCCTGCATGTTTTTGTTCATAATTCTTCTAAAAGAATGTGTAAAACTACCCCTGGCTCCTGTGACATCCCTGACAATACCAATAGCAATATTTTTAAGTGGGTTTTAAAATGTGTGATTGTGTCTTTTTGTAAAATAAACTAAATGAAAATGTTTTTGTTTATTTAAGAATGTACATTTTAAAATACATAGAAATAAAAACATCTACAAAAACCATTTGCTGATAAAAAATTACGTTTCTAAAATGTGCAGCACGAATATTATTGTATATAATATAAATATGTAAATATTTATATGTAAATATAATTGTTACAGATAGAACCTACCAATAACCATGGATAGCAACGTGTAAAGGAGGACTATTAAAAATAGTTACTAAAAATAGAAAACTATTAAAATACTGGTATGAATCTTGTTAAACATACCTTTAAAGGTCTCCGTTTGCTTTATCTGAGATGTGTCAAAGAAATTTGTACTTTCCAAAACAACTGCCTGAACTTTATCAGCAAGGTCAAAATACCAATTTCCTCCATAAAGAGCCAGCTGGTAATAAAGAATTTTCACTATTATGATTAAAGTTCTAGTTGACTGGCAGATCTCCACTCCTATTTTGTTGATTGTCATAATTTTTCATGCAGCTTTGGTGACCCGACAGTTTTGGAATCAATGGTGTGCTTTTGTGGCTGAGAAACTGTTCAGAAAGAACATTGAGAAAAGTGATGATGGCAGCAGCATGATTTAGCCAATCGCGTCACGTGAATCAGATTAAAGGGATAGACTTTTGGCTCTCTCTTGAAAGATTTCAGATTAAGCTATGAGAGGATAACAAGAGAATAAAGAGACAAGAGGAACAAATCATTTTCTCTGTGGTGGGTCCTTTGAGGTCATCTTGCTTCACTATTAGCCAGAGATTATTCCCACAAGTTCTCATCTGCACAGGAAACCCGCTGAAGGCTTTAGGTTTCACATTTAGAGAAGTTCACATCACCAAATGACAAACACTTAATAAGTGACAAACACGATTTCAATCTTCCTCCCCGAGAACAGAGGGCATCGTTCAAAAGGTCAAAAGCGAGTTGGGAAGGAAGTTTATTTAATAAGAGCAGTTTATGAGGCAAGCAGTACTGGCGTAGAGATTGTAATCCAATAATGATGAAACAGGAGGGATTTTCATTCCTATAAAGCCTTTCTTTTTGAAACATGATTAGTTATCATGGAGACAAATCCTTTGTTAGTCAAATCCTTTGTGTGGTGAGTGCAGGAATGATCTCTCCATGTTGAGAATTCACAAAGCTTCTGTCAGGGTTTGAACTTGACCAGATCTTGGTTTATTTGCCTCATATTTATTCAGCAAGGACAAGCTGAACTTAAAAAGGACTTCCTTCAGCAGGGATTGTTGGATGATTGATAGGTTAAACTGATGGCATCATGGTGTTGTGGATAGCAAGGGTGTTTATTGTTCAGATTTCGACAGAGAGTTGACTGGTGACCTTTTCCACAGTGGCGTGAATGATGATCTTAAAGCATGGTGCTGAGCTCTTATGACAGCATTAGAAAATAGATATTCTTGAAATAGGTGCAGTACAACTATTTATACCGGTATGTAACTGGCAAAATTAGAATTTGTTTTTGTACACTACATCAAAAGGCGGTTGACTATCAACACTTTTTTATGTATTTTGAGCTTCCAAAGTTACAGGAAACTCTATTTAGGATCTATACAGGAAATTCTAGTACTAAACAATCTAGGAGAGTACACTTTCCAAAGATAGTTTTTTGGTTAGTGAAGCTCAAAGTGCAGATGTTTGTTTAAATAATTTCTATTTGAATGGTTGTCTGATGAATACTTTCAAATATAAAAAATGGATTTCATTCTTTTGCATAACATTTATGCAAATGGGAAAAGTTGAACATGATCACTCTGTTAATCGTGATTTTTTTTTTTACTTTTGTTTTGAAGAAAATACAGAGATTTGCTATTACAATCACTTGTAATATATATATATATATATATATATATATATATATATATATATATATATATATATATATATATATATATATATATATATATATATATATATATATATATATATATATATATATAGGTAATTGTTAATGTGACTCCTTTATGCATTAGGTTGTATGTTCTTTAAATTAATGATTACTATTTGATACGTTTGCTGACAAACTCTTAACAATTGTGAAACTATTTTTACAGTTAAGGTTGTTTGTATGTCAAATTAAAACATACAGTCTTCATTTTGGTTCCAAATATTATTAAATTCAAGGAAAAGCAATACCTTTTTAATAAATGTGACTAATAAAAGTTTTACTAAATGTTTTACTAAGATGGTACATTTTAAGACTACATTTTTTACTAAGATGATACATTTACAATGACTCTATTGTGCTGATTTTAAACCGTTTCTGCTTTTTACATTTTTTGAAGCTGGGCAAAATTATTTTGTTATTTCTTGGATATGATCCCCACTAATCATTTGAGTTTTGTTAAGTCTGTCTCTCACACTGATCCATCTCTTTTTGCTGCATTTCTGAAAAACCAACAGAGCACTAGAACGTTTTAATTATTCATTTATTGCAAGCATGCAAAAAAAATAAATTCTTCTTCAAGCATTACACTTTGTCATAAACATTTACCTTGAAAATCTTTGTATTTTTGCCTTATACATACTTATTCTTGTGGTCTCAGTGTTGCTGAGTATCCTCTCTTGAACCTCTTGTCTGAAAAAGATTGCTTCTCATGAAGCCTGGTTTTCTTTCTTCCGGTCGCGTCACATACGCTCTCCTGCGACAATCTCTTGCTCTATCAGCATGTCCACTGCATTAATGGACTGTGTGAGCCATTGATTTCTAATTACACTGAAGTCGTCTCTGGAGACAAATATTGTGTGGCGCAGCCATCTTGTGGCTTATTGTAATCAGAACGAGTATTGATTGGCTGTCCAGGCTGCAGAAGTAATCTGTTTTAAATACACTGGTCCAGGGTGAATGGGCCAGGGCAGCTTGCACTGTGTCTGGAGCGAGATTGGGCTCCTGAGAGAATCGTGGATCAACTGACTTGATTCATAGCTGCTCACAGTAAACTTGAAGAACAACTTTTTAATTTGCACGGATATAAGAGTAGATTAAATAGTTCCCAACGGACTGGGACCAATAGGACATTTTTAATTCAGTGAATCACTTAATTCTTCAATTAATTATCATCCATTTATAAGGAGTTTTTTTACATCAACGTTTATTTTTAGACAAAAAAAAGCTTGTCGGGTTATTTTGTATATTGAGTATAGCAAAAAAAGTCACCTCTATTCAGTAAGTCGCTTCTAAACACCTTGTTCTACTGAAAATGTATATTCTGAAAATGAATTTGTTTTTATTTCTCTTTTCGGTAATGGAAAAATCTTAGTTTGCTCAATATTGTTCCTCATTTTAAAGGGTTATTTTGCTGCCTGTTTATTTTTTTATAATTTCACTGAACATCAGTCATGTGGAAAAAACTTGAAATAATATTAAACATGTTTAAGTGAATGACAATAAAATAATTGATAAAAAAAAATGTTGTAGTTCAATCTGTTCTGAGGGACATAGATTTTTCTTTTACTGGCAAAGGAACTTAAGTCTCTGACTGAGCTTTTCAAAAACATGTCTCTTCCTTGTTTTCATGCAAAACTCAGACATGAAAGTTGACAGTTTTAGATAATAAATGACCCCCCTACAAACTAACAAAATTATGTGCTGGTTTCATGATATGGGTTCAATTGAGGTCTGGTATATAATATTCAAGGTTTCAAATATTCAATATTCAATTCTTAAGAAACAATCTATTCCCAAAATGCGTTGAATATTGATTATTGTATGATAGAAAATGGTTCTAAACAAGCCTTTTTTAATGAATCAAAAAAGTGACCCGTATTGTTGAGTGTCAACTTTTTTCCTCCTCAGCATTCATTTGAAATGTCAAATTTATAATTGTAGTTAACAGATACAATATAACTTAAAATTCAATTAAAGTGAGAGCATTCAATAAATTACTTTTTTTTCTTTACTTATGTTGTATAATTTTTTAAATGTTAAACCTCTACACTATAATAAAATGATATTAAAATAGAATACAAATGTCCTGTTAATTTTATGAAATCCGACCATTTGCAAGACTTAAGAGTTGCATTGTCCAGTTTCATTCTGGAATAGTCTGCAGATTAAACAGGACAATATATCTTGCCGGCTAATGTTTTTTTTTTTTTGGTAAAGAGAAAAGCTTGCATTTACATATTAAAATATGTGGTTAATTTACAGTTAAAGCTAACAGTGTAGTGGGTAGTGGGGACTGGAAAGCTCAATTGCTCTCTGTGTTTGATTCCCAATCACAACATTCTAAAAAATGTAACTTTAAAAACTATAATATTCTGCCAGCTCTTTCTCTTTTAAAGCATTTTATTTTGCACTATTGCTCAAAACTTTTCAAAAATAGTCAAACTCAGATTCAGATTCAGATTTTATTTGTCACATACATATACATACAGAGTACGACGTGCAGTGAAACGTATTGTACGACTGTCCAACCTGTAACCATTTAGAAAATAGATAAAAAGAATGAAAAATAAAATATAAATTATAAGAAAACAAAGTAGATATAAATTTAAATAAGTACTAAATACAATATAATACAAATGAAATAAAGTACAAATGGAATACAATATAATACAAATGAAAATGAAATAAAGTACAAAATGAAATAAAATACAAATGGAGTAGAGTACAAAATGCAGGAGATGTGGCGTGCAAGAATGGCAAGTGATTTGTGTGTGACAGATGGTCACTAAAGTGCAGTGTGGATGTTTTTAAAGTGACTTGCGCAAGTCCACGATTGTGCAAACTGTGCAGAGTGTGAGGTGAATTTGTGGAGTGAGAGATTAGTGATGAGTGAAGGTTAGAAAGTCTGTCTTTATGTGCCCGGTGTGTCCCCGTTTAGAGTCCGAATGGCATGCGGGAAGAAGCTCCTCCTCATTCTCTCTGTGTTTGCCTTCAAGGAGCGGAAACGCTTTCCTGAACGCAACAGTGAGAAGAGTCCAATGTTAGGATGACTGGGGTCCTTCACAATCTTCCCGGCTCTGGCTCTGCACCGCTTGTTATAGCTGTCTTGCAGGTCTGGGAGCTCGGTGTGGATGGTACGCTCAGCTGAATGTACCACCCTATGTAGGACTCGCCGGTCCTGCATGGTGCTGTTCCCGAACCAGGAAGTGATGCTGCCCATCAAGACGCTCTCAATGATGCTGTTGTAAAAAGTCTTTAGCACCTGAGAGGGTAGTTTAAAGTCCCTTAAGCGTCTCAGGTGGTATAGACGCTGCCGGGCCTTCTTCACCAGGGAGTTGGTATGGCAGGACCAAGACAAGTCCTGCGTGATGTGTACACCGAGGTACCGGAAGCTGTCCACTCTCTCCACTGGAGTCTCGTTGATGGAAGCAAGGCCGTATGTTCGCTCCTGCTTTGTACTGAAGTCCACTATTAGCTCCTTAGTCTTGCTGACGTTCAGGAGGAGATTGTTCTCCTGGCACCATCTCTCCAGGTTTATGATCTCCTGTAGGTAGGCCGTCTCATCGTTGTTTATGAAATCATACAAATATGAACTGTATTGTTGGAAACCTTTGTAGAAAGTCGAAAAGGATTGTATCCCCTCGATAGGAATAAAGTGTGTAATCCTTTAACACTTCTGCAGATTACACCTTCTCGCTGTGGAAAGATTACAAACATAAAGGATAAAGCAAGCTGTTCAGTCCTCATTTACAGCTCTGCAGACATTTCTGTATGTTAAAAAAGAGCAATTATACTCTCCTGCACACTGTTGGACCGAGATTTGATCTAAACTCAGAAGGACAGTAAAGGCTTTATTGTTTCATTTATTGTATCTCTTTCACACAAATCCCGTCTGTGTCAATAATAGACGGCACCAACTAGAGGAAGTTAATCATCTCGTATGTTTTAGAGAAGCCTCAGGTCAGCTGAGTCACGTTTGTCGATTGCAGTTTGTATACATAGCTCTAATCAACATTTTCAAAATAAAACAACTAAAACGTTATTTCACACTGGAAGATTTTTTTTTGGTATGCTAAAATACATGATATTCTCATAAATGTGATCAAAAACAGCAGTTAACAACTGTGATATTGCATACATGTTTTGAAGTCATTTTTTACATTCGTTAGTGATTATTTAGGAATTTAAAGGGAAAAAGTCTTCTAATATTTGCCTCTGAAAGTTTAAATTCATATCTATAAAGATGTCCCTCGGTGAATCATGTATTGTCACCTCTCTATCTATCTATCAACAGCAATGTGGGCTTTGCATTTAATCCAATGCACTTTCCTCCTATCTAAGGCTTGCTTGCAGATATTGGCTATGTTTAAAAGCTCTAGAAATCCATTTCTAGTGATGACAGACAGAGAGGTCTCATCTCGGTGAACAGCTGTCATGGCCAACACTGGACTTTTTCATTCTACTCTTCCAGTTTCATCAACCAACTTTTAAGATGACTCCAGCAGCAATCACATAAAGATTTCCATTTTCTAGAACCACCTTCTGAAGGGTCTAAAGTTTATTGGACTAGAGGGATTTTATTGTGAATAGAGAGAAGCCTCTTTACTAGGTTTCAGACTTAAATCGAATAACTTCATAAAAATAAAACGCATGTCTTAATAAATGTGTTGTAAGTTGCATAAGATTACCTTATGTAAGAATAGTAACTTTGTTTCTAACAATAACTTCTCAGTTTTTTCACTTATGTAATTCTTACAAAAACTAAAGCAAAAAGTCATGAAGGGAACTTTTTTGTATATTTAAAACTCTCTGCAAGACTTTAAATAATTTCTTCATCTGATTGTCACAAAATGGAAATACAGTATTGGCATAGCATTTGCAATAGTTTTGAGACAATGTTATTTCTTTTCATTATAGAACCAGGTGCAGCTAAAAAGGATACATTGAAGGCAAACTATGAAAAATGTTTTATGTTATGCATCATATCACAGAAAATGTTACATTTAAATAATGTTAAAAAATAATCCTTTCATAAAATAATGACGAGATTTAATCAAAATGGAAAAAAAATTGTGTTGCAATGCAATTAAGCATAATTTTAATGCAATTTCCCTTTATTTGTTGTGATGCAGGGCATGATGTACTTGGAGGAGAGGAGACTCGTCCACAGGGATCTGGCCGCTAGGAACGTCCTGGTAAAATCACCCAACCACATCAAGATCACTGACTTCGGCCTGGCTCGCCTTCTGGATGCAAATGAGAAGGAATATAATGCAGATGGAGGGAAGGTCAGTGTCACTTGACCCCAACAATACTCAGGGCACACCGAGCCTTGCATCTTAACAATAATAACAGTTATTAGAAAATACTTCACATCCTCTGAGGCAAACAAGACATCTGTTGCACTTTTTCTCAGATGAGAAACATTGATGATGTGATACACAATCAATATCTTTTATGGCTAATTAGCATGTTTGTAAAAAAAATACTAATTAAATGCATGTAACTCAGAAGTGATAACACAGAAGTATAGGCAAAATGTTGTGTAAATATGCACAAATACAATGGTATTGTGTATTTGCACCCAACTATTTTCTAGATCTGTGAATGATCTTCAGTTATGTTTTATATTTTCAGATGCCTATAAAGTGGATGGCTTTGGAGTGTATTCACTACAGGAAATTCACCCACCAGAGTGACGTTTGGAGTTACGGTGAGATGAACTTTAATTTAGTAAACCACTATCATTCAAATAATATAGTTATAAGGCTTTAACTTTATTATCTTTTAGGTGTCACTATCTGGGAGTTAATGACGTTTGGAGGAAAGCCTTACGATGGAATCTCCACCAGAGAGATCCCCGACCTGCTAGAGAAAGGAGAGCGGCTTCCACAGCCACCCATCTGCACTATTGATGTCTACATGGTCATGGTCAAATGTAATGGAGATTCCCTGAAAATAATTGTAACAAAGATGATGATCATGATGATGATGATGATGATGATGATAAATATAATATAAATATAATAATTTAGTTTGTTCATAAAAAAGAACTGAGACCATTCAAATGACTATTGGGGTGCCCCACAGCTCAGTTTTGGGACCAATGCTGTAATTCTTTTTTAAATGGTTGTTTTCTACTAAATCCAAATAATCTATAATTGTTATGCTATTCTGCTACGTCTTTAAATAACCTAAAGCTCTATAGAATGTCAACCTCATTTCTCTCTACTGTACTGACTCAATCACTGTGTGTGTTGCTGCAGGCTGGATGATAGATGCAGACAGCAGACCTAGATTTAAGGAGCTAGCTGCAGAATTCAGTCGAATGGCCAGAGACCCTCAGCGTTACCTAGTCATCCAGGTAGGAGCTTCACATATGGTCTCAGATTGTTGTCTTATGTGCTGCACAATCATATATTCTTAACAATGATAATAAATTGTAATAAATATAGTGGGTCACTGTTAGAGTCTGCTTGTGACAGGGGGATGACCGCATGAAGCTGCCGAGTCCCAATGACAGTAAGTTTTTCCAGAGTCTGCTAGATGAGGAGGAACTGGAAGACCTGATGGATGCTGAGGAGTATTTGGTGCCACAAGGCTTCAGCATTCCTCCACTGGCGTACACAACTAGATCACGCATGGATGCCAATCGAGTGAGTGTACAGGCAATTGTTTATCACATAAGACTGACATGTTTTATCTTGGAGTGCTTAAACAGCTGCGCACTTTCTAATGTTATCTATAAGGTTTGTTTGAGAAACAGAACAATACAAACTCAAATACAAAGCACCACTCAAAATCAGGTATCATAATGCATTATAAAAATATGCATAATAGAAACTAAAAGAACTGCATTTTATCATCTGTCCACTTGAGGCTATCCACAGACGGTTCTCATTCACTCCCATGTTAAAACGGCCCAACTTTTGCCCCAACACCTATGGGTGACGTCACGAACACCATGTCCATGTTTTATGGATAATAAGTGGTCAATAGTTCACTCTAATCTACTTCATATTAACACTGAAGTACAATTGCTTCAAAATGATATTTCAGCAAGCTTTTGCCCTCACTCCTCCACTCCGGAGTTCTACCTGCATCATGTGATTCAATATCGCAGGTCATAGATGAATCCAGCTCAACTTTTCATCGAAGCAAAATCCGGAATCCCATTGAGAAGCCTTCTAGATTCACATTATTGCATGTGGTCCCGTTCAAGATGTATTTATTTTTTTATAGTGCAAAGTTCTCATTAGAGTTCTTTACTCTGTGACACTTTGGCTTTATGTAATTAAATAAAAGTGATAAGAAGGAAATTGTAATTTGAACGTCCAGTAAACCATAGGTTTTTGCTAGGTTTAGACTCTAAATGTTTAGAGAGAGTCTTTTCTCAACTGATATGGAGCACACTCATTTTGTCAAATTGTCTTTAGTAGGCAAAGGACAAGGGATTGTTGATGCATCATGCATGCACACCTTCGAAAGTTTGGTGTTATGCACATATTTCCATATTTTTGGATAGTTTTTACATTTTAATGCTCTCTCAATTCTCACTTCATGAATCTCTATTTATTGCTTGTCTGAGCCTGGACTGAATTTCATTCGAGTTGATCATCTAACTGATGTTGACCTTGGGGCAGATGGATGCTGCTCTACCCAATTAAATCCGGCCTACACAGGCATCTCAGAAAACCCCGCCCACTGCTCTCTTCTGCTGACAGGATCTCTCCAAGATGCTGTAGAAGTATCAAGTTGTTAATGTAATCACAGAAAAGGATGATACTAATGTTCCAAAAGCCTCAGTAATTTTGGGTTGTGTTGAAATATCCCTGTGGAGTGAGAGAGAAAAAAAGAAAGTCGCTTTCATTTATGAGTGGCGATAATTGGCTGCATGTCTAAGCTTTCATAGCAGAGGAAGCCAGTGTAAATATCTGGGCCCACACTAAAATTAAAATGATATTTACCTATAGGCAGGAAGTCCAGGATGGCTGTTTGCTCTCTGCTAGCCAGCTATGAGTAGGTTATTAACTGTTGGTGTGTGGAGTGCCAACTAAAAAGAGCAACCAACTGACATGTGGCTTCACTGTAACTTTGAAAGACAAAATTTCAGGGTTCTGTCAGTCTTTGGTAGCGACTTAGATTAGATTCTTTGAGGGTGAGAGGGGCAGGTGTGATGAAATGTTTCCTCTTTTCTCTGGGCAGTGTTTGCTAACCATGTGTGCCATTTTGCATTCCAACTTGCATTCTGTTTTCGTCTAACTGGGAGAGAAAAGAGGGTGAGTGGTATGAATATCAATGAGGGACATCAATCCTTCAGAGCCTCTTTGGAACATTACTGAAATCTTTCGCCTGCAGTTTCCCATATAAACTGTGCTTTGGGGAAACCCAACTCAGCCAAATAAATCAAAAAGCAGAATGCAAAATTAACTCATAATTGTTTCTTCAAGTGTAATATTTTAATCATAACGAAAAAGCAAACTTTGTGGAGATAGACTTCAAAACTATAATTCATTTCTACTCCTAATTTAGTTTAAATCATTTTAGAGTTAGTTTATGTTGTTATTTTGTTTTATATATTATAACATATATACATTTATGCAAGTAATACTTGACCGCATGTTATAGAAACTAAATTGTGCTTACGTTAAGTAGTGTAATATCTACAAAAATTAAAAGAAATGACACTTTTAGAAATTCACAAGTATACTTCAGAAATCTTGAATATTTATGCTACTGCTTTATTCCAGAGGCTAATGCAAGCACAGAACCCATCCCGCTCAACAATATGCTCCAGACTTCTGTAAATGATTTTGTGCTTAGTGGAGAGTAGATTTCAGAAATGTCAGCAGAAACGGAAAGTGAGGACACAGGCACTGAATTCTTTGAACAGACAGAACATCTTCAAGCCTTCTGCAGAGGAAATGAAAAGCACATTTTCAAAACTAGTTTCGCTATGGTTTTGGCTGTGATATGTGTAATATTGTTACTTATTATATTGAAAGTAGCTATTTTCATTTCTTTTTTGAATAATGCATGGAATGAAATGCTCTACATTATGTTTATTTCATCTCGTGGCCATTTTTTAAAGAAATCGAGGCTCCAGTGGGAAGTAGCAGTAAACAACCATGGTATTAACCGCCATTTATATTGGCTGCAATGATTTCTCATAATTGATATTAAAAGTTGGGCTAAAATTGCATGTCACATCTCACTGGCTGTTTTTATTATATTATATATTATATTATATAATGGTAAATATATTGCATTTATGGTCAGACTATAAATACAAAAACTTACTTCGAGCTAAATATTTCATCTGCAACTGTTTTTTGTTCTTTTCTCATTCTACTTGTTTTTTCCCACTGAAGACTCACTTTTGTTCTCAAAATGGATGTAGTGTGAAATAATCGTATAGGATAAATGCAGCTAAACCTGTTTTATTTTGTAGAGAACATGATAATAGAAAAAAGTAATAAATAAAGTAGATTTCAGAGAGAAGTACAGGCAGACGGAAAATAAAGAAATAAAGAAAAACTTATGAGATTTCTAACGGCACCAAGAGAGCCGTGTTTCTTCACTGCCAGCTGTTCTTCCACTCCAGTTTCCATTAAACCTCATAAACTGTTTTATTATTTGAAAAGCACTAGCTTACCATATTCAACTCTCTTGACCAGGGGCCCTAAAAGATTAATTTGTGTTTAACTCTGCAGAACCAGTTTGCGTATCAGGAGGGCAGCTTTGGGATGGAGGAGATGATGGCCACCATCCCGCGGGTTGTGGCTGTGTCTGGAGTCAGTCCAGTATGTTCTACTCAGAAGCCATCGAAAGGCCAGCAGGGGGCCTCCGGGAACTCTGAAGACAGCCGCTGTAATGGCACTCTCAGGAAGAAGGCTTCACCCAGAGCGAGTACAGGGGAAGACAGCAGCGGTCAGAGATACAGTGCGGATCCCACAGTGGTGCTGGGTGACCATGGAGCCAGAGCTGAGGGCGGCCAGGACGGATTCTTACAGGACAAAAAGCCTCCAGGTACTGGACGATTGAACTGGAACAAACATGAATCATTGATCTGTGATGGCTCACGTAGATCTGGTATACTTTTTGCACATGAATTCTTGTTTGTAACCCTGGATTGTCTTTGCTGAATGACTCACACCATTTGTCCTTTTACCCACACGGCGGGGTATTAATCCTGTGTGTCCAGGTTTAGAGATTTTCCTTGTTAACCTAAATACTCTGCATATTTACAAGGTTAATAATATTGCCAGAGGAAACACAACACAAACCCTTTAATAATTGCTTGTCAGACTGTGTATGTTTACCCGTAGTGTGTATTTTATAGTCTGTTGAATGATCATACAAAGCAAAGACATACATTTTAAGAAAGTCACATGGTTGTACTGGTTCCTTCAGCTCAACAAAAGGCTCCCCTGGATGATTGGTCAAATGGGTCTGATTCACTCTCCATTCACTTTCACCATTCATTACTGAGAGAAACGGTGTGCCAGGACCTACTCAAAGTATGTTTAGGATGATGGAAGGAACTGGAGTTCTTAAAGTGCAGGGTTAGGATTATGTTCCTTTACTCAGGTTTTGAACCTGTACATTTTTTAGTTGAGAGAGCATGTTGTTACCCATTTTGGTACCACCCTTACATCAATTTCTCTAATTCCCTTCACCCAACCATGACATGGTAACCGTTAGGACATTTCGATCTTAAAAAAAGACATCGCAGACCCAATGTTTGCTGGTATCGGTGTAAATATAAAGTCTCCAACTTTATTCAGTTGAGTTATACTAGCAAAATGGGGTGTGTGAAAAAACTGCATACTAGATAGAAAGCAGCATAAAAATTAGTTGTCATAGTAATAAATTATAATGAACTTTTCAGGTGGTGCAGGTTTGCTCCTATTTGCAGCAAAATAATACCCTTGTTATATGTTTTCAGAGGCAGTGTGTTTGTGTAATAGACACAACATGAGCTTGATTCTATTTTTGACAGTGCAAACATTTCAAACAAAAGTTTGTACCAACCCAAATTTTAGATACCCAGGGTATAATTTGTTGCGTTTTCTTCCAATTCATTTAATTGTCACACTCGTGAATTTGTGTAATGAATTTACAATAACCATCATTTTAATTCTTCTGTCTTTATCAAAAATATTTGTTAAAACTGAAATTTCTCTATGTGATTGGGATTTGTTTGTACTAAAGTTTTGTTTAGGCTCACCAAATAGTAATCATCATCCCTGAAAGAATGTTGCTTTATCATCCAAGGGTTTATTTAGAGGAATGATAAAATCAATGGTCTTCAGCATTATTTTGCGTGTCCCTGCCTCCTCTTATCTTACCCTTCTCTTCATTTGTAGATTTTCTCAACCCTATTGAGGAGAACCCCTTTGTCACCCTTCGAAGAAATGGAGAAGTCCACAATCCGTACCACAGTACATCCAACGGACAACCCAAGATGGAGGATGAGTATGTCAATGACCCACTGTATCTCAACACCTTCCACAGCTCTGGAGAAAAGAGTCACGATCTTTTGAGGAAGAGCGGAGTCCCAGTGACACACACGCCAGTAGCAGGAACATTAGTAGCAGCAAACACTGGAACGTCCAGCAGCCAAAGCATCCAACCGACAGCATCTAGTGCTCAAATCTCACAGCCAATGTATCAAGGCAAACCCAGCATCTCTATCCTCTCAGGTCACTCACTCCACTCCCATCCTGGACACACTCTCCACCCAACACACACCCTGCATCCCGCACACTCTGGCACCATTAAGCCCGACACGAAATTCAAAAAGACATTTGACAGTCCTGAGTACTGGCAACACAGTCTTCCCCCCAAAGCTACTCTTCAAAGCCCAGAGTATCTGCAGGACTGCAGCACACGCTTCTTTTACCGGCAAAATGGCCGGATCCGACCTGCAGTAGCCGAAAACCAGGAGTATCTCGCAGACTATGCCCTCAAACCAGGAACTGTATTGCCACCACCTCCATATCGCCAGAGGAACACTGTTGTGTAGTAACAACGTCCAAAACAATGAAGGAAAGTTGGAGGAAAAGAGAGAGTCACATCGTGCTCTCACACCAGCACCCTGATCTTTCTGTTCCTCTCTAAACTGGATTTAACACCCCACCTCCACTGACCTGGAACTGATCCACTCGAGCGAGCTTCTCCTCCAGAGGCTGAGGTCACAGAAGGCTATATCAATCAAATCTCCATTCACCGTTAAGACCTGTACTCACCTCTTTTACAAAATGAAACTCTTCCAACAATATGTGGACTTTAAACTCCTCTCATTGGAAGCAGACTTGTGTCAAAAAATACAAGACTGGTTTTGTATTACGACATTTATTATGATATTATGACAGTTTTCATTTATTTATGACTTTGGTTAGCGTAGTTTATTTTAGCACCTCTTTTAGGTGGAGATGTATGGAAGTTGAAGAATGGAAGAGCACAAAAAGTCCCAGAAGAATTATTTGTAAATGTATGGACAAGACTGTTTGCTGCATATTGTGCAACAGCACCTGTATGGAGAGCATGGGTTTAAAAGATTTGCTTTTGAGAACATCTTCCCTTGGTTGCTGTCATCCCATCGGATTTGATTTGAAAAACTGAAAACGATTCATAACTGGAAACAGTTTTGAAGAAAAACCTTCCATGCTGAGAACAGTATCTGTCTGCGTTTGAACAAGACTGTAGCACAGCCTGCCACACAATCAATACCTTCATAAAAGGCGATCTGCAAGAGTCTACTGTAATAACATTTTTATTGTTGATCCAGCCAGCATTGATCTGGATGCTCACTGAGTTGTCACCTTAAGGTTTTCTTCTTTAGTTTGTCATTTAATGAGCCGAGAGAAAAACCCAGAGTGTTCCATAGACTTTAGATGCTGAAATCAATACTTGCGACCAAATGCGTCTACATGGATGAAGATTTATAAAGCTACGAAGACATCTGTTTGCACGAAATACTCAACAGCACAACACCTGGCTCTTCATCTGAAGTATAGCCAGAGAACTGTTAGAACTTCATTCAGACTGAAGACATGTACGAAAGAGTATGAAGACGACAAGAAAGCCATCAAGGACTACCAAAAGAATCAAACGAGAATGAACGTATGGATTATTAGTCTATAGGTCTCCTTTCAAATCTCCAGTTGAACCCTCTTCATTTAGGACATGTCTATGCTGAGAGTAGATTAAGTTTAGGTTGATATTGTGGCTCATTTGGGAATTTTCTTTGTCTCAAACGATGCAAAACAAATAACATCATCATCCTTGTTTTATGGCCAGGTTTGTGGATAATATTAAGCACTGCCAGTCACTATGCTTTTATTGAGGAGAGAAATTGTAATAATGAGTGTCTGGTTTGGAGATCTGGATCATTTTATAGCACTTAAGAGTCTAGGACAGACGCATGACTTTGTTTTAAACACAAACTGCACTGAGTGAAATCTCATTCGTTAGCCATAGCTTTTTCTTTCTTTTTTTTCTTGATTTTCGTATATTAAGGAATATTAAGGTTTACGGTTACATAGAGCACTTTAATTAACGAATGAAACAGATTATGCAGAGAGTTTCTTTCTGTAGTCATTTTTGCTGATCCCATGTGATAAGAGTAAATCATTTATGACTCTCTTTTCGAAAACAATATCAGGGAAAGGCACAGTTTTTGCCAATCGCAGATATTTACAAATAAAATAAACCTAAAAACTAGGTAGGGGCGAATTTAGGGTAGTCATCACTATTTTAAGTCTCACAAATAACCTTTAAAATATTATGATATTTCCTATACCTATTGCTTCATTTTCACTTCTGTATCATAGCTTGACATTATCCATGTGAAAGAAGTCATAAAGTGTAAATCTATTCTTTTTGTTTTAAAGCTGGTCTGATGAGAAGAGCCTTCAATGCTTTTGGTTTGGGTTCTAAAAAGCCCAAAGAAGCACAAGCTCCCGAGCGAACCCTCAGACACACTCTATCAGAGCTATCTATCAGAATCTCTTTCAGAAGGGTTCAAGCTGTGTCTGGTTTGGCGTACGCTATTGATGACGTCACCTTAGATCAGGGTGAGAAAAAAGCTGCACGAACAAACTGCTGTTTTTAAAGTTAAAGTGGGAAATACTACCTGAGACAGAGAACATTGTGAAAATAAGACTGTTGGGAATTTAGACATGGAAATTCGCAGTTAAAAAACTATGAGAAATTTGTTTTTAGGGAAGTGTTAGTAGTTTTACTCACGCACTCTTGCACATTTTAAGTCACAAGACAAACATATTGAAATTTTCCTGTAGAAACCTTAACAGAAGTGGATATGATTCTGAAAAGTTTTGAGATGTTGGTGTTTCATTTAAATAGTTGATCATTTTATTTAAATTTAAATAGTTGACATTTATTTGCAGATATACCTGAGATGATATTTAGAACTCACCTTATTTAAAATGTTTTTGTTAATGTTACTACTCAAATAATAATGACAATTATGTTCCAGCACTCCTCTCATGGTAATTTGTGTTATATGTTTGAATGTTTTCTGTTATAGTAAAAAATTCTGTTAACCAAATTAATGAAGAAATGTAAGGGTCTGCCCCTTTTAAGTGAACAGTTATGTATTGGACAGAGAATCAAGCAAACAAGCAAATACACTGTATTTTTAAAAGAAGGTGTATTGAAAGAAGTTCTTGTTGTCTATAAAAAAAATTAGTTGGCCCCTACGGGAGTGACTTTTGTATTTTGAATTGTTTGAATTACGTTATCAAATTATAAGTACTTTTTATGCAGCACTATTTATGACATGATTAACTGAATTGGAAAAGCTTGTTTTGTTGTTGTCGGACAAAATGTTTTTTTTATTTCTTTTTTTTGTTCAAAAGTGCGTTTTAAAACGATTCTCCCTTTAATCTTCATACAGATAGGATGAAAAATAAGTATCCCAATGCTGCTGAAGCAATTGAAGTTATGTTCAAACAGGTTTAAAATCTAAATAGTTAAAAAAAGGTTCAGCAAGAAAACATAAGGTGATAACAAGAACAAAGTGTCAGAATCTGATACAACTAGAGAACTATATTGTAGAACACTAAGAACAAAGAAACAAGGATCATGCAACGGCTGATGAATAGAAAACCGCTTTAAATCAGGAAAGATTTAGACTAGAAGAGTATTTGAGGAACCTGTGAGTTCTTTATTGGGTGTTAAAAATAGAAAAACTAGACAGCACCTTTATCAGCGAATTGTAATATAGATGATTTACACAATTCTAGCTCCCTCAATGTCTTATAAGCTCTTAATAATGTCAGTATTTCTTCCTGATCCTGGCATTATGTATTATATCGTACAGAAAGGCAATAAACGCAAGTAAAAGGTGATTAGTTCCAGTTTTTCGTCATAACTCTAGTTGTTTTGTTACTTTTCATTGTTTGGTCTCGCTAGTGTGTGAGACGCTAACAGTTGAATACGTTGTAATGTTGTTTGATACCCTGATCATATCAGTATTTGAGGATCAGATCCACACTATAATCGATGGAAACAAGCACATGTTGTACTTTGGCTCCTCGTCATTTTGCTTGTTTTTTATATAGTCACCGGGTCATCTTTTGCATGTGTTACAGTAATTGGAGTTTTGGTAGAATAAGCACAGTTATTTTCTACAACAAAGTACACATACATGGAAGAGAAAGTACCTTCTTGCAACTATGATATTTGAAATGGTTGTTCCTCGTGGTTTTCCTACTGTACATCGATGAGAAACTGTGAATAGTATTTTTATAGGCAGTTGATTGGCCTGGTGTATTTGTAAATAGCTGGGAAATGGATGCTCTTTTTGGACTGGCCTCCTGTTTTGTCCATCTTTTTGTTCAGTTATATTGTTATATGTTGTTTTTTGGTTTTTTTTTGACAGCTGTATATATCTGTAACTCGAACAACATATGTTTGATTTCTTCAATTTTGCTGGTTATTTTAATGCGTTGGTGTGTTTTGTGCCTGTGTGTAGGCTGAATGGTGTTTTTCTGTTGTTTACCTCTGCTGATTTTCAAGAAGTCAGAAGAAATTTTTCGTCTTGTTTACTCCCAAATCCTTAAAAATGTATCTTTTTGTACAGAATCCAGTGTTGAGAAATTTGCAGCTGTGTGAATATAGCATTTATATCTCCTGAAATCTTTCTGAACAGCACCTTTAAGGCTTTTCTGACTCGTTTTGGTCATATCGCTTGAGTCGCGTTTTTCTCACTATGTAATTCATACTCGTGCATCTTATTTCTCTTGGAAAAAAATGACAAAAACCACATTCCTTGAGCTCAGACTTCTCAAGAACATCCGCCACGGTTCCCTGCAAGATATTCGCAAGTCAGAGTGTATTATTCACGCTGTCAAGTGGACTAATTGCCTGGAGTGTTCATTTGGCCACGCTGTTGTTGAGTGGCAGCCCATCAAAACTAAAGTCAAGTCTTGTCATTTCTGATTCTGCCGAGATGCCATCTTCTCTCTGGACACTAAAGCTTTCTCCACCACTGCTTTCACATTCTCTGAACCTAGAAATATACTGTTTCACAGTTTTGTTACCTGAATCTATATTTTTAATTTAATATAAATAAATAAATACAACACCTGATTTTCAAGTCTGTTGGTGTGCTTGTTCCCCCAAAGGAGAATGGATCACATAGATTTTTGACATTTTGACACTTTTGACATTAAAATAGGTCAATGAACAGTTTTTTTTGAATGTCAAAATCTGAAATTTTTATTTTTCTTGATAAAAAGTAAGCATATGTTGAGACTGTATGCTTTTTCAGAATTTCCCTTTTTTGAAATAGCACTTACAAATGCTTTCAGATTTTGAAATCACATACTGCAACCTTTTTACGCTTTGTATAAAAGCTGGTTAAAACATCAGAATGTCACCGTGCACCCTTAAAAGATGTGCTCTGTGATTTCAACACTTAACTTGTTCAACTGCTGTGGTCAGATTTTTATTGGCTGTAGTTTACACAGCTTGCTTGTCTCGGTTGGTGATTGTATTGTCACTATAGGTTTGCGCTTCTCTTGGCTGCGATTTCTTGCACTTTAGCCCAGCCCTAGACCCTTTTGAGAAGATAACTCTGGAGTGTTTCCAAAGTCGGGTTGCAACGTCATTGAACCGTTTAATCAACACACATCAATATTATGGTAATTGAAATACAGGTGAGAATATTTGTGTAGGCTCTCTGTGTCAGGAGTTCACCCTTTTTTGAAACGTTTACATTTAGTTTTTTTAGCTCAAGAAAATAACGTTTGAGTGTCCGTCTCGGTTAAATAGACCAACATAATATTTGTAATAATATTGATATTTAGTTACAATGACTTCATTTTTCATCAATAAAATCAGTAACATCAGAAAAGGCATTAGTGCTTCCCCCTGCAGGGCTGGGGATATACATCCTCAGCCTCCACTCTCAATGTGCACCTTTAATCTAATCGATAGCAAAACATTAATAGAGACGGTTGAGAGCCTTAGAACATCAACATGCAGTCTTGACTCTCTACCGACAGCCTTTTAAAAAATAGTTCTTAAGGGTCTAGAAAAGGACACCTCCTTGTGCTCCGGCTTTTTTCCAAAATCCCTTAAAACTTCATTGGTAACACAACCACTGAAAAAGACAAACTTAGATAATACTGTACTGAGCAACTACAGGTCCATCTCAAAACTCCATGTATTCATTTTAGGTAAGTAATTCAATCAGTTGTTTTGCCACAATTTTTTCCATAATTTTACTAATAGAAGGAATTAGTAAAATTATGGAAAAAAATTGTGGCAAAACAACTGATTGAATTACTTACCTAAAATAAATACATGGATTGTTATCAGTCGGATTTCAGAGCTCATCACAGCACAGAGACAGCTCTACTGAAGATAGTCAATGACATCCGGTTAAACACCGATTCAGGAAAAGTGACTGTCCTGGTTCTACTCGATCTGAGCGCTGCCTTCGACACAGTTGATCACAAAATCCTTCTCGATAGACTAGAAAACTATGTTGGTCTTTCAGGTGATAAAATGGTTCAGATCATACTTAGAAGGAAGAGTTTTCTGTGTAAACATAGGTTTCTATGTTTCTTCATTTAAACAAGGACAAAACTGAAGTCATTGCATTCGGAAGCAAAAGTGAGGTTGTTACGGTTACCACATATCTTACTGCTGATGGCCTAATAATATAATGGTTACTTTCGTTACCTCCGTTCCCCGAATAGGGAGCATCAATCCCTGAGCGGAAGGGAGATGTGCAGAGGCCATAATCGCCAACTCAAAGGCTGGACTTAGAACTCTTTAATACACGTGCGGTTTCATTGAGGGACCTACAGAAAATGCGCCTTGAACCACTGGGGAAATTTCTTTTAGAGGGAAGATAGCATAGATGGAACTAGCTAGAGCAATAGTTTTCGAGAGTTAGCCTTCCGGGGAGCTGCTCGGCCCCCGATTTTTAAATAGTGTGGAGAGAGTAGAGCGCTCCTAGCAGAGCTTCCCATAGTCATCACCAACATAAGCCGTAGTGACCGACTGATGGGGAACTACAAATCAGGTCAGGAATTTTGGGGTCCATTTCCATCACAGAGAGCTCTTCACTGGTAAAGATCTTTTCTCTGCAGTGTGAGATTTTATTTTTTTTTTACTCGGAATCTTAGTTTTTTTCACACATTAATAGAAATAAGCTTTTTGGCTGCTTTAATTAAACCAGGCAGTTATAATAAGTTAGAGATTACTGGTCAGTTAAAATTCCTAAGGTAGCAGTATATAGTAGTTCTATTTCTACCCCATAGAATTATCCTATAGGAATTCCTATCTAACTCTTAATCCTCATTAGGTATCTAAATGATTGATATGTTGAGCATTAACATACATTTATGTAAACTGTTCTGAGGTATCGTGCAGAAGGTACGGGTTATGTACTGACATAATATTGCATGTTGCAGTTTGTCAAACACATATTGTCGTGATTATTTTAAATACACCTGAAGGAGTTTTAATGCGAGTTACTAAAGAGTACCAGATGTTAGATTTTATTGTCTTGACATTTTTCCGTTGCATTAGATATGAGTGCTACTTCTATGAAACAGAACCGTGACAGTTGATTGCAAGGTTTGAACAATTTGTTTAATCAAAACAAATAAGAAGATAAGAAAAAGGCACACGAAAGGTCTTCCGAATGAATGCTGAATGCAATTATTACCTCCAGATAACTTCTTGTCAGAACGGACAAGAGCAGTATGTGACTGGATTACAGGAAGTCTCTTAAACTCAACACTGTTCGTTATGCTGATGGCTTAAAAAATATCTTTGAATTGCTTGAACAAGTAGTCTCCAACTCACATAACTTAATCTATTCTCCATCACATTTTCTACTGTTGTCTCAGTCACTGAAATAAATATTAAGAAAACTTTAAAATTTTTTGTGCTCTCTTGATATGAGCGGTGAGTGGAGGTTCAACTTTTTGTATTTTTTATTACCTGAATTCGGTTAAGACTATTTTGAATTGGGGAAGATTTGATTCAATGCTAACACAATATATTGAATTCTGATAATCAGAACGGGCACAAACAGACTAAAGAACTGCTTTTCCCTCAGAGCTGTAGCCTGTACCTCCCCCTACAATCCTCCCTCTCTCTTTTTCTCATTCTTGCTTCATCTTCTAGTTACATTTTTACTGGACGTTTATTTTGTGCTAAACTACCAAATACCATAATATTGTAATATGTTTATCCTATTTCAATCTTTGACATTTTTTTGGACATGTTTGCAATTTTGTTTTTACTAGTGCTGTCAAAATTAACGCGTTAACGTATGTGATTAATCTGAAATGTATAACGTGTTAAAGAAGTTTAAGTTTTTCCTGTTTCCTGTTGTGGCGGACATGCTTTAACTGAAGTATGATGGAGTTTGTGTGACAAAGAGAAGGCACGGAGTGATGACACGCTACAGCACGCGACACACATCACGCTCACGGGGGACCGCTGGCCTTCTGTGAGCAATGACAGCCACTTAAAATCACAGCCCACTTTGTTGAGATTGCATTCATTCGGTCTAACTTTGTGTAAAACTGTCTCGAAGTGGAAAAAGCGAGGACAAGTTAAAGCACTCTTACAGTGCTTGTAATATGTTTGCTGCTACAAGATTAACGTTACTTTCACGTGCACCTTTAACGCTAACAAACTAATGCAACAGCTTCGTCTCTTGTCTGTTTTGTGCTTGCGTCCTGCACACCTGTCCTGCACAGCCCTCATACTGCTCCGAACTGTCAGGTTTGCATTCACGGCAGCGGTTTTGAAAGTGCGCTAGCTAAATGTTGTTAGATTTTTGGGCACCTAAATCATAGTTTATCCAACGTTCACAAACTAATGGAACAGCTCAGTCTCTTGTTTGTTTTGTGATCAAGTCATAATTTTAAAAAGTTTCAGTCTTGTCATTGCGATTAATTGCGATTGATTTAGAAAAATTGTGCGATTAATTTTTTTTAACGATTGAAAGCCCTAGTTTTTATATTTTCTTTTATCTATTAATACTTATCACATTGATATTTTATATTTACATATTTTATATTACTATTTTACTGTGTTTATTGCTATATTTATTTATGTTTCTTGATGGATGCTGACTCAGAGTTTTAAAATAACAATCCTTAGTATAACTATAATGGCAATACAGTCTCTTTAATTAACTTTACTTCACTGAACTCAGCAAAGACTAACAGAAGAAATCTTAGGGTAGATGAAGAAACAAAAGGAAAAAAAAGCCAACCAACATGTCTGCATTGCCAAATAGTTTCAGATGTTCTTTCATATGTCTTCACATTTTTTTTTGTAATTTATAGGAATTAAATTGATAAGTTAACGCAACCCTGTTCTTTTTTTTTTTTTTTTTTTTACCTCGGAACATAGAATTTTTGTTTGTCTCCAAAACTTGACTCCACCTCAAACTCAACACTTCTAATAATCAACCCACAAGCTGATAAAGCAATATTATTTGTGTTCTGTGCTTGTGCATGACAGATTCTGCTCTTTTCACTGTGACTATATTTTATTGTACTGTCACTGAAGATCCAATATTGCTTGAGGGTATGATCACTATTGTCTCTCCTTCCCCTCCTCTCGTCCTGAGTCAAACCACTTTTCTCAAACACATAATTGAGCGTGATAGACGCAATTTATCATTTCCCAACCTTTTCTCCATTACCTGTGACAGTCGGTATGGATTTTCCTTGAAGAGCAATGATCAGATCTAAATATGACCTAAGCTCTTCAGTTCAGATGATGTACAGTTGCTGTTTTTTAAGGAAAACTACAATCAATGTTCTTTTTTAAAATTAAGATAATGTTCACATTATGAATTTGCAGGAAATCTTCAAAATTTCTACTTCGTTTATTATTTTAAAAGAGACATTCAAGTAAGATCAATGTATACTATAACCAGATTCTTTTTTTACTAAACAGTAATTAATTTCTTGCAAAAAATGCATTGCATTAGAGTGCTACCATGATAACAAACAGGTACATTAAACAACAGAAATAAAATGCATGAAACACTATATAGTTAGACAAAGTAATTAAAATCAAGGGCTAAGTTTAAAAGCAATAGAAATAAAAAGCATTTCAAGATTAAATAAAAAAATGTGTAATTTTATGCATCTCTGAGGTCAACCTGAAGAGAGTTATACAGTGTTGCTGCATAGACAGAAAAAGCCCTTTTTCCTATAGTTATAGTGCGAGTGCGTAAAACAGACAGAAGCTTAGACCGTCCAGAGTAATCGGTGTGGGTCACTAGTCAGCATCACTTCAGTTTTCACTGAACTTGTCACTGTTTAAGAAAAGGAAGTTCATCCATGTTTAAATTACAGAAACACAGTCTGAAATTGAAGTAAAATCAATGTCTTTTACAGGTTTTGTGTTAACATCAATTTCGTCAGCATAAAAGTGATAATGGAGACACAGTGACAGGTAGATGTTTAAAAGAAGAGGCCCCAGAACAGAGCCCTGAGGAACATACCTCATCTCAGATTTAAAACCATGCATAAAAATAAACTGGGATTGGTCTGTAAAAATACGATTTAAATGATTTCAAAGCTGTTTCCCATAGGATTACACATACCAATTTACATGGGTTTAAATGTTGATAGAAATACAGCAGAATATCACAGACCTATGAACAGTTTTAGAAGTTTATAATTATACAATTCCTTCATCAACATCTAGGACATCTGTTTTTTTAACAGAAAAACACAATTGAAAATGATGGATCAATATTCATTATGGACATGGAAGGATGTTAAATTGACAACAAATTGAGATGTTGTGTAAAGAGAGCATTTACATTTTATAATCTACGCATATGCAAGTTTTAGCTGAATTCACCTCCAAATTCAGGATAAAAATATTTGCTTCCATGTGTAGCGGATCTACTTAATGGTCACATTTGGCCTGGTATTATACTGCTCCTGTCTGCATTAATGGGCCGTACAAACAAACCGATGAGGTTGTCTCTCTCAATAGAGCGATGATGTTCTCTTTTCCCATTTCTAATCTGAACTTCTTCTTTCCATAAAAGTGCAGATGAATGTTGTGCTTCGTCATGTGGCAAGAAAAGTGCATGTCACTGAAGGCCTATTCCTTAGGCAGTCTGCAGTTACTGAAAGCCCTGTCGGTGGATCAGCACGAGCTCCGTTTGTGATTGAGTGGGCTCAGGACAGACCACTAACCAGAGGAAGAGTTTCCTTGAGAGCTTTCATTACAGGACGCATTTTACATTCCCTGCAGGGGAGAGATGAGGCGAAAAGCCACCATGCAGAAGTTCTTCATTTTTCCCTCAATGTGCTCATCGATATACCTCAGCCTACAGGTAACCCATGAGCAAATCTCCAGAGTAATATCATCTTCAGAATCTCATTAAGCAAAATATCACTTCTGAATCTCAATTCATTTCCACGAAACATTTCCTCTTATTTTGTTGGATGTTTTAGCACTAGGGTTTCAGAAAAATGCTGCTGTCTAGTCACCTGTAAAACTTGACCAAACAATCATTCTTCACAAACTCACACTTAATGTATACATTATATAACACAAGTATACATTGATCTGCACTTGGTAAAAATGTGATACATATATTTAGACAATGCAATGGGTAAATAATTTGGTAGTCAATAACCAAAAAAAGACTTAAATTACTATTAAATGCAACTGAAGAGGCTTCTCAAATTGCCACTATTGATATAGTTGTTCCAAGCAGGAATGCTCCACTTTCCCTGTATGTCCATAATAAGAAATGCATGAAGTTGTAATTCCTCGAATAACCACTTGGAGCTAGTCTTAAAAATTAGCAAATTCCAGTTGACAAAAAACTTTGGGCGACATCACATGTTATATACAGTTAATAGGTTGTTCATTTTTAAAACTTCTCTCCACTTTGCCAAGTGGATTGTGGACAATATCTGCCAGTTGTGGGTCAATCTATCTGCAGTTAAGAATCTAACTTGAAAAAATATACATCTGTGCACTTTTCAATTACTTTTTTATTCCTACTTTTGGCTTGGGAGAGAAAAATGTCCTGTTGGACCATACTATAAAAATGTCTTTACTTTCTTTCTGCTATGGTTTATTGATACAACTTCTATTATGAGCAAGCTGAGATAGACTTTGACTGTGTAACAAACTGCTTATCGTCTCTCCCCTTCTGTAAGTTCGCTTTGGAGAAAAGCGTCTGCCAAATGCATAAATGTAGAAGAATGAATAGTGCACTGATTTTGGACGTAGGGTTGATATTAGTGTAAATGGGGGTTCCCAGGCCCAGGTCACTCTCGTGGCCTTGGAGAGCTTACCCAATAGGCTTTTTAACATGCTCATGATACTAGTCTAATCGTTTGCAACATAAACTCTTGAAATTGTATTTAATTTGCTTCTTAATCATTCATTTCTGGGAATTACCTTGTTTTTTTTTTCTTCATCTTGATCTCGTGATCCTGTCATGATCTTCTTGGTTTCAAGGTCTGTTTCTTCCATGCTAAATTATATCCTCCATTGTATGCATTTATATGAAATATCAATTGAAGATGTATAAGTGACCCCTGCTATATAACCTTTTTGTTCAAAACCAACTTTTCACAGTTATTAGCTTTCCAAGTCATTCATTTGTTTTGAAAAGCAAGATTTTTGTCAGTAACCATGATGCCCAGATTGACTCCCAGGTGCCGTACAGAAAAATGCATTGTGGACAAAGTTCAACATTATGTCTATATGATTTTGATCTGTGATTGACAGCCACAAGCTATTGGGACAGTGTTCTGATACCACTAATCCACCCTGCTTCCCCTCATCCTGCAGCCACCATCATATGCCATTACTTTACAAGTGGTTCAATGGCAATTTTCCGACCATATTTTATAGTTAAATAAAAAAATGTGCACCACTTAAATCAATTACTTGTAAAGACAAAAAACATGAAATCATGAACAAATCATGAAATTGTCTGCTGTAATTGATGCAAGAGCTTACTATTGACAAAATCATTGATTCGTGTTTCGATGCAGCTAATGGTTGGTCATGATGACAATTTCATACAAAAAGATGTTAAATTTAGGAATAAGTTAATGCCATGCCGCTGCAGTCATAGCAGTGTCTTGATAAACAGCATCAAATATATTTTGAGTGTCGAGTTTGTTAATGTCCAAAACATTGGCAGGGTACACATTGACCATTATTCCATTGATTAACCTCCTTCAGCACATGATTAGCCTTCTTCTCTGGTAAATTAATCTAATAGCCCTTATTCACATGCTCATTTAGTCTTTAAATCACTCATTTCCTCTGAGATGTTTTATATTTTTTGGAAGGAGAGGGAGCACAATGCCTCATCAGTTTAAATAGTCTCATTTGGTTCATCTTTTGGAAAGATGCAACATGGGTAAACCACGACTATAGAATCATCTGCCAATTTAGAATTTTTTGTTTCAGCTTTTTTAAGCCCATGGACGTTTTTTTGACTCCTCTCCTCGATCATGAAAGAAAACTAATTTCTCGCTTTAAGAAAATAAAAGGTGTAGCTTTGCTTTGGCTGAATGGCTACAGCATAGAAAATTGCCTCCATTATTTCTCCCTCAACAGCAGCGTTCTGCAGGTCAGTTTCATCCTTAGGTGCTGCTTTTAATCACAATTAGCAATCAGGAAACAGGCGTCGAGCATAGCCGTGACAGGACGTGTGGTCGCATGTTTGTCTTGGTAATTACTGCAGACTACAGCTCTGCTGAGCCAATCTGATCTACACTTGTTTGTTTGCAGCCTTGTCCTTTTTTTGAGTAGATGTTCCATTGCTTTCACTAAGCTAACCACGCACTACACTTTTCAAATGATTGGAGTTTTGAGTGGGATTTTAAGGCCTATCAGCTCTATTCTTCAGAGAGTGCTTGAGTATGTTTGGTTGGAGGGAATTCAAATAAATGATGAAGCCTACTGTAAGCTGTCATTCTCTCAAGCACACTTGTAGCTGATTCAGACACAAGCAGGCATTTTAAAAGTAGCAGTTAGGAAACTTCAAAGACGAAATTATTTAAGAAAAAAAAAGATTTGTCACTGGAAAAAAATGTAGGAAAAAAGGGGATTGAACATTGATCCTGAAAAACTGTTTTGGCATAGAAACTAGTATAGAAAAAAAATGATTCTGGAGAAAATAAAGTTTTGCCACATAAAAAAAAGAAACAAAAGAGAAAAAAATTACAAAATGGTTAAGGCATTGAAAAAGAAATTATATGAATTTGAAATTATCGCTGAATACTACAATAAAGTACACAATAAAAAAAAAACCTTTATATGTCTACAATATCAAAAAAGTTAAATCAACTCCTCAATTTATTTATTTTATTATTTTAAGTGTTATCTTCAATGTTTTTTTTTTTGTTTGTTTTTGTTTTTTAAAAACTTTTCAAATGTATTCTCCATAATAAACCTAAATGGTGTCCTCATGAAAAACTTTTGTTGATTTGAACAAAATTAAAAACTGCTCACTTTGATAGATGTTTTCCCAATATTTTTTGTGTTCATATTATAGGCACAAATGGACCAAATCTTATGAAATAAAATGCCAACTGATCTTAACTATAAAATGTAGATACAGTCACGCCTCTCACCTGGACAGCAGATGTAAAATAAAGGTTGAATTTCATAGTTTAACAAGGATTGCAAGTGATAACATCAGCACTTTTCTTCCTCCAGGGGGTACGAGTAAATTAATTTACTGTAACTGTGTTACAGAACAATTAGTTCCATAAACTGGCTGAGTTTTTAGTTTGGAGTACTGTAAAACTAACTCTCATATGTGGTAAACATGCCACAGATGTGACATCAATAAAATTAGTGATTAAAAAGAATGTTAAACATCTCTGTTAGTTCTAAATTGCAGAGTTACAGAACAGTTACAGAACCGGACCAAAATCTAATGTGTTTTTTTTATTCACATTAATTATGTATTGATTATTAAATATTTATACATGATCTGATAACATTCAAATACATTAGTTAAACTGAATATCTTTGGACATCACATATTAAAAGTACTTCAGTACGTGTTATATTACACTGATAAACATGTTTTAAATATCCCACCATTTTATTACCAAGAGTGATTAGAGCAGAATGGAGCTGCTTCACGATGCTGTTACACTTAAAATGCTCATCACAATAAACTAGAAGTTTGTTCATTATCTCGTCTTTTAAAATATCAGGTAGTTCACGTTGACGCAGTAAGTAGTCTAGTCGTCTCACAGCAAGAAGGTCGCTGGTTCAAGTCTTGGCTGGGTCAGTTGGTATTTCTGTGTGGCGTTTGCATGTTCTTCTCATGATTGCGTGGGTTTACTCAAGGTGCTCTGGTTTCCCCCACAAGTCCAAAGACGTGCGGTACAGGAGCATTGGGTAAACACAATTGTCAAAAGAATATGATTTGGAATGAAAGTGTGTGAATGTTTCCGCTGGGTTGAAGGGTTGCAGCTGGAAGGGCATCCACTGCGTAAAACATATGAAATAAGAGTTGGCGGTTGACTCCGAAAGGGACGAAGCCAACAAGAAGATGGATGGATGGCATCTTATCAGTACTTTGCATACTCTAAATAAATCACCCAGGTTTATGCCACAAATATACGTTTTTTTATCATTTAGTCACGTAGCGTGAAAGTGACCAATTGGCCAGATATGGAGTGAACCATACCCAGAATTTGTGCTCTGCTCAGCAGTGAACAAACACCATGAACACACACCCGGAGAGGTTCAGCCATGTGTGCGCCCGGGGAGCAGTCGGGAAACTGGTGCTTGCTCGAGGGCTCCACGGCTGTGGTTGTTGAAGACGAGTTAGCAAGTGTTTCATCACTCACACCACCTTCAACTTTGTGGATCTGGGGATCGAACCGGTGACCTTCTGATCACAAGTCGATCTCGTTATCCAGACCACATTTGCCACTTGTGAAACTTGATGAAACATCACTTACTTGGCTCTGTTTGACCTAGTCATAATTTGACATTTTGTCAGGGTTTTTGTCCGTTATCGTGCGTCTATGTTCCCTTGTGCCGGTTCCGGGTTTTCCCTTCACCTCGTGGATTGTTGCGTCAATGTTCGTCCCGTGTCTAATTTGTCGTTAGTCCCTTCAGCTGTCTTCCCGCGCGTCGTCACTGATTAGTCTCCCTTTTTATACCCCTGTGTTTGTGTTGATTGTCACGGGTGCATTAATTGTATTAGTGTGCGTTACCGATGCGCTACGTTGTGACGGCTGGCAGGATATTTTGTAGTTGCTTATTTTGCACTCTTGACAGTTATTTATGTTCATGTTTTGCCCCCTCGTGGGTCTTTTGTTTTAGTCATATCTTTTCTCGTTGCTTTATTCTTTAATAAAGGAGTGTCTCAGGTCAAGCTGTCTCTGCGATTGAGATCCTTCCTTCCACGCACACCCCCGGTCGTGACACATTTATTCTCAACAATAGAGAAAATCCAGGTGATGTTTATATGAATCAACACATACTAGTACATTAAATAAATATATTGTTAATTCATTTGATTGGCAACACCACAGAAACAGTTAACTCCATTGCAGAGCCTCTCGATATATCTGGTAAAGGTGTTGAAGGAATCCAGTGCACGCAATAAACATTTTACAGAGTTATCACAAAAATGTTTGAATTTTCTCAACTGTGATGCATCCCAATCAAGTATAAATGTAAGAAAGTCCTAGTTGCTTGGGGCTTCATGATCCATCAGATTCTAACATAATCTGAAGTATTGAGTTATCACCTATTCACCACATAGCAGTTTGGTCTTGTATAATATAAACCTATGTGGTGCCAAGTAAAATTTTCAACTCGAGAGAATTTATATATCTACATAACTATTGATTTGAAGTCTTTCAGTCTGCTCTCTAAAGTCAATTTGTCTATTTTTGCGTGTATAAACTGTGAGCTGAAAAGCAAGTAGAATATATCACACTGATATTAGACCACCTGAACTATGTTTCTAACTTTGTTCAAACTTTAGAGATTGATATGTTAGGGCTAAAGATTTAAACTGTTCCCTCAGCATCATTTGTTGTGTTGAAATGGCTGGTTGGTTATATTGGGGTCTATTTATAAATGCTGTTAGTTGAATTTATCACCTAAAAGTTTCTTTCAGGTGTATCTATTACACTCAAGATCCTTACTTTGGTGAAAGCCAGGAAATGAAATCTACAGCTTGCTCACGAGTGAGAACCCAGGAGGTTAGTGATGAACCAAGAGAGTTAAAAGTCATTCAGGGTCAGCTTTCCTGCTCTTCTTTCTTCTGCTCTGCTCTGGGAAGAAGTTTCAGAATTTAGTTGTCAATCCAAAGAATGTCTCTGTCTTTACAGGATTCTCCCATGAGGACAAGCAATGAATGGAAATTTATACAATGAAAAATGCAAGGCAGCGGGGAATGTATTCAGTCATGAACTCCACTAATAATAGCTTCACTGAGTTCGATAAGTCTTTAAAATGGGATAGGCTGGATAAGCAACACTTAAATAAGTAACATAATATTGTTAGGAACACACCATATATTGTAGCTTACAGTATAACTAAATGTGATGTTTAAAAAATGCAAATGAAAAGTAAAATGAATACTATCTGTTATTTTTTTAGCAAAACAAAGCTACATAAAGTGACATACACCCTCCTGCAGTTTATTATGGAATGGGTGGGTTCACTTGCATGAACTGGTGGGAAGAAAGATCCTGATGGGGCAGATTTGCTCACAGCTAGTGTAGTGGAAAGTGTGGAATCAAGTGTGGATTTGTAAAATTAAATTAAAAAAATGGCATAGCTCTACATGTCCACCATTTATTTAAGAAAAATGTTTTTAGAAGAGAATATTGTTGAAATAATGATTCAAGAGGGTTCATTCATGGCAGGTCTGCAAAGTTCTTGACAGAATGATTAAAAACACTAAATATACCTTTACCCAATATAGATTTTGTTACTTAATATATTTCTTACAGGTATCAAAATGTTGATTATAAAAGGAAAGTCCGTTATTTCAATATTTTGTTTCAAAAAGTAAAATTTATATATTGTATTTTGCAAGTAGGAAACAGGAATTAAATATTTGTGAAATTTTTTTTAAACATTTAATTCTTAATCATTCAAATTTAACCAATAAAGGCTAACATATTTCACTGTTTGATGTCAACTAACATTACAATTGACCTTATCATTTGTACCACAGTATTGAAATAAATAAAATCCCCCCTTCTTCACATCAAAATATATATTTTCATTACACACATCTGCCTTTCAAGTTAAAAGTTTGAGACCTTTTGTATACAGTAAAATTGACTCTGTTCCCAGACTATTTGGTTATTTCCTGCATAGAGTTAAAATAACACTGAGCTTTTTAACTTGCAACTTAAAATTGACTTGAATTAAATGTTTTTTTTTTTTTTACATTGAGAAAGATGCAAAATGTGAGTTTTATAGACAAAGAGTGTTACTTGTGATCTACTGAGTGCAATTGCTCCCACTCTGAATAGTTAATTTACTGTGTATCATTTATCTACGTTTTATGAATGGAATCAACTGCATCCAATCTGTGTTTCCTCTAAAACAGACTTTTACAACCATGTTTTTCTCAGACACATATAGTAAATATTATTTTGATATAGAGTGAACTAGCCCTCAGTTCTAAGTAGCTTCTCAAACCCAGAGACATGCAATTTTTCTGATCTATAAAACTCCCTCCATAGGGCCAGCAGTGTCAGAGATGAAAGATTTTCTACTCATTGCTTGGTGGCTGGAGCTCAGGAACGGCTGCCCACTCCTTCTGTGCATTATTAGTTGAGTTTACCTTTAGAAAATGAGTATCAGCCTAAAGCAAACTCTGGCCAGTTTCTTCAAAGCAGTAATATCCCTGCTGGATTGACATGAATGTCCTCTGACATTATTATTGGGTTTTTAATGGCATGCTAACCGCTAATGCGCATGGTCTCAAGTCAACATTTACCAGCCTATGGGCTTTTGTTAAAACAAAGTGGCATCGGTAATTTCGAGTGAAAGCTTATGTCCAGTAATTGTGGGATTGGGGCCATTATGGCTAGGCCCAGAGCCAGAGCTAGCCACTAATGTATGTCATTAGCCGGTCGCTCTGCTAATAAACAGCTATCTGACCACTGTCTTTGCATGTGTGCACTGAAAAAGGAAGCTGTTGTATGCATGATGTCAGCAAGAAATTAATTTACATTCTCAAAAGCCCAGAGGCCCCGTTAGCAATAGATTGACTAATTAGCCTTAAAATATAAAAAGTGAAATCAACCATGGCAGCAGTTCATTATTCTTCCATAGGCTCATCTGATATTGTAACACTTCTCTTTCATCTGGAAACTTGATCGTGAAGGGTTATGTCACCTTTTGTCATTGATATACTTACAATTTATACCACGTATATGCATTTCTTGATTGTTATTCATACTAAACAAGTAGTAAGTAACAATAAGATTTTTTTGTGTCTGATTGACAAATATAGATACATATATAATTTTTGCTTCCTTCATGTTACATTCTTCATGACATATAGAACTTGGCACTGCAGACTGCGTTTTGAGTAATGTGGACCTATTCCGAGTGAATGCCAGAGTTTAATATTTACTTGTACTTTTACATTCCATTTTGTTTAAATGTTGGTTTCAAAATACAGATTTACAACAAATTTGTATTACTTAATATCTGCTTAAACTGTCATTTGTACTATATGCTATTTGCACTCCTTAACGTGATGGGCGCGAGGGAGCCAGTCTTCCGATGCTCCTCTGATTAAACACTAGAGTTAATAACTTATTTGTCAGGTGTTCAAGCAGCATGCGTTTAGTTTGTGTTAATGTGACAATAGTCAAACAAATATCATGTTTTAGGAACGTTTTTTACTTAGTGTAAGTTTTTTTTGTTTTTGAATTGTTAGGATGTTTCATTAATTGTTGTATTTTGAATAGCTTAGACTTTTACTGCAATGTTTTATTTTAGAATCCATACGGTTTATGCAGCAGTTTATCCTCTGTTACAAATCCTGACAGCTAGTAAATTAACACAAAGACTTACTTAAGAAATACTAGATTTATTTTTTGATACATCCAAATTCACAACAGTTTTACATACTTAGTTTTATAAAATATAAAAACTTTACAGCCTGGTTTAACACTATTAAAAATAGATGAATGAAAATGCTTTCAACTGACATTCAGTAATGTGTACATTTTTGGTCATTCTTTTAAAACCTCCCATATAATGCAATGAACAACCTATTAACAATACCAAAAGTAGTACCTTAAACATTTCTCAGCCTTGTTTTAATGTAAACATACTCAAAGATATCCCTGATCCTGAATCCAGTATGTTTATGTGAAGTCTAACCACATGTTCAAAGTACCTCCCATGTGGCTCTAACGTTCTCGCTTCTGAAGTCTACAGGCTTCAGACAGTCCTGCTGAGAGCTCTCTGTGGAATAAATGCTTCTTAATGAAGAACTAGCTGTTTGCAAATGCATTTGAAGCCTAAAGCCTGTCTGTTCTAACTTGTACATATAACATGTTTTCCCTGGATTCTCGGAAATCTGTGGTGTGAACCGTATGGTGCCCTCAGACTTAATTTACAACAATAATCTGATGTGTTGTGATGTTTGGCCATAAAACTGAAAAGACAAGAGGGTTATTTTTGAATTGTTTATCACTGAGGGGCTAATTGAAGTGTCATGAATCATTATACAAGGTTTTGTCCTCTACACGTTCAATGGCAAACGACAGGATCAATCTCCATCTCTGTCTGCTCAAATCAGTGACTTTCTCCAGAAGTTTAACCCGAGCCCTTTAACAGTTCTCTGTTTAACTTTTAATAAACCCATCTGCCCAATAAACGTAGGTAAATGAGCAGATGTTTGGATGCATTTTAACATGCTGTGTTATTCGTTTAGATGCCATTTGGAGCTTCAGAGAAGAAAAATCTGAAACTTGTTCTTTGTTGACTGCATTGCTGCATCCTTGGAGGATTGCTGTCTGAAATGACAAACATTCAGCGAGCAGATGAGACAAGAAGCGTTCCAGACATTCACTGAAATGCCAATCCATCCAAAGGTAGGCTCCCCCAGGTTTCATGCCATCTCCTGTACTTGAAATGAAATAATAACCTACAATATCAGCCTGGTTTTCAACGACGGCTCATTTGTTATTGCCAAGCATGTTGTAATAATACAGGATATTTTCAAATGTCAGGGAAATGCATCGCTATTCACAAATGAGCGCTATGAAATGTTATTGCTTTTCTTGTCTGTAGATAAATCACAGGTGATGACATGATGGACTGATGACTTGTCTGTTTTGAAAAATGATTGCGTTTTTGCTTTTGCTCGTCTGCTTTGTTACATAGTCCTGTAATTGCCATTTAAAAGTTTTTAGGGTTAAACTGATGGATGTCAGTCTCAACGGTGCGTAGCGTCCTTCTATTGGACTTTAATTTATCCTGGCATCAATCATTTACCCCTGCGTGCTTCATTATGGAATGAGCGGAAGAGACCGTGAGGTTTTGTCCTTGTACCAGAAGTGGTGTTCTATCAAATCATGTTCTCAAAAGCAGACTTTAAATGGAGGTTGGTCATCTGTTTTGAATCAATGCAGCTTAACTCTGCTCTGCACTTTGAAACTGATTTGAATTAACAGTTAGAAAAGAAACCATAGACTAATATAGACTGATTGTTTAAAAAATGACATGTATTGCTTGAGTTGATTAATTGCAAATTACAGGTGTCCATTTTGTGAGGCCTTTAACGATGTAGTTTTTGTTAGTTTTAGTTACTGATGTAGTCATTGTTGATTTTACATTATAAACATCTGTATTCTTTGGGTGTGTTAACTAGCGCTGTGTATTGGCAAGGGTCTCACGATATGATCCATTTCCCAATATATGGCTCAAGATACTATATATCATGATAAATTGCAATACAATAAATATTGAGATATATTGAGTCTTAGTGTGGGTCAGGTAGGGTAAACAGGAGTTCTCTCTGTGAGGCCCCTGGGAGCCTCGCTAACTGAAGCAGGTGCTAGTCACCTCCCCAGCATAAAGAATATACAAACTTAGGATCCATCGACAAAAAGTTTGCCAGACATCACCTGAAAACAAAAAAAACAAAGACAAAACAGAAACTAACAAACAAAAAAACAATAGCTAGAAAAATGTCACAGACAACAAACAAGTGATCAGCATCAGCTGCAGGCGAGTGATAAATGATGGGGATAGGTTAGAGAGGCATATTGAACCACATTGTTTTTCAACAGTTTGTATGTTTATAGTGCTCAGACACTATATCCGTTTTGACAAATCCCATGTTCTAGTGACAGTTCTGCATGGATTTGACTTGTTTTTAAACTTCTCTCTCTAAGCACATTTTAATGGAACTTCATAACAATAGTATTTTTGATCACTATTGTTGAGACTAAAAACAGAGTATTTGTGTGGGAGATTTAGTAGTTAATACTTGCAGTAAGTATGTGAATGTTTATTTTCTTCAAGGTTATTGCTTGAGTCTCTGAGGTTCTTCTGATCGCTGTGCAAGTCCATGTAGTCCTCTATTTTCTGTTTTTCTTTTTTCACATTTCAATTTTTTTGGACGTGATATTCATTTTGACTTATGGTGTCGATATAGTCAGACAAATTTTGCAAACTTTTAATGATGCTCAAAATTCATTTTAGATAAATCAAAGCAGTGTGATTTCTCTTTTCATTCATTCATTCACGTGTTCCTACATGCCTCATGGCCTGTTGTTCATTAAGCTTTTACTTTCAACTGATGATCAAACTTATCAAAATTACTGGCTGGATCCCAAATCTCTTAAATTAACAGATGGTAATCCTGTATATGCATACAGCATAACACTTAAAACTACCACTTTATATACCTCAAGTTCATTAAACATAATTATTTTATTTACAAAAACATAAAAAATATTTTGCATTGAAGCAAATAAAAATATTCTGCTTTTCCCTAATCCACACTGATTCAAGTTTTAAAAAGTCTTTCTGTCCAATGTTTTTATTTTGCGTTATAGCGATCTTTTATTGCTTTGTCATTTTTTATTATCTACACTATTTTGTAACATGTGTTCTGTATTATTGCCTGTAAAAAAATCACATGGACCACCGATGTAAATACTGGATCGGTTCAGATACTGGTCCATTTCTCTGCCATGTGATGCTAATATATAGCAGTGAAGCACCTTGAGGTGCTGTTATCAGTTATCGGACATTAAGATGTGTTCTAGCGTGGACTTTAATGCAATTCTTCTGGTGAAAACTACAGCTCTGCTTTGTTTATCTTGCTTTAATGCTGATTAGGACTCATTAGTGTTGAGTGTGTGATAGTCATGAATTTGGATGCTCATTAGCAAGAGCACCGCTGAAGTGCCCTGTGCACCATCATTTTACTTTTTTCTTTTGTTTACTGACAGCTGTTCAAGTGGGATTTTTATTTAAAAAGAACTTAAACACCTTTGATACATGACTGGGCAGTTTTAGTCCAAGTGATTGACTTTAATGGCCTAAGTGTCAACGAACCGAGAGGTAAATTCCCAACTTAGACATAGCTATCATCTTTTAAAGAGACAACATGACGAGTGGGTAGTTGACAGACTTTCAGGTTTATTTTTAATGAGCATAGACAGTTATGCAGCTCCAGACTCAATTCTGCACTACTTTTAGCTTGTCAAAGGGGGGCGGTCTAAATGCTGCTTTTTATGAGTATTATACAGCATGAGAAGAACAATACTAAGATGTTTTGTTTCTATGCACGTGTACTGAAGTACGACACATTTCTGCATATGTCATACTGATGTGTACAGATTTGAATAACCTTTGAGATAGCAATGTTAAGTCTTTTAAGTCTTTTCAAAATATTTCATAATTAATACATAATTAAAGGGAATTAAATAAACATGATGGTAGGTGACCTAATTACCTACAGCGGCTGAGAGGTGAAAAATAATTCACAAATATGAAAGCAAAAATCAAGTTTAAAAACGCAGTTACAAATCTAAAGACCACTAGCAATTCAGAAAACACACAAGCAAATAAGGAAACAAATTAACAATTCAGAAAACACAACAAATTCCAAAAACAAATTAACAATTCAGAAAATACAGTGACAAATTCAAAAACTAAATTAACAATCCAGAAAAAAGTGGTGACAAAAAAAAAATTCCGGAAACACAACAATTAATAATTCGAAAAACATAACAATGAATTCAAAAGCAAACGATCAATTCAGAAAACACAATGACATTTCGGCCGAAACAGAAAGGGATTGTACCATTTGAGATCCTACAACCTGCCGTTGATCATTACAAACACTTCATACAAACTTTTCTGTAGTTTTTGCTAAATAAAAAGAGGATATAAGTAATTATACACCATTTAGAGGAAATACATATTATGCAGTGATTGAGATAATGTCAGCATCCATGAAATAAAGCACTTGAAGGAATCTGTGCCTTTGCTAGTGCTTTTGCGTAAATAAAAGTTAACACAGCTGTATTTTGATTGGTAGAAGTCATGTCCAATCACTGTCAAGTTGTGGTTTTTCAACCTGTATAATCTCTTTCCATTTTGGTCAAAGTGTTGTGATTTCTGAATTGTTCACTTGTTTTCTTAATTGATGGAGTGTTTTCTGAATTATTTAGTTTTTTTTTATTTGTAATTTATTATTTTTTTTTTTTTTGCTTTCATAATTGTGAATTGTTTTGTACCTCTCAGCCACCATAAGATACCCCTCCTATGCTATTTCAACCGGGTTGTCAAACACTTTGAAAGTCAATAGATTCTTGTTTTTAAAAATGTTATACATGTTAAAGTATATGTTAATTTATGGTAAACAAAGGAACGCTAACTAAGCTAAACTTCAGGGGAGAAAATACTTTCTTTCGTGTGTGAAATCAAAAGTGTGTATGTGATAACAAGCAGCAGCCTTTTTGTCCCTCTGTTATTAAATGAGAAAGCACTGAAGACTGTTTCTCTGGGGTAATGATGCCTGACCTGTGCTCCTCAGAGAGGCTTACTGTCCTGCAGGCGTCTGCGATGTTCATTTACCTCAGCTGCTCAGCACTAGACAGGAAGAGGTATTCAGTATGTGCTCAAAGAACTCATCACATTTCTCTTTAGTAATTAAAGGAGTAGGAGCCAAACAATGTAACATTGATTAAAACTCAGAAGAAACAAAAAAATGCACAGTTCAGAATGATTTTTAATCACTGGCCTGCAGACTTGCAGACAGATGTGCTTTTCTCTAATGTTTTTTTTTTGTGTTTTTTTTTTCTCAAGTAAATCTTTTGCCATTTAAATGTTTTTACTGTGCTCTGTTGGAGTCTCCATGGTTACCACAGCTCGTGTGGCTGGTAGAGTGCAGAGTTAATATGTGTCCAAGCTGATGGTGGACTTTACGCCATCTTGAGGAGCAGGAGCATACTGCATCTGGTGGGCAGAAAAGTTACAAGCAATTAGAATATCAGGAGGAAAGGATGAATCATAGACGGCTAAAGAATCAAATAAATATAGCCATCTTGATAGATATCATCTTGATGTAGTATATATACACACACATATATATTAGACTGCGCTAATTTGGGGATTTTGTTCAGATGATGTATACTGGACTTATTTGGTCTGATATTATGAATGGAAAATTACACATAAGATGGAATATCATATTCCTATAAATGCCGTCCAATACATTATAGTCAAGTACCAGCTTGTGGCACACCATTTGGCAGATATAGATTGTGTTCACGGTAAAAAATTGTGAAGTTCCTCTGTAAAAAAAAAACACCTGACAAGTAAGGGAAGTTGCCTCCTTTTATATAAAACCTACTCATGTTAAATTAAAATGACATCTAGCAACAGTCCTAAATACCCCTGCCCATGTATGGCTTTTACAGGTAGATGAATTATGGTTTTGTTTTAGAAGCACTATTTGAAAAGCAGGCTGTAAAAGTTCTGTGACAGGCGCATATGCCTGAGGTGATTGTGAAATTGACTTTAATATTGCTGCTCATTGGTAAATAATCCATTGTGACTATTGGCTGTTATATTTATACAAGGGATCAACTCATGCTATAATGAATTCTAGTTACTGATTTCTGACTTTACACTGGAAATAAATAAAGTGGAGGTGTTTTGTTTTTCCAAATTACAACCTCACGGTACTGTGCTTGAAGAGAGTGGACTGTTTATTCTTTAATCTTTTGACTCCTGTATAACAATTTGTCACTGACAGCTTTGTGAGTTTCTCTCTGGAGTCATGGACTAGTGGAGAGTTATTTTATGTGCAAATATCTGCTTGATTTCTACAAGTGTAGGTTCGCCAAAACTAAGCTGACAACTTTGACAAGCAATTACAGCTCTTTGTGTGCTTTTCAACTGATGGATGTAGAGTGGAGAAGCTCAGACCTGACTTGGCTTGGAAACGAATGTCTACAACCTTTGAGAATCAACGTGTGATTCAAATTCGGTATCTACTGACTAGAGATTGTTCTGCATTTCCTTACGTGTCAAGACTACTAAGAAGTGGTAATCGAGTGCAAAGATACTTGCTTGAGTGTGATGTTTAGCTTATCTGTGTTTCCTGAGAAGGAACATCTCTCAGCTTGTTTATTTGAGAACTCTGCAGGAAAGGGTTGGATCAACTCTGTTAAGATTCGGCCAATGAAAAGTTTAATGCTGGTTAGATCTTCACTCTCACTGTTACAGTTATCATGTTAAAGGATACTCTTCCAAAGGCTATGACAGGTTGATAGTGATTTGTGAGTCCTTATTTTAAAAACAAACTTGGCTGAAAAATGGAAGACCAAAGAGTTTCTTCCTTTTTGGTTTCTTGTTGTATACTCAACAATTTAACCACATACAACTGAATTAAACTATATCTCCTTCACTATACATCACGGTTTTACTGCACAAACGTTAGCTCAGTTAGAATCTAGTTAGCTAGATATTTGGTGGACAATCCTTTGAAAACCTTAAACATGAAACTCATGAAATGAAATCATGAAATGAGGTGAAAAAACAAGGGATTTTGTATTAAACAATTTTGCAAGTATTTAACAATTATGCGTGTTTGTTCTAAAATAAAATACAATTTAGAAAGAAAATAAACTGTGATTGGCCTAAACATTGGGATTGGCCTGTTTTGTATACTGATTTAAAAGAGCATATTCAAGAAGTTTAGTATATTAGTTTAAAATGGGTTATAAATATTGATTAATGCAGTATTGTTGACCAGTTACTCACACAGCAAGATTTGCTATCGCAATTATCAGGCTGACTGCTTCTGTTTTGAAAAGGCTGTTTATGGGAACATATTGTCTCTAATAAAATTTTTGAAGTTTAGATTTGAAAAGGTTCCTTTTTTATTTTATGACTCTCCAAAAACAGGCTGACATGCATGCAAGGTTGAGAAAAGCATTGATTTTCTTATAATATGCATGTAATTTTACCGGATTTGGTCAAGATTCCAAAATGATTTGTTTATTGACTTGTTTGTTCTAAATAATTTCATCTACGTGATGCAACCGGAGCTAATGTAGTGGCTAAAGGAGCTCTATCTTCCCCTGTTTTGATTACATTGTATTGTTAGAGCAATGACAACCAATCAACACAACATAAAGCAACAAATAGAATAGAAAATATAGAATAGAGAGTTTGAGTCAAGATCACCAATGTTTTCAGCATTCAGTGTCCCGAGTGAAGGTATGGTTGCATTTCCTTATAATGTTACTCCACAAAGAATACATTCTTTCTCTAACAATCAGACGCAGATAAAATCTACTTTTCCCTTCCCACATGCTAGTCTCTGTGAAAGGCTCACATATCCTGTAGCAGTCTGTTTATTTTAGTTATTAGTATCGTCAAAAATAAAACTTTAATTATTTACATGTTACAGTTCGGGTAAACAAAATAATTAAAAAAAAATTAAATACCAAAAATAAAATGTGCAAGGGAAGTGTGTGACGTAGTTCAAACGGAAAGGGAAGATAAAAGAGGAAGTGAGCAAGCAGAGAGAGGTCAGTCAGTTCTCAACCTGGAAGTCGGAGCGAGAGAGCCTTGCTGGCAGAAGGGAGAGGGAGAGGGAGAGGGAGAGGGAGAGGGAGAGGGAGAGGGAGAGGGAGAGGGAGAGGGAGAGGGAGAGGGAGAACGAGCGCCGGTGATGTTAAGCGGCGTCTGAATTAAGCCCCAAACAGAGGCACGAGGACACCGGAAGGAGTGAGCGGCGCTGTGGTAAGCTGAACAGGGAAACCTCCGGGTCGCTATTGCGGTAACTGAGTACATGTCGTGAGTACCTGGTTCCCCTCGTGCGGCAGAACGGTAACGGAACTTTATAAAGGAACCCTCTCCTGAGCTTGTGTGCTCCGCCACTCGCGGATATCCGGAACACACAAAAGAAACTGACGCGCCAAATCATTTTCCCCCTCACCTGACTCGAACGGAAGTCAAACTTTCTCACATATCCCGCAAGCTTTATTTTAACAGTATTTAAACATTCCTGGCAATTTTCTAAAGGGACAATTTCTGTTGGTGCGATGAACTTTAAGTTATGACTTTTTGAACTTTGTGTTGATGTCATGAATGACGATTCATACTTATGTTGGTTTTGGGGATTGTTATTGTAAAACTAGGAACTTTAAAGGACAAAATTATGTTGAACTGATTTAAAGAAAAAGATTGTGTTTTGTGGGCAAACTGAAATTTAAGGGCAACTTTTATTAATTTATTTTTTCTTATTATTATGTAAAGGTGGTGGGGAGTCATATTTGTCAGTTTTTTTTAACTGCCTGGCACCTGAAGAAGGAAAAACATTTGGGGACAACAGACAACATTACATTTGGGGGAAATGTTTGTTGTAGTTACCACAGTACGAATCTGTCAGAGTGTACCGGCTAAAATATTTTCTTTTAAGAAGACTTGTTTCACACCATATGAAATGTAATTTTCTCTAAAAATAGCGGCTCTTCAAATAGAAGCTCCAGATTGAACACTCTCAAAAGGTAAAATAATTATTTTCAATAAGCCAATCTTTTACTTTCAGATGTTAATGTAGTGACTCGAGCGACAGGAATTACTTTTGTTTGTTATTTTCCTTAACAACAAAAAAATCTAACTAGACTAGTCTAGTTAAAAACAAACAAATATAAACCTTAGAAGCTAAGTAAGTTTGGTCGTCCTCAAAATAAGGAATTAAAAATTGAAATGAAAGTGAGATGACAAACACATTTGGAGTGACCCATGCACATCGTTAGGACTCTGTATTTAATTCACATTAGCTCACATACACAAATTTGGGGACAAACACACCATGAACACACGCCCAGAGTGCGGTTTAGAGTTTTGTCTAGTTACTATTTAATAAAATTTCTTTATTAAACTTGTCCTTTGGAAAATGTTCTGTGTATGCAGTGCTGGTGGAGCAAGAACCCTCAGCATGGAATTAATGGATCATGTCCCTCCTCCCTTTCTCTGAAACAGAAAGTGCCACCCTCTTCTCTGCATAAAGGGCATCATTGGTCAGAATGTCCAAGGAGAAGATTTCTTCTTTTGGGTCCATTCCATTAATGTGATTAATGAAGCAATTACAAACGAGAACTGAGGTGCTAGTGTGTGTTAGCAAGATTTTGGATGCGAGTGTGTGATTGTAAACCTGAAATAGTAGTGCACATAAACGCAGACAGCCTAACAATGAGGAGAAGAGCTGTGTTCTGCTGATCTATAGCCCCCAGTTTCAGGCTTTGGCTGATAAATATATCAGTCATTATTTTGTTACAGTATGTCGTCATATTGTCATAATGTTTCATCAGTCAATAATGGTCACCCAGTCCTCTGGAGCTGGTCACCGTGGAGATTTATGTATATACTGAAATGAACACTTCAGGGAAATTGCTCGATAAATCCAATGAAACTTGTATTTGTAGCAGCAGTCTTCACACCGCGCCAAAAACTCCTTTATGGATCCCCTTGATTCTGTTTCTGTTCTCTTTTACCCCTGCTGATAGAATGCTTTATCAGTACATGAAGGATCTTCCTCATAAATGTTTACTGGGAAACATATGAGCTTTATGAAGGAATAATTGAATAACTAGTTAAAGCAGACAAGTGCAATTTTATCTGTTTACATGCTCTTTTAATGGGGAAGTTGAGCCTCCTAAATAGGTGGTTACAACACACTCGTGGATTCAGCCTCAGAAAAGGGGAGATATCCCAAAGGAATGTGACATTTGTTACACTTTCATTTACAGCTATTTTCAAACGCCCTCAAGATAATTATATACAGACAAAGCCAACTGTTGATATTTTTTGGAAGAAATAAGAGTAGGATTACTTCCTCACTCCGACATGAGGCTTTTTGGCTTAGGAATTTCCATTATCATGAATCTCAAGAGTAATAGAGCTGCATGATTATTTTGGTAAAAATTGAAGTCCCAATTATTTTAACCAGTTATTCTTTATCTTTAGAAATGTACTGCACTACAATTAATATGTAATTAAATAAATATTTTAAGATATTTCATATATTTTCAGATATTTCATAACTTTATCTAATGTACAGTTCATTAATTTTCCTACATTCCTACACATATGTTTAAGTATATATAATATGAATATTTTAATAAAAATTTAAAGTTTTCAGGAAACGTGCAAGTAACATCACAGAATAGTGTACAGAATGAACTTATTCAGTAATCTTTAACCAGGTCCTCAAGTAGCAAAAATGTTGCTGCTTTCACATTCTACTCTTCTAATTTCTCACAAACACAAAACGTGATGTACCACTTTATTTTATAACATATTGCATATGAAATCAGACAGAAATGAAAAAACATACTGAATACAAATGTGCTTAAATTTTTTGCAGTTGTTTCTAAGCACAAGGTAATAGTGTCCAAAACTTCCACTACTATTTTGGCATCAAAATACTTTCATAGAAATACAAAAACTGGTGGCCAATCAAACAAAAGTTCTCAAAAACTATAGATAATGAAGAACATTCAGGAAGTAGTTATAGTTTACAAGTGATTTCTTAGCACAATTAAGAAAGTTGCTTGCTTAGTTTATGAAAAAATAAGAATGGCCACTAAGTAAAAACCTTGTATAACCCCATAACAGTTCTTCTAGAAGCATCCATGTGCTAAAACGAGTGAAATAATGTTCTAAAAAAACAGAACATAAATACAGACAATACTGAAAGAATAGGCTTCTATTGTGCAGAAATGTGCAATAAAAAGTCATCTCAATTAATGTTTATTCTTGATTCTATACTTTTGTGGTAGTTGCAGCCTGAAATAGATATAGAAAATAAAAAATGTTATTTTCCACAGTTCTTAACGGTTAACACAACTTAATATAAATACAAGGTAATATAAAAAAATGTCACTTCTGCCTATTGCTTTCTACTTTTTTTTAAAATTGTTTCAAAAAGTTCCACTATAAACAGCAGAATCTTTGTAAAATATCTCAACAGACGTAGTTCACCTCTATTCTGTTGTGAATCCATTGTTGCTGTTTTGATATTGTTGAGGATTGTATGCCAGCTGCCATGTTGAGAAGTGCCAAGGCAGATGGGAAAGCAGCAGGAGGGCTTTTTGAAGAAGAAAAAATACATACAATGTGGTGAATAATCTGTCCTTCCTTTCGTTCATTGCTCACAGTTAGAGCTGTTTATTCTACCTCTTCCCTTCCTGGCTACATTAAAAGAGCCCACTGCTGGATGATATTGTAGATTTCCTTTCATATTGGGAAAAAGTGTATATTAGAATTTTAAAAGAAATCACATCAAAACACTTTATCTATTTGTAATTTTCTAAACGGTTATGTTGTCAAAGATGTATGTGCAGTTTTGAGATTGTCCTCTTGGAAATATACATCACTTTTCAAAAACAGGAAAAAACATCAATACCTTAAAAGAAAATCATACCTTTTATAATATTTTTGCGATCAAGCTGTATAATCCATCACTTCCCAAGTCACAAGCCAGCTGTTTAAAATGTATTTATTATGTTATGTGGCAGTTATTAAAGGTTATTGACCCAGTTTAAATATTGCAATGGCCTTACTAAGGCCCTTTCCACACGAAACCGGTTATTTTGTAACCTTGTGGCACCAGGTTCTTCTTCTTCGTCTGCTGTTTAAAGGCAGTTTGTAAGTTTTCTTAATGGTGCATTACCACCAACAAGTGGAAAGTAGAATGAACTATTTATAAAGAAGGGGAAATTAACCTTTCCTGTTATTATTAATTTATATTCTAAAATGATTCTTAGTCCATTTAGGAAATAAAAGGATTGCCTTATACGTTTGTGTTTCCTTTAGGATTTTGATAATCGTTAAAGGATCTGTTATTATTTCCCTAATCTTTTTCATAATTTCTTTTGTTTCCGTTTAATATGTTTTACATTTAAGTATTACATGTTCTATTGTTTCCTCTACTCCACAATCTACTCCAATTTTATCACAATTCCCCATTTTCCCGGCGCAAGGTTTTAAGACTGTGGGCCTTTATTAAATAAAAATGAGTACTATAAAATGTTTTATTTACATATTTGCACAAGAATAGCCTGTGTCTGTGTGAGGTTTTCCTCCCACCTACAACTTCCATCATCATCATTACATATAATACAAAGTGACTAAAGTAAAAGTATTTCAAACTATAAAATACTTTTTTTAGATATTAATTCCTTGACAAAAACCGTGAAATCAAAATTTATCTAAAGACATGATTAACATTAGTTTAAAATTACAGAACTTGCCTTTCGTTTTCAAGCAACAGCAAAAGTCATTCCGTTCTCATTGTTTGTATTATTATTTCATTTTATTTAGCATTACATGTTTGTTTTATAACACCATATGTGTTAATTTAATGACATGAAACACGTATTACTGCAATGCTTTTATGTTGACACTGATAAAAAAAAACCCATTGGGGCAAAACATGTATGTCTAGCATGTCACGTGATATTATGCAAATTAGGTGCTGACATCATCTAGCAAGACCTTTGGGCCAGCCAATAGCGACTTTTCGTACTGAGGAGTTGGCAACAGTGCGACAAGCTTAGCAGTGATGTGAGAATCCATGTATGTGGATGATGGGGCTCAGGGAGGTTGTGTAGGTGGAGAAGAGAAGAGGACCAAGGACTGAACCCTGGGGAACTCCGGTGAGTGTCGGAGACCCCACCCCTCCACCCGACACTGAAAGATCCAGTGAGATAGTACTCAAGCCAGTCGAGTACAGTTCCACTGATGCTCATCGCAGAGAGAGTGGAGAGAAGGATCTGACAGCTGACTGTGTCAAACTCAGCAGAGAACTCTAGTAGGATGAGGACAGAGTGTCTGTAGTTAGCCGTTGAGGAGTTGATGTTGTGAGGAGTAGTATAGTATTGTAGGAATTACAATTGTTTAGTATGTCAGCAGTTCTTATTAGGTCTTCAGTCTCCTGCTACATAATGCAAAGTTTCTGTATACAACATGGATGTATTATATAGCTGGCTGCACAAAAGGTTTGCCTCGGGAATCTAACCACTCTATTGCTGTAACACCCTATGAATGTTTCTGTTAAGATCACAACTGTAGAGAGCTGTACTGCCCAGAGGGGATGGCTGTCACCATGCTAGAATCGTTTTTAGACAGCAGTGGTGTCGGTTGAAATAGACCTAACACACACAGTCACTGCCTGTGACTGTCGTCCGTCTAAGAGCAGCAATGAAAATCTCTTTGTGGAGAGTTTTATTTTACAGAGAGTTTCTATGTTCGAGGACTGTTCTGTTTATTTTCCGTCTGCATGGCCCAAAGCTTGGATCAGAGAAGATGAAAAGGCTTGGTAGTGTAAAGCTCCCCTCCTTGGCACTACTTTTGGAGTAGTTAGTCATTCATGACAAAACCCATTCACATGGTGACAGGTTGCAGTCCTCTGATGTATGGTGCCTGCTCTCGGTGATCCCAGCTCGCCCTGTAGCACTGTGTCTGATGGCAAATTCTGGTTGCTTGTGTGGGCAGCGAATAGTGAGGGCGTATGATGCACAGTGTAGAAAAGTAGCTGATGAAAGCAGCCAAGTAGAAATGCGTGGAGATCACTTTTCCTGAGAAATAACTGTTCGATGCAATATGAATATTTTGGAGTATTAAACATTTTCCTGCTTGAATTTGTCATTTATTCAGTTTAACACCTGAGCGCACATCCTCGAACCTTTATTCGTCAGACTTAATGATTGCTTAGCACCATGACTCAGCATGATTTACTTTAGCTAGCTGAAAACCAAAGGTAAAGCGAGTTGTTTTGCATACATTAAGCATTAGAAAGTTTCTAAAGCAAGTTTTTTTCTTTACAAATGTTAAGGATTTATTGGATCTACTGCTTCCAGACTAAAATGTGGTTACAGGGAAAGTAAAGTAGTTACAAAGAATGTGTCTGGTTTGGGTTGTGTTGAAAATGGAAAATGTGTTTGATCTCTTAACCAGCTTCAGCTTTAAAAAACCCAATGTAATCATCCCTTATGCAACAGCAGGCTCTCTCTATTGGTCACAGCAAAGCATTAGTTGGTGATTTGCATGGGAAAATCTTGCGTTAATTAGTTTGCTTTACAACACACTTCAATAACATTCAAACATGTTGGAAAACCAGTAGAATCTAAATTATTTGATGTTAATAAACATATAATACCGCATCCTGGTCAGACTTCTGTCATAAATGGCTAGGGTTGCCAAAGGGTGAGAATTTTCTAGTGTAGTATTCAACTGAAGTCACTCAAAATTCACTAGGTACAATCAGCTTTCTGAGCTTTTCAGTTAAATTTCAGGGACTAAAAGCTAAACTTTAGATATAATGCAATAAAACGGTGGAATCTATTACCATTCAGTATGTTCCATAAGTGTTCTGAGAGTAGGTGGTTTTAATGTAAGATGTAAAAATTCGTAATTATTTTTTATTATTATAAATAACAATTCTTATTTAATCTGTTGTGATTATCTACTTTTAATGCTGACTGTATGTCTACTCTCTTGTTTACACACAAAGGTCAACTATTGAAATAAGTGAGGCCATTTACTTTGACTTATTTTTTTGTTCACAAGTTGAGATGGAGTTTATTAAATGAACTAATTTGTTTTCCCACTGGATTTAGTCTGTTTTTTTTATTTTCAATATTGCCTTAAAAAAAGAAAATTTTTAAGTTTGTTGACAAAATAGCCCTTATGTAAGAAATGTAGTATGCTTGCAATATAAACTGAATTTTTATTGTTATTAAATATAGGTGCCCTTATAAGAGCATAAGAACTTGAAAAATACACACGCCTACAAAAATATTAAGTACAGTGTCTATGTCCATCATTATAAATGAAAATTCAGCATTTTAAAGATTTTGAAGCATTAAGTGATACCAAGTAATTTTTTATGTTGCTAAGTCTCCCTTCTGGCTCTCAAGACCAGAGCCTTTTAAACTAATGTAAAGCCCATCAATTATGCAAGTAGTTTGTTGTGATAATACTCATCATAATGTTAGATACGACATAAATATTGTTACCCACAATTCTGTTGACAACCTAGTAACTGCATTTATTATAAAATAGCTGCCAATGTAAGTATAATCAGCAGAACTCATTCAATATCTTGTTCAAATGTACGATTTCAGTGACTCATTAAAAACAGCTGCATGAATTATTACCACTTTAATAAATTATGTTAAAGTAATCATCATTATGAACTTCACAGTCCTTAAAAGCAGTATACTGTATGTGTGCTGCACAAAACACCCTTGCAACATCCGTTCCATGACTGTTAGCAGGGTGAACAAACTGCTTTAAGAAACGGCAGCATGGCTGTCTGCCGAGATACTAACTCTCTTCTCTTTCAGCACATAGTCATTGCTCATTCCCAGGCTCTGCTTTTCAAGCCCAGGCTAGCACTGTTCCTCATTTCTTATACATGGTTTTCTCTAGCTCTGCTGTTCCTGCCAGACAATGAAAGACATGCCTGGCCCATTAAATCCGTGTTTACCTGAGAACTCTGCTACAACGCTGCTGAATGTTACAATCGGATGAATAAAACATCCCCTCTGACTCTACCCGGCAGAGACTGACATCATAAGTTAGGACGAGACTCACTGTCATAGTCTTAAAGTAGGTAATGAAGTCAAGTTTGCTGTGGAGCCGCTGTTCATGTGCAGCCAGCTGGTATAACTAATTCTCTGTTGTTTTGTAGAACACCAGTGCAAGCTAAACTTCAGTTTCTGATGCCAGAACAAGTTTTGGCAGGCCACTCATGAGATATTCGTGACAGAAACATCCAGGTGAAGGTTTTGAGCACGGTCACCTTATATGCACCTTATGTTGTTTTCGCTTGTTGAAGTCAATTCATCAATGGCTAAAACCAATAGTTTTTTTGTTTGTGTTTTCTGTTCAGATAGATCCAATTTATTGATCTCACATTTCTCATGTAGCTTGTTTACCACTACTTAATGATTTACCAACAGATTAGTATATTTAGAATCATCTACGGACTTTGCTAAGGACTAGTGTGAAAAACTAAATAGTATTTTACAGTAATAGTGCTCTTCCCTGGAAGTCATTTTTTTATAGCGGAAATTTGTATTGGGTTAAATGTTTCATGATGTGCTTCAGAGGGGAGGCTGTTATAGTAACATAAAACATCATGTTAAACATGTTCACTGGTTGTTGTTAGTATGGTGTGTTAATATAATAAACATTTTGGACCAGTTTTTGCAGCTTTGTTAATTTTTTACAATGTGTTGGCATGTTTTCAGTTAGCCTAAGCAATGTGGAAAAATATGTTTATTGCAGATGGAATCATGGTTTCTCTTAACATGACAGACACTTGAGTCTGGTGTTTTCATAGCTACCTTAGATTAAAGATGTGAAAAAAGGAAGTTCTGACATGTTGTGAAGTGTGCCCCCTCCTTTGTTAAAATCTTTTTTTTTTTTACTTGATTGATTCATGACCGGTTAACCTAGTTTATTATTAAGAAACAAAGTACCCCATCCTTTTGACACTATAAAAATACTTTTTTAGATATTCATTTCTAGACACAAACCAAAAAAATGATGTAAAGGCGTGATTAATCACAGAGCTTAACTTTCATTTTCAAGTAACAGCAAAAAGTCATTCTGTTCCCATTGTTTCTATTATTATTTAGCTTTATTTAGAATTAGATGTCTGTTTTACAAGAACAAGAAACACATATTCCTGCAATGCTTTTATGTTTGCATTTATAAAAAACAATTGGGGGTGGAGAATGAGCAACTTTTTATACTGAGGATTGGCAACAGTGCACCCATAGATATCCAAAGGTAGAATATGCTGAAACTTTGAGTATTATTACATCAAAGATGCTTTAAACACGTTTAAAATCAAGTTGAACAGTATGTGTAGGCTACCAATAACAAGGCATAATGAAGGTCAAGCTGTACTGAAGAGTCAAAGCGTTCTAAAAAAATAAGTTTATCAGTGGAATGTGCTGTTCTGGAGAGCAAGTTAGAGCTGAAACCCAGAGTGAAACAAGAGTATCTTACATTTACCTTTTGTTGGTTTCTGAACAGCATTTCCACTTTATAAACACAGTTTTTTGTCCCATTTACGCCACAGCCTTTTACCAACACTCGGATATAATTAAGTTATTATTAATATCTGGACTGCAATAAACAAGTGGAACAATACAGCTGATGGTGTTTCCCAGTAAGTCTACATCTTGTTTTCACTACCCTGACTATCAATGTCATTATGTCTCAACTTTTGGCATGTATCATATCATCTTTAACCAACATTAACTTTTATTATTGATATTCATGCTGCAGGCGAAGAATTTAACGTTACTTTGACCTGGCGACACTCTTCCTCATAGTAAGCATTCACTGCAAAACCAAAGCTAACAAAGTCTTACTTCACAACAAACTCTTTAATTTAATGTTAATGTATTAATATAAATGAATACAGGCGAATGCCAATGTGAAGCTCCTGTTTTCCCTTTAATGTGAAAATATAGAATAATATAACTCCTTTAAACTCCATGATTTAAATTTTCTGAACGAAGCCGCCACCTTTGAATGTTTCTCAGTTTCAGTCTAGTGGGCTTCACAAATGCTAAACATGCGGTTGGTTTAAAAAAAAAAATACCCGTATAACTTAAACAATACAGTCGCTACAAGAGTCCAAGTAGAGCAAATCCGGGAACGATTACTGGACTGTGATCTAGCGCTCAATTTGAGTGACCCATGAAGAACGGCTGTTTGTGACTAATGGATACATAGAGCAAATAAACCGACCTGGGTCAACACCTCCCAGACAATCATAATGCAGTATTCAGACAGCCAATGGGATAAAAGGGATTAATAGAGGCTTCGAGGCAGAGGATTTTGTAGCAACTAATTTTTCTAATCGAGTTATTAGAGTAATTTGAGGAATCGTTTCAACCCTATATTAAAGCTTAGTCATCATGTCGCGTAGTATAAAGGACACGAGTCATTTTCTATGCCTTGACCTCTTTGTGGTGTTGTCTCTCATTAACTAAAACAACTATGCTACTTTATCTGCATACTTTTCATGCCTTGAATTGTTGTGAACCCTGTGTTTGTCAGGACTTAATTCCATAGCAACAGTGAATTAAAGCGGGGTGTGAACATGTTACAAGGTAGAGAGAGGATTCCTCTGGCGACCAACCGAGACATTTTGAACTAATATTAACATCACTGATTCCAGCTAAACAACATAATTACAAACCCCTCACTAATGCAAATCCATTGTAAACAGTGTCATGACAACACATTAGCAGCACATTTTCAGGCCTGAGTATCAACAGAGAGTTAATATTAGCTTTCAGTGAAGTTAATGGTCCATCCCTTTTTATTTACTTTGAATGGAGAGTTTGTGTTGGTAATTATTTCTGTTTTGGCTCAATATCAAACTAATTCCAGTTGAAAACAGCAGTTAGCTAGTAGCACATAATGTTCAAAAGAAAGAATAAAAAGATGATAAGCACTTAGGACTCTATACCAGAGTTCTCAGTAAAATGAGCAGGAATTTTAAACAAGGCATACCATCCAGTGGAGTTCTTTTCTGCAGAATGATAGAATTAGGCAACCGATCAAATTCAATGCTTGGGGAATATTTGCCACTGAAAACAAGGCTTAGGTCAGTTCAAATATACACAGAGTTTTCTTCTGAGAGGTTTCTGTTCCAAATTCTTTTCATGGCAATGAATTGAAGCCCCTCTGTCCATCTGCCAAGCACATGACCCTCTCCTCTTCAGGGAAATGCCTTCTTGGCTGAACTTCCCATCATGGAATCTCATGTTTATCAATGACCTACTCAAAAACCGCATGATAAAGAAAGCGTCTATCACATAATTTGCATATTAATATTTACAGCAGAGGTCACAGGGCAGAGCTTTAAAGACATTTTTTTATATCTAAAAATGTAATGATTCATTTATCTGAATTATTTATATAGTTTTTGCAGGGTTACTTGGATTTTTAATTTATGCCAAGCCTTTGTATATGAAAGAAGACTTTTGATTTCACCAGTTTGCATTTATTTACTGATCATGATGAAACACTAGATTTTCATTGTTGGTCTGCACCATTTTGAAACTGTTAAATGTTATGCTTTATTTAATATACGTATAACCTTACGTTGCTCATTGGTTATTAAGAACTCACTGTGTGAGAAGAGCAACATATGGATGGAATATTGTAAAAAAATCACATTTGGTGTTTCAAAACATATTTACATTTTTGCGTTATATAAACTAAACACACATCAAAATATTAATTAAACAATATTTCACTGTGAAAGCAGGACTACAATTGATCACTTTGACAGCCATTTTGTTTAATTAGAGTTATTTATTTAATTTTCAAACATGAGTTAAACATTTTTCAATCTGCTACCCTAGAAGAGACGAAGTGAGGGTTGTGACAGCCCTCTTTTTTTCAAACTGACCTTAAATCAAGTACTTCTCATTTCCATCCCCCGTTGACTTCCGTCTCCAGAAATGATGGTATTTGCTCTCTCTGAGTCTCTTCTAACCTGCTCTATTCATCTCTGAGATCTACCTCTGATGTCACCCATGTGTGATCTCATTGAAGCTGTCTGTAAAACCTATGCTGCTTTGCATCAGAGATGAAAGAGCTGGCGCTGACCTGCTCTTCAGATGAGAAGGGCTTTAATATGCTCACACCAGTCTACAAATCTTTAAGGACACACATAGATAATTAACGATTTATAGCAGAGTGAAAAAAAATCTAATGCATGTTGGAGCTGACTGAAGCTTGAACTATGCAGATGTTAGGACATTTTTACAGTTTGAATTGAAGTGAAACCTAAATTAGTGTCAGGAGCTAATATGTTTGCAATATAAATATTTCCCATGGTACATGTATTATATAGGGAAATCTTTACTTCTTTAACCAAATTTGATCAATCTTAAATGTACCAAAAAGTTCAGGTAATTAAGAATGCTGGCAGTTCTGGTGGTGATGAACTTTTACTTATTTTATACATTAATGTATACAATATACATTATAATGTACTATCTGCACTTTTACTGTTATCACCTTAGAAAACCCAAATGGAGGGAATATAAAAAATGTGTTGGGTATCAGCCACGATTCTGCTCTCACACTCAAATCGTGCATTGAAAGCACTTAAAATTGATGTCTCCCAAAATCTTTGCAGTCATAAAGAATATATTAAAATGAAGCCAACAATGGAGGATGTGTTCAGTCCAGTTTAGTTTAGAGACAGAAATCCCGTTAAATTCTTCTAACACTCACGGTTAGTTTTTTGTCAAAGGCAAATCATTTATATTTTTAAAGTGTGCATTTTGGTATTATATGTCTACATTACTGCAATAGCAAAAATCAACAGAAATGGTAATCAAACACCAAACAGACAGAGCGATATGTTTTTATATTAAAATTATTGATATTGAAATTTTTTTTGGTAAGAATTAGATTAGAATTATCAACTGTTGATAAAATAAGAGATTCTCCTTTACTGTGTGCAATCTAATTGCTGCTTTTCAGTTCAATAATTGTTGCAAGTGTTATGAAACATTGAAAATTTATGCTTTTGTTGGTTTGATCTAGAGCTGGTCGGAAAAGGCTCAGAAGTGCAGCAGGCATCTCACACAGACAGCACTTTACTAGCACGGGTGCTGTTGTACCTGAACCCAAGCTGTGTCTGTGAAGCACATAGTTCAGTGTATCAGATCGAGCAAGAAAAAACAATTAGCAATTAATAATATGTTACATTATTATATTTGATTTAGGGTGTACGATATGAGTTCATATTATGATATTTTGCACTGGCCAGAGGTTATCGGTATTATATCTCAATATGGCATGAAAAAATTGCATGTCACATTTTAGTAGACCTTAATAACATTAGAGGCAAAATTTGCAGTTTAACCTTATTTAAAGTGAGAGCTTCGACAGAGAACAGAAAACTGTTTTTGCCACTGTTTAATTGAAAAGCTGCTAATGTGCAACATGAGGTAGGCCTGTATGAACTAAATTAAACTAGGGGTGTGCATAGATTAATTTTTTTCTAGATTAATGTCACTCTAAAATGTATATCAATCTAAATTAAAATGCCTAATTTGAATTCTGCCAAAGGCATTCAGAATATGAGCTACACAAAATAATGACTAAAAGTAAGTTTTTGTGAACAAGTTTCTCGAGCCAGGTGATGCTTTAGACCAGGGTCTCTTCTCCTGTTTCCTAAATTCATCACAAACGGCTTGAGAAAGCTGTTCTGCTATCATAACTGGTGATGAAAATAAATGATGTTCAATAAGATTTACCTATTTACTAACTTTTTATTTGGTTAAACACAAATTGTAAACTATAGACCTACAAAGGAGGTTGTGATGAACTTTTCAATTAAATTATATCATTTAAAATTGGCACTATTGTGTATATATGATAGTTTGTTGTGTGATTGACTGGAGTGCTTGGGCCATGTTTAAAAGTATAATTAAATCACTATCAATTCAAAACATTACAACTGTTACAAAATGTTTTTTTTGTGTTTTTTTTTTTAATTTAGCTTTGTTTTGACTGTTATTCAAGTTCTCTTTCAAGCATACGTTTCGGTGTCTCACTATGGGATACGCCCCTTCCGCGTAATCCTCAGAAGCACTATTTCATTACGCCAGCCCGCATTGGCTGGCAGACATGACGCTTTGTCATGGGAGGTGCTCCCTCACCCTCTATAAAATAGGGGACACTGCGTCATGACGACATTCAAAAACCTCTTATCGCTTCACACCAGAAGCCTTACCCGTTCCAGCGAAGCAATTAGCCACCACGCTATTTGTAAGCTACCTTCAGTACTGTCTCGACAGAGTTCGGCAACCACACCATTTCTCAATCAAAGAACAGCTTCACAGCTGCTTCCGAGCAACAGTATTTGAACTATGGCTGCAGCAATGCAGAATATACTGGCTTGCGAGGGCGAAGCGTACCTTCTGTGCTTGTGCGGGAACAGGATCTCGACTAAAGACACACACCAGGTCTGCCTCGCATGTCTCGGGCTGAAACATGCCGAGGCAGTGATAGAGAATCCAGGCGCCTGCGAGCATTGCGCCCGGTACACGATGAAGAGCCTCCGTCGAAGGCTAGCGCGCCAAGCTAGCACGACAGGCCGAGACCCCCTCCTGTCAGCCACCCCAGCTCATTCACAAACCACGGAAATGCCCGCCACGGCAGCGCGGTCATGGGGCGAACAGCTGGATGTCTGCGACCCTCTTCCCTGTGCGCTGAGCACAGATGAGGAAGACGAGTGTCAGCTAGACTACAACGAAGAAGAGGGACAATTCGACTATCTCATCTCCGAGGAGGAGGAAGATGTCGATTCTTCGCTCTTCATACCCTCTGCTCAAGCGGCTCATTCCCTCGCAGCGGCGGGACCCACGGAAGAAACGGACGGGGCACCATCCTCTCTGGTTCTCAGTGTGGATCTGCAGGATGTGTGCAAACGCGCTGCAGAGAAGCTTAATATTCCGTGGCCGACCATGATTGCAGAGACTGCAAAGTCTCGTTATGAGGGTAAGAGGCTGCCGAGAGCAAAACAGGCAGCGAGACAGCTACTTCCAGCTTTCCCTGAGCTCTTGGAAGAATTGTCTGTCTCGTGGAAGAACAAGCCGTTCACGAACAAAACGCCTGTTCAAGGAGGGTCAGCGCTAGATGTCGAAGGCATGGAGAAGACTGGTCTACTCCGCATGCCTCCCATCGAGCCGCTCATCGCCGCGCACTTGCACCCAAAGCGCACCGCGGCTGAGAACCGCACACTGCCATCAAAAGCAGACCGTTTTCAGTCAAATATGGCCGATCGTGTCTATAAGGCAGTTGCACTCTCCTTCAGAGCCATGAACGCGATCTCTTTGCTGACCGCATACCAAGCGGAGCTGCAGGACGAGATGTCTGCCACACCAGGCCAGACACAGTGGGAGGAAATCTGTGTCGTCACTGATCTCTCGCTTCGCCTCCAGAGAAGTGCAATTCAAGCAGCCGGAAAGGATATGGCTATTCTGTTCTTACAGGAGAGGGGACGATGGCTTAACCTTGCTAATATCTCTGATAGAGAGAAGGAAACCATTTTAGACACACCGGTCATCGCCGAGGCTATATTTGGCTCGGCTCTAACGCGGATGCATAAGCGGTGCGAGGAGAAAAAGAGAGACGATGAGGCCCTGCAGCTCTGTCTGCCCAAAAGGCCACATCATAAGCCTTCTCAGCACCCCCGTCAAACGTTCGCACAAGCCGCAGCTCGACCACCACCAAGCTGCCGCATTCTGAAACGGCCGAGACTGGTCACGAATGCAGCGAGTCAGAACGCAGCTCCCGAACAAAAGGCTGCCTGGCTGAGGAAGAGTTACTCGTCCTCGCCGAACACAGCGCAGCAGGACCAGCCAGCTCCTCGTCCCTCTCAGGCACAGAGGAGGAAGAATAAGGCGGTTTGAGGGGATCTCCCCGAGGGCGCAACACCATTTGCTCCCTCGTTCGCATGCCTGCGACCTTCAGCAGTTCATGTTCCAGCTGAAGACAGGCCCGGACGTTCAACTTAAGAAGTGCCCATTCGTTCTAATGAGGCCCAGTTCATACGTTCTCCCGTGTTCTGTGAGAAGCGTTCAATGACGCCGAGTTCGGGGAGGGTGGCGAGATGGCGAAGATGTGTTTCCAACCACATATGTCACAAGCACCTGTTACACACAAAACTCAATAAAGTTTTCACTGTGTCCTCAAATGTTGCAAAACATCAAAGAACACACAATCAAGTTTTCGCTGGGCCATCGCGCATGCGCTGGGTGAAAGATAAATGGGTCCCTAGGGCAACCATAAGAGTGCGCCATAACATTAAAAGAGAGTTATTGGCGCGCATGTATACGGTCCCGATGGGTGCTGAGAACTATTCAGCTAGGTTACAGGCTGCAGTTTGCAACATCCCCACCCCAATTCAGAGGGATAATTCCCTCTTGTGTACGGGGAGAATTAGTTCACGTTCTCCAGGAGGAAATCACCTTGCTGTTGAACAAGGGGGCGATAAGGGTTATTCCACCCGAGGAGAGAAACAGCGGGTTATACTCGAGATACTTTCTTGTTCCAAAAAAGGGTACTCGAGCTCTCCGCCCCATATTAGACCTACGGGCACTAAACAAATATCTAAAGATTCAAATTCAGAATGCTCACGCACTCTACCCTGCTGAAACTAGTGCGTCCAGGCAATTGGTTTACATCAATCGATCTGAAGGATGCATATTTTCACATAAAAATATATCCACACCACAGGAAATATTTGAGATTTTATTTCCAAGGCGTGGCATACGAGTACCTAGTCCTCCCGTTCGGTCTGTCTCTCAGCCCAAGAGTGTTTGTGAAGTGTACAGAAGCGGCTCTGACTCCTCTCAGAGAGAGGGGCATCCGTCTCGTTACATACATAGACGACTGGCTAATCACAGCTCAGTCAGAACACAAAGCTAGAGAGCACACAGCATCTCTCCTGGAACACCTACAAAAACTGGGACTCAACTTGAACACAGAAAAAAGTGTGTTAATTCCCAGGCAGTCCATTGTTTATCTGGGGCTTTCACTGAACTCCGTGGCATTCACGGCACGTCTCTCAGAGGAGAGAGTGAATAAGTTCATTCAGTGCCTAGCTGCATTCCGAAGGAAAAGCACAATAACCTATCACACATGCCTCAGGCTCTTAGGTCTAATGGCCTCGGCCTTGATTGTCATCCCTCTTGGAAGACTGTTCATGAGGGACTTCCAACGCTGGGTAGCCTCTTTAAGGCTGGACCCATCGAGACACTCACGAAGGAAAGTGAATGTGACATCAGAAGCTATGATGTCTCTACACCATTGGAGACACCCATCCTTTCTGACTGGCGGGGTACCCATGGGTATCATTCAGGCCAGAAAAGTTATAACGACAGACGTGTCGTTGTACGGGTGGGGGGGGACTCACGAGGGCATGACTGTGAACGGAAGATGGGGTCATCAGCTGACCAATCTTCATATAAACTATTTGGAAATGCTAGCGGTTTTCCTGACGCTAAAGCATTTTCTCCTCTTTCTGAAAGGACAACATGTTCTTGTGAGAACAGACAATACCACTGTTGTGGCATATATAAACCGCCAAGGGGGACTCAGATCACCCCGTTTGCACATGCTGGCACACAAACTGATTTTATGGAGCAGTGCAAATCTCTCATCCCTGAGAGCAACGCACGTTCCGGGTATATTAAACCGGGGTGCGGATCTGCTGTCCAGAGGGAATCCACTGTACAGCGAATGGAAACTGAACAGGGAAGTGGCCGAACAAATCTGGAGCATGTATGGCAGAGCCACTGTGGACCTTTTCGCGTCCAAGAAAAATGCTCAATGCCCTCTATATTTCTCTCTGAAAAATTCGAGCGCGCCACTGGGGATAGATGCGCTGTCACACAAGTGGCCCCGCGCTCTCCTTTACGCGTTTCCTCCGATCGCGCTGATTTCCCCAACACTTCTCAGAGTGAGGGAAGAAGGACTGAGACTCATACTGATAGCTCCACGATGGCCAAACACTGGTTAGTGGAGATCATACTTATGCTCTACAAGGAGCCATGGCTGCTCCCGTTACGCAGAAACCTGCTGTCACAGGCAGAGGGGGAAATTTACCACCCTCACCCGGAGCGCCTGGCCCTATGGGCATGGCCAATAAGTGGATTAATCTAACCTCGGCTGATTTGCCCGTTGGTGTCATCAAAACGATACTAAATGCCAGAGCCACGTCCACGAGATCTCTTTACGAGTGTTTTCGAACGGTGGTGCACGAACAGACAGGAAATTTCTTTCCAGTGTTTCACTAGTTGCAATTCTATCATTTCTCCAGGAGCTGATAGAGCAAAGAAAGGCATTTTCATCAATCAAGGTTTATCTGGCTGCTATTTCAGCTTGCCACATAGGTTTTGACAGCAAAACGGTGGGGCAGCACCCTTTAGTGCACAGGTTCATGAAAGGCGCGCGACGCGCTATACCACTTTTTAAACCAATCTCTTCCTCATGGGATTTGGTACTGGTCCTTGACAGCCTTTCTATGCCATCATTTGAACCACTAGACAGAGCAGATCTTAAGACTTTGTCGTTAAAAACGGCACTGTTGATTGCTTTGTCATCAGCAAAGCGTGTGGGTGAGATTCATGCATTTTCTATACACTCTTCGTGTATGCAATTTTTGGCTGGAGATGCCGGAGTGCTCCTAAAGCCTAATCCCGCCTTTTTGCCTAAAATTATTGGTTCCATTATTAATTTGGAACTAAGGGCGTTTCACCCACCTCCCTTTGCCTCGGCAGAGGAGCAAAGGTTAAACACGTTATGTCCTGTGCGCGCGCTGCGCTTTTACACAGAAAGGACGAAAGCTTTTAGGGAAAGCGATCAGCTGTTTGTGTCATGGGCTAAACCCTACACTGGAAAGCCGATCACAAAACAACGCCTATCTCACTGGATAGTGGAGGCGATTTCCTTGTCATACTCCAGTAAGGGTCTAAACCCCCCAGCTGGATTACGCGCTCACTCGACAAGGGGAATGTCAACATCTTGGGCTGTTTTCAAGGGAATCAGTTTTCAAGAGGTGTGTGATGTGGCTAGCTGGTCTTCTCCGCATACCTTCACACGGTTTTATAAACTGGATGTTACAGCTCAAAACTTGGCTCACGCGGTTTTGACTGCAGGATCCAGGGATTAGATGGTTGGCAGAAGACTTTGAAACAGGCTATCTGGGCAATACGGGAGTCGTCTATATCCCATAGTGAGACACCGAAACGTATGCTTGAAAGAGAACAATAGGTTACTTGCGTAACCCCGGTTCTCTGATAGCATTAAGTGAGGTGTCTCACCAGAACACCCTCCTTGCATGTGAAGCGAGGAAGAGGTGTGCTTGTTTTGAATGTCGTCATGACGCAGTGTCCCCTATTTTATAGAGGGTGAGGGAGCACCTCCCATGACAAAGCGTCATGTCTGCCAGCCAATGCGGGCTGGCGTAATGAAATAGTGCTTCTGAGGAATACGCGGAAGGGGCGTATCCCATAGTGAGACACCTCACTTAATGCTATCAGAGAACCGGGGTGTTACGACCCCAAAATGGTGGTGGTGTCTAGGGTCGGGGTGTAACAAAAAGGTGGAGGAACAGAAATGAAAACGGGAACAACAGGACACAAACAATAACTTGACAAATCAAATGTGCTTTAATTAACAGAACTGGTGTTGCCAATGGTAAAATAAATCAAATACAAATACACACACTCCAGGGGCAGAGACTAAGGGACGCCAGGTAAAACAAAACAAACTAACTAGAAAGTGCAGACAATTCTAAGCTAACTAAATAACATACACAAAGCTAGAACTAATCTACCCTAACTAGGAAGTTATACAATAAACAAACCTGGCGCACACCGCTAAACTAGTGTGTATAACAGAAATAATCCTACGTGCAGAATTTATGTCACGTGACATTCTAAGCTGTCTCTGAGACCCTGGAAGTCAGAAGACAACGAACGTGACACACCGGGTAGGTAACAGAAGTGAACTCAAATGGCAACATAAACGAAAGCAAACACAGGGAGCAAGGACAAACAAAACGGGCGGCAACCGAGTGGAGCCACTCTCTCCACGCCGCATGAGTCAAGGACTCCGTAGAGCCCTCGCTGCTCAACAGGTGTCGGCGCGTTCCTTTTCAACTCCAGCTGCCGCCGCTGATTCGCAAACGAGCCGAAGTGGTCCGCCTGCTCGCTGGTGATCGGCGTCCCACCTGGCGAATCAGGGGACAGCAGGAGTCACCTGCAGGAATAAGCAAAAGCGCGCACGGGCGCGCGCACAAGCAGGCGACAGAAAATAAAAGGGAAACGCTGCAAAACGGCCAGGGCCGTAACACTCCCCCCCTTAAAAATCAACCTTCCAAATTAAACATCCTATTGGAAGGTTGAACTAAAAAAGACAGAACTTAATGTGCTTAAAAGGTGTCCAAATGAATTTAAACTCCACAAGAATAAACAAATGAACACATACACACAAATAGACTTACACAGTGGTGCTAAGACCGCAATACAAAGTACTTCCCATCAATGGCAAGCACGCTAGTCTTTACCAGAAGCACCACAACACAAAACAATGGTGCTAGGACCTTCACCAAATGTGCTCAACGAAACCTCATTACAAAGGTTAGCACATAGGCCCTGAACGAAGCACCAATTAACTGAACATTAAGGGAGAAAATTAACTAAACACAAGTGAACCAAAAAGATGCTAGGACCTCAAACGAATGTGCTTCAGCAAAACCTCACTGAGGCTAGCACATAGGTCCTGAACAAAAGCACCCATAACAAATTGGTCCAGACACATAAAAACGAAGTGCTCAAACTAAATGAATGTCTGCTGAAAACATAGTGGCAATTCTCTCCCACACCACAAGTCAGGAGCTGACGACAAATGAAATGCCACAAACAGAACAGACAAGTTCCCAAAACACAAAAAGCACACAGAACCCAACGTTGCTCCACACAGACAACTGCTCTCCACCAATTTTGGGATCATTAAGAGAGCTCCCGGATGAGCCCCCACTTTGTTACGACCCCAAAATGGTGGTGGTGTCTAGGGTCGGGGTGTAACAAAAAGGTGGAGGAACAGAAATGAAAACGGGAACAACAGGACACAAACAATAACTTGACAAATCAAATGTGCTTTAATTAACAGAACTGGTGTTGCCAATGGTAAAATAAATCAAATACAAATACACACACTCCAGGGGCAGAGACTAAGGGACGCCAGGTAAAACAAAACATAAACTAACTAGAAAGTGCAGACAATTCTAAGCTAACTAAATAACATACACAAAGCTAGAACTAATCTACCCTAACTAGGAAGTTATACAATAAACAAACCTGGCGCACACCGCTAAACTAGTGTGTATAACAGAAATAATCCTACGTGCAGAATGTATGTCACGTGACATTCTAAGCTGTCTCTGAGACCCTGGAAGTCAGTAGACAACGAACGTGACACACCGGGTTGGTAACAGAAGTGAACTCAAATGACAACATAAACGAAAGCAAACACAGGGAGCAAGGACAAACAAAACGGGCGGCAACCGAGTGGAGCCACTCTCTCCACGCCGCGTGAGCTAAGGACTCCGCAGAGCCCTCGCTTTCCCATCAATGGAAGGAAACAAAAAGGGAGCACAAACGAACAAAACGGGCGGCAACCGAGTGGAGCTACTCTCTCCACGCCGCATGAGTCAAGGACTCCGTAGAGCCCTCGCTGCTCAACAGGTGTCGGCGCGTTCCTTTTCAACTCCAGCTGCCGCCGCTGATTCGCAAACGAGCCGAAGTGGTCCGCCTGCTCGCTGGTGATCGGCGTCCCACCTGGCGAATCAGGGGACAGCTGGAGTCACCTGCAGGAATAAGCAAAAGCGCGCACGGGCGCGCGCACAAGCAGGCGACAGAAAATAAAAGGGAAACGCTGCAAAACGGCCAGGGCCGTAACACGGGGTTACGCAAGTAACCTATTGTTCTCTGCCTTACTTTTAACAACTTTCCCTCCTGCAACTTTTACTCACCCATTCAGGCTGTTTTATACTTTCATTTCTTGCTCTCCCACTTTTGCTAGTGTTCGGGTCCAGTTCTGTACCTCTTTATTCTACAGATTTTCACCTCTAACCAGAGTGCTTAGAGGTCCCCTCTAAATTGGCGCCCCGGTTAGCCGCCTGCACTGCTTGTCAAGTGTTCCCAACTTAGTGACTTTGTTGCTGGATTTAACAACTCTTCATACTGCCTAGCAACTTAGTTTGTTCTGGCTGACGAGATTTTCACAGCAGCACTGATGCATCTCTGTACCTGACTAGCTTCCCCCTCTCCTCTCGCCGCAAGCACTCGCGTCATGTCACATCAGCTCCTGTGGAGGGCAGCAGACGATACATCTCCTTGTCTAAACATCAAATGAATTGAGCATGTGCAAACGAAAAATCAAGTTGAATTCATGAAATTTATAAATGCTTAATGGTTTCCACGGTATTGCAAAATCCATATCATGGCACAACACATTACCAGTATTCACTTTCATACCGGTATAGCGCCCACCCCTGCTTTGATTATTAAATTTGATATTTGATCGGATTATGAGCTGTCAAATGTAGCTCTTGCTGTGAGTGTGCTTTTTTATGCACTTAGAGACAGCTAAGAGAGGGAAAACGAGTTGCATCAAAAAAATGCCTGGAGACACTGAATGACAGGAGTGAAATGACGATGGCATGCTTTTCAATGTCTGGTTATTCAGAATGTGAACGAACATATGGAATCACCCGGGGTCACAGATCATTAATAAAAGCTATGTTTTGTTATTAAATCCAGTCCTGTCTCCCTGATCTCGACCCCCTCTTCCACACAGATTGCTCAGGCAAGGCAGCACATTGTCTTTGAGTGTCACTCTTATATGTATGTGCTATCATTGTGCGCATGTATCAGTCACAGTAATGACAACAATGATGATTGAATCAGTGTGTAATTATGAATGCGTGCCACTTGTCTCCTCACTCCTACAGGATAAATCGGAAACGCTTGAAAGAACAGCAAGCGCGAGGAACGGTTGTGCTTATCATTTCCATAGAGGCTGTGCACAGAATAAATAGTCTTAATTGGAGGAGGACTACAGTGGCAGACGTCTTTTTCCATTGATTGGCCAGATTTTTTTATAGTATTATTAGGGCCCGAGCACGCCAGCGAAGCTGTGCGGCGAAGCCCTATTGTATCTGTTAGGATTATTATTAGGGCCCGAGCACGCCAGCGAAGCTGTGCGGCGAAGCCCTATTGTATCTGATTATTATTATTATTATTAGGGCCCGAGCACGCCAGCGAAGCTGTGCGGCGAAGCCCTATTGTATTTCTAATGATTATTATTATTATTATTATTATTCTTCGTCTGCCGCCAAACTCGCAAATTTCACCAACTAGGCGTGCTCGAAAACTCACCAAATTCGGCACTAAGGTCAAGCTCGCTAAAAATTGCGATCTGGCACAGTCGGCATGATCGTAGCATAAAAAATGGCTCTACAGCGCCCCCTTGAAATTTACCAAAAAACATGTTTCAGCTGTTTAGACACCCTTAACATGTTCGAAACATCACCAAATTTTGCATCAACCTCATCCTCAATAAATAAAGTAATCTGACACCGTTTTTAAAACTTTACTGTAGACGACAGCTCTGCAGCGCCCCCTTGAACGCGAAAAAGCTCATCTCGCATTTTAACGAACTCCTCCTAGGAAAATAACCAGATCGAGCTGAAAATTGGTGTGGTTACTCGGGAGACCTTTGGGATGAAAAGTTATCAAAAGCGCAGCAGTTTGTAAAACGGTCTTTGGGTGGCGCCCCCTCAAATTTCACCAATCAAAAATGTGATGCAAATTGACATACTTTTAAGTATATCTCCGTTCTAGTTTATCCGTTGTCCACGAAAACGGCCTGACATGATGAGCTTGGAAGGCTGAATGAAATGATAGGCCGCAATGTGACACCGCTCTAAGATTGGCTCTACAGCGCCCCCCTAAATGTTACTAGAATAGATGTTTAAGCTGTTTTGACACCTTGAACAAGTTAGAAACCCCACAAAATTTTACCTAAACCTCATCCTCAGTAAATATAGTAATCTGACACTGTTTGTACAACTTTACTTTGGACGACAGCTCTGCAGCGCCACCTAGTATGTGAAAACAGCTCATCTCGCATTTTAACGAAACTCCTCCTAGGAAAATTGCCAGATCAAGCTGAAAATTTGTCTGGTGACTCTTAAGACAGTATAGACCAAAAGTTATCAAAAACGCAGAAGTTCGTCGCACGGTCTTTCTGTGGCACCAATTCGAATTTGAGCCTTCTCAAATGTATGGGGATAATGGTACTTGTTACTGTACCTCTCACATCCTTCATCCAATCAATGTAACATTTGTATGGAATGATGAGCTCACCCCTCAGAACAAGTAGATATGCTTACTTGATGATACACTCATAGCGCCTCCTGCTGGCTGTATGAATTCCAAGGGAAATGAATGTATTTGTTTCTGTATCGCTTACATATTTAACTCAATGTACATGACAAAAAATTTCCATGATGAGCTGGTAATTCTAAATGGAATAATATGCTCATGGCATGAGACTGTTATAGCGCCACCTGGAGGCTTTCTAAAATGAGTTTAAAATAGCTGTTGTCATTAGGCAGTGAATGTAAAAAATTTATGGAATGATGAGCTTACCCCTCAGAACGAGTAGATATGCTTACTTGATGATACACTCATAGCGCCTCCTGCTGGCTGTAGGAATTCCAAGGGATCCTAACGTATTTGTTGCTATATATCTTACAAATTTAACTCAATGTACATGACAAAAAATTTGCATGATGAGCTGGTAATTCTAAATGGAATAATATGCTCATGGCATGAGACTGTTATAGCGCCACCTGGAGGCTTTCTGAAATGTGTTTAAAATAGCTGTTGTCAATAGGCAGTGAATGTAAAACATGTATGGAATGATGAGCTTACCCCTCAGAACAAGTAAATACGCTTACTTGATGATACACTCATAGCGCCTCTTGCTGGCTGTATGAATTCCAAGGGAAATGAATGTATTTGTTGCTGTATCTCTTACAAATTTAACTTAATGTACAAGACAAAAAAAAATGTAAGACCAGGGGGCGGCATCTTTGGATCCCGCGGATGCATCGTGCGAGGGCCCGCCCATCGCTGCTTGCAGCTTTAATTAGGGGTCGAGCACCGAAGGTGCAAGAACCCTATTGTTTTTCCTCGAGACTTTTTTTTTTTTTTTTTTTTTTTATTATTATTATTATTATTATTCCGGGAATCATTGCGGGCACTTTTCGGTACCTGAACATATATGAAAAGTCACCGATTTTTGCACACGCATCAGACCCGGTGAAAAATTTCGTAAAATTTTGGTCCCAAAACTGATTTCTAAAAAATGGCTCTATAGCGCCACCTAACGCGTTTTTACAGCTTTTGATCATCCAGTTTGTCGTAGGCGGATGAAATTTGGTACACATGTGTAAAGTACCAAGGTGTAACTTTTACTAATTGAAAGTCTATTTCCAAAATAGACAGGAAGTCAGTTATTTCCCAAAAACCTCTAAAAAAGGGCGTTTTTGCTCGCTCTACTTTTTGACGAACTACTCTCACAGACTTTATCCAAACATCTCCAAACTTCTTGAGTATCATCATAAGGCATACGGCAATTGATATTGAGAAGCTTGTTCGACTATCATAAATTATGTGGTCGTGGCGGCGGGCCAATGTCCAAATTTCGACTCGAAACAGGAAGTTGTTATAACTCGGGCATAGAATATCCGATCCGGCTCAAACTTGTTTCATTCTCATCGTAGTCCAAGCCTGAGAACAGGCGTATGACGACGAACGACATCCGCCATAGCGCCACCTAGTGGCAAGCATTAAAAGCCTGTTTTTCATAGTTTTACCCTTCTATTTCAGCCAGTGTATTGCATGCACACTTAAAACTTGTCGCATGCGTGTAGGACCTTAAGACCTACAAAAAAGTAATTGGGTCGAGTTTTGAAACTGGACGGAAAACCGGATATTTTAGGTTTTATGTAAAAAACACAGACTTCATACTTTGACGAACTCCTCCTAGGCGAAATGTCCGATCCAGCTGATAATTGGTGTAGTTAGTCGTAAGGCATTTGGATGAAAAGTTATCAAAAACGCAGCAGTTCGTCAAACGGCCTTTGCGTGGCGCTCTATAGCGCCACCTGAAGCGGTTTTGTAGCTGTTGCGCAAACAGGTTATCGTAGGCGAATGAAATTTGGTACACATATGTAAACGACCAAGCTGCAACTTTTACTAATAAAAACCCTGTTTCCAAAATCTACAGGAAGACTGAATATTTCGCAAAAACCTCAAAAAGTGTGCATTTTCGCTCATTTCAAACTTTGACGAACTCCTCCTAGGCGAAATGTCCGATGAAGCTGAAAATTGGTGTTGTTACTCATAACACATTAGGGAAAAAAAGTTATCAAAAGCTAAGAAGTACGTCAAATGGTCTTTGGGTGGCGCCACAGCAAAGTTCAACCTTCAAAATTGTGCAAAAACAATTTACATATTTTGGACTTTATCTCCGTTCTAGGTTAATCCACTATCAACAAAAGGGCCTGCCATGATTAATCTTGTCAGGTTAAACAAAAGGATATGCGTCACTGTGACTGCGCTCCAAAAATTGGCTGTACAGCGCCCCCTTATATGTGACCAAAAACATCGCTTTAGCTGTTTTTTAAAGCTTGTTGCTCAAGCAGTTTGTCGTAAGCGAATGAAATTTGGTACACATGTGTAAAGTACCAAGCTGCAACTTTTACTAATATAATCCCTTTTTCTAAAATCAACCGGAATTGAGTTATTTCGCAAAAACCTCTAAAAATGGGCGTTTTGCTCGTTCCACACTTTGACGAACTCCTCCCACAGATTTTATCTAAACATCTCCAAACTTCTTGAGTATCATCATACGGCATACGGAACCTTAAAATTATAACTTTTTTTCAGCTATCATCAAGTATGTGGGCGTGGTCGCAGCCAAGGTCAAAATTTCGATTTGAAACAGAAAGTTGTTATAACTCGGCATAGAATATCCGATCTGTCTCAAACGTGTCTCATTCTCATCGTAGTCCAAGCCCGAGAACAGGCGTATGACAACGAACATCATCCGTCATAGCGCCACCTAGTGGCGAGCATTAAAAGCGTGTTTTTGATAGTTTTACGCTTCTATTTCAGGCACTGTATTGCATACACACTTAGAACTTGTCGCATACGTGTAGGACCTTAAGACCTACAAAAAAGTAAATTGGGTCGAGTTTTGAAACCGAACGGAAAACCGGATATTTTAGGTTTTATGTAAAAAACACAGACTTCATACTTTGACGAACTCCTCCTAGGTGAAATGTCCGATCCAGCTGATAATTGGTGTGGTTTGTCGTAAGGCATTTGGGATGAAAAGTTATCAAAAACGCAGCAGTTCGTCAAACGGCCTTTGGATGGCGCTTTATAGCGCCACCTGAAGCGGTTTTGTAGCTGTTGCGCAACCAGGTTATCGTAGGCGAATGAAATTTGGTACACATATGTAAATGACCAAGCTGTAACTTTTACTAATAAAAACCCATTTTCCAAAATTGACGGGAAGACAGATATTTTGCAAAAACCTCAAAAAGTGTGCGTTTTTCGCTCGTTTTAAACTCCTCCTAGGCGAAATGTCTAATCAAGCTGAAAATTGGTGTGGTTACTCATAACACATTAGGGAAAAAAAGTTATCAAAAGCTAAGAAGTACGTCAAATGGTCTTGGGGTGGTGCCACAGCAAAGTTCACCCTTCAAAATTGTGGAAAAAAATTTACATATTATGGTCTGTATCTCTTTTCAAGATAATCCACTATCAACAAAAACAGCCTGGTATGATTAGCCTTAACAGGCTCAACAAAAGCATATGCATCAATGTGACTGCGCTCCAAAAATTGTCTCTACAGCGCCTCCTTACTGCCCCCTTAAATGTGACCAAAAACTTCGTTTTAGCTTATTTGACCCATTGAACATGTTAGAAAGCCCCCAAAATTTGTTCGAAGGTCATGTTCAATAATTATAATAAATGAACACTGTCACTGAAATCGTATCTTGGACGACAGCTCTGCAGCGCCCGCTTGAACGCAAAAAAAAAGCTTAACACAGAATTTAACGAACTCCTCCAAGGAAAATTTACATATCGAGCTGATTTTTGGTCTGGTGACTCTTAAGGCATTTGGGACCAAATGTTATCAAAAACTTAGAAGTTCGTTGCACGGTCTTGCTATGGCACCTTAACGAACTTGACCTTTTTTAAAAGTGTAGGGCTAAATGGATTTGTTACTGTAGCACTCGCATACTTTCCCCAAACAGTATGAAAAAATTATGGAGTTACGAGCTTACCCTTCTGACAACTTAAGTTGCTATGCTTAAGTGACGATACGGTTATAGCGCCACCTACTGCCTGTGTATATTTGTGGCTGTATCTCCCACATACTTCATCCAACGCACGTGAAAAAACTGAAGCATGAAAATCTTGTGATTCTGAACAGATTGATATGCTAATGTTATGCTAATCTTATGACACTGACTCTTGTTTTTATACGTGTTGTTTGTGTAACAATAAGGATCGTCTTTAAGTTTAAAGATTTGTAACGTTGGATACTAGGTAAAGTGCCTTTTCACCTTGTTTCAAGCTCTCGACGACGACGAGTGAAAAAACTCGAAAGGCCGGGAGGCGGTGCCTTCGCTCCGGCGGACGCATCGTGCGAGACCCCTTCCATCGCTGCTTGCAGCTTTAATTAGGGGTCGAGCACCGAAGGTGCAAGAACCCTATTGTTTTTCCTCGAGACTTTTTTTTTTTTTTTTTTTTTTTTTTTTTTTTTTTTTTTTTATTATTATTATTCCGGGAATCATTGTGGGCACTTTTCGGTACCTGAACATATATGAAAAGTCACCGATTTTTGCACACGCATCAGACCCGGTGAAAAATTTCGTAAAATTTTGGTCCCAAAACTGATTTCTAAAAAATGGCTCTATAGCGCCACCTAACGCGTTTTTACAGCTTTTGATCATCCAGTTTGTCGTAGGCGGATGAAATTTGGTACGCATGTGTAAAGTACCAAGGTGTAACTTTTACTAATTGAAAGTCTATTTCCAAAATAGACAGGAAGTCAGTTATTTCGCAAAAACCTCTAAAAAAGGGCGTTTTTGCTCGCTCTACTTTTTGACGAACTACTCTCACAGACTTTATCCAAACATCTCCAAACTTCTTGAGTATCATCATAAGGCATACGGCAATTGATATTGAGAAGCTTGTTCGACTATCATAAAGTATGTGGTCGTGGCGGCGGGCCAATGTCCAAATTTCGACTCGAAACAGGAAGTTGTTATAACTCGGGCATAGAATATCCGATCCGGCTCAAACTTGTTTCATTCTCATCGTAGTCCAAGCCTGAGAACAGGCGTATGACGACGAACGACATCCGCCATAGCGCCACCTAGTGGCAAGCATTAAAAGCCTGTTTTTCATAGTTTTACCCTTCTATTTCAGCCAGTGTATTGCATGCACACTTAAAACTTGTCGCATGCGTGTAGGACCTTAAGACCTACAAAAAAGTAAATTGGGTTGAGTTTTGAAACTGGACGGAAAACCGGATATTTTAGGTTTTATGTAAAAAACACAGACTTCATACTTTGACGAACTCCTCCTAGGCGAAATGTCCGATCCAGCTGATAATTGGTGTAGTTAGTCGTAAGGCATTTGGGATGAAAAGTTATCAAAAACGCAGCAGTTCGTCAAACGGCCTTTGCGTGGCGCTCTATAGCGCCACCTGAAGCGGTTTTGTAGCTGTTGCGCAAACAGGTTATCGTAGGCAAATGAAATTTGGTACACATATGTAAACGACCAAGCTGCAACTTTTACTAATAAAAACCCTGTTTCCAAAATCTACAGGAAGACGAATATTTCGCAAAAACCTCAAAAAGTGTGCATTTTCGCTCATTTCAAACTTTGACGAACTCCTCCTAGGTGAAATGTCCGATGAAGCTGAAAATTGGTGTTGTTACTCATAACACATTAGGGAAAAAAAGTTATCAAAAGCTAAGAAGTACGTCAAATGGTCTTTGGGTGGCGCCACAGCAAAGTTCAACCTTCAAAATTGTGCAAAAACAATTTACATATTTTGGACTTTATCTCCGTTCTAGGTTATCCACTATCAACAAAAACAGCCTGCCATGATTAACCTTGTCAGGTTGAACATAAGGATATGCGTCACTGTGACTGCGCTCCAAAAATTGGCTGTACAGCGCCCCCTTATATGTGACCAAAAACATCGCTTTAGCTGTTTTTTAAAGCTGTTGCTCAAGCAGTTTGTCGTAAGCGAATGAAATTTGGTACACATGTGTAAAGTACCAAGCTGCAACTTTTACTAATATAATCCCTTTTTCTAAAATCAACCGGAATTGAGTTATTTCGCAAAAACCTCTAAAAATGGGCGTTTTGCTCGTTCCACACTTTGACGAACTCCTCCCACAGATTTTATCTAAACATCTCCAAACTTCTTGAGTTTCATCATACGGCATACGGAACCTTAAAATTATAACTTTTTTTCAGCTATCATCAAGTATGTGGGCGTGGTCGCAGCCAAGGTCAAAATTTCGATTTGAAACAGAAAGTTGTTATAACTCGGCATAGAATATCCGATCTGTCTCAAACGTGTCTCATTCTCATCGTAGTCCAAGCCCGAGAACAGGCGTATGACAACGAACATCATCCGTCATAGCGCCACCTAGTGGCGAGCATTAAAAGCGCGTTTTTGATAGTTTTACGCTTCTATTTCAGGCACTGTATTGCATACACACTTAGAACTTGTCGCATACGTGTAGGACCTTAAGACCTACAAAAAAGTAAATTGGGTCGAGTTTTGAAACCGAACGGAAAACCGGATATTTTAGGTTTTATGTAAAAAACACAGACTTCATACTTTGACGAACTCCTCCTAGGTGAAATGTCCGATCCAGCTGATAATTGGTGTGGTTTGTCGTAAGGCATTTGGGATGAAAAGTTATCAAAAACGCAGCAGTTCGTCAAACGGCCTTTGGATGGCGCTTTATAGCGCCACCTGAAGCGGTTTTGTAGCTGTTGCGCAACCAGGTTATCGTAGGCGAATGAAATTTGGTACACATATGTAAATGACCAAGCTGCAACTTTTACTAATAAAAACCCATTTTCCAAAATTGACGGGAAGACAGATATTTTGCAAAAACCTCAAAAAGTGTGCGTTTTCGCTCGTGTTAAACTTTGGCAAACTCCTCCTAGGCGAAATGTCTAATCAAGCTGAAAATTGGTGTGGTTACTCATAACACATTAGGGAAAAAAAGTTATCAAAAGCTAAGAAGTACGTCAAATGGTCTTGGGGTGGTGCCACAGCAAAGTTCACCCTTCAAAATTGTGGAAAAAAATTTACATATTATGGTCTGTATCTCTTTTCAAGATAATCCACTATCAACAAAAACAGCCTGGTATGATTAGCCTTAACAGGCTCAACAAAAGTATATGCATCACTGTGACTGCGCTCCAAAAATTGGCTCTACAGTGCCTCCTTACTGCCCCCTTAAATGCTACCAAAATCTTCGTTTTAGCTGTTTTGACCCATTGAACATGTTAGAAAGCCCACCTAAATTTGTTCGAAGGTTAAAAAATTCGAAAAAGGCCGGGAGGCGGTGCTTTCGCTCCGGCGGATGCATCGTGCGAGACCCCTTCCATCGCTGCTTGCAGCTTTAATTATTATTATTATTATTCCGGGAATCATTGCGGGCACTTTTCGGTACCTGAACATATATGAAAAGTCACCGATTTTTGCACACGCATCAGACCCGGTGAAAAATTTCGTAAAATTTTGGTCCCAAAACTGATTTCTAAAAAATGGCTCTATAGCGCCACCTAACGCGTTTTTACAGCTTTTGATCATCCAGTTTGTCGTAGGCGGATGAAATTTGGTACGCATGTGTAAAGTACCAAGGTGTAACTTTTACTAATTGAAAGTCTATTTCCAAAATAGACAGGAAGTCAGTTATTTCGCAAAAACCTCTAAAAAAGGGCGTTTTTGCTCGTTCTACTTTTTGACAAACTACTCTCACAGACTTTATCCAAACATCTCCAAACTTCTTGAGTATCATCATAAGGCATACGGCAATTGATATTGAGAAGCTTGTTCGACTATCATAAAGTATGTGGTCGTGGCGGCGGGCCAATGTCCAAATTTCGACTCGAAACAGGAAGTTGTTATAACTCGGGCATAGAATATCCGATCCGGCTCAAACTTGTTTCATTCTCATCGTAGTCCAAGCCTGAGAACAGGCATACAACAACGAACGACATCCGCCATAGCGCCACCTAGTGGCGAGCATTAAAAGCCTGTTTTTCATAGTTTTACCCTTCTATTTCAGCCAGTGTATTGCATGCACACTTAAAACTTGTCGCATCCATGTAAGACCTTAAGACCTACAAAAAAGTAAATTGGGTCGAGTTTTGAAACTGGACGGAAAACCGGATATTTTAGGTTTTATGCAAAAAACACAGACTTCATACTTTGACGAACTCCTCCTAGGCGAAATGTCCGATCCATCTGATAATTGGTGTAGTTAGTCGTAAGGCATTTGGGATGAAAAGTTATCAAAAACGCAACAGTTTGTCAAACGGCCTTTGGGTGGCGCTCTATAGCGCCACCTGAAGCGGTTTTGTAGCTGTTGCGCAACCAGGTTATCGTAGTCGAATGAAATTTGGTACACATATGTAAATGACCAAGGTGCAACTTTTACTAATAAAAATCCTGTTTCCAAAATCTACAGGAAGACGAATATTTCGCAAAAACCTAAAAAAGTTTGCATTTTCGCTCGTTTCAAACTTTGACGAACTCCTCCTAGGCAAAATGTCAGATGAAGCTGAAAATTGGTGTTGTTACTCATAACGTATTCGGGAAAAAAAGTTATCAAAAGCTAAGAAGTACGTCCAATGGTCTTTGGGTGGCGCCACAGCAAAGTTCAACCTTCAAAATTGTGCAAAAACAATTTACATATTTTGGACTTTATCTCCGTTCTAGGTTATCCACTATCAACAAAAACAGCCTGCCATGATTAACCTTGTCAGGTTGAACAACAGGATATGCGTCACTGTGACTGCGCTCCAAAAATTGGCAGTACAGCGCCCCCTTATATGTGACCAAAAACATCGCTTTAGCTGTTTTTTAAAGCTGTTGCTCAAGCAGTTTGTCGTAAGCGAATGAAATTTGGTACACATGTGTAAAGTACCAAGCTGCAACTTTTACTAATATAATCCCTTTTTCTAAAATTAACCGGAATTGAGTTATTTCGCAAAAACCTCTAAAAATGGGCGTTTTGCTCGTTCCACACTTTGACAAACTCCTCCCACAGATTTTATCTAAACATCTCCAAACTTCTTGAGTATCATCATAAGGCATACGGGACCTTAAAATTAGAACTTTTTTTCAGCTATCATAAAGTATGTGGTCATGGTCGCAGCCAAGGTCAAAATTTCGATTTGAAACAGGAAGTTGTTATAACTCGGGCATAGAATTTCCGATCCGTCTCAAACTTGTTTCATTCTCATCGTAGTCCAAGCCCGAGAACAGGCGTACAAAAACGAACATAATCCGTCATAGCGCCACCTAGTGGCGAGCATTGAAAGCGAGTTTTTTATAGTTTTACCCTTCTATTTCAGCCAGTGTATTGCATACACACTTAAAACTTGTCGCATGCGTGTAGGACCTTAAGACCTACAAAAAAGTAAATTGGGTCGAGTTTTGAAACTGGACGGAAAACCGGATATTTTAGGTTTTATGTAAAAAACACAGACTTCATACTTTGACGAACTCCTCCTAGGTGAAATGTCCGATCCAGCTGATACTTGGTGTAGTTAGTCGTAAGGCATTTGGGATGAAAAGTTATCAAAAACGCAGCAGTTCGTCAAACGGCCTTTGGGTGGCGCTTTATAGCGCCACCTGAAGCGGTTTTGTAGCTGTTGCGCAATCAGGTTATCGTAGGCGAATGAAATTTGGTACACATATGTAAATGACCAAGCTGCAACTTTTACTAAAAAAAACCCATTTTCCAAAATTGACGGGAAGACAGATATTTTGCAAAAACCTCAAAAAGTGTGCGTTTTCGCTCGTTTTAAACTTTGGCAAACTCCTCCTAGGCGAAATGTCTAATCAAGCTGAAAATTGTTGTGGTTACTCATAACACATTAAGGAAAAAAGGTTATCAAAAACTAAGAAGTACATCAAATGGTCTTGGGGTGGCGCCACAGCAAAGTTCACCCTTCAAAATTGTCGAAAAAAATTTACATATTTTGGTTTGGATCTCTTTTCAAGATAATCCACTATCAACAAAAACAGCCTGGTATGATTAGCCTTAACAGGCTCAACAAAAGCATATGCATCACTGTGACTGCGCTCCAAAAATTGGCTCTACAGCACCTCCTTACTGCCCCTTAAATGCTACCAAAATCTTCGTTTTAGCTGTTTTGACCCATTGAACATGTTAGAAAGCCCACCAAAATTTGTTCGAAGGTCAAAAAACTCGAAAAAAGGCCGGGAGGCGGTGCTTTCGCTCCGGCGGATGCATCGTGCGAGACCCCTTCCATCGCTGCTTGCAGCTTTAATTAAATTTGATATTTGATCGGATTATGAGCTGTCAAATGTAGCTCTTGCTGTGAGTGTGCTTTTTTATGCACTTAGAGACAGCTAAGAGAGGGAAAACGAGTTGCATCAAAAAAATGCCTGGAGACACTGAATGACAGGAGTGAAATGACGATGGCATGCTTTTCAATGTCTGGTTATTCAGAATGTGAACGAACATATGGAATCACCCGGGGTCACAGATCATTAATAAAAGCTATGTTTTGTTATTAAATCCAGTCCTGTCTCCCTGATCTCGACCCCCTCTTCCACACAGATTGCTCAGGCAAGGCAGCACATTGTCTTTGAGTGTCACTCTTATATGTATGTGCTATCATTGTGCGCATGTATCAGTCACAGTAATGACAACAATGATGATTGAATCAGTGTGTAATTATGAATGCGTGCCACTTGTCTCCTCACTCCTACACGGATAAATCGGAAACGCTTGAAAGAACAGCAAGCGCGAGGAACGTGTTGTGCTTATCATTTCCATAGAAGGCTGTGCACAGAATAAATAGTCTTAATTGGAGGATGACTACAGTGGCAGACGTCTTTTCGTGGATCCTCTATTGCGTTTACTCATTTTGTACAAGCTGATAATAAGAGGTCTCAGGTGTTGCTGTCGAACATTGTGTTCATTTTATTAAAAAAACGAAGTAGAGGAAGTATTGCGTTGAGTTCAGGCACTTGGTGTTTAATGGATTGAGGGATGTGAGGTGAATATGAAATCTTCAGGGAATGTCTTTGCTTATTATAATGGGTTAGCATTTGATGTGCTGAAACACTGTTATCAAAGCTTTAAGGGCTTAAAGTCCTGTTGCAACTGAGCTGATGAGGCAGACCACAGCCATCTGAAACTTTTTTGTATTTGGACACCTTCTAGAAAGGTGAAAAATTGGACAATTTAAAACTTGGATTTTCATGCCATCTCCCATAGGTTTGTGGAGAAAAAATCAAAATACTAAACGAAGGTGCTCTCTGCTGTTTCCTTGGAATGGAATGGAATGGAAAGGAAAGGGAAGGACCGGGTAGAAAACCAAATCAAGGACAGTCCTCACATGCTGGTCTATATGTGTCACTCAAGGGGGCAGGTATATTTAAAGTGTAACACTTTAACTTTAACTTAAAACAATATTTTTCTTGGATGTCATGAAGGTAAAATGTATGGTAATTGTATGTTTAAGGTCAGGATTACTGAAAAAATTCCAACACACATTCTTAAGAAGCATTAGGCCAAGTACTCTTCTGAGGATTTAGCACTGGCTGAAATAAAATAACTGTTTTGATGCTGTGTTCTGAATTTCAGGGACAATTCTCAGTGAATAACTTTCAATAAGGTTTTATTCTGAAACTGTTTTCCTTAATTTAACACCATTGTTTAGAAGAATGGTGTGAAAGAAGTACCCCAGTTGTTTAAATAACCATTCATGAACATTTAAAAGTAGTAGAAAAACTTTTTAAAAATTCAATTTTCTTTGAAAGTCATATCCATTCTGCACACCCATGTGCAACATTTTAAATAAATAATTAATTAATAAGCAACTGTTTCTATATTTTCCTACTGTACACCAGATTTAAAAAATGACAAAAAAAAATAATGGCACAAGGTTGTTTATATATTAGCACATATATATTTTAGTTGAACTATACCTTTGTCCTCTAAAGCTCTTTGTAGTTGCGTGATGTGAGCTATCAAGTCATCATTCTGTAAGATTTTTGTCTTTTAATGTTGAATGCTTGTTTGACAGCTGTTCACATTCACATTGACTTTTATAAAGCTCTCCTTTTGTGTTTCAAAGAACAAAAGAAGTCACTTGTTTTTAACTGAACTCATCTCTAACATACCAGTACATTTTAATGGTCTTTTATTTTACTGTAAGTTTGTGTCTTTCAGTACACTTGCTTATTTCAGTACATTATACATCAGATGCCTTTAAAGATTTTTAGCAGCTGAAAACACTTTTTATATTTTAAAGAATAGTCTGTTCTCTTCGTTTACTTAAGCTTACTGGAAGTGGCGCTTGCAATAATAAAGGAGTGATTGCAAATATGAACATCAAGGGCTCCAAAAGACAGATACAGATAAAACCATTAAAATGTCTTCATGCAATTATATATATATATTTTTTTCTTATGCACTGTTTTAAATAATGACATTTTAACGATTCAATCAAATGAGTTCAAGGCTAATACCATTCTGTAACAAGAGTGAAGAGAAATTAACATCAGGGTGACATTTTAGCTCCAATGACCTCTGCTGCTGAAGAAGCCTTTTTTAGAACACAGCAAGGGTAACAAGTAGGTCCAAGAATCAGTGGCTAAAGAATTCTGCATAAGACTTCATAGAATTATCCAGATTGAGTACATAAATCCGGTACTTACTAAGCTGCCTCTATGGTAGAACAAATGGTGTGGTTATATCATCATATGTGCTTAAATCTAAAAACATATTCCAAAAATTCTTAAGTCCACATGATTATTATATGATTGATTACCCCCACCTCCAAACAATTGTTGTATTTGTGATTGTGTTTAAAAGAAGCTAGATATGCTTCAACAGTAGTACATGATTATTGGATAGCATCTTGTGTTGCAAGATCTAGATCGTTGCTTGGCTTGTGTGATGGGTATCAGCCATCCCGGCCTCCCTGAACGCATTCTGATCCATGATTTAGCAGGGAACAATCAAGCATCTGGTAGTAAAAGTCCCTTTCGAGGCCTATTTTGCAGTCACTCATTGTGCCTAGTAATTCTAGGAAATTATCCATCCAGCATCCATTCAGTCAGAATCCAGTATATTGTTCCATCGTTTGAATTTAAGCACAGCGAACAGCAGAAACTTGCTTTTAAAGTAATCATTCCAAAACCAAGCTGTGAGGCAACCATCAATCTTATAGTTACTTGTGCTTTTGTGAATGCATGTGTAATGAATGTGAAGCGCATATGTGTGTGTAGGCGGGTGTTTGGATGATTGTGTTGACTGCGGTGTGTGTCCTGCTCGGAATCTGTTGATGCTCCTGCAGGTGTGTGTAAGGAACTAGTGAGATTGGCGCAGACAGGTGATGTGATCACACTCACCGTTCCCAGCATGGGAGGTTTTCGGAAGCCTGGCGCTGGCATCGTGCTTGAGGCATGTGAGGGACAGGAGGGGGTCTCTGCTGCATGTACCTGTGCCAGGATCTAGTGCCAGGCAGAAGCATCCTTGAAAGCCTGTCTCTCTTAACACTGTGGCTCAAAGTGGGATTACTGAAACAAAGTTTTCATTTTAAGAGATACACTCAGTCCTTATAAGAAAGGCCATTTTAATTCTCCGTTGTACCTTTCACGGTTGAATTTAACTTTATGGTAAGTAGTGATAATAAAAACCAACAAACTTAACCTGGCATACAAGTCAAGATTTTAACACCAATATTTATAACTGTTCGAAGTCAGACCCAGCTATTTTAAACTATTTGGAATGTAAGACCTCAATTGGAACAACTAATCTTCAATTCCAATCATTTAAATGAGACAACATTTTACCCAGTTCCACCATGGAGTCTGTTCAAATTTCTCATCAATCTGAACCTGGCTGAAAACAAGAAGCACAACACTTTGCCTCATTTACTCAAATTACAGCACCATCTACACTGATAGATCAAAAACCAACAGGAATGTTACTGCAGAGGCTGTAGATGATCAGGTGTGATGTAGAATCCGATTACCGGATCAGAGTTCAGTTTTTTAACTGAATGTAACACATTGAAACTGTTGAAAAAAGATGTGTTCTATTTACTGACTCAAAATGTGAATGTTGTGTAAATTATTACAAAATGTAATCCGCTAATGAGGATGGTATCAAATAGTTTTCTGTTGGATATCAGGACACATGGGAAAAAATTTACCTGATAGCGAAACAAACTTGCGTTGTAAAGAGTGTGGAATTGAAATACCGCAGTAATGCAATAACAGAACTTATTGTAAAGATATGGCACGAGAACAAGGAACAACATCTACATACATCTTTTTCCTAAGAACTTTTCCTTAAGAATTGTCTGGGGTGTCACCAATCGATTTCTGAAGAGCAAATTGAAAACTGCATTACTTCTAGATGAAAATGAAAAATAAGCTGGAAAGCATGTTTGGCGGTGTTCTGAGCCTTCCAGATCCAGGATGTAGAATGAATGAGTGCATAATGAAACGAATTAGAATCCATCTGTTCTCTAATGTGCACGTTGTATTTCTATAGCTTATCAATGGTGAATTTAGAGAAAACATTTGTTTTTGATTGCAAAAGGAAAGTTGTGTTACCTGCTGTAATGTTAGCAGGAGAGAGCTTTCATTTCTGCATTGCGTTACAAGGATGCTTGCGTCAACGTATAAGCGCGCTCTACACAGCGCTGCCTGCTACAGACAGTCAGTCCCTGCCTTTTCCACTGACAATATAATAAATGAGCATTGATTTGATCACTAATATTATGATGCCTTTTAGAGTGGGAAAGCATACAAACACAAAATCTCCAAAATTACTGCACTTTTAATCATTTACTGTGTTATTAAGCAATTTATTGCTTAGCAGGCCTAATTCATATCACAATATGTTTGATCCTACGTTGATTTTCTATGTTGTACTGTTAAATTGATCATACTTAAAGGCCTATTCTTTTTTTCAAGGATATTTTTTTTTTACATAAAAAAATGCCGAACTCTTGTTTGAATCTTTCTATAAAGTTGGGTTAACTATTTTTAAAAACCCTCAACTATACCAATACTGCCATGTTCATGTAACCAAGGAAAAGTGTTAAGGCTTAAACCTAGTTAGCGATGAGTTTTTAAGCATTTTTGACAAATCATTTAAGCAAAACATTTACGGCAAAATTTCTAATCTGTAAAACAGAACTAATTCAGTCCTTATCTCTTAATTTACACCAGAGCTTACAAGGATTTATTTCTATTTCTAACTTCACATGTTAAGTCTAACACTCTTACAAGTAGCATTGCTTGATTGTGGCAAAAATCCCAATTATTTATGTAATAATTAGTCACTATTATTTTAAATGATTATTCTGTCATTGAAAATATAATTGTTTTATAAATTACTTATCTAACTTCAGCTAGTAACCCCTTCATTGTTGTCTTTACTTAAACAAAACATAACCGGAAAAAATATTTTTAAATATACTTTTAATATTTATTTACATTTAGATTTAATTGAATTAAGTGAATTTTAGCACATGGATTAAATAAGTAAGGCTTCGGGCTTTGGAAGCATATTATAGTAAATCATTAACACAATAATCCTTTATGTTTGATTATATAGTTTTTATCATTAAGTCCTGAAATCGAGATCAAAATTCTATTAATTGCACAGTCGTAAAACTAGCAATTATATCTTGCCTATTAAAGTAAAGATGACAGCCTAACATTAAAAAAGGTCTCTGATTTTCACCTATTTGCATTAGAAAAAACAAAGGAACTAAACAACTGAATAACAAGCTTCTCACTTAACCCTAACTTGATAGAATGACACTTTCTTGTTTCTTTATCCAACAAGTTCAAAACTTTGGACTTATTTCACTGTATCGTTCATGAATCACCCATTTAATATGAAAACTCTATAAAAGGAAGGAAATTCAGGTTTGGACGGGGCATATCTTTGTTTGCAGTCCCTCAGGCCTAAAGTGGTTTACTTGGGGAAAGGAAGAGGACATTAGAGACAGTGGCTCTAGACTGCATAGCCTGTTCTCATTACTACGAACAGCCTTGAGCCTTCTTTCCTATTGCAGAGAGTTACCAACAATCTATCTAGCCATGCTCTCAGCAGAACAGACCTGTTCTCAGCCCAGGCATCATGAGGTTAGCTGGTTTTGTTCTGGCCAACTGTTTAGGTTTGTAAATCAATATTTACTACATTGCCACTACCTTGTTCAGGTTAAAATGTGAATTTACTCCTTCCTCTTTGAGATTTAAGTTGGATTAATTGTAATTGTCAACAAAAGATGGTTTTCTGTTTTCGATCTCTACTGCGAAGACTTCCAGTTCTTGTAAATTCTTCACTTTGTCCCATCCAGCATTCAAGCCTTCCTGCGCAGGCTCAGGCGGAGAATATGAATGAATTGACTTTCAGTGGGCGTTCTGCTTGGCTGACAGCTGTCATGAGCATACACGATGGATGTAGAGAGGCAGAGAGCGATGAGTCTGTCAGTTCCTCTCAGTTATTCCTTTCCCTCCTTCTCTTGAGGCCTTTCACTTGTTTAATGAAGAGCTTCCTCCTTCAGTTCTTCCCATTTAACATTAGGCAGTGGAGCAAGCATTGTGTCCCAGTGACTCTGTCAGATCCTCTTCTACGATACTGTATTTCTTCAGCACCCAATATGATTGTCAGCGAGGTGGATTACTCTGAAATGTAGACGAAAACAAGAACTCAATGCAATTGTTTTGTTTGACTTGTATTGGGTCTACTCTGTTTTGAGTGAAAGGTTCAGTGAATCATTTTCTGGCAGTTGAAAAAAAGACTGCGGTTTAGTCAATGGCTGCATAAAAAAATCTTTTTTTTTTAGGTGAAGCATTCAATACTGGTTTTAGGTGTATTGGTATCATTGAAGTAACATCTAAATCTTGTGACACTGTTGCTGAAAGGACTCTGTTTAAGGTTTACAGGTGCATGGGTTGCGCACCAATTAAAGTTGACTGCTCATGTGATGTCTATCATTTAAAATATCCTCAGATATCCATTCATCAATTTATTTAAATATTTGTTCAAAATGCCAAAATTAACCATGTTCCAGTTATTATTGCTCTCAGATTCAATATGTTGATGGCATGCAGCCCGATGCCTGTTTCACGCGGCATGCACGCATCGTAGATTTGCAGAGTTTTTCTGAGCGGTTCGCATTGCTTTTGGCTTTCATACTGGATCCATGAGCACACACATGAACTGCAGCTTTTTACTTTTTACATTGAGCAAGAGATTTCTTTTCTCTGAAAACTTCTCAAGATGCTTGGATAGAAGTCTGTTGGTTATCTTTGGAACAGCATGGTATGGAACTGAAGTTCTCCACCATCTAATCTAATTCTTGTAATGTTGGGCAGAAACTGTGTGATATTTCATTCGCATGATTCATGAAACTGAAAGAGTAAATCGCAGCGGTTAAAAGTTCAAAGCACATGGTTTATGTTCTCACAGTCTTCGAACGGATACTCGGATTCATTCAAACATGTCGCATCATCGGAAGTAGAATAAACGCGTCACTCACTCAAGAATTCCATGGCAATTTGTGCAATTTTCTGTGCAGAAACTATTATAAAAAAGGAAAAAATTCACACACTTCATATCTAAATGGCTTTACTGTAAAAGTCTCAAGGGAGTTCAGGCTTCTTTTCAATTGGAATCTCTAGCAGCGTGGGAATTCTCACTGAACATGCCCCCATGCGCCTGGGCCATGAAAACTAATTAATCCAGATAGTCTGGTAAATGTCACTGCAGGCATACAGAGGAAGAGAAGGATCGCAAAGCCCCGTCCTCCTCATAAATTATCAAGGCTGCTGAGTAAGATGCTCCAGCACTGCCCCGATGAGATGCAACTCATACATTTGATTTTCCCCCACTTTATCCCAGCTAACCATCTGTGAAACAATGAAGATGTGGCACTTCAGCCAAATGGGCCGACTTTTATAATCAGGAGGTCCTTCCAATTATTGTTTAATGTACCACGATATGATGGTGGATGCAATCCTGCCTGGGCAGCATCACCGTTACAGTGAGCTAGCTCATGGTCATCCTCATTAGCTGGCTGGTTGGCTCCCATGATCAAACAATCACAAAATAGTTTTGGTTTCCTTGGGTGGAAATCGTGCCTGGTATTTTCTTGTAACATCATAGTGTGACTAACAGATTTGCATTTTAAAGCAAATGACTTAAATGTCATAAATGCAAGAGCAGTTAAACCTAGGTTCATGTGAAGGTGCTCAGGTGTAGGGTTTCACCTTTTCTCAAGTTCTCACATATTATCCTTCTCTTCAACTCTCTTCATCGTTCCTTTCTTGTGACTCCAGTGTCTTTTAAGGAGCGCAGTCATGCACGGATCCATTAGGCAAAACCAATTTCACACAGAGGCAATTTCATAAATATTGAAAGTGAACCCACCCTCAGCCCTGCTTGAGTGACTATAGGGGGATATACAAACCCATCAACAACAGGCCCGGCTTTAGCAACCCTCTCCACTCACGCATTTTATTAAGCTTCACTCAACAGATTACAAAAGCTCACCTCACAAGAGCCAAACGCCTTACTGAGTGTCGGCGATTATTTTATTTATTTTTTTTGCTTGGCAAGAAGACAGAAGTTAGTTAGGGTAAAAGGTGGTCAAAATGGTGTCCTGACCTATAAATACTTCAGCAGCAAACTTGAAAGTTTTTGTCCAATTTTCAGCCACGGTTAATACTTTGTTTTTTGGTACAGCAAAACATTTTTGGTGAACATGCCAAAAACACAAAACAAGTGTTCATAAGAAATATCTTGTGTTGTTTGTATTGATATATTTCCTTGATCTCTATGATCTTGTAAAACAGATCACATACCATCCATCCATTTATCCATTATCTTGTTGGCTTTTTCCATTTTGGGGTTGCCACAGCAAAATGAACCGCCAACTATTCCGGCATATGCCCTTCCAGCCGCAACCCATCGCTGAGAAACATCCACACACACACTTATTCACATTCATACACTATGGACAATTTTGTTCACCCAATGGACTTATAACGCATGTTTTTGGACTTGTGGGGGAAACCGGAGCACCCGGGATAAACCCATGCAATCACGGGGAGAACATGCAAACTCCACACAGAAATTCCCACTGACCCAGCCAAGGCTCGAACCAGCGAACTTCTTGCTGTGAGACTGCGTCACCGTGACGCCCCAGATCACATAAAATTAAAACATATTCCACATTAAATAAAACATTCCCTTCAGCTCTTTTACAAACATCAAGCTGTGATTAGAAATAGATGTAGTTATGATGATGTAGACATGATGAGACCACAGATGAATAAATAACGAATATATAACAAAATATAATCATCCAAATAACAAGGTGAACCCTATTATTGACCTGCACTCAATAAAATAAAAATAATACATTTAGGGATCAGTAAGCTCACAACTGAACCTCTTCAATCTGGTCCAACAACATTTAGATTCATATTTGTAATCTAAAACTCAAAAAAGGGAAACCAACTAAATATGTACAGATTTGGCTGCCTTTTTTGAACATTAGTGGTTATTATTACTGAAAAAAGTTTTTTTTTAATTTTTTGCTGGCATGGGGTGGAGGGGGATTCTTTTTTGTACTCATTCGCAGTAAATAAAAAAAAACATATATATTTTTTTAAACGTAAAGAAGAATGTTGTCCTCTGTAGGCATCCGATGGTGATAGATTTTAGTCGTGCAATTATAGTCTGATCCATAATCACGGTTTCACGGATATCATGATTATTTTTTATCCCCCCCTTTTAGAGCAGAGAAGAAGAATGTTACATGAATAACCTAAATGGAGTTTATTATTATAGCTTACTTTTGAAAATAAGTAATACAGTAAACGATTATAATTTTTCTTGGACAGCCTTAGCAGTGTAGCATTTCTGTACATCAGACACTTAATGGAAAAACCTCCATGGCTAATTGTTATTTAAAAACGTGTATATACTTTGTTTTGAATGCTTCATTGCATCATTCATTCATTCATCTTCATGTCGACTTTGTTCCCTTTCGGGGTCTCCACAGCAGAATGAACTGCCAACTCTCTGGCATGTGTTTTTATGCAGCGGATGCCCTTCCAGCCGCAACCCATCACTGGGAAATCATTGCATCATTGTGAAGTATATTCATCAGAAGGCAAACAATGGCTTTACTGTTATTATAGTTAAGGAAATACAAACTGCACCTGTTTGTATGAAGGCGTCTCATGCAGTAGCTGACTGCTCCTGAGAAGCAGGAAACCGCTCCTGTGAGCGCTGTAGTTCAGATATTGATCTGCCATCCCACTCTATTAGCTGGCGCAGTTCATCAGGTGGCAGAGTTGTAGGAAAACAGCCTGCAGAGAGGAACAGGTGAGGAAAGACGAGGGGAAACCCTTTCCAAACACTCACACTTTGATTTCTTTGAGACTCTCAGCAGTGAATTCTCTCAGCATCTCTGTAAGCACACAACAAAAGCAGCAGTACCCACCCTCACTCCTTCTCTCTCCTGCCTATGTCAGTGTTTGTTGAGTACTACACACAACACATTCTTACAGTACATTTAAAAAGGGTTTAGACGCAGGTTTAGCTACGGAAATATTTTTGGTCATTTCAGAAGGTAGACAGTGTGAGCCATCTGTGTTTTAGTGTGAGCCATCGAGTTTACATTAAACAAAATACAAAATATACAATAATATGATTATATTTTATTTGAGAAACGATGTAAGCCTTGTTTTCCGTATAAAACTAATCTTGTGCTTTATTTTGTACTTTTTTTTTATGCAAATATAATTAATTACTCTGGACCGTCAGCAGTTTGTCTTAAAAAGCAAGATAGCTAATGAAATCGAGGAACATTTCTGGTTTTCTGAGACAAGGTGACACTAATGAAGGCTTTGAATTCAAAAGAGATGGTCATTTTTCGAAGCCGTTTCAGAAAGAATGGTGATGATTAGAAGTGAATTGAAAGAGGATTTAATATGCTTAAGCCTTCCTTGTTTTTATAACATCACATCCACTTCTTCCATTCTCACTTCAGTGTATCATTTAGTTTTAAGCCGATCGCTCACACTAATGGTGTATTATAAACAGATTGCTTCAAAATAGGATTTTTATTAAACTGCAGGAAACCAACTGGTTTTAGAAGGAATATATTTAAACGTCGATTAGATCTTTGGAAGTTTCATTCTGATTTATGATATAGTCAGACCCAATAGACTTAATTTTGATTAACTGAATCTGTCACGCTACCAAAGAAATTTCACTCATTTGAATGCGATCAGAAGTTCATTGTGATTCTAGATTTATTCTCTGATGAAAAGCAGGATTCAACTTTGACCTTCGATATCGAAAACAGCTATGACCACTAGATTGGGGAACTAAAGCAATTACAAATCACATTTTATTTATTTATTTTTTTATGACCTAAGTAAATTAGAGTGAACCTTTTTGCCATTGGGGATTTTTTATTTTTTTACCTTTTGGCTGGGTCTCAACTGTGCAAAAACAGTCTATCTCTCAAAAGCCAGTGTGATCGGCTCATAAGGTGGACTTATTTTGTTAATATTATGTAGAGGGCAGTATAAAGAGAATTTTTCCCCCAACAGTTTTATTATCAATCGAAGGCACTGAATAATGAACTTATCTTCTTAGTGTAACAAAACTAAATGTTTTGTTTTTGTTGTTGCTTTTGAAAGCAAAGCTTCGTAAATTATTTTAAAGTCTGGTAGTAGAAATGAGATAATTCAACTGAAATGAATAGTCCAGAAAAGTTCCCAATTAATATGAAGCAACAGCAGTTTGACGTAGGCATTAAAAATACAAGGCTACATTTTGAAAGTTTAGTTAAATTTAACAATGAGCTTGTTCTCAAAGTTTGTATTATCCAGCCTTGCACGTTTTGGGGTGAAAACATGCCCAGCACCTATAAAGGTGCTCGCATGCTGCAGAAGCCGGCAAGAGTTTGTTCAGGTTTTCACCACAGGAAATGAGCGGTCCTTGAAGAGATGGGATTGCGTCACTCACCCATTGCTCTGTTGTTCAGCACTTTTTAAAAGAGAAATACATTTTTTAAATTATAGGAGGGCTAATAATTTTCCCTCAACTGTTCATAATATGTATATTACATATAGTATATCTGAACCAATAATACGCTGACATAGATGGTTGATACCCGACTCAAAATATATGTACCCATGGGATAAAAATCCAGCTGTTTACTGATTAAAAAAAGCGTAAAACTTTCACTTAAGCTGGCGCTTAAACTCATGGAGCAGTAACGTTAATAGGCCCTACATAAAGAGTGCAATGCGCATATATTATAAAATGTCTATATGTTCTTAAGTACAATAACAACAGTTATTGTTTCTGATTTCAGTGACAGAGGTCCTACTACATGACTGACTTTATAAACCGTCTTTAGGTCGTAATTGCATGTAATAGTTTAGACCACATGGACATTAACTTGCATATTTGCAGCATTTACAAAGCTCCCATGACACGTATTACAGGGGGAGGCTTATATTTATTGCAGATTTACCATACAAAACTTATCGGTACCTCTATGTGTTTCTTCAAGTTAGATGTAGAATTTTTGAAGGCTGATGCAGTATTTCGATTAGTCTGGGCAGGCAAAGTTTGCACGCTATGATGACAGTCACCCTTCTTTTCCTTCAGTTGAAAAATCTTTAAGGTACGTCCATGGATGCTGAACTTCTGAATTTTAGCTGATGCATGGTAACTCCGCGTCCTTCTCCATGACTAAGCTAATCCTGGCGCTTGAGGCATCGTGTTGGTGCCAATCATATAGATAAATATAAACAAATTCAAAAGTAACAACGGCAAAATAGCTCAGTAAAAGTACCTTTACTCCACAAAAAATGTACTCAAGTAAAAGTTAAAGTAGAAAATTGTAAAACTAGTCACTAAATTACAATTTCTGAGAAAAAAAAGTACTCAATTACAGTAACATGAGTACTTTATTCGTTAAAAAAACTGAACTCTCGCATTTTAAACAGCTTCCTTTATATAGATTTTTAATTGTGTTATTGGTGAAATTTAATTATTTAGAATTCTATTCATGGTAAAGTTGATACTAATTCATGTGAGTGAAGGATATTTGTGTGTATTTAAAGAGCTGGAATATGCGATGAGATAATGAACAGAATGTAGGAATGTAATTTTTATTTAGCAATTTATCTGTATTTAAAATTCAGATCTTTGTCTAAAATAGCATGCGATTGTGTCATAAGCCAATGACTGCTGCACTTGATGCATTGGTATCGCTCTCTCTCGGTTTATGTCAATGATTGCTAAAAGGGGAACGTTTTATATTCCTTGGATTTAAAAACACTTCATGGTGGTCTCAAAAGTGCATCTTAGATGTTATTACTTTAAATGGGTAAGAAAATGTTTGTTTTGTAAATTAAAAAATAATGACCATAACAGTATGTTCTTTTGCAGTAACTTGTAATAAAACAATGCAATGTAAAACTTAGCTTTCATCAGAATTAAAAATCTAAAAGCACATTGGATAAAGCAGGAACGGGTTTCATTTTAGCTCACAAATGTATATTAATGCTTTAGAGTTATTAAATTGTCATGACTACTGCAGTCAATATCATTACAGAGACACGGAAGACATAGTGGGTTATTTCCCTAAAGAAATGTGATGTCTTTCTTCCCTAGGACATCTCTGGGTAAAGAAACACAAATTACAAAGGCACGCTTTTCAACTGTGCTCCCTTATCTGTTGACCTCTGTTGAGGAGCGGGGTTTGGGCTCACAGGGAGGTTAGCACTGCACTCATCCTGGCCCTTTGGATACTTCATTAGCGCAGCATGAGAAGCTAATGTCAATTAGTAACCGCTTTTCTTCTTTCTTCAGCCCACAGCAGGCCTCTCTCGGCCCAGGCAGGTGTCGGGACTCATTCAGCCGCCATTTATGCTTTCTGATCAATTTCTTTTTTTTTCTTCATGTATGCCTTCCTATTTTGAGATTCTGTTACTACTTTTTAAAGAAATGCTAAACATTGTATTTTTGTTCGATATGCTAGATCAGGGGTGTCCAATGTCGGTTCAGGAGAGCTGGAGTCCTGCACATTTTAGTTGCAGCCCTGCTGTAGTATGCATACTACTCTACTTCAGCCAATCAGAGGACCATAATTAGTTCCACAGGTGTGTTTCATGATGGTTGAACCAGAAATGTGCAGCGCTCCGGCCCTCCAGGACCGACGTTGGACACCCCTGTGCTAGATTCTCTTTGTCCGTTTTGTCATACTTCGGTTTGTTTGTGCTCACATTTGAAGCGCTGCACTCTTGTGAGAGCTCTAGTATAGTTTCTGTCGGTTTTGTATGCAAAAGATGTGTCTTTCCTTGAGAGTGCTGTAAGTGCGGGTCATATAGATCTCAGAGGAAGGTCAAATCATCTAGATTTCACTCGCATGCATCTGAGAAAGTAAACATTTGAGAGGGAAAGACGAGGCTTCACTGAAGGACTGATACATGAGACCTCATCTCTTTATCACATTGAGTATCAGGTTAATTTGAGCTAGAATTATCAGATAGAATAATGGTTTTGATGGAAATAACAACTGATTTCAAAGGATGTCACTGCAATCTATAAACCTTCGGTTATCTTTTCTTTCTCTGTTCAAAGGTGACAGTTTTTCCACTGTCTGGGTTTATGTAACTTAAATATATTGTATTTCATGTTGACAGCCCAATTATACTGATTCAACATTGACTTATCTGAGAAAGACACTGCTGATGGTTAAGTTTAACAAAACTTGTTATATAATTAAAGATTTACATTTTTTGACCGACCTTTTTCTTAATGTCCGTTTAAAAATTGTTGTTTGCATCCCAGTTTGTCCAGTGATTTCAGGTAAGATCTTAGTTTTACTTCATGAAAAATCTTGTTGCTGGTACAAGTGAGGCTTTATAAATCAGGAAAAATTTGTATCAAAAATGACTGACGTGCTTAAGGACTTTGAGATTTATTCGTTAGATGTTTTACACATCTCAATAAACTTGAGACAGTGTGGCTCTTGGGAAATTATGTTTTTTGAATAAACGCATAATTAATATAAATTAAATTAACATATTTTCAACTGTAGCCAAAAAAATTCCAATAATCTTTGAGACGATGTGCTTTTGCAAGGGATCAGAGCAGTTGTTTGGCTTACGGACTTTTGCAGAAATAAAAGTTGCATGTTGAACACGATTATGTCGTGCTTAAAGAACATAACCCACAGTCAACAGACTAAAGTAAAGAAAAGATATTTTCTTGTTTGATCATCAGACATTTGCATTTACAGCACCCTCTTCTGCGATTGATGTCTCCAACTCTCAAAAGTTTTCCACTTGAACAGCAGAACTCTGGAGTATACAGTAATCTGAACAATTCAGTAAGTCAAATATAACATAATGTATAAATATAGCCGCTTCACAGAGTAAGGGATCTTGTTACATTGTTATTAATATGATATAATAGACATTTGAAAAGGTGTAGTTCTTTTAATTGTTGTAGAGATCAAGTTTAAATGAGTAAAATAGTTCTGAATGAATGATCACAGATTGTAATTAATTTTATATTACACAAATTAAGGTTTAATAATCACCTTAAGTTTGGAGTTTCCGCTGGGACTGTGCAACTCTGAAGATTATATTTTATAACCACATGATTAGCTTTCTCTCAGAGTATGAAATTATAAAGGCCCTTCTAGGATCCCCCATTGACCTAAACTCTAAACCAAATCTCTAAAAACTACTGATAAAAGTTTCAGGAGAACATTTAAATTTTTTATGAGAAAAAATAAATAGTATGAAGGTTGAAGCATTGAATGACGTGACCAGATTTCTGTTCTGTACATTATGTAATGTCTCTTCATTAGAAGCACATTAGTTGTGTTTTTTAATAGAATATAACATTCAGCATGATCCTGTTGTACTGTAAAGGGCATTCAATGAGTTAATGAAAAACCTTCTATCTTTAAGGATTTCTAACCTTAAAATTTAAATAGGCCTTAATTTAAGAGTTTAGAAATTATTAGTTTGGAATTGGATTGAATGCTGTCGGTGGTAAACAAAAATCCAATATTTGAAGCAAAATAACATTTAAATAAAGCTAATGCAAAAACAAGATAAACACCATGAAGCATTACGAAATAAAAAAAATGGTTTGTATCATTTGCGAATGCATAACGTTGCCTACTGGAAGGGACATCGTCAAGGAATCTGATGAACGAGAAAGAAGTTAGCAGAGCAAAGTAATATACTCCTGTGATTTACAAGACGACGTTAAATTCTTCCAGTCAGTACCACACAACACACTCTCCAACTTTTCCCATTCCTTTTAAGCTGATTTACCATTTGTTGCAGGGTTGCTTGTTTGTTTTCTAGTTTTAAGTTTTTTTATGCACTTATAATCGTGATTTTTTGGTTTTGGTTAATTTGTGAACAGTGCAAATATTTTTAGCTGGGGAAATACTGAAGCTAAAAATGTATTTATAAAAGAGCAGAGATGCATTGACCTTGTGGAAAATTATAATTACATGGGGCATGTATGTTCCAATTCCACTCGGTCTCCGTTCCCAAAGAATGTTGAATAAATAAAAAAAGAATATGTATATTCAATTCCTCTGGTAGAGCTGGCTGAATGACAGAGCAATCTCTTTCCTCAGGCAAGGTCTGCATCTCCATAACAAGCTAAAGCACATTTAATCACCTGCATATACTGTATATATTGAGTATAGATAGAGCCTGTAAGCTCTTTTATTAAATTTTGGTTTCAGTGATCTTAGTCCTGTGTTCCTAGCCAAAACTAAGACTTCCATGCCTTCCACTCCGTCCAGCTTTAGTCTTAATCTTTTAACATCTTTACATAAAATAGGAAACTCTATTCCCTTACATGTACACTTGTCTCCTGCAGGCACTGTGCAAGTGTCTTTTATAGTGATCTGGACCAGATCAAATTTCAGCGTTTAATTTTCCCAAACATAAATTCAATCAAACATTCAGCCTTGTGTGACTAGCTAATCATGACCCCTGGAAGCTCCGCATAAAGCACTCAGATCTCAGAGGGACTTGCAGAGAGCCTGCACTAAAATTCATTCATCTCTAATTAAAAGTTCTCTCTGCAAACAGAATATCAAGGCATGTCGGTATCCTTTGAGACGATTCGGGTGGCGCGGAAAATATCCTTAATGTGTCATGGTAATTATGTGCGGCAACTTCTATTGCTTTTCATTTTGGAGTGGTAATAACATGAAGCCTGTTAAGAATCCATTTTGACACCGCTGTCAGCAACGATGTAGCAAGTGCCCCTTCGGGTCCCCAAGTCATTACTCTGAACACCAATTCCGCCACATTTAGCTGCTGAAAAGTCAGAGGCCATGCCACTTTAACAGAGCAAAATTCCATTTTAAATAGTCTAATTTAATCATCAGAAGTGTTGGTTTGGTATTAATTTCAGCCAGAGTCCGTCACAAAACCTGCTCTCTGCACATTCATTCCTCAGGGCAGATTTAGCACCAATCAAAATTAGAGAAACCTGAGCAGAAGCATGGACAGCATGAAGACACTAAGGTCTTCTGATTTGTAAGAGCGCATGTTTTTAAGCTAATGAATACATTAGTGTTGTTCTTGCAGAAAGTTATTTTATTGGCTCTGAAAAGAAATGCAGCACTTTACCAATGAATGGAGTCTTCGGAGTTGGGCTGGTTTTAGACAGCAGAGCAATCTGTCGAGGCTTCAGTGACTGCTAGCTGTGAACCATCATTTAGTTGTAATGGTTGTTGACAGATGTGTGTGGAGAAAAGGAAGCTATCAGGGCGGGTCCGTCATCAGTAAAGAACCTTAAGTGCCATTGACTGAAAACAATTAACCTCTGTTTGTTTAAAGGAACTGGCAAGACACTTTACAAGTGAAACCGAGTACTTTGTATATTAAGCGAAATAGATTTGTGGTGAATTAATCTGTCAGTGTGTGCAGTTCTCAAGCACAGAGAAGATGTTACATCGATCGACAGCAAGCCAACAATTTAGCTTCAATTTGTTCAGGAGATATGTCTCTTTTGAGATAGGGGAATTGTTGAAACAAAATATAAAAATTTTACGATTTCAAAAGCTCGTTCCAGGGGTCTCAAAGTAGCGGCCTGCACTCAGCCATTATGCAGCGCATGACTTATTTTGAGGAGGAAAAAAACAATTAGAAATCTGTAACAAGGCTTGACCAAAGAATGATTCTAAACCAATGCACATGTGCTTGAAGGTTTTTATTGTAAATTAAATCATGATGAAGTACTGTAAAACAATGTGCAAATAGCAGCTCCCTGAAGGAGCTGCTCTTTCTCATACCACCTGACTTACACCCGACTGTTGAACTCAAAATCAGACTGAAACCTGCTCAGGTTCCCTGATGCGCATCGCTCTTTCGACTCTCCTCAAACCATTCTGTTTGCACCGCTGCAGGAATGCACACTTTTTTTAGTTTTTTACACATTGAGGAGAGTCAGCTGATTTTAAACTCATAGCAGTCGATTATTGATCTCTTTAATCAAGATAACGTTCTCTTCTGAACTAAGATGGAAATAGAAAAGATTTAGAAAGAAATGTATTTGAAGATGATTAGATCAAAAACATTTGATGCCTGACAAACAATGGTCACAAATCATTGTGAAAGTAATACACAATAAAAATACTGTACAACAAATACATTATTTCGTCCTTTAAGTATTTCTGTATTTTTTTATTTAATAATGTTGTTATGATTATTTATGTAATTATTTTGTATGTTATGTTTACGATTTACTTGAGAAATTGTAATCTTTAATTTGATCCATTTTTACTTTTGCATTAGTTTGTAGTAAATTAAAATGTCTTGTTTAAAATAAACTTTTAACGTTCTATAATCAGGTGATTAAACCATTTTTTTAAGCGCTTTAAAAATTAAAGTGCATATTTTATTATAATAATAATAATAATAATGCCTTCAATTTACATATCACTTTTCAAGAGACTTAAAGACGCTTTCACAATTATCAGAGCATTATTCACTCACTCCACATTCACACTCTGGTGGTGATGAACTACCTTGGTGGCCCTCAGCTACCCTGGGGGAGTCTGACAGGACGTGGCTGCCAGTTGTGCCTACTGCCTTCTGACCACCACCAAACACTTTCCACCGGTCACTCACATCCATTCAGGGCAATGTGGGTGAAGTGGCTTGTCCAGGACCACAACAGCAAAATCGAACTGCCAACAAACCGCCAACCTTGCGGTTATAGAACAATTTTACCCTGCGCCAATTTTCCGCATTTTAACAACTTGTGTTATTAAGGGACTGTGGCACTTGCTGAAATTGAGTGAAGTGTCTGGCCCTCCACTTATTTGAATTTGGGACCCAATATCCAATTGTATCCGCTGATCAAAAGTGTGGGGCTTTTTCTAGCAAAAATCCAACAAGTAATTTCAATGTTCACATTTTCAAAGACTTCTAAAAACGTGTCAAGTTCGGTTGTTTATTAGTTTCTGATACATATAAAGTAAAACCATTCCCATTAAACTGAATTTCAGTGCTAAACTAGGATGTTTTAGAATATTTGGTGTGGGACTGTGACTCTTGTAACCTAGAGGTCATGTTACTTCATTTCCTGTCATTGTTCTATTGGACTTATACATTTACATTATGACTTGAACCAATACTGAAACTGAAAACTGTACAAATGTTACATCAAAAGCCACTTAGCTCTGCGGCACAGAGAATAACTTAAGTTTGTTTTCCATCAATATTTTCTAAAACTCATTCAAATAACTTCAGGTGCTCAATCTTGGATAGATAAAGGTATTACAACTGTTTTATCTAGCAGCTTCAAAAGCAAAGTAGGGTTAAAAACATAAGTACATAATAATCTCCATAATGCTACACCATGGATCAAATGAAAGGCCACCAGCTAATATAAAATAGCTGAAGTATGAACTCATTGCTTGCATCTCACCTGCCTGGCATACGCTGCCATCTGGCCTCTGGGGTTCAGACACTTGCTCGCCAGGGCTTTCATTCTTTAGGATGAAACACTGAATTCAATTTGTGTTATCTCAATCTGATTAAACTCAACACATGATGCATCTCAACACATATTTGGAGAGTTTATTTCACATTTACTCGCTTGCTAGCATGGATTTTCTCCTCAGTAGACTTAAACATGAAAGTCATTGTAGCATCGACCACCAGATCACCATATAATGTGCTCCACGCTAATGGACTGTTAGCTCATATTAGGTTATTCTAATTTACAATTAGCAGCGAGTATAAAAGATAGACAAGCGATGAACATCATGTTCAGATTGATATTTCAGTTAGTGCTGAGCTAATAAAGCTGAAGAAAGAGAATCCTGAGAAACCTCATATGGTTCCCTCCTGAATGGCGCTAGCATAAATGGATACACTTAAGTTGCTAAAGTGTTGCCCTAACACATTTTAGTTTATTTTGCTGAACCTGAAATCTGTTGTGCGGCGTCACGGTGGCGCAGTGGGTAGCACGGTCGTCTCACAGCAAGAAGGTCGCTGGTTCTAGGCTCGGCTGGGGCAGGTGGCATTCTGTGTGGAGTTTGCATGTTCTCCCCGTGATCGCGTGGGTTTTCTCCGGGTGCTCCGGTTTCCCCACAAGTCCAAAGACATGCGGAAGAAGTGAATTGAATAAGAACGATTGCCCATAGTGTTAAAGTGTGAATGTTTCCCAGCAATGGGTTGCGGCAGGGAAGGGCATCCGCTGCGTAAAACATATGCCAGAGAGTTGGCGGTTCATTCCGCTGTGGCGACCCCGAAAGGGAATAAAGCTGACATGAAGATGAATGAATGAATGAATGAATGAATGAATGAAATCTGTTGTTCGAGTCTGATTGCAGTAGGAAACATTCCATTTTGATGGATCAATAAATACATTGTATTTATAATGTTATTTAAGATCTGTCATAGTGCAATGCTATTGTCTGTGATGTTTGTAAGTTTTGATTGAGAAATGAGTTAGAGACACACAGGCAAAGATTCTGTGTTTGTAGTGAATCACGTCAGCCATTGTGTGTTGATTAGAGGAAGATGATCTGATCATAAATGATTGGCTACCTGTGATCTCTATCTAATAGTTGTTAAAAAAAAGATGTAGTTGTTGAGAACATTGAGCTTCTCGTCACTTTGGCTGTGTGAGTGTTTTTCATTTCTAACAGTTTGCTTGTTTATAAACGAAACAACAATTACACTTATAACATTTCAACCTAAATTAACTTAAAACAAGTTTAAAATATGGATTTTCTAGCCAACAAATAATTCACATTGTCTGCAAGTCAGTTTTAAAAGGCGAAGATATAAGTTTATTTGCCACAGTAAACATTTGTGTAAATTTTCCACATTTCAGATTTTTTCTCATGAAGGCTATTAGTAAGTGTCTAACTGAGATTCTACATGGTTCACATTTTAGTACAATACAACTTTTTATGACTGGCAGCTTGTAAAAAATTGTGTGGTCTTTGTTTTCTGGCATTATCTTTGAATTTTATCTTGGATTTCACATAATTTATGTCCTTGTTATTACTTCCATTCTTTCTGTATTGCAAAAAGTATTTGTTGTCGAGCTGTATGTTTCTTCCTTGCACTCGCCAGCTGAAAAAGGCCCTAACCTTTCTGATACTCCTGCAAGTGTTTAATCAAGTTGGTTGTGTGAAAGTTTGCAGCGTGGGTTCTGGTTCTCAAAGAGCTTGAATTGTACAACTTCTAATGCAGAGAGGTTATTTACTTGCAATGTAAAAAATCTCACACACTTTGATTGCTGGCAAAATAGCTCGGCGCTCGAGTTCTCAATTGATTGGTGGTCTTTTCACAGTATGCTGGACAGGTTTTGTAAAGCAGTAAATAATATCAGAAATTAAAATACGATTTTCAGATGCACATATTTTGGCCAACATTAGATTGATGCTAACTAACTTTCTGATGAGACTATTTTTAGGGGTTAACATCTAGTCTGAACAGTTCACTTATTTTTCCCACTTGTAGTCCCTGATGCATGTTAGAATTAAATTAATTTGCCAATTAGATAAATAATTCATGTTCATTACAGTTAGTTATTGTACTTTTAAATAGTTGACTATTATATTTAATAGTCAACTATTTAAAAAGTACAATACTAAAAAGAACAATACGGACAGCAAATTACACCAATGTTTTAAACAAAAAAAGACAACTAACTATGTATGTAGGATTTTGATATTTAATGTAGTTACTGCTCCTGAACAATTTAGTATTAAAAGGTCAATTCTGGGATGTAATTGATTTTTGAGGGTACTAAAACATCCCTAAATAACATGAAACTATTTATTTGTCTTCGCTCATAATTTGCTCTGAATTTACCTCCCTTATGCTGATGAAAGCTACAAACTTGATTGAGTATTAAGCCAGACATGTTTTTGATGCTTTGCAGATATCACCGTTATAAAAGAGGGTTAATCTGCTAATAGATATTTAAGCATAACACAGATGTTATTTGAATTATTTAAAGTGCTCATATAGGTGAACATTCAAACACGTTTTGACAAAGTAATTTATTTAACTTTCTTAAATTGATGTGAATAATTTTACAGAACATGCAAACTTTTAGCTAAAAAAATGCACTTGTTAAGAACGAGGTTGGTTTCTGGGTGTATACCATAAAATACTACTGTAAAACAGAACCATTGAAAGACATATTGCCAGTATAGCAAGCCGCATCAACAGTTAAACCATTGACCTGACTATTCATAAAAATATTCACAGATGAAATCATTACAAAAAAATAACTTGAACATGAATTTGTACACACCTTTCACGCTCAGATTATGTCCAAATACCTTCCAAAAGCTGATTTTGCATGATAATATCCCACTATCCAGTTCATAACACCATCTGTGGTTAATTTTAAGTTTGGCTGTCCAGTCTGGCTTTGCGATTACGAGTTAACCATGCTGCTGAACTTTCAGATAGTCTCGGCTCTCTCTGTCGGTAGTGGAAAAGACTGGTAGCATCTAAATTACTGGAATGTCTGATAGCTTCGGCAAACAGCTTAACAACCTGAAAAGATCAGAAAAAATACTTAAGAGTTAATATCGTTCATGATGTTTGAAATCAAAGCTGAATGGCTAACCTGAAAGTTGGTTATGAGGGGAACACCATAATCTACTGCCATCCTGCGAATCTGGAAGTTGTCTTTGAGGAACTTGGTGTTGTTGTTTGGTAGATTCACCACAAGGTCAATAAGTCCTTCAACGATGAGGCTTTTAAAAACAAAGGATATAGAAGTGTCAATAATTCATTTTCTGCTAAATATCATCTGTTGGATACTTGGCTATTGTATAAATGGTCTGAGTTAAACAGATCAGTACTTTTTAAATCACTCTTACTTAATTCAAGGTAACTGTTCCATTGATAACCATTGCATTACAGGAAATAAAGTAATAATCATATGTAGTAAAGTAAAAATATGCCTTTTCAACCAAAAGTAATATGGTCTGGTTTACATTTAACTCAATTTGGGTGAAAGCCATTGACTCACCGTGGATGAAAATAGTAATAGCACAAAGTTTTTACAGTTTTAAATTTTGAATGAACACAAATATTGGGCAATGATAAATGTTAATTTATCGTGTCTAAGAAAAACTTGTCAGTGACCAAGCACAACACTTTACTCATTTTAAAATATTTACCAGTATGTTCCAGTAATTCAGTTGGTACTCAATTTTATTTAAAAAAAAAAAACATACTAATTTAACTCATCTAAAAAGCTTCATACCCTAAAGCTGGGCAGACCATGTGTGATTTTACCACGATTTTTATGTTGTGTGACTAATTTGCAGAACTGTTTTTAAATAATTTTTGCACAGGGAATTACAGAAATGGCCAAGGCAGGTTACACGCAACTTCCACTTCTGTGCACGCGTGATGTGTTGTGATTGGATCCAAGCAGCGGCTTGTAGTGTGTGAAAAAATATAATGTGTCCCTTGAGCTTTTAACCGCTGCGACTTAATCGCGCAGTGTAAGCAGGAGCTGACTCATGCGACTGAAAAATTACACAAGGTCCACCCAGCAAAATGTTAAATAATACTAGTCATATTGACACTAAGTGATATATGTTAGATTTAATATCCACAGTTCTTTTCAAGCTATTATCTGCGGTGAGCTAGTTAACTTTGTTAATCTGTATAGAGTGTAAATTGTAAATAATTGTACAATGTATGAGTCTAAGTACTGAAGGGTGCATACATTTTTTTGTACTTACACTACTGGCACTCACTTCTAAACAACAGCCACAGATGAATGTTTAAAATGTTTAATTCTTAAATTTATCTTTAATAAATAAAACTACAACGATATGATTGTGAATGATGGTAGCTAAAAATATTAGTTGTACTATAATGTGTGTGTGTGTGTGCATAAACGGCTTTTACATAAGCATTAAATCTCATCTTCCATAACAGCTAATTTAACACAGACCTGCTGATGCTGGGTAAATGTGTATTATTTGCTGTGTTGCTTGGCCAATCAACAGGAAGAGTTGGAACATCATTAGCATTGAGCCAAGCTGAGGTTCCCTCCGTAGCGTAGAGCTAGACAGAAGCGAACATTTTTTTTTTTTATCGGATGTTAAACATCATACAGATAAATAAATATTAATTGAATATAAAGCTGGAGGTTACCTTAAATCCTTCCTCATGAAGTTGGTGAGCAGTGGATAGGAAGTTGGGTCTGAATGAATGCTAGAAACAAATAGATACAATAAAAAACAGGAAGTAAGCCAGCCAGAAAGAAATAAAAGATCAATTTCAAAAGGTCGACTGTCTGGGTGGATAGAAGCAGAGCCAGAGACTATTTCAAGAAGTAAAGGCTCCCTCTAAGCACTTCCAGATCGATAATGCAGCGCTGTGTTCATGGAGACTTAACCACAGCCTGGTTAAAAAGCATGTCAGATCTCCAGTCCCCAGGTACAGCCATCATCCACAAAAACTTGGGTTTGGTTTTGAATGGGAATTTCATGCTCCCATCCAGATCCAAAACTCCATTACAACATAAAGCTGTCTGAGCATTGTCTATGACCCTGACAACATCTAACTTCCAGGCTCAGAGTGTTTATGAATTGTAAGCAGCTGTGAGGGTACAGGAGCAAATGAAAATTAAATAACATTTTAACATGAAACTATTTCAGATTTTTCTTCTCTTTTTAAAACACAAGAAAATTAAAGCATTACTGTAAAGCAGCATGTCGTGGACCACCTGCTAAGAACCAAGGTTATTTTATGCAAATAGTAATGCAATGCATAGATAATGGTTGATGGATATAGAGTATAAGTTATTTCCACTATTCAAATGTTTTTGAAATATAATTGCATGCTATATTTTTTAACAAATGTATTAACTTTTTATAGTAAACTAAACACCAATTATTGTATTAAAACAAAGACATTAAGACATCAGTCACCATTTATTGTATAAATAATATGCATTGAAATTGCATTGAAATCGTAATTTATGACTTACATTGTATATCCAAGTCTTAAACTAGTTGTTTTAATGTAAATGTTTCACTTTGAAAGGGAAAAAAGAAGTTGCTTTGATGAAAACATGGCATAAAGGTAATAACATTCATCTTTGGGAGAAAAGTGGAAAAAAAAGCTTACTTGAATCCCAATGAGAATACCCTTCTGGGGAAGCTTGAATCCCGTAGAGAGCATGGCTTTCAGGAAGGCAGAGTAGATATTTGGTCCAAAGCAAGCCACCTGCAGAGAGCAAAAGAAACCACTAAAACAAGATCAAGAACATCAATGATCCTGGGCAAACATTCCTTGCAGCATCCTCCCCTCAATTATTCATCTCTGTTAGTGAAATACTTGAAATTAAGGAAATTCAAATCAGGCAGATTAAAGCTTGTGCAGAATAAAGGTAGGCTGCAGTGATTTTACAATAAAGAAAAAAGGACAGAATGGGGCTAAAGAAAAATCTGAGGTGTTGATATTGTTCTCCTGTTTTAAAACTGAAGTGAAGGGTGTTGTGCTGTTTTTCAGAATACGCCAGGCTGGTTTCTATGGTATTCAGGTTGGCAAAGCAAGGCGATACAGTGGCCCAAAATGTAAAAATAACAACAATAATAATATATTACTCAATCTGAACGGATAGTATGAAAAGTGAATGTGTGAATGTATGTGTGCCAATTTCCTGATGTTGAAAGACAAATTAAGCATGAGTTTCATAGATGTGATTGAATAAATAAAACTGCTTTATACCTCTCCAGTAGAGGCCATCTCACAACGCAGGACAGGGTCAGCATCTCTCAAACGAGGCCACGAAAACATCGGTGCCTGTAAGAGATAAAGGTTTTGAGATTTGAGTGGGAAAAAACTACAGCTTTTTTTAATCAATTGTAGATCAGGCTTAGACGCCATCTATAGTTTGAAATATATCAACAATAATTTACTATTACTAAAAAAAGAAACAAAAAATTGTTACTCCAAATCATACCATTTAATGTAAACAATTACAATAATTTAAAATTCAATTTTCATACCAAATACATAAAATTGGGAAAACAAGGTGTATTAAATTATGCAAGTATCTACAATTACTTTACAACTATGTAAACACATAACATCTAAAACAGAAATGTTTTAATCACAGCCAGTAAAACCGCTTTAGTGTTAATGGTTTCATCATTCAACTCAAAATCCTGGCAAACTCTGCTTTGAGAAAACAGGAAATCAGCTCCACCACTGCCACCCACAGGACAAAACATTAGGTTTCAAAACCATTTTTTGTGAAGAGAAAAACATTAGGACAATAGAATAGCTCCAAAACAGCACCATCAATCTTTTTAAACAACATGCTTTTGTAATTTTTTTTAATTGAGCTATATTAGTTTGTGACATGGTCAGCTGATGGCTTTTGACATCCATATCACTTCTCTGTGCAGGCCGCAGAAGCAGTTTGCCTTTAAATGGACAAAGGAGGAAAATCAACACCCAGCTCAACCTCCAACCAATGAAAACCTCCAATCAAACCAGGACATCAACAGCAGGAAAAACACCATCGCCATGTTTCCTTAATCATCTTACACGAAGCAGCAGAGCAGTCTTCTCTATTACCAAATTATAGAACTTCTTAAAAAAAAAAAAATCTCCATGATTGGCATGGCACTTAAATTGTCCTAATCCCAAAGGATCACTGCACAATTAGCTTGTTGACAATTATAACCCACAATGCTCATCTTTAATGCATTGTTCCTCAGTGAAAAACAAAGGTAGTAAATCAAGGTTAGTCATCACTTTCAACATTTTCAATCAAGGATGCGTCATCTTCTGAAATTAAATTCAGCTGAAGCAAAAATTCACAAATATTTACACAAAGATTACACATATTTTCACACTGCCTTTACGGAAAATATTGTGGCAAGGAGGAAAGTAAATGGTGCGAATCCCCAACAGTACCCAACCAAGAAACTCTCACCAGTCCATTTCTTTTATCCTAATGCAGGTAAAGCAAAACTTATTTATGTGTACTTGAAAAAAAGGTTTTATTTAACCATTAAAAAGCCAAAAATTTACTGAATTAAAACAATGAAATTTTGTTTTTAACTTCATCATTTCTTTACTAAGAAAACAATTGTAATAAATAAAATTCATCCTGATTTAATAATAAAAAACTTTTTGGTATCTCTTTCCCTCTGATGGTGAAAACGAAGAAAAGTAAAATCATAAGCGACATATTTGAAGGTGTTAGCGAAAGAGAGAGAGGGAAAAAAAGAATTAATCTTTAATCTCGTCAGAGAGTATAAATCCCCCATACGTTTCTTTCCAGCGGAAACATCCAGTTTCCTGTTTAAAATTCCTCTCAGAAATAAATGAGGTGTTTAAAACTTTGAGATTGCCATGAGCCTGGGATTACTCCCATGTGATTGGCTTCTCTTTTGCGGGTATAGCTCTGAAACTCCTTGATCATTTCACAGGTAATAGCTTTTGGACAATTGAGACACCATTCAGCCGGCAAATGTTTTAGATTCGCATAAGAACTCTGACTCATGAAGCAGTGATTCAAACCACTGCTAACAGTCATTTAATTGGCCAATAAACTCATTTTACATCGGATTAACTACTACCCTCTGTTAACAATAATAAATAGACGTTTAAGTAAACAAATAAACTTCTAAAACAAGGGTTTCCATCTGGATGCTAAAAGTTTTATAATGAAGAAATAAGCTAGAAAAAGTATGTTTGATTTCATCATTAATTACGTTTTTTTATGACATACATAATACACCCAAAATATTATGGAAGATTTTTAAAATGTATGCATCCTGTTTAATTGTTTTAGAAAGACTATATAGAAAGTTAAACATGTGATTATTTATAATGTATTAGTACCCTAAAAATGCAATGCCTCACTCCTAATGTACCTTAATGCCAACATAGTCGACTGGAATGATGGGGTTTTCCAGAGAGGGCAGACAGGACTCGTCCATTGACTCACCCACCATCACTCTGGTAGCTACATCAATCAGGTCCACACCAATAGTTTTAGAGACGAAAGGGAAAGATCGAGAGGCGCGCAGATTACATTCGATCACCTGCGAAAGAAAAACATGGGTCATCAGCAGCAGTAATATGCACATATAAAGCAGAATGATTCATTCTGTAGCTTGCAGTCTGTCGACAGCACATCTTACTTGATTCTACTTACTTTTATTCTGGATCAGCAATGTGTTGGTCCACTGACCATGACAAATCAATGTCTGAAGAGTCTTTTACAATCAAGAACTCTGCGTAGATAGAGCTTACCATTACATCATTTCCTTTCACTAAAAACTGTGTGTTAAATGGCCCCGAAATCTTAAACGCCTTCGCAATCTTCCGAGTAGCAGTCTTAACCTGAAATAAAAGGTCAAGACGTACAAAATTATTCAAATATAAAACGCAAGGAAACACTAAATGGTTCTGTTTTGATTGTCATATTAACTTAAACATTTACTGAAGCATAAACGGGTGAATAAAAAGACAAGACTGACTGGCATTTGGCTCTTTAAGCAACTTCTTTAAGGAAGAAACGTCAAATACATTTCAGTGATCTAAAAATTTTTTTTTGACACCTCTTTGATTCAGCTTGAAGGAGAAAGTAAAGTCACAGCAGTTGTTCTTAATAATGCATTCCAGATTACATCACTCGGGAGTAAAACTTTAACTTTCATTGTCCATCAAATCTACAAACATGTATCTATTTATTTAAAAATTTATTTAAATGCTTAAAAAATATATTTAAACACAATTTTTTTTAAGTTATGCAAACTAAATACCCTGATTAAATACTTAAGATCTTTATAAAATAATGAAGGATTTTAACTACTATTTAGGCATGGCAAGGCCAAAGATCACAAGATATAAATAACTTCCTCTATAAAATCCACCCTAAAACCTTTAAATGACTAACATGTTTTATAGGAGAAAAGAAGGATTTAGAAGTAACTCAAGTGATATGGAATTGTATTGGGAAGCTTCAAATATTTGTCCCTAAATCAACTATATCCAGCCAACTGTTTTTCAGGTATTGTGAAATTTTAAAATATTTTAGGACCCAAAGACCACCAAAAAGATTGTAAATTGCAGCGTTTGACTGAACATTGGACTGAACAAGGTGTAAACGAGTAAAACAAGAGCAGCTTTGGGAAATTAAAACAAGTTTGGCACCTTTTCCAGAGCCCCCTGGCTGATGGTCTGGGTAGGCAGCATGAGTGTGGCATCTCCTGAGTGCACTCCTGCATCTTCCACATGTTCTGTGATAGCATGAGCCAGAACCTAGAAAATATGTGCAGCTCAAAATGAAATTGGACCATTGATTAAAAAAACAAAAAAAAAAACACACTTTCTTGTATTACACGACATTGAAATTATTGTGTGCATTATTTTCTTTCAAACTTACATAAAATATATTCAAATATTAATCAATAGACTCATCTAGGCCCTGTTTTGACATCAAGAACGGTGAAACTACTGGAACAACTGTCAAAATATATTTAGTTGCCGTACTTTGTTTTGGGGGAGGTTAATTATTATAATGTATTTTTTCTGTTCATAAGCTCAGCTTGTCTAACTTTTCTAACAGTGAATTTGTATAAAAAGCTATGGTTTTTCCATTCACCAAAAGTTTGTTCCTTTCACCCACAGCTGTTCTTTTCTTTGTAAAGTTAGAAGTGCTAGCAATCAGATTCAGAGTTTAACAAACACACACTAACACAATTTTCAACATAGAACAATTAAAAGTAAATTATAATTATTCATTCAATCACTTTACACATAACTTAAATTATAAAATTTTGTGTTTATTGTATTGGTTTGTGCCTTAAAGTTTCTGAAAGTCCAAATTTTATCTGGTGTGTTTTAAAGCAATATTCTAAAATATCTTGTACCATCAACACAACACAACACAGTTAATAACCAATTTTAAATAAAAAAAGATCCTCCACACATTTTGTTTCACTTATTTCCATTTCAAGCGGAGTAAAATCATTGGACTGTCTCACCTTACCCATCCTGGCCACAGCATCCACCTCCACTTCTCTAGCACCGGAGATGAATTTGGTTATAACAACAGGATGGTTCTAAAATTGAAATTGTTTACAGAAAAAGAAACCTTATAATATAGAAAATTACGTTAAAACCAAAGCAATCTAAATTCAGTGACATTTGAAAAATGTAATGTTTTATCAAACAACTGGTTCATGAAATTAAAACTGTACAATTTCAGTTGCTAATAATGTATTTAAAAGAAATCTGTGAATTGGCAAATTAACTAAGCCATCATCTAGATCATGCTGTTCCAGTTTTAACCCAGCCTATTCTACTTTATAAAGATTTCCTACTGTATAAATATATACTTGATCTGCTCATTATTAGGATGTGAAAGTAAACTTCTTATGATGGTATCGACCTCCATTTGGAATAATTTATCTGTAAGAGTAATACAAGACTGTATTAATAAACATTTCTTGGTTGCCCTAAACATTTACCAATTACTTTACCACCAACTAAAACCATCAATTCACACAGAGGTTAATTGTGCTGCTTATAGCAAATGTCCATCTAGATTTGCTTGAATATATAAAACTTTTAAAAAATTGTAAATAAATTGTAGGATTATTTGTTTTTAAGTGAGTGGTCTCACCTGCGACACCTGCGTGGCCTCTTCCAGGAAGCGCTTCATCTCCTCTTCACTATAAACCACATTCATAGCTGAGCCACTGAAAGACAGAAATGTTCGGTTAAATGTTCTCATTCATCACTTCGACACATAAATGAGCCCATAAGGAAATGATGCAAGACACATGATTTGAAGTTACAGGAGAAACTTTATGCAGATTTCTAGTAAAAAAAAAAATGGAAAAGCAAACTAGAAGATTTTATTTGGGTAAGCCGTTGCTTGCAGCGTTCAGAACTGACAAAGCTTTACATTGATGCAGAGACTTTAGCACGTTTTGATATCACAAGCTCTGGTTAACAATTCTATATAATCTTTCTGAATAAAAATACATTAAATAATCACAATATATTCATCAAATCAAGTAAACTATCTGATCGCCTTACAAACATAATGTGGCAGGGAATTGGTGAAAATTTCAAAAAGAACTGAAAAAAGAATGAAACATGCAAGCATAATCGCACTGAAACTTCTATATAAATATACTTTGCAGAAAGTGAGTGGCTGAGCAGCAAGTTCATTTATGACTGTGAAGTGCAGAGGTCCTTTACATTGTTTCAGGTTTACTTTCAATCTAATTACAAAAAAACGATTTGGGGCAAATAAATCCTTCCACACAAAATGGACAGATTTGAAAAACATTTACTTAAAGAAGCTCCTAAGCTTAAAGTGCTTTTTTGATTGCTATATGATTGGATAATTATAAAAGCTAGAACTTGCAGCATTTTCAATGTGGGCCTTTATTGGTTCACAGTGAACTGGATGAACTTCACCATTGATGCGTTCAAAAACAACCGCTGCCTGGTTTTTGCAAATTGCATGGTTAAGTCTTCCCAGTCAAGATTTCTGAGAAAGCAAGTGGATTTCTAAGCAACTCAATAGGAAACAAATGAAAAGGTCTGAACTGGAAGTACTTTGCTGTTAACTGCCCTCTAATCAATAAACTTAAATTGTTACAAACTATCAAGTTTGGATGTACAGCTGCAGCTCATCTGCGCAGATGCCATCTCAAAGCTTTCCAAAGTTTTCCAATGGGAAGCCAATTAAATAGGGCCCAAGTAGAACACAAGTTGGACACTCAAGATTTTGGAGGGCAACAAAGGAGGACGCAACAAAGGAGAACCCTTGTCATGAGATTTATATTCGTTATCTATGTTATGCTCGTTCTATTGTGCTTAACTGCATAAAATATAAGCAGGAAAATATACAAAAACATCCACTTGGGACTCCAGCACTAACCTGAGAACGTAAGATGGTCGCAGTAGGCAAGGGTAACCCACATCACTTGCAAAGGAAATGGCATCTTCCTTAGGAGACAGAATTTTGCTCATATTATTAATACTTACTTTTGAAAGTTGCTTCTAAAACCTTCTAATTTCACATTGTCAAGTAGAATGTGTAGTTATTTATCTCCATTTTATTCTTATCCGTAGAAGTAGTCACAAAAACTCTCCCTTACCACCAACCATCATGAAGATGTTCTATATGTTAATAGTCAACAAGTACTTTTGAAGAAATATGTTAACATAGACCAATTCACTTCTGTAGAATTTACTGATATTTAAGTCATTGCATATTAAAAGCAGGCATGTTAAAAATGGAATTGAAGTATTTAATTGAAACATTTTATCTTTAGTTATTAGGCTGCTAATGTTAAATAGATTTCGAATACTTCAGCTTAATATGTTTATTTGTGGTTTATCGTCCAACAAATCATTTACAAATCATGCTGAGAAAATCAGAATCTTTTCCCCATCACATTGCTTAAAGGATGATTTAAAACTCCCTTGTCTGCCACATAATGAAATGCGGTAGGCTTTCGTGACATTTGAGAATCTGACTGGTCACCTTCTGTAAACCCTTACTTTTCCTAAACAATGCCCTTCTGGCCAAAAGCAGCACACTTAAACCAGTGAACTTGCCTATCTGAAATATTTTGCAGGCTTGTTTTAACTATAGGAAGACCATCAAAATGCTGCATATACCCTCAACAGCAAGACCAGTGGAGGGTGAGTGTGCATCGCCAAGGGGAGGAATGGCTGCTAACTCCCCCTAAGCAAACAGAGTTCAGCTCTTCTTTTTCTTGGTCTGCGCTAAAAAGCCTGGATTTAGCCAACGCAAGAGCGGGCTTTCCTCAACCAAACATGTTTGAGCACTTCTGCTTGCATTTGAAAGCACTCAGACACCTCTGGAGTATTTTGGGCTAAATGCAGCGTTTGTAAAAAGTGAAAAAAAATTACAGTGGTTGATCAAACAAAATAATGCACAAAAAGAGCCAAACTTCCATGTAAATGGTAAATTACATCTCATCTGACCTAAATAAATTGATTGTTAATGCTTGGGATGTGATTGAGATTATTTTGTATGTTGAATTAGTAACAATTAAAGAAAAATTGTCACAAAATTGTCTGCCAAAAAACTTAAGTCCTTCCGGATAAAGATCATGTAAATCTAGCTTTGTGAAATTCATAAATTCCGCTTTTGACAAATTAAAGTCACATTATGTCACTTTCTTTGGAATATTTAAAATTTAGAACCAAGCCACTAAGAAATCAACCACATGATGCAATACTAAAATTAATGTAGACAGAATGCTTTGCATTTTTTTTTCTCCAAAAACAACTTAACATCAACAGTTCTTTCTGTGAGCAACTTGCACTGTTAATAGCTGAATGACCTGTTATAATAACTTGGTGTTTGTACATTTTCACAAAATGACTATACAAATCTTCTAACCACTTATTTATATTCATATATAGAATATTTAACTTACCAGTGTATTGAGAGCCCTCCATGGGGCCTGACCTACACCCAGATCATCCAGTATGCAAGAGAACACCGATCTTTCTTCTGCGCGATCGATTTGAGAAGGGTTAGTTCCCAGAATCTTCACCCCATTCAGGTGCAATGGCATGGCCAGGTTATTGGGGATCTGCCCACCAACAGATACAACACAGCCGGGGCAGCCCTGTGGAGGGGTGGAAAATCTCAGAAGACTTAAACTTCTATGGGTTACCTGACATGAATCCTGATCTATGTTGGAGCACACAAAGAAAATATACAGTATAGAATGTAGCAAGCATATAAAATGCCAAAAGAGTACTTTGATGTTTTCTTAACAAAAAACTAAAGCTATATTCCTGGGATGTTAGGGAGATTTTAGTGTATTTAAGATTATAACATAACACAACATATGGGGAACATTAGTTCATATATATATATATATATATATATATATATATATATATATATATATATATATATATATTGTTACGATTCCTGCGGATCGTAGCGTCATGGCGTTGTGTGTGTTTGTGTGTGCTCCCGTGCTGACAGTGTTTATGTTTCTATCGCATGTGACCGTCTTGCTGGGATCGGTGGATTGGCCACGCTACCCTTCAACGTCAGCGCGCTCCGTTGCTTTCGGCCAATCCGGGCAGATCAACGCCCTATAAAAGCGCAGCGATTCACTTCGACGGGGCTGAGCAGAGAGCTGGCTCAGCGAGGGAGGTGATCCGTGGACAAGGAAGCGTTGTGTGTGTCACGAAGGTGTTCTGATCTAGATTAGTGTGTTGCACATACAGAGTGACTTTCCCTGTTATATACACTAGTGAGGGAGCTGGGGCGTCATTCCTGTATTTGTGTTTGAGCCAGCGTAGGCAAGGCAGAGCGTCGTATACGCTGAAGACCTCGGTTTTTATTTTGTCTTTTGTTTTTGATTAGGGAAGTTTGGGAGGGGGGGAGTTTAGTAAGACCCCTTTTGGTTCTATTTGTTTGTTCATTTGACGCTGCCTGTTTTTTTTGTTTTCCTTTTCCCCTATTTAATAGTGAGCGACTTTTTGTTAAGAAGGACATTTAAGTGCTTGTTTATTAGCGTTATGGTTTGTCATTGTTTTACTTTATGAAATGCAATAAAATTATTTTCAATATACTAGTTCAGTTGTGTGCATGTTCCTCTTCACTATTCCTGCTTGACCCGATTTGTTGCTAACTCTTTCTCTCGATGTTACGGCCTTAGCCTACGAGCTAAAGCTATTTTTATAAGGTCGTAACAATATATATATATATGTGTGTGTGTGTGTGTGTGTGTGTGTGTGTGTGTGTGTGTGTGTGTGTGTGTAACTCTACATTGAAACATCGTCAGTATTTCATAATGAACTTATTTTTTGTTTTCTCTACAAGTTAAAAGTTTTATACACATTTTTGCTTGGAGTAAAATTCTATGTTTCTATTCATTTCAAAATGCATTAATAGAAAATGGATGAATAAAAATGACAAGAAACAGCAATTGCATGCACAATATTTAAAAGCTCAGTCAAGGCTTTAAGGAACTTAATCACACCAGGATCACACAATGTGTGTGTACATATTTGTTTCCATTTATTTCATGTATTTAAAACTGCACTAATTACATGAGGGCCATTAATGATATATTTACCAATTTATATCCAATATTTCTATTTTGATTTGACCAAGTAAATTGCATTACTGAAATTGGCCTTAATCAACTTCTCTTGTGTGTATAAATATGTATCCTATTTTGGATCACAGAGCTCCCACTGGGATGAACTAAAATAAACATTTATAAACTATTCATAATAATAAAAAAAGATTAATCTAAAAATCTGACCGCATCACAACAATGCCCTTGTCAAACACTAAATTCAATGATGCCTTTCATTAAACCAAATGCACCAGATGCCCAGACTGAGCTTTGGCCTCTCACCTCCTGCTGTGTGATGTCCAGGATTCGCTCCAGGGTTAACTCCTCAAAGTAAAGCCGGTCACACTCATCAAAGTCCGTACTGACCGTCTCCGGGTTATGGTTCACCACCACAGTCCGCTTGCCCATCTGTCTTAGGGCACGAATGCTTGACACAGCACACCAGTCGAACTCGACACTGCTGCCTGTGAGGGAAGAGTTACAATCCTCATTAATTGCTCATTAAACTAATGAATGAAGATCATACATGGTATTTGTTTAACTGTTTTATATAAGAGGTTACAGGTTTTAGCTCACCAATATGATATGGACCACAACCTACAATCATAATGCCATGGTCCTGAAAATCCAAATCATGCTCCTGTTGAGATGGATAAAATATGAGTAGGTTATTCATCATAACAAAATGTGACTAAACAGAATTATTTTGAATCCCATATTCCATCCTCCATTCATTTTTTATAATGGCATGAACCTTAATTATAGTAATAACCTCTTCTGCTTCCTATCCCAAGGGAGACAATAGGTGAACAGATTCTGATCAGATCAATATTAATCCGCAACTCAATTCATCATAAACCTGTAAACCTACATAACCCAGTTTTTCAAGACAATCCGAAAATCAACATTCTGGCTTCCTTGGTGGTAATACGTTGAATCACATTGCCACCTTAGTTCCCCCATATTAATTAACAGATTATACTTCAACCTTAAAGTGCTTAAATGTTGAGTGCTTTACCTGACCGTGGTAAGTACAGTATAAATAGTTGGTAGCTGCTGGGTATTCAGCAGCAAGAGTATCGATCTACAGAGAGAGAACACAAAAGACATGGTTCAAGAAGCTAAAGTCATGCTAAATAATGGTGACTTAATGCATACACCATGTACTAGATTTTCATCCTCCATTTAACCAGTTAAAAACTTGCCATCAAATTGTTTTCAATGCTTTTCAATTTATTATTAATGTTATAGTTTCAGAAAGGGCCAGAAAATGCAAACAAATGCAGCAGTGTTGGAAACTAATGAACAAAAATAATCAGTAAGTAATGGCGAAAGTTTTACATAAAGCCATTTATGGACTACATTTATTTAGTAACAGTATAGCTTCAAACCTGCTTGACCCAGGGTCGGATATTCTTATTGAGCCGGAGAGTTCGAGCTTCTGCCTCCGAGAGGTCCAGAGCCTGGCCAATCTGACGGTCTGAGAATCCATCCATTTTAGCTTTTAAAAGTACATCCCTTGACACTGTAGCACTGGCACAGAGGGAAAAAGTAATCAGAATGCTGTATATTTACCTTTGCGCTATACCACCAGGTTACAAACTTTTAAACAGATTAGTTTTAAATACAACATTCAAAAAAGTCTAAGATTAACTTAACATAAGATGAACTTAACATATTGTTGTCAACAACAATAACATTCGATCCACATGCACAGATGCAATGTGAGATTAACTACCAGATTAATTAACAGAATTTTTCATTTTATTTCATTGAGTCTTTCCTGGCAGTTCAGTTGTAAATTAACTGGGGAAAACAGCGATGTTATTGATTTAAAGTATCCGGTTTATCATTTTGAAAATGGACATTAAGGTGGAAAGCAACAGGTTGAAAAACCCTTTAATTCTACCTGTTTTCCCAAAGACTCCTAAATCATTTGTGCAGAGAATTAGAACCGCCTCCTCTCTTGATACAAACCAATATGATTGGTAGTTAGAGAAGAGGCTTCTAATGCAATCCACAGAGTGAAACATCGGCTCTTCTTGCTGTTTACCATAACTAACACACATCTCCTAATAGATGCACTCTAAACTCACCAAACAACTGATGACAAAAAAAAAAAACATCTCACTTCAACGCCGTAGCCTTCTCAATACAACATGACCAGAATCTACAGTTTCTCCAGGGGTGCATATGCAACTAGTTGTAAAAGGGGAAGTATATGTATTTCTTCTTAGAATTATCTAGTACCTTCATATTTAAACTCAAACTTGATATTATTCAAACTTAGGGACATGATGCATATTACATGAAATAGATTAAAAAAAAATAAAAGCAGGCACAATTTAATAGTCAACAACGCAGACAAAAGACATTGCTGAATATTTGTTTTGCTAGAAAAATGTACCATACACTTACATGACTATGACTGAAAATTATCAGTTGGTGACTTCTTGTGATTACATTTTGGGGTGAAAACCACAGATAACAATCTCAGCGATATACACCAGTCATGTAAAAAAAAAACACAGCACATCTGGCAGCTAAACCAGCTTCAAACAATAGTGACAAAAATCACAACGCTACAAATGAAGTAGACTGGTGAGGTTTTTAAGAGCTGGAACTCTTAACTGTTACCATGTTACCAGTGTAATCATGTACTAGGGTAACCTCAATCAGACACATTAAACATTTACCTTTTACACTGAAACAAGTGCTGTCCTATTTCAGTGATGTGCCTGAGTTTGTGCAGGAACCATTTGTCAATCGCAGTAAGGTCATGGATCTGATCCACGCTCATCCCGGAATGCAGGGCCTTGAGAAGCAAAAACACTTAAAAGCTGCAGACAATGTTATAAATGGCATGAAAATATCCATGCTTTTCCAATAAATGATTTCAGCCTACAATAAGCTGTTAGGTCATAGTTAAATGAGAAATAATGGCTCCTGATTGTTGTCTGTTAGCATGTGGTGTCCCTTGAATACAGAACAGAGCCCAATGAGCTGTAACTGGCTGTTGCCGTAATGTTGTGTGGGGGTTGTAGCTCCCAGCCAATCAGGATGCAGCACTTAATAGCCTGTCTGCTTAATAGGAGGCATAACCTGCTCTGAATGAAATTATGTGCCTGGAGACTAACATCAAACCGCAGTCACAGAACAGCGAGACCAACCTTGAGAGTTATTGATGTTTTGTGTCTTGAAAGGATTTGGCCTGTTATTCTTTAATATACCTGACGTTATCGCTAGAGTTGTTTGAAACATTTTGAACAACTACTAGCTTGTCTTTCTTTAGAGCATACCATCTATTGCCAATAAATGTACATAAGGTGTATTTAGGAGTTTTTGTTTTTAAATAATTTCTGGGTAACTGTTCATAATATTAGCACTAAACTTAATCATAATGTATCTGATAAATTAGTTAGAGATCAGTACAATTAAGTTCAGGGTTTTTGCAAGTTAAAATTAAGACTTAAAAACTGTATTTAATATATGTATATAATGTCATATACATATAATTAAGAATTATATATATATATATATATATATATATATATATATATATATATATATATACACATATACATACATATATTTATATACTTTATGTAGCATCTATCTTCTTTCAATATTAAAACTTCCCTGTTCCAGTGTGTTAAGGAAGTTTAGTTTTGTTTGCATGTGATACTTTTGGTGTTTGTTAAATACATAAAGATCGATTTTTGTTTTGTTTTTGTGGTGGATTAGAGCTTAACGATACACACTTAAAGTTAGCTATTAACTGGATTTAAATTCCTGCTTTAGTTTGGATATCAAGCAGAGGTGTTTGAAGCATGTTATTGCTTTATTTATGTTTAGAAAGCTTTTGAGTGTATACAGTGCTCACATAATCGAAAATTAAGTGAAATTTGCCTTAATTTTAAAATAAAATAAAATGCACATTAGCTGAGTGCATATAATGCAAGACCTCAATTTCGTATCGAGCAGGCTCCACAAATAACTTAATACATTTCTTGATGTATATGAATACAAAAAAATGCTTTGCATAATGAACAGCATGCCATTTAAAATTTTTTTTTTAAACAATTAGGAGCATTTTCTCAACCTCATTCAAACACATATGGTTTTGAGCGATCTCTGGCAACCTTTACAATCACACATACATTTTTGTAACATTTAAGTGTATGAGACTATGAGTCTTTTGTCAATATCTGGCTACCCTAACAACCGCTTTTAAGATTTAGTGTATATGAGCTTTTCTTAAACTCTGACGCTGCTAAATGTCACTTTTATGCTTTTGAGGATTTACAATAGTTTTCACAAACTCTGACAACTCTAAGACCTTTATGTTTTTAAGTATTTATGCAAATGGCAACCCTACAGATAATTATTACTTTTTTAGCATTTAGAACCATTTTCTACCAACCCTAAGCCACAACAAAAAAACACATCAACTGAGCTTTACAGGGAATTCAGAAAAATATCATTTTTATGACTTAAAACAGTGAATTTAAGCCTACGATTTGGGCTTCTAAATTTCAGATGTTTTAAGACCCCGGAGAAACCCTGTAAATCATTTTCCAGCTGTAAATTACAAAATGTAGTGTGCATTTATAGGGTAGAATGCTACTTTTATAGAGCAGAATGCTACTGCCCTCATCATGAGGCTACCTGAGAATATCTACAGTTTTTATATAATTTTTACTTAAATGAATAAAAACTATGTCCTAAGGCAGCCTTTAACTATCTTTGGAATATGTTCAAATTTTTTAACATCCAGCATCAACATTCTCTAATCACTCTTTCAATGAGATTTGCTTGCTCAAATTTTGTACAAAAATATATACATTAACCAACCTGGGTTCAAACTGTAAGGAGAATGTACTGTACTGTGATGTAAAAACCTCGGGCTCATTATTTAATAAATCATGACCCTGAATTAAACATGGCTGTTATACTGAAGCGAGAACATTTAAAATCTATCCTCTTGTATCAAATCCAGATCTAGGTCACCAACTGTACCTGAGCAAGACAGAAAATCCGAGTACTTGAAGGCATAGAAAGCTCTCTCTGCAGGTCCTGCTGTTCTTTCCAGGCTCTTTTCAGAGGCAGACGTGGTACAAAGCCGTCCACTGAGGGGTGGCACATCCGTAAAGCCTTCTGAATGCTCTCCTCAAAGCTTCGGCCAACTGCCATAACCTGGAAATCAGAGACCTGCATTACCGGATTGAGACAGCAGTTGTTCAAGTTATGCAAATGTACAGCATTGAATTATCTGTGATACGAATGTTAATGGAATTATGACATTGATGGATTAAAATTATACATCGGGTCCAGGATAATTTTACATTGCTATAAGAACTCGCACCTCTCCAACACTCTTCATGGCACTGCCGATCTCTTGAGACATCCCATGGAAGCGGTCCAGATCCCAGCGAGGTATCTTGGTGACAATGTAGTCCAAACTGGGCTCAAAACAGGCAGTGGTCTTCTCTGAAACTGCGTTCCTAATTTCTGGTAAAGGAATGCCCAGTGCTAGTTTAGCAGCCACAAATGCTAAGGGATATCTGAAGAGAAAATGTAAAAAGCAGCATATTACTAAATGTTGTTGATTATGAAAATAAATAGAGGTAAACAATTACCTATTGATCTTAAAACACTATGTTATCTCTTTTTCTCCCAATATGTAATCAGCACTGCAACTTCAGATGAGATCAGACTAATATATCCCATCACCTTTGTATTTTATCTGTGCCACACTCTTCTGTATACTCTGTAGTGTAATTTTTGTTTGAGCCAACATAGACTTTATTATTTATGAAAAAAAGAAAAAAAAATATATAAATGTATATATATAATTCTTTTTGCAGTTAATTTAAAGCAGCTTCACAAGAGGGGTGCTAATGTGTGTTAATGTAGTTAATTTGAAAGTTCATATTGGGTCATTTTATTGGATGGAAATAGAATTACAATATACTGTTAACTTCAGGAAAAACATTTAACTGTTCAATCTGCAAAGAGGTTAATATTAGAAAGAAATAGTGTTGTGATCATCAACTTGTTCGTTAAGACTAGTTTAGCTTAACTTGTGGTTGATGAAACACACACACACACGCACTCACTCACACAAACGCATACACGAGGAGAACAGGAATTTCCCCCAGCAAGATGTCCCTGCATGACCTCTGCAACAATATACCTAGCCTGGCTGAGCTGGTCTAGTGATTAATCACCTCACCAGTATGTGCTTTCATTAACCTATTATATCATCTTATTCAGAATTTTTACTTAACTAAATAATTAAATAACTAGACACTTTAAAAACTACATTGGTGTATTATGTTTAATTTCATGTATTTAAAATGATTACTAATGTACATATGAGCACAATCAGTGTAAATGTGTTAATTTTTCATAAAAAACATAACTTCGGAAAGTTATGTTCATTCATTCATTCATCTTCATGTCGGCTTTTTCCCTTTCGTGGGTCTCTGGCATATGTTTTACGCGGCGGTTGCCCTTCCAGCCGCAACCCATCACTGGGGAACATTCACACACACATTCACTCTTTGGACAATTGTTCTTACTCAATTCACTTATACCACATGTCTTTGGACTTGTGGGGAAACCGGAGCACCCGGAGAAAACCCACGCGATCACGGGGAGAACATGAGAACTCCACACAGAAATGCCAACCGACCCAGCCGAGGCTCGAACCAGCGACCTTCTTGCTGTGAGACGACCGTGCTACCCACTGCACCACCGTGACGCTAAAGTTATGTTTATATATATATATATATATATATATATATATATATATATATATATATATATATATATATATATCTATATATCTATATATATATATATATATATATATATATATATATATATATATATATATATATATATATACCGCCATTTCTGGGCGGAATCAACCATTAACCATGGAAACACAAAGGAGTAAGTTTTCTGCTGACACAAGAACATGTGACCTCGCTCATTTACAAAATAATGCATGTTGTTGACAAACAATGGAAGTCTGCCGATGTGATGGCCCTCGGACATGTCCTGAGTGGATCATGGGATATGGATCATGTGAACTCTTCTTTGAAATCAATCAAGACAAGAAAGGTTAATGAGGGAGCTATATTAATAAAATATTTATATATCTTTGTGAATATAGCTAATTGTGTCACATTGAAATACTTATATGTAACATGAATATTACAGAAGTTAGGTTGATACTTGATTGTATAAAAGAAAAAGAATGTTTTATATTAAGTCAGTCATGTTTGGTCTTTATCTAGCCTAATTGAAATGTATACATGGAATCTTAGGATTTGGTATGATGTAACTTTTAGCCTTCCTTAAATAACTCAGGAAGATTTTGTGGTTAAAAGTAATTCACTAGAACCATCTGGAAGGGGGTCAAAGATGCTCTGTAACATGCTTCCTCTGTCCACATATTACACTTTGCTTCTTTCAGAGTTCTCTCTGTCTTTCATTGCTTACTCGCTCTCTCTTGTATGCTCTCGCTCATCTCAGAAGTTGGTCAAACAGTTCCTCAAGAGCTTCTGGTCTTTTTCTCTCTCCTTGCTCGGACAGCATGAATTAAAATCTGTTATCATGCTGCCGTAATAGGCCACCATGAACTGTAAACGCATCTTAGAACACATTAAAGACTATGATCCTGATCTGAGCACAAACGCCCGCTCTGATGCGAACAAGGCCGGACACCTGACCTACTCTCTGAAACCTTTGTATCCTTTCATCAGACTTTATCTGGCATCATCTCAATGCATGGCGACTCTGCCAAGGAACAATTTAGTTCTGACTCCACGCAGTTCAGAGCTGACGTAAGTCTCGATGAGTTTACTCTTACAGACAAACTAAAACCTAGTTAGACGTTCAGATGTTACAGTCATCGATTCATACACCGCTTTTCCTTTGGTCTTGAGTGAATGTGTTTTAGTTAGTCAAGTGTTTTATGTCTGTTAGTAAAATAAACAGTTTGTCCCACAAATACAGATCTAGTCTCACCTAGCATGTCTTTGCTGACGTCGAAACTAGATCTTGTTTACCTAGCTTATATTAAAGTCAATATTTTTATATAACATGTTTGACATATAACTACTTGGGCTATAATTTGATTCTCGCTTGTAGTGAATCTAAAGCAAGCTTAAACATTACAGACGATTTCTCTTTTGATCACTACTAAAACTCCCTTCCAGAATTATTATAATATGTAAGGATCGACATTCCCCAAATAATATAAAATCTGTCTAGTTGGTCTTTATACGAACAAAAAACTCATCACGGAATCAAACCTATTTTTGTCTTTTCACACTTATCTTTTTATAAGACAACAAGATCTGTTCCTGTTGATTGCAAGCATTGTTTTGGTTCTCTGACAGATCTTCATAGGAAATGGATGAGTTAGTTGGTGGGTGGGTGGGTGTTTTTAAGAGTCTGGCTCCCAACTTGAACAGAACTTTGGCTGGCTTCACTTCTCAATAATTTCCTGACAAAAAAAAAACAGATATCCAAAGACGGTGTGAAACTGACACCTTCAGTTAGTAGCAGAGAAACGTCTGTTTCACAGGTACAACTCAAAATCTGCCAAAGCAAGTACTTAACCGCTCAATCATAAGTCCACTCAATTACATTTAAGCATGCAACTACGAGACAAAACATAATGTAAATGTAAAATGCATTACAGGGATTTGTCAGAAATTCTCATTTAAATTCTCATTTGTCAGAAAACTCTCATTTAAATATTTATCTGTTAAATGCAGTTGTTCAACATGTTTAATAACAATATTGAAATTCACTTGTGTCAGTAAGTGACTAAGACTGTTAGTAAGTGTTGGGACTGAAATACAATTAAAATTCCCAATTAAGGATTTATGTTGCTTTTAACACAAAAATAATCTACTTATCCTAAAGGCTGATTCTTCATTTTCTTTGCATATCAAAAAGACCCCAAACTTTTCAATAAATGACTGTGTTGATAGAGAAGATTTGAATTCAAATATGTGATGATGCTCTTCTATGCCCCATCCCCAGAGACTCATTACTCCGCCCACAGCGAGATAGTTACACACCGGCGACCCTGTGAATGGTCCTTCCCAATTAGGGTAGAGAGAGGAGGAGCATGTTTACGGTGCTCTCGGCCAGCAGTGAAAGGAGGGGTGTGCCCAACGTAACCTGCGAGGTAAGCAGGTGCAGAGGAAAGGACAGTCGTGGGTTCTTTACGGACAGTTGATCAAAGCTGCCTGGATCAGAGTCGCCAGGGTGGCAGTGCAGATTCTGGGCAGAGTGTGAAGCCGCCTCCCGGTTCACACTGTAGAAAGACTGATTCCTAGCTATCCGAAGCAAGAGGAAGTTCACTCAATGATCAAGCTTTTTTTTTTTTTTTTTTAGTAGCGGTTGTCGATGTTTTGGTGCATGGCGCCTGTCAATAAACTTCTTTCATAAGAAATATTCCTTGCCTCTGCCTTATACTATAGGGGAACCCCCTGACCCTTGCATCACAATACGACAAAATATTAATATAAAAAAATCATGTTTGGGACAACAAACCTCACTTACCCTGTGGCTTTTGATGCCAGTGCTGAGCTTCTGGAGAGGCGAGCATTAACCTCGATGATGCAGTATTCCAGAGAAGATGGATGCAAAGCATACTGGATATTACACTCGCCCACAATGCCCAGATGACGAACCACCTTTATAGCAGTTTCCCTCAACATGTGGTACTCCTCATTGGACAGAGTCTGGCTGGGTGCAACGACTATGGAGTCACCTTTTGAGATGAGCAGAAGGACAGATTATCCAAACTTCTTAATACTTACAATGAATCTGCTAATGTCATGGCATTACTATGTAAATAAAAATGTAATGGTTGTAAATTAAAGTGAATGGAAAAGTTAAACATGGAATATGAATATGTTTTTTTACACCATACATGCATGCACAAAGAAATCCATTTTTATGATTTTTCTCTAAACATTCTAAAAAGTATAAACAAGTAATTTATTAGTACGTGAATACACACATTTTACGATTAACATTTTACTGTTTATCTTTAAGTTGTACAAACATTGGGAATTGTTGGTTAACCTTTTCTTGTTCATTTTTTTGTGCAGGCAGGTTTAGCATTAATGCAATGTCTAATCAAGTATAAAAAATAAAGAACAACATGACAGCTTAAGAATTTCCACTTGAACATATATTTAATTTCTGAAATATATCAATGAAAAAATAAACATCCTAAGGTTTTCTTTAATACTTTTAAGACATTTTACATTCATTTTGATAATGTTTTATCCCCCTGGATATGAAAACCATGTGAACTAATTGAATGCAAGATTAAGTTCTGATAATTGTACCTGTGTGAATCCCCAGAGGATCAAAATTCTCCATGTTGCAGACTGTGACACAGTTATCAGCAACATCTCTCACTACCTCGTATTCGACTTCTTTCCATCCAAGCAAGGACTTTTCCACCAGGATCTGGCTGCTCATGGCTAGGGCCTGTACGAGCACAGAGTAAGAGAGAGTGCGTTTAGCCCCCACTTTCCTCCTGCCAAAGCTTCTTGAAAGCAACAGTATCAATAGGAATCCAATTTTCCTTGATCTTCATGAGATAAAAGCCTCCTGTATGAACACAGCCTGTAACTTTTAGAACTTGGCTTCTGACCAAGTGGAGGAAAAGGACCATTTATTGAGATGGAATAGCTACATTATAAAAAGAGAGTTTATTAACAGGGACAATATAAAATGAAAAAATCTTGAGCATTTCATAAAAGTTCAGTATGAATATTAAAATGACCCAATTATTGTAATTGAATTTGTTTCTCTGCATAACAACCATTTAACACCCCAGAGGAGATGTGGTTCCACATCAGAGGCTGGGTTCATGGTCACTTGATGGTGACCAAAAGACTACTTGAACAACATTCTCTTGCAAAGACTAGATTGAGACTAACCCGGCGTTCACACCAGGCACAGGACTTGCGTGGTTGGTGTCTGATTGCTGTGTTAAGTCAATGGCCAGCCGCGGCAAAGGATTTCTGCATTAATTGCATCATGTAAATGATGGTAACGGCGTTGTGTGAAGTGCACTTTGGCGTCAACGTGAAAAGTGTAACCAACGTTGACCCTGGGAAGTTGAATTTTTCTTAACTTTTGACGCCCATCGCATCGGATATTCATATCAGGATTTGCACCAGCCAACCAGGAGCTTCTTCTGCCGATGACGCACTTTTTGGCCAAGTTAGAATTTTTTTAAAAGACGGCAGAGAACTTTCTTGCTCTGATTTCATTTTTTATTGTATTCTAAATGATGCAAATATTGTTTAAATGTTAAATCCTTATTCGCTTTTGCATTGTACAAATGTCATTTTGACAATTTGTCAAGCAACACCAGTGATTGTCCCCGAAGTGGTGCGGAGGAACAGAGCGTCATGCTTCCCCGGCGAGCGAAAAGGCTCGAGTCAGTCCTTGCTCTGCTTAAGGTGTCACCTGAATGACAGGAATTAAGAACTTCTCCAGTGGCTGTTTCACATCTTTCTTCAAAGCAATATCCTTCACATATTTAAACTTTTACATGCATGTACATTTAACTATGTTTGCGTTTTTAAATAAATGTTTGGTCTCTTGCTTTACAATTTCCTTGTGGTAATGTCTTGGCATGTGATGTAACAGTATTACATTCTCATGGCAAATATTTAAAAACAATTTAAATCATGCTCTGGTGTAAAAATCAATAAATTGTAAAGGTCAAGTTATTAGTAGATGTTAATAGTTGTAGAAAGCATTCAAAATGTGTTTCTTTAAAATATTATTTCCTTTTTTAGCTGGGGTATTAAAATCAACCAGTTTAACGAAATAATGAGTTTTCAATGATAATTGGCCTATGTTCTTGTCTAACAGACTGCAAAGACTAGACAAATGTACCTAAAACAGTATTTAATCTTGGCAACAAAGCATTTAAACAATCTGTACTTGTCACTAAATATGTCAATGGAATAATAAATGAGAAAACGTGGTTTAAATACAAGCTGTGTACTGTAAAAATAGGGTGTTAAACACATTTACCTGAGGAACAATATCCATTAATCTTCTCCTTTGCAAGAAATCATTCCAAATTAAAATAGACGTACACAACTAACTAAATGTGGAAAATGCAAAACTGTGCTGTACACAAAGGTTTTACATAACAACAAAAAACATCTTAAGATGAACTAAAACAAATAGAATGTATTAGAAACCACGCCGAGAAGTATACAAATAGAAAAACATCTAGGTTGACATTGCTCCCTTGGTAGAGTAGTCCATGATGGCATCTTTGGAAGAATCCTGGAAAGAAACCTAACCAAGACCCTGCAGTAAGTGTTCTTGTGTTTGCAGATCTCATGACATTAAGGAAGACATCTTCAAGGTGAACTCATGAGCTAATGGTCCGTAGGTGTCTGCAGTTGTAAGATATCTTAAAAACAGAGAAAATCTAAATTATAAAAAGCGTAGACAGCAATTAATCACAGCAGATATCAAGTTAACATGTATCTTTGTGACACCTCTGTTTCACTACTTTGTGTTAAATAAAAAAAGTAACAGCCAATTTGAAAATTAGTAAAAGGTATTGCACAAACAGTTGCGTAATACATAACTAAAACCACAGCTTTTAATGAGCTTCAATTAACTTATACTGTTACTAATACAAGGTTAGATTTAGGCAAAATAAGGTTATACAACATATTATATGTGACGCACTGTATTTACACAGATATATGCCATTTCTTTTAATTTGGCTTTAGTTGATGACAAATACTTTACATTTTATAATACTACAATACAATAATAACCCATGACATGGGGATATAATGGAGAAACAGACAGTGAACCTTTTAATTCAACGTGATATTAAAATATCCACTCACCGGAAGACATTGATGGACGCTCTGCTGGTAAAATAGAAGCTTGAAGTTAGTAAACAGTCGGCGTATTCTCCATATTTCTGCCTTCTGAAAGTATAAATAGCAGCTTTTCTCTCGACAACTTCCTCCATCCTAGACAACTTGCTCCAAAAGCTCCACCCCCAGCACAGTCACCTATACCACACATCACGCGGTTTGTTTTTCCTTATTTCAGCCCGCGTTTGAAATATTTAATAGCTTTGATTTAGCAACGATTCGTGCGTTTAACAAACTTCAGCGCTTCATTGAATAATTGGTGCAAAGTTGCGTATATGAAAATACCTGATCGGAAAAAGCACGAGGTTCAGCTCTGCCAAAACAGATTGGGTTTTCACAAGAGAACGACCAATGAAAGCTGGCTCTTTTGATGACGTGAAGGGGACACGAAAGAGCCGCTAGATGATGCTCAATACACACTCCCGCTTGAATTTAACAACAGAGAATAGCACCAAAGAACTACAAGATGAACAGCCGAGGAAGAGCCCGATAAAAAGGAGCATATTTTAGGACACCTTGACTCTAACCTTACTTATGTCATATTGTTATATTTTATAGCAGATTTTTTAAAAGTGTTTTTGATTTAACAATAATCCAAGTTTCAGCCCTTTTTACCATTGAATGTTAATAGGCAAGTTGAACAGCAGGCCTTAGAAGTAAAGCGTGACATCACATTTTTTATTTGATTACATTTTCAGTTTTCCCGATTACTAAAATATTTCTGGCTACAGCCCTAAATTGCATTCAACCAGATCATACATGGAAAACCTACTGTTACAGAAATAAAAATAATTTATCCCACACAATCAAATTATAAAAGATTAAATTGAACCCTTGTGCCATATCATAACAAACAACTTTAAGAAAAACTGACATCACATTGTTACCTTGTGAGCAGTCTCCTCGAGCTTCTCTTTGTCGGCACAAAGGCCTGAGCCAAGGCCACCCAGGGCATAAGCAGACCTCAGCATGACAGGGTAGCCAATCTCATCTGCTGCTTTCAGCGCATCTGCCACCTTCCAGTAAAAAAATGTTTTAATAAATAATAACATTACTGAGTACGGAAATAACAATAAAAAAAATAGCTTCCTAATATTTGTGCTTTCTTTACTTGTTTTTAACTGGATAAGCTACACATTTATCAAGACATTTGATCATTCAACAGTCATTCTCACAGTTTTAACAGCAAAACTAGGTGCAATCTTCTCATTAATCTCCATTAGTTTGTGTGAGAAGAGCTGCCGGTCCTCTGTGGCTATGATCGACTCTACAGGTGTCCCCAAAACCTGCACTCCATACTGCTGCAGAACACCACTCTGGAAGAGCTCCACCCCTATCACCACAGACAGCAACACAACACATTAGCAACCAATCTAAGCCACTGATCACGTGGACCAACTTTGAGACTGCACACTGACCGCAATTGAGAGCTGTCTGTCCTCCCATTGAGAGCAGAATACCATCAGGTTTCTCTGATCTGATCACCTCAGTCACAAACTGTGGAGTGACTGGCAAGAAGTATACAGAGTCTGCCTGTTTAGTGCCGACCTCATTAGTCTGCACTGAGGCAATGTTGGGGTTAATCAGCACCGTTTGCAGGTTTTCCTCCTTAGGAAAAAATAGAGAAGACATCAGATCATTAAAAAATTCAGAACGCTCAAAATAAACTATAAGCAGATTTTTGAGGGTAAACCTAAACGTTTTTTTTTAATGCTTACATACATTAAACCTAAAATTCACATATGAAAGAACAACTTAAATTTTATGTATAAAATAAACAAAAACATTGCATTTTTTGGAAAAGTTTGTAAATCTGACCACTCTTTTACTGTGTAGATGAATCTCAACTTTGGTCAAAAAGGTCTCCTTAAAATATAGTATAGAAACTGCATTGAGAGAGTAAGCAAATGTTTGAATTTATCTATACATTTACAAAAGTATTAAACCATAACACTACACTACAGATGAATTCAGCATTTTTGACAGGCTTACCCTCATTGCCTTAACAGCTTGAGACCCAGAGTAGTCAAACTCTCCAGCCTGACCGATGGACAGACCCCCAGAGCCCAGAACCAGCACTTTAGAAACCTGGGAAAACCAAGAAGGACTTGTGGTGGTACTTGAGCTAACAAACTCCAAACTCTTGAAGTATGTCTCCCCCACCTGGACTCTCTTTGGAACAGCAGGTTTCTTGGGCATCACAGAAGAGACGCTCCCCTGATTCCCCTTCTTCATCAGAGAGATGAAAGCATCAAACAGGAACTATAAAAGATAATTAGAGAAAGTGCTCGAGTACACTGGTTGGTTTTTAATGAAATAATCAGTACCCCGCCGTGCAGGGCAGCCATGTATAAATCCCTGCGGTGATTTCCACACAACATGATCAAGAGGACATTCAGCCATGAAAAACAAAAAGATCAGACTCTTCAGATTTCTCTGACAGTGCCTTAGTACCTCTGTGTCTGTGGGTCCTCCCTTGGCCTCAGGGTGGAACTGTGCAGTGAACACTGGCTTGGTATTATGCATAATACCCTGGAGAAGAAAAGAAGAAAAAAGGAGTCAGACATTAACCCAGATTCCTTTAAAAAAAAAAAAAGGTTTTAACAGTTTAATCTGTAATTAACAGCAAAAGTAGGCATGAAGGTAGACGCCAAAGGAGCGAAACTAACAAAGCACTGAAAATCATCTGGTGAATTCTGCAATCTTAATATAGCAGTTAGTGTATAGCAGAGGTCTCAAACTTGATTTCTAGAGGGCCGCAACCCTGCATAGTTTTGCACCAACCTTAACGCCTGTGTCACATAGCAAGTGTAACGTAAGTGGCGCAAGTTTTTTTCGACGCCCATGTTACCGAATGAGAGTTTTTATACTGCCTGCAGTGGCGTCACATCAGCGCATAACAGAAGCAGCGCAGGAACTATTTTTTATGCACCGCTTACGCTCGCTTTCAGTGGCAAAGTATTAAATATGGCCATAAATCATTATATTGTATTTGTAATGTAATGTTAATTGCAAAAGGTCAAATGATTTGCTATTTACATTAAAGGTTTAAGGTATTTATATATATATATATATATATATATATATATATATATATATATATATATACATACATACATACATACCTTAAACCTTTAATATATTGTTCAATTTTAAGCATAACATTTTTGTTAAACAAAAACGTATTTTTGAGTCATCAATCATAATTTTGGGCTTTTGTAAGGTATCGGTTCAGGCACAGTTTTGGCACCGGTTTCATTTTAAAACCGGTTTGACACTGGTATCGGAACAACTTCAAACGATACCCAACCCTACTCTTCAAACCAGTGACTGGCGTTTAAAATCAGAATTACATCACACAACACATTATGGTGATGACAAGGAAGCAATTTGGATTTAACTTATCTAAAAACTACACTTCTCAAGGTTTAAAAATACAAGTCATCTAAAACATTTTGCGTCATGTACACTACTACTTGAGAGCTGTGCAACAGATTACAGACAGTAACTTCTTGTAATTTTACATACTGCAGCAGTAAATAACTCCTCAAGTCTATTTTCTTGTCACATTTTTGTATGACTCTAAACTGCAATTCACATGTTATTCAAAAATTGCATTTACATTCACATGATTTAGTTTTAAAAACATTCAGATTTACTTTTAAAAACATTTAACATCCAAATTAAATCTAGTAAAGCAGACCTCATTGGTTCCATCATTTGCGTTAACGAAGAGTGGACTCCACCCAGGAGGAAGAGACTCACTGTCTATGCCGTAGCCGTGATTTTGGGCCGTGATGAAAGCCTGGCCAGTCATTACATTTACAACAGGCTGATTTTGCCCCCTGTGAAAAAAGTTAGCAAAGTAATTTTCAATAGACAAAACTTTCCCTTTTTTTTGCTTTATCTCTAACAGTTAACTGACTTCATAAGATTAAACTGTAGTTACCTGTTTCCCATTGGCAGTTTATAAGATTGTGCCCCAGCTGCCAGGGCAGTGATTTGATTTCCCATACAAATACCAAACAACGGTTCCGAGCGGTCACTTTCCAACACCTGGAAGACAAAATTGTGACTGAATGAGCAAAATGTGTAGAATCTGGAATACAGTGACATTCAAACATTGGCATATTGATAACTAACAAGGCAATGTATATTTAAGAAAATATTAATGAAAACATTTTTAAACACATTTCATGATTAATAGAAAATATTTAATAAACAAGTTGCTAATAGGATTCTCTCTGTTTATATGAATATTATTTATCTGACCTTGCGAACATTTTCAACGAGGGTCTTTGCCAGCGAAGGATCTCCAGGACCGTTGGAAATGAAAAGACCATCACATTCCAAACTCATTAGATCTTGATCCCAGGGTACTAAATGGACCTCCGCTCCTCGCTGGGAGACAAAAACAACTAAATATCAAAGATCTGAGCAAATAATCAATCCAGATTTCCATAATGAACTCACAACCGCATTCCACTACCTTGACCAGAAGGCGAATAATATTGTGCTTGATTCCACAGTCAACAGCTACAACTTTTACAGGGTTACCTTTCCCAAACACTTGAATATCCTTGAAGTCAGAACAAAGACGTTCAATACTCAGAGGAAATTATTAAATAAAACATAATTGTATCCTGGTTACAGTACCTTGGTGGAGACTTCAGCTACAAGATTTCTCCGGTTTGGATCTGTGATCTCTACTGGCTTTCCATCAAATTCAATCTTGCCCAAAACAGTTCCCTTATTAGAACAAAAACAGAAGTTAACTTCAGAATTTATTTTAAATATTATTTGCAAAAATTGTAATTGTGTGAAGCAGACCTTGTCTCTAATAATCTTTGTCAGCATCCTAGTATCTATGCCGAACAGTGCAGGCACCTGAAACAAACGTAAAAAAAAACAGGACAATAATCTAGAAACAGTTACAGTAGGGTTTTATATTAAATATGCACTCAAACCTTCTCTTCTTGAAGCCACTGAGCCAGTGATTTCACAGAGTTCCAATGACTGTACTCTAAACTATAATCCTGAACCAGCAATCCTGACACCTTCCAGAAACAAACAAGCACAAACTAATCATTATTATATACCAAAGTTTAACTATTCTTGTCATATTGTAAAGCATACTGGAAGTAAGTGACTTTTTGGAGTTTTAAAATACAGATTTAACGTTTTGTTTGTCTCACTGAATATCGCTGCATTCAAAGCACCTGTTACATTATTACAAGCTTTAGCTAAAGATCAGTTCCATTATTTTGGCATTAGAAGAACAGTATGATATCTCACCTGAATACGATCAGATTCCACATTTTTTCTTAACCCCAGTTCATCCAGCTCCTGTGTGTTGGGGACTCCATAGTTTCCCACGATAGGGTAAGTGAGGGTCAAGATCTGCCCTCTATAACTGGGATCTGTCAAAGCTTCTGGATAGCTAGAGATTAGACACCTCTTTAAATCAACCGTAATAATAACAACCGTTAAATGGTTAACAACAGAAGAATTTCTAAATTAGCAATAAGTAGCCATTCCCGTAATAGATTCTTTTCAACTTTCAAAAAGTTCAATATATTCAACCTGTGAATTTTTACCCCACTAGTCCGGTGTTAAAGACCAGCTCTCCAGCTGCTGACTGGTCGTCCCCAAAAGAAAACCCCTTCATCTTAGTGCCATCTTCAAGAACCAGATGTGCGGTTTGAGCCTAAAAAGTATTCCAAAATGTAAAGACGACAAACAATTGCTTTCAGAGGACTGTACATTTTTACAGTTTTAAACAGTATTCAAATGTGTGGCCAAAACTTGCACATCTTTATAAAGAATTGCTTTCTGCAAGATAAAAGGCTGAAAGGGGATTTGCTTTACTGAAAAGTTAGGTATGATAAAAAAAGAGATTATAAAATATATATTATTTCTGGGCTGTAAAGCAAATATTTCTTGTACAATTTTTGTGATAGTGGTTTAAATGAACATTGTAATATAATTTCTTGAAATATTATGGGCATTGTTTAATTATTGTGTTACATTATTACATACAAGTAGTTTTAGGAAGATGTAATGTGGCCTGTTTTTAAAGTAACTGTACATAAAAGTGTGAGTAATTTATATTATATGTTCATTAAAACTAAATACAAGGATATACTACAGAAACCAAAGAACACATTTTTGCGACGATCATTTTACCCTGAATTAAAATTAAATGTATTACTTTACTACACAATTAACGCAGGCATTACCACGCTAATGTTAGCATTATGTTGACCTTACACGTTTTCTTAACAATAGCCTAGTAATCCTTTACTTATACTCCATATACACATTTTATCATGCAGTAGGCAAAGTATGGTAGCTTTCAACGTATTCCCATCATTGTTATAACAAACGACTTATCTTAAAAATTAAAACACCAAAGCGTTACATTAATGAACACACCTTCACGCTGAGCAGCCTCCTCGCTGATGATGTGCTCCAGGTGCACCGTCGCAGCTTCACCGATTTGGCAAATCTACAAACCGTCCAAATTTTTGACATGTTCCCTTCAGACGAATTTATATATATATAAACAATAAATACGCTAGTTTATTACACCGACAAAAACGGACTGGTCACTACTGTGTGCACCTGATAGCAGGGCCGCGTGTGAAGCTGGAGGGAAGTTTTTGGAATCGCTGTACAAAGTCAGCGATTACTCAGCGCACTGTGCTCTGATTGGATAGTTTGATATTGATTGTAGGAAACGCTTTTCTTTGCTGAAACTTACAACTTTTAAATTACATTTCGCCTTTTGAACGAAGCGAGTAAAATGCTCAAAACAAAGATTTTCATTCATTCAGGTCATGTTTAGTATTCTGTATTTTATTTACACATGTGATTATTTTGTCGTGTATTCATTGCCTCAAAATATACTCACATTTCAAGAAAGCTGTAATCTAAATATGAGCATTTTTGATCTAATATTTAAAAGGATTTATTTAGGCCTTATAACTCAGAACTTTCTAGCCTCGTTCCATGAGAGGAATTACAATCTAAAGAGATTGCTTTGTCTATTTATTGAAACTTTAGTTTTATTAGCAACCAGACATGGCGTGTAAATCCATATCTAAGTAGAATACCATCATCACATCCCGTTAAAATCAAGTGGTGATCACTAATTTAAAAGTCCAAATGCATTAAACCCCATGTTGTACATTTTTGTGACTATGTATCTGCTAAAAAAGTGGTAGAGGGAGTTATAATAAAACAACAGAGTTGTCAACCCACCATTCACAACTGCAAAGCAGAACCACAGTTTGCCACAGTGAGCAAATCCCTGCTTTTTTTTGGTTTCCTTCTGACAATAGTGAGAGCCTCTGTCAGGGATTAATGCTTGTGCAGGACTTTGCTGAGCATGCTGGGATGGCTCTTTTCCAAGGCCGCCACTCCAGTGGATTCAGCAGTCTGTCAGAAGCATCACGTAATGCACAGCACCATTGAAAATAAAGAACAACTTGCATCCACTGTGTGAATCAAATGACCTCTTTTTAACATTACATGTAAAATATAACGGTCATGAATCAAACCTTTATAGTTACACAGATATATTTCATCACAGAATAGAGTACTGATAATTCACAGAAAGCAATGCAGTAGATTATTCTAATGAAGATAATGTTTATCTAATCTTCCTGTTCCTTCTATTTTATTTTTTAAATCCTTTTCTTTTAAACCCACTGCTGACTTATTATTACGTTTGTTAGATCTGTCCCACATGCTTATGTTCGCACCAGACATGCATGTCTTTAAACTTGATGAGGAAAGCTTAAGCTGCAAGGAAAACTCTACCAAACATAGGAAGAGCATGCAATCTCTACTAAAGAAAAATCCAGTACACAAACTAGAAATCTTCTGTCTGAGAGGTAGCAGGGTTAACCGCATGAAAAATAGTGTTCCATTTTCTTTCACAAATAACAGCAACATGCCCTAAAGCAACAAATAAACTATTACAATGAGCTTCATTCATTCATCTTCATGTCGGCTTTATTCCCTTTCGGGGTCGCCAAAGCGGAATGACCCGCCAACTCACTGGCATATGTTTTACGCAGCGGATGCCCTTCCCTGCCGCAACCCATCGCTGGGAAACATTCACACACACATTCACACTTTAACACTATGGGCAATCGTTCTTACTCAATTCACTTATTCTGCATGTCTTTGGACTTGTGGGGAAACCGGAGCACCCGGAGAAAACCCACGCGATCACGGGGAGAACATGCAAACTCCACACAGAAATGCCACCTGCCCCAGCCGAGCCTAGAACCAGCGACCTTCTTGCTGTGAGACGACCGTGCTCCCCACTGCGCCACCGTGATGCCTACAATGAGCTTTATGATCCTTAAACAAACTTTTTCTTTAATGCAACTTTAGTTCTTTCTCTAGAACAATGTTACTGAGGATAAAATCTTTTATAAGTGGTTAACAATTAACTTAGATCTCAATCCTTTTATGTTTTTATGTCTTGTATTTTATTTCCATGCAGCCTATGCAAGTTTTCAGACCCTAGTAACAGAGGGCAGATACTGACCCACAAAAATCTTGGAAATCTTTTTTTGGGAATGAAACCTAGTTTGTTTTACTAGTATTTCATCAAACCTCTAACATTATATTGGGCAGTGTTTCAGTTTCAAAGGCCAAATTAGTTGCATATTTAACCTACTTTTAAACTTGTCATTTACATCTTCTTCTCTCATGTCCTCTCTCGTCTCCTGTCTGCTAGTTAATTATTATATTGGCTTTGTTACCCTAAAACAGAAAATGTATATGCTTTAGTTTACTCTGTAAACAATAAGACTTCTAGTTATTCCAAGATGACAAACATGAGTAATTTTCACTACCAATAGCTTAAAAGCTGCCCAAAAGATGAATCTCTGCCAAATTATTACAACGTGATTATAAAAACTCAAGTTGCCTATTTTTGGTTAACAATAACATTTACATTCAAAGCAAATAACATATATTTTCAGTACATTTTAATATATTCTGCTGAATGTAACATCCTAGTCTTAACACAGTCAGTGGATGTTCCTTTTCCATTCTCAGAGTCTGTTCTGTTGGCAGATTAAAACTGCCAAACGATTAGAAGCTAGGTACAGGTTGCTTCTTCAGAACCACATTGCTTTCTATTACAGCTCAGAAATGAATCCTCACATGACACAAAACACGGTCAGTTCCTTCTTCTGGACCACATCCAATTTGGATTGCATCCCATTTGCTGTTTTCTAAGATAGCCAGCCATACACAAGAGTCTCAAAATAACCAAGACCATGTTTGACTTACTCTAGTCTCTTATTAGGAGAGTCACTCCCGATGGCTGGAGAATAGAACAAATGGTGATCACTTTTTGAAGTTGCAGCACCCTAAAAAAATCCTCTGTTGCATACAATTGTTTAAAATGTCACATAGATCATCTCCCCAAATATAATGAATGACAGTATTGCTTACATGATAGTTTGGAAAAATCTTATAATGCACAAATAAAATAAAGTTTATTTAATATAGCAAATAGAGATGTTTTATCTTAAGCTGCTGTATATTGTAAGTTAATATATTCCCTACTGGTGTTACACTGTGTTGTTGCCGGTATCATAATAAAGTAATGTATGCTCTGTAGCAACATCTTTGCGGCCAGTCATTGGCTGACAATGCAGAAACCTTCCAGGCCACGCCCACTGTTTGAACAGGAAGTTCCTGTTTTTCAAGGTGTAAAATCAAGGGGCAACCTCCTGCTTTCCCTCTCGTTGAGTAATGGGAAGTGATTGAACTACAGTTTCTTAACCGGCTACTTGAGGCAGTCTCCAGAGATGAACAGGTTCTTATTCACTTCCATGTTAAAACTGACCAATTTTGGAGCTATGTTTCCACCCTTGGCTCCATCAGGTTCATTGATTCAAATCACTAGTTTTAACTTTCATGAAAACTTTGAGGGGGTTAATAACTTTTTTATTTGTTTGTTTAAGATATATTCAAATTTAAACCTTCAGCCTATCTGAAATCTTTACTGCATGTCCGACCTCTGTGGATGCATTTTCGATTACTAGCTACATCCACTCTAAGCCTCTTTTAATGGGTGACATTGCAGACACTACATTCATGTTATAAACAGTCAAAGGGTGAAACATTACAGTTCACGTTTCTGAAAAGTTCTTTATTTTCAACCAGCCACATTCAAACTATTTAATGTCAAGTCAAATCAAGTTATTATAAAGCATTAGACCAGAAGTCTCTAATTCAATTCCTGGATGGCTGCAGCCCTTGCTTGTTTTTGTTCCAACTTATTTCAAGAGACAAACTGCAGGGCTGCAGCCTTCTAGGAATTGAGTTTGAGACCTCTGGATTGGACCAAGCCCCCACAAAATATTCTTATATTTACACCGCATGTAATCAGAAGTGATGGAATGCCTCCTCCCCTGATGACGTGTGTTAATGACTTCAGCAAATCCAAGGAGCTATTATGCTCTAGGTATTCTTGTACAATAAGTGGCTGAGAACTTCACTGGGAATTGCAAACTCTTTCCAAGGCGTAGTGCTGCTTTGTTTAGCTCTACCCTTTATATTCTGAGACTGCTTCAGGGATAGGCAGCTGATGTTGAATTAACCCCCTTAAGGAACAAGTCCCCCCCTCTGAGGGGTCCCAAGAAATCTTTGCACCTCTACAGATAGAGATATAAATAGGGCCCATCTGTCCAGGGGCTAGGTTACAATCCCATTCCCTGTGGAATTAGTGAGGAGTCTGTGAGGGTGAATGCTACTGTTGGTTAGGGAGAACCACATCGGAACCGTCAGAGTCCGAAGTATGTAGATTCTGTGACCTCAGAGAGAGAAAGCTTCTGTTGCTCTGCCTTAAGGTTGTCTGAAAATAACCTCAGGCACTTCCTGCTCTATTCTTGTGACGGCAACACTATGTCTCTTTTGCAGAGTGCCTTATGTCCATCAGGGTCTCTACAATTTCTGCATAATCATAAAAATATTTATCATATAAAACTCTTTTCTAAAGTAGAATTTGTAAGACACTCCTAAAGTTGTAAATTAGTATGTCAATTGTTGCATTAAAAATGATTGAGTTGAATGAATCCAGAGGAATTTATCAATAATACACAGTGGTTAGCTTTTGTCACATTAAGTAACATTGAAAAGTATGCCAAAAAAATTTGTGAACATCAGTTCTATAAACATAGTGCTATTTCAATATTTCTGTCATTAAAGTTAGTTTTGGCACTGAAAAAAGTTAATGGCAACAAAAAAATGGAGTTGAAAATGATTGATTTGGTAAGAATAAAAAAATAAATAAATAAAGTAAAAGCCACAAATTTAAAATACATTTTATTTTAAACACCAAAATGTTATTTCATTTTAGAAATATTCCGAAATTGTTGTGTCTTTGTTAAAAAAAAAACCCAGGTTACATGCAGAAGTATGGCCTTTTTAAGAATTGTCTAGATTGAAATCAAAACCATCTCATTTTATGCCAAACAAACTATAAAAGTGTAAACCATTTTCCATATTTTTACTATTGAAAGTTAATTTTTGTACTGAAAAAGTTGACAGCAACAAACAATATGGCAAAAAAAAAAAACATTGAAAATAGCATTAAGAATAATTAAAATAACACATATAAAATCAATTTTATGTTAAACACCAAAAGTAACCAAAAGAAACTAATCTTAAATCCATATTACACACAAAGTGTTTTTTGGAGCTTTTTGAAGAATCGTTGAGACTAGATTAAAATATGTAAACTTTGCTCTTATAGCCCCTCCCATGTAAATCATCTCATTCTATGCCAAACAAAATTTGAAAATGAAAACCTTTCAATGATATTAAAACATGAGCAACTGTTTAAGAAGATACAAAATAATCCTAAATAATAAGGTTATCCATGTGTGAAATCTGGTAAACTTAGAGCCTTGACCGACTGTAAATCTTAATGTTCTCAGATTAATGACATCAGAAGAGATTTCAAATTTCAGCAGAGGAAAGACAATCTGTGCTTATCGGTTTTGTTTTGTGCTCCTTCAGACATTAGCCTAAGATTTGAGTTTCTTCATTGACCCTATACAATGTGTGAACACTTCTGTAAGGATGTTTTTAAAGAAAAAAAACCCAACTTCACAATTTCCTCTTTCACATATAGAGAACTGTCTCAAGATTAGACCTTTTCACCTTTCCCTGGAGTATACAGTATATCTCCTCCCTCATAGCTGGCACTTCCACCCTGTTGCACTCTTGAAAACATATTAAATTAATCTGGACCCCTGCGTCACCTCAGCATGACACCCCAGTGGCTCTTTAATGTGTGATTGATGTGCACGCTCACTTACCACATTAATATAGCTGTGTATCCAGATGGGGTGTTTTCATGTCACCAATGAGGTAGCAACATTCTAGTGAGAAATATGTTGAGTTGCTTTTGAAAACTTTATTATTTTTCGATCGCAAATTTAATCAGCTCCCTCATGTCATTTCTCACATAGTTAGAACACAAAATATAAATTTTATTTTAAATTTCCATTGATTTGTTGGTCCGTGATCACGTGGGTTTTCTCCGGGTGCTCCGGTTTCCCCACAAGTCCAAAGACATGCGGTATAAGTGAATTGAATAAGAACAATTGCCCATAGTGTTAAGTGTGAATGTGTGTGTGAATGTTTCCCAGCGATGGGTTGCGGCAGGGAAGGGCATCCGCTGCGTAAAACATATGCCAGTGAGTTGGCGGTTCATTCCGCTGTGGCGACCCCGAAAGGGAATAAAGCCGACATGAAGATGGATGGATGGATGATTTGTTGGTTCTTCTCTAATCGTATAACCCATATCATAAGGAACCCAAAAAGATTCAGTCAAACATATCTGTTTCCACCAAACCCACATAGAGATGTTGCAAGGATGACACCGAGCATTCCAAAAAATTGGATCCTCCAACTGATCCTTCTAAACCAAACAAAATAATCAAGAAGGCTAAAAGTGACATTTCCTCTGAAACCATTAAGACCTGATTGGGTTCTGGTAGGCAGGAAAGAGAGGGGGAAGGTTCTTCAGATGCCATGGGTGAGCCCTGATGACAGCTGGAGGGCTACAAACGAAGAGGGTCAGTGAAAGCAGGTCCAAGGAGAAAACAGGGGTCGAGAAGGGTGAATGAATATCTGGCCCTCCTGTGGGGTAGGCAAGCGAGCCAGTAAGACGCATTTAGATGGGCGAGAGTGAAGAGAAACTCACTGTGTGTGCTATGTGAGGTAACAGGCATCAGCAGCTGGGCTCTCCTTAAGACTTCCCGACTCATCTAACTTTCCCTAGAGTCCAGCCTGAGATGAAGAAAGAAAATTTAGTCACACGTTATAATTGGATCAGCTTCCGTTAACTTCTTATTTGGATTTTTCATTGCCTTTTGTCATTTCTTTTGCTGTCTTCACATTATTTATAGCACTCCATGTATCATATCATGACAGGCCCTCAAGAATGTGGAAAAAGAAAGACTTCCTTAAGTGAATCTCTGTCTGTTAAGATATTCATTTACTGATAAACCAAAGTTTCTAGATGTTTTGCATTAAATTAATTAAGAATGGTATGTATATGAAGTGCAAGTCATTTTTTGTAATATGCTAAAATTGTATGTAACAGCATAATCTTTGTTTTTATGGGAATTTATACTCCTGCCATATTGAGAGTCATGTGCCAAAGATGGTCTGTACTCTGATTGAAGGGAACCTGAATTAAATTTCTCAGGTGAAAAAGTATGTTAATATTTTCATATGAATGATTGACATAACACCTTTAATATTATATTTTGAGTCCATCATATATTTTTCTTTTTTGAGAGTCTTCCTGATAATTTTTTACATGTTTTAGACATGCATGTCCAACTAATTTCTATGCATTCCATATAGAGTAACTAATATGCATTTAGTATATCATTATATTATTGGATGTGCATGTGATACTGGTACTGAACACACTTTGAATAAACTGCATATTTATTTATTTATTATAGTTCCCTATAAAAATAGGTCCTAGTAGTCTTTGCAAAGTTAACAGCTTAGTCTCCATTTAGCATATTAACACATGTCGGTTTGCATGAATATGTTTATTTATATATCTACAGGTCATTTACATACATAAATAATAATATATCATTATATTTTGTTGTTTTGAGGAAAGTAGCCATATTCTAACCACCTGTTTAGATATTTTTAGCTATCACCGTGAGCCATTAGGTTGTACATTGTAGTTTTGTGTAATTAGCTAACTAGAAATAAAATAAGGTTTACAATGTTACAGAACCCCAGAAGGGTTTAACGCTTTTTCAGAACTAAAGCTGTTTGTTTATTTTGTACTGTTATATGTGTGCCACTGGTGTAGTGCTAAGAAGTTAACAAAAGTAGTTTAACAACAACATAAACGAATTAGTTTAGACTGTTTTCAGATCACCAGACTTATATGAATAGTTCTCTTATGTCAAAGGAATAAAGTTTAAATTTAAAGATAAGTGTTACATCTTAAATCAGTTTTGATTTAAAGCAGTTGTGAGATTACTTTAACTTTTCAAAACAAAGGAATCCCTAATAACCTGTAATCATTCAAACATGTGTAATTTTTTCGCGGTATTTTGTCTTACCACGCGGTGGCGGTCTGTGAACTTGATTTACGACCGTGCGCCGTACAAGCCCCTTTCTCCATTTACGGCTCAAAATCCCGCCTCTTTGACCAACCGTCCAATCCGATTCCGCGCATCCCTGACATCCACTATGAAGAAACTTATACGAGTATATAAACATCTATCCTATCCTAGAGAACTCTGAGTATCCTCCAAGCAGTGGTCCACTCCTTTACGTCCCGGCGGACAAAGAGAAATAAAAAATGGCACCTAAGAAAGACGCAAAGAAGCCCGAGCCCCCTAAGAAGGCTGAGCCCGCACCTGCCCCTGCCCCTGCACCCGCTCCAGAGCCCCCCAAGGCCGACGCAGTAGACCTCTCAGCAGTCAAGGTAGCTATTTTAATTCCATCTAATTAATGTATTGCCAACGTTTTATTACAAGTGAATACAACTGCAGACTATTTCATATAAGCAACCTAGAAGAAGGATATTAATAATAATAATATAACAATATTAACTAATCAGTTATTATACATATTAATAAATAACAACTGGACAACTTCACGATCAATTAAACTGATTTTAGACCATTTTAAGTTCAAGTTTTTAATATAGGTTTTTTTTTTTAAAACATTATCTTTTTAAATTTAATTTATTCAGCAACACCTCAGAGATCACATGAATACTTTTAAGCGAAATTGTTTTTGTTGAATGGGAAAGCTCAAGAAAGTTATTTAATTGTTAATGAAAACCCAATCGAGAGTGCTTATTGCATTAACTCTGGTCCAACAAATCCATTTGGTGGATCTGTTTATATTAATGTTGGTAGGAGTTGAAGACAGGACTTGGTCTCAAAAAGTTGATCAAACTTTTAAAATTGCAAGTCAATTTACAAATTACAAGTTAATGTGGAGTAAATATAGAGAATCTTTATTTTAACTGCTAAAAACAAAAACAAAAATTTATCATTCAATCAAGTCTATTAAAATCTGATTCTTAGACCTGAATCGTCCTGATTTGTTTCCAAATGAATTAGTTTACAAGTGTAAAATCAGTTTGGGAGATTTGTAATAAAAAATCTTCATAATTGGTCAATTCAGCACCATGGAGAGATCCACAAAAGTAGTTTTTTCTCTGCATAACTTAATTCAATGACACACCCCATTTACGATTGGTCAAGATCTAGTGTCCAAACATGGAGCTCCTTACTGTTCTAAGCAGCTGAGAGACTAATTTAAGCCTCCCAAGATGCAGAACTCTCGCTCTTGAGTTTTCTATTAAAGCAGCTGCTCGAGAATGACTCGCCTGTTGTAACGGTGCTGGTGATGTCATCCAGTTTCTCATGTCCTGGACCAAACTCATCCTAAGGCAGTTGGGGTTTACACTCTGTGTGGCTGAAAAAAACTTTCACATCACTCAAGAAACATGATCCAAATAAAAGACAATATGTATCCACTTTATAACTGATCTTCATCTTTTTATGCATTGTATGTTTATACTTACCATATGGCTTTTGACAGAAAACTACACAAACTTTTCATGACAATATAGCGGTATTCTTTAATGGAATTTTATGATCGATGTTTATTGACTAAATATTAAACAAATAAATCATGCCTCTTTCTTGCAGCTCGATTTCACGCAGGACCAGTTGGAAGGTGAGATTACGATTAAGATTCCATTTCACTTAATAACATATAGGTTTACGTACAAATGATGCGTATCATGACTAATTATAGAATTGGAAAATTCTTCAGGGAAATTAACTGAAAATATTTAGAATATAGAATGTATCTGAAGATTATTTTGAGGGCAAATTCACAAAATTAAAAAAAAAAATTGAAAAATATTGGAGAAACCACCTAGTTAGACACAAACAAACCTAAGTGGTTGCAAAATTTTACATTTAAATAAGTCAATAAACAATGGAAAATTTTAAGAGTGAATCAGTGAAATAACTTATTGTAACAGATTCCCAAAATAACTTCTGAGATTTACTTTCATTGTTCTCCGAAGAGGATCCTCGCTTCACAGTTAATATTCCATGGAATAATGTATTGGTCTCTGAGTGAGGGGTATCTTTCAGCAGCCTGGGTGTGAGTTACGCTAAAGTCAGCATTCAGACCTCACATGGCATTGCCTTTATAAGGGGGAGTTTTATTCTTGGGAGAGGATATCAATTTCAAGACGTCTCTTTGAATGTCTTCCCCCTGCCCCCATATCGCTGCTTGCAGCTGGCTTTGTTGCGGAAATCGAATTAACTTTAGTACAGTTTGGCAAAATGGTATAAGGGGAGCCAAAATGTAATGATAAAAAGAAATATATTAAGTAATTAGTCAATAAAAGATTATTAAATAATATTTAGCATTCATAATCAACACTTTAGATAGTGAACTGAATGGAAAACAATTTGTACATTCAATACAAAGACAACTGAGCAAAAACTCATCATCATTGTCTCTTAAGATTTGACAAAGACACTAATTTTGATCAACAACTGGCATGGTGTTGTTTTTTAATAACTTTTAACAAAAAATGGCTTTTAAATGAGTCGAACTGAATATTTCAGGTTTCAAAATTGTAGACTCATCACCCTGTGTTAGACAGAACACCTGCAGAGCATGTACTTTGAGATTTTTAAAGACTTACTTTATATTTAACAAAATGATTGCTCAAAATTTCAGATTACAGAGAAGCCTTTGGACTTTTTGACAGAGTTGGAGACAGCAAAGTAGCCTACAACCAAATCGCAGACATCATGCGTGCATTGGGTCAGAACCCAACCAACAAAGAAGTTGCAAAGATCCTGGGAAACCCCACCGCTGACGGTAAGTGGAATTCCTTTCTCCAAACGTGCTTCTTGACCAGCACCACTAGCAATCTTTCACCAAGACATTTGTCTGGGTCGTCCTGGTTAAACAGGTGCTTCCAGGGTTATGTTTCACTTGAAATGCCCCTGTGACCCCTCCATTCACTTTTGACCCTTTTATAGACATGGTGAACAAGAGGGTGGACTTCGAAGGATTCTTGCCCATGCTGCAGACTGTGATCAACAACCCAAACAAGGCAACATACGATGACTATGTTGAGGGTCTGCGTGTATTTGACAAGGAGGGCAATGGAACTGTAATGGGTGCTGAGCTGCGCATCGTCTTGTCCACACTTGGTAAGTGGCAAATGTGGTTACATGTAGAGCGAAAGTCTGTGCTACCCCTCTACTTTTTGATCTACTGTCCAGATCAGAGAAGGATTCAAAAAGATGCTTTCAGTTTGAAATATCAGTTTCTAAAGAGATTTCTAAAGAAGTGACGTTTACTCGAGCTCCAAATCTGGTCACTGCCTATTTAAATTAAATTCACTTTATGTGTTGAGCATCTTTATTTCATTCATCCATCCATCCATTATCTCGTCGGCTTTTTTTCCTTCGTGGTCGCCACAGCGGAATAAACCACCAACTATTCCGGCATATGTTTTACGCAGTGGATGCCCTTCCAGCCGCAACCCATCGCTGGGGAACATTCACACACACACACACACACACACGCATACACACACTCATTCACATTCATACTTTATGGACAATAGTTTTTTCTGAATTTACTTATATCCCATGCCGAAGCCTAACGTGAAGTACGCGTCCTCAGACATAGGACAAGACAGTATTGAAGACGTCTGATTGGCTATAAGGTTTAAATGTTATATATCTTAAATAAACAAACGTAAAAATAATTCACTTCCCTCAGAGTGTTCATGAAGATCAAAAATAGCGATCTGAATTAAAAAACAAAATGAAGCCAGGGGTGGAAATATGTTTTTTTTTTTTTTCAGCCCCAAAGTTGGCCAGTTTTAACATTGAAGTGAATGAGAACTTGCTCTGTTTTGGAGTCAGCCCCAAGCGGCCGCTCGGGGAACTGCAGTTCAGCCACTTCCTGTCGCGCTTTAAGTGGGAAAGCAGGAGGATGCCCCTAGTCAAAATCTCAAGTCATTTCAGGAGGATGGATGCCCCTTGTCAAAATCTCTAGCCAGGCTAGAAAATGAGGAGATTGAATGTAATTTTAATGAAAAATAGACTAATTGACTAGAATAACATCTCCCATACAATTAGACCAATGTGAACAACATATTATTTAAAATAGCACTATGTCACTGACCCTTTAAAATATTCTCACACTTTAAAAATCACATGTCAACTTACATAACAAGATTTACAAGTCTTAGTAATGCCTGATAGAAGCTGCGTAAAATAACGCGGATTAAGTGAATAACACAACCTGAAGTATTATTTTGATGCACATAATTTGCAATCCGTGCTAACCGTACAAGTTTCAATATTTAAACGATTTAACCAATCGGGAGAAACAGAAACATACTCATACTCATACTTACTGGCAGGAGAGGAACAGTCATCAAGCTTGTGGTTCACCTTAACTGAGGCTGCTAGTTACATATCCTCTTAGCTGTTTGAGAGACACCAGGAAAAACGTTTCCTGAAATTATGTCGTTGAGGAGGTCAGGCAAGTTGATCATCTCTAAAAACCTTTTAATTCATTTTTAGCTAATCTCTCAACTTGATCCATTGGAGGAGGTGGACAGTTGCCCTTTGTGTCAATCTTGAATCAAGTGAATCACACCGGTTAACGAAGCAAGCAAACTCAAACTGTTATCAAATAGTGATACATTTAGTGTGAATATTAGCTATCATTTTAAGTGCTATTGTTATATTGGCAGAATTGAAAGATGGTGTGAACATATAGATAAACTTGAACATAGCCTCTAAATCTAAATTTGGTATACATTTAAATGACCACTAATGCATTTACATCACACATTAAATAAAATCCATGCTATCAACACATGTATTCTTTAGTTATTAAAAATGCAATTATCAAATTGCATAAACTACAACTACAAAATCATGTGATTAAACACAGTTTTTGAGAGTTTAACAGACAGAAAGGTTTCAATTTTTATTTACCTGAAGTCTGTCTGACCACATTAATTGGTTATTAAAAAGTGCAATCCACAGATAAACACAGTACAGCACCTTTAAATGAGTAAAAATCTGGGAAAGTTAAATATAAAATTTTTTTCTTTAATCTACACTTGTTCGATTTGTTTCTTACTTTTATTTTAAAAAGGTTTAGCTTACACCAGTTATATAAGCGTACGATGTTGTACATTCAACAAATCAATCATTGTAGGACTACTTGATAAATTTTATTTATACCGATTTTTGCATCACAGAATGTCAGTGTATTTATGTTAGTTCATTTAAATATTGTTATATTAATGCTAAAATGATTTATATGATTAAAAAGTATAGAACATAGAACAGAATATAAAACAGAAAAAAGTGTTGGAAAGAATAATGGCATTAAAATAACAAATTCAATTGCAATTCAATAATTTTCCAACATCGTTCAGCTCTATTAATAACTGAAACAGAGAACATTTGGTTGAGAGCAGAACCAAACAAATCAACTAGTTTAGCATGATGCAGTTCTTTATAATGTTACATATTTTAGAGCTACATTTCATAATTGTATAAAATATTCAGAGACTTTTTAAGAAAATGTATACTTACATGGAAAGATGTGACCAGATTTGACAATAAATCACTATTATATCACTATTTTGTTAATGAAACATAGAACTTCTACAAATTAAAAAACAATTTTAGCTAATAATTCTCAAATAAGTTCCATTAAATGTATTCCATTAAATGTATATTAAAATGTGACTTTAGCACTCAAAGATGAATTACAATGAAAAAAAAAAAGTTTTTTGATGATCCAAAATTGACATATAAAATCTAAAATATAATTAAAATATAACAAATGCTCCAGGCTTGGGTAAAGTTAGTTGTTGTTTTTTTTACCTTTTTAATCATCATTTGGCTTTGCCCACAGGTGAGAAAATGTCTGAAGCTGAGATCGATGCTCTCATGCAAGGCCAGGAGGATGAGAATGGCTGTGTGAATTATGAGGGTGAGTCCAGTTCATTTCAGTAGTCACACCCTCATCACCGCTAGCCTACTGAGGCATAACATCATCTCCATTTACTCTAGTGTTTTGTGAAGAAGAAAAAGATTCATTTAAGATTTTAATGGCAGATTTTTTTGCAGTCTGTACCGATAGTTTATCTGTACCAACTTGTTCCACCCTCTTCCTTCTCAACAGCTTTCGTCAAACACATCATGTCAGTGTAAGTCGTGAGGAAACCGAAGCATTTCTCCAGATTCCATGATGTCAGGACATCCACGCAGTGTTTCCAAAAGCAACTCGGAAACGGATAAAAGGGACATGTTTTGCTATTTGTGTTTCCAGTTTTTGTTTTTCACTTGATTCCTATTTCTTTTGTCCATTTTTGGAATCCAGATAATTTCTTGGTTTTGTTCTTGCCGGGACAAGCCTCTCTGTAGCGGAACCGTTGTGAGGGGTGGGGGTGTGTCGGGGGCATCACGATGAGAAAAGCAAAAAAAAAGTCAGGCATGCCCATCGTGACCCCTCACTGTCTGCACCGCAAAAACAAAGGTGCTAAATCTACTGCCATTACAATGGACTGGCTGCAAAACCTCCTTCCCCTTTCCCCAGAGTCTTAATTTATTTTTTGCCTCTGTCAGGTCTCATAATAAACTTTTAACAAAGAATAAAACCAGTTGTTATGTATTTATGTTGATCCCGTCAGAACAAGATAGTGACGAAGAGTCACGGGTAAGTGAACGCATTCGTAGCTGATGGGTCTGAAGAGATCTTGATCTAAACACACATCTTATCTTTTTTCCATCTATCGCTTTGGTCTCTGTAGTGTATTTAGGCATTGTTGCTTTCATCGATTTTCTGTTGAAAGCAACCTAATTGCTTTTTTCTCTCTTTCTTCTAAATAAGAAAAACTTTACTTTATTAGGTTAGACTTCTATAGAAATAAATGTAATTATTAACATTACAGAAATTATTCTGTAATTCTTTCATAATATTTCCTTCCTTTTATGGTTGATTGATCAGCTAAAACAGCTTCTTTTGTCAGCTACCCGCGTTACAAACTGCGTTATTGTCTTTCCCCTACAAAAGCATCCGCCAAAAGCGTAAATGTAAATTGAAATGTAAATATGTTTGATTCATGGGTGAAAAAAACAACTAAGTGTGGATTATTTTGAAGTTAAGATCAGTATAATCGTTGTTAAATCTAAAACTAATAACAATTTTGTTGAAAGAACGGTAACATCAATAGCTATACACACCATTTATTTAACTATTCAACTGAACAATCATTTAAGTATTAAAAACTACTCAAACGTAGTTCAAAATAAAATACTCATAAAGAATCATTTGAATGTTTTTACATTTCCATTCTTGTAATTAATGCTCATCTAAAAAAATTAGAATATCATTAAAAAGGTTTCGAAATGAAACAAAAATTCAGAAACATCAATCAGTCCGAGTCAATAGACCATGAATGTCCATAAATATTAACATGGATGTTAACTGTGGTTCATTGCTAGATTCAATGCCAAAAAATAATCGTATATTAATCACTGATTGAAAAGAAAAACTGGAGCCTTAAGAGGATTGTTAGGGAAATAATAAATAATTATTTTAAAAATTAATGTTCAAAAATTCTGTCCAGCTAGTGTCGGTACACGTAGACAAATCCTAGACATGAACTAAAGAGTGTGGAATCCTTTCAGTCATCACAGTCCAGAACCAGTGAAAAAAGAAGCATCTACCCTCGGAAGAGTTCCCTAAATTCATGAAAGTACATTTTGTGTTTCTTTTGGAAATCAAGGTAGAAGAAGAGTGGAGGAAAAGAGGGAAGAGAATAAATGTTTGAAACATTGCTCTCAATGCATCATGAACAATAAAACATGGATTTGTATTTCTAAAATAGGAGTTCAGTTTAGCTTCCAGTCTACTAGATTTCCATTTTAGCCTTCCTAACACTACTTTCACAATATTAAACATTCACTCTCTCTCAAATACAAACACAACTAAAACCAAATAGACTTTTGTCTTGATCTTTTCTGTAGTTTTATTGTCATAAGTCAAGGGCATTTATTATTCGTATCATAGCAACAGGAGAAAAACTGCGTACATCTAAGAGGCCATTTGAAATACATTTACAGCAGCTGTGAGGATCAGAGCGAGGGTAGACGGGGTCAACACTGAAGCGTACGAATGACCGCTCTTCTAAAGGAGCACCACGAATGACGAGGAGAAAAATCAACTGGGTTCAAACAGATGCAAGCGCAGTGAGGGTGCTTTTTGATTTTCTTTTTCTTGTTCTAAGAAGACTAAGCATTTGAGAGAGAATCAGCAGACAGACACACGTCTTCAACTCCTGATGTTTAAATCAATTAAAGACATCTCTGCACGACATGTGGTTCACATCTGAAGACTTTCAACCAGATTTTACATGATTCATGTAATTCGTACCTCAAGACCTCCAGCACTTAGTACTGATCATTCTTCTCTGTAAAGGCGGAGACTCGCTTTTCAAGCAATGCAGAAAGCTTTTCAAAAGGGTGAAAAAGTTCCCAATTTAGATGCTTGAGGCTAAAAATGTGATCGCAGTCAAAAACAGAATCAAGATCCAATGATTTTGCAAGGACAGGAAAGGCAAAGGCGCGCCATTTGAAATGATATACAAGCTAAACTTTATCGCTAAAATCTACAAAACATGATGTGTTCTCTTTATTCAGTGTTTCGGCAAATAATTTACTAAAATCCCTTGAAATAGAAAATAGCCTCTTCTGTGTACTAGAATTCATGCTGGTCATTCTATTGTTACTTAAATGCAAATGTACAGAATACATTATCCATGGAGTAATCATTTTAGGTTTCAATTGAAAGTGAAACTTTGAGCTGGAAATATTCATAACTACTTTCCCTTGTTTTTAATATTGACTTTGTATGTGGTTTTCACTTTAAATATTTTCCAGTCCATGCACTTGAATGGACAAATGACCGCGTGCAGAGTGGGATCGCTGCACCACATTCTCCTGTATAAAAATTCTGATCATCATCAACCCTGGCGCTAATCCTAAACCAGCATTTGAGGCCACTGTCTGTACATCACCATAAAAACGCACGTGTAAGATGGGTAATAAAAGCCTTGGTCTTTTCTTTAGCTAAAACATCATTAAAATCGACCCCCAAAAATCCTGTTTTAGGGCGAGATGAAGAGGGATGTGAGTGTGGGAATGAACTTGTGGTGTTCCATAAATACCAGAGGGAGGGTTCGACCGTGACACCACTGGGGGACTCTACTGTGGGTTTTGAGGAAGGGGACGTTGAACACTGGTGGTTCACAAGCCTTGTTTGGCCAGTGCGGCGGTCACGTCCTCGGCGAGCGTGGCCAGCAGCGGTGACTCGTGCATGTTGATGCTTCCGGATGAGGACATGTGACTGTGTCGGTGAGGGGATAAATCATCCGACAGCCCGAGGGTCTCGATCACGATCTCTGCTCCATGGTCCACGCGAGCTTTGGCTGTGTCACGGAAACTCAGCTTATGGCTTTCGATCTTTGACAGTAGAAAATGTGATATTTATAATTCAGCTTGTTTTATGGCAAAATGGATGTTTTTGCTGGACTGACCTGTATTTGGCCTCCTCCGGGCATGTGGTGGGCATTATCCATAGAGCCCACCTTAGAGTGGGCTTTTTCTTTAAAGTCCAGCCTCACGTTCTCAATGCGCACGTGGCCTCCACCTAAAAAGCAGACGATCACAAATCATGGGACAAAAGCCTTCTATATATTGGAGGGGAATTTTTTTTAGGTCTCACGTACAGTAGCACATGATCGCAATTTTTGATACTAAAAGTCTAATGCTGAAATTGCAATAGAAATAAGGGTCATCATTATATTCTTTAGTGGTAAAGTATAAAATATTCTTATTCTTTAAATACCTTATTTTATACTATTACCACTAGATGGCAGCAATGCAGTATCTGAGACTAATTTCTTAGCGCGCTAACCTGGCCTGTGACGAATGTTGTCCAAAGAGCCACACTTGGAGGTCACGTGGCTTAGATCAATCTTCTTGGTCTGAATGAAAACCTGAGAGAAACACCAGAAGATGAGTAAAGAGCATAAAACTAAATTCATGTGAAGGATGCAGGTTTCGAGTTACTTGTCACATCACAACTTCAACAACAACAGCTTTGTCACCATTGTTAATAAATAAATCCTAAATATATAAAAACTGAGCTGAAAAACAAGCAAAAGTGATCATGTCGACAATTTTGTAATACTAAAATAGTAGCAGCAACAAACATGTCCAATAAACAAACCACCGTTTCATCATAAAATATGGGGAACCAAACATTGCTTTGTGACCCTGCATCCATTACGGTGGACATGACATATTACACATGATTCTGTTATTTCTGAAGAATTTCAGTCCAATTTTCAGCCTGTTTTTGGACATCATATAGATGAACGCTAAGAAAGCTGTGCACTTGTGCTACAAAAATAAAAAAAGAAACGTCATCAAGGTTTGACCGAATATATGTTAAAACGAACGAACAAAAACCTTTTTACTACTGTTACGTAATCCGTTAATACAAACCTAACAAGATAATTTTAGTTTGAAAAAATAAAAATAAAAAATTGGCCCGAAAAGGTTAAGTAACCTTAAAAATGTTATAACCAGACAATAGTGACATAGTATGTGACTATTTCAAGAGAAACAAATAAATTGTGTTTTTTAAATCAGCAGAATCTGGTTGAACCATCAAATGCTTAAGCTCTATGGTGTAGGTCGGTTTAAAAATCGTATCTGTTGTACCCTTATTGAATATTTGTACAGAATGTGCTGAACATTTCATGAAAAGCCATGACCTAAGGTCTGTGCTGTGCGTGATGTGGCCCTCTGAGCTGTGTTTAAACTCAAAGTGACTGACTGACCGCTGCTGCTGCTGCTGCTGCTGCGAGAGGCAAACCAGACTGAAGGATGAACATGACTCAGCAACACCAGCTCTGATATTCAAAGAGCTTACACAAGTCCAAATCTTACACAAGGCACTATGATTATGCAAAAGTACAGAGGAGACTACTTATATACAGTACAGACCAAAGGTTTGGACACACTTTCTCATTTAAAAAGTTTTCTTTATTTTCATGACTATGAAAATTGAAAATGGTTGATTCACACTGAAGGCATCAACACTATGAATTAACACGTGTGGAATTATATATATATAACAAAAAAAGTGTGAAACAGCGGAAAATATGTCATTCTAGCTTCTTCAAAGTAGCCACCTTAGAATTTGTATTATGACAAGAAAAACGCAGATAAGTAAAGAAAAACAAGTGGCCATCATTACTTTAAGAGATGAAGGTCAGTCAGTCAGTCAGAAAAAAACCTTTTGAATGAGAAAGTGTGTCCAGACTTTTGGTCTGTACTTTATATGTGTGTGTTGAGTAACATATATTGTGTTTAAAAGCTAAATATTAAATATGATAGCAAAATTATGTTAATTGTGAAAAATATTTTGTGTGCCTTAGCATTTAAAGTTGATGCACGTGATTAAAGAGGGTTGTCCAGTCAAACAAATCATCAAAAATACCTTTTAAAGCATTGCTCCTGCTTTGAGCTACTCTTTTATGGATTCTAGCATTCTAGCAAGCCTTAATTCCAGATCTGAGTAGAACAGTTCAAAATCCGTTCAACTGTCTCAAGAGGACCTGAAGGCTGCAGAACATTGTGAACCAGCTCAAACCACGCATGATTCAAATCATCCATTTTTAGGAGGTAGAAAACACTTTACAACCAAAAACGATTTCAGCATTTAAACAACAGAGTGAATCATGGTTTCTCTTCAAAACAGAAACTCCAGATGTTAAAAACAAGTTAACGTAGACACGGCAAACAGACTAGTGTAGAGTTAACATCAAACATCGGGATAACAAATACAAATATATACAGTGTGAGTTGTATATATTTTTACGCGATGACCAACAAGAAGGGACTTCAGTTTAGTTCCAGTGAAAATATCTCGGAAATGAGAGTGCGTGTAAGCATACTGTTCAGGTTTCAGGTCTGTGGGAGGCTTTGGAAGAGAAGAGAGAGAACGAATGAAAGAGAGAGAACGAATGAAAGAGAGAGAGAGAGATATATAGAGAGCGAGAGAGAGAGAGAAAGGGGGTAGGGACAGAGGGAGCAGTACATACATTGCCTCCACGAGGTGAATGCTTCAGATTATCCTTGGATCCGCACTTTGACTGTATGTGACTGAAGTCCAGCTTCTTGTTTAAAATTTGTATCTAGAAAAATATAAAGATATGCGTCTCTTTTAATGAGGATGAAAAACAGACATGTACACTAACTGTAGCCATGCATCGAAGAGACTGATCGGTATTCAAGAGCTGCCGCAATCCATGACACGGTCAGTGATGGACTTGACCCCTAGCCGTCTGTACATGCTAACAGCATCCCTAGCCGAGAATCAGCGAAGCCAAACACAGTCGCTCAAGGAGAGGAAAGTGGAGTAGAGGTCAGCTTAATGCAAGCAGCAAGCAGCAAGCAGCAAGCAGCAAGCCTCACACGGTTGGTACATGGCTCCCTGCAAGCAAGTAATCGAAATAGATTGTTTTTACTCAGTCATTACTTAAACGGTCTACAGCATCTTAGATAAAAACTACAAAATAATACGCAACGTGTAAAATTCTTTTTGTCATTTAAAAAATAATTTCGATTTCAGTTAAAGTCCCGATCATCAAGATTTCCATATATGAATATTAAAAATGTACATATTCAAATTGGTAGTTTTTTTATCTTTATGGCTCATGAAATAAGAGCATTTTCTTGATTTATAATGAAAAAAATGTGATTGAAAAAAAGACCAGAAATAATTTAGTAAATGTAGTTGGTAAGAAAAATTAAGTCAAAGAACTCACAAAACAACAAAAATCAAGCAAACCAGAAAAAAATCTAAGAAGACGAAAATGAAAAATGAACAGAACAACAACAACAAAGCGAACAACATCAACAAAGCCAAAGAAAAGCAAAAATAATCAACAAAGCAAACAAGAACAAAACAAAAATGCAGTCCAAGCCAAAACTAAGCAAAACAAACAAAAAACATCAACAAAGTAAACATAACAAACAAAGAATAAAGCAAGCCAGAATGAAACAAAACACATCAAACCAGACCAAAAACAAAGCAAAGAGTCAGGTCAAAGCTGTACATGACTAATCTTACAGCAACAATTACAAGAGTTGTGAGTTTAATGTGTCTGTGAGAGCAGTGGTACAGGGTTAACGGTGCTCTCAAAGCTAGCTGCGGCACACGTTTCACTGGCATCAGCGGTTTTCTTAGACAGCGTTTATTTCTTAGGGAATAGGGATTTGGATCAGGGCCGGATCAGGAAGCAGCTCGAGTGACCACAGAAAATAAATCAAACCTCTTAAATACACTCAGTCACATTCACAGCGATTATCCAAGTCACTGAAAAAGCTTTACAAAAGGTACCAAAACTCTCATATTTGAAACCACTGAAAACACACACACATGCACGCACGCACGCACACACACACACGCACACGCACACGCACACACACACACGCACGCACACTTTTAAAAATGAACTCTAAAAGATTGAAGGTCATAAACAAACGAACTAGATTTGAGAAATATTAGGACTGTCCATGTCTATTTCAGTGCACTTCAGCAGACAGTCATGAAGATACAGCCGGGCAAAGCATGGGCAAACATACCTTGGTAGTGGCTCTTATTGTCCATTCACTCACACGTAAAAGACTAAGGCTTGAGTCTGTGTGTCTCAGACCTGCTCTGAGCACTTCTGAACCAGAAAGATGCTGCTGTCACTCCAGATGGAAAGGTACACAACAAACAATGCACTGCTCAGGGAGTCCAGACTACCCTAAACTGACCTCCAACATTAAATTCAAGAAAAAACTTGTGAGCCTTATTAAATTATTAAAATGTAATGACATTTTGATTGTTTCATTTAATGTTTTTACTTTCCATCAATGCAAACTAAAAGAAACTATTGTTAAAATGTAGGAAATCAGTGGTGTTTATGTTGAATACTTTGATCACTACAAAAGAAACCATTATTAATAAAACACAAATAATTTCACACAAAGATTTCACACTCAATTCCTGGAAGGGCCAAAGCCCTCCATAGATTTGGGCTAACCTTGACTCAACATACTGATTCCTCTAATTAAGCTCTTCTTTGGCTCTTTTAATGTTACTCATGCATCTCTTTAAAACAGGTTGGAACAGAAGTTTGACGCACTGATTTAACAGAATTGGATTTGTTCAGAAGGGATTAATTGTTAGATCTGAAAGACATAGAAATTCAATAACTCCACTGAGAGAAAAATGTTCTGTTTATAACGGCTGAAGGCTCCCATCCTGTAAGGTCCCAGTGTCCCACACCACCAGCTTCTCTGTATTCAGCCCCTAGCCAAACAAAAAGCTGTCAGAGCATCACAGCGCAAACACCCTGCTCACGACAGGCAGCCTGGAGGAAAGGACTCTAAACACCAAGCTCTCCTCATCTTAGTCCTCTCTGACTCTGCTCATAGTGGAAGACTAACCTCAACCTCTCAAACTCAAAACCTGTAGGGTTATGTGTGTGTGTGAGCGTGAGCGTGTGCAAGCAAGTGAGCTTTATGTTTACATGCAATATAATCATGGTTTCTGCAAATTTCAGGTCAAATTTTAAGACAACTAAGAATCAAATGTAAGACCTATATCATAACATAAAAAACACATACAACAAGTTTTTGTATAATAAAAAGTATGCTTCAAATTACCTTTTTAAAAACCCTAACTATCACTTTTATGTTTTTGAGAATTATGAAGGTTTTATCAAACTCTGATAACCCTAACCATGTATTTTCAAAGGTTGAGTATTTATGCCCAATTTCCCAAACTCTGCAAACCCTGATAGTCATTTTTACATGTTTTTACATTTAGGAGCATTTTCTCAAACTCTGACAAACCATGACTTAAGATTTTTAGCATGTATGAGTGTTCATGAGTGTTTTCTCAAACTCTGGCAACCCTAACCATCATTTGTATTATTCTGAGTGTATATAAGCCTTTTCTTTTTCAAACTATGAAAAATGTCATATTTATGTTTTTGAGGATTTATGAAGGTTTTATCAAAATCTGGCAACCCTAACCATCATGTTTAGATATTTCAGCATTTAGGAGCATTTTCTCAATCTCTGGCAATCCTAAGCAACAGAAAAATTATAATAAATGAGCTGTACATGGACATCATTACAATTATTTAAGACCTAGAACAGTAAATGTAAGGCTTTTTAAGGCCTAAAATTTGGGCTTTGAAAATTTGACCATGCAGAAACCCTGTAAAATGTTGTCCCTTTATTTGTGAGACTAGTAGATAATTCCTTAATAAGTACCAACTCATTCCAAGAGAGTGAATATGACCAGCCATAACATGCAAAACATGTGCTAACTCATGCAGACAGGGTGATGAGTAGTAGACTGTAAAACACACTTAAAAGGACACAAAGTTGAACCCAGAGGGGACGCTGTCTCCTCTGAAACACAATTACACAGAGGCAGGCAGGCAGACAGACGGATGAAGAGGGGCAAAGAGTGATGAGTTGTTCGCCACCAGCATCCACTAGGGTGAAATCAGTTCATTAGTGAGGACTTGCCTGGCCCCCCTTGGGCTGGTACTTGATGTTGTCGATGGAGCCAATCTTGGATTTGATGTTCTTGAGGTCAGGCAGCGGTTGGTTGAGGACTCGTAGCTGTTTAGGTGTAGTCGCTGGAGATTTGGGAGGGGTACGGATGATGGCCACTTTCTTTTCCTGGGACAGCAGACTGAGGGATTTTGGGGTGCCTGGAGTACGAGGGGTTCCCGGGGTACGGCAGGAATAGCTTGGAGGGGTCCCAGGGGTGATTGCCGTTGAGCCTGGTGTGTGGGGGGTGGAGGCGTCACTGCGGGCGGAGCGGGACCTCGCTGACTCTGTGCCTTTGAATGAAATAGAAGATTTCAATTGGGGTCTTGTCTCCATGGGACTAGGAAATGCTGCTTTTAAGGTTTTCTAAAACCATGTTAATAAAAGTTAGCATCTATTTTGTTGTCCACAAAAACTGAAAAAACATTTTAAATAGTTAGAAAAACTTCAGTAGTGGCCAGCAACTGTGGCATAGTAGTGTGTTCTGTTTTTGTTCAGTTTGTACCAACTGTCTTCTTCACAGTTAATAGTTTCTTCTTTTTTCCCCCAAGTTTAAAGTTTAGTGGAGAGGAGTTTGCAACTTTTATCCATGCATGCACTTATCCTTGCAAGCATTATGTCCTGTATGCATCAGGTAGAAAAGGAGGGAATGTGACTGTTAAGGAAAGTGCTCCAACACTTGACTGACAAAATGTTTTAGAGTGCCACTTCTCTCTTTAACGGTTATACTCAACTAGATTTCCTAAACTGGTCTAGACTTTTTAATATAAGGTACTTTATATAATTTGTATCTCTATATCACATAGGTCAAAGTCAAGGCCCAGGGGCCAGCTCCAGCACATTAAGGTATTATATATATATATATATATATATATATATATATATATATATATATATATATATATATATATATATATATATATATATATATATATATATATATATATATATATATATAACCCCTGAGATTATATTTAAGTTTAGTTTTGCGCGCACCAACACTACATTTCCCATAATGCAAAAGTAGCCTGCGGACTCAAAGTTAGAACAGATTTTTATTCTCATTTTAATATTTGAAAGCAGTGATTGGTAGGATTATAAAGCAGCACAATATTACATTTTCAGTTCATGATATATTCAATTTCATTTATCTTATCTTGATATTAAGGAACATGTTCAGTTTTTGAAGGACCTTTTTTTTGTCTGTTGAAAGTGTTTTCCCTTGAGATTGCAGACAGAGAAAATTCCTTTATTCATGTAATAATTAAAAAATATACATATTAATAGTAGGTCTTGGTTTAATAGGATAGTGTAGTGATTTTAATATGTTTTAATAAACATTGAACCAGTCGTACCCTCGGCTTGTAGCAAATTATTATTTTTTGGCCCTCTGTGATATTTGACTTATAAATCCCTGCTCTATAGCTTCACTCAACAATTTTTACAAACTTAACATATTTTTCAAGATAAATAAACTAGGTGAAAAATAATATAGAAAACCCTTAAGATCTTAGGTAATATTGGATTTACGGTAAATATTTATATGAAAAAGAGCTTCTAACAAGTCAAATACACAAACCACTGTATACTTGTAAGGAGGGCATGAAGTAAGTGGATATTTATTTCACTCTAACGCTTACATACACACAAATGATTTTTTCTTGCATGCATAAGTGAAAATGTATGGAGAATGCACAAATGCTAACAAAAACTGATTTTCAACACTCACATACATATGGGGCTGGAAAAAAATCTAAATAAAACCGAAAAATGGTGAAGAGAAGGCGTTCATTTATACCTGTGACACTACGAGACCTGCCTGTCCTGTGATCAGTTCTGACTTCAGTACGAAATGCTGCAGCACCAGGGGAAGAACCACATGTGTAAATACCCACAGATTAAAAATAATATATAAGAAGACTTCATCCACCCAAAATGTATTGTGGAATTTAATTAAATTTAATTTTGGAGGCTTAGGAGATTAAAAATCACATTACTGTGTAAAAGTTCATTTAAACACATGGTCATATTATCTTAGCACATTAGCTGCCTTGTGCGACATCCAATAGTGTGTTTTTGTAATCTATATAGAGCAGTAGAAAAAGCCTCTTACATGTGGGTCTGCGTGGAGCTGTGGATCCAGAGCTGGTCATGGAAGTAGAGCTTTCCTCGTGCTCCGTCCTGTATGGACGGCGATTCAGAATCGACGCAGGCCGTGGCAGAGACGACCGCTTTTCTGGGCTTCGAGAGCCAGCATCCTGAGGACACAGTGATTCATTATGTGAGTTTGACACTGAACATCTCACCTAAAGTGTACATTAGCACTATTACTGTGATGATTCATGTTTAAGTGACACATGCAAACTGTAATTAGTTTATCTATGTTTACCGTAATCATTTATTATTCAGATCTACTGCACATGGGTTTGCTGTAATTGCTTTGCTCTCAGCACACACTACAGAAATTCTGAGATAACATACACTTGTATTTAATTTATATTTATTCACTGCATTGTGGTGTATGTTACAGAGCAAATGCATGGTTGTGAAGATTTTGGCAATATTTTTAATATTTTCATCTCTGCGATTCATGAAAAAAAACATTTAATAAAACTATTCTAGTATATAGCATTTTAATGTATGAATGGTACATTTCAATATAAAAAAAATATCAACAGCAGATTTTTTCACCACAAATAATTTGTTTTTTAAGTATAACAGCTTTATTCATAGCCATACATGAAATATTATAATTTTTCAATAAAACATTGGTTTTTAATTTATTGCTAATTTCAACACATCCCAAAATAAAAACAAATATTCAATTTCTTCTTTCTTCGATTAACATAAACTCAGAAGGAATTTGTGTTATAATTCTCAGTTAATCTGGTGGTTTCACTTTAGTTTGTTATTAATCCAATTTATAAACTTCAACCAAAACAGCCAACTAACAATGTTTGTCCAATCTTTTCTCAAGCTTTTTTACGCCTTCACGAGGGGTGAGCAATTATTTTTTTCCATGGGGATACAAGAGAAAACAGAAAAATAGTGTAGCGGGTCGGGGAAAAGTGCTGAACTCATGTTAGTAATTGTATTTATTTATAAAGACGCTATATAAAATTATAGTCTATATAATAAACCAATTAAAAATTGAGGTTGCCTTACAAAAAATGTTATTCAAATTACCTAAACCAATGGCAAACAACATTTTTCCTTTTTTGTTTTTTACCATTTACAATTTAAATTAGTGAACATTTTTGCATGCTCTTTCCAAATACTTTTAGAAAGAGGTTCTTGGTATTCCCCTTCCGAGATGGGTTAGTGTTTACTACCATTTCCGAGCTATCAGAAAACTCATCTTTAATTTCATCTTCTCTGAATGTGTGAAACTTGGTAAAAAACATTTTGGCAATGATCTCAGCGCCCCTTCAGCATCAGTCAAGTTTTTGTATTTCTCTCCGTGTTTCGTTTCATAATGCCGGCTCAAGTTATAGTCTTCAAACATAGTGATCTGCACTTTGCAAACGAAACACTCCGACTTCAGTAAAAAAAGTACTTAGCAGTCCAATTTATGTTGAAATGACATTTTTGAGGACTAAAATCAATGACATTTTTGTTAGTCTATGCAGAAGCAACTAATCAATTCATGCATCTTGCTCCTGCTTACCTTCACAGCACAGGAATTTATTAATATTTGCGGCCCTGCTGAGGAGGGGCGAGGCTCATATAGATCTGCCCCCACCAAATGGCTCCTGTGATTTGAGGAGCTGGCTGAGTTTGGTCGAGCCGGCAGCAAAGACTCTGCCCGGTGCTTAGAGGTGGGGATCTTTGTTAGTGATGTGGGGTTGGAGTTCTATGATGAGAGGGACATGGACAGATGAGCGAGTCATGCACAAAGGTTTAAAAAATGTAAATAAAAATAAAAAAATGAGACAACAAAACAATGAAAATCAAAATAAAAACAAATCGAACATAAACAAAGTGACATTCAGAGAGACAGCATGTTTAATGGAATGAAATGGCCAACACTGACCACAAATTTAGGGATACTAAGCCACTTTTCTGAATGCATAATATTGAAATAAGCTGCATGAAAAGTTAAAAAACAAGCACTACTTCTAGAGTTAGTATCCTAGACTGTATATAACATGGATAAAGCATGCATGACTTTTAGTATGACCAGTTAAACAAGCTAAAAATGGGCGTAGCCAACCATCGCCTTCGTGGAAGTGCATCACTTCCCAGTAACCAAATGTGGGTCCAGAGAGGCGTAGCACAGATGTATGATCGCCTGAATGTTTACATTTTATATATCTTAAACAAACTAATTTAAAAATAATTCACCCCCCTCGAAGTGTTTATGACAGTCAAAACTATCAATAAAAAAAAAAAACATTATAGCACTAGGGTGTAACGTTTTTTTTCCAGCTCCAAAGTTTTTTAGCATTGGAGTGAAAGAAAAATTGCTCACTTCTGACCCCACCCCCCTTGCTGCCATTCAAGGTATTACAGTCGAGTCACTTCCTCTTGCGCTGGAGCAGGGAGAGCGGGAGGTTGCCCTTTGGTTCGTATGCGGGCAATTAGATAGCTGGAGGGGGGATAGGGCTACCAGTTGGCTGGCAGTGTTGTGCAAACTTTAATAATATTACATACTACTTACACTCGAACCGCAATTTTAAAAATAAACCCTTACGACACTACACATTATTACTTAGAAATCAAATCAGTTACTTGGTTCGGTATTACTTTAAATGACTTTCAAATCAATACAGAATTGCAATACATACTAAAATTTTCATGCTGTAATGGCATATGGTGAAGCTGGATGATAACATATTGTTTATATTTGACCAAAAAAATAAATGAATAATTTAGTGCCAAAACCGGTGTTAAAATCATGGAATATCAAACATGTATAAGGTATTTTGTGTTAATAGAATACATATTCAGGGGCCAGTCTCCATTAGACCGGAAGGCCTACGGATCAACGCTAATCAAGTAACTAATCTTTTTTAATATTTAATAATTTGATATTATTTCTCTTATGCTGTGTACATCTTTTCTCTGTGATTTATCCTCACCTATAGCCTACATCACCTAACTACATCAACTGTAGTTAGAAAATTCTGATATTAATAAATAGTAATAGTAATAAACCATACTGAATCTAGAGCATACCTGATATTATATTAATCATCATCACTGATATTCCACTTTCACTGTCCAATCTATGTTTAAAATGACAAATACAATTATGAGACTCATATGTTGAGAATAGAATGTTTAATTTTGTGAAGACAAAAAAACATACATTATTGACTTTATATATTATATATATATATATATATATATATATATATATATATATATATATATATATATATATATATATATATATATATATATATATTCCAAGGGATTACTGTTGTTAAGTTTAATGATTTCTTTGATTTTACTGGAAGGCTTTGTTTTAAAATGTGTGAAATAACAAGTGTCCACTTCTTTGAAAAAAAATTTGTTTCTAAAATTCTACTTCTACACAAACTTCTAACAGCTATGCCATTCTCACTACTACCTTCATACCAAGTAGATTATTACAGATTATTGTATGTTTTACAAGTAGTAATTCATATAGATACCCAGTCTCTGGAGTGCCTGGCCACGCTGAAAGGCAGTCGCCCATCTGCAGACACTGTGGAATTAGAGGTACAAGACGAAGAGAAAATAAAATGCCTTTGAATCATGATGTGTATGTATTCTAAAACATTTGGATATATAGACCTGTGCAAATGGAATTTTACAACAGAGTCGCTGAAAAAAATTAAACGTCTCAGTCACAGGAGTAAATTTGGGGGATCTATCATCAATGTCGCTATCGTATGTTGCTTGTTAATTAAAGTATTAAAGCCGGGAGCTGTTATTTAAATATGGAAGATATTTTTAACATACACTGACTGATTTTGCAGCTCTTGGAATACTAAACAAGTCCTTGGCAGCTCTTCAAATTCTCAACAAAGCATTGAAGGTGTTACATAAGAGGTTTTTCCAGAAAAATCTAATTGGGCCAATGCAGGAATTTACAACACATCTCTCATGAATCTGAGAACAACTCCCACATTGCTAACTGCGCAATTTCATTAAGCCACAACAAGTTTCTTTCTTTCTGACAGATTGAGCCTAAATCACTTAACAGAGGGCCCAGAACTCACTTAATCCAAAAGTTGCCTAGCAACAAGTACAATGGCTAAATGACTGTTGTGTGAGGATATGAGGAGCACATTTTATCCCAAAACATTTAAGTAAAATGGACATCCTGTAAACTGTAAATAAAATGTAACCAAAGGTACCGAAACATGAACATTGATCAAATACATTTTTACAACATTGAAGAAGCTTTGAAAGAAAAAAAACGAGCAAGAAAGAATCCATGCAGTCAGTAAAAAAGATGGCAAAAAGAAAAGAACTGAACACCTGTGACCCTCATTCCAATCTCACCACCAAAATGATACACTTTGTTACTTCAGATACACAGTATTTAAAAGACAATCATCACTCTTAAAATGTCATGCCAATGCCTGTGTTTGCCAGCCACATTGCAAATGTGCCAGAGATCACCTGTGGGTTTCCGCTTAACACACGCATGATGCTGGGGAGCTCTAGGGTGCCTTAAGGTAGTCTTTAAAGCACTCTTCCGGGAAGGAGAGCACGTCTGAATATCAGATTTTTTTGTGAACTCTGTCTTCTTAATCACAGCTATAAGAGGAAGAAACAGAATCAAGAACAGGGAAAGCAATACCGTTACAAAAAAACAGAACATTTTCAAGTAACCTATGCATATATTTACAATTAAATGCATTTTCTTTTTTTATCCCTCCACTTGTTCCAAACTGTGTTAATGTAAACAAAAATACATTGATTTTACTGTTCACTCATCTAACATTTTTTTTTTTGCGAGTCTTTCTCGATGAGGACTCAAGTGTAGGCATCCAAAACTTCAGTATGTCTTCTGTAATTTGTATGCATGATTTTCTTTCTTTCTACTATACATTTCTTATAGTTTTGTAGATCTTCTGTTTAACTATCTTCCAGTTAGTTAATACTCATATTGTGATATTTTATGCTGTTTAGTTTAGATCTTTTTTTAACGTTTAATCTTTTCTATGCGTTTTGTCTTTCTGTTTAGGTTATCGAGAGGAGTTTAATTTGTTATTTTGCTGAGTCGTCTCTTGAACATTTGCTTATTTCTGTTTTTGGGATGAGTTGTAAATAAAGAGTGCAAACATTCTTTTTGTCCATACAGAGTCATAATGTACTTTTTTTTACAGTTACAGTATGTCTGCATCCCTAGATGGGGCGTAACAACATTTTCCTCTCCTGTTCAAATGTAGGTGGCAGTAAAGAGTATACCCTGAGGTAGTCACTGTTACAACACAGTGCCAAAATCCCTTATTATTAACAATCAAATGTGTGTGTTATTAACAAAATGTCTCTGACACAATTTTTGGAGTGTAAATCCTAAAAATCATTCATGTTGATCACAGGTTCCAAAAAAAATTATTGATTTGTAGCTAGGTCTAGCAAAGCCTACACTCTCATTAGCTGAAAGGCAATGATAAATCCTGGACATACCTCTTGTAGTAAACAATTGCTTTTGAGTGAACTATGCCTTAAGTAGAACCTCTTAAGTAGTTGCATAATTAAATAGAATAAAATCATAAAAAAAACATAATTTGCTATAAAAGAGAAGCAGAATGACATAGTGCATAGTGCATTGAAAACAATCAAAACCTTTTTTCTTCTTCATATCTTCCTTCTGGATAGGAAGTGGCTCCTTGCGAGCAGGTTTGCGTTCAGGGGTGCTGATTCGCCCTTTAGCCCTGGTCCCTTTAGCCTTTGGTTTGACTGGTTTCTCTGCAGCTGCTTTTTTCTTGACAGGGCTCTTCACTCTAGGTAGGGGCTCAATTTTCTCTGTGGCCAAGCTCTTATCATCATCTAGAGTACATGAGGTAAAACAAAAGAGCTACTCTTATAGCAACCTGTAAAAAGGCACTCTTTTGTTATCCAAATGGTCCTCCAAGAATGTGACAGAACAACTTGTACAACAGACCAAAGCTTAACATAGCATAGTTTTAAATATTTTAATGCAAAAAAAATATCTTAAAACCAGACCTTGAGTGTCGACCCAGGAGCTGTCTAATATGGAGTCATCAATGGTGGTTTCATCTTTGTAGTCATCATAGCTTTGAGTTGGTGCCTCACTCTCTTGAACTTCTAACTCTTTGCCTGAACATTCAGCAGACTCAATCTTCTTTGGGACATCATCTTTCTCTAGACTGACAGCTTCTATCTCTACATCTTGATCCATATCCACAGACTTGTCCTCCTCTTCTTCTTCTTCTTCTTCTTCTTCTTCTTCTTCTTCTTGAAGAATCTGTGGATGCTCATCTTCAGAGGGACCTGAGAAACGCACACTGTGTATAGAGACCTCACTCTCATCTATGGTCTGCACCACAGTTATGAAATCATCTTCCACTGTCACTACCGACTCAATTGCACCTCGAGGCTCATCATTGTCCATTAAAGCTTTTGCACCATCCAAAACTTCCTCTTCGGTTTGTTCTTTCTCTGGCACTTTAACTGGTTCTACTTGAACATCTTCAAGTGACTTGGATATTTCTAGCATTGTCATCTCTCCAATCATTGCAGGTGGCTTTGTTTCAGGCATAACCTCAATGAACTCTTCACCAAGATCCAGCTCTTCCTTAGCTTCTTGACTCCCTTTGCTGTCAAAAGCCAACTCAGCCAACTTTGAAGGAGATGTTTCCATTTTCTCGTCAACTCCTTTTGCTTTTGGGGAATCCATGGAGTCCTTCTGCTTTACCTCCCACTCAGAAGGTCTCTCCTCTCGATAATACTTCTCAAAAGACCCAACCGGAGATAATCTGTTAGGATCTGTTTTCAGAGCCTCTTTCTCACCGGGAGACCTTGGTTTGTCTTCATCTGTGGCACTTTCTACAGAAGAGGCAGGCGATGGTCTGAGCGGTCGAGCAATTCTGTCCTTTGCAGCACCTGTTAGCTGGTAGACATCTTCAGCATCGATCTCTTCATAAGCTTCCTGGTGGACAAGATCTGGCTTATTCTTCACCTTCTCCCTGAGTTCCTGGAGCTCCCGTTCTTCCTCTACACTCAAAGGCCGATCCTCCATCTCCAATCTGCGAATTTGCCTCTCATAGGCAGCTATCTCTGCATCTGTTTCAGCAGCGAGTGAATCGCCAGCATCAAGCTCAGGCTTTGTGTCATCAAGAGTTACCATTACCTTTGGGGTGATGAAGGTTTCTGCTTGTTTGTCAAACTGTCCATTCTCATGATCAGGTAGATCTGGACTGTTGATTTCCTTTGCATTTTCAGTTTTCACAATAAAAGATTCGTCTTTCTTGGACTCTTTTGGAGGTTTATCCAAAAGCACGCTTTCTTTTTCAAAGGAACCTTTTGGCTTTTCTTCTTCCGATTTTCCCTGAGGCATCCCAACACCTATTGCAATCGGACTTTCCATCGAAAGGCTTTTTTCTTTTTTAAATCCAACAAGACCTGTATCTTTCTCTCGTGTTATCACAGTGTTGAACATTTGAGAAGAAGAATCCATTGGACTGAGTAAATCTGCAGGGGATGGCATTGGACCAGAGTACTCACTAAATACACAGTATCCTTGCTCCTCCAACTGCACCTCTCTTTTTGCTCCCATCTGGGCTTGGTCCCCTTTGAACAAATGTGCAAAAGAATCGCTCACAAGGGAACTCATGTCCATCGGAACGGACTTCCTCCTCATCACCTCCTGATCTGTGTTGTCAGACGTCAACCTTGAGCGGTTACCTGCCAGGTCCAGCATTTCTGGAAGATCCATGACACCACTGCTCTTCTCAGTGCACTTAACTTGAATGGATGACTCCGGAGACTGTGTCTGTGGACTGGATGGTGAATCACTGACTGCTGCTTGAGGAGGTGAGGATGATGATGTGTCAGAAGTAGTTTCATCAATGATCAATGCTGGAAACTGTTTCTCCACGGAGGGAGTTGTGACCGGAAGGTGATCAGCAGAATCGTCAAGGCTCCCAGTGGTGTGGGACGTGTCAGAGGAATGTGGAGAAAAAATGGGCCGTCCTTGAGCACCATCTTGATCGACTGCCCCAATGGTGATATTTAATGAATAGCTCCTTTGTTCTAAAGCTAACTTTCCAGGAGACAGCCTGCAGTCACCCAGTAAAGTAGTGTGTATTGTATTTGCACAACTTTTTGGAGGATCTTGCTGGACTTCCAACGAGTGCGTCTGAGGCAAACAGCTCAAGCTTATTGCAGGAGGTGGCATGTTCCCACTAAATTCTTTTTGTTCTTCGGATGACGTACTAAGCTCATAATACCCCTCTCCTTGAGTTCCAGGTGCAGTCTTTAATGTTGTCGTCTCAAAATATGCAGACATACCAGACTTGTCCTTTGGTTTTCCATCTGTAAACGTTTTTTTCTCTATTTCATCTTGAAACTGCAAGTCTTTGTTCACATGGATGATTGACTCACGTGTTTCAACTGATGGGGGTTTCGGATTTGTAGTTGGAGCTTCGCATGGTTCTAATCCATGATCTCCATCACTTGGAGGCACTTCAAAAACTTCCATGAGGCACGATCGTGCGAAGGGGCTTCCTGGCACTTCTGTGTCTCTGACCAGGCTCTGGTAAGATGGGAGACCGTCGTCTGTGAAGTCCATACCAATAGGATCTGCCCTCTTGGTTTCTGGCCTCTCAGCTTCCATCTTCAAAGCTGAAACCAAATCTCAAGTAGTTTGCATTGTTTTGTCAAATGATTGATTCAACCAGTCTGTTTGCCAGGCCAACCACCCAAGAGACCAAAGCTCCTGCTCAACTGAACTTCGGGTTTCAGACAGCAGCAGCCGATGAGACACATACCAATTCACAGATGGATGGATGTCTTGGATATGACAGGACCAACATGCAGACCAAGATTATTTAATGTTGTATGGATGAAATCCAGAAGATGAAGCGGAAATATCCAAGGAGATGATCCAAACATGACATCAGTAAAGTAGCAGCGAGATGGATAGCAGATTTAAAGGTTCTGCCAAACACATATGGAGAGATTATGGAAAATGCACAGTGGTCATAATTTTCAGTAAATAATTAAATATGTACTGTTGGGCAAAATTTTAGGTGAGCGTCTGATTAAACTAAATTTGATTAAACCAGGTTTGGGTCAACATTATCCCTTCAGTGCATAGGGCTTAATGTGACTATGTTGAAAATCCACTGTTGAATGCATTTTACATTTCACATTCAAATGACACTCTGCAAACCATGACAAAGCTTTGACAATCGTTAACAAATGAAAAATGAAATCATTCAAAAAGCTTGGCCTTTCGGTAGGGTCATTTCAGTTGAAAATGAATCTTAGTAGAGGATTCAAACGCAATCCTTCATGAAAAAGTACAGGTGCTTTGTTTGAGCATGCAGCACAAATCAATCACACAGTGGCAATGTAGCTGGCAAATAAAAATAGCTGAGCAAATGGACAACAATTTATGGAAGAGGTGGACCTGGCAGCAGTAACATCACAACAGAAATATGCGGAAAGAAAAAAGCTAGCAGATGGCTGCTCTGGGAAAAACATTTCAAAATAAGAAGACGATGGCAGACAGACACAAAGCTCTGGGCATATAAGCTGGTCACCACCAAGCCTGTGTTGCCTTTCAGCATCAGCAGATAGAGGAGATAACGCAGCCATCCAATCAAATCCCCTTAAAGCCCTCACGATGCCTTCGCTTGCATTTTGTTGTGAAGGGAGAGAGAAACATGCAGTTTGGGAGAAGGATGAACGAACCTTCAGTGAGGCTTTCTTGCCCCCCTGCTTCTTCGGCTCTCTCATTGGAGGCCTGGACAGTATGAGTAGCTGCCTGTGTGTGAGTCTCAGCCTCGGCCTGCACATCGGCTAAAGCCTGGGCCTCGCTTATAGCCTCTGCCCTTTCTATGAGCTCAAATGGGGGTTCCTGGTCAGGCTCCTCCCCACTCCACTGCTCCTCCTCCTCCTCTTCCTCTTCCTCTTCCTCTAAAGCTGCTGCTGTTGCTGCGGCTTCTGAGCTCTCCTCCTCTTCCTCCTCCTCTCCAGCCGAGAGACACTCTATTGTCTCCTCTTCTTCTTAAAGAGGGAGATAAGTGGGAACATCAAGACTCTAGACAACACAGACTTGGGTTACTCAGGGAAAAGGTGGGACACTTTCAGCTCTATGAGTTTTGTCATTAGGGTTTTGACCTTATTTATAATTTACTGCTTACTAACTATTCATGCATTAAATCAAGTAACAACCTTTTCAAATAAAAATATTCCTGCTACACTCTTTCTGCAAAGCATGTTCTCCTTTACATTGATTGTTTATAGTCATACATGTGCATGTGTTTGGGGAGGATTTGTATGCATGGGGCACCGTTTGAAGAGCTGAAAGCCTTCCTGTGATCTACAGCATGTGTACATCAGCAGGATAAACAAATACGAGGGGCCTTGCTACAATTAGGGATGTTTTGGGGCCAGATGAGAGACAATAAAGCTATAGTATGATGGGTAAGACATGCAAACACATGGGTAGACAGATCCAGAGACGAGAAGACAGCACACTGACAAAGGGAACCTGTGCACAGCATGCACAAATATCCCGCTAATGCAACAAGTCATTGGGATTTCATTTTCAGAGTCAGTTCCTCTTAAACCTGGGCAGCAGGGGTTTTGCTCAAGTGCTAAACTGTGATGTGCAGTCAAGTCAAGGGCGACAGAAAAACAAGACAGAAAGTGCCAGAATTCCCAGCTATGCATTGCTTCTTAATCCAGCAAAAAAAGCTTGTTTAAGCTCAGACAAATCTGTGTTAACTATTGTAACTTTGGAATTCTTAATTTTGCATTAATATGGAGTTAGACATGGCATTGCTTGCACATTTTCCCCATTATCATTGGACAATGATTTGTCTGAAGATGGGCTGGTGGTGTCAACAAAATATGTAGCTGCTAATATCCTGAGATCTCATTGAGCGTAAGTGATACCACCTGTGGTGATTTGGTTAAATATATGGCATACACCTCCTGAACTTTGTTTATAAATTTCTCTACAAATTTATTGAATATTGAAATCTAATCAATAGAGGCCTTACATTTATATTAGTGTCAAAAAAAGGCAGAATTTTATATTTATTTACCCTTATGTAAAATAACATCAGTTAAGTGTAACTAAACCTTGGTGAACTTTTTCTTATTAAATATAAGGTTTGTTGTTGTCATATAATGTAGACAGCAAAATCTCAAGGGATGTTTTCCGGGAACCATTTTTTTATATTGTACAACCTCGTTAGCTCCATTTAAGGATTTTTGATTATTAATTTCTTTATTATAAAAACTAATTATATTATACTTATCTGAAACAGATAATAATAGTAATACTAATACTAATTTTAGCTTGCATGATCTGAACATATGTTTCGCTGAATTTTTGGGTAACATATTTGTGCGATGTTGTTGATTTCTTTTTAAATATGGCCACTATACTATTTCTAAAATTTAATAAAAGCTGATGTCAAGCTAGTTATTAAGGAAGCTCTTTAGCAAGCAACAGCAAGATCTTGAAACACATCCAACATAATGAACACCCGTTCAATTAAGAGAAGACCCTCAAGAAACACATTCTGTTAAAGGTTCAAATGTATACAAAAAAAAAAAACAGTTGAAGAACTGTGGTGTATTGTTCCACCTACAACAAGATCTAAAACTCCTGCTGCTCTCTCCATGATTATAACTAACAACATCTAAAATAAGGTGATAAACTTGTTCACTGGGTTACCATGATTTTTGACCCAGCACACAAAATCATTGCTTCCGGTGACTATTAAATTGCTGCAAAAATCCAAATGACTTGCAATGAACAAAGTACAAAAACAGATACCACCCCCGCGCGACGCTTTAGTCAGAGTGGGCACAGCACACCACCAAGACAGAAGAAACAAAACAGAGAGATATAGAGAAAGCGTGAGGGAAATGTTGAAGCTAAGGATGGGAAGAGAGAGAAAGGAGGGCAGGAAAGAATGGAACCATGCGAGGTTCACCTTGGATCTGTCTAAACGCGGCGGGCTGCCCTGCGGGGCGAGGGCCCGAACGCGTCCACTCTGGGCTGAATAAAGGGTGCTCATAGTACTCCTCGTCAGAGTGGTAGGGCTCATCCTCAGGCACTGACACTGAGATGGAGGGGGCGAGGAACTTGCACCTCTCACGAGAGTTTTGGAAGCGGCGCAGAGGACCTGCTTCCTCCTCATCCCCTACATCTACAAACAGACACAAGGAAAAGAACTGCAAGGAAATCTGGACAAAGAGACACGGAGAGGAGAAGGGAAGGAAGGAACTTGGCAAAGGTGTGAGAATAAGTGAAAGAGGTGAAGGGAATAGGAGGGGAATTTGCTGAGAAAGAGAGAGAGTGAAAGAGATTAAAAGAGAGAGTATCAAAAAGAAAGACTCACACAACACAAACACGCCGAACCACAAACAAGTCTGTGCTGTGTTGCAATGCCATGATCAGTGTTCAAATATTTATTATTTTTATACACATGAGGAAGAAATGAGATAACTCTGTAAGATTTATTTCTGGGATTCTATCCTCCCCTCTTTAACTAGCACTCTCAAAAAAATCTGATTTGGTTCAAATCTAGAAATCTGCTACTGCAAATCCTCATTATCTTATTGCACTATGCACTATGGGTCTCTGGCTTTCAGTTTTCTTATTGTCTGATCAAATAGCTCTCTGATCACATGATAGGTGGTGTCGCAATCCCTAACACCTACAAGGCTCCTTAAATGGATAAAAGTATTGATATTACAGAAAACAGTGTCAGATGAAGGTTAAATTAGTTGTGGAGGGGTAAGTTGTTGTTGAAAATAATTGTTACTAGTGAGTAATTTGCAAAAATATTTCAAAAGGACATTCATGTGCATCTGAATTGGGGAGAGACAGGTCACAGAAGTCCATCTTGATTAGAAATCAGTCTCCTCCATGTTGTGTCTCCTGTACAGTGTGTAGGGAGGCATTTACAGTCTTAAGAGTAAAAGGAAAGCTTACTCTTACGTGGATTGTGTTTGTTGTGAGTAGATTTTAAATTTATACATACACACAATATAAGAGAGACCACTTTATTACAGAACAATTTTTGGCCACAAACGTATATACTACTCTTTTAGCTAAACAATCTCCATGACTGATTTAGTTTTAGCTAATAATCCATACAGTGTTAATGGGAAAAATCAGGATGATATCAAAGATGCCTTTCTTTAAAGCTACAACTTTAGTTTTGTTTTGTTTTTTTGTGTCTTTAAACATGAATTCTTCATTAATTGTTGAAATTGTTGATTTTATGTTTTTTTTATAAATAAAGTTTGATTGATTGACTGATTGACTGACTGACTGACTGACTGACTGATCAAATAGTTTAGTCCCTTCAAAGATGGATCTGACCATGGCATTAAAATCCAGACAAACCAGATTAAAAGGACCAACACCGTCAAAACACAAACCCACCACATAAACAACACAACAAGCATGCCAAACGGAAGATCAAGACACACAGAGGAACTGAGAGAGGTTTGAAACAATCAGACAGAATCTCTTAAGAGGTGCTTTAGTGCAAGCAGGCAATTGTTGAGACTCTCAGGCTCTCATGCAGGGTGGAATCGGGGGAGATGATTGGGCAGGGTCTCATTTTTCTGAGAATTTGATTTAGGTAAGCTGTCGGTGTTGTACGCAATGGTGAAGATGAAGCCATGTTTAAAAGCTGAAGATGCTGGATGAGGAAGAGGAGGTTGACTTGATGTCAACAATGGAGGCAAGGTAGATCCTGCAAACAGAACTCCATCGATTGTTGGAGCAGCCCGAGAGGATTGTGGCTGTGGGGTATTGAAATTAGCCTGGAACAGGAGACACTTGCAGGCGTTCCTAAATAGGACACTCTGTCCGGAAAAGTCTTGAAAATGAATGTGTGTTCTTCAACTTCTTTTGGTGTGTTTCTCACCTCACCTCTCTCCTTACTGTGCACACATGAAGAATAACCCTACCTTGATCCAGAGGACCAAAATTCTCTGCAGCAGGAGATGGAGGTGGTGAAGGTGGCAGGTTTGCGGAATCTTCGACTGGAAACAGAAGGAAAAGAGGACGTGATCTGTGATGTATTTTGGAGCCTTTTTATTTTTAATTGTTGACAACACAGTATCCTGACAGCATACAATGTTCAATTTTACGATCAGCCAAAAGGTATGTGACCACCAATTAAAACAGTATTAAGGGAACAGCCCCCTTTAGTCAGGCTTATTGTCCAACACTTCCTGAGGAAGTTAGTAGTTTTTAGCCATTTTGGAATCTGTTCAGCTGGTTTGATCTGATTACAGCATGTTTAGCATAGCTTAGCATAGATAATTTAATCATATTAGAACTGTAGCATTGTAAGCAAAATGATAAAGAAAAAAATGAATAAAGAAAAAAATCTGAACTTTTTGAAGTAAGTCTATTTTCTGGTATAGTGTGATATTCCTGTACCTGCAGCCACAGTGCTACAGCCGCAAAACTACAGCAGCAAAACTACCCCAGAATGAGAGTATATTCTTAACATTATTAGCCTGGTAAAAGAATATTTTGTTGCTGCTATTGTCAATATGTACCTAATGTTACCATACAAGATTCAAGTTTTGTATTTAAAAAAATAAACAACAAAAATTCACTTTAGTCTTTCTGTTACTGAAAAGAAAATGCTGCTGCTCTAATCTGAGTTAATGATATATGCTAAGTTAACCTAAAAAGTAATTTCAGTACCAGAACGACTGATGTCAGAAAACGAGTGAACAGATTTCAAAGCAGTGTAAGGTTTTTCTGAGGAACCTGGAAAATGAGCTTAACTCTTAATCAGTGTTGATGGACCTTTTTGACATTAAGTATTTTAATTAAACTTATTGGCACAAACATGTTTTTATTGCCTTGGATCTAGTTTTAATAGCCAAATGCATAAACGTTGATGTTATGTAGATAAGACTATATAATGGACAATTACGTTCTAGTTTATATATAAATATAAATTAAATTATGTATACATATAAAATATATGAAAATAACCAAGCATGTATTATATTAATGGCTACACTTGAAAAACAAATGCTGATAAACCCAATGCGACACATGTGTTCAGAAAACTTTAGATTATAACTTGAAATTTAAGTTTTATAAAAAAATGAAAGTACAACTGGAGTTAGCTAAACTACAATATTTTTATAAAACACTTTTTTTTTTTTTATTCATGACCCAAGCATGGTTAGCTTTCAATATCCCAGAATGTTCTGTAGAAGGCCTACCTGATGGGAGCCTGATGGTGAGCTCCGAATGCAGTTCCTGTTCTCCCTTCAGCACCGCCACAGCTTCGGCAGTCACCTCCTGCACGATACGTGCGGACACTTGCTCTGTGTGACACAAAAAACACATTTTTATTTAAAATGTTACCTAAAATCGAACATTCCATTTAATCACTCAACCAAACATACAAAAAATTGCAGCACTCTACAACAGAAATTTTTGTTAAGCAACTAACAATATAACAATTGCAGTGATGAGAAAAAAAATGACAGCTAACATTCAGGAGAGAAAAAACTGCAAACCTTAAGAAGAAAACTTTTTTTAGAAAACAATTTTTATCCAGTTTAATTTTCCTAAAAAATCTAATGAAATATCATTGATCAGTCAAAGCTAATCCCACTCATATGAAATATGAAACTAAATTATCAATAATCAACATAGTATTTAAAACAATGTATATAAAAACTAAATTTAAAAAAAGGTTCACGATCTACCTAGTTTAAAGAACTGACAAACTGACTGGAGAATAATTTTTTTACACAATCTGGCACAAAAAGGATTTAAATCGACATCATCTCCACCCTTTCAGGAGAAATAAAGATAACTCATAATTGGCAGACCATAAAAACAAAAGACTAAAACTCTTGAAAAAAAAACAAGAAATAGGCGACACTGAGAGAACAAATTGTCATGGAGACTACAGTCTGAGAAAAGCATTAGAGACTGAAAGCGATTAACACCAGAGGAATTATATATTACATATACATTATATATTATCTGGCAACACGCATATAGGGATATATTCTGCACTTAACTATCACCGCTCTAACTATCTCTTAGTTCTAAAAGTTGAAAACGCTATCTGTAAAAAGATTCTTCCCCAAATACACACTGAGTTTACAGTAATGGGCTTCATGCTGCTCCTCGTCAAAGGTAGCACCAAAAAAGCAACACTGTAGGCACTGTGTAGGAGTATGGATAGAAATGTGGCCAATGTGGCCCTTGTACAAATCATGAGCATGGTGCAATGTTCAGTCTTGTATTTGTAATGTTAATCCAAATATGCTAACTCAAAGTAAGGCGCATCTATTTGCTGTGTTTTTATGCTGCATTGAGCATGAGCAGGGTCACAAGATCCACACATTATCAAAGAGGGAGACAAACACTGCAGCAAGCCTCATGTCAAAGCTTTCTAAAGAGATGCTAAGTGATTAAGGGCCATTTCTACTCCTACTCTCACTCTCTCCATTGCAAAAACAGACAGCATGATGGGAGTCAAAAGCACGTTGCCTTTGTTTCTTATGCACTTTTCAAGCACATTTTCCACCTACCTTCCAGGCCTAGCTTCCACCACCCACACGGACACACACGAGTATTGTTCACATCGCATTAGACTAACACTCACCCACACAGGCACGAGTTCATGGTTCATTATCAAATCGTGGTCAGATTGAGGCCAGAGGACAGGCACACTGTAATTTGGTCAAAGTCAGTTGTTTTGTTTCCACCCCATAAGTACAGTACGAAGGAAAATGTTTGTTATGAAATGTGTTCTGTTCACACTAATCTCTTTCTGATGCTGCTTTGATGATCATGATATGTATAGGCCTTCTTATTCAGCTAAAGTTATGTACATTTTGAAATTATTGCATTGTTGACCGTGACCTTTATTCTCTGCACCAAGTGTAACTCTTTATAAGTTATATAGGCGAAGTTTGCCAGTTTTGCTCACAAAGCCCTAACAAAGAGTTGAGGAGTCGGCTGCCCTCTACTGGTTTGGCTTGCTCTGTACAGTGTTTAAGGAAACATTTGGGGGGGGGGGGGGGGGGGGGGGTGAACGGGGTAAAAATACAATATAGTATAGACAAGAAAACACAGATACAAAAGTTCCCAGTTTGGGAACCACTGACTTAAGAGAATCAATAAGAAAAAACTCAGACTTCTGTCAGATCCAAAGAGGATAATCGATCGACTTTAGAAGTAAGATGCATTTGTGTAAGTCCAGATGAATTTGAAGATGAGTAATTTGGATAATTTTACAAATTGAGCTTAATTTCCTAAACAATTTTTCATCAAGCTTATATTATGGCTTCATTTTCTTCTCCTTCCCCATAAACTCAAGAGAGAAACATGAGCATGAGCCTTCTGACAGAGAAGACGAGGATATGATAATGTGGATTTAAGTCTTCCTGCTGCTGTAATAAATTTGTATCTACCTTAATCCTTGATGACATATTGAGAAATTTGGTGTTGTTTTTAACTGTGTAATGTTATTGTGTCATTTTTTCGTACCAACACTGGTGAGTACCCCTCAACAGGGCATTCACAAGCCGCCATGATCAAGTCCAAAATATCTCAGAATGTATTCAGATGACAAACAAAGCCATAACAGGCCTGGAACAAAACAAAAGGCATACAAGGGGCAGAGATGCTAAAATACAAAAATTTAATGAAATTAAAAGATTATTGTTTGAATAACTTTATTACCTGTAGAAGTCACCAAAGGACAAAACCAAAGAGAGCTATTCATACAGCTATTCAGACATTAACATAAGGGTTTGTGACTGTATGAGGCCCACTTTTTCAGTGTGGGCAAGCAAACTTAAAAAAGCAGCGGTTTTAAAATGACCCTCAAGTTATCAGCATACGGTTTGAAAATAAAACACACATTACATTTGTGGCTATAAAACAGCATCACATCTTTATCTCATAGGGATTAAAATGTACACAAAAAACCATCTGCTCCATCTTACCCTATCAACATCATCCTCATCTTTTTACACCAAGAGCATTTTAAATATTTCATTTTGTTACGCTAAACTTGAGACCTGAGTTTCAAACGCCGCATTTTTTCATGAATATACTCGCTCTCTCCAAAACACTGGCTGTACTCACTATACCTCCAACACAACATGTGCTGTCCCTCTGCTGGATTAATCTCTGATGCAATTCATCCTTGCCACTTACACGGAGAACCTCAACATACTCACTGCAACCTCCATCTAGGCCATTCAATGACAAATTACATAACAACCTATAACAGGATGACTCATTGGTGATTAACAAGGATGTTGCCTGGTGGAACAGATGCGTTTCTACAACATTTTCGAGGAATGCATTTGTACTTCATTTCTTCAACATGTTTAGAAAACACTAAAATGCTTTAAATATTTTTAAACACACATCTCTGTCCCTGATGTCCTACTTAATTGTTTTAGCGTGATTCTATCTAAAGCACTCTCTGTTCAGAACAACTGTCTAGATCTCACAGAGTCCTTCTTTGTGTCTGACAGCTGTGCCCGCGCAGACACCCTGCCCGCCAGCCCCATCCTGTGCCAGTCCACACCCGTCTGGCAGAAATGTGCAGAGAATCCTGACCAGAGCAAATATCCTTCAGCATTAAGCTGCTCAAATCCAAAAGACTTCATGCATGCTAAAGGAGAATGCCCAAAAGATACCCACACAGCAGTTATTATCTCTGTTAGTCTCACTCCCTCTCAGTAAAACCATCACTTGGTAGTTACAGCATGTTCTTTTACACAACAGCACACACACAAACAGATTGCAAATTAATGCAGCTATTCCACCAAATCATGTGGACCAAAAGCTTATTTTGCATTGGCCTGTTAGTTTTGAAGTTTTTCTTTATTTGATAATTCAGCACACAAAAAAAAAGGTCAAAGCAAAGAAAAAATCAATTTGTTCATCTATTTTAACATTAAAGGTAAGTAAAAACTTAAGTTTCATTTAAATATTTTCTCCATGTTTTTAGGGGGATATAAATCATACAAAAGTATTTATTAAATCTTAAAATATTTAGATTTTAGAAAAACTTACTTAAGTACAGTACTTTCTGAATCCTAGGTTGATAAAATTGTACAAAACATTATTGAGTTCTACCAATGTTATTTATAATATTACAAAACAACAAAATCATTTGAATAACCCATCAAATATGAAATAATAAACTACTCTAGAAAACATAATAAAAGTTTTGCACCACACTAATAAGAAGCTAATGAGTCGTAAATAGACATTCTTGCATCCCTGATGAATCTTTCCATCCGAAAGAACACACCAGGCTATCAGAAAATTCAAAGTTCTTACCTAAGAGCGCAGCGGAGAACCGGTAATCTGCGAGTCTAGAGGTATATGCATCTCTCTGCGCTCTCGGTGTGGGTGACTGCCAAAAGCAAGCTGAAGTAAAAGAAGGGGGCGGCAGACTCTGGCACTTCATGCCAGGACTCCCCCGCCAAAGTGCAGAATCGTTGTCATGGCAACATTCTTCCTGGGCCCAATATTAACGCTCTCCCAGCATGCCTCTGCAGTTTGCCGCCCTTGGAGTGCAAGCTGACTTTCTGCTTCAATGGTGTTGTAATTCACATTCTCTACATAGAGAAGGAATACATTCTATAGGGATTCAAACCAGCAATCTAAACACAGACAGGCTAAATTGCTAAAAGCTAAGCCATGACGTCACCTCGAACCCGTTAACTACTTAACATACAGTAGTTGTAACTTTTTTAATATTTAGTAGTTTGTGAAATTTAATTTTCCAAGTAAGCCTAGACATTTTTTTGTTTTAAGTTATGCAACATAGCTGATTTAAGTTTAGTTAGAATTAAAATATTGGAAGATTCACAAAATTACAATATTTTAAAAATTTCTACACATACACACACACACACAAACACACACGCACACGCATGCACGCGCACACACACGCACGCACACGCACGCACACACTGTCGGTCAATTAAAAAAATGAATTAATTAATCACACAATTTTTTTCATTCATCGCGATTAATAACAAGACTGAAACTTTTTAAAATCTATAAATGAAAATGTAAATAATTATTGTAAATTTAAGATTCTATGAAATCGGTGTCTGTTAGTTTGTGGTCTCTTTAGACTCTTGTTTTCCAGGACTCTCAGCCATTAACGGCTTGCTTTGTGAAGCCTCGTTCCTTTCATCTTTGGGAAAAAACTTTAGGTCTTTAAACATTGTATCAATTACAATATACATATATTGCTGAAGTACAATAAAGTTCAATGACTGCATGCTTAACATGAACCTTTTAACAAAAAAAATTATTTCACTAATTACATATTTTTTTGAGTAAGCTTAACTTATCTGGGTTTACAGTGTACACAAGAAAAGTGAAGGACAGGCTTAGGACATAGTTCATTTTCTTCTGTTACTTAAGACTCATCCTTTATTATTAAAGTTTATTTATTCAAACATCTTTCTTCCCAAATGTATAACTAAACTCTTTTAGTATTACAGTCACTTAAAACGAGTAAATGTAAAAGTACTTAAAATACTGGTGTTGCTACAGGAAATAATTCACTGTGCAAACAAACATCATTTGGGCATTTCGATGCTTCACACAGACCCAGCACAAGACAGGGTTCAATCTGGCCATGTATAACTCAAGCTGAAAGCTGCCTCAGTCTGCAGCCTCTCTTCTCGAGTGTCCTTTTCTTTATGCAAAATAATGTCAGTGTCAGACTGTCAGTATTTCAGTCTAGCACCTCTTGTGTGTGTAAAAGGCCCTTGTGCAAGCTCTGAAGCCATGCCAGTGGCCCTTGGCTCAACATTGATAGAATTATTTTAAGCTTTTCCTCTTTACAGGAAAAACTCTTTTTTTTTTCAAATCCAAGCTGCTTTGCTCATATTGATTATAAAATATGAAAGCACAACCTGGAATCATTAACTAATGCAGTTAAATTAATTGAGTTATTTTTAAGGGCATTTGTATAAATATGAAAATCATGAGCAATATTTGCATGTATCTACCTTGAAATAAAATGCATGATTATGTAAATGCTGAACCACTAGGGAGCATTACTGCTGTATGGAATTAAAAATTAAGTGTACAACTTTATTTCTCTCAGAAGGGCATTAGAGAACTCGTATCCATCAGTTAAATTTGACCATCTAAATCTTCAAAACCCCTCAAAATCTGTCAAAAGGCTTTATATAACTCTGTACCAATTCAACATTTCAAAATCAGTTCCATTTTATAACTCATTTCATCTTTTATTTGCATTAAAACAAGGGTGCCATGTGTCTTTCAACTGTTCATATATCACCCAAACCTACCATCAGATACTGTTGGGCCTGTGATGGGCGTGTCCAGACAATGTGCGTGCATGAATAAATTCCCTTACTCTTGTAGAGGAGTGCTGCTATTGTTTGTGTCCGTGTAATAGGCAGTTATGATCCATCATTACAGAACTAATTAACAGCACTGCTCCCTCTCCTCACAGCAGCAGCTCTCACCATCACACCGTTGCTATGGCAGCTGCTCCCCAGCAATTTACTCTGCCAGACCTTTGTTCAGCATCCTGCAATCTCTCCTTTTACAGTTTTTTTTGTGCTGACATGGGAGAAGCGCCACCTAATTTTCTACTCTGACACCCTAGAGGCCTCATAAACACAGAGGCTTAACTTACAACACTTCCTCGGGCCAGAGGCACCCTCTAGTCTGCAACAAGATTATATTGCTTTGGATGAAAAAGAAAGAATCACTGTGATTGTTAAAAATACGCTCACACACTGTCATTAACCATAGTGCGTTATTTCAATGGGGGAAAGTCTACTTAATTGTTAAATATTTGGTAATTGACTTTCTAGTGACTTGAATCAATGGTTAACGTTGAGGATGGAATGCAGAAAGCATGTGGTGCACTTTATGAAGCTTTTTGACAAACCCTCTGTGCATAATATACAGCAATTCAAATGGTGACTTACAGTATTATACAAATTTCAAGTTGTTGTAAAAAAAACTTTCATGGATTGTAAAAAATTCATACCACATATCTGAAAGTTTCTAAAAAATGTCCTAAGTTTGCATCCAAAGTTATATTTTCTGATTTGGCATGACATCTACTGCAAATAACAAATATATGACACCATTTAAAAACAAGACACATTAAAATATATAAACCAGAAAAAGAAATAAACCAGATTCAGGCGGTCAGATTGGCCCACCCTCGCAAACCTGAAAACATGACTTCAGTTACAAAAATCTCTGGTTAAAAATAAAATTTTTAGCAATTCTGTATACTGTATTTAAAATAACACTCAGGCACTAAAGTTTTCTTGTTGATTTACTTAGCTAGCAATAGCGTTACTCTGAAATACCTTAAAACAAAACACAAGAAATTTTACTTGTGGCATGTATATATAGTGTGTATCAGTGATGCGCGGGTTGACCAGAAATAATGCCTGCGGTCACGAGTCATCCAAAAATATTTTGAATAAAATTTGAGTTGCGGTCAGCGTGAAATAGAGATCCCAACTAAACCCTTGTAATTTATGTAGTACTAGACATCATTTTCTATGAAATGCATAGGCACTACACTTTATTACACCGCGACCGAGCTCGACTACCCGTTTCAAATAAAACATTGATGAGTCTTTCTTTTCAAGCCTTTTGCACAAAGGAATTGTATTCAGTGAGGTGCTGCTTGTCCAGATCAAATCAAGGAGTCATGAATGCAAGTTTCTGAATTTGCAGGCATCAGCTACATTCCACAATGAAAAGCCCTAGAAGATCGGGGGCAGGACCACAGACTGAATATTAACGATCAGACTGTATAAACTGACTAGCTTTACATCTTATTTGTGTATAGTTTAGAGGAAGTGATGATCACTTGATGTTAGATAGCAAAAGATCCAGAAATCTTTGATTCACGAAAGTTTGAGTGAAGAATATTTAACATAATTTTTACATCAACAGAGAAGTGAAACATCTTCTCTCAGGAGTCCATTCAGACAGAGAATCCTCAAATGATCAAAGTGGTTAAATATAGTCAGGGCTTACTGAAGGCTCTCTATATAAAACAAAATCACATATTTTCACACCAAAGCAATAAATCTTGGACTGAATAAACTGCACAGACGAACAGACGCTAAGCTGTAAATAACTCCACTGATTAAACAGGATCTCTTCTACCACGAACTTCTACCATCAAAGGACAACTCAAAGGACATCCTGAACTATAGTACTTTCAGTAGCAAACCACAGTCAGCAAATCTAGTATTGAAGAGAGATATCTTCAGGAATAAGCTTAGCTATAAAAAAATATGCTTGTTAAAGTATTACCAGCTTAAAGTATCTCACCAGCAGTTACAGCATGCCCAGAACTAAGGTCTCCATTGAATCCGTTCTCTTTGGCGTAGGTGGCTGCAGAGGCAGCATGAGGGCCGCCAGGCTGGTAGCTCCTATAGGAGGAAGAGAAGCCGTTCTCTCCATGCCCACCTGGGTTGGATGAGCCCTGGGCTGCAGGAGATGACCACTGGGGGGTGCTGTCCTCGGGCTGCCGACCGTCTGCCATCTGAACCTGAGGAGAGGGGTCACTCCTTACTCCTGGAACATAGCAGTAACAAAAACACTAATTAAACACCTTTTGAGTGCAATTCAAATTGAAAAGACTCAAGAGTCACTCAAAAAAAATTGAAGAATGCAGAGTAAAATATTTATTAGCTTATCTAAACAAAAACATGTCCACATCCATCAACTAATGAAAACTGCATCAGAGTCAAAAAGATACAGTGAATAGAGAAGTGCAAAATAATTCACAATTATGAAAAGAAAATAAGTACAAAAAAAAACACATAATTATAAATTGAAAAACAAATGAACAATTCAGAAAACAAGACATTTCATCCAAAACAGAAAAGGTTTGGATTTGAGAACCGACAACGTGGAAAAGATTGGACAAGAGCTCAAGCAAGTGGTCATTATTATTTCTTATTTACTTATTATTTTGCTTTCATAAATGTGAATTCTTTTGTGCCTCTTGGCCACCTTAAGAACATCCTCAAAACATCCTCAAATACATGGATTTAAGTGAAAGCATCATTTGGCATTTGTTTTAGTTGTTAATTGGAAAATTCTTGGTTTATTTGTGGGTATATTTAAAATACAACCGAACGTGTGGGTATATATATATATATATATATATATATATATATATATATATATATATATATATAAAATCAAAATATATATAAAATCTAAAAACATCTGAGTGATTAGCTTCAGATAATAATAAGACCTGTACCAAGACACTGTTAAATTAAAGCCTTCCTCTAAAAATAGGAAAAAAAAACATTTTCATGGTGATTTCCAGTTCAGAAAACAAAAACATTAAATGTGTCCATTTTTACTAGTCCTGTCAATTGATTTCAACACTTTTCCAGATATCAAACAAGCAAACAAAACAAGAAACATAATTTGAAGATAGATCTGGAGGCCTCGAATGCTTCTGTAGAGGTTCTCTATCACGATTCTCATTTCAGCAATATTGTTCACCTCAAAATATCTGCATCAACAAAGTTAATCATTGAAAAATTTACATTTTCTGAATGTTTTTATGCAACCCCATCATTCAAAAACAAACAAACAACAAAATCAGGTTGTACACCAACATCTGTTTCTCCCTCTGAACTCAGCTGAGGTGGAGATGATTGGTAGGACCCCAGATATCATCCATGCTCTATTGACAAATCATAGCCTGAGAGCAGCTTCTTTATAATAGCAGAGAGGCATGTCAGCGTGAAGAGCAGTTCCTTCAAATGCTCCTCATCTGTCACAACCAATATTACAACTGCTGAGAAAAGGATGAAAGAGCAGCCTGTGTTTTGATGATCCACTTGACAGAACATGTGTTTACACTGAACCGAGTGGGCTTTTTGAAATGTCACGTTCTCCTGTCGGCTGCAGAAGTTACATTAGCAACAAAGACACATTGACCAAGTGCTTTAACCCTCTATAAGTCTGGAGAAAAAAAACTATCTAAAAGGCAGTAATTGTTTTAAAGTTATGAAGTGCAAAGGAAGCTAGTGATTCATAATTTGTAGTGTGTACTCAGTCATGTTTTCTTGTGCGTCTATCCTGAGTGAGAAGGGTATTATTCCTTGGCTTTTATTAAATTTTGCGGAGACAAACAGCAGTTTTTAAAGGGTTGTTTGGGAATTTTGAGAAGTCCCTCAGTCCCACGATTCTGAAAGTGAAATGTACACGAATTATACCTTAAATCACAGAGGTTGAGCATCACGAACATCAACGATGTGTACACCTCAAAATGTTGAAGAAATATTAAAGAAGTTTAATATTAATTAAAGAATTATGGACTGTCTTATGGACTGCTCATCATCTCAACCGTATCCCATCTTGAGTTTATTTTTATGCTAATTCTGGATTTTCACTTTTTATAATTTCACCCATGGAAGCAGATAAAGGTATCTAGGATTAATTTCTATTAAACATATATCCCTGCATAATTCCGATACTCTGATAAAGGTAGGAGTTCACTGTAGATGCTCAGATTTTTTATTTATTTATTTTTTCAGGTCCTGTCCGGCGAACCGTCCGTCGATGGATTTTAAGTTTGTATATTCTTTATGCTGGGGAGTCCCCTGTGAGAGTCCCCTCACAGAAGGAACTCCTATCTACTCTACCTGATCACCACGAGGACTTTGTGAAGCTGCTTTGAAAGCAATTGCTAAAGAAGCGCTATATAAAAACTGATTGATTGTTTGATTGATACACATTGTTCAGTTATAGGCTATTGAACACACCTCGCATATTTACTTCAGCGATTGAAGTTCTCTTAATGTATGTTCACAATACAAGCTCATCATCCTTCATTTCTGTCATGTTTTTAATATAGAAACATGAATAATGTGGACATTAGATCAAATTAGATCACTTACTTGTAAAATATTTGAAACTACATATCAGTGAATTGTAATGAACAATATGAATAATGGTTGAAAATAATTGTGATTTCAGTTATTACCAAAATTAAAAAGGTTTCCCTTTAATGAGAAGCTCTCTGGTGTAAAATATAGTTATACTTATGCATTAGCTCACGTGTTAATGTATTTATCAGGTTCTTCAATCAGTATGAGCATGAGCATAAAACATACATAAGGACAAAATCGATCATAAAAGATTTTTATGGAAGGCATTTAAGCACACTTTTAGTGACAATAATATCTTGAAGAAATAGTTCCGATTACATACTGTTACAACATTCAGCTTCTTTTTACTTTAAAAAAACAACAACTCAGTCTTGTTAGTTCATGAGTTGTTCCTGAGCAGAAAAGGTATTGCAATCCTAAATAATTATTGGTGGTAAAAAAAAAACAAAAAAAACAAATGTATTCCTTAAAATAATAATAATAAAAAGAAGCTTCATAATAAATAAAAAATTGTGGACTTCATGTCTTAGAAAACAAATTTTTCGGTTATAGGCTACGAAGCATATTTGACCGGTGGTTGAAGTTCACTTAAATAAAAACAAGAACTTAATGTATGTTCACTTACTGTACATTTCTTTCATGTTTTATTAATATAGAAAACTCATGTGCTTTCATGTTTTATGTGGTGATTGAAGCACACTTAAATTACACAATAAAAAAATGTGCAAAAAAAAATGGTAAATGTAGCACCCATGCATAACATTCCATACGTATATATATATATGTATTAAATATCAATATTTACATGTGTTCTAATGGCATGAACTCATAATAAATAAAATAGCAAAATCAATCTTAAAATATCTTTTATCGAAGAAATAGTTAAGATTACATACTGTAAGAACTTTTAGCTTATTTTTTCTTGAAAAAAAAAAACATTATGGCAAAGGGCAATCGTGATTCAACTGTGTCAACAGCGTCATATCTGCTGATATAGAACTTGCAGCAAAGTTAATGTAAAGAAATACACTCAGAGGGTCTGACAGCTAGCCGGTGCAACACACATGAGTAAAGTCTCCAGAGAGCTCAATTAAAGCAGAAATCAAGGAATTTTCAGAATTACATTTAAAACTAGCCTATAGAAAGAGGATGTTACTTTTAAATCTAAATGATAGATACAGAAATGATTACAAATGATCTAATACCATTTCATGTCATTTAAGATCCCTGGCTATTACTGAAAGCAGATGATTAACATTTATTGAGGACACACCAAGATTTACATTCATAAGGTAATTTCTCAATGTTGAGATCATAAGCAGATCAGAACTCAATATCACACTCTCCTTTTAATGACATAAACCAATGTCTGTGAATGATCAAGGTCAATTTAAAAGCAGAAGCATGCCTTTGGAAACACAGGATGCTCAGTAAAATACATTTTTGAAGCTTAGAGTCATTATTACAGTCCAAGGGAGTATAAGTGTTAAACAGTACCCTCTAGTGGAAAGAGATAGGATTAACATGTATTCCTCGAAGGGGATTTGAACTAACTCAACAACTAGCCATAACTTTGCAACCAAGAGGCAGATGAATTATGACTCAGAATTACAGAAGATACAGTAAAGCATGTCCTGTTATTCTGGCAGTATCAAGAATGTTGACAGCCCTCAATTTTTTATTCTAATTGACTGATAATAAAGGCGTTCATCACAGAGAAACCTACTTAATAGACATGGAAAACGGAAATGAAAAAGACACATATTTGTTGTTGACAAAAAAAACATTTAGCACTTTATGCCAGTCTTGTTGTACAATGTACTCGAATCACCAAATGAAACATGGATGGATAATTCTTTACAAGAAAATAACTATTATATTTTAAAAAGCAAATTTCCTACAACTGTTTTAAATATCATCCAATTGTATTTTAAACATCCCTCTACACTACATAATAAACATGATTACAGGCAACTTAGAGATCTGTTTATTACCTGCAGTCACTTCGTTTTCAGTCCTTGTGTTAGACCTCACACCTGCACACAGTTGTTACCCTTGCCCCCAGAAAATCATGGAATTCATTACATTCGTGCATTGTGGCTGTAGGACTGTAGGAATGCATTCAAAACATGGGGCAGAAAGATAACGCAGTGGTGGAGTTGGCCTTTCTGTAACTGGAAGGTTTGTGGTTCGATCCCACTACAGCCATTCTGCCGTTGTGGCTCTGGGTAAGCCACCATCACCTTCCCCTGTATGGATGTGTGAGACTGGTGGTGTGTGTTTGGTGGTGGTCAGGAGGCCGTAGGTGCAGAATGGCAGCCACATCCTGTTAGACTGCCCCAGGGCAGCTGAGGGCTGCCAAGGTAGCTTAATGAGAGTGTGTGAATAATGCTCTGATTATTGTAAAGTGTCTTTTAGTATCTAGAAAAGCTCTATATAAAATGAAGGCATTATTATTATTATAAAACATGTCTAAAATCAATGAAAATATTGTAGTATGATATTGTTGAGAATGTGATTTAATGCGCACAAACACGTGTAATTCCAGAACAACTAATTAATTCTTTAACATATATTTATCATTTAAACTTCAATGATTTAGAACTCTTTCACTTGACGGAATATTTAAAAATGGTTAGTTTGTCAATTAATAATAGTGAAATTAACAGAATGCTTCTGAAATTGGGTTTAATGCTCTCTAGTTACTTTTCTCATTTATACCTCTTAGCCTTGTTTGTTCACCAACAGTACTCATCACCCCCAAAAGTGATGAGATTAAGGGAAGGGTCTCAGCTTCTGCCAAGTTCAGTTCATGTAAAAAAACTGCTAAAAGTTGTTTGGATCCCGAGGGGATTCTTAGATTGGACACCAGGAATTCCTCTTGTCATGTGACAACATGTAAAAGTTCAATATAAATGAATGTGAAATTGTATATATATATACATGTATATATAAAAACATAAAACATTAGTTTTGAAATCTTATCAACATAATATTCCAATAGGACTAAATTGTTGTTGATTCTACGATATATTTGGAAGACTAAGCAAAACATCAAACCAGTTATTAGGCAAGTCATATTTTTGAGGATTAATTTTATCATTGAGCACCTACTATATTCTCAATCAAACCAAAATACACATAAATTTCGAAGCTGAATATTTTTTGAAGTTGGAAGCTTTTTTAGTATTGGCCATCTTAGAAGGATATCTGTGTGTGCAGGTGACTATTGCTGTGCAGAATTATTAGGCAAATTAATAAAAACCAAATATACCCATCTCACTTATTTATTTTTGCAAGGCAAACCACTATAACATATCAAAATTTACAAATACACATTTCTGACATTCCAAAACAAAACAAACAAATCAGTGAGCAATATAGTCATTAGTATAGCAATATAGTCCTTGAATTCTTTACAAGGACACTCAAAAGCCTTCCATCCATGGATTCTGTCAGTGTTTTGATCTGTTCACTATCAACATTGCGTGCAGCAGCAACCACAGCCTCCCAGACACTGTTCAGAGAGGTGTACTGGTTTCCCTTCTTGTAAATCTCACATTTGATGATGGACCACAGGTTCTCTATGGGGTTTAGATCAGGTGAACAAGGAGGCCATGTCATTAGTTTTTCTTCTTTTAGACCCTTTCTTGCCAGCCACGCTGTGGAGTACTTGGACGCGTGTGATGGAGCATTGTCCTGCATGAAAATCATGTTTTTCTTGAAGGATGCAGACTTCTTCCTGTACCACTGCTTGAAGAAGGTGTCTTCCAGAAACTGGCAGTAGGACTGGGAGTTGAGCTTGACTTCGTCCTCAACCCGAAAAGGGCCCACAAGCTCATCTTTGATGATACCACCACATACCAGTACCCCACCTCCACCTTGCTGGCGTCTGAGTCGGACTGGAGCTCTCTGCCCTTTACCGATCCAGCCACGAGCCCATCCATCTGGCCCATCAAGACTTACTCTCATTTCATCAGTCCATAAAACCTTAGAAAAATCTGTCTTCAGATATTTCTTGGCCCAGTCTTGACGTTTTATCTTGTGTCTTGTTCAGTGGTGGTCCTTTATCAGTCTTCCTTACCTTGGCCATGTCCCTGAGTATTGCACACCTTGTGCTTTTTGACACTCCAGTAACGTTGGAGCTCTAAAATATGGCTGAACTGGTGGCAAATGGCATCTTGGCAGCTTCACATTTAATTTTCCTCAGTTACTTTGCGCCATCTTTTTTCAACGCGCTTCTTGTGGTCCTGTTGGCTATTTTTCAAGAAACGCTGGATTGTTCTGTGATCCCGCTTCAGAAGCTTGGCGATTTCAAGGCTGCTGCATTCCTCTGCAAGACATCTCACAATTTTTGACTTTTCAGAGTCTGTCAAATCTCTCCTCTGACCCATTTTGCCAAAGGAAGTTGCCTATAAATTATGCACACCTGATATAGGGTGTTGATGTCATTAGACCACACCCCTTCTCATTACAGAGATGCACATAAGCTGATATACTCAATTGGTAACAGGCTTTCAAGCCTATACAGCTGTGAGTAAGACAACATGCATGAAAAGGATGTGGTCAAAATACTTGTTTGCCTAATAATTCTGCACACGGTGCATATTTGAACCTCAAGGAGCCCTACCCCACTGGTCTGGCTGTTCGAGTGAATAAAGGGAAGTGGAACTTGCATGCAGGGTGTCTGCAGGTTTTATAAGGTCAGATGTACAACTTTTTAAGATCTTTGATGTTAAGAACGCTTTGATGTTGAAGACAAATTTCATAACATCAAAAACACATACAAAACTTGCATAATTAACAGTATGCTTCAAAAACATTGTTTGTAACCCTAACCTTCACTTTTATGTTTTTAACCATTTCTCAAACTCCGTCAAACTTAACCATGCCATTTACAAAGTTGAATGTTTATGAGCATTTTCTTTTTTCAAACTCTGGCAGTTATACATTTACATTCGCTGCCTGTTTTACATTTTGGAGCATTATCTCAAACTTTGACAAAACAAACAATCAAGTAATTGTTTTTAATTGTAATTGTCAGACTATAGCAACCCCAACCATCATCTTTACATTATTTGTTAGCATTTAGGAGCATTTTCTCAATCTCTGGCAACCCCAAGCAACAACAAAACACATATCAGATTTACATGGACATCAGAAAAATAAGACCTGTGAAAAATATTTAAAATATTTAAACAGTGAATTGAAGACTTTTTAAAACTTACAATTTTGGCTTTTACATTTGAGACTTTTTAAGACTCTGTGGAAACCCTGCACATATAGCTGGTTAATTTCCAAAACTGAACTCAACGGCTCTTCGTCAGCCTTAGCTGTGATTGGTGGATGAAATGTGGCACTCAAAAGCACGCTCTAATTGGCTGAGAGAGGATAGCAGTCAGACAGGCCATTTCCTTCAACCCTGATAGAAGTGACAGCTCTGACCTTCTTTTTTCCCCAGAAACAGAGGCAGGAGAAACTCTCGCTGGGTGAGTCAGCTGTAAGACATTGATGCCCCTGGTGCTAGAACGTCCCTGAACTGCGAGTGTGATATGTGCGGCCTGTCCAAACCCTGCAACCTTTAGGGGTGTCTGTGAAGCTGTGAAGTCAAAGCCCCAAACTGTTCCGCCTGGCATGTTGTGTTGCTGTCAGAAACCCCTGCCGACTCTGGCATTACATTACCCACGCAGAAGACGAACATTTGCACTGACATTTAAAGAGTTGAACTTTTCTGTTCGAAAAGTTTGAAGCAGCTTGAGATTGAGCCCATATTAAAATAAGCAGAGGAGATTAAACCTTGGAATGTGGCATGAACTGACACTACACTAAATCTGAATATGAATTGTGCCAGGTTGAACAGCAAACCAAACCCTCATGACGGCAGAAATCCTTCCTTTAAGCCTTGTTTAAACCCCTTTGTGCAGCATTTCACAGCACTTCAAGCACACACAAATTATATAACCAAAACATTTCAGCAAATCTTGTGCAATTGCATAAAATCCCAATACAATGCTGCATCTAAAAATAGGGTTTTTAGAATGCCTCAAACATAAAACACAAAAGTGCATTGAAACTGAGAGAAAAATGTTAAATGCTTCCGGCAAGGTTTTGCTTCACTTAAAGGAGCTATATCATGTAAACTCAACTTTTCAGGTATTTTTTGCGAGTTTTAGTATTGTTCCCTCACCGAATACACGCCTCAGGTCATATTCAGGTTGGTTCATGCTTGCTTGTGTAATCCTATTTTTTTTTTTCTTGGAGCTCAAAACGGCGGTAGCCACAGCCATTGGTCATATTATTTGCCCGACTAAACATTCAGGTAAACTGGCTAATGCATCTCAATGAAGAACGTACATTAACTGACCCAGATGTGTAACCATAGGTTGTTCAAAGACATTTTTTACGATAAATGATGGCTTTTGAATGTTATTAAGGGTGCAGTGATAATCAAGAGGAGCCACACATTTATTATAAATGATTTAAAAGAAGCCACCTGTAACATTAGAAATGGGTTTTGTTTTTTCCAAAGCAACTTCCATTACAATAAAGGGGTGGATTCTTGCCGTCTCTGGGAAAACTGACTCATACAAATGGAGTATTTGAACTATGAGTCATATATTTTTACTCATTATTAATGTTGCTAGTTGATTAGGTTTTCATTATGGAATGTAGGAGGAGGAATGGAGGTTTATATTAAGATACGTACATGGAATAAAGCAAAACTTTGTATAGTAGTGCATATGTGTAAGATTGTGTTTTGAATCAACTAATATTGATAATGTTTTAAATCATCATCCACCAGAAGTATTTAACATTTTCCATTAAGTAGATCATGGCCCAGTTGCTTTAGGAAACCTTCCAGACTAAAATAAGCATTATTTACTTAAAGTGCATGTCAGTGAAAAAGTCAAGCTGTCAATCAAACTGCATACACCGCTAATTACTGATGGGTGCCAGCCAAATTCCAGCTCAAATGGTTAAAGGCTCCGCTTGCCAAGACAAGCACAATAAATACTGAAATAATACACATTGAAAGTTTGTTGGAAGCTGTCCTGAACTCCATGTTAAAAGGAAGTCACTCTTGCTCACTCGCTCACTTTTTTGTATATACCAAGGGTACAAAAAACCTACAACTGGACTTCGTCAGATATGGACAGAACTAAGTTGACAGTAAAACTCTGCAGTGTTCAGAGGACTTTGAGTTTAAAAGGAGTCTTGTTTTTTCTTTATTTTTTTCTTTATACTGTTTAGGGATGTCTAAATATATGCCTAAAGTGATCTGTACATCACAAATCATTTTTGATTTAAAAACATTTAGACTTTTACGCCCACAAAAAAATCAAGCACCCAGGTTCTGGAAGTCAACAGGGCTTCACACTCAGCTGTAGCAAACAAAACTCCAAGATTTTAAGTACAAAAAGATGAAGAAAAAAAAAGTTACGTGACCTGTGAGGAGCTTAAACTAGTGAGCTGCGCATTCAGAGTGCTGTCAAACAGTACCTTTAAACAATCAGACGGAGAAGAGGAAGGTTCCAAGGGCTCTGAAAACAATCACTAGAACTATGTTTTGATAAATATCTGTTTTTTAGCAAATAACAAAATGAAACACTACCAATATCAAAACTTTTGTTCACTAAGCTGCCATTTAATAGATTTTAAGATGGAGCTTAAAACTTTACTGTTTACTGTTTTTAAGGTTTTGAATGGAATTGCACCAAAACACCAACTGAACTCATTCAGATACAACAAAACCAGCAAATACCCAGAGGTCAGAGTGTCAGCGAGGGCTTTTTTGGTTAATTTTTTTTTGAGGAGCAGATTGGGAAAAGTGTCTCCACTCGCTAACCGCTCATGCTCGTTTCTTTTGATGTTTGTTTAGTTTCGTTCCCCTTATATGCCAGTGTGTATTTTGAGTTGAGTTCTGTTCCAACTCGTTGTTGTCACTTTCAGTGTCTTCTGATCGCCAGGGCAGTTTAACATGTCATGTGACATACATTTCAGACGTAGGAGTAATTTCTGTTAGACACACTAGTTTAGCGGTGTGCGCCAGGTTTGTTTATTGTAATAATTATCTAGTTAGTGTAGATTAGTTCTAGCTTTGTGTGTTATTTAGTTAGCTAAGAATTATGTCTACCTTCCTTGATTGTTAATGTTTTATTTTACCTGGCACCCCTTAGTCTCTGTCCCTGGAGTGTGTGTATTTGATTTGTGTTCTACATTACTTGTACTACATTATTTTGAGTTATTGTTAAATAAAGCACATTTGATTTGGAAAAGATATTCTTTATGTCCTGTTGTTTCCGGTGTTCATTTCTGTATTTCCACCATTTTATTACACCCCCACCCTTGATGCCATCACCTATTTTGGGGTTGTAACAGTTCTGTGAGAACTAAATCACTCCATCTGAAGAACCACAGTGTGACTGTTGGAGTCCTCCATATACACGATAAAGCAACATCTTGCACACTCTACCAAAGCCTGTGGGCAACGGCAGATTATACATGTGCTGTGAAAGCTGTTAAAACAAGATCGCATACATGTGCTCCTGACACTATACAGTCAACTGCACTGCAATTACAGGTTTAATGACAGTGCTAGGAATAAGATAGCAAACTCAAGAAATCGTTAATGAATGACGTCGGAAGCAGGTTTCAAATCATTCACATAGCGTGGTATAGTGACTGATATATGAAATATTGTCTAATGTGTGAGTCATGCATGGCTCATAAACCAAAAAACTGGTGGGCTTAATTAAAAAAAATGTGCCTTTAAAGGAGGATGTGCACACATTTACATAAAAACCTGTGTAATATAGACTTTAATGAATTGAGTTCAAATAAGAGCAAATAGAAATGTCTTTTACATTGTCTGAATTCATTAGAACATTTACCCACCAAAGCACGTTCTACCCATCAACTTCAATGTGTAAACATTCATTAGACCGGTTGGAAGAGACTGCATTTTTGTCCTTCTCTCTGAGGCTCCGGTGTGTGTTCACAAACAGTGAGAGGAAGTCCAATAAAAGCCCTTCTGCAGTGGCTTCGCAGAGAAAAGCAAAGCGCTGCTTAATAACCAGCTTTGTTTTTTGGTGTTTGGAGGGTGTGTGTCAATCTCTTCAGCAGCTTGAATGGCTCTTTGCCTCCCCCTCAGCCCACTCACAGCTTCTGGGTAGTGAAAACAGCTCAGAAAACAAACTCTTTCTTATGTATCGCTGCCGCCACCATGTATCAATGTTTGTAACTTTTTAGTTTTCTGATCAAACCCTAAAAGATTGAGAGATATGTTGTAGTCTTGTAAGCAGATTTTGCAGGTGGAAAACTAATATTGGACTGTTGCAAGATAAAATGTTAATCTCTTCTGTGGCCATGTGAACAAGAAATGAATTTGTATAATTCAGAATTAGTTCCAGGCCTCATTCATTGAGGGCAAGTGGAAGCAAATAAAGTCAGTGCAAAGAGACAATTTGAATCATTTTGTTATATGGGACTTCTGCAAACTAATTCATGGTAACTAGAGCTTTTTTCCTTTCTTTTTTTAAAGCAAATGTAAAAATTAACTAATGGTAAAATAACTGGCCAGAGTAGGTTGTGTATATTGAATTCATTAGATTTTCGAATCTGAAAGGAAAATTGAACTTCAAAATTTGGCCCAATATTGTTGTTTTATATATTACATGAAAACATGAAATTTGCCTCAATCGTAGCTCTAAACACACTCCAAAAAAAGAAAAATGCTCGATGTTTGGATTATCCTCTATTTATTTAATAATAACAAGTGTAGCAATCAAAATCTGATGATACCTAAAAATGAAAAATGTTGTAAAGGTCACTGTTTTTCCTTTTCCAGACTATGGAAGCAGCTCAGTCATCTTTTCTTGTGGACAACCCTCACGTTTTAACCTTTCATGCACATTATTTATAACTTGTATAATACAGACTGCAGCAGCAAGGCTGTGTGAGCTGACGTTAAAGGGCATCAGTGATTATACGATATACTAAACAGGAATGCGATGGAGCGGAGTAAACTCTTATTTTTCCTTACAACATTTTCACAACATCTCAACTCATTATTACATGTTAATGAATTCATAATGAAATTTCTCCTACTGCAAGTAAAGTAGAACCGTTCTTCGATTTCAACCCTGCTCAGGTCATTTAAGCTGTTTGAGCATCCATCTGTACTCCAGACATAATAAAAACACTGAATGAGTTTAACATTTTTATTATAGTATTGGACTAACCATATCTTACAAGTGAGACGCATTTAAATCTAGAGCAGCCAAAATCAATTACAAAAGCGTGTCAATCAGTGACGATACAAACAGCAGTGAGAGCTCATCAAATCGAAATAGAGACTTTATTATTTCAAACACTTTTATTCTGTTAAGTGATTCAAATGTGGATTTCTTAACCACAACAACTCAACTCAGAAATTATCCAAAAGAAAATATTATGAAAGGAAAAAAAGTATTTAGAATAATTTATTTATTAGGAATAATTATATTTTGTAATTTTCTTTCTTTCTTTTCAACTTAAAATAAAACATTTAATTAACAAACACCGACCATAACTGATGAGGAGTGTGTGGTAATCTGCAACCAAAGCCCCCTTTGTGATCACTCTAACAAAATTTTAAAAAGAAAGACTTGCACAAAATCTATTTCTTAGGAAATTTATCTGCAATGGTCGAGCTGGACCACAGATGATGCTCTGTGTTAAATTCATATTTCATGAAGAGCAAACGTATAAACTTCCACTTCATCCAATAAAATAAAATATAAATTTTTGCACAACCGTAAACTGTGAATCAAAATAACCATGTACAGTATTAAAGCTACTTTACCAGATAAACAGACAAATAAATCCGGAAGATTGATGTGAGATCAAAATCAGAATTTCATTTAAAGACCCAAGAGTACATTTTTAGGGTACAAAAGTGGGTAAGATGCGACAAACACATTTGACACACTCTAAATCATGTATCCACAACTGCCTAGAATGGAAAAAGCCGGGATTGATAGGTACCTGTGTGGTGCTGGTACTCCAATGGTGATGGGTGGTGAATCAAAACGGAGGTGTCACAGCCCTGATGAGTCTCTTAGTGCAACAAATCCCTGTGAACAAATCATGAACAAAAATAATTAGCAAAATGAGAACAGGATATCATTAGAACATTGCAGGAAGAACGCATAGCAGAATGTGTCATCAACACACAGAATGAGTTCATTAGGTCTTTAATGAGATCACAACCTAGGCAATCAGCACACAGCTGTGATCACACACACACACCTCGATGAGTGACAAGGTTTCATTGCAACACAGAGATACAGTGACTTTAAACTGTTTAAAGACTATGTAACAATGTTCACAATAACTCATGACATACATATTACATAGCACTTTTCTGGAAACTCAAAGTGTTTTGATGGGGCTGTCTCTGAATCCACCACCAGTGTGCAGCACCCACCTGGATGACTTGACCACTACCATTATCCATCAGAACACACACCACACACTGGTGAACGGGAAACTGGGTAGCCAGTCACAGTAATGTAGCCAATTAGAATACATGGACTATTAGGATTGAGCCATATTGAGACATAATTTGGCCAAAAATTCTCTTTTCATTTAAACATTCTAAATATTTAATGACCACAGAATCAGAACTTTTAATGTCTCATCTGAAGGAGTACATTGCCTCTGTTCTAAATGATTTAATGAATCGGCACCTACATGTTATTTACAGCTAAGGCAAGTCAGTTTAAAATGAGTTTGTTTAATGTTTCTGTCTGTGAGTGAGCCTTATAAACAAATGACATGTTTTTATATTTTTATATCTGGTGCTACAAACTGACAGAAAACCTTTGCAATCAAAGTGCTCTTAAGAACCTCTCTTGTTTGGAGCATTTCATGTAATTTATTAAGACCATTTGCAATATCAATGTTTCTATGTATAAAAAAATGTGTAAACATGCATTTCATTCCCAACCAGACGTAAGCTGGGAGTCGCAGAGACCTTAGGCTTCACTAGCGCTGCTTCACACAGCAAACTGGTTTTCCCTTGAAGTCTCCCATCTAAGTACCAACTAGGCTCAGACCTGCTTCACTTCATTATTTCACTAGGGAACCAGTAGTGAGCTGCAGGGTTAAAGGACTGATTTTTACTGTAAGATTAAACTCTTGGTTTATGATTGTCTCAAACAGCCCCAAGATTTATTCATGACAAAATTCCTTAACAATACCTTAATCAACAAAGTGTGGCGCTCAAGTCCAAATCTTCAATGCTGAAGGAAGACTTTAGTGAAGTAAAAGTGACCAGTTGGCCAGATACCGCTCTGCATGTAACCCATCCCAGTGTACACACACAGCAGTGAACAAACACATGACAATGACCCAAAGCACAAGGACAGGAAACCCAAGGAGTGGCTCCGTAAGAAGCACATCAAGGTTCTGGAGTGGCCTAGCCAGTGTCCAGACCTAAATACAATAGAAAACATTTGGAGGGAGCTGAAACTCTGTGTTGCCCAGCAACAGACCCAAAACCTGACAGATCTAGAGAAGATCTGTGTTGAGGAATGGGTCAAAATCCCTCCTGCAGTGTACACAAACCTGAAGAACTACAGGAACTGTTTGACCTCCTTTATTGTTAGCAAAGGCTTCTGTACCAAATATTAAAATGTTTTGACTTAAGTGATTGTTAAAAAAATCATACAAAGTTCCGGATTTTAATTTTTAGATTTCTGTCTCTCACCATGGAAATGTACCTATGCTGAAAATTGTAGACTCCTCCATGATATCCAAGTAAGAGGATTTGCAAAATCACAGGGTGATCAAATACTTACTGAGGTCACTGTATGAAATGTATTTTAGGATCTATCTTCAGAAGTTGTCGAGTTTATAATTATATTATATAAAAACTATGCTAGTGAGAAATAAGGCACTTACACCTAACATGCAATTGTATGTTAGACATTGAAAGAGAAATAAAAAGAAGTAAAACTTTTTCTGAGTGGAAAATATTTCAAGTTTTTATAATGCCATGAAATCTTTTCCCAGCTCTAAAAGCTTAACCCTATGTCATCTTTTGTTAGGAAACCTTTCTTGGATGCATTATTTTGTTCTGCACATAGACAAGCAGCTGGTAGACTACGCTGGTAAATACAGTACGGTCTAATAAAAATGACTCGATAACCTTGAACCAACCATTCAGAAACATTTGATTACATTCAAATGTTCAGTTACTACCATAGACTGTCTGCATGCTCTGATAAATAGTAATCCGAGAACTTACTCATTGTAAGGCATAGGTTTAACCATGCCAGGAGGACATTACTGGCTCTGTCCGGGCTTAGCTAGATTGACTTATGATGTAAGACTACTCTACAGAGCTACATAGATTTTTTCAAATAGCACTGACAGAACCTTGTATTTTATTAAATTAGTTTTCCAAAAAAAACGATTGTATTATTTATGGATGTGTAAATGTAATGCAATTGAATTAATTGCTTCAAATCGTTAAAATCCTTATAAATCATCAATCCTGTTAATCATATGCTACTTTGGGAAAATAGTCCCCTTCATAGACTATGAGCCGCTATAAAGACAGAGTTTTTATCCTCTTCATGCACTCAATGCATATTAATAAAGACTAAAACAGATTTTTGCTGCATCATTCTGGAATCCAAGAGAAAACCCTCCATAGGCCTGAACTACATAAAGAGCTCCAGTTATCAGAGTATGACTCAACCATCACCTCTGCAGGTTCCATTCACAGCAGGACTGTGTGGTGGACTATAACAATAGCTTTGATTTCAGAAGAACCTGAATCAGCCCATAGATTAATTGTAAATTACAACTCCATTAAAGCGGCTGAATGTAAAAGATGTACTCACATGTTTTCTGATGACCATATAACCACTGTGTATTACTTTACAGCACGGTTTATCAAGCTGAAAGTAACATAGCTAAAATACGTAGTAGCATGAAACTCATTTAGGTAGCCTCAATACCCTGGTTATCACTAAAGTCTTTCAGTCAAGAGGGATGAAGTTACGACAGATTACATATTACTCACATTTCATTCAACAAAACAAAAAATCCAAGTTTTAATTTTAAAAGTGCCATTATATGCCCCAAACAAATATTTGACCCTTAATAACTTTCAAAATGCAGTATTTATCATAGTACCTTCTGTTCCGCCCACTGTCATGATCCTGCCCCGCCCCCCGGCTGGGATTTGCATGTCAGCATACAGAAAATGTACTCATTTCCAACTAATATATTCATCTTTTTGTAAGCCAAAACACTTGTTTGGCAGAACATCCAAACATCCACTTTATTTGCATGATCTTGTTTAGCCGACATGGTTTTACTACGGTTACACTTACGGATCAGTCAGCGCATACGTTCTTTATTGAAATATTTGTGGGACTGTCTGATTGGTTAATGGGTGGTGCTATAGCCAATCGGCATCAATATGGCCAGTTGTTTTGAGCTCCCAGAAAAAGAAAATAAGATGCACAAACCTGCAAGAACCGATCTGAATATGATTCGAGGCACATGCACAAGCACATTCGGGGTTATGAGGTGGAAAATGCTGCATTTTCCTCTTAGCCTCCAGATAATATACAGACACTCTACACTCTGACTCACTCGGCATGACCATGAGAGCGCTTCACAACACATACACTCAAACTAAAAAGAGCAAAAACATAGAGAGCCAGAAAATAACATGGCTGCAGCAGGCAGTACCAAGCATACAGTACATTAACCACATGACAAAATAACTGCAAGTAACACCGAGTTTCTGCAGGTTTCATAAAGTCACATTTAAGACTTTTCTAAGACTGTTAAGAATAAAATTTAAGACATATATCATAACGTTAAAAAACGCATACAATTTTTTTTCATAATAAACAGTATGCTTAAATACATTGTTTGAAACCCCATTTATGTTTTTGAACATTTATGAGCTTTTACACAAACTCTGGCAACCCTAAAAATAATTTGTACATCCCCAAACTAATGATAACTTGTAGGCTTTTAAGCATTTGTGTGGGTTTTCTGAATCTCAGGCAACCCTTACGATAATATTTACATTTAGTAACATTTATGAGTCAATATCTGGCTAGACCCATCTGGCTAACTTTTTTTTATCATTTTTAATAATTCACATAAATTCATATATCTGACTCCATAACTTATTTAAAAAGGTTTTATCTTTACCATTATTATTGGCCCCAGCCAAATAAATTAGCATGTTAATTATTAATGATAATATTAAGTTTTAACCCACTCAATGACCTTTAATTTTACTCACACTCGATGTTAATATTCTTATTAACCCCTAAAAGTGTTTCAGTAAAAGAAGAATGACTGAAAAAGGTTCAAACATTTATTATTATTGATGTGTATAAACAATGCATTAGTTATTGTCTACACTTAATTTGGAAATGATCATTCTAAAAAAGGCATTACATTTTAACTCCAAGGGAGCTATAGAGCTCTTCCTTCATGGGCCGATTTCAGAGACAAAAAGGGCCAGGATTTGAGTCTGCTATCTGCCTTTTTTCAGTCAAAGCTGTTGGGAGTTTTAGATGTTTAAGGCATACATGATTGGCTCTCTCAGAGAAAAGGTGAGGCTCATCGAGAAAAAAGCTGGTGAGATTTAGGTGTAAATTTAGGGTTAGTCCCATGGGCTTTTTATACTCAAACACACTCATATGCAGATTCAGCAAACACAGTTTACTGGCACATGTTACTCTGACACTCTGAACTGGTTTTTGGCTCTTGCGTTGTCATTTCAATCGGCTCATTTTGCCTGATGTGCCTGTGCAGTACGTGTTGGTTCCTGTGCTTCGTTCAGTCTTCTCAAGCAGATCATACCAAGGCATAATTTAGTTTCCCTTTCAGGAACTCGAGCTGCGTCCATCGCTATGGGGGAACGCTTGCTGCGTTTCCGGCTCTGAATTATATGTTAAATCTCGTCCAATGGACAGGTGTGACGTCATCCGAGTGCGACGTCGCACCCGTCGTGCGCAGTATAAAGGAGCCTACGATGGAGACAGCCACCAGCTTTTCTGCATTCAGTAAGCGCTCTTTATATGTCTTCTTGTTCCAAAAGTGTGGACAACTATATCTTGTACTTGTTGCTGAAAGCTTACGAGCTCTATTTGGCGTGCTTGGGAGTGGAGAATAGCCGCTCTTGCCGTGGCAGAGCGCCCGTTTGGGTCACCGGCTTCGACTCGCACGCGCTCCTTATGGCGCCTGGGAGCGGATCAAGTTCGGTGAGCTTAGAGAGCGCATGCATTGCACTCTCTCTCCGCCCCCGGTGGTCGGGCTGTCGCTCCTGCTGAGGCGGAGCGCCCGCTTTGGTCACCGGGTTCGAGTCGCACGCGCTGTAAGTGGCGCTTGGGGGCGGATGTTGGCCAGCTGGCTCTCGAGGGAGTTAGCTGTGAGCACTCCGCTCCCGGAGAGCATTTTTCGAGGAAAGTGCTCTCCTCTGTGCCCAAATGGCCAGGCTGCCGCTCCTGCTGAGGCGGAGCGCCCGCTTTGACCACCGGCACGCGCTCCATGCGACGCTTGCGAGCGGATCAAGCCCAGCCGGCTCATGATGGAATTGGCTGTGAATAATGTGAACGCATGCGTTGCGCACATTCCGCTCGCGGAGAGCATTTTTCGAGAAAAGTGCTTTCCTCGGTGGCCAGGCTGCCGCTCCTGCTGAGGCGGAGCGCCGGTTTTGGCCACCAGGCTCGAATCGCACGTGCTCCAGGCGGCGTTTGCGAGCGGATCAAGCCCAGCCGGCTCTTGAGGTAGTCGGCTGTGAGCATTGTGAACGCATGAGTTGCGCACACTCCGCTCGCGGAGAGCATTTTTCGAGAAAAGTGCTCTCCCCTGCGCCAGGTGGCTTGGCCGCTTCTGCCGTGGCAGAGCGCCCGCTTCGGTCGCGGGGTTTGACTCGTGACGGCTCCTCCCACTCTAGGCGAGGAGCGGTTGGAGGTTGTGACTTGCGTTGTCAGAAGGTATCTTCTGGCTGCCAGCGGCACAGGCCTCTCATTGAGAGCTAGCTTGATGAACGCTATCAGCACCCGCGGTCGCAAACTCCTCGCCGGGGCCTTCCGTTTTCCCGGACCTGCACACCGAGGTGGTAGGTCCGGGGATCAGCGCAGCCTGCCTTTTTATCCCGATGTTCACTATCGAACATCTAGGGGATGCAGGGGCGCGGTATGGGATGATCCAAGGTGGACAGAGGCTTGCGAGCTAGCTCTGCCTTGTTATGAACGTCATCCCTGAAGGTCCCGGCCCTCCCCACAAAGCCGTTCTGGGCCACCTCGGCCTTGGTGGGGAGGGCTTACCTGGAGTTCTGCTGGGTGGGAGCAGACTCCTAAGGCTGCTGCTTCTGGGTACAGAGGCCCAGAAGCGGAGTGTCGCTGCCTCCCGAGGGGTGGCGACACAAGCCCCAGCCCAGGGAAATATGGTCTGAGGACCATCATTTCAATAAACGGGCGGCGGCTAAGCACTCCTGACGGGCTGGGGGGTCTACAACTTCGAGATGCGCTTCATGGAAAGCTGTTGTCTCTCGGTGACCCCTCAACATGTATTCTGCTAACCCTGCCACTCTTCGTGCTTCAGGGAGCGTGTACTTTGCCCCTGTGCTCACCCAGGCTCTCGGTGACCAGGGCTTCCGGTCTTCCATCGAATCCCGTGCCTGTATCAGGAGTCGTTACCCACCAGTGACCAGAAGCCGATCTCACGAGGTAGGTTCCCCTGAGTCGCTTCATGGGGGCTTCTTCAGCCTTCCAGGCCACTCCCAGTGGGTCTTGCGGGTCATGAAACGGTGGCCCCGTGTTGTCGGGGTTTTGCCTACTGTTGTTATCTCGCAAGTTCTGGTCATGGACCAGGAAGTTTGCACCCTGCTGCGCAAGGGGCCATTGAGGTGGTGCCTGTGTAGGACAGAATCAGGGTTTCAGAATACTTCCTGGTTCCGTAGAAGGACGGGGACCTGTGCCCCATACTCGATCTGAGGCGCTTGAACAGTCGCATCATGAGGTTGCCATTCAAGTTGTTTACCTTAAAGCAGATCGTGGCGCAGATCAAGTACAGTGACTGGTTAGTTACAGAATACTTTCAAGTCCCTATTTGTCCTTCTCACAGGAAGTTCTTCGGTAAGTGCTCCTGACGGCCAGGGGATCTCCGGCTTCATCGAGCGACGCACTTCATGGAAGGCTGTCGTCTCTCAGAGACCCCTCGCCGCTATTCCGCTACCCTGCCACCCTTGGTGCTTCAGGGAGCGTGGACTTGCCCCTGCGTCCACCCAGGCTCTCGGTGACCGGGGCTTCGGGTTTTCTTGAATCCCGTGCTTTATCAGGAGCCGTCAATGACTTACCAGTACCGAAGGCTTTCTGTCAGCCTTTCGCTCTCGCAAGACCTTCTCCAAGATTCCCCGCAAGAGTGGGTTTTCCCCAACCCAAACAGGTAAGTATGTGGGGTATGGGATTCCACCACATGCGGGTGTGCCTGTCTAAACAGGCCAGGATCTCTGCGATCCTAGAAGGGGACCAGGAGAGCGAGGCTAGGTCACTCACTGTCGGCTGCAGTTTGAATAACTGCCTTGCCTCTTGGGGCCAGCGGCGACTATTCTTCCGTTTGTCAGCTCCATGAGGCCCCTTCAGTGGTGGCTGGGGAGTGCAGGGTTCTCTCCCCAGGGCTCCCTGCTCTGGCTTATTAGAACCACGAGACTAAGGCCCCCGTGCCGTTCTCGTTGGAGGGACCCTGTGTTCCTGTCCCAGGGCCCGTGGAGGGCACCGTGCCGTCGAGTAACTATAACCACGGAGGTGTCCTCGCACGGGTGGAGGGTCGGCGGTGCTCGGGAACTGCTCTACCCATGGTCGGTAGGATTGGTCCCATCTCCTTGGCACATTAATTGCCTGGAGTTGCTGGCCGTTTTTTTGTGCATTTTGCACTTCCTGCCAGACATCAGAGGCCATCAGTGCTTCTACGGAAGCACAGACAATATGTCCGTGGTGGTCAACATCAACCGACAGGGGGGGGCCTACGCTTCTCCCTGTAGGCCCGTACAAGCTCTGCTCCCTTAGAGCATCTTACATCCCGGGCCGGTTGAATTGGAGGCAGTTGCTGTGTCACACCTGGGACCGACATCTGGGGAAGCCCCAGCCAGAGAATGATAAGTCTGAGGACCATCATTCCTATGAACAGGCTGTGGTTAAGTGCTCCTGACGGCTGGGGGGGTCTCCGGCTTCTTAGAGCGTCGCACTTCATGTAAGGCTGGCGTTTCTCGGTGACCCCTAGCCACTATTCCGCTACCCTGCCACCCTCGGTGCTTCAGGGAGCGTATATTGCCCCTGCGCTCACCCAGGCTCTCGGTGACCAGGGCTTTGGGTCTTCTTGAATCCCGTGCTTTATCAGGAACCATCACCCCAGTAGCACTGCTTCCCGGAAGCTGACGGCCAGGGGGGTCTCCGGTTTCATAGAGCGGCGCACTTCTTGGAAGGCTGTCGTCTCCCGGCGACCCTTCACCACTTTCCGCTAACCCTGCCACCCTCGGTGCTTCAGGGAGCGTATATTTCACCTGCGCTCACCCAGGCTCTCGGTGACCAGGGCTTCGGGTCTACTTGTATCCCGTGCTTATCAGGGCCGTCATTGCTTCCCGGAGTCCTGGAGAGATAATATGGGACGGTGGTTCATCCCCGTCCAGAATTGCGCCGTATCTATAGCCCCGGTGGGGGTCCAGCTCTAGCGTTCGGCCTCCAGGCCGAGGTCATTGTGACCATTCTCCACTCCAGGGCTCCATCTACGAGGAGGTCTGACGCGAGACAACGACTGTCACAGTGTTGGGGTGTTCCCACACTTTAAATTAGCTCTGCCCGGTCAAGATCGGTGCTAGAGTTCTGTAGGGTAGGGGCAGTGGGCAGTGGGCCCCCCCCCCCCCACTCATTACATCTCGTTGTCTTCGCGGTACCAGGTGGCTGAGGCCCCTGATCTGTACAAGAGTGTCCATATGGGACCTGGCCATCATCTTGGGGGTCCTAAGAGGCCTCTGTGAGACTCTGGGCGACGTGTACTTGCGTCTTCCTGTCACTTATGACAGCTTTTCTAAGCGCCATGCTTCCCTTAATAGGAAGGGAGATTACACGCAAAAGACTTTCTGAAGTCTTCCTGCACCCTAAGCCGAGCTATGTCTCGCAGGTGCCTTACATCGCCCCGTGTCCTATTAGGTTCCAGGCATTCTTCCTCCTCCAGGTGAGTCCCCTGTCTAGGTCCTTATTAGTATCTGCCCAGTGTGGGCATGGGGCTGTTAGGTCTGTCGCATGGCTCAGTGGAGCTCAGACCAGCCTGTGTGCTATGGTCCACACAGGCGGACTCTCCTGCTAATACGCAGTCAGTGAGCAGATGGACTGTGGAAAAATGTTATCACCTATACTTAGGTGTAAGCCTCTAGCTTTCTGGCCCCCTTGGGGACAGGGCACATTCCACAAGAGGAGTGGCGACTAGGGCCTTGTCATCTGGTATTCTTCCAGGATTGGTAGCGCTGCGGGATGGTCCACGCTCTTTGATGTTGCTCCGGTCCTGTATTGGATCTGGATGATTCTCCGGGCTGAAGACACTGTCAGTCCGGGGCGAATTGGCGTGTTTAGACACTCGTTCCCCATAGCGATGGACGCAGCTCGAGTTCCTGAAAGGGAACGTCTAAGGTTACGTAGGTAACCAAGGTTCCCTGAGGGAACGAGACGCTGCGTCCCCAGGCCACTTCGCCGCGGCCTGACGGCGCTTACTGTGCTTCAAAGCTGGTGGCTGTCTCCATCGTAGGCTCCTTTATACTGCGCACGACGGGTGCGACGTCGCACTCGGATGACGTCACACCTGTCCATTGGACGAGATTTAACATATAATTCAGAGCCGGAAACGCAGCAAGCGTTCCCCCATAGCGATGGACGCAGCGTCTCGTTCCCTCAGGGAACCTTGGTTACCTACGTAACCTTAGACGTTCTTACAGTTTCTATGTCACTTTAATGTTTTTGAGCATTTATGGACACTTTCTTAGACTATGGCAACCATAACACTAGCAACAACAAAAATAAACAAACAAATATCAGATGAGCTTTACATGGGCATCAGAAAATAAAGACTTTAAAATTATTTAAAACCTAAAAGAGTGAATTAAATACTTTTACAGTTAATGGGATTGTTTGGAATCTAGTGTGGTCACATGACTAAAACAAGGACAACCCGAGCTCAATTCATGCTCATATTTACATTTTGTACTTTTTAAGACCCTGCAGAAACTCTGTAATCATACTTTATCCTGTCTCTGACAACTAAGTTAAATAAACAATTAGTCCACTGAGATACACAGGATTTACTTTCTTTTGCTTTCTATAATAATCGCACATGTTATTTAACTTGTAAACACTGATTTCAGTCCTGGATTGTCTAATCTATACCCCGAACAGTGAGTAGTGAAGGAAAAGGGCAATGAGGAGGGTGCTGTCTGGAACAGTTCAGACGTGACCACAAGCAAGCTCTGCTGTGCCTGTCGCCATTCTGTTTTCAAGATGCCATTATGAGATTTTCAGAGCAGGCAGCGCCCAAATTAGTCCTGTCCCTCCCTAGATTAAACTCACAGAGTAGCTCAAAAAGAGAGAGCTAGAACATTAGAAGTAGAAACAGCTTGGTTCATGGTTGGATGTTGAGAGCAGATCAGCATGTTTAAAGCAGGCGTCAGGCAGATGGTGTGAATATACTTCTATTGAACTGCAATCTCACCCAAGCACTATGCTCAATGAACACTCCACGTCTGCTTCGTCTGCCCCAGATAACATATTTTATGAATTTTCTCTCACTTCCTGCTCTTCAAAAAGGATTATTTTCCTGCCTGGTGGTGAGGATCTCGTGAAATGGCTTTCGAGTAAAACATTTCACAGGTTTGAGGTAATAACAGCTTAATTCCTCATCTCCTATCCCTGACTGTAGGTTTTAGGAAACATTCATAGCAGTTTTGTTAAACATTTATGTGGCACTCCCATTATAGTTGACAAAAGATCAAGTTTGTTTAAACTATTGATTTTCTTTAAAATGTTTTTTAGATGAAGGTGATGCAAATAAACTCTCCTGCTTCCTCTGGTGCCTTCCAGGGTTCCATCTTCATCAGATAGTACAGATATCTACTAAACTCATTTAGTATCCCTTTAAATTGGTTGTCTATTCATGTACCATTATACACAAAAAGATACACAAGAATTCAGTTTTTTGACTTAAAGGTTTTACAGCCCTTCACTTCACTGAAAAACCTTGTACAAGTGTCCTGGAGTGAATGAAGAAAACAAGATTTTTCATACCATGCCATATATTACAAAAATGTTGCAAGGTGTTACCCATAAGGTGTTTACATTTCTGTTAAGCTACATTCAAACTGCTGCCCAAAGTAACCCAAATCCCTTAAGCGACCTGTAACTGATAATTTCATGACAGTCTGAACAGCTCAATTATGATTTTTTTTTAATCAGACCCAGATCACTTTCTTATGTGGTCCTGAACGCGATCCATCTCTGTTTTTTGCTAAGCAATCTCAGTCTGAACATCCAGGTCGCATTTACGTGGCATTTACATCATTGTATAGGGACAAACATTACATTTCTGGGGTGTACAGGAAATTTCACAACAATCATGACTGAAAACGGCACTTTAAATTTGGTTGAAATGATGGTGGCTCTGACTGGAAATGAACTGACATAAAGCCGCACAATCAACTCTGATCACATTTTCGTCCATGTTTACTTTCATTTTGAAGCCATTTTCTGTGTACGTGCCTCAAAGCTGGCAGGATTGCACGCATACACAGGATGGACACAAGTTGCATATTGTGTGTAAAGTGAACAAGCACTCAAAAAAATCTGACTTCAATGGGAAAAAATGGAATTGAACATTAAGACCTGCATTCTAAACGTAGCCTTTTTACAGCATCAAAACAGTATCAACATAAGACGTAAGGTACGTCAGAATGGAATCTGGCTTGACACCATTTGCAAAAATCACAGTAGTCATCATCTTTATTGATCATCATCTTAAACATAAATCAGTTTTATATCACAAGCAACCATTGTTTTTGGAGTAGATCACATTTTGGTTTAGAATAGTAAAAAAAAATTATTTGTGGACATCATTTATTGGTTTATTCAGGTAATTAACTGACACATTTCTGAATTTTTTAACTATTTTACATCTAACTCAAACATTCAAAGAGATAAGGTGTAATAATCACACCTCAATTCGGTTATCAACACATCCCAACTCACTCAGTGAAAACTTCAGGTACAACAGCTCCATGCACTTGTTTCAGTATTGTAACTCACTGTTCTTTGGTATCTCAGCAAAATTCCTTCAGCAACTTATCCAGAACAGCCTTCTTGGGTCACTGCTAAAACTCCACACTTTGAAATGCTCAGCTGTGCAACAATTTCAATGCCAGGTACACTTCAAAATCCTTTTGTCAATATGCAAGTCTCTCAACAACTCAGCACCTTCTTAACTCACTGAGCCGCTCTCTGTCTGCACTCCCTTTCACATTCTGAGACCTGCTGCAGCTACTGACCTTGTCCTCCATCAATCCCAAATTCGCCTTGAGGTCAAGGAAATCCAGCTGTGCTGTGCCCACTCTGGAAAAATCCCCCTCTGTTCCCAGCAGTAGCATTAAACATCCAAAAATTATACTTTATTCTGTTTACTACCTAACAAAAAAACAATGTATTCTTCTCTCTGTTTTTATAACTCGGTAAGATCTCCTTGAATGGCAAATGTTGCAAACAAATAAATCTATTAATTGCTATTAGTAAAAGGGAATAATTAAAGCTACACACTTTCTAGGCCTGCATGGTTGACAACCTGCTGGTTGACAAGTGCAAAGGTTCCTGGGTAAATGTTCACCAGAGGGCTTTTTAATAGAGTTTTCCCATGCTTGAATGGATTTCCTCACATCAGTTTGATTAGAATCCCTAATTAGTTGTAAAGAATGTGACTGTACCCTTAATTTTGTCACAAGTGTTATCATTATTAGGGAAATTACTCTGAAATAGCAAGAACAATAAAGATATTACAATCAGCAACATTAAAGTGCCTTGATTTTTCACAACAGCAGTCATTTTATTCTCTTGAAAGAAAATTAGTACAATATGGCAGACAAATAAGATGATTGAGATATTTGACATTACAGTGTGATTTATTACAGAGCTTTGGGCTTTCCTGATTGGTAAATAATGAGATCCTCTTATCAGAGAAAGATTGGTTATAAACAAGAGGCAGGATTTTTTCTGTTAATAATTATTGTTTGTTGACAACCAAGAGCGGGTGAGCATGTAGTTTAGGGTTAATAAACTGTCAAAATACTGTCATAATAGCTTTTCATCATGGTAAATATGGAGCTAAATCGACCAAAAAAAGGGAAGTGAGTAATTAAAGGATGTGAACGCTGTACTTTCCTGCAGATAATTTTTTTTATCTGCATGTCCTGAGAAAAAATAAATGTGCAAAAAATGGTTTTAATGAAAGAAAATAAAAACAAAAATAAGCCCGATAGAGTTATACAATTTTATTATTGAATTAGTGATCAGTGGCTGCATTCAGCATGTATATGTGTGTGTGTGTGTGTGTGCATTTGATTGAAGGAAATACATAGAAAACACTTTAGAGAGTAAACCTGGGTATCATTTGTCTTATGAACTCTTATGTTGAACTTTGAAGTTGTGTCTTCATATTAAAGCTCCTTTATAACTCAATAAATTAATTAATCTCCAATAAAGTAGTAATAACATGTAGAAAAACATTGAACCTTCCTATTTACTAGGAAAAAAACAAACAAACAAACAAACCACAAATGATTTTAGGGTTCTAAAAATTGTGTTTTGAAAATGATCAAATAAAATCCTACCATCTCATAACTAGATTCACACAGCTGGCATGTAAAATGAAACCCAATCTGGGAATTCTCTGAAGCATTCTCACTATAATTTGATGGAAGTCGCTGAATAATCAAGCGTGACCACACTGCAGAACCAGCTATGACATCATAGAGTAGATCTGAAGTGAGTTCAGAGAGTTCCTGACAGAAGCAGCAGCTGTGACTGCAGAATTCACTTAGCCCCTCTTTCTCTTTTCACTTCTCCCTCTATCTCTCTCCTCTCTATCTATCTATCTATCTATCTATCTATCTATCTATCTATCTATCTATCTATCTATCTATCTATCTATCTATCTATCTATCTATCGATCTATCTATCTATCTATCTATCTATCTATCTATCTATCTATCTATCTATCTATCTATCTATCTATCTATCGGTTTGCCAGTGCATTGACAACAAAGAAACCAGCCCATTCCTCTTTCCTTGGTCTTTCCATCAGTGTTATCCCTGCTGCAGTGCTTCAAGAGGAAAGCTTTGTGCGGTAGCCAAGTCAACAATTCTGCCTCGCCACTTGCTTCCAAAGACCACAGAGGACACTTTAAATACAGCAAACTTGACACATGACATGACACAGCAAAATGCTGCAAAAATGCAGACTCATCATGTATTACTCAGAGATATAGCTGCTTTGGCATCTACCATGAAGCACTTCAGTTCATTTTGATAAGGAGCGAAGTATCAAACTTGGAAGTTTGGTCATCAATGTTCATACTAGTGCTATATAGCTTTAAAAATGTGAACCACTATCAATATCCATGTTAGCTCAACAGAAATCTCCTAAATGTTTAGTAACATCTAGTTAACATCTAGTAACATCTTTAAGAACATTTTCTAAAGAGATATTTCTTCAAACAGTTATAGTTTTTAAATGATTGCCTCAACGAAGGTAGATACCATGGCAACTGGTTGAGCCACTTTAAATTCTGATTGGACGAGTTTGGAGGTGTCATCACTGTTCAGATAAGGTGTTGGTATGTGTGTTAAATTGATTCTTAGAATATATTTTGTGTTGTTTAATTGTGTTAGTGTGCTCACACGTGTCCTTGTTGTGTCCTGATGGCAGGGAATAGGTTGTTGCCCAATGCTACACATACCACTTTTGAGGCATAACAAACTAAACAGTTAGATGTCAGATGACAAATGATTTAACCAGTCTTTATACTATAATATTATAATTTGAGACTGTTAAGAAATAGTTTTCAACCAAGTCTAATTGTAGACAAAACTACCCTTAAGTTCCAAATGTGACGTTGTAATTATGTGAGTAGTCACTTTGAGACACTTGCTATAAATAATATTCTGATTAATAAAAATAGTTAATTTTTTCCATTTAATTTTATGAATACGGTTAACACAACAAAACAAATTGGCTCAACATCAGTTAAATATACTGATCGTATACTCAAACACTAAATAAGATAATCGTAATTGTGGCAATGACAGCGGTTAGGTTAGCTCAACAAAGGATTTGTATTTACAAAAATGTTTAAATCTTAGATACACTGCACAAATCTTAATATTCTATGTTGCCTTAAATTTTTGTGTTCACTGACCATTTTATTTTTTTTACAGTGCACGAATAACTGTATTTTGCAAACACATTTAATAAACAAATAAATGGGCTCATTATCATTAACTGCAGTGTAAATAAAAATCTAAACAACATTAATGCAAGTACAATTTATTTAAACGTATCAAAAGTAACAAGAAGCATCTGAGGCTAAATGACAAAAAAAATAATAATCAAAAATCAAGTGGCTATAAAATCTGTCTGCTTTGTACTTAAATGTAAAAGTATTTTGTTGCAAAAGTATCAAAAGTATAATAAAAATTGCATTACTATTTTGATTTGCATAATGCCACATAAAAAGAGCTCGGTTTGTTTGATATTTAATAAAATTATGACCCTGTGAGACAATTACAATAATAAATCAAAAGGCAAACCTACTAACCTGACTGTATACAGCAAATCTGTAGACACACTATATACAGTGACTAACTATGTGTTGTAAGACTTAAGTTGGATCCGGCCCTGTAGGTGACCCAGATCAGAAAATCAAATCCCTGTCACAGGAGAGTATTGGATGGTGCTAATGGCAGGTGTCTAGACGGAAGCATCACGTCACCGAAACAAACAAGCATGTTCCCTACAACCTTATACAACAGTCTGTGATTCACAGTGTGTCCATCATACAGTGGCCAGTCAATGAGCTCTCAACTGATTAATGAGTGCAACAAAACTCACACCCTGCAGAAAAGCACACTGACAAAGCAAAGATCCAAATTCACCAAATAGCTAAAGAATACCGACGGGAAAAACAAAAGAATAGATGAGAATGCCGGTTTCGGCCATATAAGCCTGTCACACTCTCACACACCTTCTGTGTCAAAGTGTTTTACACTCACACACACACGCACACACGCACGCACACACACACACACGCACACACACAATGACGCAGCACCTCTGCAGCACAGTGAGATGGAGGCAGAGAACAGCAGACATACAGAAAGAAACAACGGAAGGAAAAAAATAAAGAGCCAACCTGGGATGAGACGTGTTCAGGATCCTGTTCTTCAGGTGTGCAGCACAGAGCATGAGAAAGAAACACAAATGGACCTGGAGAGAGTGAAAGAGAGAGAGAGAGAGAGAGAGAGAGAGAGAGAGAGAGAGAGAGAGAGAGAGAGAGAGAGAGAGAGAGAGAGAGAGTATGAGCATGAGTTGAGCTCTGGGTGTCCTCAGAGTTCCTTGTTTTAGTCATGTGACCACAGCAGATTCCAAACAATCCAATCAACTTAAAAAACATCAAACAAGTGATAGAAAAAGACACACATTGGTTTTTAACATGCTACATTTCTTCTGGCACCTTCTGAGCGTGAGAGTGGGGAAGTGCCATGTGAGAGAGAGAGCGAGAGAGAGAGAGTGTGTAAGTGTCCAACTGCGATGGAAATATAATTTACAGCCTGAAGCAAAAGAAATAAAACCATGATTCAGAGAGTTCTAGAAGGTCCCAGAACCAGCACATGTGATTGAAGGCTACATGAACAGAAGACAAATGTGAAGTGGGACTCTGCACAGCAAGCAAGGTAGTCTTTGCTTTTTAATAAGGTGTCGCTTTATTGCAACAGTAACTCTTCCTTAAAATTGCTGTGGTGTTCTTGATCGATATTTCACTGTGGAACACAAGAAGAATGCTGGAGAAATCATTGAGCTTTGTTTCTATTCTATTCTATTCTATTCACAATTACACAAACCCAAATATAAGCCTTAGTTGCAGCCCTGAAATTCGGCTTATGCCATTTTTGAGAGTCAGTGTTGACATTTTTAAATCACCAGAACTAGCATGCCTCTAGAGCACCTTGTGCTGATTTTAATATCTCCTGCTGATTGGCTAAAAGCTTGTCTCCGTGCAGACCTGACTATACTTTTAAAAAGTCTCATCCCTTTACAAGTAGCAATGCAACTGCAATGCTGTGTTAAGGCTGTAAAATCCTAGCGATCGGAGTTCCAAATGGACAGTGTCAACCCTCTAGGATCATTTTCCTAAACAAAGCCGTTACAGGTTTTGAACAATCTGGAGGGAAGTGATAGGCCACTAAATTAGAATTTGTGGGAATGGAGCATCAGTTTAACACAAAATGACTAGGTTGTTTTATGTGTGGAATTTCCCCACAATTCTGACTATATAAAAGCTCACTGTATGAAAGGTTGACAAATTTTCAGTCTATAAAACACAGTAGGTTATCACTACAGGAAATCATGCCAGCTGTAGCCTATCCAAGACCCTATATAGAATTTAAAGTCGCTTTGCACCTTGCATAAGTTGTGGCCATTGTAACCAGCACTTCCAAGTACCTGGGAAGTACCTCTGCGCCAGACCTTAAGCCAATCTCTGAGCCGGATTATTCTTAGTCTGTGACACCCAAAGACTCTAGAACTGATCATCTTCCTGCTCATCAGCAAATGTATGCATCACACATCCCTTCATTACACACAGATTGTAGTTATTATTTACAATTATTTATATATATATTATTGTTAGATTGCCAATTAAATGTACATTATCTATGTCAGTTCCAAAATAAAGTTATGAACTTAAACTTCTATAATTAAACACAGACCTTAAATAAAGACATTATGCTTAATGCGTTTAAACAGCATTTTGTACATAAAGACAAATTAAATAAATGCAATGTACAGTATGACAAAGAGACCATTAGAAAACATGCATCTGACTTCTGCCAATATTGTCTATAGTCATAATCTCCCCTGGACTGGCCAAGTACTGTATCCCCACAGCAGATGCTCAAGTATTCCGACTCGGCAATGTCTCCGCTATGGTGGATCCATCCTAATTAGCCTGATGGCTGTTGGAGGCCACATTAACTCAAGACAGTGTTGAGGCACTGAGTTCAGGGCCTCTAAGCGACTGAGTGTTATAGAGAGAGACAGCGGGTGAGAGAGAGTGTGTGTGACATCCTCTAATCCAGGAAAGCAACAGCTGCACCCTCAATCTAATCCGCATCCCCTCCATTCACTGCCTCAAGCACAGCCAAAACACACACTTCTCAGATGTTCCACCTGAGACCCAAAACGTCAGATTCATTCTTGATTTTGTAAACTCTTCAAGGCTGGTTTGTTTACGAAAGATGACGGATTCAAGCTTCTCTTGTTAGAAACGGCTCTGAATTTCATTTAAATATGTCTTACAGTGAGAACATAGAAAAAGGTGAAATTTAAATGAGTCTACAATAAAGCACTAAAGTAAGCTTATGAGTTATTTAGAAGCTTTTTTCTCTAAGATCAGTAAGAAGAGAAATTAGCAAAAGTGCCAATGAGCATGCACTGAATCAAACAGTTTGAACCAATAAATCTAATCAAACAAAGAAAATCCCTTTTCTCTTTAGAATGTTTTAGCAAACAAATTTTGTGAAAGGAAAAAGTGAAATGAAGGCAGTTGGCTTCAGATTTTTGGGGAATTAATGAGAGGGTGTTTCCTTCAGACTCTAATAAACACTTTCACTAAGACAGACAACCAAAAGAGAAAGTGAGCACATCCACATTCAGTCTCACACACATGCTAATTAAACTCCAGTGGGTGCAGCGAGATGAACAGAAAGGCTAAGGTGGTTTAACCAAACGCAGTCTTTGTTAACATATGGACCTTTCTTCTGAACCAAGAATTTTTTTAACCAGGAAAGTTCAACACAGGGTATCACATAATAACCCTCTTCCACAAACACAAAGCTTACAATTAACGCTACGGTTCTAGAACAACATGGAATTAATTACTAAAGTTTCATTTTTGTACTAGAGTATCACTATAAACTGATCCTAAATGAGCCTTCTTGAGCATTAGTCACAAAGTATAACTTATTCAACCTTGGAAAATTCAATTAATATTTTAATTTAATCTAAAAAAAAATCAGTGTTCAGCTCTTTTATGAAACAATCTAAGCCATTGATTGAAGTACAAATAAAACCAAATTTCCTGAAAATGATAATTAGACATAGAAGTAGGTGCAGTTACTGTTCGTGGATATTGCTCTCTTGATGTTGGTGTGGCAAAAAAAAGAGAGAAGGAATAAAGAAAAAAAAACTATTTGTTGTAGTAACCAATTCGTTGAGTGATACACCTGACACATCATGTTTGTTTTATCAAACTGATTTACAGCAGGAGTCAATGGGGCAAAGTAAACACTTCAGAGCATGTATCTGTGTCAACATAGACATGCTGAGCCTCTTAAAACAGTTATAAGTTGACTACAGGACTCGCTGGGATTATAAAATATCAATTGCAGTGGCTAAAAGAACAGCATTAAACAAGAAAAATGCCAGCTATCGAACAAATCATATATAAAATCCAAATCATAATAAAGTGACCAATAGTTGTCATATGATAGTGGTATGTAGATATATCTAGTAATATATGTCCTATAAAAAACTGTGAGCTGTACAAATGTGAACGAATGACTATTTAGTCAAAAAAAAAAGCAAAAGAAATCTATTCTGGAAGCTAACTATTGAGTATGTAATTCATATTATTTGGCTCGGTTGAATTTCATAATATATATTCTTCAAATAATTAATGTCTCTTTATATAATCAACATCAACAAAATAACCGATCATCATTCAACCTTGATTTTTTGATATCATGTCAGGAGAGTCACTGGGACACATTTGACCCAAGTAAAACGAACAGTAAATATTTTATCACTTTCACCTACTGTGCATTCAGCATCACTGAATGTAAAGTAATCACAGAACACCAACTCAAGCAACACCAGAACTAAAACATTTATGAGAGTCATCAAGCAGGTTGTTCTCTGTAGGGTTGCTTGATGTCTCTATCAAATGGAGTAACCAGATTGCACAGATCATACAGGACAACATGCTTGGTAATCTCATAACACTACCTCAAGCCATTATTTGATCCCAAGATCCTTTAGATTTTACCTCAGTTTTGGACATTGTAACTTGAATATAACTGAGCTGTCCAAAAGCAAACAAATCATGTAAAAGATGGCTTAATACATTAAAAGGTAAATAAACCGCAGCAAGGTCAATTTCAAGATTGGCTTCAGACAGAAAGAAACATGAGGGGTCAAAAGATATTAAAGCAAAAGCTCAGATAAGGCCTATCAATGGGGAGAAGGGCCAAATGTTACGGATTTCAACTGAAATCCCATGGAAGATTATCCATTTGGCTTTTATTCATCACTGAAGCTCATGAGTGGATTGAGTTAGGCTTATGAAATCTATTAGAAATTACCATCGCTTCGAATTAATTAAGAGATTGATCTTATAACACCTATTAGCATGTCATATGTGCTAGTAAGCAGTCTACAATTCCTTTAAAAGAATATCTCACTATTGCCATACCGTGCTTGGAAGGATCAAGTTAATTTACCTTCATTAAGCTTGTTTCTAGGTCAAGTGCTCCTGGTAAGCAGATGGGCAATGCTTTAGTCATCATTTCTCAGCAGGTATCAGACGTCCCTCGATAAGACCTCACCTTGAAATATTCAAAACGTTCACTTTATCACATAATCAACTTCCAGTTTATGTACTGTAACAAGATTGCTGCAGGCTTTTTGTCTGAGAGAAAAATGCTAGATGTACTGTAGATTTCCATAGAAAACAACTATTTATTTTGTCGTGGCGCTTTTGTTGTGTGCTTTTTCTTAAAAGTTGTGATTACTGTTCTTAAGTTGATAACCATAGTTAATATCTGGAAAATATCAACTCAAAAGGTTAAAACTGAAGATCGTTTGGGGACAACCAATTCAATTCAACAATGATTATTAGGGTTACAACAAATCCATTAATAACTCATTCATTTGATTAATCACTAGGCTTTAGTGTTTATTAACAGTAGCACTTGCATTTAAATAAAAATTGAATTGATAACTAATAGCTACCTACACTGAAGTAGCCATAGGGCTTATTTATCAAACAATGAAAAAAATACAAGGTGCACATAATCAACAGATTTAGTAAAAAAATAACACATTTTATTATACCAACCAGCTTGATTTCACTCATTTCAATTATTTTTGGTGTTGCATTTCTGCTATATAATATATTTTGTGGCCTAACTTGAACACATAGTGGTTCTTGACAGTTGAGCCCACGACCAACAATTTGAACCCAAGTCCAAAACATTTAATTCAGGAAGTAAGGTGTTGGTTGAATCTAAGTTTATGCTTCTGGTAAACGCTACAAACTAAAAGTCACCACTTTTCATTTGATAAAATCAAAGATTTTTAAAATAATGCTTAACGCTCAAAAATTTATTCAGAATTGGCCAGGACCACATAACCATGCCTCAAATAAGAAATTTATTTCACACCTCAATCTTAAACTTAAAGATAATTTCTGATAAAGGTAAGTAGTATAATTAAAATGTTGCATATTTTTATATCACACAGACTTAATCAAACTGATTTGTGGGATATGAACTTTGAGAGAGGCCCTAAAAGCAATGACTATCGGACTTTGGAATAATTTAGTTTCTTTGAAGTTCTGCATGCTCTGAGCCCAAAAGGGATAAACACATAGACTGCTGAACGGCTTGCAGTTGAGCCTCGGAGCTGCTGAGGATAACGTAACAAAAACATACAAGTAAATCCAAAAGTCACTCATTACGTCAGAGCACATCAAAGACCAAAGCACAGCTCAGAGTAGGGCCATTAGCATCCTCGCAGCATGAGTATTCCTTTGTGAATCTCAGACTATATATATATATATATATATATATATATATATATATATATATATATATATATATATATATATATATATATATATATATATATATATAGCGATACATAGTGATAAAGGTAACAGGAAATTATTTCATTATTTATTAATATAATAGATAAAAAATATGATAAATCAAATGATGATTTAAAATTATAAAAAAACAGGTGTGTTTATTTTTTTCTTTTAGTGTTGAACAAGATTTTGTTTTGCTCACTGTTGTCTTGCTAATTGCAGCTCCTTTCCCTAGCTCAGCGCCTATTCTCTCTCCCACTTTACTGGTCAAATTACTGTTCTATCTAATAAGCAACCATTATTTTGAATTATGAACAATAGTTGAACTTCAACACCATTGAAAGATAGCCCGTCTTTCACAGATTTTCAGTGAAGGAAAAAACAGGGGATCCTTAAAATAAAAATTCACTAAATGTGCTGGGACATCAAGTGAAACGTAGAACTTGCAATTACACTTCTTCATCGGTTTAATCATTACTAGAATACAAAAAATGGTAAGGCTGTTATTTAAAACAAAAAAATCCCAACAGTGAGTGAGTTTTATTGATGCGCAAAAAGATGAGACCCAGCATGAAAAAGGTCAAAAAAGCTTCAGCTATATTCAGCTGTCTAGCTAGTGTAACAGTCCACATAAATAGGAGCTTGCAGATTTCTCAAAGAAGGAGATTTTTCTCCCTAAAAAATCCATGTATTTTCTACCTCTGTTCTGTTTATGAAGAGCACAGGAAATTCCTCTCAAGTGAAATACTCATCCCAGGGGTAGAGACTTGAAGAAAAGAGGACAGGAGACTACAGGAAAAGAGAGAAAGTGAGAGGAAATCCTGTTGGAAGATCAAACTGGTAACTGCGTTCCAAAACGCTTTAGTTGGATTGTTACCCATTTCAGTCAGTGGCAATCTCAGAACAGAAATAATGCAACGACCATCCTCTAAAATTCTAAAATGTTCTATGAAGATGATGTCATCTTTGACTGAATCCGGTTAGAAGTTAGTTTCAAGTTTTCATTTAAATTGTAGGCTTTATAAAAGCAAAACATTCAAACTACCACGGAGCCATGGACATTCCGTTATTAGGTTTGGTATGGCTCTAAAACCCCAACCGAAAAAAAAGAATGACTAAACACATAATTACATTTTATTTGATCTGCCCATGGAATCTGTTGTCTCGTCTTTACCCCAAAAAGCTGCTTAGTTTAAAGATGTGTACTGTAGATTGAGATTTATTCAATAAAATCACAATCTGATCCACTCTTTTTTTTCTGAAGTGCTCTTTTTTTATGCTTTAAAGCTGACAGAAACATGAGCTCAACAAAAATATATATTAAAGATATTGTTGAAGCAGTCTGGGAAACAGTTGTGGAAAGCATGCAAGTTTAGTGGTTGTTCTCAATGGAGACCTGGAAAATGAAGTTCACATTGTGTTCAAATGAGTCCTAAATAAGCAAGAACTCCAGGAAAAAATCCCCTTAAAAATGAGGATTTGATTTGTTAGTTTAGTTCTCAGCACCTAAAAGTGTTCTCCTGAGTAAGGTCTTCAAGTGGAGTGGAAAACCTTTAGGGTCAGGTTTGGGCTCGACATGCCCACATCACTTGATTCCAGGCAAAGCACTGGCCATTGGCAAAACCAGCAATTGCATATGTCACTAAATACAAAAACTACAAACCTACAACTCAATACTACTCCTACCCCAAACCAAATGCTATACTAGAAGTTCAACAAAATCTCTGAGGTGGTATAGATATTTATATATTTCATCAACAATTATTCTTCCACATCTTTCTCTGACTTAGATTGCTTTGTAAATCTCATTTTCATTTTGTGACATGAGAAATGCAGATGCAACCTCTTCTGGAAGTATAGCAGGCATTTCAAATGCTCAGCAACCACTTCCTTGAAGACGGTGTCTTCTAATCACTTAGCAGTCTAATAGCACCGCGATGTTTACTTGACTCATCTTTCACACTCACAGTTTGCAAACAGTTCAACTTACCAGATTGCCAGAGTGGCACTCTGAGGAGATTCCCCGGCATTTGACTGAGAATACTCTGGCCTTTTTCCTCTAAGGGAAAGTTGTGAGTTTAAAGTGAGTTTAAACATGCAATGATTTCTAGCTGCTCCTTTCTAGGGGCCCTGTCCACAAACACTTGGCTATTTTGAAAACAGAGAAAAAATGTTTCTCAGTTCCACTGTGTGTCCACACAGACACAGTGTTTCAGCATATTCGTGTGTTTTTGAAAACGCTGGCCAAGGTGAAGTTTTTTGAAAACACAGTATCCATCATTGTCGAGTAGACAGCGTAACCGTACTCTATTTTTGGTTATAGGTGGACTTTGCCATTGATTCAGATCTCAACCCTCAGTCTAATGGCAATCAGAGCAATCATTGAGTTTCTGTTCATTGTGCTAAAGCATATATTATCATATAAACTGGACTAAGTAGAAATTTTAAGTATTTAATTGCGCAATTACTCACTGAACAGGTATGCAAACGGCACCGATTTCCAGCTCAATGTGACTGGATTAAGCCTCAGATAAAACTGAGAGCAAAATAAGTTCTTGGTAAAGTGAGAGAATTGTTGTCGCCTTTAAAAAATTTTGTGCGCTGCTTTGTAAGGGAAGAACCTGTGACGAGTGAATACAAAACTAATTTGGAAGCTGATTGGCCGGTTTAACTGCAGATTTGAGGAGTCGGCTGGCATCTACTGGACAGATATAGTTTTTATCCTAGCTATTCCTTTAAAATATTTTTTTTTAAATGGGGCAAGGAAAAACTCGCTTATTTTATTTTTTCTAAATAACCAGGTATGTGTAACCTGACCCCTTTAAATAGTTTTGAACTTACATTGGTTTGTAAGTTCAGAAATGTACAATACATCAGCCATCTGAAACCAAGCTTAAATTCACATGTAACTAAACAAAAGACCGAAATTACAGTGGGTTTGAAAAATTGCAATCAATACCAATTCCATGTTTTTTTTTTTTGCCTAACAGAAAACATCTAATACTTTATAAGAATGGAAATAAGTTTAATTAACACAAAAAAACAACTGTTCATTTTTAAACCTTGTTAGCAGCATCAGCACGAGAAAACTCATATTGGTCAATCATCTATATAATAAAGGTAACTACCTGAGATTAGAAGCCTCTCAACAACATTTTAGCTCCTCAATTATGCCAGTTTAAAGAATATCTACTAACAAAGTTTGCATAGGCATTTGTCATAGGCTTTAATTACACACATCACATTTTTTCCCAATTTAATGGTTGATGGTAGTTGCCACATTATTTTCCACGGCATTAGACACAGAATAGTTAATAACTCCTTAATAGGTAACCATAGTCACTGCAGAGTTATTAGATAGCTACCTGTTAGTTCTGCAGTAAGTCCCTCTTTGTTGTGTCAGAGTATTTAAGTGTTACTAAAATTATTTATTTAACAGCCACTTCTAAAAAACGTTGCAGGGAAAGAGACTTTTAAACAGTTGAGGTCTCTCATAAACAACCATGCATTTTTACTAAACAGGCTTCAACCCCAAGCTCTTCACATCCACCACACATATGGATTCCCCCACCAAAAGCAATAGGGAGACAGAGAGAATTACAAGCGAGGGGGTGGATTTAGAGAGACGTGACTGAGAGAGGAACAAGAAGAAAGGAAAAGCAGCAGAGGGGACAGAATAATTTAGGATGGCAGTCATGGACAATGACATCACTGAGCATGTTGGAAAGGTCAAAGTTTAACGCCCGGGTGTTCTCTTGAGGAAAATAAAGCTAAAGCAGAATTCCATTTTAGTGTTTTGGTTGAAATCTCACTCAAAAATCTAAAAGAAAAGAAAATAATGCAAAAATACATTGATGCAAGGGCATCGACTCGAATGAAGTCATTCTGCTTCAAAGACTTTTCCTTCAAATTTTAAGTTGAATGGAAACATAACTTCTTTACAGACTTTTTTTCCTATTAAGGAAGATTTGAGATTTGGCAAGAATAAAAATGTTTCAGTAGAAAGGGTTATAATGACATTTACGTGAAAATTTTACTGGTCAGTACTCTGTGAACGTGTTTAAGGATTCCTCCCGATTTGTAAACCTCTAGTTCACAAGCTCAGGAAATGAGCCCCATGAGATCACGATGGATACGACCCCAGACTCCCTTTCAGAACACATGGAATTCACTCACTATAGCTCACTCATGACAGAGGAAATCCCAGAATCCAGCAGTAGATCTGGAGGGGGAAAAAAACACATGCAACTTTTCCCACAAATGCCCCTGAACTTGTTTACTCTTTCCAAATTCTCTCCAGGAGTTTTCTGTGTTTCTCAAAGCCTCACAAATTTGGAAAACCCCTTCAATTAATCCCTGGCTCCTATTATGTGTTTGCTTGAACTTGTTCACTTTTTTTCAAATTTCCTTTATTTCATTAAAGGGGCAATATTATAGAAACACAACTTTAGGAAGGTGTTGATTGGTTTCTACTCCTTACTATTCCTCAGTATATAACTGACAGTGCAGGCAGTGGCAGGGGACGTGACATCACAGCCAATTTACATTTTCAGCAACATTCCCCTAAAAAGCATGAATCGTTGATGCCCCCAGATTTTTTTACTTATAAATATAACAAATCTGATAATTTTTTAAACTAAAATTTAGCTTGGCGTGTTAAGTGGGTAGGAGTGGGTAGTCAAATCAAAACAAGAAGGTCGCTGGTTCGAGCGTTGGCTGGGACAGTTGGCATTTCTGTGTGGAGTTTGCATGTTCCACTGCATAAAACGTATGCCAGACAAGTTGGTGGATCATTCCACTGTGGCGAAAGAGACAAAGCCGACAAGAACATCGATGTATGGATGAATGGAGGGAGGGATGTTAAGGAGAGCCAGAAGATCAATATCACCTTTTATTATATTCCAATAGTGTTTCCAATAGTCCTTTACAGTTAAATAACTAAATATGAACACAAAAATGTTTCTAACAGAATTTAGATGAATTTTTTATTCAGATTTAGAAGAGTTTTCTGTAGACCCTTTTATTGTGATGTGACGAAAAAAATATTATTTGGTGGATAAAACATGCTATTTTAATATTGGAATTTATTTGAAATTTGAATGGTTATTTATGTATATTTTAATGCTTAAGAATTGAAGATACATAATAAGCAAAATAAGGTGACCCAATGTTTGGACAGGAGTTAATTATGTATTCTCAAATTACCTAGAAGCAACATTTCAGGTTAATTATAAATTGCCATGTGAGAATGCTGTAATAGATTGGCAACCTTTCTCTTTACTTTTGCCTAGTGGATCCAGCCGCCACCATGCCCCCAATCAGACATGTAAAGAAGATCAATGCTCGGTTTGTGGTTACACAGTGAACACAACTTCACTGTAATCTTCTGATTCTCTTGATCACTAGAGAAGGTAACCAAATGGTCTATAGATGCTACACAACAAAACAATACTTTAGATCCACAATACCTTCATTAGCAATGATTCATGTCTGGATTACTTACTCTTAGTATTTAAGACTTAGTTAATGAATATAAATGATGGATGCCGACAACCAATTAAATTAATGAAGCATAAAGTAAATACTACACTCATATAAACAAGCATGTCGTTCTGATGGGGTCCTTGGAAGAGCTGCCAATATAAATCACTTCCCCATCATTGCACCCAAAAGCAACTCACTGTTTTTTCAGATTCTCGAGCATTACCAAGAGAAATGATAACTCATAGAATAAAGATATGCATTAACACATTGCTGTGATGACACACGGGAGTCTGGAAATCTAAGAGCATTCGCAAGACTGGGAAAAGGCCCAAAGCTACTGTGGTGTGTGTCATGTTCATGACATTAATGACTAGAATGATATTTCACACCCTTTCACAAGCTATTTCCATAAACAAGCCAAGAATTACCAGCATGCCACACTAATAACTAGACCGACTATGATGCTACATCTTGTGAGATACTCATGTCAAAACAAAGCATGAAAGGTGACTTCATGCTTTGTTGAGTATATGTTAAATGGTGGCCAGGGTTCTGTGTAAATTTAAGAACTGGGTTGAGAGGTAACTTTAAAAAGGCACCTTGCGCATAACAAAAATGTGAAGCAACTTGATAAAGTCTCATCAACATTGTAAGTTTTTGTCTCATTACAACAAACAACGAACAAAATTAAGGGTTATCTATGGTGCAACACAAAAAAAATGTCACGCAAACACTATAATAATTAATTGAAGAAACTTTAGCTTTGACTTGACACATTCACTTTGGCAGTGTTTCAAAAGGCTTCTGCAATGTCACGAAATTTCCTTCCATTCACCATTTCATTCATTTTTCACCCAGATCTTGATAATGGTAATGGTCATATTCTGACTGCTATGCAAAGCCTTCTCCAGCAAATCCTAAATATTCTCTATGAGGTTAAAGTCTTTAGTTTCTGAAATCTCCTTAGATGTTTTCACTACTTGATGCATGCCAATGATTTGACCACTCAAACAGACAAACATCTTTTACAAGACCTTGTGACATAATGTTTTAAGAAATGAGAATCAACTCATTGCACCAGTTGAGGTTATAGATAATTGTTTTTTGCAACAACTAATTTTAAAAATACTTTTGTTTTATAGGATTTTTGTAGGTAATTTTTTACTTTAGTGGGAAAGGACAGTCGAGGGAGAAAAAGAGAAGGAGAAAGAGAGGGGGGGGTTGAAAATACAAGTTAGGGATACAAACTTGAGTTGCCCAATGCACATTTGCTCCTTATATGCCCTGCTAATTCCATTTGTATGCAATTTTCTTACAATATTAGTAAGAAATCACACTTACAATGCTCTTACAGCTTAATACTATGTACTTTTGGTGTGCATATGATGTTCCCTTGCCTGCAAATACATAAAAAGTTAAAAAGAAAATCTGGATTTTCCCCAGATCACTTCTCTGAGGCCTTCAGATTATTTCTTTGTCTTCATTTTCAGTTTATTCTCGAACATGAATGTTCAACCACACGCTTAATTGTAATCAACTAAATTCCCAACAGCTGTAGAAACATCTCAAAGATGATCAGAAGAGCTTCATGGCAAAAGCTTTGAATCCTTATGTACCACATGATGTCTTTGTTTTTTAATTGTAATACATGTATTTTAAACATAATATTATTACGTATTTATCAATGTTATTTAGTAAAAATTACAAGCCAAAATATGAAGCGGCCAACTCATCTCAATCCTTTTAAAACAAGGATTAGACAGTGACATAAAACAAACGTGGGGTGCAAAGCGGTTCTGTAAAAACTGATGCACTTATTTGTATACAATCTATATGATGTCTGAAAATATTTATTTATGAATGGTTAGAAATAATTATAATTTAAAATACTTGAAGTCTCCTTGTCACATTTATCTCTTAGCCCTTGTGCCCCAAGCCATCTCATTTGAAGGTTATAATTCTTATAAACTAATGTGACAGCATCCAAATAAAGATGCATTCATAACTTAAATAGATGCTTTTCAAAAACGTGCAACATGAGCAGACTTTGTAGACGGACATCGTGTTCGAGTCAGAAGACTTCAAAAAAGCAACATAAATTGAATTACGTTAAACTCAATTTGTGTTTTTATGCTTCACTGATATAGTCAATAAACTGCAATGGTGGCCTACGTTATAGGTTTATGGACAAACTTTTCCTAATATGTTGCTTGCACATTTAATGTCATTATTTCAAAACAAACCTTGAACTTGGTATATATGCACACATGACATGTGTTAAAGAAATGCATTCATAACAACTTTAATTAAATCTGCAGTCCCGTTTTAGCATGAACTCTTCCCCTCAAAGAAATTCATTTCCTTTTCCTTGAGAGAACAGAGAGGATCTGCACCTCATCTGCTAGAAGACCGATGACGGCAAACTTCTCGACAGCTAAAACAAGGAACAGGATGTATACAAAACCATCCAAATTACACATGACTTCCTCCCAATCCACAAGACAGGCACTGCTCTCCACAGGCAGCCTGCATGCTGAAGTTACCACTTATTCGAATCAGACGCAGCTGGAATATCATTTACACAACAGTACCAAACACTAAACCACTAAAACATCATCAGTCGTCCACAGTTGCTATCCGCCTTTTAATTTAATTTAACTTGGAGGCTAATACGCCAACATTGCTGTCTCAGGAGAAACAAATGAGTATAAAAATACGGATGCCTTCCAGGGATGGTAGCACTTATAAAGTAAGGCAACAAGAAATCCGAACCTTTTACAAACATGACTGTTTTGATGATATAACTCCACTTTTTCTCCCTCAATCCACTTTGTTCTCCCTGAGAACTAAGGATATTTCATTTTAAAGTTGCTTTTTAGACATTTCATGCATGTTTGTGTAATCGTATTTTCTTTTTCTGTGAGAACATATGCTCTGACTGAAACAGAAGTGTTACCGTGGTAGAACTGAATTAGATACACAATGAAAAGAAAATGTTTTGGGATTTCCTGGACAAATGTGTTTTTTGGGTTACCAAAAGATGACTGGAAAATCGGGTGGATTTATGAGTCAACAAGAAAAACACAGCAGGGGGCGTGGTTGAAGGGAGGAACAGAAGGCACATTGCTTGTTTTGCTAAACACAAATTTCAAGTGATTCCAAGATATTGTTTACAATAAATAATTCCTTGTAAAGATTATTTCGGGTGCGATAAAAGGGGTATGGGATATAGCACCTTTATATATGAGCAATGTTTAACTCATAAATTGACACAAACAGCACAGAAATGTGTTTGTTAAGTATATATGCATTCATTCTTAACTAGATATCTAAATCCGAACACGTGGAACATGGAAACCAAAATTATTTCACAAAAACTTTCTTTATTTTGACAAATGGAGAAATTTTTGGCCAGTTAAGCTGCTGACTAAACTATTTCTTAACGCTGAGCAAATTGGGCTTTGCATACTCTCATCTGCTCCAAGCAGTGGGTGGCTGGCAACCAGAACTGTTACTAGGGCAACGCTCTGAGAGTCAGTCTCCATGGCAACAAATAACAGCAATATGAAGACCTTCAAGCGAGTGGATGGAAACAAAAACCACCGGCACTAGTTTCTCTTGTGCTCCAAATGTCCCTCCGATGACTCGCTTTGATGCTTTTCCTCTCCACGGATGGATAAATATACTCTAGCAGCCCTTGCACTAACACAAATCCTGTTTATTAAAGCTGTTCCAATTTCACAGTCCAAAGTGCTTTGAGAATTGCTTACGTCTAATGGAAAAATGGCATATCAGCCTAGAAGGGTTCTGGATCATTCAAGCTGTAAAATCTGACAATTTCACATAAAGATTGTGAAACTGAGTTAAGTTTGATTATTGACTTGAACATGAACTGCATGGTTTATTGGAATAGAACAGTATAGAACTGGATTAGAATGAAAGACAGAAATGTATACAGTGCATTTATCCTAAAAAAAATCATGCATTAAACCAAACCGAAATCAAATCCAATAGTCACTGAGATTATAACAATATAACCCATGAGTGTCAAACTCAATTCCTAGAGGGCCGCAGACCCTGCAGGTTTTTGTTCCAACCCTGTTTCAGGAGACACACAAATAGCTTCAAACAAACCCAGAGGAGCTCAATCAGTGAAATCAGGTGTGTTTCAGTTAAGGTTGGAGCAAAACTGTGCAGGGCTGTGGCCCTCCAGGAATTGAGTTTGACACCCCTGATATAACCCATTAAACAGTCACAATTACATATTTACCAATATTACACATTTAAATGTGTTCGCTCTGTCATGTTTTTTGTTATTAAACACTTTGTTGTTTTATCTTGTGAGATTGGAAACTAATTCTGTTATCTCTGTTGTCTGTAGAGCTGTGAAGGGAAACGATGTAAAAACCGCTAGCTGGATTCCTGTGCTAATCCAGTCTCAAGAGACGGAAACCAAGGGGTCATTACCTGCCTCATCCTCCCAGTAGCACAGGTCATTACAGGTCAGAGAAGCCCTTCGGGTCAGTTTAAATCAAGCTCCTCTGAGAAACAGTCTGTCTTTGATGGCAGTCACACTTCCACCTCCTGGGATGCAGATGTCAATAACTCCAGCCAGGAAGCCAAATTATAAATGACTTTACAATGCCAAATATTGAACGTTCCTTTTTTACAATAACTATAAGAACAGCTTTGAAAAATGTTATATTGGTAACCTATTCCTTTGAGAATAAATGCCAATGTTATAATGGTTTACTGCTAATGTTAGAGAATCTGTTTCTCTGCCCCATGACAATAATATAGTGAATCAGTTATGGAGATTAACTTTAATGCTAAAATGATATTTTTTACCCTGTCAGTTGTTGTTCGACAACAAACTACATTGTTGAATAGTTGGCATGCACAGTTTAAAAGGGGTTAAATGGGTTGACTGATTCTTTTCAAAATAATACGTAAACTGTTAAAGAAACTGGGAGAAATGATTCTCATCTGAGTTATTTGAGATAATGAGTGCCATTTATCAATAAATGTCTTTGGAGGGTCAGTGCAGTTTCAGCTCTTTAGATAAGCTTGTAGGAATGGAACAAGTTTCTGCAATCTAATGAGCAGAAAACAATTGTAATACTCCTCACTTATCAGAAACTGTTTTTACATTATTCCAGATCTACTGTTAACATTACTTGGAGAAGGAAGGGCATGGCCACTAAGAGGAGCGAGCCTCAGATACGTTGTCTGTTTACTGGCTGTAAATTTCAAAGCCACATACTATAGTTTTTGTTTTTAAGGGGTTATTCCGACACATATGGCTATTTCCAGAGAACATTCATCATCTGTGTTTGTGAACATGCTGAGGGTTGCTGCCATGCAAGAACAGCGTGATAAAGTATAAAAATGTTAATGTATTTTTGGGTGAAGTATAAATTTTTCCAAGGTCAAAAAGTGTCATTTCTGAATTACTTTAGATTTAAAAGCTGAACAGAAGCTGAAAATGAAGCATTAAATGTTATTAAATAAACATAAAAATAAAAATGACTAGGTCATGATAAACAATGGTAAAAATACAATGGAAATTTGAAATAACAAAATACAAAAATAGAAGTTTTTCAAATAATGTAAACAATTGCTTTAAACCTATTACACAATGCAAATAAATTTCAGATCTGGAGATAAACTAATTTCAAGCCTATTAAATATCGAGCCATGCTTTGTTATCCTTCCAAATCAACAGTGTCTTCCAATGTTCAGTATTCAATTGTCACAGAGACGTCATAACTGTAAAGATTACTTCTAGCAGCGATCTATACATGCTCACTCAAAAACATCTGCCCAGTCCAAAACATCAAAATATAAAGCTTTAACTGTTTCAATTCCAAATTAAGATGATTTTGTCAAAGATGGGCCTGTGCTAACTATATATATATATATATAGATATATATTTTTTATTTTTATTTTTTTACACCACAGTAATTTAAAACCCCAGGCTCCTCTCATTATGTGACATTCTTCCATTTACTTTAATTTGAATTTATCAAACGATGAGCTCAGCGTGACCATGTAAATAAAAGTCATGTCATTGTCATTTCAGTCATGAAAAGTCTTTGTTTCTATCTTTGTTTCTTCACAAACTGAAGCTGACAGTTAAAGAGATCATGATCAGTGGCTCCAAATGCAGTTTAAAGGGATCTTTGAAGCTCAGAGCTTTGATTTGCTGGGAAGCTTTGCAGAGTTGGATTGAGATAGGCAGGCTGCCTGCTCCTATAAATATTATCAGAGAAGAGGCAAATTTGGGAAAGCCTACAAGTTTTTTGTGGAACTGAGAGCAGAGAATCAAAGGAACTGCTTGCTCAGTTGTTTAGATAAAAGATCACATTTGCAGTTATATAAAATAGACATTTCTGTTTAATACAAGCAAAAAAATACACAATAAACTAAATAATAATGATTAAACAAGTGAAAAAAATTATGAAAAATGCTTTCACAAAATCAACTTCAAAATAAACATTTCTGCCATTGTTTTCCTGCAATTGTTTTTTACTTCACATCAGATGAATTAAATAAGTTGTAAGCGATCTGATTAAAATTCCAAATCAACAAAAACTATTGACAAATAGCTCCTCGTAGATATTTTGATAGCTCCTGTTAATTGGCAACACATTTGTTTTGGTGCCTTCCTTGTCTGTCCCACAAGCTCCTCTAAAGCATTTTTTAAACACAGCCCACACATTTACCTTCTTCCTTTTAAAAAACTAATACTGAAAACCAAATATTATTTAGATTGACATGCATTAGGGTAAACAAACACTGATAACATTTTTTTTTATCGGTATGTTTAGTTTGGGCTCTGAATTAGCATTTAAATCCATGGGCTCTAACATGATTACTTTAATTTTTACGAAACAGCTGTTACTATAAAAGTATTGATGTTTAATATAATACAACACAATACAATATATAATTCTAATCACGAACCATCTTCATATAGAAAAGGTCAAAACAACAAAATATTCTTTTTCTCCTAACAAAACGATTGGATGAATAACAAAAAATTTAAGCTTTTAGGGAAAGAGAATTTTTACAAAATCAGTCATGCATAAAAAATAATCAAATATTTAATTGCTTCTCCATCTTTCAGGCAAATATTACAAAAGAGCAAATCTTCGATTGAGCAACTCTACAGTAATAAACCTTATTTAACAAAGAAATAATGCTCTCTTAGACACTTTATAACCTCAACATCAGCCTCTTCACAAACATAATCTTGTCTTGCTTTCAATTTTCCAAAGGAAGGCTTTTGAAACTTGTTTTTGACTAGTTTTTCTGTTCATCAAATAATGATCTGTAAAATCAGTCACGACTCCGCTAAACCTCCAGCCACCTTGAGTTGTGGCTCACTCGAGAGGGATCCACCCCCGACTGGCTCTTCAATGGCATACATTAGCCCACTCGCACTGCTGCCTACACAAATACAGGAGTGACACAAACACCAACACCCCTTCTGGACACATGGCTTGGAGCCCCAAAAAGAGAGTTAAATTCTGGATAATGGCAAAATGACTCACTGTGGTCATTCTATAGCCCTTGGATCAATCTACCTACCTGGACCTATTCGCAACCCACACACATTAACGTCTGTCAGCCCACACGCTCGGCTCCATCACACACATGTACACACCATCACACACCAAACATGTCTTCGGCCCACACACAATTATCAAGTAGTTGCTTAAGGAACATCCTACGCCTACCTCTCTTCTCCTCATACAGTCTCTCAAATGTCTGCCACACAACATAGTTCAAGAGTTGTTGAAGAATAGCAGGAATGTTTAATATCTTCACCTGGTACCCATTGTAATTACTGGCTTTGAAGCAGTTATTTTGGGGGTCAAGGTATTTTATTTGATGTGAGTGTAATGTGAGGTTAAAAACGAAATGTTTTTAGATACAGCTTGAAACAGTGTTTTTGAAAGTGTTTTTAAAAATAGCAGTAGCACTTTCTTTAAAAATGTATCCCTGTCTTTTATTACATGAGCAGATTATTGACAAGAATGTGAGTCTCATAAACCAATGGCCAGTCTAATTCCCAATGGGGTTATAAATCATCAATCAAGAGTTCATCACAGCAGCAGGAGGCTTTAACAAAATCACTCAACAAACTAAGTATGCAAATTACATTAGGATCATTTTTTTTAAAAACCCTATTTAAAAGCAGCGTAACAAAAGTATTAGCAAATTTAAATTATAATGACTCAATTGTATTGCAAAAATTCATACTTAAATAAAAGCATAGGAGGCGTCACGGTGGCGCAGTGGGTAGCACGGTCGTCTCACAGCAAGAAGGTCGCTGGTTCTAGGCTCGGCTGGGGCAGGTGGCATTTCTGTGTGGAGTTTGCATGTTCTCCCCGTGATCGCGTGGGTTTACTCCGGGTGCTCCGGTTTCCCCACAAGTCCAAAGACATGTGGAATAAGTGAATTGAATAAGAACAATTGCCCATAGTGTGAATGTGTGTGTAAATGTTTCCCAGCGATGGGTTGCGGCAGGGAAGGGCATAAAACATATGCCAGTGAGTTGGTGGTTCATTCCGCTGTGGCGACCCCGAAAGGGAATAAAGCCGACATGAAGATGAATGAATGAATGAATAAAAGCATAGGTGACGATTTCCCACACGTCTGTGAAAACATAATAAAAAACAACAAAAATAACAAGTAGAAAAACGTCCTCTTTCTCATTTGTGTTTGCGATCATAAAATGAAGCCGTAAATAAGCAGGAAGTGTTCATTAAGTTGAAAACTAGCTATCAAAAAACAGTACAGCACGAACATGGGATTGAATGAGAACTTCTGGTCACTTCTGCTCACTTCTGCTCACTTTTCTATTTAGCAGGACAAGTCCATTGGCATTTGAGGGCCAGACTACATATAAATGGTTAGTGAGAAGTAAAATTACAAAAGTGAAGATTAACACTGTCCTTTGTAATGTCTGTGCGATTGAAGCTATATGCTGCCCACTTTGTTTAAAAAAATCTTACATTCGTCATGACCAGATGACAGTGTTGCCAACTCCTCAGTAAGAAAAGTCGCTATTGGCTGGCCAAAATGTTGCTAAATGACATAATCGTCCAATTTGCATCAATACCACGCAACGTACTAGACATAGATTCCCCGCCCCAATGACTTTTTTTCGACACCAACATAAAAGTATTGCAAGTACATGTGTTTCATGTCATTAAATTAACACATATGGCATTATAAAACTAACATCTAATGCTAAATAAAATTAAATAATAATAAAAAGGCCCTGGGGCATCACGGTGGCGCAGTGGTTAGCATGGTTGTCTCACAGCAAGAAGGTCACTGGTTCGAGCCTCGGCTGGGTCGATTGGCATTTCTTTGTGGAGTTTGCATGTTCTCCCTGTGATAGCGTGGGTTTACTCCGGGTGCTCCGGTTTCCCCACAAGTCCAAAGACATGCGGTATAAGTGAATTGAGAAAAAACAATTGTCCATAGTGTATGAATGTGAATGAGTGTGTGTGTGTGTGTGTGTGGACTCAGCCAATCAGGATGTATAAAGGGTCCTCACGGGGTAGTAAAAACAAGTATGCATGTGTGTGTGTGCGTGTGTGTGTGCGTGTGTGTGTGTGTGCATGTGTGTGCATGTGTGTGTGCATCCTATATGCCGGAATAGTTGGTGGTACATTGCGCTGTGGCGAACCCGACAGGGAAAAAGCCGACAAGAGAATGGATGGATGGTAAGGCTCTGTTATTTGAAACTAAATGTCTTCAGATCAATTTTGATTTCATGGTTTGTGTCAAGAAATTAATATCTAAAAATTTATTTTTATAGTGTCAAAAGGTTGGGTTACTTAGTTAAAACCAGGCTATTAGTGGCTATAATCAATTCAAAAATACCAAACTGAACAAATGTATACACATTTTTTAAAGTACCTGTTTTAATTTAAGCAGCATTTGTATGGACAGAATTTATATAATCTCCCTTAAAGCTACTAACTTTTACTTGGAGAGTTTTCCAAACAGTGAGATGTTTCAAGATGGTGTTAAGTTTTAAAAAACTGTTAAAATACTTAATATTCAAAAGAGAGATGAACTGAATCAATACCCCTTTCAATAAAAATATTTTTTTACACAAACACCAAGTCACTCGTAAAATCAGCATATACTACACTGAAGAAACAAGGCTACAAAACATGTTTTCTGAAACTAACTGTACCACATGAAAGAGATAAAACAGACGTACACTGTCTCATTTTGCACATGTTACACTCAAAAGTACCACTACATAACCACAAGTCATGCATTAAACGGTTAACTATGGCAGTTTGCATTTATTTTAGAATACTTTTATAGTGTTGTAATGTTACACACACCAAAGTGCATCTTCAAGGATTGCTTGTTTAAAGAATTCTATGATACCAACATCTCTTATATTTGCATCTTTTCCAGCACTAAAAAAACATTCTTTGTTGTGAATTCATGAGACAAAAATAACCGCAAGCAGCATGCAGGCTATACTTTGTCGCTGAAGGGGAACTTGCTTATGTTGCTGATCCTTTAAACAAAGCAGGCATGCTTGAATCTAATGGGAAGTACAAGTATGTTGTAGAGGAGTTCTGAATCAACTTTCCTAGCCCTGCATACCAGGGCTAGGAAACTACCAGTTACTTATAAGAAAACAGGCTAGGACTGCTGGCAAGACTGCAAAACGAAACATGACGTTTATTAAAATCAAAGTGAGTGGGTCACGGCTGTCAGTTGTATTACATCTTAAACCCATTTCACTTTAGTCGCAGGGCTACCCCTTAGCCCTGAGGATGCCACCACCCAGGGTAGCACTTGAACCATCAGTAGAAACCTAAAGCACTGCGGAGTTGAGCCCACAACGATTTACTTCCACATGGACACATTTTTGTAGAGGCTCCATTGTGCTCCTTCATTACTCCATTCTCACAGCTACTGTTTCCATGGTGTTGGTTACCATGGTGACCCATCGATTCAGGCCATTAGAGGTCTGCTCCATTAACAAGTAGTACCCTCCGTCAATTCATTAAAGCAAGTAAAGTTCTACTCAGATTTGCGCCTGACGCATGTGACGCATCATAGCTTGAGATTACTGTGTGTTTCTTACTCTAGCGTCAGACTCTGACAAGCTTACCTTTAGCAAGCTCTTACGCATATTTAGCACAAACCCAGCTAACAGGGAACGTTCTCGTAACATTCGCTAACATTCTTTAAGAGGTTGTCTAAATGTTAGCTCACAACATTTCCAAAAGAAAGTTCTAGTAAAAGAACATTATCTAAACGTTATCTAAACAACATTGTCAGAACATTTCTAGAACATTTTTGTGAGTCATTAATGTTCAAAAACAATTTAATAACCTTGAGAGAACGCTCACAGAATGTTAAAAAAAAACTGGGCAAACTAACATTTATGCACTGTTAGTGTTAACGTTCCCAGGACACTCTCGTAAAATAAAGTTGTTAGCTGGGAACCAATACGTTGCACAGACAATGAGTTGACAATGCAATGGAAATGCACTGTTTTGGAGTAGCACATAATCTGTACAGCATAATCTGTACAGCATAATCTGTCAAATTTACTGATACTAATTATCTATAAATGCTTAAAAAATCAACCTGATAAATGTAACAAATTGTCAATAAACTGAGCATTTTAGTGGTTGTGTTAAAGCACAGACAGCCTACAAAAGAGCAAAGTTAGCTAAAAACATTTACTACCATTAGCATAAAACATGATGGAGAATCTTGCTTTTTCCTATTGATTGATGGGATACTTTTTGTTCACTAGTCCAATTTGAAACTCTTTTTGATATTGTATAGAGTATAGGTCTCTATATGCTGACGACAGTAACCTTAACCATTTGTAACCAATTTCTTATTTGTCAAGTTATATTTAACTTCCTGGTTGTCGATCAAATCTACACTATAATGTTCCTGCCATGGTTTCAAAAGGGGTTGACATAGCTTAGATTTAAAAACTGAGCTATCCAATCAGCAAGCACTTTTGTGAATGTGTTAAAACTACATGAATATGCTCAAAGACCACTCTCAAACTAATTACATTTAGTTTGTTGTCCCGAAATATCACTAGCAAACGTACATTTGTAAATGCAGCAATATGAAAGTATTGTGTCCATTCCCACACAACGTAAGCCTCACTCTCACTCTAGCAGTGAATGACACAAGTAAGCAAATGAGCAAAGTTTGTGCACTGTAACTCTTTATATGCAAGCCCTCTTCCATGGCATTTCATTGACCACGCCCTTATCCCCAGGAATTTTCAAGACTGATCAATCAAGTCACCCTACTGAATCCAAACATAACAGATCCAATTTATAACAAATCCACAGTGTGGAAACACACTTGGTGACGTAAGGCTTTGCTGTTTAAAGACTGATAGAACGCAGTGTATTCATCAATATGCTGTATGTCATCAATACAAGTTATGTAAATCTGTTCAATAAATGTTACACTGTCAAACATTCTTCCCTGAAGATCAACGACAGTAGTAATGCCGAGATTTTAATCTAAAGTCCAAAAGTAACCCGTTGTAAGTTTCCTTGGATGAAATAATGTGTCAAACCAATGCTACGCTTTCACTGTGGTGATTGGATTTAAAATGAAACTACAGAGAAAAAGTACTGCATGAGAGACAGCTTATATTTTTTTCAATCAGTGATTAATAGAACTCAGTGAATGAAATCTGCTTCTTCATAAAGCTTTAGCCTGACACTAAAACAGCCTTTAGCATTCAAGACCAGTATTGTCAAGAACAGGGGTCCTCAAACTTTTTTCATCAAGAACCACCTCAGAAAAAAATTGCCGCTCCAAGTACCACCTTTATAAACAAAATCAAAAGATATGAGTACAGTATAGCCAAAGAGAATAGGCCCTCCTGTTCAGCTATAGTTACGTACCGTTCAATATTATATTTATAATATTTATACAGCTGTTCATTTTAGCAATGCTAAACACTGAACATCAAGAATATACTGGGTCTGAAGTGGGACACATTTTTAGCTCTGGAATCCAGGCTAAAGATCGACCTGACCCAGACGGTGTCTTTTTTTTTTTATGTGTAACTATAGCCACAACAGAAAGCTATGTTTATCAGGTATAGTAAGTTTTTATTAAAACATCCCTTTCGCTTGCTGTCTTTCTCTCTTTTTACATATTACTTCTGCTCTACAGAGATTTATTTTCTGCTAGGAAGAGCAAGTAATGTTGAGGTAAAGGCATTATAGGTGAAATAACCTGCACCGGCGTCTGACACTGAAATATATGCACGTGCCCAGTGAAAAACAACAGCTTTTTACATCTGTTGCTCCATTCATTTATTTCACACGTGTTTATAATGTGCTCTATCAGCATATTTTTAATGTCAGTCGCCATGTCAACACTCATGTCAACACTCAGTGACAGTGTTTTAAAGCGCCATGAGTTTCACTCTTGCTGCTTTTTCTTCGCACTTAATGCGCACCATCACTTGGCTAAATGTAAACATAGCTTTTCAGAAGAGTGTGGGGCTTACCTGCTCTGGCATCGCAAAGGCTCATATGATGATTCTTGGTTCATTTAATTTCTTCTAACTTTGTCTCTTGCAGTTGTTGCAGCGATACAATTACGTTACACTACTTCTCAGCTACTTCCACACGCTTTGCATAAACCAGAGGCACAAGATAAACATGTTATATTCCAATAAAATAGTTCTCCACACACATGCACACTGCTATTTCTATCTTAATGGGTAAATATACTATTATACTAAGTAGTATGGACAGACAAACACACAAACAGAATTGACCTCCATTTACCTCTAACGGACATTCACGTACCACTAGGGGGTGTCCAAGTACCACCAGTGGTACGCGTACCACGGTTTGAGAACCACTGGTCTAGAACATGAGGACACTCTAACATAACAATAAATCCTTCTCTTTCTTTTGAAGCAGCAGTACACTAATGCATTGAAGGATCCCCACCTAATCCGTACAAAAGTGATGATTAGGGAAAAGTGCCAAAATCAAGGGTAGGACAAGAAAAAAATATATATTTAAAAAGGGTATTTGTAATACAAAAATACAAAAACTGAACTGAATATAATTTTTAAAAGATAAATCATAAGGGATATTAGTGATTCAAAAACTTAACTTCTCCTACAGAATATTTTAAACCGTCTAAACCTGAATGCTTTAACACTACCTTCATGTATCCACTTTATTTTCCTATTGATAAAACTATAAACGGCATACTTTAAATCGTCCATGCCCTCTTTCACACCAGCAAAGGCTCTGAATCGTTCATTATAGGGTTTCCCAGATCAATGCATCATTGAACCGTGTGAAACATGTGCCCTCGTTCATCTTTCAGCCAGATGAGCTTACATAGAACATCTGCCTTCATGACAATAACACATTTATCAAGAGAAAACTGCAACTGTTAGCAACATACACTGCCAGGAATCCCACTCTTTGCTCCAGAAGACAGACACATTACATTCTGAATGGGGTGTGAAAAACTGCATTAGACCCTGGGGGAAATTAAATGGATTGGATCTGATTGGCAGCCTGCTGATATACAGACTCCTCCCACTTGAACATGTTCAGAAAACTCTTATAAGAAATGAATAAAATTATGCATGTGGTGGAAGAGAATCAAGTTGTTCAACCAATTTTTCAACCTTTAATAAATCAAAATTTGGTTGATGTAAGATGCCATATTATATGCCTTTTCAATTGTGTCACTATGGTACCAACCAATGTAGTTCTTTGGTACCTAAACATTTCTTTACTATCTAACCAATCCCTATCGCTTCAATTATTTAGCTACTTTCATTAAGTCAACACTTTAGTAACATAAAAGAAAGTTATTCATTATTATCTCATTGTAACTATTACGTAAATACGCAAAATATATTAAATATGAACAGATATTTTCAATTAATCGTATTTCGAATTATTAAACAATTGTGGAGCAATCAAAGAAAAATGGGGCAGATCAGGAACTAATAGGATGACAAAAAAAACAGAGTGGAATCCATAAGACGAACATAAAATTAACAAAATCCTTAATACCAACACTTCATCACTGACAGCAGCAGCATCAACAACAGTACAGGGCTGAACATCACAGAGGACTCTGGTTCTTTGTTCTGCCCCAAGCTTAGTTGGGGGAGGGTTATAAAGCAAGGGGAGTCCATGGATGCCTCCGAGTCAAGAGTCAGACAGATCCGACTGCTGGACGGATCAGGGGAAACTGTACTGACATCAGAGTTCAGAGTAGGTGAAAACGGCTTAGCGGGTCTGTATTTACATTTCAGTCTGTGAATAAAATAACAAATGCTTCCTCGAGGCGATCTTAAGGAAAATATGTAATCTGAAACAAACATAGTGTCTTAAGATTGTTTGTAAAAATAAACTCAAGCCAAGACATTTAACAAAAAGATTTTAGAACTGAGTTAAGGTTAATGTAGGGTGTTTTTTTTCAAAACCTTTTTGAGTTATGGACCTTTGTTATACTAATCATTTTCAGAGGTATTTATAATTGTTGTTTATTTTTTAAATATCTGGTAGCATTAACAAAGCAAAAAAATTACTTTACATGTATTTATATGCTTCAGACAGCATGTTTGATATGTAATTACACAAATTGTACTTTTTGTAAATGCTTTCAAACTATCACTTTTAACACACTTTGAAATAATTGTACTACATTAAACTTTCTAGAAATATATCAGACTAAAATAAGCTTTAAATAAAAGATATGTGTACTTTTCAATGTGTACTTATTTCATATTTGTTTTTTTATATATTTTTTTATTTTTACAGTGTACAGTAATGTAAACATTGTATTTTACTCTTCATTTAAAAGAAATGGGATAATGTAATATGCTAGGAAAATAAATTCAACTAGGGCAATAACACAACAAAAATTATAGGTTGTTTAAAATATATTCTTTTTATTTCAAAAGGAGGCTTTGAAATAGTGATTAAAGTGCTTTAAACAAAAAAGCAAATCATATGTGCTTTAATAGGTTAAATGATTTAGTGTTACTGTGAAAGTAAGCGATGCCAATGTCTAACAATTTGACCTCTATTCCCATCCATTTCTAAAAGGTATAACCTCAACTGCAGATATAGGTCGAGAAAACCCTCATTCAGCATCAGTGAAATACATGTTATCTAATGCCTCATGTAACTGGGTGTTGATGTGACCTCCTTTTTGGCAGCCCACTGGGGGAACAGTGAGCTCATTGTTTTGGGGTACATAGCATTGCAGCCCTATTTCCATGAGCAGCTCTCCCCAGAGAGAGGCCAGCGCTCCCCTCACACTCAATCATACGCTGATGCTCGCACACAATCTCTATACCAGCATCAATCCATGTAAGTTTATCCGGTACCAAAGCGCACACCAGTCAGAGACACGGTAGCTTTGTTCAACCTGGGAAAGCCATGGATTGTGGAAAATCCCAACATGGATTTTATGCATTTGGAAGAGAGCTTTTCTTGTAATCTGATTTACACTGAAAGCAAATTAAAGTCAATACACTGATTTCTGGAGGTTTGTGCTGTGCAAGTGACAGGTGAAAATTAAATGCCACTTTTTCTGCGAGGGCAAGGGACAAGCATCCAATTAAGCTGGAGAAGTTAAAAAAGTATACTATCTGCGAATAATTGGAACACACCAAGAATTGATTGAAAATAATTGGGTTTCTCAGAAACTGGTGCAGCGTACTTTAAGTTGTATGTTGTAAATATGCAAATATTGCAAATATTTTGTCATGGTTTAAACACAGCAATATAAAGATGTTTTATATTAAATACGTTCAATATATCAGTTTCTAGAAAATGTAATGGCAAAATTTTAAATAAATTCCATGAATGCAACTCAAACAGTTTAACTTCCAACTTCAACTCCAACCAAATTTGTTTTAAAGTTGCTTCACTAAATGACAAAATACGGTTGCTTTATAATTAAGTATTAAAAGCTATATAAATGTGTTGCATGTTTATGATGAGAATTTAATATTGTTAAATCTCTTTTGTTATTTTCATGTTTTTAAAGATATTGTGAACAAGGAAACTACATCACGCTTGCACTAACAGGTTAGAGCTAAACAAACTATTTTAAAAATGCAGGAAAATTTGACAAATCAAATTGTTTACTATTTTTAAGAAACTGGCTTTTTTGTTTAAAAAGCAGCTGTTGAGCCTCCTCCATAATGATTCATCAACAAAAAGTGCAGATAAAAAACTAAAATGACTCCAAGAACAACAAGGAGATGCTCAGTGCTCACAACCAGCTGGACAGAAACATAATGATCTCAACTATTGCTTCTTGACTGTTACAAGGCAATTGATAGCGCTTCATACACTTTCCTTCAGCCTTATTCTCCCTCTGCTAAATTATGGACAGAGAGAACCAGTTACAGTTGAACTAACTTTAAAATTACTCAAGACGTTTTTTAAATTTTGCTATTGGAGGACCTCAATGAAACATCTGCAGAGCAATAAAAATCTTTCAATTCCTTTGAATTAATGGCAGTCTAAGACTGCCAAAAATGTTTCAAAATGAATAAATATTTTTATTTGCCAAGCTTTGTTCTATAAAACATGCTTAAAACAGTACTGTAGCAAACCTGAAACTGATTTTTCCAGGTTTAACACCATCTTCGAGACATGCTTAAAGGACTCCCGGAGCCAAACCCTGACCGAGGGAATGCTCTAGATCACTTCATCGACTCAGTAAGCTAGAGACGCTAGGGAAAGATAGCAGGGAAAAATGAGGTACCACTCTTTCATCAAAGATACGATATACATGTACCTGCCTTAACACATCCTCGCATGCAATAAATATCGGTGGATGCTGTAGCATCATATTTAAATCTAAATCAACCAATTACACCCCAAGTGCCATTTCCTTTGCTGTATCTTCCAGAACTCATAACAAGTAAATGGAGCAACTGCACACAGTGGTAGACTTCACCCAAAGGGACAAACACAAAACTGCCAGACAAGGACAGAGACCCTCTCTTTGAAATGTCAACGCAATCACACCCCTGAAGAGGAGGTGAAGCGACTGTTTGAACAAAAGTAAAAGCGTGTAAGAGGGATTGCTTTTGTTTGTATGGTACACGACTCATTCTGCATGTGCAATCAGTACAGTAACCCCACAAAGCAGCTCAAGGATGAGTTTATCAACAACTAAACTCGAAAGGGGATCTGGGTCTGGTGTGAGCAGATCAATCATTTTTACAGCGTCAACCAATCCCTGTATGATCTAGTTTTATCGAAGCCAGCAGATGCAATTTCTAAAGCTATTCTATTGCAGCTGAATTTAAAGGTTGACCAAAAAAACAGCTTGCGAAAAAGACTTTCTAAATATTGTGGAAAAACTATGTTGTAAAAATGTGTGCTGTTTCTCAGACAGAAGTTTATAATTCAATAGATTGGTTGACACAAATCAAGTTTCATGCTTGAATTAAAAAGTGTAGTGTTTGTACCATTTAGATGTCATTTAGTAAATTATTGTTTGCTCAGCAAAGTGATTTTAATAAAAAAAAAAAGCTCAATGTATTAGGTATATTAGCAAAAAAAAACCTGGTAATTGAATTGTTCAAGGAACGACTTCAGGTCCTAGAATTAACCAACCCCCAGTCACTTCCCCCCTTTTTTGGCAGTAAAGGAGTGATGGTGGGTTTTTGGCTGTTGATCGTCAGGGAACTGAATGATCAGATGATTTTAAAAAAGTATATATAATGAGTACAAGTCATAGCCCAGCCAACTTTATTTATACAGCAGTTAAAGACAGTACAGGTACTGACTGAAGTGCTTCATATACAAAAAAAAAACTGGTGAAACTGTAGGAATGATAAAATAAGAAAAAATAGTAAAAACATGCACAATAAAATGCTAGTCCACGAGTTTGTTTACATAGAATCATGTAAAGACCTTACAAAGAATTTGTGCTCTGCATGTAACCCATCCCAGTGTACACACACAGCAGTGAACAAACACACCGTGAACACACACCCGGAGCAGTGCTCAGCCATGGCTGCGGCGCCCGGGGAGGAGTTGGGATTGTTGAAGATGGAGAGCAAGTGTTTCATCACTCACACTATCTTCAACTCGGTGGATCTGGGGATCGAACCTGCGACCATCCAATCTCAAGTCGATCTCCTTATCCCCCAGACTGCCCTAAAAGTGTGTTTTTGAATGTTCCTGGCCAAAAGTGTTTTTGCTTTGCCAAAAGATGAACATATCTATCAGAAATACTTGGATTTTCTGTGTGTCAACAAGCAAAATCCAGCAGAAGGTGTGGCAGAAGCATAGTAGTGAGAGGAACAGGGGTACACAACTCATTTGGTGGAGAACAGTAATTTAATGTGATTCAAAGACATTGTTTATTAAGTTATTAAGAGTTTATTATTGGTTATTAAGAGTGCAGTGATAGTCTAGAGGGGTCAAATATTTATTATCAAAGATGTAAAAGGGGCATAATATCTTTAGGGGCATAAAGTCTTTAAAAACTGCATGTCCCTACAACAAATATTACAAAATTCTGCTGGATGGTTCTGCTTCAAGTCAGGATTGGAACAACCTGCTATATAAGCAAAGGAAGTCAATGAAAAGTCCCTGATAGACACATTTAAGAGATTCATAGCCAGCATCCAACTTTTTTTGTCTCCTTTTAAACATCTGTTGTGTTTGGTGAAGAGGGCAGTCTGCTAACAGATGGCCATTTCGTCTGACCGCTGGTGTGAGCTTCAGATACGCAAACCCTTGAATGCCAATGGACTTCATAAGATACACAACACACACACACAGACACACGCACACGCACACAGGGACTGCGCAGTTATCAGTCATCCAGTGCAGTGTGCTGCATTAAACCTCACAGCTTATTTTCATGAACCCGCAGACTGTCAATGAAGGAATGCATCATATCTGATCAGACAGAAAATCAGCATCACTTATGTGCTCTACTGTGTAGTCTGCTTTGCAAGGCGTGGACTGTTGGTGGGTAAAAATGTATCAAATCTATAGATCAAATGCAACACAAGCCTAATCTATATTTGAACAGGCATTCCCACTAAATGAATAAGGCATCCAAATCATCCCATAAACATTAAATAGAAGTACATTTGGTGTGCATAATGCTGGGGCTGCTGTTGTTTCAGCACCAGCTCTCCTGGACTGCAAATTCTCTTGTGCGACAAAACCAAGCCATGTCTTTGACCAGGTCTCCTCCTTTTCATATGCAAATTCCTCTCAAAGACAAATCTTCTGTCACGAACAAAAGACATTCAGTAGACTTCAGGACAATTGAGAATATTTGAAAAGCAAAATCACAGTCATTTGACAAGAAAACCAAGTTGGGAAGGTTCTGAAAAGTTAAGATAGTATCTAACAGACCAAAAAAGATGATTTCCATCAAGCAAAGTCTCAGCACCATCGCGGGGAATGGAACAATGCGTCCCCTCTCAAGCAACAGGGATTATCTGTCCCAGCAACATCTTCAAAAGAACGGATTAGGATAAGTGAAAAGGCGTTTGGAACTCGCTGGAGAACTTCAGGAAAGAAACAGATACACAAAACGAAGCTGGCAAACAGTTTGAACCTGATAATATCCCTTTCTGCGCGTGAAGAAAAGAAGGGGTTTACCTGTTCGGCGTGCCGTGTCGCTGCAGGCTTTCTCTCAGAGCGCAGAGTGAACGCCGGCGGAGCGACGAGCCGCACGCACCGGATCCCTCCGCCCAGTGTCACGTAACCACGCCCACTAATTAACACTTACCGTAAAACGACGAGTGAGAGTGCAGCTACTGTGTCGTAAAGACCGTAAGCCTTCACAATATCAAACTCTTTCAAACGTTTATATTATTATATTCGGTTGATACACGTTAATACTTCAAAATTATATATTTTTAATTCATTAAATATTATTTAGCACGTTCCACAGAACCTTTTAACTCTGTTTTCTCTTCTCCCCTGTATTAACTGAAGTCAGAAATGATGCAAAATGTATTTTAATAAAACCATCGTTAAGAAATATAAATGTAGACTCAAGAAATATTTTTCGTCAGTTTGATATATTTCTGCAAAATCAGGATTTGTAAGATTTTTTGAGACCAAACTATATTTTCTGCTGTGCACTGAATTTGAAAACTAGAATTTGGTAAATATTAGTTTCAATTTAAAATGACATGTCTAATTCAAGTTATTTTTAATTAGCTGACTGTAAGAATTCCCCCTAAAAATATAAAGTAGACTTCTTTTTCATTTTTTCATTGCATCGACTGTTGTTTTAAATTTCACTTACATGAATACCTTTATTGGATTAAGAATCCTGGAACAATCCTAATTCTATCTTTTAAATTTTAGATAACCGAATCTCACACTCATCTCATCAGCACATTCATTTGCTGAAGGAAAGAATAGCTTATAAAATATGAATGAAGCGCAAGAGATTTGTTAGATCACCTGACAGGTTTAAACTGGCACACATTTTACTTGTTTAACACAGTGGACTTCCCATTTTTTCTTCAGCAAACAAACACCAGCCTTAAAACCCAAGAGGTCTCCAAACAATTCTGAATTAAAAAGCTGCTGTTTGGCTTACAAAGTCGAAGACGTACCATAGTGGAGGCACTCAACTAAATGAGACACCCTCCATCCTCTCCACAAGCTCAAGAGATGAAGCTGAATGAGGTCCTGGTGCAGATCAAGAGCCCTTATCACTATGGAGACGGCCCTTATTGAACTAGAAGGCATTGATGGAAAATTGGGAATCATTGATTCGGGAGAGCCAGGGTGTAGTGTTTGTTGCCTCTTGCAGCACACAGGGGTCAAATGACATCATCTGACATGAGCACAGAAGAGATCTGGCCTGAAATCAGCCTCAGGAGAACAAAGCCTACCTTTTCAAAGTCTTTTTGGTTTTCATTTTAAGCCTTTTTCATGTACTTCCATGATTGTGTCTCTACTCTGAAAACGTTTCTACAGCTTAGGGATTTTTCAAAGAAACTGAAAACACTATATTAACCAACATAGTATAACTCAAGAGTTGTCTTTAGATTTTTAAGTCTGATGAGGTGTTTATGCACATTTAATGAGAACAACGCCATAAATCAACTTCTACTTTTAGGTGCTTCTTTTTTCCAAGGCTCCCCCTCCTGGTAGAAACTAAGCACTGAATTTTACCACTGAAATCCTGAATTGTATCCATTTTTGAATAGAGGAAGGAGAAATACATACTAAGCTCTGTTATATGGATGAATAAAATTATGGATGAATAAAATAGGATGCATTTATTAAAAAAAAACTGAAGTCAGTCCCATGTGTCTTGGAAGAGAGTATAATGGCCTAATCTTGTGTTTGGATCCTTCCTATCTAGTGGATGGACAAAACAGGAAGCAGTCACCTTGACCCCAGCTTACAAGCAATTAGCCTTTCCAGAGTGAGTGTGTGTGTGTGTGTGTGTGTGTATGGTGTGTGTGTGTGTGTGTGTATGGTGTGTGTGTGTGTGTGTGTGTGTGGTGTGTGTGTGTGTGTGTGTGTGTGCGTGTGTGTGGTGCGTGTGTGTGCGTGCGTGTGAGGGTGTGTGCGTGCGTGTGTGTGTGTGTGTGTTGCTCCAGAGTCTAATCAGCTTCCAGCTCGAAGAGATCAGACTCCACAAAGTCATGACACAGACACAAACACGCGATCAATGTCGACCCTGACGCAGTAACAAACAATTGTACTGTTTATTGTCAAAAATATAGATTTTTCCAATTGTATTCATGTATTTCTGACATTGTGTTCCATCTAAACATAAATTCATAAAATAAGAACAAGAGAGTTTTAGGCACATTTCTATTTACCATCCAAACACTTTGCATTGTTAACAGTGCTAGAAAAGAATTAATCATAAAATTATGTGATAAAAATCTGATACATGTCGAAGTTAAAATATTACAGAACCTATTTAGGGTAAACTGAACAAAACTTTCCAAACATTAAACCACTGCAGAATTTATTTGAAACAAACGCAGCATCAAACATGGGTTTTTGATTTAGTTAATGGCACTTAAATCATAAAACAAACACAAATATTATTTTATCATTTTAATTAATAACATTAAATCACATTTAAGACAAAAGTCCTTTTTTCTTAGACAAAAGTTTTAGCAGTAAATTTCAGTTTGATTATTTCATCTGAATACATAGTAAAATTAGTTAAATCCACACCCCTAGTGTCAAAAGTTGTTCCTGTATAACCATAGCCAAAAGTGAAATGGGACACTATGAGAGGTTAATTAACACTACAAGAGTTAGATTAGCAATATGTGAAGTGAATTAAGACCCCTGTCAAACTGTTCTTAAATTTATATAGTGTTAATCGAATGTGCATAGTGTTAATAGATCTCTCATAGTGTTAATATATCTCTCATAGTGTTAATATATCTCTCATAGTGTTATTATATCTCTCATAGTGTTAATATATCTCTCATAGTGTTAATATATCTCTCATGGTGTTATTATAACTCTCATGGTGTTATTATAACTCTCGCAGTGTTATACTGGTTCAACATTTGAAACCAGGAGTGTTGATTTAACACTTTTAATTTTGCTGTGAACTGCACAATAATGAAGATGAAACTATGAATGATAATATCAGACTCAAATGAAACGTTAATGGAAAATGTTGTAATTAAAGTTTAAAACGATTTTTCCACTACATTTTTACTTTATAGGATTTTTGTCAAATGAAATACTAAGAGGTGCTACGGTGCTTTACATGTTGGACTCACATTCAGAACGTGTCCAGCAGAGGGAGCTAATATACTAAGTTACAAAGTCACAAATTACATTTTGGATGAAAGAGAAACATTGTTTGCACATTGCAAAATATTTTTATCATACTTTGAATAAGTGTAAAGAATCACTTCAGGTATTTAACTTTCACCAAAAATACAGTAAAGCATTTTCACAACATGTAAAAACATTCAGTGATGTTAATCGAGTTCAACAGAAAAACGGATCATCTTAACTTTGAAACAGGTTACTTAACTTATAAATGATGTCCTGGTTTATTAAACTCTATGAAAATGACGTCGAGGTTTATTGGGCTCTGGAATATTGACGTCCAGGATGATTAAGCTAAAAAAAGAAAAAAAAAAGATACCTGGGTTAGTTTAGCTCTAGTAAAATGACATCCTGGTTTTCTTAAGCTCCTGAAAAATGACGTCCCGGTTTATTGAGGTCTTTAAAAACAGGCTGCATGTATATACGACCGTAATAATTTGAAATATCTTATCAAATATTCTATTCAACAACTTACTTCAATCCACTCTTCTCCTATTCCTTTTCTCAGCTCATAAAGGGAAGTATCTAAGACACTATCAACAGTGAGATGAGTCTGTTTAAATCTTTCTTTCAAGCAGAATCAATGCTTTCACACCTTCAATTCTCTTCATTTTCCTCCGTCAGCGGGAAGTTGCGCCTCTTCCATGGCAGCACAGGCTACAAAACAGATAAAACTCGTTAGCCGATTGCTCGTACTGCAATTAAAGAGCATCATTATCTATTAAAACACTTACCTCAGTGTCTTCCAGGAGGTTTTGTGAAGAATTGTGGGACCATGTTTTTGAAGAGGAAGAAAATCCCTGCGCGTCACAATGAGTGGGATTCACACTCCCTGATAAAGAGGAGCTGCTTCTGCTGGAAAACCCATGGGGAGAAAAATCACATGGGAATCTGAGACTGCATAATCACCATATAAACAGAAAAACAAATACCTGGCCTTGTGTCCTAATCCATGAGCACTGCGGCTCCGCTGAAGTTTCTCTCTGATTTCAGGAAGTTGGTGTCTCCGGAAGAAATCTGCATTGTCTGTTTTTTCTAACTGAGAGAGATCAATAAATTCAATTCAACTTCTGCTGTTGCTTCTCCTTTAAAGGTGCGATGTGTAATAATATGTTTTAAGAGACTGCCTTGGCAATGAAGTAGAAACAATGCATATTGCCAGCAAATAACTGCTGAAATAAATTCAAAATAAACATTTTACATACCATACAAATTTGTTATTTCATAAGCTAGAATACTTTGGTTTAAATCTAAAACTTAAACAACACAAGCGCTCGAGTTCTATCAAACAAAGAAAATTGATTCCAGATGCTGAATTTTAAAATTGAACATATTGTGCCTTTAAGTGAAAGATATAAAGCGTGAACTCACTGGTTCCATGTCCAGTTCATCAGCTTCCAGTTTCAGCAAAGGTGAAATATTCAATATTCGCCAGCTAAAGTAACAATACCAAACCAGTACAATACCAAACCAGGGATTGAACAGATAATATAATTTTTTACATAATAACAGATTTTTACCAAATACCTGGGTGTCAAAATGTTGTTGTACTCAAGTGCTTCCAGGATCACAGAAGAGAACGGAGACATGTTATTGATAATGTCATCAACGTTGTCCCGGCTCCGTCCTTGCAATGGAAACTATCAAAAAAAATACAGAAATGAGTGTTACTTAAAAAAAAAGTATTACGTTAATATTCCTATCAATGCACAAAACAAAAAGTGGGTTATGAGCATTTTTTTCTTGTGACGAGGTCCAGTTCTATGAATACCACAATTTTTACAGTCAGAGTCTGTACTGTCTTCAGAACAATATGTTTCAGTAGGCGTAACATTTTTGAAAGTCTATGAATTCTGTGAGCGTCAATTGGCAGGAGCTAACAAATTGATAAATTGAGAATATATGTATGATATTGAGTGGACGACCTTTGAGACTCTCCGTTGTGAGGGTATACAGTAAGTTGTTTTCCCATCCGCATTAGAGGAATCCTTGCTTTTGGTCAGCACTGTAGAAGTGGAGATCAGTGTGTCTAATAGAAAACACTTTTATTTATTTAATCACTGTCTCGAAGAACAATACTACAGTATAAACACTGTCACTGTAATCCAATTCATCAATGATTCACTATCATCCTGATACTCGTGACTTGGGTTGAATTCTTCTTTAAACATCAGGTACAGCACCTGTTGCTTTCTGACTGTAGCATCGTCTCCTCTTGCTTGTTCTGTATGGCCGCCTGCAGTGCTCTGGTGCAGGAGGACTCTTCCCTCCGTCTCGCTGCACATGTCTTTCACTACTGGTGCGGTGACTGCACTCTGTAATTATACATTATAGAACACATTTACAAACAATATAACATACCATTGTATAACTTCAACAATTTGCAATTCTGCTTCCTTTTTTAACTTTATTTTCATGCTTATTTTAAGGTAAGATATTGTAGCACTAATCCAAAGCATATTGAAGTTATCTGGTTAAAAATGTAATTAAACTGCATTCAAAGGAGATGTAGAGGGAAGGTCAGATATGTGGGTGAAAAGTTAACTATGCCAGCTGTGAGACTGCCTGATGGACAGAGGGGGCTCTAGTGAGCAACCCATGAACTTGGCATACCCAGTGCATGCACCTAGATCATGGACAGATGTTGAAGCAGAAGCCAATGAACTCTTGAGTTCAGACTGCATCATAAGAAGTAAAAAAAGATGAATACACACAGTTATTTTTCAGATGAGGGATGATGCAGCAGCTCGTCTCCGGCGCCAGAGATGGAGAAAAGACTTATGCTTTGAGAACTTAAGTCTACATTGGTTGAGTACTGTTTTACTTAGCGATGACTATTATGTTATGTAATATATATAAAAAGTAATTAATAAAAAAATGTAATGCGATTATTGACTATAGTTTTTATTTGAATAAAAAATAAACTTTTGAGAGAACAAACCACAAATGAGCCTTCTGACCAAGTGTTAAGCAATTAAAACGTCTAGAACTTAGGCAGATTCAACTTACTTAACCTAATCTAAGAATGATAAACACAAATGTTGAAGGTTTAAAGGATTAAGTGAACAAGGCAAGGCAAGTTTATTTGTATAGCACATTTCGTACAAAGGGTAATTCAAAGTGCTTTACATTGGAAATAAAAAGTAAAAAGAAAGTACATTTAAAAAAAACAAGCATAAAAAAGTCATAAATCAAATTGTTTAAAAAATGAAAATTTAAAACATTGATTAAAACAAAGATTATGATGTAAAGTACAGAGGTAAAATAGTTGTTCGGACGTTGGTGCTCAGTTGATAAAAGCGCAACTAAACAGGTGAGTCTTTAGCCTGGATTTAAATGTGACTTAAGTGTTGGCACCCTTGATCTCCTCTGGAAGTTGGTTCCATCTGTGGGCCGCAGGGTAACTAAAGGAGTATTTTCCCTGTTTGGAATTTACCCGGGGTAGATCTAATTTATTTGAACCGAGGGATCTCAGCTCTCTGTTTGGTGTGTATTCACTGACCATGTTTGTTGAATACCATAAAATACATATAAAAAAGGTTTTGCAAACCGTTTAGTAGCATTGACATATACACCAAAGAATAATATAATATCTGAGGTCTGAATCCCAGTAAGAAATGAAAAAGGGGAAAACAATTTACTAAAGAATAACAAAGAATTACTTTCCCAGCGATGCGTTGCGGCTGGAAGGGCATCCGCCGCGTAAAACATATGCCAGAGAGTTGGCGGTTCGTTCTGCTGTGGTGACCCCGAAAGGGAAGAAAGCCGACATGAAGATGAATGAATGAATTAATTAATTAATTAATGAACAAAAAATTACTTTAGGTACAATATGATTGAAACCTGTAACAATTATGAATGATTTGAAATTGTTTCAACAGCATTAACAAGATAAAGTCATCGATTATATAAAGAAACTACATCACTAAAACATTTCTCTATGAATAATTTGACTTCAATTGGTGGTTGCTGTGGCATGGTGCCTGCAGCCAGAATTTGAACGAGCAGCAGGATTACAGATAGAGGGTCTGGACCAGAGAGATAGGACCACACCACTGCAATCTCCTGACAACAACCCCTGGAGATTGCATTATTCATACTTCCACACAGAAGATGGATGCATCATTAAAACATCAATCACACACAAGTGATACTGAAGTAAAAGTGAGCCACTGTGACATTCAGATTAATACAAAAATAATTTTCTTTTCTTGATTTGCTACAATACTTTTATGTTATTTTCTTCAGTTCGCTCCATTGATGCAGAATGTGCTGACAGAAAAAACCACCTAGCAAGCCAAACCTGTCTACTGGAATCCATCATCTAACCACCTCAATGCTAAACATAGTGTTTTTTTTAATGACAGTTTACTTATTATAAACAGGACAAATAAAAAAAATATGTACATTGTAGAGTTGTTTTCATGGCTAAAAAAACTCAAAATGTCCAAGAATATTTTATGCCACGGGTTGTCCATGAATGCCAAAATGTCTTAAAAATGGCCAAAACAAACCTCACACCCTGTTTTATCAAATTTAGTTGTTTAAGTGAGGACTCCACCTTGTTCCAAATTAACACGTATTTTCCATGTTGTGTAGAACAGCAGTTAAATCCTGGTGCCTGAGAAAAACCATGCTTTGTGTCCTCTCTCATGGTGTGAAACTAGATGTCTCGTTGTGTTATGTGATTGGTTTTCACCAGCCATTAAATTTTAAAAACTGTATGTGGCTTGTGAGATTTAGTAAGGAGTTATCTTGTCTTTTGTGACAATTAGAAACCATGTATACAGTGGTCACGTGTTTTCTTGAGTGCATTACTTTGTCCTGTTTATTTGTGCCATCTCTTGTCTTGACTGTCTGGTGCCATTTTAAACTGTAAGTAACTTATGAAAAAGCTTAAAAACCTGTGGATGTTAAGCGAGTTGTGACCTGGGAACAAATTGTGATAGCAGCAGATTAAAAATAACTAACAAATCCATGATAAAACAGTCTGTGTTTCAAAAAGCATATAATAAAACAAAAAGTTAAACTCTGGAAAATTTTATCAGCTTTTCAGCACTGGAGAGAATTAAGGGTGCGAGAATAGTTAGCATCAGAGGCTGAGGTTGCTGTCTACAGGATCTGACCAAATCCAAAATATCACTCATAAACATTACAAAAATCAAAATGTGATTGCAAGGACATAAATGGTCAAAAGCATAAACGTGAATGCTGGAGTTGCCAGAAATCGAGAAAAAACATCCCAGAGGTTGCATACTCAATAAGTCTGTACATTTATCCATACAGGTTATTCATTTTATTACAGGTTAATAAATTTTATTTAAAACAGGTTATAAATTTGGTCTAATGTAATTGTTTGGTTTTCTTTTCTCATTATTTGAAATAAAGAAAAATGGTTTGTTTATATATTTGAGTATATATTTATATATTTGTTGGTTGAAATCCAACAAAATCCATTTCCCTAAAATTATAGTCTCATTAGGCAAAATGGTTCCATTTTAATTCTTTTAACTTTATTTTTTAACTTGTGGCTGAAATCATATAGATGACACAATTGCATACAAAACCAACAAGCAAGAAAATTTAATGTCCAAAAACAGACTTACGGAATAATGCCCGACAAACTCTACTTCTGGATCTGAGAGACTGATGAGGACTCCACTGGTTGGTCATTGAGAGGAAAGATCTTTGAAGCACACTTTCTTTAAACAGCGCATTCTTGAGATGTGAGGATAATGAGGTTTCTGATGAATAGAGTAGATGCAGTCAAAGCTCAAATGTTAACTGCAGTATCTGGTTCGTATACCTAAAAACAATCTGAACACTGAAGCTAAATCTGATTGATTAGAACAGAACTACTATGCAATCAAACTGTGTATTATACATATGTGTTGTCTACATACAGTACAGTGTAGAAACATGTATCTGAAACACAGGCCATGTTACCTTTAAAGCAGTTAAGTGTAAGATTGAACAATCCCTACCTGAGGACAATGACAAAACAGGATACACTTTGCCATGGACTTGCTCTTTTTGATGGAGACAAACAGGGTTGGTACATAACAGCAGATCACAGGGAGATTTCTCCGTGCACTGTGCAGAGGAGCACCGTAGTTAAAGTCTTTCATAAAACATCATAGACCATGACAGAGTTGAAAAAAGACAGTAACAAAATATCAGTTTGAGTGGACAGCTGTCCAGAACACGACATGTAAGCTGTTTCTAGGGGAAAGAATAGAATAATATAGAGCTAGGCTATCCGGTCTGAGTAACCCAAGGGCTGTTGGGAAAGCAGCATTCAATGCAAAGCTTGAAATAACATTTAATAAATCCCACTAGGTCAAGTAGAACCCAAAACAGCCGCACGCTTGACCTTTGCTCAAACACATGACATCTGCTCTATCAGCAAAAACATGTGAGATTCAATAAAACACAATGTATTACAATGCATTACGGTCAGTGTTTTTTTTTTTAAGAATGAAAAAGAAATGTATTTTAATTTGCTAGGATGTACTAAATCTACTACATCTATGCAAAGGTAACTATCTGCTGAAGACTGTAATTTTACAGTTATTTTCAACAATGGAAGGGTTCATTTAATGTGTTTTTTAACTTCCTACTTTAAAAGGAAGTGCCAACTGTGATGATGCTGCATCGTTATTATAAAAGAACTCCAATGTTGCAACGTCACAAGTTTCTGTTAATAATATTCTTTTTTGTGTTTAATTAAAAATGTAGAATATAGTTCTATAAATTGCATAAGCTTAAGTTAAATCACAACAGAGAAATTTAAAACAAAAGCAATGTATTTAAGGATGTGTAGAGCTCATGCTTCACTACAAACATTAGATATAACAGCTGAACATCCATCAACAGTGCTATAAAATCAATCAATTTGATCTTTAAAAAAAAAATTCAAATATAATGTGTCTTGATGGAAAAAAGAAATCTTTTCAACAAAAATAATTTTTAATTAATTGTAATAAATTGGGAATCACAATATAGAGTAACAAAAAAAATGTCAAACTCTTTTTTTTTTTTTTTTTTACATTTGATTAGAAATCAATTTTCACGCCAATTTGATTAAAAATAAAACCAACCAGTTCTCTATGAGGCACTTGCTCCATGATGAAAAGTCTGGGCTTGTGATGGGTCAGAAAGGGTCGAGTCTGCGCTGACATAGAGCCGACCTTCACCTGTGGAACGTCCAGTTTTCTGTGACACGCTCGTTTCCTTTTTGGCTTGGCTTTCTGTAGAAACTGGGGTCCACTGGGAATAAAATTAAATGAATAAAAATGTGTGAAACATCTTATTACATCATTTAGTGTTTCATAAATGATTCATCTGAGTCAGGATGATTCATACAAAAACATAACATGAAAACACCTATAGCTGTGATTAGAACTGAAAAACAACAAACAAGGCCATGTCTAGGAAGTACAGGATGAAAAGTGTCACAATTAAATAAAATAAATACGCTTTCATTAATTCATTTAAAGTGACATTCATTATTAAAAGTGGAATCACAGAAATAAATGTGTCAGTAAGTACTTAAAATTGTGAAATAAATAAATGAACAAGTCATTAAATGTGGCAATAATTAAATAATAATAAAAAAACAAACATGTAGTTAAAGAAGTCATTATTTCATTAAAATGATTTATTAAATATAGACATGTGTTAACAGAAGTGTAATTATTGAGTTAATAAAAGTAATCTATATTAAAAATCATTTTCTGTTACAATAGTTATCGCATGGTTTCTATGTTCAAGCGTTGCATGAATTAATTTTATCTGTCAGTCACCAAATAAAGTCAGGTGGGCGGGGTTAACATGGATCTAAGTGAAATCTGTTGCTTTTGCCTGCTCAAGATCCTTAAAATGATTTTATTTTAATATCTAATCCATATGTTAGTCAGTTCTCTCTACAATTTCACATTAATTCCACTTCAAAACTAAAATATAAAGTTAAGCTATTGATGCCACAAACAAGAAGGTGACAGAAGAGAGGTGATATTTATCTCAATCATAAATAAACATAAAAGATCCAACTAATCTAATCAACCAAATAGGAAACAAAGAAAAAAGGACAGGTACTTGGTTGAAAAGCTGGTAGGGGGAACAATAGTCCACACTTTCAATTCAAAGCTATATGAGACTCTAAAAGGGTAAAAGGAGATGGAGAAAGAAGCAAGAAGCAACTATTAATATTTCTTTGAGAGAGGCAGAACCAGGATCTTTATAGAACGGAGGTAATGAGGTGTACAGGTGAGGTGAAAATGTAATCAAGGTTGTGCAGGGGAGAATAGAAATCGGTGACAAGGAGGGGTTAATTGGGTACTGCTTTACTTTATGATGAATATTATGTTTGTAATATATATAAAGAGGGCACAAAGCAGTCTTCTGAAGAATCGTTAAGCAACTAAATGCTTAGGATCTAAGGCCGATATGACTAACCTAATTGAACACCATAAAATGAATTACAATTAGAATGAATCGACTACTTTACGTTAAGTTTTTGACTGAAAAGGTGTGAAGGAATCTAAGGACAAATATGCAGCTTACAATAAAAAAAATTTCAACTGTTGTACTGACCCTGAAAAGTCATCTTTGCGTAACCAAAAAGTATTGAGCTTTTATGTGCGAATTATATCCTCACCTTATTTTGGCTGTTTTCTTTTGACCTCTCCAGTGATTGCTGGGCACTTTAGATATGGGTGATAAAGCATTGAAGGATATCATCTGAGTAAGCTGTGCACTCTGAACATGACAAAAAAAAACATTTTTTGGGTGATAATCATCAGTTTGCAACTTGCATTTAATTTTGGCCATAATGTGTTTTTGACATTTAAGAACCTGTTTCTCAATGTTCCTCAAAAGACGAGTAGGGCTGCTGGGTTCTGTCTCTGGATCAGAGTGAAAGTCAGCAGTGAATGATCGATCCATCGTCTCTGTCGACAAGGTGTGCTGGCTCCGACTGTCTGTCAGGGGAGGAGTCTCAGCCAAAGCTACCTGTGCCTCAAACACACTATCCCATTCAATGTCCAGTTCGCCATTTACTTTATATAGGTTTAGTTTCACTGAGATTCTAGTCAAAAATAAAAGAGTGCAGTCTGTGGGAAACACAATTGATAGACCAGGAGATCTTGGGGTATCACAAGCTTTGATGTTGAACGCTTCAGTCTTCCAAAAATTTAACTAGGTGATGTGTTACATTGGGTTTTAACACTGTTAGGATGCACCCCCAAGGAGGAGCCCAACCACAGATATTCATGAAGCCAACAAAAAGTCAGCCTTACATGGCACGAGAAGGTACTCATCAAGATGTTCCCAGACCTTAAGGAGCATGAGTCTCAGTGGGGGGGCGTAGGTTTGTTCCTAATCAATCATAATAAACAATTCACAAAGACACAAGACACAAATAATAAAATAGTGCTAAAAAATAATTGCAATTTAAAAGAGAAAATCATTGTTCATAAATTTGTATTCCTACAAGTCTCATTGTTTAACCTCAGACTGTATTCTTGAATTGCATCTTGTTAGCTATTTCCTTCCTGCAGGATTGGATAAAGTGTTACCTTCTCAGAGACGATCTGCTGATGGAGTTTTTCAATTCTCTGATTCTGAGAGTCCAGGTCAGAGAGACTCATTTCCAGCCAAGTCCAGCGACTGCCGAGTTCAGCTCTGTCCTTTAGCCATCTGTACTCACAGACACTACCCAGAAAGACGGCCTACATTTACCTTTGTTTTATCCACAGCAGCTCTCAAGACAAAATACTAAACAAACTATTCTTTCATTTACATAAACTCAAAATTGTTTGTAGTTAATAACAGATTGCTTTGAAATATTTAGGTTATTTTTTGTAAATTATTTCGTTTTTAATTATCATCTTCCAACGTGTGCTTTGAAAGGTCCATTCGAGTTTGCACAAATGAAAATGAAAATTTTATTTAAGAATTGCCAATACAACTCTCCATTTTGCAATGGTACTGTCAGAAAAAAGTGGAAAAACTGGATTTTTCCTGCATTCTTCTTCTCAGGAAATATACAGTGCTAACCTCACAACCAACACTACCACCAATATTCGGGGGCTGGTAGAGCTTTTCTGCAACTTGATTATTAAATCAGGGCGTTTTGAGTGTGGAATACAGCTTCTTATACCAAATCCAAACCTGTTTTTTTTCATAAACATAAAACTGTCAATCTATTTAAAATTGCAATATCATGATCATTTTAAATAATTTATAATAAATATTGACCCATCTAGACTATCACTGCACCCTTGAACCCTTAATAACCTTCAAAAGAAAGTATTTATCGTAAACCCTTGCTATGTTCCAATCCGTGCCCTTTTGACACTTTTATGTGTGCGAAATGAGAATTCGGGTGTCTCAAACCGTAGAGTATAAAAAAAGTGTACAAGAAAAAGTGTTTGAGCGGCCGAATGTGTACTTTTTTCCGGTTAGCTTCCGAAGTGGCTGTGGCTGATGTTACCCCACAATCCCCTGTAATTTTTGAAGAAGACGCACATAAATAAATAACATCAACATAGAGAGTGTTCTATTTATTATTAGAATATTTTTAATGAAGGAATGGAAAATAAGGAGTTAAGTTCTCGCTTTTTAGTCTAAAACTCAAAATAAAAGTAATTTTGAATCAAATACTGCTCACTGTGAGGCTTCGTTGGTGTCTTCAACATCCCACTCTTCTTCTGAGCTGCTCTCTGTGGCATCAGAATCCAAAGACTCCAGAAGACCTTGAAGAACAGCTTGACCATTATGTGCTAGATTTTCCACATCTCTTGGTTTCAGAGGTTCCTTATGTACTAGAGAGATCTGCTCTTCATCTACAGGTTTCTGAATTTCTGACTGAGGCTCTGGTAGTGTGTGGTTTACTGTAGAACATTGTAATTCAAACAGTTTGTTCTTCAAAGCATCCAGTTGATGGCTGTAGTGTTTGTAAGCAATCTTTCCCAACACTGCTACAACTCTGTTTTGCAAACCAACACCTCGATTTGCCAATGAAACATGCTGATACATCAGGCCTTCCCCCAACATAGCATCACTTGTCTGAATTAAATCACTGTTCTTTGTGCTGGAATGTGATGCTTGATGCTTTGAGGAAAGGGATTTGGTCCTGATTCTTCCAGAAGAGCTATGTCCTAGACTCGTGTTTTGATTGGACTGTAATAAATCTAGACCTTGTCCAATAGCAACGCCAGCTGGAGATTCCAGAGCGTTTCTGTTTGAAGACAGGGTGGTGAACACTTGTTCTGGACTTGTCAGTGAAAAGCCTTTGGTGTGGAAGTCCTGAAAGAGAGATGCCAAGAGTGGATCCAGATCCTCATCATGAAGAGTAGAACTCCGATCCGATGACCTTGACATGATCTGAAACTCTAGAATTACAGTCCTGACAAAAGAAACAGTTTAATCAGATGATCGAACAGGGCGTGCACAGACCTTTTGAGGGTCATGTGGTGAAACTGAAAAAATGGCACCCCTCTGAAGAAAACCTTATATATTTATAAATCTTCAATATGCCCCTATTTATTAATAATAATGTATTTACAATTTTATTGTTTTTTCTTCACTAATTTAGCTTGAACCTGTGATATGGTGAATTCCCTGTTTTCCTAAATGATTTATTTACTCTACTGCAAACTTTTTTTTTCACATAGCTGCACTTTGACAAACTGATTGGCTCACAGACCACAATTCTCAACAAGGATGAAACAAACTGCCTTATTAACAAATATGAAGAAATGTTAATAAACGCCATAATGGAATTTCATACATCAGCACATCTGGCAGATAGCCATAAACTAAAAATAGAAGTTCATCATAAAATATTTGACCTAGCTGATGATTAGTTACTCAGATGCTTTGTGTCCAACTCAAACGCAGTTATTTTTAGGCGAGTTTTTGACCAGTGCGCAATCTGCCCATCATTAAGAGGAGATAACGTCATCATCACAGCAGCGTGGTGATTCTTTATATCAACCTTTATAGACATGCAGGTAGTGTTTAAACAGCGTTGTCTTTAAGAAAATAATATAATAAATAATATTATATTTAATCAAATAAACAGCAAGAAATTTTACCGTTACACCAAGACGTTCGTCTGCTTCTCTGCCTGAACGATGTGCGGAGAGGCGCTCAGGGGGCGGAGTTATGAGGTTTGACTGACAAACCTCATAACGGTTATTAGAGACGCGTACTAACTGATGTAAAAGGTTACAAATAGCATTGTTTAATTAAAGTAAAAACGTCCCCATAAAAAGGGCGCTTCCAAGATTAATTACAAAAAGGGCACGTGTTCTGCACAGGTTGAGCCCTACCTGTACACGTCCCTGTGAAAACAAAATCACGTGCCTCTCACGTGATTAGTGTACCGGACGGTTTTGAAAAATAACAGTTTTATGGATTCAACTGTAACCTAACGTTAACCCTGACTATTGACTTTACAAGTCATACAAATCACGCACGCATGAGAGAGAGAGAGAGGGAGGAGAGGAGAGAGAGAGAGAGAGAGCGAGAGAGAGAGAGAGAGAGAGGGGGAGGGAGGGATGATAGAGAGAGAGAGAAGAGAGAGAGAGAGAGAGAGAGAGAGAAGATAGATAGATAGATAGATAGATAGATAGATAGATAGATAGATAGATAGATAGATAGATAGATAGATAGATAGATAGATAGATAGATAGATAGATAGATAGAGAGAGAGAGAGAGAGAGAGAGAGAGATAGGCCACAATGAAAAGAATCAAGCGAGAAATCGACTTTTATCAAGATGCGCACTCACACGATTAGCATAAGGTTAATGTAACGGACGGAAAATAACGATTTTACTAACTCACCTGTAGCCTCGTTAACAGCTGCCTCTCCCTACTTTACAAATATGTGTGAAAATGTTCTTCAGGTAAGATGATTGGTAACGGAGTATAATTGCAAACCTTCAAACAATAAAAATACTTTTGATAGTTCCACGTCGCTAAGGGGCTCCGTTGTGATGACGTCAGCACTGACCGGGGAGCGCGCTTTAGAGGCGGACGACAGGGTCGATAGAGGGGTTCATAGAGCTGGAGAGAGAGGGGCGAGCGGGGAGAGCAAAAAAGAGAGAGGAAGGGAGAGGAGAGAAAAGAAAGGGGAGAAAAGAGGAAGGGGAAAATAGAGAGAGTGATAGAAAATGATAGAGAGAGAGAGGGCGAGAATAGAAGGAATGGAAGAGAGAGAGAGCTAGTGACAGAAAATGACAGAGAGGGGGAGGGAGAGAGCGAGGGAGAAAGGGGTGAGGAGGGGAGAAAAAGAAAGAGGGCGAGAATAGAAGGAATGGAAGAGAGAGTGACAGAAAAGGATAGAGAGAGAGGGAGACAAGGAGAAAGAGGTAGAGAGGAGGGGTGAAAAAGAAAGAGGGAGAGAATAGAAGGAATGGAAGAGAGAGAGAGTGACAGAAAATGACAGAGAGGGGGAGGGAGAGTAGGTAGAAATGGTGTAGAGAGAGTGAGACAAGAAAGAGGGCAAGAATAGAAGGAATGGAAGAGAGAGAGAGTGACAGAAAAGGATAGAGAGAGGGAGACAAGGAGAAAGAGGTAGAGAGGAGGGGAGAAAAAGAAAGAGGGGAGAGATCACAAAGAGAGATCACAAAGTCAAAAAAGATAAGAATACTTTTCGTTTTTTTAATTGTGTAGATAAAATCATAGTCAATATACTAAATTTATATATAAGAGTTTACTAAAAACAACAACATGAAAATATGTAGTATGCATTCAGTCCACTAGATGTTGCCAAACAACACTGAACAATGTGTTATCGCTTCAAATAAATTTAGGAAATGCATAAAAAATATTGCACAAGAAGTTAACATGTTGTTTTTATTAAGCTTTCAGCTTTCTGGTTAACCCCATCATAAATAACATTTGCAAACACCATTAATGAACACTTTGGACTTGCAAAGGAAAAATCTATTATGTGGTTTGCAAATCAAAGGTTTCAAACAATCCAAATGTCTGCAAATGATCTTATATAGTTTACAAATGTTCCAGAGTTAAAGTACTTGAAGTGCAAGGTTTTCCTTGCAGAGACAGTAGGTATTTCCAACAATGATTCTAAAAAGATGCAAACAAAAATAAACAATAACTAATAATCAGAGTGTTTATTGTTTTTTGCTGAATATGTTATTTATAGAGTATCTTGTTGCCGGTGAAAATTTAAAAGGTTAAGTCACAGTTAAAACACAGAACATGATGGGCAGAGTAAGCAAATAAAAAATGTGTTTATTTTGTGATGGATGCTCAGAAATCCAGCCTAAACCATAATATAACGGCATGATAATTATTGTTAAAAATAGCAACAAAACCTAATCAGCTTATTAAAAACATCCATCTTTAATTATTAAGTATTCAAAGTTGAAATAAAGCCATTCTGATATGTTACTGCTTGATCAAACATTGCAACATACAAGGAAGGTATCTAAAATTTAAAAAGGAACCTGTGATAAAGGGAAGCTTTGAAGACAGCTACCGATTAATCATTGTTAAATTTGAAGTCCCAAACGAATGCTCTAAATATTTGATTAAAAACATAGTTTCTGCTTATTCTCATTTTCCTGAAGCAACCACACATCTTGCGAAAAGCAACCTCATCTGCTCCCCCAAAAAGTTTTTTTTTTAAGAAAAGAGTTTTTTGAAAAAACATTTAATCTCAAGGCGAAATTTGGATTGGCCAACACCTAAAAGAATAGTGGCTCCAAAAGAGTACAGAGCCATAACACTGAGAACCAAGTGACTATCCAGATAAACGTTATCAACAAAAAATAAAATGAGGTCCTCTGCCATGAACCATCCTGATGCGAAAAAGAAGAGGACAGACTGAACGATCCCCATGATGGCCACCCTCATCTGCTGGCGTTTCCTGAAGGTGGTAAAAGAGCTGGCGTTCCCCTCCATTCTCTTGATGTGTTTCCTCAAGTAAACCGCAGTTGCAATGCTTGCGGTCAGCATGACGATGAGCCCAAAGAATAAATAACAACATCTCATCCAAAAATCAGTCACAAAAATGTAATATCCTAAACTCAGCGTGCCATTGGGGTTGTTCGTATTGCTTGAGTTTGAGAGAAGCGCTTCATAATACTGAAGCTCCAGGGTGACGTGTATGATGAATTCAGTCAAAAAGAAGAGTCTGTCAAATATCAGAACTGAATACACAAAGAGTTTGATGTTTTTTCTCATCCACACCAACAAAGGCTGCCGGACAGGAACGATTTGGAAGAAGTAGCAAACTTGAAGTCCAACAGATGAGGAGAAACCAGTCTTCATTGTGAAAAGTATTGAAGCGGCTGACAAAACATACAGCCATGCAGCTGGATAGATGAAGTCGTATACGATGAATAACAGGTTAAAGGTATTATGAATAATGCTGCACCCAATCCTCGACATTACCAGAGCATTGAGAGGTGGTTTTAAGCTGAGCTGAGCCTCCTCTGAGCAAAACATACAGTAGAAAAAGAAGATGTTCATCAGGAGTGCAAAAACAGAAACTGGCACATTCAGTAAGGTGAACGCCAAAGAGCTCATTTCAACATAATACGCATCCATTTTCTTTCACCCAATGGACAACCGAGAGGAAGAGGTTTCTTCTTATGAGTAGTGAAAGCCTCATACTCCACCCTGATTTCAATAGCCTCACAAAAACACATTTGCAAATTTTTGTAATGAACCATGATGGTATATTTTACAAAACTGAAAGCATAACATGGGCTTTAAATTGTATGAAGACTTGGTTTAAAAGGAAATAAAACAACGTAACCAAAAAGTTCACAATGTTAGTAAGGCTGTACAGTTGAAAAATGTAGAACTCTCTTAGCACTCACGTAATGAAATGATAGTGTGCCTTCTGTTAATCTTTATCTCCAGCATCCCTGGATTACAACTCTGTAGCACAGTGATGAGAGGGCTAGCTAACCTGAACCCCAAACATCTCCCACTGATTCAGCCGTATTCCGAAAAGAATGTTGTGTTAACCAGTTTGTGTTTGGTATCATTTGATATATTTTAGAGGGTTTCGTGGAGTGATTTATTTCACAAAACTAGAACCCAAGAATCACTAACATCCTCAACAACTTCCACTTCTCTGATGCTCTCTGGTTCGCATTCATAGATAAGTCCCACCTCTCTGGGAGGAGATTAGCCTGAAAAGGTTTTTGAAGTCAAACAGGACCCCTGGTATTTTGTGTCAGAATTGGCCCATGATAGGGAGAGTTCCAGAACTCGTAATACTTTACTCGTCAACACTTTACTTTTGGTCAACATAGATTTTAAAAGTTGTATGTTGATTGAATTTCATGTACAACTTCATTCATCCATCCATCCATCTTTTGGTTACCTTTGTCCCTTTCGGGGTCTCCACAACAGAATGAACAGGAGATCATGCAAACTCCACACAGAAATGCAATCTGATCCATCCGAGGCCCGAACCAGTGACCTTCTTGCTGTGAGATAACCGTGCTACCCACTGTGTCACCGTGACGCCCTGTACTCAGTCACTCTCTATTTACTTTTACACTTTTAAGGGTTACTAAAAATATAGTATTTGAACTAGCCTATTTGCGGCTCAATTTTTTTCTACACAATGTTGACAGAACACATTTTTTCGGTATCAATGTGTTACTTTACAATAATCAATTATTTTAGTTGAATTTAAATAGTTCAGTCAACATTATTGTTTCTGATTGTTGAGTGAACTTGGAAAACTTCATCTCAGCACTCTTTAAAAAAACTCTGAAATTGAGTTCATTTTTCTCATTTATGGTGAAAGTAGACTCATTTATGTACACACATAGCTTCTTAGATTGCAAACAGACCTAATAAGCCATTGTGCTTTTACAATCTTTGATTTTTTTCTGCTTAACTAATTGTGCAGCCATTATGTTATAATTAATATTATATTAAAGTAAGGATTAATAATTTGCTCATCAACTAGGAAGAGAAAATATTCAAATACGTTTATTTTTTTCACAGCCTGCCCAGGTTAATTCAAGCTCAAATATCAATGTATCTTCTGGATAATAGAGGATTGGTAACCTGCAGCCTAATGAAGGAAGTTGTAATTTATTGAACTCCTTCCTTTTTTGAATAAATCAATTTAATTGGTTATTAGACAATATTTCTGACATATTCATGTGTATTGTCCCACTGGATTTAACCACTTTGTGAATCATACGATTTGTCCATTTAAATAAAGAAAGACGTTTTCTCATTTGATTAATGTTGTCATGCTAAATTGAAAAAGATAAAAACAAATGCATTTACTCTCCATAGCCATGAAATATGTAAAGGATAGATGTATGAATTATGTAAACAGTGGTAAGGGAGCACATGGGCACTGCATGATGCCACGATTGCCACCATGAATACAGGTCACGTCAACGAATCAGGTTTTAAGCTGCAACGCTCAAAACCCAGTAGTGTTTAGTGTTTTGTTATCAATTGTTCTACTTGAAAAGGTTAAGGTTAAGGTGGAGTTTTATCAGAATAAAAGTTAAATAATAAAATAACGTGTGTAGTACTGTACAAGTTATAAATAATTATGAATATCAATAAATGCATGTGTTTTTCTATTCTCATCTTAAAACGTTAGCGTGAGCAGTCATTATCATATTAAATAAGGGGTCACACCAAATTAAAGATGCCAACAAACGTGACGGCTCTTGTGTCCCCTTTCATTACGGCTAAACTGTGCAGAGGTTTCCTCCTTTCATGAGCAGTTTGTATAAAACATCAACCCAGATTCATACCAACACTGACGAAAAAAGATAAGTAATAGATATGTTAAATGTAAAATTCTATCTGTAGATGCTTGGATAATGTGTTTTTTGGTAAATCACACTACACACACAGCTGGGCCCCCCAAGATCCCTCATTGGACAGTTTACCAGAGGGTGAAGTTGCCCGTCAATTTAGGCCCTGTCCACACATACCCTGTGACATTTTAACCACGCTTTATTTAACGTGGTTACGGGGTGCGTCCACATGGAAAGCGAAGCAGCGTTTTCACTGTAACTGAGTTCATTTGAAAACGCCAGCCAAAATATTTTTTTACAAACCCTACTGATTCCTTTCTGTTTGGACAAGATAGCCGAGCAAATTCGTACGGAGGCGTAATATGAGCTTTACTACTGATGCTGCAGTTTGGTCACAGAGCTCCATATGGTTAACGTTAATGGAGACAGAGCGAGGGCTGGCACTCTGTGCTAAAGCAGATCTTCTGAGATGTACAGGATTTAATCATTTAATCACACAACAGACGCGTCAACCCACAGCAGCGTGTGTGTTATTGCTACACGATGACCTTCTACAAACACAAAATAGTGCCAGTTTTGATTAAGAATAAGAAATTAGTTTCTAAAGACGTTATTCTTATCTTTGTGTGAGCTTTATTGCCCAGCCATTAAAATGAAGCGCTGATGTCTGAAGAGCCTCTGCTCTGAGCAGAAACCTCAACAATAGTTTTTGATTGGTCAGCATTGAGGAGTCTGCTGCCCTCTAATGAATGGATGTACACATTGCAGTGTTTTAGATCGTTTTACTCAGTTTCGTGCGGAAGCGGGTTAATTTCTATCCGTGCTCATGTGGGTATGCTTTTTTTTTATAAATAGGGTAAGAAAAAAACTAAAACTAAAAATAACCTGGTACTTGTTTTTTGAAAATCATAGTAATCTCCATATTGCTCTAGTTTCCTTACAAGTCCAACAATGTGGGCTTTTTAAAAAAAATTATATATGTAAATGTAAGAATCACAATTGTATAAAACGCACATATTCTATTGCATTCTATTGCAGATCTTTCCATAAAAATTGTGAAGAATTGCTACACTAATACATAATAATTTTGGTCCAATATGCAGCTAGTCAAATTAAATTAAAGGCCAAAGAAGTGATAAACAACACAATCAATAGAAATAAACGTTTTATATCTTTAACAATACAATTCTGACTAAAACGCCAGGTTTAAAAGCCATCCGCATAGGAGGGGAAATACTACAGAGTCTCTGATATTAAAGATTAAAATGCTTCTCACGTCATTGTACATGAGATATAAAACACACACCTGAACCACTTGGCAAGCACACAAACATCTCTGAGGCTTATGGGTTGATATCAGATAATAGCGCAGCATCATCTGAGGCAGATATCTTAAATAAAATAAATTAGGCCACAAAAGGCAGCACTGCATGTTCTGATTATTACAGCAGTCCAAACAAATGCTACCTCATGGCAATATTTGCTACATTTCACAAATGCTGCATCATTTAAAGATACCAGTTTAAACACAGGTTAAGTTAAGTTCTCCAGCTTGAATCTCACAATATCTTAAATATACACATGTATACACTACCGATCAAAACTTCAACATACTCGCCTGCTTTCTTTTGTATTCAAACTGGTAACTGGTGGTATAGTGAATAACATGTTTCATATAAAGTGTCACCATAGTCATATCCCAATCCCAGTTCACACTGTAATGTCCTATTAAACAATTACAGTTGATCTTAAACACTGAATTTCAAACTACTAGATTACTTGTTGAGTTTTACTTCTTTTCAGTTTCAGAGCTGTCTCAGAGATTTTTTTGCACACAAAAAAAAATGCTGCCAATTTTCAATTTGAGATGAAATGAACGTAATATGTTTCACAAACCACTTTTAAAAAGTTGTAAATGGCAGGGTTTGCTATATGAGTTGATACATTTATGGCTTTTCAACATAGTGAACAAGTTCACAGAGCAAACTTGTAAAGGTTCTGCTGTAGCTCAGGCATCTCCAGTTCTTTTTCATTAGTCTAAATGCACTGCCTTCCACTCACATATACTCTAAATTCTATGCAGCACCCCTCAGCACACTAAAATCTTATTTGTGGCACGGTGTACAGGTACTAAACTAACACTGATGGTGCCCTGTGGCTTTCCTAAAGTCCACAACTTTCCTTGAAATCTCGTTTTCACATTAGTGGTCCGATTCCTCCTCACGGACAAGTGAAACTATGCCAAGAGATCTATGAAGGATCAGCTGGTCTTCTGGGTAAGGAAGTCAAAAGTAGTCCCTTCGTCTTGAATCGTCACTCATAAAGGAAGGGTTCCACTGGGCTGGGTAGATGCAGGAATGCCTTGAGCCAGGAAGACCAGAGAAGGGATAGAGACTGTTACGCTCCAGATCAGAGTTCCTCAGAGCAGGCTTCAACATGGAAAACAGTGACAACTCATCAGTTACAAAATCCAGCAGACTGAGAGTGGATACGCGCTATATCATTAAGACCAAGTGTCTTCATTTTTATGTTCAGGGGGGGTATTGGGTCTTCTTAATGCCTTAAGTTTTAATAAGTTTTGAAAATTGAGCACAAATTAAAAAGATTAAAATGTACTTGATTCAACTTTTCTAACCAGATTGAATCACATTCACATGTTATTTGTATTATTCAATATGTGAAATGTTAGTTTTCTGGCATTATTTACTGTATTTGCAGTCAAATTTTGTTTGATTAAAATGTGAATGAATTAATGACAAAATGTTTCAGGTCTCAGTTCAGACTTAAGGCCTTTACACACCTTTTCTTTTCAAGGAATGCTGTATGTTTTTTCTATGCAGTTCATCCAGTCATTGTTATATGTTCCTTTGTTCATGTGATTTAAGTTGCTGGACTCACCACTTGGTGGAGCTAACGGCACAATACTCCGTTGAACTGAAAACTGAAAAACCAACAAAGAAGCGTAAATCTGCATCTGCGTTTAAGAGATTAAGCTATCGGTTAATGATCTATTCACTCACAAACAACACCATTGTTGCTTTTTGCGTGTTTTTGTAAATCATTAAATAGTGAAGAAATGTATTTTACTGTTTTAACACTTTGTACCAAATATGAAGGTCTCCTGGTTCCTATGACAACTCTGACTCAAAATCTCTCTCGCAGCGCCTTTCTTCATATCAATTTACACACTGCGAGGAGACTTTCTCTGCAGGTGAGCTAAAGGAAATTATTGTTTTTGTTACGACTGTTTAGTGAATAGAGAATAAAAAAATGTAAAGGTGCATTTGTGTTTCCATTGATTTCTGTGTCCATTCACACTAGCTGCATAGGTGTGTAAAGGCCTTTAAATTGTGTAGATGAATATAAATGTTACAAATTACTTCTCAAGTCAATAGTTTCTGTAAACTACATGAGAGAGCGGAAGGTGATCACATACCGAATAATAAATGTCTGTCATTTGCAGAAGATTTTTAGTGCTGCCGTTCTCCTGCATCTCAATGGTCTCTCGGCCCCACTCCATGGAGACTCGATTGGCCTTGGGAAACTCTGGGTAAGGCGAAATCTGAAGCTCTCCACTTTTGAAGATGATTTTGTTGATGTCGTTTTTATCCTTTCTGAGAATGCAGAAAAGATCGTTTATAGTTTTCATACAATATGTCATCTAAAAGCTTCAAAGACTTTGCTGAACTTACTTGCAACACATGACTATGAGAGCGATGAGGACGATCAAAAGAAGACCACCTCCAGCCGGTGAGATCACTACCGCTATCAACTTGTAGACTGTTGAACACAAACCTCATCTTTCACTCAGCTGCTTGATCATCTGGCAACCATTGAACGTAAATGTTTGATCATAAAAAAAACGAAATATTATTACAAATCTTACAGTTATTGCAGTTGAATCCTCCAAATCCAAACATGCATCTGAAAAATTAAAAAGGTTTATTAGTAGACATGGTAACTCACAATTGTTAAATTCCCACATTTGCTCAAAATAATTGTGCAAACTTTTGCCGTAGCTAAAACAGTTGTTTTTCTTTCACTATATCATTGCATATTACTCTGTTGACTGATGTTGAAAATGGCTTGAGCAACCGATGGGGGCTGACTGCAGTATGCGTCATAAATATTGCCTTCACCACATACATTAGTAATCACGCTTCCATATACCATGAAATTTAACAATTTGCGATCACACAGCTCATCAAAAGTTTAGTGTGTCATGCGTCATTGTTGGATCCATAGCTCCTCATTAATATCACCAGCCATTAATTCCAGCCTCATCTGTAACAGCTCCCACCTATAAGGGGCTTGCCACTCAAAGGCCTCAGTGAGACTCCAGAGTCTTCTTTGACAAATGATGATGAGCGCTAATGCTGTGGCTGAAATGTGAATATTCATTCATCTTCATGTCGACTTTCTTCCCTTTCGGGGTCGCCACAGCGGAATGAACCACCAACTCTCTGGCATATGTTTTACGCGGCGTATGCTCTTCCAGCCGCATCCATCGCTGGGAATGAAATGTGAATATATCTGCTGTAAATCAGAGAATTGTTCACATTTGTCCCAATGTTTTTTCATTATTTATTGTGTGAGTTGACCTGTATTTAATCAGATAATTATGACTTAATGTGTAATGGAAATGAAATGCAGCAACTGAAACAAACCAACCGCACAAAAAAATTGTTATTTTCAATACAGTGATTTTAAAACAGGTTTTTGTCCATTTTATTGGTTCTTTATATAGTGGACAAAGTTCAACGGTCAACGAGCGTAACTTTTAATAAAAATCATGGTGAATTCACTTTTCTCACTGACATGTAAGTGGCCTAATTTTCTCATATATTCATATAGCCTGATGACAGCAAGTGTAATATAATTATTTTCTATCTACCTATTTACTTATTTATTTGGTGAAGAATTGTTTATGTTATTGAGCAGCAAGCTTGACCACAAAGTAGCTACATGTCTTGTTGTTCAAATCAGAACACTTGTTTTCAATCTGTTCTATGTGTAACGTTTTCTCTATTTGATAGAAAAAGATAAATATATATATATATATATATATATATATATATATATATATATATATATATATATATATATATATATATATATATACAGGGAGTGCAGAATTATTAGGCAAGTTGTATTTCTGAGGATTTATTTTATTATGGAACAACAACCATGTTCTCAATGAACCCAAAAAATTAATTAATATCAAAGCTGAATATTTTTGGAAGTAGTTTTTAGTTTGTTTTTTTTATTTTGTTTTTCAGCAGCAACCACAGCCTCCCAGAGACTGTTCAGAGAGGTGTACTGTTTTCCCTTCTTGTAAATCTTACATTTGATGATGGACCACAGGTTCTCTATGGGGTTTAGATCAGGTGAACAAGGAGGCCATGTCATTAGTTTTTCTTCTTTTAGACCCTTTCTTGACAGCCACGCTGTGGAGTACTTGGACGTGTGTGATGGACCATTGTCCTGCATGAAAATCATGTTTTTCTTGAAGGAAGCAAACTTCTTCTTGTACCACTGCATGAAGAAGGTGTCTTCCAGAAACTGGCAGTAGGACTGGGAGTTGAGCTTGACTCGATCCTCAACCCGAAAAGGGCCCACAAGCTCATCTTTGATGATACCAGCCAAAATCAGTACTCCACCTCCACCTTGCTGGCGTCTGAGTCGGACTGGAGCTCTCTGCCCTTCACCGATCCAGCCACGAGCCCATCCATCTGGCCCATTAAGACTCACTCTCATTTCATCAGTCCATAAAACCTTAGAAAAATCTGTCTTCAGAAATTTCTTACGCAGTCTTGATGTTTCAGCTTGTGTGTCTTGTTCAGTGGTGGTCGTTTTTTAGCCTTTCTTACATTGGCAAAACTGGTGGCAAATGGCATCTTTGCAGCTGCACGCTTGACTTTTCTCAGTTCATGGGCAGTGATTTTGTGCCTTGGTTTTTCCATACGCTTCTTGTGACCCTGTTGACTGTTTTGAATGAAATGCTTGATTGTTCGATGATTACGCTTCAGAAGCTTGGCAATTTTAAGAGTGCTGCATCCCTCTGCAAGATGTCTCACTATTTTTGACTTTTCGGAACCTGTCAAGTCCTTCTTTTGACCCATTTTGCCAAAGGAAAGGAAGTTGCCTAATAATTATGCACACCTGATATAGGCTGTTGATGTCATTAGACCACACCCCTTCTTATCACAGAGATGCACATCACCTAATATGGTTAATTGGCAGTAGGCTTTCGAGCCTATACAGCTTGGAGTAAGACAACATGCATAATGAAGATGATGTGGTCAAAATACTAATTTGCCTAATAATTCTGCACACAGTGTATATATATATATATATATATATATATATATATATATATATATATATATATATATATATATAGATAGATAGATAGATAGAGAGAGAAAGAGAGAGAGAGATATTCATTCTTAAACAGCATTTTTTTGCTTGAGGTCATCAGATAATAGTCAGAATTTCACCCAGCCCAGGTCTTGTCTGATGTTAGTTATATTCCACCTATTAACTTTTTTAAATCAAATTTTGCATTAACCGATAAAGAAAAATAGACAGACAGGAAAAGAAGTGGGATAAGGACACTGGGAAAGACATTCAAGATTATAATTCAATTATAATTCTCTGGTCAGCTTATGCAAACCTGTGCCTTAAGGACATCACACATGCATTTCCGTGCCAAAAGAATCCCAGAGAAGAATCTTTCAATTTTCAGCGAGCGCACCTCAAGACACACCGACGCAAGATTAGGCTGATCAATAGACGAGATAAAAAAAAATGTTCAGCTCTGTCATATAGCCTTGTTTCTTTGCAAAGTAAAATCTCGTCTAGTGAATGAGAAGAACAGCTAAAGTTGAAATCGCAAAAGAGGAGAGCATGGACATCATCTTATTGGTGTCCGACCATACACAGGTTTTGGACAAAGCTCACAAAGATTACAAAATGGCTGGGCATAACACTGTTGCCATCCAAGGACAACGAGCATCACTGAACATTAAAAAGGAGAGGTGTGAAGAGGAAAAAAAGCCTCCTGCAGAGAAGCCAGCAAATTTGAATTTGTCCAGCAGTGGTCTTCATGTGTCCTGCTCATTGACAACGATATCTGTGATGACTATTAAAATATAAATACAAAGAAAAAAAACATACACTTACTCAACACAAATGCCATCAACAAGCTTGCGTCCATCTCCACAGTCTAAATAAACCAATAAAACAAAGAACTGATGAGTTTGGGAAACACTAGTCTTTACTCTCCATCATTAGGGTTGTCAGCTACCTCTGCAGGTCATGTCTCCAGGGTTCTGTTTAAAGTAGCCTGGGTGGCACTGACAGTATGGTATCCCGCTAACATCTGTGCAGTCAGAGTAGTTTAAATCGCACTGTGTCTTCTCGGCCAAGCAGAGGCTCTCCACTGCACAGAAAGAAGTGCTTCAGAACAAATGTTTCCCCCGTGATAAACAGCACCACAGAGCTTCACAAAAATATACTAGCACGATGAAAGTGTGCGGGCTTCATGACTGGTTTATCATGTCTCTGAAGTGGAGGGAAGTGAAATGGATAGAATGTACTTCATATAAGACATTAATGGAGACAGAGTACCATGATAGGAGAGCTGGTGCTGAAGTTTAATGGTGCAGTGAGAGTATGTTCGGCTGCAGTTGTTAAGAGACATCTGGATGCTGTGGAGGACTTCTGCGCTGGTCACATCAGAGGAGACTGAGAACATGTTCACCACTGTGATTTGCACTCCTCCTCCTTCTCTGTATAGGAGATCCAAGTAAAAAAATAAGGTTAATACATATTACTATATCAATCAGTCAATCAATCAAGTTTTTATATAGCGCTTTTTTAGCAGTTGCTTTCAAAGCAGCTTCACAAAGTCCTCGTGAGGATCAGGTAGAGTAGATAGGTGTTCCCTCTGTGAGGCCCCTGGGAGCCTCGCTGACTGAGGCTGGTGCTAGTCACCTCTTCAGCATAAAGAATATACAATAGACCTATATACTAAAGAACAGAGATGACAAATGCAGGTGTTTAATTAAGATTACAATTAAATTGTGCAGGGTGTTGGGATTAATTTTGTCCTGTGTGTTAAATAATAAAAAAACCGTTTGTCTATTTTGTGTTTATATAAGATAAGAACCATCATTGTTGATTGAATTCTTAAAAACACAATTTATTTGTCTGGAAAAATTGTGCATATAAATAAATATATGCAGAAAAAATGACTGATACAAAGTAGTAAAATAAAAAACTAAAAATGTAAAAGTATAATACATAGGTCTTGTCAGCAAGGGAGCTGTAAATTACAAAACGATTAGATACAGTCTTTACATAGAATATAATCTTTATAAAAAAAATTTAAAAAGAAAAACATTTATCTAAAGGTACAATTGTCTTGAGTTCAATATCATTGTGATTAAGAGAATGAAAATGTGAAATATCTGAAAAAGCTATAACCACCCCCTTGACATCGTCCTGATTTTTAAAAATAAAATAACTAAATAAAAGTCCCTCTTCCAAGAAATGCTAAAATTCAGTGCAAACAATTTTATATATGATTAAAACCTATACAGCTAATAAACCAGTCTTCGTCATTTTTCAAACACATAAAAACAACACTGAATCACTTAACAAAATAGAGAATCGCGGATTTCTAGCCGTAAAACTCATATCGACTCGCACAGAAAATCCCTTTTTAGTGGATTCTGATTGATTAACATGACATTGTGCTAAGATTATATTTACAACTAATATTGTTGTCATGGTGTTTATGTCATATGAGCAATCCTTGCTTGTGTTTTTAACGTGTAGACGTGGAGTTAAAAACATTAAACGTTACAGTTAGATATGTACTAGCCTGGGAATGACTACAATAGAAATTTACCTTTTACCCAGAGTAGAGCGTCTGTAACCATGGAAGACGGAGAGGGAGGCATTGAGCTGTAAAACGAATTCACAAGTGTACCATAAATAACCCTGTAGCCAAATTACAATACTTTATCACATTCAGACAATTACTCCCTATTTCCATAATGTATACTGTGTAATATCAGCCAATCCAGCTACAAGGTGCCATTTGTAGTTTCATACCAGCTGTTGAATCTCTCTGTGCAGCTCATGCAGACCTGCATTTCTGAGCATAGAGTTGTTGACTGTGAAAGTGCCCAAAAATGTCTTTACTGCGGGGTAAATAAGAGAAACAATGTTATTTTGCATACGTAGAGGCTCTACGTATGATTATATTCTCGACAACTGAGAACCTGCCTTGAGTACAACTGCGGCCTTCCTCTAGATCAAAGCCCAGGGAACATTCACAGCTGAAAGAACCACCAGTGTTCACACACAATGAACCTTGCGGACACGGGCTATTCACACACTCATCCACATCTGAAAAAAAAGAAAAAAATCCACAAACACACCCGGATGCCAATCAGTCCATGTGCAATTTAAATCATATCCTGCTGCAATGACGAAAAGACAATGTAATTGATTCTGAATGAATGATATGTAGCAAAATATTTGTAAAAGCGTACTTAAAAAATGTAAAACGAGAGATGAGCGTGTTACCTTCAGTGCAAAAGGGACCTGTCCATGCAGGCAGACACTGGCAGTAGGAACTACCTTCAACTGATTTAACACACTGGCCACCATTTGCACAGGTGTTAAGCCCACACGCAAGTACTAAAGAGACAAGATTTTTTTTAATTGCATTAGATTAACTGTATGTTGAAACAAACACTTAAAATGCTTTAACCCATTAAATTCTTTTTCAAAATGCAAGCTGTTTGTTGTTTTAAGCTGCTTGTTCAGAAGCAAACAAAAAGAGACCCTAGTTCCCTATTGTTCCAATGTGAGGTCGCGCCTGACTTTTTTCCCAGCACAATGAACTTCAGCTTTTATTTACTCCCACTGCCTGAGTTCACCATGCTTGTTTATCAAGAGAGAAAGCTAATATACAAGTTTTCTTCCGACCAATGCGCATTGATGGTTCTGAATATGATGACGGTTTTGCAGTCTGAAAGAAGTAGCAAGTTTTATCTAAGCAGGTATTTTAACAGGTCTCATCAAATCTACTCTTCAGAAGAGATGTCAAAAGAAAGTAAATAGCTCACTTTAAGCTGATTTAAATGAGAGGGATCTATATTGCAATGTGTGACACACAATAGTCCCATAACTGGACATCCAATGTCAAAATAGAAAAGTAGCTGACTGGCAAAAGTTCAGGGAAATGGCGTGGTGATTCGGATTCCCCTCCGGTGGACCGTAGTGCTGAAATTAATTTTGACCTGCGATACTACAACTCAAGCTGTGAAAACTACCACCGGATTGGAGAGTTTCGAGCATAGGTTTACAGAAATCAAGCTATAATGCATGTTTTATTGTGTAGGGCTTAAATTTTAATGTGTAGATGATTAAGCTGAACCCTGCTCCCAATTAGATTATATAGTTTTACAAAACAAAGATATTATAGTATTAACAACACTAGTTTTTAAAAACCTGGGGGTGAGGCCTTTAGAACCGCACACTCATGTGACCATCTTTTGGATCTCTCAAAGCTAATTTGGCATCTGGGACCTGAGCTTCATGTAATTGCAATATTAAATGGCGCAGTGGTGGTGTTGGTCATTCTACAACTGGAGGGTTGGAAGTTTGATCCCTGCTAGGTCCATTCTGCCATTGTGGCCTTGGGCTAGCCACTTCACCCACATTGCCCTGTATGGATGTGTGAGACTGGTGGGGTGTGTTTGGTGGTGGGAAGGAGGCGGTCGGAGTGAAATGGCAGCCGCGTCCTGTCAAACTGCCCAGAAAATAGCAACACATCCTTGAACTCTGGAAAATTGATATATAAACTGAAGGCATTATTATTATAATTCTATAGTCACACCCCCCAAAACCAAAAAAAAATCTTAATTTGTTAAAGGGTTTTCACACTACAATGTTCATGTGTGAGTCCAATTTTTCTATTATTTTTAAGCCGTAATTTAGAGTCAATTGTCCCACTGTACTGTATTGTAATAACATTACAATAAAAATATGAACCGTCTTACATGATCATATTATAATGCACATTTCTCAAATGCCATCAAGAATAGGGTTGGGTACCGCAACCCAGTTCCAATAAGGAACCGGTACCTCTAGAACCGGTTTGGACCGCACCGAAACAGAACGCAAATACGAGTTCCTTGTTTCAGTGCCACTTAAGTGCCTGAGCTGTCGGAGCTGTGCCAAACATCTTCATTCAATTCGTCAGTCCAATATCAACAACATAGAGTTCAATGAATGAGTAAGTCCCACTCTCCCTCTGCCCTCACTTCTCCCTTTTAACAAATCAACAGCAGATAAAAGCTTCCGAGAAGTGCACGAATGCAGGAACAAATGTTACTCTTGCTCTGACTGCACATGGAAGCAGACGGGCTACCGTTAACTTAGCTTGCTAAATTAAATAACTTGAATTAAATTAAACAAAAACGGTCAAAAGTGTGACTTTAATGTTCACAACAGGATTCTGACACCTCGACGTGCAGAAAATGTTTCACAGAAGTTACATATAAAGAAGAAATTGTGTCACATTTAATAAAACATGTGAGGGCACATAAAGTAAAAATTTTTAGGCAAAGGGATGCACCGTGTTCAAGTGCTTGCAGACAACAGCTGGCACTATCACTGTGGACTAGGGTTGGCAGATCTTTCCTAATATGGATAATATCAATACTGATGTCGGTATCAGAATCAGATCAATACTAGCCCACAGAGATCGATATTTAGGCTATTTTGTTCAAAACTGACTCGTCTGGTCTGATCGAACACACATCACCGCTTCTCCTGCGTTGCTTCTGAGCAGTCTTGTAATCACGTGATTGGCATGCTCAAGCACAATCTATTTTACAGCAGTAGACAAAAACACATCAAGCTGTGATGTTTGTAAAAACCTAAAAAATCTTTTACTGAGGTAACTCCACACGTTTGTATAAACATTTCGGAAGCTTCAAAACCCTGAGCTTCAAAAGAAGCGGAGCGAGGAGGAGACCTGTATTGGCAGGAGGATTGACCCGAGTTTTCAGCAGCGAGTCATCGAGATCTTTGAGTGTTTTCAGCGAGGCAGTGAATATCCAAGTAAGCATCAATTAATATTTATGCATTCAGGAGCTCTAACAAAAGCTGACTACAATCAAACCATGTAAATGTGGTATAAATTAATTAAATCTGTATTTAAAAGCAAAGTACCAACCCTCACACATTTTAGTTATCAGTTTTAATATTACTTTTTTAAATAAAAAATATATTTTAAGTATTTATAAACCCATTAATTAGAAGCTCTGAGGGCAAAAAATACCATATAATTTAGTTTTCATGTAAATAAACGATTTCTGTTTATGTGTACTACTGAAATGATTAAATGTTATTAACATTAATTAGTGAAAATCCAAGATTTTTTTTTAAACAATTAGTATCAATATTGGTATGGGTGATACTGAGCCTGTTGGTATCGGATCAATCCCAATTTCAGCAGTATCGCAGTATTTTCTAATTGCTTATATATTCATATATACTTCAAACTTTTAATACATTGTTCAATTTTAAGCTTTACATTTTTTTAAATAAAAATTTATTCTTGCGTCATGCACCAAAATTTTGCAGCTTTTGTAAAGTATTGGTTTGGCACCGGTATAGGAAAAACCCCAAACTATACCCAACCCTAAATCAAGAAACATGAATACATGCCACTGTTCCAAAAGTGCAACATACCAGGCGATGCTGAAGTCCTGAATGGTATTTGGGTCGTAGTGATTCCCATCTCCCTAGATCTTCCGTCAGTGTGATTTGCCATGGGTTCTTCCTCTGTGGTTGGATTGTTCTTGTTCAAAGGTGTGGTGGTTCTCCCTCCATGGATCGTAGTTATCCCTGGTGTTGCAGTGCTGGTTTCTAAGTGCAAGGTGGTGACGTCAGAAGAACCAGATGTTCTGTGTTTTTCTCCGCTGGTGGGGGAGGTAGACAGATAATGGGCTGTGGCTGCTGTTGTCCGAAGTACCTGGAAGATGTTGGTGGTAACAACGGTAGAGTGTTCTGGTTGGGCTTGAGCTGGGGTGCTTGGGTCAATCTGACGAGTGTTGACAGAGGGCAAAAGCGTAGTAAAAGTTTGGGTGTAACTGTAAACAGTAGATACGTCATCTGTGGATTGCTCTCTAACCTGTGGCTTCTGAGTTTGTGGTATTGGAGACGTGGTTACTTCTGTTTTATTCAGATCGTCTGTTTTGGAGAGGTTGGGGGGTTGGCCAGAAGGGAATATGGAAATGGGAACATCAGTTGTGGTAGCACCATATTCAGCATTTAAAGGTGCAGTAGAGGAACCCTGAACAGTTTTCTCATCTACAAAATTTGTTGAAGATTCTTTTGGTTCTCTGTGAAAGGTAGAGATGCCAGATTCAGTTGAATACTCTGTGGAAATCTTGGTCTCCACAGAATACGACTGTGTTGAATAATGGCTCTCGTGAGACGCGCCGCTGGCATTATATTGAGAGGAGATGGTGTCTAATGTTTCTGTACTGGATGTTGTACTGCTTAGTGATGTAATATCTGTTTCTACCACATCCCAGCTGATCACAGTTAGAGGCGGTGTTGAATTTGGACTGTCATTAATGGTCATTTCCTCAAAGGTTTCTCGAGTGACACTAGGTCGTGCCGTTTGTTCAGAGCTTTGAGACAACACTGTCTGATCACTCTCAATAAATCTGCGTTGAGTTGCACTGGAAACGTTATAATTTTCAAAAGTGGTTTCAGTTTGTTCAGACACTGTTAAATCATCCATCCCCGTGTTCACCTGGTCTTTGGAGGCTCTTAATATCTTCTCCTCCCAGCTGTATGTTCCAGGAATAGAGGAGTTTGATTCCTCTGCATAAGCTGAGGTGCTATTGAAGGTAACCCAGAGAAGAGTCCGTTCGCCGACTCTATTGGTTGTCGAAATGTGGGTTCTATCAGTGTTGGAGGTTGAGCCCATATCTCTGAGATCAGTTACAGGAACATCACGAACAGTTCTAGGCTTCCACTGGGATGTGGTATCGAGGGCAAGTTTGCTGCTTTGAAGGTCCTCTGTGTTCTCATCTGTGGTCAAACTTGATGTCCACTCTTCTGTGTTTACCGTGGTGAATAATGTTTCTTCTCTGTTCCCTGGCGTGAATAAAAAAAAAACAAATACAATCTGTATTGTAAAATGATCTAAATGCAAATAAATTTGATCTTTAGATAAGTGGCCACAAGGGTGCGCTTCGCACAGCGCAGTATTGTGAAACCTCATGAACTTCATGCAAAATGTTTTCAGAAGTGTCTGCGGATGTAATGATTTTGGGTGGAGAACAATTGGCAGCCGAGCTTGTCTAAACCAACAAAAGCTTGAGCCCTAAAAATGGAGGGGATCTGACCCAATGGGACCTGCTGTTTCCTTCCTTCAGCTGACCTAGCAAAGTCACCACTACAGTGCTGTCAGCAGGAGTTCATTTACAGGCAAAAATAATAACGCTGCCTATACTGAAAAGTGAAATGAACATAGCCCTCGAAAAAACAAGTGATTAATCTTCTTAGTCTAGATGGAAATGTGTGACGGACATTAAATCGGTCAAGTTCTGGTTCACAGAAATACAAATTTTTTTATCAAAAAGCATTGCAAAGAGGATTCCACATGTTGAAAAGAGAATGGTTCAAAGTTGATTTCATTGTGGAAAACCATATTTTGAGGTCCAAAAATGGACGCACTGACTGAAAACGTGTCTTTTAGGTTGCATAACAGGGATCCGTCAACAGTAGATCATCCAGCTAACATTAGCTTCAGCAAAATGTAATCTTTTCTCAGTAATAGGAAGTAAATTCTATTTCTAATTCTGAGCAAATGTACTGTAAGAAACATTGGGCATCTTCCTACCCACAAATCTTTGTCAAAGTTTGACTAAATAAAGATATTTAGCCCAGTAAAAAAATGCAGTTTAATTTCATGGCCCTCCTCTTAAAAGAAATTATTTAATTATCCTATATTAAGTTAAAATAAAGACAACTCTCAAAGTTTATGCTCTAATCTATAGTGTAACAGATGTATAGTATGTATAGCTATATAAACATTTACAGACCATAATATATATATATATATATATATATATATATATATATATATATATATATATATATTAAAGGTATTAACTAAATTATATTAACTAAATATTTATGTTATAAGTATTAACTATTTATATTAACTTATTAAATATTTTAAAATAAATTCAGACCTTCAGGTTAGGGGTTATTATTACTAATAATGTATTTACCAACTATTAGTAAAGTGTAACTGAGTAAAATTCAAGTACTGTGCACATTGTGGATTTACTAAAATTACACCAATGATTGAGAATTAATTGTGAATTAAATTAATGGAAAATAAGCAGTTGGAACTCATAAAAATCTACTAAAATGTATAAACTGCAGGCTGAAACAAACAACTTAGGTCTTAGGAAGTGGAAAAACTTACGGACAATGATGAGCTTGAGCCAGAGTTCATTCATTCAGAGATACTCTTCCAAAAAGGGATCAAACTAAGTGTAAGTAATGAAATTAGTTAACAGCGCTGAGAGCTATAATTGTTTGCTGCATACCATTCGTTTAATACTAACGTTACCTACTACAGCAATACTAATTCTTCAAAAAATAAAACGAACTGTAATGAGAAAACTACTGGGAAGTTTGAATAATAATAATAATTTTCACTTTAGGAAAAACCTCAAGTAAGAATTAAGTTATTCTTAAACACCCTATTACATATTTAAAACAGTTTTTTAGATATCTATTTTCTTATCCGAGTTGAGTTAGCTTTTTTAGGTTAACAGGAGTACTCTGGATTAAAATAAAGAACTTTGACGAGCAACGTTTAGTTATGGCATCTTCACATTGAGGGGTCTGATCAGATGGAGGTCTTACCCCGTCGAGCGGCGGTGATGGTCACACTGGCGGGAATATCAGTCATCTCTCCCAGTCCGCTCGACACAAACACGGCTGAAGCAGTAGCCCCACTTCCCCCCCTCGAAGCAGCCCGTTTTACACCCGCTGTTCGGGCTTTAAAACTTTCCGTACTTAGCGGGTTGTCTGTGTCTGCGTCTGTAGAGAAAGCTTCGGTATGAACAGCTTCCAGGAGCAGCAAGACGAGCGTGAAAAGCACACGGCGAGCCCGTCTCGCTACACACGTTTCCATCATAAAGGCGACCGGGGGGACTTCCTAATAAATAAAACAGCAAAGGAGTCCGGGTCACCATCGAAAGTAATTCCCTTTAGCAGATCCCCATTGGTAAATTCCTTTGGATGGTTTAAAAGTCGAATATGAAGTTAGCTAGGGCTGACTTTATCTCAGACAGTGTGTGAAGCACAGGGGTGGATGACTCCTCCCCTCGGGCAGGCGATGCAGCGGTTTCCACCCAGCAGCAGCAGCAGCAGCATTCCTCTGAGGGAAACACTCATTAAAGTGTGCTTACTTTTATATCGTTTGATAACTTCTAGATGATTCCTCCGCTTAACAGGTGGCATTCTTCGCATTCTCTCTCCAACATGCAAACTTGTTTCATTTTATTTTACAACTTTATTTGTTTTAGAAAATTAGAGTAGGAACATTACATTTCTGAATTACAATTGTTGGTTTGCTGGTTCAAGTCCAGATAAATGTCGTTTGATAGTCTTCCCACTTTTTATTTATTTATTTTTTTTTACAGCCACTGTACTCTCTGGTACGGAGAAAAACAGTGGTGATGGTTGTAGATCACTACTCACCACCATCATAAAAATCACTGTGGCAGTACCTAGTGAAGTCATTCAGGTTATCATGAGCATTGGAGCACCCTCATTAGAAAAGAAAGTTCTCAAAAGCATTCATCCTGAGCTGACTGACACACAGAAGCTTGCTGACCCTATTACTATCATGTACGGAAGCTCTTTTAATCCACACACATATATCTTTTCCCATGCAATTGTCTTAAGATGCAGATGTTTTCTTGTAATAATTACATAATATTAATTTAGCTATTATATGAGATAATTATGTTATTTTTAATAAAAAATTACATAATTTTTACAAGATAATTATACTGCTTTTATAAAAATATTTTTTTGTTTTTAATTTTGTATAATTTTGTCATAAACATGACATAGTCATGCAATAAAACCAAATTACTTTTAAAGGAACTGTTTCGCTTTTACATTGTTTAACCCCAACATTTTTATCAGCATTAAGTCACAACCATGGCATCATATTGTGGTTACGAACTGTATATCGCCTTTTACAATGTTTGAGACTTTAAGATATCCATGGTATCTTGTTGAAATTATTTATTATACAGTGGCGACCTACCAATACAAAATTATCCAGAAACAAAAGTAATACATCAGAATAATATAATCTTTTCTCATAAAAACAACATATGTCCCTTTTACAAGAAAACATCTCGTTGTTACAGCACAACTGCAATGAGCTTCCGTTAAAAATAATTCCGTTTAGTAACCTTTTAATTCAACCTCCAAACCTGACCTCTAGAGATGCCAGGGGACCTGCAGAGAGGACCATCAGTGTTCATTTGTTTTCTCTAGAGGGAGATATATGCTTGAAAATTTTCACTTAATAGAACCTGGCTCCGATAGATACCTTCTTCTAGACTTGTTACTCACAAGGAAGGAGATACTGCTTAAACGTTAAAGGTTGAAAAGCTTGCAATCTAGCCACTTTAAATCTCACTGCAAATCATCTCCAGACTTTCGTTCATTAGTTTCAGTATCACAGTCTGAATGTCATCATCATCTATCCAGTAATATAGTTTGTGTAAAACTTGTAATAAATGTGAAGTAGACTCCTAAACAAGGGTTGAATTCCCAATTTTTAAAAAAATTCAACACTATCTTGTAAGCTATTTCAAGTCGAAATATAAGTTGATGATATCTATGCAAATGAAAATTTTCTTATCAATAATATGTCATCAATTGCAAACATATAACAACAATACATTTTACTCCAATTCTAAATATACAACACTCCTCAATATTCACAATTCATACATTGTTTTCATCCTGCAAAAACGGTTATAAATAAAAAAAATAATTGTTTCAAGTTCTGCCCAGTTCATTGATCAATCAAACTTAATCTACTAGCTTTCGTCCTAATTAGACGTTCACAATTGTTACTCAGTGGGATTGAGGATGGACAATCTTGTCAGTGGTGGTGATGAATGATGAGTGGTGGTACCGGTCACGGAGGGCAAAGTCTGCATTTTCCTCGGTCAACTGCCTGGTTTCCATACCAACTGCTGACAAAGAGGGTGTCATCACAATTTGATCCTGATGAGTCCTGTTCTGCCTAAAAACAGAAGTCACTGACTGATGATGTGAACAGCAGACAAAAATATAATATTCATAATATTGTACATGGATTAAGCATATTTGCACTTATTTATGGATCAAAACACAGATTAGACGATTGAGTACACAAATCTCTGTATATAGTTATGAACCATCTTGCTACATCATATACTCCAAGACTTTTTACCATCAAGTTACAATCAAACTTGCTACACAGCACTACTGTATGTAAAAATGCTTTACCTCCCCAAATTCTGCACTGAATTCTTGAACCACTTGCAGAAACTGAAGCTAGCTGCAGAACCTTTGGGGAGAAAATGTTGCGTTACATGAAACCACAGCCTTATGGTAATATGGTTCAAGGTTCTGTATGCAATTTTTCAAAAAGAGAGCTTGGTCAAGACGACTTGGTGGAAGCCAAGACCACCTTGTAGGTGAGTAGCAGGAACTGATGAAAATCTTTTAGGAGCTACTGGTTTAAGGACATGTTTGTTTTGAGAATTTTAAATGCTTACATGTATGCCAGAGATCTTCATCGTTAAATAGAAATACTAAGACCAACATACACAACAATTTACAAATCATAGCACCTTTATGTATATTTTCAAACTATTAATTCACCTGTTGGCAGACCCGGACTTGCTGTTCCGATGTAGAAAAAGAGGATAAGTGCTGCTATAATGTTAATCAAGGCATACATCCACTGGATAGTGAACATTATCATAAACGAGAGCACCGCCTGAAGGAACAGCACAAATATTAAGAGATTAGGTTAATGTGGATACTGTTACATGTTACCAACATTAAGAGCTGCATCGTCTTTACCAAACTTACTCCAATTAATGAAACCCAGTGGTTGCAAAATTTGTTATAGACTGAGCTTTCCATAGACCTGATTTCAAAGATTTGTTCAGAATTTCTTCCAGAACCTGAAAAGTAAAGTTGAAATACAATTCTTGATCTTTACTTTCATGAATTAGCCAACGCTCTTTTGAATTTTTCATACCAGTTCTGTCCATGGGTACTTCTGAGAGCTGCTCAAGTTCAACTGGACCAGAATCAGAAGAGGGTAGTATCATTTTAGCTCCAGATATATGATCAGCTTCCTCAACCTCTTTTTGACTAGTGTAGTCGTCACCTAATTCAGCACTTTCATCACAGTCTTTTCCTTCAGTTGATGTTACTTTATCATTCAAGTCTAACCCAAAGCTACTCATCAGCGTTTCTTTAGCTGGAATCTTTGACTTCCTGCCTCGGGCCTTAGAGGGATGCCTTGTTGTCCTCTGTTTTTCGGTGCTGTCTGTGACAGGTAGCTGAAATAACTGGTTCATGTCCTTGGTGAACTCTAAAAGTGTGCCGTTCCTGCTGTCAGTGATGACTCCACTGCTACCATAATGGGGATGCATGTTGGATAGGAGAGATTTTTTGGAGCTTGATTTCCTGATGAGTGACTTTCTTTCCTGGGAATGCAGCTCATATGATTTTACCACACAGAAATAACAGTAGTCTATGACGCTGTAGGTAAGCATGAAGTTGATTGTGACGATGGGAGCCAGTATGTTAACCTGACCGATGAAAAGGAAGGCCATGGAGATCAGAGTGGTCAAACAGATTGCAGCCACAGGGGTCTTACTGGGCCCTCGCTGGGAGAAGAGAGAAATAAATGCATCTCTTTTAATGCTTGGTTACTATAAATAATCAATATCTTTCCTTAAAATAAGTTGCAAAAATCATTCAATTAGAAAGTTAATCAATTATTAAAAATTAAGAAAATTTCCTGTTTTAAATTTACATCACAGAGAGCGTGCTACTTGCTTATCATGATCATAGACAGGTGGTTTTAGGCCTTTTTAGGAGTGCTATAGCACCCCTACACCTTAAATGATGTCATTATACATTATTCTGAGTGGCATTTTAATATTTCAAATCAACCTAGAAACCCCATGAGGGTTCATTTTAAAGTGTGTCAAACATGTAAAAGATTATTGATTAGAGTAAAGACAAATTTAAAAACGAATAAAAAAATTCTAAATATCAGATGGGCCTTTTCAATCATTTATTTCTGAAGGCAAAATTTGTTTACATTAATATGAATAAAAAACTTTAAAGTTATGCTTTAATTGAGGATAATTATTCTTACTGGTTAAATCAAGTAAATAATTGTAAAAGGTTTTCACAAATATTAACAATTAAATGTATACCTTATAAAATACAAATTTTACTTACATTGAGGTAAATTTTTTTAAATATATAATGCTCTAAATTCAAGCATTTACCCTATCTATTCTTCCTGGAAGCCATGTTTCAGGGACAACTAGTATACTAGTTATATTTTTTCTTGAAAAATTCTATGGGTGAAATGTTGTCAACTATGAATTTAACAGTTTTATTAGCACTGGATCCAGGAGTATGATTTTGAAACATCTACCAAAAGCTAGCATTATGATCATGTCATAAATATTGTTTCTTAAACTAGTTAATACTTGAAAGTTTTATTTGATGAGTATCATTGTGGTTAACAATGTAAATAAATCAAATTTCATGAAGCTTCCTTAAAGACAGTACAACAAATCTATCAATGTAATAGTTTGAACCAACATTCAAAAGACTTCACACGTTGAAAATTGTTTTGTGAGTCACAAAATGAAAAAACTCACCAAGTTTTAATGAAAGAATTATTACTGCACGATTGATTTAGTTTGGCTTGCACGTTCTCATTCCTTTCACACTATTATGTAACAAGAGAGTGAGTATGCAATTAAAACATCCACGAAAAATCTTGAGACTATTCGTTATCCAGATCCTGAATGTGTCTGGGACAGAGGTCGTAGTGCTACTGGCTGGCACAGCTCCAGATCAAGCAGGGCTGGTCGTCTCTGTGCTTCCTGCGTTTGTTCGGGGACTTTGATTCAGGGAGAGATGTCTAGGGCTAACAGAGAGGGGTCATTGAGAGCTCAGGCAAGGGAAAGGGTGTGCTGAGCTTTTTGAGAGCCTTAATTGTTGCAGTTCATTCCTTCAAATTCCTTCTAGTTTATGTTATTAATAGCAACTCATTCTGTTATGAGAATAAAATTAGTTTTTATTTCAAAATCATATTTCTTTTATTTCTTATTAATGTCTTGTGTGTTCACAAGAAATAAAATCCTAAATTTGGTTCACAGAGGCATATGCACTGCAGAGGCAAGAATAGAACCAAACTTAAAGGTATAAGCTAAATCTATAAAATCACTGACAGATCCAAATCCGCTTTAGCAATGACATTTACAGTAATGAGATAAAAACCTTCTTGAAGCAGGGTTTCTATGGGTTTCGTGAGATCAAATTTGAGACTTGTTAAGACACTTTAAAATAACAAAAAAAACATTTCAGAATCAAATTTAAGACCTATATTATAACATCAAAAACACATGCAACATTTTTTTGCATAGTAAACAGTATGCTTCAAATACATTGTTTGAAACCATAACCATTACTTTCATGTTTATGAGCAATTACAAAAGGTTTTCTCAAAATCTGGCAACCCTTACCATCCTTTTCACAAAGGTGAGCGTTTATGAACTTTTCTCAAAGCATTTTTTCCCCAAAAAATTTTGGAGCATATTCTCAATCCCGAATAATCATTTTTACACATGTTTTCAATCTCGGTCAGCCCTTAGAGTCACATTTACATATGTTTCTTAGCTATTCACATTTATGTCAATATCTGGGAAACAATAACTGAGCATTTATTATTTAAGCATTATGCAACCCAAACCATCACTTGTATTATTTTGAGTGTATATGAGCATTGTCTCAAACTATGCCACTGCTAAATGTCACTTATGTTTTTGAGGATCTATACAAGTTTTCTCAGACTATGGTAACCCTAAACATAATTATTACTTTTTTTGCTTTTAGAAGCGGTATCTCAATCTCTAGCAACCCCAAGTAGCAAACAAAACACACATACTATACGCGTTTTACATCAGAAAAATAAGACCTGTGAAAAATATAAGAGAATAGTGAATAAGACTTTTTATTGCCCTAAAATGATTGAAAGCCTGTAAAAGGCACGCACCCCTTTTCCAAGAAATCCGAGCGCTGGAATGACTCTTTCTTGAGCGATGCACTGGAGGATCCTGGGTGCACCATACAGGCCGCCCATGCAGGAGGCCAGGGAGGAGACGTAAAGACCCAGCAAAAACAGGAAACCGACTAAGGAGACCTAGGAACAAAACAAACACACAGGGGAAGAGTGTGGAGGGTTACACCCAGAGACTGAAAAGATCTTTTAATGTGCTGAAATTGAATCAAAGAAACAACATCCTTAAAAATGCAGATTAACTGTATGATTCTACTACTAATACTAACACTACAAACTTTCAGCTCTCCAACAGAGTTGAAACCCACACCTCAGCCAACTATAGGGATGATCTCAGGGACAGCTAAAACCAATGTGTTGTGTAACGCAATGTTTACATGCAGCTCTGTAGCCTTCATGCCACACAACAGGAGACCAACTGGGCATTCTTTTTGCTCAATAAACTACTTAAAAGAACTGCAACCTCTGGAAGGAACCCAAACTGATTACATGAATGGGGGTGCCATCTTCTGAAGCTGGAAATTATAGCTCACCTTTTCCGCAATTAAGAAGTCAAATCGCAGCGCCTCTCTAGTGCAAATGGCTCCAAGTAAGAAGACAAAAACAAGATACAGGAACCACCTGAAAATAACCACAACAGAAAGTCATGAATTCATAATTTTTTTGCATTAAATACTACAATCTACCACAAGAGATCAGTTTATACCAGCAGTTTTTAACTACTTTAAAGTGGCTATAAAAACCAACCCATTTCTATGCTTCTGAATGTCATCTATAAAAACAATTATGTTATATTCATCGGTTATTTATGCATGTTATGGGCTTCTGGTTAAAAGAAATATATATAGCAAGCAACATCAAATGCAAAGCATTTAAAACTGCTATAAAAGCAGGCTGTTAACGTAGTATTTAGACTCAAGGCTCCTTAAAAGTATAGTATGTCAAGAAACCAACCAAAATTAGGCAGAAAATATTAATGAAGACTTTGTGCACTAGGGGAAGCGTAGATAGCTTCAGAAGCACCTGGTTTCCCTTTTGGAATATTCTACTGAAAAAAATAATTAAGGCTATCTTTGAGTTGGGTTACGAAAAACTCACCTAGAAAACCTATTAAGATCATGTTCTATTGTAATAATAATAATAATGCCTCCAATTTTATATAGTGCTTTTCTAGACACTCAAAGACACTTTACAATTATCAGAGCATTATTCACTCACTCCACATTCACACTCTCGTGGTGTTAAGCTACCTTGGTAGCCCTCAGCTGCCCTGGGGCAGTCTGACAGGACGTGGCTGCCATTTCACACCTACAGCCTCCTGAAACATACACATCTATACTGGGCAATGTAGGTAAAGTGGCTTGACCAGGGCCAAAACAGCAGACTGGCCCTAGCGAAATTGAACCACTAACCTTCCAGTTACAGAACGACCAACTCCTCCACTGCGCCATCTTTCTGCCTCTCTAGTGCAAATGGCTAGAGATGGCTGCACACTATCCTCGGGAGAGGGGTGGGGGTTGGGGGGTTGTTTATTTGTCATTCAATTTATTTACAGTTTTTAAAGCATTCAGTTTTTTCTCTTTCTTTTACTTTATTTGTATGATTGTTGGAATGTGTTGTTTGATTTGATAAGTGTCCAAAAAGCTTTTTTTTTTTTAATTCAGTCAAAAAAACAAAAAAGAAAATGTTCTTTTTGTGTTGAGAGATATTAAGCTGGTATGCTTGGTTCAATTGCTAAAATAACAAAGTATTAGTGTTACAAGAAAAATGTCATTTACAAATTTTGGCTACGACACATCCTTTGTGTTTGTCTGTTCATGTGACATATTTATTCCCTTGGGTTGCCTAAATTCTTCAGACGGAACCTTGAAGTTGCTTTAAATCTAGTCTAAAAAAATGTGGAGTGTTTTAAAAATGCGATATTCTGTGGCTCTACATGAATATAACCAATCAGAGATTGAAATTATTTGGTTTTAGTGGTTTGGTAAGATGTGCTTCCTCTAAAATTCATTTTGTTTGTTGAAAGTATAGCAAATCAATTAGGCTTCTATGTGGCTCTAAACAACAGCCACAGCTTCCTGGAAAAAACATCTTTATTAAGTGTTTAAAAAAACACATATTTGGCTCCGATAAAAAAATCCCAATAAGAAGATAACATGTTCTATAAAAAATGATGAAAAAGTTTTGATTTCCTACATCTTCAGGAGGTTGGAAAAAAGTTTTTTGAAAAAAAAAAAGTGTTTTGAAAAGTACAAACAAAATTATATGTATACTACAAACAAAAATATATATGTGCTAGATTAGCATTTAGCATTTTAGGACAATTCATTTGAAAATAAAAGCTAGAATGAATGGTTTGGTTTGATTATAATTTAATGTTTCTAAACATTGAACTTTTTGTTATTTGCATACTTTCATACAACTGCAGTTATATATGATGGTCTAACGAGACCCTAGACTGCATTACACTATGATCAATCCCATGTTTTCCCATGAAATTTTGCATTCTTCTCTAAACCTTGTCTACATTCAATACAAGAGAAGCCAAAACTAAACAGAAGTGGAATTATAGCATTACTGCTGCAACTGGCAGACACATACGAGGTGCAGAGTGCAGCCAGAGTTCCCACAGGGATGTTGTGCTCGGGCTTCTGAAGATCTGAGCTCATGTTGAACCCCGCCATCACACCTGCACACATACAGAGGATCGGTGTGAAAACAAGCCTGCAGACAAGAGGCCTTTCAAAACCTGAACAAGACAAAAGTTTGTATAACAGAGGCAACAAATAAAATTAAGTCATGTGTTGCTCTAATGAATTGTCTGATCATTCCGTCTATTAAAAGCTCAGAGGCTGATTAGCCACAAGTATGGAAACATCCTCACATATCAAATCACATCCTGGGGTAAACATGGCAACGGAAAGAGCACACTTCCAACTTGCCAGCTGTAACAAAACTTTTTATGATGATTGTTGGCAGTTAATCAGTGCAGTTCTAAAAGCTATTTACTGCATTGTATAGCCCCTTGAACGCATTGTAAATTGTCAGCCAGCAGGATTCAAAGGACAAACAAAAACACGATCAAATCTATATAATGTTTCATAGTTTTATCATGATATCAGCAGCAAGTTTAGTATCTCTCTTTTTCCACATGAGAGGCATGTTATGCACCTTTACTAATCTTTGAGCATATAGAAAATGTGTGAAACAACCTTTTCTACTAAATCAATATACAATCATTATACAATCATTTCTACTAAAGCTAGATAAAAAGATAATAATAAACTTATAATAAACTAAAATTTCTATCTGCAACTGTTTGTCTCATTATACATAATTTTACTTTGCCATCATCTAAATTGCATACCAGCACAAGCTAATTTTCTCAGGACTTGTTATATTGCTCTTTGCTGCTTCTATGCAAGTTCACCTGTTGCCACAGGAAAGAAAACCCCAAACACGGTGAAGAAAGTCTCGCCATCTGTGTAGTCTGGCAGGGAGTTCTTATGAAGAAGGCTCTCCGAATAGCCAACAAATCCATGCTCTGCAATAAACGATCACAATGATAGGAAAGACTGTTTATTACAAACTTCAGTGAGGCTTAAGAATCAGAGAAATTCTTGAGAAAATGCCAACTTTCTTATTTCTATCAGCCTCGGAAAAAATAGGTGTGTGTGTGTGCATAAAATATATAGATATTTTATATAGCTGGATGGATGGATAGAGTGACTCTTGAATCATATAGACCAACTTGTTTTGTCCAGCATATAGTTCACCAAAGAGTTAACTGTAAATTGCTATTTTTCTAGGCCTGGGGTCTCATTTAAAAAAAAATGGCATGTAAAATCCTGATTAAAACTGTATGTCAGAAGATCAAACTTCAGTGGGCAACTACAATTTATTTTAGTAATTTATTTTTATATATATTCTAAAATTCACAACATCAATGTTGCCTTTCCTCTCCCAAATTATGTTTTCTTTTCTATATTTTCCCAAGCATTTACAAGTCATACAGGCTCTCACATCAATGACTGAATGTTTAAATGACTGAAACATTGCACAATTAAAGGCTTACACACTTTTTAACCCATTATTGTACATACATAATGTTTATAAATGAGACCTTATTACTGTGTTTCTGATTTTTACACCGAACTAAACTTTTTGCTTCTGTGAGGGCTTTGTATGTACTTTATGCTTAAAGTATGTTTCCAACGTGTTCTAATAAATAACGTTTAATTAATAAATGACAAAAAAAAATTCCCAGACGAATATTTCTCCTAATCCCACAAACCAGCTCTACAAACCACTGTACAACACTAACTCAAAGCACACTTGCATGAATAACTTTCATCCTGAAATTAATGTTGTAAGAAGCTTCTGTTGGAAGGTATTAAATGTTACTAACCAGAGCCCTGGATGTCTGTGGTTGACCGTGAGCACCCTTATATAACAGTTCAGGAGGATGAACGCCCCACCAAACGACAAGCAAAGTAAAGGGCTTCCTTTTTCTTGAGAATACTAGCCAAGGTCAATAAATCTGCAGCATGGACGTGATGGAGGGAATTCTTGAGATTGGGTGTGTTCACATGCAAACAAATGTTAGAACAAGCACTGAAGAACATTTATGTAATCAGTATTCTGATTCCACAAATGTAGCGTGTATGTGTATATTTAATGACATATACATAAACATATATACATTATATATATATATATATATATATATATATATATATATATATATATATATATAAACAAATAGATAGATAGACAGACAGACAGAGATATTATATATTAGTACTGTTGATCAAAAAACGAACTGATTAATTCAGTTTTATCAGATCGGTTTTATCGCGAAAAATAGCAATGACAAGACTGAGACTTTTTTATTTATGAATGTAAAATGTAAATAATTAATGTAAATTGAAGAGAAAGAAACTATTTAAAATCCAAATATGACTGTTTATTGAATTTTATATCCTCAACATCCTCCTAATTTATATCCTTATGATCCTCTTATCCATCAATATCCTCCAAAATAACTTTTTAGTTCTCTTCTTTGGTGGCTTTTAGTTCGTGGTCTCTTTGGACTCTTGTTTTACAGAACTCTCTGCCATTAACAGCTTGCTTAGTGAAGAAACTTTAGGTCTTTAGACCTTGGATCAATTGGAGTAGCCATCTTCAGGCGTATGCGATTGGTGCTGTCCTTCCTTTTAGACAGTCTGAGGTAAAATCATGTTTGAATTACCTATAGGTCAACATCCTCTGTTGACGCCATAACTTTCCATGTGGCACAAAGCTGGCAATACCACTTACTTACATTACATTACTCAACACCATATTTATTAATTAGTCAACTTTTTAATAATGTTTTACACTTCTCTGAACATATTTTTATTTTATGCACCATACCTTGACAGTGGGTACACACACACACACACACGAGACAGAGCTAATCCATTACTTCGTGAGCGTTGAATGTACTATGCTTTAGTTGCCCAGCAATCTCGCAACATTTAGCTAGCACACTTTCAAAACCACTGCTGTGAATGGATACCTGACAGTTCCTCAGTTTTACACAAAGTTAGATCACAAGCTCCCCCCAACATTCACTGCACACCAGTTGGTCTTAATAGAGAACATTCCCTCTCTTATTGCCCCCTATGAGCAGCTCCTCTGATGCATCGTAGCGGACGTAATTCCCTTAATCGCAGCACTAAAGCGTCTCTTAAGCAAAGAGGTTGAGACAGGACACAGAGTGAAAGCAACGAAAAGTACACTCTTAGAGTCTGTCAGTACACGCTTCACTGAGACCAATTCATCGTGACTGTACTTAAACCACGTTATAAAGTTCATTACTTGTATGCGGAAATACAGCAGTGTGCACGAGAAATGATCCAGAGCGCAGTGGATGCGGAGAACCTGCAGAGAGACTGAAAGGGAGAAGCCCTGCACATTATTATTGATCGTACGCATGAGTGCTGTTAAGTTAAACATTTAAGTTTGAATTTTATTTTATTTGTAAAAATATTTTTATAATTTGAAATTTATTTTTTCTTTTATATTAATTAATTATATTATTAATTTTATATTATGTTAAATATTATATAATTTTATTATAATTTATGCAATTGCAATGCTTTGATTTGAGTAAACTTAGTACACAGTCGTAGCCATAAATGTAAAGGTACCAATAATTGGCAAAACCATTTTCGGTGTTTCAGTTTTCAGCCTTGGTTTTTTCTTTTTCGGTTTCGGCCAAGAATTTTAATTTCGGTGCATCCCTAATATATATATATATATATATATATATATATATATATATATATATATATATATATATATATATATATATATATATATAAAAATAGTGCTGTCTAAATTAACGTGTTAACGCATGCGATTAATTTTAATTGAATAATGCATAAAAAAAATGTAAGCAATTAACACGATTTCAGTTTTTCCTGTTTCCTGTTGCAGTGGACATTTTGAACACGTTACAGAATGGACACATTTGTAGCACGCGACACATATTGCGCTCACAGTGGACCGCTGTGCTTCTGTGAGCAATGAATACTACTGAGATTTAAAGACCTAAATTTTCTTCCCAAAGAAGAAAGGAATGATGCTGTTAATGGCAGAGTCCTGAAAAAACAAGAGTCCAAAGAGACCACAAACTAACAGCCACCAAAGAAGAGAAGCAAAAAGTTCATTTGGAGGTTATTGATGGTTTATCGCAGGTATGCTGTTTACATGACAAAACCTGTGTTAAACAAAAAAGTTAAACAAAAAAAAATTTAATAGTCTCTACGTCTTCAATTTACATTGATTATTTACATTTTACATGTATAGATATAAAATTTTCAGTCTTGTAAATGCAATGAATTTGTAAATTTTTGTCAATCAATTGACAGCACTCTCTAAGTTCATGAACTGCAGCAGAAATACTACATTTAGACGCTATTTTGGAAGCTTTGGCACACCGATTGTCCTATTTGGTATAAAGATAGAAAATTGGGAAGAGGAAGCATCACCTCTCTAAAGACTAAACTTTTACGCAGAGATCTTTCTGGACGTGGCTATGAAAGAGCATGTTCCACTTCCCTCTTGGTTATCTTGTGATGAGAAAGAATGTGTTCTCTGGGATTATTGGTATGTTTATCCTAGAGGAAGTCAACACCCTTTAAGAAGCCCTGCCCGTTCCTACTCTTCCAACTATCTTAACTAGAGAGCCAGAAAGAAAGATCCAATAGAGATAACCAGGAGAAGGTACAAAGCATTTATGTACAGTAGCCATGTAGTTATTATTCAGTTGAATGAACTAATTGGAACTAATTGAACTCGAGGTTAAATTAGTAGAAAAAAATATATAGATAAGATTTTCCAATTATTGTCTGAACATAAAAAAACATTTTCCTGATATTCACGAGATGGTATATACTGTAAATCTGATTTCATTTTGTTCAGTTTGCTCTAATTGACCAAATCATAATGGCATTATGCTGTGATATGACGGTTACAGAAAGAGTCAGGTGAGGTTCTATCATTATTCAAAGCATTATTAATACAATAAATAACGTATATTGTGAAGTTGTTTAATTGCCATGTCCAACATTGCAAAAGTAAAAGTATAAACTTTTGAGATTGACTTACAGAGAAACCAACGAAAAGGAAAGACATGAAGGGGGTTCCCTCGTGATAGTTTTGCATTATATCTCAAAATATTTGTTTTGAAAGGGAAAAAAATGTAAATTATTTTTCTCCTTAGTAGACTTTGTACAGAGCAGTGTATGGCAGCACACAGAAAAGATAAACAACGAAGAAAGACTGAACATCAATCTCCTTAATGCTTCATCATCTTCAGAGGAAATATTATTAGTATTATAATAATTATCCAGCAACCTCTCTTTTCACACCTAGTTTAGCATGTGGAGGAAACAAATATGAAAGTTTTGATTAGTCCAAAAAGATTGGTTTCTTTACGAAAGCAGCACTGTGTTAAACTAAAAAAAGGCAAAAAAAGCCCCCCAAAAGGCAAAATAAAAAAACAACTGGATGTTTTCAATACTTAATGACATGACACATTGTCAATATGTCAATGTTTAAGAGAGAAAATTACACTCTTATACATTGACATATTGACTTAAGTTGTTTAGTGTTTGTCTGTCATTACAATAATTCGTTCAAGAAGTCCAGCACACAAGCCCTGCCTACCACCACTGATGCGCATCTTCTGATAGATGGAACATGATTCTATTACAAGCAAAATTATTGCTCCGCTTTAGTTGTATACGTGTGAAACAAGTCACGTCATATCTGACCACATCTGAGGTTTGAAGCTTTTGTGCCCTGAAAAGATGTTCCAAGCATGTATTTACCACCAAAACCATCGCAAAAAGTTGTAATTACAGTGATGGCTCCCGAGCTAATGAATGTTGAGCATCTGCTACACATACAGAGAGGACACACCCTTACTTGTAACATGACACATTTTTTTTTTGTCTTCATAAGTCATCTTGTTTGGACATAGAATGTGTATAAACTATGCTAGTAAACAGTGTGGCTCTGTATATGTTTATTATTTTTTTCTGTAAAAAAAAGAAATAAGCATTGGAAATTTATTATCTCCAACAATAAACATGTAAACAATAAGAATTATTTCCAAAAAACTTCTATTTTCAATAGTGTACACCAGGAAGACAAAAAGCAGGCCTCCCTAGGCTCCTAACAGCACATGTTATTATTGAGCAATGTCTTAAAAATAATCTTTGACTGTAGAGTACTACTTCACAGCTTCAAAACCTAATTTGTATTTTTTTTAATTGCTAGAAGTGAGGGGGGGGAAGTTGTGTCAATGATCATAGAAAATACTGAAGAAACATGAAGGGCCCAAATGTTCAGTTCCAGTGTTTGACTAAATGTTTTGCAATCCATTGTAACCTACACAAAGTTGAAATAAATATGTTTTTTCATTTAAAAATGTGTTTCAAAAATTGTGTGAACCCAACAGTTTATAAAAAAAAAAAACGTTTTCACCATTTCAGTATATTATACTTTTTGCTAAATGCTAAAAATTTTAAAAGTGTTTAATTGTAATGATAAATGTTCATTAAAGGTCATGTTTGTACTTACACTAGTTCACCTGATCTAAAATTATTTTAACTCCACTCCATGTTGATTACACCGCACTGGTAGGGAAAAAAAGGTCACGTTGGAAAAGAAAAATAAATAACAGACAGAGAGAACAAAAAAAAGTGGTAAACTAGCAGAGTAAATAAAAGTTGTCGTCATAAGAACAATTTTGAAAACATGTAGGATATTTATAGAGAGAGTTCCCCTGATCTGAAGATTTTTAAAGGAAGTGATGATAGAAGAAACACTCTGGTCTGCTTCCTGCAGGGTCTTTTGTCTCGGGCCAAAAATTTGGGAGAGTCCAGTCAACACCCTTAACCCAAAACGCTGAGCGCATGTTCGTTTCCTGTCCAACTCTGTGCACTAACAGAGTTTTTTAAATCTAGAGCAAAGGATCATAGAACAGCCATTGTGAACAAAATCTAATCCTTTACAAAACAACAAACAGTAGTTATCATTATTGTATTTTTTTTTTTATATGAAATCTTCTAGAATCTTCTCAAGTACAGAAATGCAAGACAAGAGCTTGTCTTCGATGGAGAATAAAAACCTCAAAATCTTTTCCAGTAAAACCATATTCAAACATATGATAAAACTTTTTGAGCATGCAGAACCATTTGAAACGCTTACCTTTCTCCCATTTTGGCCAGATAGATGTTGAATTAGTTAGATTTTAGAACCTATCTTACCTATCCCTTCCAACGCCTTTAGGTTGGCTTTTAAAGCTTCAGCTCTTTAACTTGGCAATTAATTAATGCAGTTAACCACATTTCTCTTTTCTACACTTCAACATTTTAATGGACAGCACTTCAATCTCAAATTTTAGAACAAAACATAGTAATACAGTTCAGCTAAACTTTTTTTTTTTTTTTTTACAAAATCACTTACTATCGTCAGCAGCAAAACCTGATTTTATTAACCGAGTCACTTAATTAAATCGATATCAGAAAATTGATTGATGCCATCCCAACAAACATGTTCTTATCCACTGGCTGGCGCCTTTTTTATGCAATATTTAGTAAACGTCTTTGGCAACCAACCATACATTCCAAATCCATCTAGGGATGTCTTAGATAATGGTTAATATGTTGAAATCTTACTGTGAAAAGCACTCAATTTGATTGAGGAAGCTCTCAAACAAGTTTTGGACAGGTGTAGATGGGGAAGGTACTAACCCTTTACCTTCAAAAATCAGTTTTTACCATGACTGGCTCATAGAGGTAAGGTTGTATAATAGTGTTCCCTCCGAATGCCATTATAGTGTCCATCAATGTTGCTAACTGTGTGTTTGTGAGTTAGGGTTAGTAAATTTGCTCGTAATTAATCCCTCTAATATCTCTTGAATAAGTCTCAGTAACTTTGCATATATGTCATGAATATGAATATCCCTAACCAATAGGTGATTAACTGGGGAGTGATTGCGAAGTTTGCCAAATTAAAATCTTAGCTCATTTCTGGAATAAGCCCGGGCTAGAAAATAAGGAGATTATAAGATTTCAATTAAAAATAAATACACATATACCATACAATTAGACCAATGTCAAAAATATTATTGAAAATAACACAATGTCACTGACCCTTTAAAAATGATGCTAACACATGTATGTTAATAATGTGTGGTGTTCATATTATTTTTAGCGGGTCTGGTGGACCCACTGATTTTTAACTCCAATCAAGACATTTTTCGTTAAAATACTTAAAACATATTTAATTTAGCCAAAAAACAAGTGATTTAAACAGCAAATATACTTTATTAATTGTTTTTAAACTTATTTCTTCATGTTTAGAATTTAAACCAGGTGTGGTGCTCTCATTATTGTTACTTTGGCAGGGTTAGCAGGTCTGCTAGACCCATTACATTTTGGGCCTTTTAATTCACACAATCATAGAATTTTATACAAAAAAATTCAATTATACGTTTATGTGTGATTTATGTTTGTGTGGGAAGACAGAATAAAGGTATAGAATCTACCATTTTCACACTTTTACATGCCCCAGGTCCAGCAGATCCGAACACCTTGAGTCTAATATAAATATGTAGGGGGGTATACATTGTGGGGTCATAAAAATGTGTTCTGATAAAAGTTTTTCACAGAAAATAAGCCAAGGCCATTGAATCTCAAATAATTCAAATAATAATAGCTTGTATAATTTTTCTTTTGATGAAAACTGGAACTAAGGAACTAACTGGAAATATAAAAAAATCAGCTGTAATCAGTGTTTTAAGTGACCCTGTACACAATGATTCTCATTACCAGCACTTCTAAAAATATCTCTTTAGAGTACCAGAGCAGTAGAGTGCTGAGAACGTATTGATACCCTCTTCAATGTGTTTATTTTAATCCAACTGCAAGCTCTCATCTCGACTTTTCAGAACCACTTGAGCATGTTTAAGTACCATCCCATTATTTTCCAATTAAAAAAAATATATCGTTTTTCTGTTACGCTGATGTTCATTTCTGGTCGCTAACTATTAAATCAAATAAAAACCTTTTGTTATTGCACTCTCTGATTTGAAATAATTTCATGTGCATAGTCAATACATTGCTCATATAGGAAAATTGTCCTGAGCTCTCTCTTAAATTGCATTAAGATGACAAAGAGAAGAGGACCTCTTTTTACATTCTGGAATCTCTTGCATTTTATTTTCTGACTTCCATGAAAGGGAGTAACGCCACTTCTTTTTGTCCACTCACAGCACTGGTTACAAGATGCAACTAATCTAGCATTCATAAAGGACTGTTTAATGAACCACATTCAGCATGATATCACACAGATTTAAGCCAATGTTTTTAATTCTTTTAACAGTAAGTGACTCCTTCCTGTACTAGCTGGTTGTGATTCAGGACAGAGCTGACATTTTGAAGATGCCGGTGGCCTTTACCAAAGCATAGCACCAAAGAACAGAGATTAGATTATAAAATACAACAATCCCATTCAGATGTCAAGAAAAATGGACTTGCTTGTATATTGATATCGTGAAGGTTAAGACGCTTTTTTTTTGTGACCACCAGGCCTGGACTCAAACTGTCCCAGTGTTATCAAACTGTAAACATACTTGCACAGCAGCTCCGTTTTCCTGCCACTAGCAGGTAACCCGCCCTAGTGGCGCCTGGCCTAAACTGTACTAACCCCTGGAGTCACGCCAATTATGAGCTCATTTCAGAACCACAGAGGCTTTAATTGCAAAAACCTTGGAAAACAGCACTTTCTTTACTCTCTGCCAGTGCATAGTCTCCATCAAAGCTAGATTAACCCAACAATAGCAATAGTTTGGGGTAACACCTCAATCAGTCCGATACCCCTTATTGTGTTTCACTTTCTCTGCCGAGACCAAGAACTCAATCACTTAAAGAGTTTTGCCTTCTCTTTGAACAGGAAGCTAGTAATCAGGAGAAGAGGAAGTGTTGGGATGAATTTCCTGCGAAGCCGGTGTGAAAGTACATTCTGACCTCGTCTGAAGTGGGAAGCCCAAAGAAACTACAATGGACTAAGAATGCTGGAATGCTTCTCCATAGAACATAAGACTCAATAAACTCAAAAAATCCCCACCAAGAAGAGATGCTGATGGTTACTTGATGCTCCTGGAACATATCAGCAATCAGAAAAAGAGCACGTAAAGCCTGATTTATACTTCTGCGTTAACTCTACGAATCACTTGTTGCGGAAACTCCGCACGCACTCATGTGTCAACAAAGCATTTACAGTTGTGCTCTCCATCTGTGCTTCCTACGCTCTGATCAATACTGGTTTGCTAAGAATGCCAACTGCTAGCTACCAAAACACAACAGATACGAACAAGACAAAATTTTATTTATCTTACCATTAATCATTTCAATATAAGTTCTTACAAACATTCGCTGCTGCTGTGGAAGCTATGTCTTTAAACTGATCAATATCACAGCGTGGCGTGTTGACAATGCTAACTTCTAGCTAGCTAAAACTCAGTAAAGATAACAAAGGAAGGTTATTTCCTTCATCCCCAAAGTTTTATTTCACACTACACCATTTAACACGAATCACAAGCTCAGAACGAGGGAGGACTGCTCCACTTTGTCCAATCACAGAGCTTGTGATCAGTGTAGGTCTGTGAAGCCTCGACGCGAAGTTACAATTTTTGAGACGTCTGAATCAGTACAATTAGTCTAGTTGACGCATAATTATAAATCATGCTTAACAGAATACTTTATAACATTACGATACAAATATTTTTATTTTTAATCATCATCCTTACTCAGTTATGCGTATGTAAATAAAATCTCATCTAACAATTATGCTAACAAATAAATTAACCTAAATACAATACATTTTTTAAATGCCTCTTGTGATTTTGACAGGTTCTATATTTGGTTTTGAGAGTCTTCAACAACAGGTTGTCACACATGCAATTTGGAACCACCGTCAATGTCTTGTAATACACATTTATTTTTACCATGTTTTATAATGAGTCTTGAAATGATTAAGTTAAATATTCATTACTCTGCATGATTCATTGGAGTGGAAGGTTATACAACGGGATGTAAGAGCACAAATTATTCACTTTCAAGTAGGACTCACGTCAGCAACTCAACACAAAGCACTTCCAAGTTTACTTCAGCAGGGTGTTCCTAAAACCTAAAGCTATGTTTCACAACCCATGAGAGACAATAAGAAAACACTAAAACAACAAAAGCAACTGTTAAATGCTGCGTTGAATAACTGCATTATACCTAACAATTTAATATTTGAAGACTTCAGATTTACGAGTCAGTCATGCAGTATATAGTGATATAGTTCACCTTTCCTGTTCATTCATATTAAGGTTTATTGTAAAGTCAGCGGAGTGACCCATTGCACCCCTGCAGCCACACGCAGACTTCCCTGCATGAACATGACGATTGGAGAACCGCACATAATGAACATCTCATTCCACACTTTTGAAATCCCATTAAAAAAAAAAATCAATAATCGTTTAGCGATTCATTTATGTTGTAGTCTAAACTGAGGTTTTAATAGTCTTCTGTCAGTATATGGGAAATTGATGTAACCCTGCCATCCAGTGACCAAACCTTGTAAGAACATGTTTAGTGACTACTTCCATCATTATTGTTTGGGTTGCTCCTCATTCGTTCTCTCGATATTCTTCCTCTTCATCTACTCCAGGAATGCACAACATAATAAATAAACTTGACGAGCACCTCATCGCAATAACCCGTTAATTCTCCATCCACATACTCCTCTGCGTTGGCCAGTAGCATGTTCATGTTCATGTTGCCTTCCACTGACACCAAGTAGCCGTTGTACTCCATATCCCACTTCAACTTGGTTTTCCAGTGAGGCTGTTCAGATATTCAAATATTACTCATGGCTCAGGTAATATTTGCAGTTTGTTTCAAATGTACATAAAACTGTGTCTCCTTTATTTGTGAAGATAATAGTTGGTTGTTGTATTTAACAGTAAAAGATATTGGGAGCTCAATGACGTACTGTTTGTAAGTTCAAAAAATATATTATTGGGAAAAATACTTTTACTTCGGATGTAACAGTCTAATAAGATCAATTCAAAGAAGCATATGTATGAGGTCACACAGGACAAACAACAATTTATCTTCATTCTGTTTACCTCATACTGTAAACACAATATTACACTAAACAGATATCAATACTTTCTGAGGTCTTAAAACATGTCTTTCTTATTATCCAAACATCTGGAAGAATTTAAAACAACATATCAGCATTTTAAATGTATCTTCTCAAAACAGTTCAATAAAGATGTAAAGCGTTCAATTTTTAGAAAGCATGCAGATAAAACAGTACACACATCCTTTAGTGTGTTATAAAATGACTTGATTGAATTATTATTTTTCCCAGCGATGGGTTGCAGTGTAAAACATATGCCAGAGAGTTGGCGGTTCATTCCGCTGTGGCGACCCCGAAAGGGAATAAAGCCGACATGAAGATGAATGAATGAATGAATTAGTATTGTGCTTTATATCCTAGTCAAACTGGTTGTTCAAGAAATGTTTAAACAAGAAATGTCAATATAAGAAGCCTTTCATTCTGGGATCTGGGAAACACAAAGATCTCTTCTTAAGGATTTCATTCAGAGAAGCGTGTAATATGCTGCAGTTAACGAAAGTTCACGTCACACTCTTGGCTTTGGTTTATTCCAACCACAAACAGAGAGGCTCTGGTTTATTCAGAACTTTCATACACTCCATGAGATGGAAGATTTTATTCATGGTTTCTGCAGGTTTCATAAGGTCAAACTTAAGACCTTTTAGGAATGTTAATAATTGCATTAAAGACCTAGATCATAACATCAAAAACACACACAAAACTTTTTTTGCATAATGAACAGTATGCTTCAAATACAATGTTTGAAACCCAAACCATCACCTTTATGTTTTTGAGCATTTACGAAGGTATTGTCAAACTCTGGCAACACTAACAGTATATATATATTTTTTAATTTTATTTTACATTTAGAAGCATTTCCTCAAGCTCTGGCAACCCCAACAATCATAAATTATCAATGATTTTGATAATTTATGCACACTCAATCTGTGGCAGCTCAATAACATTTTTATATTTTAACGTTTATGAGTCTTGTGTCAATTTCTGGCAAGAATGTATTAGGGTTTATAGAAAACAATTGTTTTGACTTTTTAAAGGGTCAGTGACAGTTATTTTCAATATTACGTTGTTCACATTGGTCTAATTGTGTAGGAGATGTGTTTATTTTTCTTATAAAGTCTCTATTTTTTATTAAAATCACATTCAATCTCCTCATTTTCTAGCCCGGGCTTATTCCAGACATGAGCGGAGATTATCATTCAGCAAACTTCGTAACCATTCCCCAGTTAATCACCTATTGGTTAGTGATTTGCATATTCATGACGTGTATGCAAAGTTACTGTCTGACTGTCAACATTGATTCGAGAGATATTAGAGGGATTAATTACGAGCAAATTCAAAACCCTAACCCTAACTCAAAAACACAGAGCTAGCAACATTGCTAGCAAGACTAGCAATCATAAAGATGTTTGCTTTCTGTAGACCCTGCAATTGAGCATCTTCTTTAAATCCTTACAAGTCCTTTTAGTAACCTTCTTTTAATAACACAAGTCCAAAGCCACAAAAAAAAGCTCACCATGTCATGACCCCTTTAAGACTTTTTATGACCATGTGGTAACACTGATTATTGTAACAGCATTTTTTCTTAAAAAATAAAATAAACTAACATTGCCTTACCTTCCTTTTGAACAAAATCCAAAAACGGTGTTCCATTATAGCAAGCACAGGATGAGAAAACAATCTCTGTAATCAATAAAGTACTCACCTGGATCAAGATGACTGAAAGTCCCGATGACAAAATCCAAAGTGGACATTGCTAAAATGGCCAGCAGAACCAGCTGTAGGCGTATTATCCATTTGACCCCGGCCAGATTAATCCCAAGTAGCCCAAGAAGAACAGCCACGGAGATGCCCCTCACTGCCCATGTGCTCTGTAAGCCCAGCACCTGTGCAATAGACTCTGCAAAGCCAGTAATGTACATCGAACCGGCCACACACTGGAACAAATAAAACATAAAGATGCATGAATAAAACTGATGTGAGTAAAAATAATATAATCTATGTAAGAATGAATAAATAATATGCACCTGTCCGAACACGTAGAGGAGCCCAACAGTTCCTCCAACTCTCCCTCCAAGAACAGTAGAGATCATGGAATAGATGCCTCCATTTCCCACGCTGCAACACTCACACACCCCAATACCTGACATCACCGTAACTAAGGCAACCAGTACCACCATTGACACCAGGAGCATGCCCAGCAAAACACCGGTGTTTCCCTGAGGATGACCAGGTCGAGATTTGTGTTACATTTATGGGATGACAATTTATGACAAAGACATACAAGATTTTTAACCAGCCAATACTTCAGTTCATGCTTCAGCGCAACTGGCTTTGGGATTTCTCTTTCAAGTTAAACATAAACTTACCCAAGAAATTTGAATTTTACTGAATGTATACCATGAAAATGGCAGGAATTTGATTTTGAAATCGATATCGATTACTTCTTACGCAATGCAAAACGATTTGGATAAAAGTGTCAGCTAAAGAGAAGTCCATGAAATATTTACAAATATTAACCAAATCATGTGTATAGAGCTAAAGCAATGGCAAAACAAATCTGAATTTGAATTTTGTTGATTTTAACTACTGGTAATTGTTACATAAATTGGCAACATTACATAAAAAAAATGTTTAACTTTCTTTACTTAAATAATGGACATCTGACATTTAACACAACTTTTTTTAAGGAATAATTATTTTAAACTTCATATATTTATGTTCTGACTTAGAAGATTGGCTATATTTTGTAAAAGTAGAATTTTAAGTTTACAAGATGAAGTTATTATAACCTTAAGAAATCCAATTTCTAAAAAAGTATTTCTGCTTTTAAGTGTTTAAATCCCTTTCAGTTTTCAGCACTTAAATATTCGTTTTTGTATTACAAGTGTCCAAAAATCTAATCAACACATTTCAAATTCAGATTGTTTTGACATATCTCTAGCTCCATAGACATGAGTTGAAATAAAAGTTGCTATAAGAAATTACTTCTGATAATAACGTATACACACGTAATTTCAAAATATATAACCTTGTGTAGACTTACCACAAGCCAGCCTGTCCGTAAAAACAGCACCACTCCAAAAATGTTGATCATACATGTAGTGAACACTCCATCCCAGGTGCCGAACAGAACTGGTTCCCAAACGAAGAGCTGCACCTTCCACCAAGGTTGAGCATTACTCTGAGCACCCTACACACACCATTGTCACTCACATCTAAACAAATCACCATTTACTCCAGTGCCTCTATCAAACAGTACCTGTGCGCATCCATTAACCCTCAAACATATCTTACAGACGTTACCTGGGCGTCTTCATGGAACAGCTCTTGTACTTGAGGACTCATCCTCCCTTCTTGAGCATTTGTTATCATTCAGCGACTGAATCTGAGGGAAGTAAAGGAACTTGTCTAGAAAGCAGTTAAACTTGGCGAAAGTCGTCTAAGAGATGACAACGCACCAGTGTTAACTGTGTATTAGTGAAATAAAAAACTGACGACGCGTCATGGTGTACACGTGACCAACAATACACGAGACAGGCAAACAAACGACACTTTTATGGATAAAACTTATGTTTCCGACATGGACCATTAATAAACTACTAGTTGAAATGCTTTTAAGTAACTTCGGAGATAAACACTACGTTAACAACGAAGACACTTCAAGTGAAACATGTCTTTATTGAGAAATCACATCAAGCAGGCACTTACCGGTTCTCGTGCTGCGCTCCCGGATGCACACGCAGGTGGAGAGCGGGAGCGAACACCTGAATAGGTGGTCCATATCATTTTGGTGAATCGGTTCTTTCGAACAGCTAGTGTAGAGTTCCGTTTGATTGGGTTCTTTTTTAGCCCACAATAACCCAACGGTGTCACCACTTATTTAAGGGGCCTGGAAAGTTCAAGTCTTCATAAAACTATTTTATATGTCCTTTAAAAGTGCTGTATCAGGTAAACTCGACTTCTCAGACATTTCTTGCTTATTTTAGTGTTGTTCCCTCATCAAAAACTTCCCTCAAGTCATGTTCAGAGGGGTTTATTCATGTTTGTGTAATACTATTTTCTTTTCCTGGGAGCTCAATATGACTCGATGGTCAAAGTGATGCCCATTGGTCATAGCACCACCCACTAACAAATCAGATGAAGCACTAATGCAGCTCATCTCAATGAAGAATGTACCTGCTGTCTGACCCAGAAGGGTAACCATAGTAGAACTGTGATGGATAAAGTAAGTGCATAAGATAAGAAAGTGTATTTTTTGATGTCCTGGGCCAAACGTGTTTTTTGGCTTACTGACAGTTGAATACAAATATGGAGAATGGGTGCATTTTCTGTGAAAACAACAAAAACACAGCAGGGCTGTTACATAGGCTTAACAGTGGGAGGAATAGGAGATTCAACTGCATTGTTTACGATAAATACAGCCCTTTGAAGGTTTTTGAGGGTCCTATGATATTCTGAAAATGAATCCTTTAAAGAAAAAATAGGTGTGGATTCATATTTGTTATTGTATGATTTGGTTGCCATTTGTGTTTAAAAAGTTGTTTGTTCAAATAATTCATTTTATTTTTTCTCAAAACTTATCTTTCAACATCTGAAAATAATAAAGAACAAAATTTGTGAGATTTCAAACTATTTCAACGTTCTTCAATTCTTAAAGTATTATATTGTTCGATTTGTATCAGTGGAAATTTTCAACGTTTACAAATAAATTTATTGAGGAAAATAATAATAGTAAAATATGTTGATGTTGGTGCCTCCAGTTGGTAAACACCATAGTGATGTTTGTCACTTCTCAAAAATGAGTGATGAGAACAACTCATCTTACCAATCATTCCTGGTGTGTGATGTGAATCAGGAAAGAGCACTTGAAATGTTTTGGAAATTTAATATTACACAAGAGGCACACAATCAGAAACAAACATAGCATGAAAATCCCCCCATACCAGCAAAGTATAGTGAATTAAAGCAGTTCTGTTTAATTGATTCAACCACAATAAAATGGTAACATACAAAAATATATGTATACAAATACAGTTATGCGACATGCACTCACAAAGAAAACCTGAAGCTTAAATGGTTTACAAGAGCCTTGTATCTACATCAAACCAGTCAGTTTTCCACCTGATTTCAGCGTGATGGGAGATAAGAAAAGTGGGCTGTAATGAGGATTATTTGTAAATGTTAAACACCGTCCACATTGAAAAATACCAATTTACTGAAAGAAAATTAAGGCAATAAATGTCTTCTCTCAAATTTTCAGAGTATCTTTTGATTAAATGTGTAAAAGTAAATAGCAGACAATTGAAATACCGAAGTATTCTAAAAATTATTATTTAATGTTATATTAGATTTATTCTATTGGTAAAGTGTATTAAATACACTTCTAGGAAATTGATGCTGAGATCCCAAAAGGAATTTCATTTTAAAAATTGCACTACAGCATCAGGGACATGAAGAAAAAATAAAAGAAATGAGTATAGTAACCATCACAGAAATTAAAATGTACATCATATTTAGAACAAATCAAAGCAGAAGAAACAGTGGAATGTTAATAGTTTAGTAACAATGTTTAAATGAAACAAATACACAGTAAATGATTAACATGTAAAACATAGAAAAAAAACATGCAGTAAAACCTGTGATTATTTATTTAAAAAATCTAAATACACATAAAACCCAAGAAGTACAGCTTGGAATTTTACAACAATTACAAATCAATAAAAGTAGGATGAATTGGAAAACTGTGAGGTGAGTAAGCAATGTCAAACAAAGAAAGTTATGCAACCAGCTTGTAAGCTTGCATAAACTTAAATGAAAAAACAAACATTCTTAATAACACCAATCATGCATTCATTTCAACATGAAGAAAAACATGAAATTTACGCCTATAATTAGACATAAACCACCTTTTTGTTTGCCTGACTGATATAAATGGTATGAAACACAAAAAGATTAGGGATGGGGCAATGACTTTTGATGTTGACAGTTTGCTTGTTTTATTGTTTTGCTCTTTTTACAGCATCCTGGCAAGAGAAATATTCTATTGTTGCGCTAGCAAAACCTCTTAAATTAACCACCCAAGCTGAAACCCTGTAAACAATTTATTTTCTTTCTTTTTTTACACACCATTCTTAAATTCTAAGATAAATAGCAACACAAGGAAAGTCCTAGGTTGTTAATTGTTTTTTTTTTTAATCGTTACCTGAACTTTTTTTCTCAAGGTATCTTTTTCAGTTGTAAAGAAGGGTTACAAACGTGCATCAATGCAATACAAAAACCGTTGAAATCTTAAATAACCATTGAACCACCTACTAATAGACATAACAATGTCATTGTCAGCCAAAAAAATGATAACTCAAGTGGCGAATGTTAATTCATGATTTGAATATGCAACAAAAACCCTTTACTCATGACAATTCCCATGTAAGCACTAAAACAGATTTACAAGACAGTCACTATTGAAAATCTACTGTTTCACACAAAACTAGCACGTGTTACATAAATGTATTGATTTGATAATGTGCAAAAAATTTTCATGATTTCATAATTTCATTACACAAAAATCATGGGGCTGGATTACTGTAGGTCCATGCAAACATAGTTTGACAATACCTGAAGATTGCACAAATTAAAACACATTTTTGTCTTTGACAGATTATTTCAGGAAGCATTGAATGCAAATGTCATTAAAGCAATTAAATACATGATGTACACTACAAACATAGAGTGAGAAAATGCTAATTATATGAAAGTGAGATGAAGCCTATTTGTACTAAACATTTTCCCATTAACTTGCACTCATACAGTATGAATGCGGCACACTGTTGATGCCACTAACGTGGCTGATTATTGCTGAGGACAAAACATTTAGAGAAAAGTCTTACCTGCTAATTTGACCACATGACTGCATATAGCCAACCACAGTATGAATATGCTGATGAATATAAATGTAGCAACCTTCAAGTACATTTAATTGTATTTCCCTATATCTTGACCCATAATGGAATAGGATTAGGGGGAATATGCAACTATGTAGCACCCTCAGCAGTGTGCCAAATGTCTTGTGCTCAGAATGATGCACGATTGTGGCTTAAAGTATAGGGAAGTTTTCAGCAACTCATTATATATGTAACAAAATGAATACAATACAATGCTAGGTTAGTGTAGCCTCTAATTCTGGTGTTAGTTTTCCTTTAAAAGCTCCATTTAAACCCAAAACCTAAACTGCAAAATTCAGTAAAAGCTTACTTATAACACATGTTCGATTGATAAAACTATACTGACACAAAACAAAAAAACACGAATGATGCAAGGAAATAAAGAGTATCCTTTACTCCATTAACATAATGCATTAATGTCCAAATCAATCCCCTTTGATTGTGTGAAGACTACAAATCCCAAGTATTAGTGAAGATATCTCATCGCCCTCACTAACAGAACAATAAAGTGCCTTTGAAAATGCTTCAAATCATTAAAACCGTTTTAGCCAAACGTGTGGCTGCTAGTTTCATCTGGAGATGAAGTTAGTTGAGTTCTTGTTTCGGTAACGAGAGAAAACTCAGGAAAGTCTGTGCCGCCGTGAGCTCTCAGGCCAACCTGTCCACTAGTAATGCTAAACTGTGAGGATAACGCAGATCGTGAGCTCAAAAAATGAGAGCGAAAGTTCTGGTCGAACGTAGAAATCTGAAACGTCTGACTGATGCTTTGTCCATCAGTCTTTTTAGGGGAGCCTATCTGGTCGAGAAAGTCCTCCGTTGGCGAATCGGACGAAGGAGTTGTCTCGTCACCTGAAAAGGAAAAGGAGTGTTGGGAATCTACTAGAAGGCTAAAGTTAGGTTTCTCCAAGGTGGATCTAAGTGGAGAGTTCATGCTCGATCTGAGGCGAGATGGAGAGGAGAACTGCTTCTCAGTGGAAAACAAAGGCTGCCCAGCGAGACTAGCTGTGTCATTTACAAACGTAAGACTCTGGCTGTTCAGGTAGGTGTCGTTCTGACTGGTCCTCTCAAGTGCTTGCTGGAGAAACTTGGAGTACTCCTGCAAAAGGCTGGCCTTCTCTGTAGAAGGTGCTTGAGAACTGGTTCCTAGAGCTTCGGCAGGGCTGCTCTCATCAGAGGAGTTGATGGAGATGCTGGATGTGACCTCAGCGTCTGCAACAGTAAAGGAAATTTCTGCTTGCCCATTGGTCTTATTCGAGTAATGATCCAGAAGTGACTGCAAGACCTCATCAGGAAGGACGTTCTTCTCATTGCTGGCCTTGATCTCTACACTCAATGTTTGAGTGTCAGAGAGGATTGTGGCAGGAACGGTCTCATCAATGACTGTTGCGCCAGATGTCTGAGTAACGGATGGCTGTGATACGATACTGTTCACATTAAGTGCATACTCTCGACTAGCATTCGCAGAGGCTGCCTGTAGATAACGCTTTTTCTTGAGGAACTGCATGGCATCATCGTAATTAGTGCTGCTTCCTGTTGGTTTCGTTTGTCCTCCTTGCAGGGTGTCTCCTGAATCTATATCAGGATTGGTTTCCACATCCAAAAGACCTTTGTTGTCCACAATCTCAAAGGTGTATCTCGTCACTTTGTTCTCGTCGAATGAAGACAAGGGAGAGAGACTTGGTGACTGTTCGAGGGAATGGGCTTTTAAACCTCTCTTATTGCCGATTTTCTTTAAAATCAGTTTCGGGGGACAGACGATTTCATCGTTTGACTCCTCTTCTGCAAGATGCCTGCTGTCAGTTGGGGAATCAGGGAGCTCAACAGCATAATCGGTCACTACATACTCATCCTTCACCTTGGTGGCAACGGCGTACAGAGAAAGACACTCGGTTTTGGCGAGTCTGTTCATCTTTTCTTCACTTCCAGCTTCGTCTGCTTTGTCAGTGGGAATAGAGAGCGAGACCCGGGATTTATCAGAGCTCTTCTGCCGTTTCTTCTTGGGAAGCGTGCATTCGTTGGAAGAAAATGACAAGTCCAAACTGTCTGATGTGGAAAGGGAACCATCTTTGGCAGCTGCTTTCTGAGCCTTCCTATCCTTGTTTTCATGGCACATTCGTCGATGCTTTAGTACTCGGTCAGTCCTGGAGAAGAACTTTTTTTAGGGAAAAAAGAAATTGTGTAAGGGGCTTCATAACTGCATCCTAAAAACATAACTGGTAAAAATCCAGCATTTGCATACCTGATGGCAATAGTCACACTGATAAGGTTTTTCCCCACTGTGTGTCCTCTTATGTCTCTCCATGTGGTACTTCTGAATAAATTTCATCCCGCATTCATCACAGCGAAACGGTTTTTCACCTACAAGGTTGAAATTACAAAACATTTTTTTTTAATTATATGCAAGTGAACTGGTTATTTCTTCTTACCTGTGTGAATCTTTTCATGTCTTTGAAGCAGGTACTTCTGAATAAAGCGCATGTCACACTGATTGCACTGGAAAGGCTTTTCCCCTAAAAAAAAAAAAAAGTACTTTTCCTTATGTTTCTGCTTTTTAAATATAAACTATTAACACATTATCTCTAGTTACCTGTGTGAATAAAGACATGTCTTTGCAAATGATAGTTAGTCCGAAAAGCTGCATTGCAGTGCTCACACACATGAGATTTGGGGGTTTGATGACCGAGAGATCCATCTTCATTTATTGTGAGAATCTAACAAGAGGGAGAACAAAATAGACAAGTTTGAATAAAAATATGAATGTCCCTGTAGCACAAACTATCAATGTATGCCCAGAAAAACATAAAAGTATAAGCAAAATAATCAATTCATAGAGCTCATTTTTACATCAAAGCTATAGTAGTACATGAACTCAAATTGTTAAAGGAACACTTTTGTTAAATATCTATGCGCTTTCAATGTCATTATGAATCTGGTTAAACAACTTTTAGCTTAGATCATTAAATGGGATTAGGCCTAAAGAGGGGCATCAGTACCGGCAACACTGTGGCTGAGGCACCATCTCGCAGTACGGCAGCAAGCCAGCGGATGGCATTTATCTGAGCTCATTGGTGTAATTTGTTTAGCGAAAAAAAAAAAAAGCCCTCACAGACTGAAGATATAGCATATCGATCATCATCTTTTATCATCAGGCTCAAGAAATAGATCACAAATAAAATATTAGCTGTGCCCATTTCAAATCTTGAAATTTATTTTAGCGTGAGAAATCGGAGGTCTGCCATGAGAGATCACTCAAATGTGTGAGTCTTAAGTTCAATGTATGAGAGTTGGCAGCTCTGCAGTTTCACTCGTGAGTATGGATGCGGAAACACCGTTGCGGCTACCGTAGGCCAAAGGCATTGTGGGAAATGTAGTAGACAATCAAAACTTTTAAGCTCTCGTGGGCCACATTACATTACATGGTGGGCCACATCTGGCCAGCGGGCCTTGAGTGTGTCCTAGATAATAACATTTAAACATAGTTCCTAACAATATTAACCTGAAAAAAATGTACTTTACATCAACAGTTTTCGTATATGATGTAATAAAAAAAAAAGTCATCAAGTTAATTAGCAAGTCATTACATAGCTCTACTTATCAGTAAAAAAAAATCCGATCCAGTAATCTATGCTAAGCTAAACGTGCTACCACCAGAGCCATCTGAAGGGCAATGAAGAATGAACCTATCTAAAAAAGGAGTGTTCCTTTAAATGATTATTTTTACACTAATCACAAGTGAATGTTTTGATTAATCACAATAAACCTTTGCTGGTGAGCGCTGCTTTCGCTTCTTCTTTTTCTGACAGTCAGATGTGTCCCTCACCGGTTTCTTTTCCTTTTTATTCAGCATCAGTGAGTCTGGCAATTTAAGCTCCTGCTTTATATTTATCTAAAATACAAAAACAACCATCACATTGCAAATATGTTAATACTGTTATCAATACTGAGGACACAACCAAAACACATTACGTATGCACATAAAGGCTGAAACCATATTTTAGCTTTAAAGGGTTATTATGAAGAAAAGTGTTCTTGAACATAGTGAACACACTCATTTTAAAGAGTTTTTTTTTTAAAAGAGTTACTATGATCTTTCACTTCACAAAACATGCAAATGCGTATACAAAAAAGTGGACAACATTCAAAAATCTTATTATTAAAAAAAAAAAAAAAAACAGCAAAAGAATACAGCCAACCTGAAGCTCCCATTTGAACAATCCAATATCCACGACAGTAAAGTAAGCAGTGCATTTTCTAACCAACTAATGCAAGCAATCTGTAAAAATATTACATGTGTGGTTGTTTTTCATCCCTCGATTTAAAATAAACTTTTCAACATAATTTCAATAAAGACAGACTATGACTTTCAGTCCGATTTTCTCTTTAGTTTTCAGCATAAGATTTAATGAACAGCAGCAAGCATGGTGACATAGCCGACTCTGAAATCTGTACCCCTATCCCTCCATATGTGGGGCATATATGCAGAAAGTTATCCTCGCAAATAAGTTTCACGTGGCAGATATTTTGTCTCTAGCTGCGTATCCCTATCAGAAAAGCGTCACTCCTTTCAAGTCAGACTGTCTTTTTCATGGACTCAAGCTTTTAATGCCAGACTGTCTTTTCATGCAATCAGGTCCGATTTATAAATTCAATAAATGTTAAATCAGGTCACCTAATTGCCAAAACACCCACACATGATTAACAAGCTGCTGCAGCTAAAGCTAATATATATGTTTGTTTGTTTGTAGCCAAGACAACAGTGCAGGTTCATTTCATATGTCGTATTTGGTATAAAAAATAAATACATGAACGGCTATTAAAACAAGCTAATATAGACATAAGGAACACAAAACTAAAACAGCATGGACTGAACAAGCAGCCAACAGTTATAAAAACATTATGTTAAACGACCCAACTTGTATTTTGAACTAGGGATGAAAAACAAATCACACTTGCAATTAAATCACAACATGAAAAAACACAATTTTACAAATAGATTAAAAAAAAATCACTCATTATGTGAAAATTTATTTTTTTATTTAAAGTCTGTCTGAAAAAAATTATCAGTTATTAAAAAGTACAATCCACAGATTTACATGTTTGTTACGACAACCAAGACATAGGAAAGTCAAATATTGGATCTTTTAATGAATTCTTAAACTGCACTTTGTTAGACAACTGACTATTATTTAAATCTTAACATCCAGTTTTATATGCATACAGGATTGGAAGTTCAGCAAATCAATCATTTTACTCATATTTTATTTGTGTCAATTTAAATAGTGTTTTATTAAGGCTGGAACGATTTTGCATGTTGTTGGAAAAATATAGGATAGAACATTTTTTTGTAAAAAATAATTGTATTGTAAATTGTTATTGCTATATTAGAAAAACTAATTACAATTCAATTGTTTCCCAAAATCTTTCAGCCCAACTGTGAACTGAACATTTTTTGCCATGTTCAGGAAAAGATTTGATAGATTAAACGTCTATCTGTTTGTAGGCAAAGCTCTTACAATGAGAAATATCAGACAGTCACCGTAATGCAAGAGAGAAACAGATGAACATTGTTGATTGAGGGTTTTAATGGCAAGAGGCTATTTCACACCCATAAAGATTTTTGTGAGTGTGCTGTGTATGTCCAAGCAAATGCTGAGAGCCAGATTAGCTAGTCCTCTTTTTGAAAGATGACTCCCTTGCATGACTAAACTCAACCTTTTTGAAGAACTCCAAAAGGAAAAATTTTCAACCTGTATCTGAATCTTGAAAAACTGAAGAAAAAAAAAAGATTTTTGTGTCTTGAAAGAGAAATCACTACCAAAATCCCCTACAAAATGTCTGCTTCAAATGTCTAGATGCGTTGCATTAAAACAATCGCACAAACCTGCTAACTGCTACAGTTTTTTCTTTATTAACTTAAATAACAAAAGTCAAAGTGAATGTGAACTTACTGGCATACTGAGAGTGTAGTGTAATTTACTGGAGATTCGATGGGAGAACGCTGCCTCATCGTTTCCATCATTTTTCACAGTCTCCTCATGCACCATCAAGTCATCCTGGGACATCAGATCGTGCGAGGTCAGGCATCCTCCACCTAGATCTTCATCATCATCTTCATCTTCATCCTCCCCTGCTAAAAGTGGATGATTCGCCAAGCTTCGTTCCCCGAGAGTCAGATCCAAACTGCCTCTCCGTCCATGCGCATCCACTCTTGAGACTCCCAATCCCCTGGCGGAGTGGTGAAGCCCCACAGGGCTGCATTTCATGATCATCCCCTCCAGTTTGTCATCAATGTTCATTTCTGAATGCTGAAAAGTTGTACTGATGTGACAGGAAGAGATAGGACCAACATATGGATTCCTGTTAGCAGATCACAGGTCCTCCGTTGACCAAGCTGAAAACAAAAACTTGAGTTTAATTAAAGATCAAAAAACAAAAATCTAAATTATCCGTTTAAAACGGTGTAAACAAATTGAGTTTCAACTTTGAATACAGTAAAACAACAATAAGCTGAATAATTGGAGTTTTTTTTTAACTCACTATGTAAATGCAGAGAATTCTTAATTTGTGTTTTCGTTGTGAATTGGGTCACATGAGCAGGCAGTAGGATATTTCCTGTTTGTGAGTGTGAATGGAAAGAAAGTGGGTGAATGAGGACGGTCATTTTCTTTTGACTGAAATGTAGCAGCACCCAATAGCTGCTAAAAGGCTAAGTGGTGGGAATGAACTCCATGACATGTTTTACCTTTGACCGGCTGGTTTCTCTAAAAGTCACATAATTTATCACCTTTGATTTGTTTGCTTGTTTGTCATGTTAATAAATCAACAAAATAAAATAACTCGTCTTTCAGTACATTCCAAACACTTAGCATCTTTTAGGCGCTGCTACTCACTGCATAGATACAAATATGATATAATAATAGACCCTCTCGTGTAATCTCCGTCTGGTAAATCTCCCAGTTAGTCTTCGTTCTGTCAAAAAGTAGTTGGAATACTGTTCAATAAAAGCTGCCGATAAACTAAGAAAATGGCGCTTAAAGAGAGCAAACAGGCTGGTGGAAGCTAACTTGTTTCATCCTGCTCTGGATTTGCTTATTGTTCCATGACGAGAAGCTGCTCAACGCAGGAGCGAGCAGCAATCCCCCACGTTCCATCTCGATGCACAATAGAGAGTGAGTGGACTTGTAATGCAATGACTGTCCACTTGAGGCAGTGGCTGATGTTAAAAATGTCCACGTTTAAAGCTAAAAAACATGCTTAAAGACTGGGTCCTCAAGATTTTTTTATTATTCCTTTCTTTACGTTGTAATAAACTTTACACTTTTCCTTTCCAGAGACTTTTAGAAGAGAGGTCGTCTCCGACAACATAATCTAAACCAAATTCAAAAGCTGCTGCTTGTCAATGAAGCTTTGCATCAAGCACCACCAACCTATAGCAGCAGGTGTTGGTGAACTTAAAGGTCAGATTTTTGCTTTCATTTTACAATCCCATAAATTGACTGCAAATACATTATTTTGTTATACTATATTATGACCAAATAGAGATTCACATGGTGTTCTGCTTCTAGAGGATTCGTCACCTTTATGAATCTACTTGATACTTTCCAGTTGAGCCCTGAACCTTTTGCAATACTTATTGGATGTTTTGCTGGAATTTGCAGGTTGCTTATGTTTTTGGAAGTTTAGTGAGAAGATACAGGGTGGCATGTTTCAATATTTGTTTGTGTTGTGGGAACAAACATTTTCTATTTTGGACATGCCGATTTCCTGGATGTTGAAGAGTGTTGTCAAAATGACAATTGCAGTCTTCCTGGTTTGTGATTTCTGTGGCGCTCCAAAAGTTCAAATTATGACAGTGAGGTATAGATTAAAGTGACTTTTATTTCCTATAATTTCAAACAAATGTAATGGAAATGTGACTGAATTAATTAAGCATTTAAAATGATAAAGCATAATGTGCCTGCTTTCTTTAATGGTGAAGACCGTAAACTGAGATACTAGCATGACCAGCCTTTGGAAAATGCTAAGTGGACCAGCTGTAACCAGCTTTGACCAGCGATCATGTTCCAAAAAATGCTCGAAATGGGCATTTTGGAATTTCCAGTATAGGGGTACTGAATTAACACCAATTTTAATTGGCTAAAGTTCTAATATTTAAATATTTAAAAAATATCTAAAAACTCTGCATCAAGAATATAATTCCACCCAACCTTCATAAAAATCCACAACAACATATCGAACTATTTAAAGATGTAAATACACAGTAGGGCTGAACAATTAATCACACTTGCAATGAAATCGCAACATGAATCACATGAATGGCAGAAATTGCCATTTTTTTTATTTACTTAATTTAAAATTAGCTTGATTTATTGCTGACTTTCATTTCAATGTTTTCACTACTTTTTTATATATACAAGGCTGGAAGTTCAACAAATCAATAATTATTCGATTACCTGATAAATGGTCCTTTTATATATGGTTAGTTGCATTACATGGTTTCATTGTATTTATATTAGTTCATTAAAATATCGTTCTATCAATGTTAAAATGGTTTAACATAATAATGAAAATATAAAACAGACAAGACATTTGAAAAAAAAACAATCGCTATTACAATATTAGCGAAAACAATCACATTTCAAATATTATCTAGTAATTTAATGTTTGAGGAAATCAAACCAGCTAATAAGACTGGCGTTACATTTATTTCGAACGAGGATTGAATGAAAATTGGTCAGCTAACGTGATCACATCTGTACCATGTTCAGGTGTGTTTAACTCAATAATAACGATCATGACATTAACATCAACCAGAAAGTAACGTTACATGACTGTTTACAGAGCACTCGAGCGCAGCGCTTCCTGCCTGTTGCCTCGCTAAAAGAACAGCTGCTAATTGGACATTTTCTTAGTTTACTTGAAATACTTTATGTTAATATCGAATTCATTCTACAGTACTCTTTAAACGTACCGTTAATATTTGGCCTAAGCGCAATTTCTGAGCTGCCCCTCGTCGGGTTCATATTTCCCAGACTCGAACGGTTTAGCGTTAACGGTTGATTGTCACACCGAGACGGGTGGATGAAGCGTAAACCTACCGGCTGGCTCGTCAATGTAACGTTGGTTGCGGGTTCGAGCAGCTCATGGTGTGTTTGTCAAACTTTACAGCGATGCTGCGGCTAGCAAGAGACGCTAGCCAGCTACATTCCATCTACACTTTCTGCAGCTGCGCACTGGTGCATTGTGGGATCGCAACAGACCTGCTGAAACCACTTGATTGAGGCAACGTTTCATGCTTTTGATACAAACGAGAACTTATAAACTGCGCGTTATTATAAATTCTGATTATTTCACGTTAATTAACGGAAGATTGGAAACATTATTTGTAAACATATACCCAGTTTAATGTCACATGTTTAATGAACGTTAACTGATAAATGTAATTGACATTAATGTTTTGACTAACATAATGTTTTGACTAGCATGTAACTAACTCAAACTGATTTTGGGAATAAGTTGATTAAACTGATCAAAATTAGTTTGACCTGGTGATAAACTGACTCAATCAAGGTTGGACCAGGAAATAATTAACTTAAAACTGTTAAGATGTTCAAAAACACAGCTTAAGCTTTTTTCAACGAAGATTGTCACGAATGACGTTCTAAGCGCTGAAAATAAAATATATTAATTATAACCATTTAGAGATACGAGATAGAGATTTAGAGACTATTTAGAGCTAGAGATATAAAATATGTATTGTACGCCACTAGAGGGAAGCATTACAGCCCACATACTCGTGGTAAACAAAGTTACAGCTGTGGTATTAATAATCAAAATATTTTTGGGGATTAGGAAAATATGAACATTGCACATGATTGGCAATGAAAACCCTTGCCAAAATCATTTTTATTTTGACATGTTTATTATTTTCTTAGCATTTGCATTACACTGATTATAAATGAATGGCTGTTTACAGCCTTGTTTAAATAAAAACTGAGCACAAAAGACCTCAGATTAAGCAGCGATGTTAATCTATAAAGAAGATACTGTTACAACCTGTGATCTTCCTACCCATCGAGGAATATTTAGATTATATGTTTGATCAATCCATTCATTATAACACAGTACAAATAGGCCATTCATAAAGCAGTTGTAACAAAGACTATATTCAGTTCTTTAAAGCATAGTTGATATTTCATACAAAACTCATCTCATCTTACAACAGCTTGTTGTTTTTGTTTAAACGGACAGACCATTGCATTTCTATACAGGTGTATACTTTGTTTCTTGCAGGAATGTTATTAAAGTTTCCATTTAAATGGGCCTAGTATTTTTAGAAAGTGTTACACTTAATGACCTCCAAGGCTAGAAATTTAGTGTTGTTTGTGATTAAGAAAATATTGTAGATAGTACAAAATTAGTGCGCATGTTTCAATCAGAAAACACACAAAAAATGAAGAATGTAGAAAAACTACTTTGTTAACCATAAGTGTTGAATTATGTTACATTACTCATTTCAAAAAGTGCAGTCACAAATGTTACTTGATAAAAAAATTTGTAACATAGAAATAAATAAAACATGATTCTCTCATATTTTGGAGTCAGGAATTAGTGTGTCAATTCAAGAACCGAGTTTCTGCTGCAGGAGCCGAAAGGTTTAACTTGTGACCCCATTGTCCCTGTGATCAAACTTCAAGGCCTCCCGGTGTTCGAGTGATCTTTGAGTCCTCACATCTTACTGAAGCACTCTTTGGCATTATTCCACACTTGAATTCCCTTGAAATAAAAGAAGGTTACATTTTATAGCAAACATGCCATTGACTGTGGATTGAAATTGACATGGAAAGTAGCAAAACTACATTTACATACCTTTTTGCACATACTGATTTGCATGATGGCATAGTTGATGAGAGCTTCCCGGAGATCATGATCTTTCTGTTCTTTAAACCGCTCAATGTCTGTCCATGCACCCTTTACAAACTCCCTACACAGGAGACAACATGAAGATCTTTGTTCACATTCACATTTTGGTTAAAGACACCATAGGAAATTATTGCAGGATCTAACGGAGTTGTCCTCAAATAGATTATAGCTTACTCAGATTCTTCATCTCTTTCCTTGACCTGTTGTTCTCCTTCTTCAATTTGCGTCTCCAGCATTTTCAGTTTGGCTTCCCTCTGCTCTGGTGTCTCCTGGCCAAACAGTTTACTAGTCATCCCCTTCAGAGAGAAGGTCCGTATAGTCTATGACAGAAATAAGAGGTTATTTACTAAAAGTATTAAGCTATTCTTTTGCACACGCTTTTCAACAAAAAACTGCAATATTGATATTTTTCAAACATCAGTGAGGGGAGGCACAGGCTCACCTGTCATCATGGAAACATAAAATAAAGAGTAAACTAAAGACTATTGTACTCAATTAATTTGTATTTATTCAGTGTTAATGATTGTGTATTGCGCAACCATTATGCTGTACTAGAATACTATGCAGTGAGACCATTTTGCTGTCCCTCTGCATGTCGCTATTAAAATATTCCAACACTTGTACTATACATTGTACATATACATGTACTATGGATTTAACTACTTCAACTGGTGTATATAATGCTGTATGTTATATAAAGTGTTTGTTTTTTATAAAAAAAACTGTATGTGAGTAATGTATTCCACCATTAAGCAGTCAAAAAACTCCATAGACATGCAGTTCTCCTGCCTTATGGCAGAAGGAGATAGTGATCCTAGGATTCTTCTTGCGGAGTTGAACAATAGAATTAATGATGGCATTTGAAAGTTACTAGCGATGGGAAGTTTCGTTCATTTTAGTTACAGAACTACTCTTTGAACGATTCATTCATTTCGTTCATCTGTAAATAGTTATTTCCTTTATTCCCTTATAAGATTACTTGCAAATAGCTGACAAAAGACTCCAAAACTGAACAAAATACAATAATAAGTGAAATTAAACTAGCTTACCTGTGTCTTTTGATTATCAACACGCACCAGAAAAATCTCTTCTAAAACATCGATATCAAGTTGTTTGTTTCAGTAAAATCCATAAAGTGCCGTGTCCAGTGAAAAATTAGCTTTCGTATTAATTTCAGCAAAACACTGAAATATCAACACAATAGTACGTGAAATACCATAACATATGAACGAGAGATTCAAATGAACTAAACTTCTCTAACATCTGGATACTGTAGCCATTGAAATGCATTGCAAATGATGGCAACGAGTTGAAGAGCGATTCAAATGAACTGTTTTTTTATATACCTGGCTCGTCATTGGGAAGAAATCGTAAGATTAAACGAGATGGTGAGAACGAATCGTTCACTAGGAAGAGTAGTTCCTCATGACTCACTATAAAGATTTTTTCTTTTTGAACGAATCGTTCACACAGGACACATCACTACAAGTTGCAATATTACCAGTAAGCAAGTCAAATACAGCAATCTAGTATTGTAATGGAACATTATATGTCTAAACTGAAATAATTCTCTAAACTGGACTTTCAACCGAAGCATGAGATATTAATAGAAGAACAACCAACGTCAGAATTAAAAGGAATAAGTAAAGGTAAAGCTCTTTTTTTCTATGTTACAGTTTGTATATATAAAAATGCTGATATGAAATTTTAAACAAAACATGTTAAATGTTGCCAATCAAATATTGAATAAGCTACTCTGTAGGATTTTTTTTTTAGTTTGTAGGGTCTATATATTTATAAATCTGACTGGTGATGTCAGTGTCTCACACGACATGAATCTCACCACACGTCACTGCATTTTATCTAGAAGGGAATGTTTGGTTTGTTTCAGTCATATTATATAAATATTGTATAGAACTTAAAAGATGTGGTATGTGATTTTTGGAAGCCAATACTGATATATTTTGGAAGCTAACAATGCATAATCAATAAATAATTGGTAGCTTTTGCTAATTGACAACAATCTTAATGGTGTAAGGAAGAGTAACTCTGAATCACAAACTGCTTTTTTTTCAAGTGAAGTAGGCTCCTCTTGTACAAAAGGCAAGGCTCACAATTGTGATTATAAAAACTCATCTTAACACAACAACGAGGACCACTCTTACTAGTTTGCCAAACCCAGTGAGTCAATGCATAACTTTAACAAGTGCATCGTTTCCTAGTTTCAACACATTGCAGGAAAACCCAAATTGGCTCTTTTGTTCACCTAGCTGAAGTTGTGAAGCCACAGTAAAACAAGCTCATGAGCTCAATTTGAAAGATACACCCAATGAAGAAGTGTGCATTTGTTAGTGCATCCACTCACTGAAACATTATCTCATAAATAGCGTGCCATTTGCATTTTTCTTCCTATTTACAAATGAAACAACATCTTTTAAAGTGAGGAACACAACTCAGAAGACATACACAGACACAAAGCACAAACACCAAAATATTCTCTTTTGAAAAATGTTGACATTACACTGAATGAAATTGGTATGTTGTCAGTCCTTCATCTGTGTTAGGCACACCATCAAAAGATACAAGAAAACATGTATCCATAATCCAACCTGAACAAGGTAAGGACGCATTCCAACAAAACACCAGGATCCCTCGATAAAGTAAAGAGAGGAAGTTTCTTGTTCCAGATGAGAGGAAAGCTATGTACTTGATACGAGTCACTAACCCCAGTGGTGAGTTCCTCTCGCTGCTGTTTCTTAGAGCTCAGATCCTGGGCTGCAGTCTCCAGCTCATACTGTGTCAGTTCATGCTTCCTACACACTGCCCTGGAAACAAACACAAACCTCAAAATGTGGGTAATGATCACTTCTAGGGACTCTGTGCAGGAGCTATCAAAATATCGACGGGAAGGGTTCGGTCTAGGGGTGTATCTGTTATCTGTGATTTATTCATCAACCAACTTCTACAGTTTTATTAAAGATGACCTGATATGTGATGTTTTTCGGGAAAGCCTAAGAAACTATCTTACAGATGTTGCCAGGGGTTCAGACCATTGCGTGTATATTATATGGACATAGTAATACTCAACAATGAAAAACTTGACTTAATACAACTTACAAGCATTTGAAATTTCCCTCAGAATTCCTATGAAGGTACATACAATCAACATGCATTGAAAAACATAGAGGTCATTTTTGACAATGAGAACTCACTTCTGGAGTCAGCCTCAAGCAGTCAGAAAACGAACATTGGACCAATCGCAGTTTAATTTTGCTGTATATTCACTACTCATGAGAGACATTGATACAAATAGTTTTCCAAGTCAGAGTTGCTGTAGTCTCTTACATAATTGATTTTACTATATACATATAATCTTACGTAATACATAAAGTGTTGTGTCCTCAGCTTAATTCTTCATTGTCACATTCTGATGATGGTGGCAGATTAGAAAATAATGTGTTGCCAGTTCAACTGTTTGGTTTAGTTAGTCCTAGATTCCCAGTAACATGTACTGTATACTACTTTCCTAATTCCCCAATGTTTCAATAATAACAGATTGTGTTTACTATGCTTAAGGATAGATATTTAAAAAAAAGAATAATAATTGTCCCTTTACAATGTTCAAATTAAGCAAACACAATGCAAAAAAATTACCTTAATGCGTCTGCATAAAAAAGATACTCCTTCAGCTGGTCGGCGTAATGTTCCTCTTCCTCCAGGATATCATCTATAGAAGCAGCATACCTGCAACAAACAAAAGTGTCTGAGAAAAGAGCAGCTAATTTACAAGACATGCTCTCAGTTACCGGGTTGATGTTTTACATTTTCATGTTCTCCCCATGTTGTGTGGGTTTATTCCAAGTACTCTGGTATCCTCACACAGTTCAAATCATGCTTTGGTTGAATTGAAGCCTTAAAGGGATACTTTACCCCAAAATGGTGTGGCAGTTTAGATGAGGAGACAATAATGTTGATTTAAATCTTTATTTAGTTTCCCCATCACAATATCTAACCCTGGCCTGGTGGCAGATGGAGACATTTGATGACATTTTTAAAACCTTGTTAAGGCTTTAAATTATTTTGATTATCAATGTGGTAGTCCTAAACCTACAAAATGAAAATAACATAAAAATGTGTTCAGACAACGTCAAAGAACAAAGCCTTAACAAGTCTGAAACAATGTTGACAATTTTTAAAACATTAACAATATTGCGGTAAGATACTAATGATTACATGTTCATTTTCAGTTTTCCTTTAATAGTGAATGGTAGAATAGCGTGCAACTCCTCGGTCACATTTTGAGGGCTACCCAATATAGAAAAAAGAACCACTTCAGGTCAGGACATTAGGATACCAGAAAAATGGTTTATTAATCCGATGCCATCAGAAGAATGACCATTACATTGATACTCAGTGGATGTAACAAGAAACTAGATTTGACTGCGTCCAGTTAAATTCTTTTGATAAAAATGTCCAGTTAAAAAGCAATATTTAGAAGCGTTTGGACAGTATGTAGTCAAAAGGCCATTAAACACAGGAGAGCTTAAATCTAATTGTCTCATCTCCTCAGAATATGGTCTAGTGTGAAACCCTCTAAATCTTGGGGTCATGTTGTCTCTGTGTTTATTTTTAAAATCTGTTTCATGCCATTAAAGAATTTTCGCAAATTGTATTCAGTATTAGTTATTGTGGAAAGTTTTATAAAGACTCGATCATTTAAAATGTGAGTAATTGAACTAAATTGTATTGCACTAATTCATCACATACTAATGACATTAGGGTTAAATGTAACAATTCTGTTATATTAAGTTTGATGATTAAAATAAAGACAACATTGGCCATTTGAAGCATATAAATCAAGCTTTAAACAGCTTTTTTAAGTCTTGAATCTTGTTTTTTTTTTTTTGCATTTATCAACTTTTGGGTTGGCTCAAAATTAGGATTTTCTTACCAGTATATACACAAATGTATTGTTGACTATAAAACACAGATGCATAAACCATCATTCAGAAGTAATCATAGCTTTAATCCTTGCTCATGTCAAACCTGCAGAGCCCTTAAGAGGTATCTTGAGGTTTAAAGCTGAGTAGCATGATGTATAAAACAGTCTGGCAGCTGGTAAATGGGACCTGATGATGGACAGGTTGTTTTTTTTTTCAGGGTTGAGACAGACAGGAAAGCGCACTGGGTTCTGACCTTTAACCCATCCGCACAGCACTGCAATCTGGAATCCATCACTATTCCCCGAAAAAATGACAGCGGCTCATTTTCTTGCAAGAGCATAATCATCATCCTCACCACACTGACAAAATACAGCTTAACATTTCGTCCAGGATTTCTGGAGATTTGTGACAAAGTCTGCCAGCCAAATCAAAACCGAGCCTCCCATGGGCTTCGTTTTATGAGGGTATGAGTGGAAAATTAGAAGGCTTAGATCAATCTGCCAGATGTCTCTTACATAATATTTTTGTGTCTTAACATGAGCTCTAAGGGGGTTCAAATTTTAAAAGAAACTGTAAACGAAAAGCAATCAAAATTCTGTGCATCTGACATGAACTTACGCATCCATGTGATGGCCAGCGCTCTGAAGCCCATCTCCCATCTCTTTCTCAATGGCACTCCACTCACTGTTAAAACACACAGGCACAAATTGAACCAATGCAGAGGATTGCAAAAAATAAAAGTCACAACCTTGAAAAAAAAGACCTCTTGCATCACTTTATCCAAAAAGTGTATTTCAAATCCTCCCTACACAGAATCTTACAGGGGTAGGGCTGGTATTTGAATATGATGTATTTGGCCAATCAGAAAGGAGTGTGCGGGTGATTCCAAAGATCAAGGTATATGCCTTTTGAAAACTTACTTCTGAAGACAGGTAAAAAGTAGCAAGATCTATACGACATCTACATCTTCTACTGATTCTAGAAAGGTCTGGCTGCAGACATGTTTCAGAAACATGTGCTCGCACAGTGCAGTTTCAGCATGAAACAAGGGAGCATCATGCCGTCTGACAAATGTGTTGTGTTGCATTATTATGCTTTTTTTTGTGAGGCCTGTCATACAAGAGGGCATCATTGATGTTTTGGGAACTCTTGTATTTTTGGCATAGAAAAAGATGATGCTGCTGAGACATTGGAAAAATGTAAAAGTCCATATGAAAAGTCTGTATTATTGATGATATTGCTTTACATGTTTTCAGACATGTATCGTTTCATATTGTCTTCATTAGTAAACAACTTCATGGCGCATTTTCATGACAGCTTGTGAGGTAGTGCACAAGTAATAGTGAGCATGCACCTCTGAGGCTGCATGTCGCCATACTCTATTGACTCCATTTAAAAGTGTAGAAATACTTTAATTTAAATACATTTAAAAAAGAAAATCATACCTAAACACTCTTCCATAGTTCCCATGCACTTTGTAGACACCATAAAGCCGATCAGCTGCTCTCTAAATGAACAGATATGTTGTTAATAATTTCACTCAGAAACGATCATCTTTTAAAAGTGACTCGACAACCATACAGAAATCAAGCAATATGTTTTGCTGAAATTGTAAATTGTACTTCTTTGTTTTGTGAAATAAAAAACTGTTTGCAAATGTTACTTATAATATGTGCGTGCACAAACACACGCACGCACACACAAACAAACGTCCCCTCAAGTGCCAATGATTTAGCCCTTTGCTGCACTCAAAGAACCTTGAAAGACCATGCTGCATATCGCCTTTGTTTATACTCACCGCTCGAACTCTCAGCAGCTGAGAAATCACAGACTGTAGCTCATCGCCATAGTTTTTCATTTCTGCAAACCTCCTGAGAAACGAATGCACACGCAGGTTAAATCAGCACGGCCATATCTTTAACCACTTCATGACACAGCATAAGACTGTTTGCAAAAATAACGTACTTATCTGGATTCTTCACTCTGAACGTAGCATTTAAAGCCTTTAATCTCGAGTCAGCCTGAGATGAGGACAAAACAGAATTAGATTAAAGGCATTTATCTTACAATAAACCATTTCTCAAAAGACTTATATAAAACAAGATCAAAATGGTGCAATATTGGAAAAACGTACAGTTAGCTGATAAACTACTTCTTGGAGTATTCTAACAGACTTCCTGTTCCAGTTTACTTAAACTAGAGCACACTGATTATTTCACACAAGTTCTTTTTGGAGGTCAACCCACAATTAATCAGCTTCTTGTGGACATAGGAATACGAACCTAAGGTGAGAAGTGATGTATGAACAACAGAGGCATGGATAGAGAGTTGAAAGGAGAGATAAAAATCAATGAACTGGAATGTCCTGTGATACCTTTGCCTGAAATCCTGTCTCAAACACAGTTTCCTTCCAAACTTTTTCCTGTGGGGGAGAGAAAGAATACAATTTTGGACACTGGCAAAGAAGCCACTTTTTCCTGTTTTAAACCAACTGTTAGTTTAAGAAATGAGAGGTTTATCAGAAGAAAATAAAAGAAAAAAAAATATAAGAAAATATAAAAAATACTTTAGTTTTGCAATTAATCAACTTCTCAAATTAAACTAACTGATTGAGATCCAACACACTATAACAACAGCTCTTTGGCAAAGAGAAACATCCACCAACAGATTCAATGTTTATTAAATAGCCCTTTCTTTGCCGGTTTTGAGTGCATCTACCTCAGTGAGAAAAGAATAAAAGATCTTGTCATTGGAAAGTGCTGGATGTGAGGCCACTCGTAGAAGGAAGTTCTCCAGTCCAACTCTACGCCTCTCCACAAAGTCCGGGTCCATATTGTCTGCTGACAGCTTGTGCCAAACAAACTCTGCCTGTGGGACAAACCATAACAGAGGTGTTTTATAGTTGTATATCTCACTAAAGAGGAACAGTGACAAGATTTGCATACCCGTTTTTCCGGCAATGGAGGAACCACCACAAATGGATAGGTAACCAACAAGTAGTTCCTGAAAATCTCAAACTCGCTGTAGCGCCTCCACAGAGAATCTGGCACAGGACTTGTTGCTTCTGACACAGCATCTACAGGCCTTAAACATCAAATAAATGATCAGGCAGAAATAAATGGAATGGAGCAATAAAAAATCCAAAAGATTGGTCAGTAGTTCATTTTTTTATTGAATTAAATGAAAATCGTAGCTTAATGAGGATTTCAGCATGTATTTTAAGAGCCTTTTCAAACTTAAGACAAGATTTAACATTTTTTTAGCTTCTAGGGTTAGTATATTTTAAAGAGAATCTACAGACTGGGTGCTAATGTGTCCTGGTACTACAAAAGAAAACTTTTAGCGAATCATCAGAAGCCATCCATATATTATTTTTCTCTCTCTCTCATGCCCTTTCTTGTTGTTTCAATTGTGCTTACCCAATTCACTTGTACCGCATGTCTTTGAACTTGTGGGGAAACCAGAGCACCAAGAGTAAACCCACATGATCGCGGGGAGAACATGCAAACTCCAACTGACCCAGCCGAGGCTTGAACCAGCGACCTTCTTGCTGTGAGAGAACTGCACCCCCATGACATATTTTTACCCCAAAAAGGCGAGCCAATAGATCCTAACAAAATTCCATATTCAAAGTTTTCCATATTATCAAAGCATTGACCGGGAACACCCCCACCAAACAGCTGAATGCAACAAGATAAAAATTCATTTTAGGTTTCATGATAGTGATCACGTGGTAATCATTAAGATATATGACGTGGATTAAATGTACTAATGTAGTCATAGTCTACAACTAAACACTGATATGTTATTGGGCTTTGGTTTGTTTGTGTGTTAGAACCTAGAAACACAGACAACGCACATTTTCTTAAAGAGCTGACTCAGCATCCCATTTTCCATGATTGCAAAGCTTCAGCAGCATGACAGGATAAGTGTGAGAGGTGAAAGTCAATATGCTAACGAGTAAATATCCCATTTTAAAAAATAGTCAGATGCAAGTGTAGTGTAAACAAGCCCTCTCTTTAGTAGCAGACTACTGATTTTGCATCAATGCTGACTAACTGATCAACTGATATCATATGGACAAAAAATTATTAACTGATAGTATATGGAAAAAAATATTCACATATTTCCTTATGTGTAATTTGTGAAGATTTTGGGTGTACACTTTGTATTCCAATTGGTACAGACACGTCTTCTTTGGGTTTGAGTACATTTACTACTTCAAAATGCACAACTGTGACTTTTTATACACAAAATTTGGTTTAACAATAGCTCTGTCACGTACCCAGGCACGTACGTACATGCATACATACACTCACCTAAAGGATTATCGGGAACACCATACTAATACGGTGTTTGACCCCCTTTCACCTTCATAACTGCCTTAATTCTACGTGACATTGATTCAACAAGGGGCTGAAAGCATTCTTTAGAAATGTTGGCCCATATTGATAGAAGAGCATCTTGCAGTTGATTGAGATTTGTGGGATGCACATCCAGGGGACGTAGCTCCCGTTCCACCACATCCCAAAGATGCTCTACTGGGTTGAGATCTGGTGACTGTGGGGGCCATTTTAGTACAATTAACTCATTGTCATGTTCAAGAAACCAATTTGAAATTATTTGAGCTTTGTGACATGGTGCATTATCCTGCTGGAAGTAGCCATCAGAGGATGGATACATGGTGGTCATAAAGGGATGGACATGGTCAGAAACAATGCTCAGGTAGGCTGTGGCCTTGAAACGATGCCCAATTGGCGCTAAGGGGCCTAAAGTGTGCCAAGAAAACATCCCCCACACCATTACACCAACTGCCTGCACAGTGGTAACAAAGCATGATGGATCCATGTTCTCATTCTGTTTATGCCAAATTCTGACTCTACCATTTGAATGTCTCAACAGAAATCGAGACTCATCAGACCAGGCAACATTTTTCCAGTTTTCAACTGTTTAATTTTGGTGAGCTTGTGCAAATTGTAGCCTCTTTTTCCTACTTGTAGTGGAGATGAGTGGTCCCCGTGGGGTCTTCTGCTTTAAGGTTGTGCATGTTGTGGCTTCACAAATGCTTTGCTGCATACCTCGATTGTAATGAGTGGTTATTTCAGTCAAAGTTGCTTTTCTATTAGCTTGAATCAGTCGCCCCATTCTCCTCTGACCTCTAGCATCAACAAGGCATTTTCGCCCACAGGACTGCCACATACTGGGTGTTTTTCCTTTTTTACACCATTCTTTGTAAACCCTAAAAATGGTTGTATGTGAAAATCCCAGTAACTGAGCAGATTGTGAAATACTCAGACCAACTCAAAATTGCTTAAATCACCTTTCTTTCCCATTCTGACATTCAGTTTGGAGTTCAGGAGATTGCTTTGACCAGGGCCACACCCCTTAATGCATTGAAGCAACTGCCATGTGATTGGTTGATTAGATAATTCTATGAATGAGAAATTGGACAGGTGTTCCTAATAATCCTTTAGGTGAGATATTATATATATATATATATATATATATATATATATATATATATATATTAGGTAATTTGCCGTAATCAGTGTAAGTTCTAGAACCGTCCCAGTAAACAAAAGTCTCTTACCGTGTCTCTATAAGATACACCGTATACGTCTCCTGCATATTAACTGCATTCTTCCCGGTCCTCTTTTCGGCTTCAGCCACACTGATCTCCATCTTCTTCAGAAAACCTGGCCCTTTTTCAAGCATCTGTATATTTCACAGAAACATCAAAGCATTCAGTGTGGTCTACAGATATATATTCATATATTAAACAGTCTCTTTGATCAATCTGGGAACATAATGTGTTGAAAACAATCATACATTGAGAATTTTAATTAGAACAGATCATTCTATTCATGTAAAAATACCACTAAATAAATGTATTTCCCTGTTGGATAAAAAAAACCTTATCTAACCGCATGCCAAGCTTAATTTTCAGTTGCTTCATGTGAAAATCTTAGATGCAAAAACATTTGCTGGTTCAAACATGCATGTCATTTAACATACTTGAGTATTATTAAAGAAGCTGATATTGTCTTCTTGGCTGATGGTTTATGATAATCTTAAGGTTCTGAAGTTCATATCATATCATATCTTGGAGAGAGATACCACAAACGAGAAGGATTTCTTAATCCCAAAAGTCTCCACAGTGCAGAACAAAAAATTTACGAACAAAAAAAAAGCTACGAATGTGATGTGTCTGTGTTAGACTGAGGCAAAACAAGGCACTGTTTAATTCTTATTTTAGAAGATGTTTTTCATTTCGGCTGAATGAGTATAAAAAGTTTTTTTAAACAAACAAGTAACTATTTAATCAAAAACATTTGTTGCACTAACATTGTTCCTTCAACCATCACACTGCCAAGAGCCGAGAAAGCCAAGTGCAACAAAAGTGCTTTTTTCATCTGTGATTATTTGACAGTCTAAATATACTTAAAACATATTATTGTGATGTACAATTATGCACTGATATTTTTTATATAAATTGTTTATTTAAGCTGGATGTTTGTTTTCATTATGCATTTCATAAATATTTAAACATACTATATATATATATATATATATATATATATATATATATATATATATATATATATTATAACATTATCTGTCGATCTCCAAACTTGAATTGAGAACCAGGAATAGATTTAGCTAAATAATAAAAGATATAAGTATGATTAAAGTTGATTTAATAGAATAGCATATCCATTTGTTTTAAAAAATCTGATAAATGTGTGATGAGAATCTATTTAAAACTTTTTATTTTAGTAATTTCGGTAAAAAGAGTATATAGAGTATTCCGTTCATATGAAAGGCAAGCATGAGTCTCATAGAGGAGTTGGTTATATAAGTTAAGTCAATTTATTCAAAACTATTGAAATGTACAATTAAAAATGTCATCAAAATGTCATCAAAAAGAGAATATTCAATTGTAACTATATATTTGAAAACAAAATGCCAATACTAGTCTATGAAGTCCTCGTATTATTTTACCATCACATGACCAGAGGTGCAAACACACAGCTGAACTGGTTTCAAACGTGGCAAATGCTGTTCACGACAACAGTCAACACTCGAAAATATTTCCTACACACTATATTAAACCCAACTTTACGTCTGCATCTATTAACGTTTTTCGGGGAGTATGAAAGTATTTTTGTTGCCATTCAAAACAAGCAAACAGTAGCGCGTCGGTCCAAACCAGGTCACGTGCTCACGCACAAGAAAGCCAAAACAGCACCATAACTTACAAAGGGCATGAATGGATTTAGTATCTTTATTTTACCGCGTTTCTAGCGTTGTTTTCTGACTCCGAAGGAGTCAAATCCGTGTTTCCAATCACCGCTATATCTTCGCTTCCTGAATCCGCCATGGTCTTCTCTGCCTCGCGCATGCGCACTGTGGGAGCTATCACTGTCGGGGGTTTTTTTTTTGCTGCTGCCACTTTCGTTGTTTCACTGATGTGCGCGTGCCCGCGGCACGTCTATAGATTACTAACACTTTTGTAATAGTTTTATTTTTTCATTTAAACGCTTTAAGTGGGTCTTTCAATGTAAATTATGTTGGATATATCGTATAATAATAGTATATACATCCATTAACTAACTTTAAATGTGCTCCTGTTATGGAGCAGCTATTCAAGCATTGAAAGCTGTTTTTGGCCCCGAAAATAAGTATTTCTTTGATGTAAAAGTAAAATGATATTTTATGAATCGTTGTTGTTGTTGTTGGTGGTGGTGGTGGTGGGGGTGGTAATTTTTCATTTACACATTATTATTAAAAACGTACAGATATTTTTTATTTGTAGAGTCATCGTACTTGCTCGGAAAGAAAGGCAGCAAAAAGAAAAGTTGCAATAAAGAAATGCTCTGGTTGATTGCTCTCCGTGTAACAATGCGAATCGTACTTTAATAAACGTGAGTTCCTGGGCGGATCCGCTCCACACGCTCACATCTGGATTAAAAACATCTGGATCCGCCTCCACGAATCTCAAGCTACACACAAACACTCTCTCAGACTCGCGGAAAGAGTCCGAACTCCCCCGGAAGACCGTCTCTGAAGCGTCGAAGGAAAAGCGCGTGTTTTCGGATCGTTTCGGGAGTCTGAGCAGCAGTGATGTTCCGTCTGTGGAGCCTAGCATCGTTTCTTCTGAGCGTCTGTCGTGAGTCCTTCTTCCGTTCGTCTGCTTTCATTGTCTTAGCTTTCATTGTCTTAGCTTTGTCTTTGCAGCTGAGTTTCAAGCACAAAGAAAGATTTTCATCAGCTTCACACGAAGATGAGCTGCAAACTGACTTAAGAGTCTTACTTAAAAACCTTGCGGACTGTTTTTGTCAGGAATTGAAATTTGGCAAGATGGCACAATTCCAAGTGTTTCGGTATTTTTAGCTCTGCACATTTATCAAATGTAGACAGTGCTACATCATCAGCAAAATATTTGAGGTTTCTTCTAATATATATAAAATATCTATTTAACCAGTAATTAATAAAACGATATTTAGTCTTATTGGAATTTGCTGTTACTGGGCTCACTATGAAATATTTGGTTATTATATTACAAATATATTTGTGAATATTAAAAAGAGTTTCACTTTTAAAGAAAGCAATATTTTTTCTATGTTTTCAAAATACATATGATCCCATATATGATCCCAGCTTTACAGGTGCTCAGCTCTCTTATAAAAACATAATATATCTTTAGTTAAAGTCGCGATAAAGTTAGCCTGTTATGCAAATTAGTGGTAAATACACTAGATACAGACAATGTATGTGTCAGTGGATTTTAAGAGGATTCTGGAACACGGCGTCTTGAGAAAGTTCACATTTACAGCTTTAGTTCGGTGCAAATTAAGGTATGAAACAAGATTTCAAATAAAAATAACAAGGGCTTTCATAGTTTAGTTCTTCATTTTGGAGCACTTTAAAGGTAAAAAGTGTGAGTCTTGAAGATTTCTGGATGAAGATTTTAAGAGTTTTATTATTAAATGTGTAAAAAGGAAGCATCTAATAACTCTATTCCCTCATGTTGTATTAATGGTAACATTTACTGGTCATTTTTCTATGATTTCAGGTTTAATGGTTATAAATGTTAGCGTTAATATGAGCCTCTTTAAAGAACTTTCTGTATTTTCAGAATAAATTTTGACAATTGTTGTATCTTAGAGGTAAAATATTTGTTTCAGCATTGCCTTCGGAGAAAATAAATATAATATACAATACATTATATTTAAAAATTATATATATTGTATTTATTTTAAAACTTATATATATTTATATATATATATTATTATTTATTTATGTATTTTTATATTTATTTAAAATCTATTTTTAAAGATACCGTTTCTTACATTTTTAATTAAATAAAAACAACTTCAGATTTAGTGAAGAAATAAATGATCAAACATCTAACATTAATTGTATTTATTAATGATTTATTCTTTTTATTCTATGGTTTCTAAACTGTGTTGAATACCAAAATGCTGAATAATGTCTCTGCTTTGTCTCTAAACAAGCAGGTGTTGATAAGATGCAGTAGAGTTTGTTACTCAGGTGAGCCAATCGTTTGCTCAGGTCTGCAGGGGCGGGCTCTGTGTTCACTCTTTTATTGGACGGCTCAGCACCGGCATCTTTGCGCTTACAGAACGAACTCAACTGTTTCAGCTCCTCTTGAAACTTTGATGAGAAAGCTAAATGCGCAATGTTTAATACATTTATCTTTTAGTTCAACACGAACAGTTTAGTTTTAGGGGTGCTATAGCAGCCCTAAACATATTTATTACCTAAATATGTCATGACACTTTAAGTCAAGGATCCTCTATATTAAATCTGCTCTAAACTCAAAGCTGACACTCATGCAACCAAGATATCACAATGTTTTGAACATTCCAACAACAAAACTGAAATCTTGAGCCTAGCGAGGGTGTGTACTGAGTATTTCATCTTTTAACAACACTTATGAAATTTCCCCATCTGTGGGATGAGAAAAAAATCAACAAGTCTCAGTTTTGAAGCCATATGTTGCTGTAATAGCTGGAAAAACAGAGAAGCCTCATTGGCTGAAACCACACTAAACATAAAATACTTGATGGCACAATGGCAATCTTGTAATAAACAAGAGGCTGTGATGGCGAGCAGCCAAAACCCAGCACCAGTGTGATCCCAGTGCACAAAACACACACTCGTTTACGTCTTTGTTTCGAATCTAAGAAGTGATTCTTGGTGGACAGGGATTTGGATGGTACTCATTGAGGAAGAAACATTGAGTATAATTGCCTGATTCTTACTTCCTGGCATGGGATAACCACTGCTTTCCCTGGCAGTGATGAGAGAATGCATTTTCACTCAGTAACACACTCATGGAGTCCACTTTTAAAGCGGTCTTCAGAGACATCTGTTTGTCATGACTGGGACAGTTATGCCAGCTCTGTGTTCACAGTACTGTTATTCATTTAGTATCAGGAAATGCTTGAAGGGATCAAGCTGAGTTTAGAAGAAATTGAAGAGCATGGAAATCTGCCGCCCAGCAGGATGGTTCGATCACAACATACTTGCCCTGAAAATGCTTAACATGGAATGCTTGGAGATCTCCAACACAAAAACCAGAAGCTGGTTTCGTCTCAGAAAGTATATTTCATTTAGTCGTGATTTTAGAAGAGGATTCAGGGGTTCAGTTGTGTATTTAATCAGAATAAAACGAACACAATGATGTTTCCTGTGCTAGCGATGCTAGCAAATCCAAAGGTTAAGCATATATACTGAGTGATTGCAAGAGCTTGCAAACTTTTCTTCTTTTGGATTTACAACTCTATGTAATATGTGCAGTTATCTTACGAAACCTTTTTCTTGTTTTTTTTCTCATTTGCCTTTAGCCATAGGACAATTGATAAAGTGACAATGTTTATGTTAATGGTAGATCAACCTCAAAGAGTAGACAATGCAATGAAACATGTTTGTGTACGTTGCACTGTGGACTTAAATAGGCGTAATCTGATCCATTTCAATCGAAACATGTGTAAATTCCTTTTGAACTCTCTGATGCCCCTTACATTTGCAAATGTATGTGTTATATTTCTATATATATTATCTAATTAAGAGGTATCCATTTTCAGTTTACTTCGGGAAAAATAGTTTTAGAAGTTTAGAAGTTTTTCTTGCTAGCTCAGGAACAAAAAAAGGTCATCTACTTCAGACACGTCCAAAGATTCATTCACATGTTTTCCTCTAGGGGGTCTTCTTATGCCACACGTTTATCATTTTTATTTTTATTTATTTATGTATTTATTTATTTTCCAAAACTAACAATAAACAACAAATACTAACTTGCTTCAAATCTGACTTTGGAATTGGTTAGCATTTACAATTTTTTTATTTGTCTATACTGTGTCATGTGCCAATAAACACGTAAATGTACCATTAATATATACCCATAAATATAATATATATGTGAATATAAACTTAGATAATTTATCACATGAAAGCATTTCTTGAGATATAATCGTTTCCAAAGTTCTAAATCTGAACAACCCGGTGACCTTCTTCCAGTCAAGAAGGATGTTTTTGATTCATTATTGGATTTCTATAAAGTACAGACGGTCTGGAATTCCTTGCAAATTGCTTTGTGTACCCAAAATGTCGACTTGTATTGTCCTGCTATAAACTGTTGAAACTCTGTTTAATCTGAGATGGACATTTTGAAAACACCAACCAGGTCGAAGTGGGGAGAAGAAATTGATGGCTGAATGAACTCAAATAAATACTAAATTGCTTTAAACTTACAGCATTTCTCAAGGCGCTATATTATAGTATAATAGTCGTTTTAAATCATTATTATAAAGATATGACCCATCTAGACTCTCACGTAACTCTTAAAAACCTTTAAAGTGCAGACTTTAACGTAAAAGGGTCTTTGAATTGCCTGAAATTGTTGTGCTCCGCCAAACAAGCCACACACTTCCTGTTCCGCCCACTGCCAGACTTCCATCACGCCCCCTGCTGGGTGTCTTTTGTTGGCACACAAAATATACACCCATCTCCATGAATACATGCATTTTTCAGTAAACCCCTTTTTTGCTGAGACATCCAAAGACACTTCATTGTTTATCCGATGCGGTTCTACTTCGGTCCCTTTTCCAGTTAGTCAGCGCGAGAGCTCAAAACAACTCGCTGAACGTAGCCCAACCCACTAACCAATCAGATAAACCGCTAAAGCATCAACACAAACTATCTTGAGGCATGTTTTTGATGAGGCAACAATACTAAAACATGCAAAACATTTCTAAAAAGCAGATGTTCAGCATTTATTGCTAAAACTGTTCATTTATTCACAAAAAACTGAATGTTTTATGAGCCGCATAAATTGGTGTCAACTAATTGATTGTTATGTAATTGTTTGAAATGCCCCGCCCACAAACATGGTTGCCCTCATCTCCAGGCAGATGAGCAAACTGAGCACCTATGGAATCTGGAGTCAATGTTCTGATGTCAGTTTCCTAAAGTAAAGATAAAGTCACCTTGTTTAAGATAAAGTTAGAAAAATGCATTATTAAATGTTTTTTTTTTGTAATTAAGTAATTAATTATTGAGATGACCAAACAAATTGGTTGCGCTGAACAATAAAACAGCAACAAAACAAAAAAATTGGTTATCGAGGTAAAGCATTTTTTCAGTTTTGTCGTTTCTTTGAGTGACTTTGTGCTATTACTGAGTGACCTCAGGCCGGCAGGATTCATGGGTCAGTGGCATGCATCACAGCTCCAACTTGTGTGCTATTCATTAGTATAAAAAAAATATTCTGTTGCTACATCTATTCTCTAAGCATTCTTGTGTTTGTTATCTTTAAACTGTTACCATGAAATGACCTGCCCAGGCAATACTGTTTGAGTCCATTTTAAAAAGGTCTCTCCATTTCTATGCCCTCCAGAATGTTATTAACAGTAAGAGACGACGTGTATCGATTAAACAATGCTACTAGATTCTTAGGATCAATGTGCATTTAATGCATTAAAAACAGGGAAGGATGAGGGGAAACGCAATAACCACAGACTGTTTCTACTATAAAAGGTTTGGAGAATTAAACTCAACCCTTCTGGCTTCAATTTACTTCTGGAGAACCTGCTACAGTTTAATTACTTTAAAGTTTACTAAAGGAGGGCCTTTGTGCTCAGCCTCAAGCTTGTCAGTTCCATTTCCATTTCTGACTTCTCTCTTTTTCCTTCATGTCCCCTTTCTCTCGCCATTGTATATTTTTGATGGTTGGCATCAGCGTACATGTGGAGGCCTGTGTAAACTATCTCTGCTCTCTCTTTGAATTTTGTTTACCATGAGGTTGCTGCTCTGCTTTAGAGAAACGGCTCCCGCCTATCATCTGCTTTTAATAAACAATGAGTAAAGTGCTGATGTGCTGCTATCAGGACAGAGGAGGCCATGTGCGTGGGAAGGAATTCAGCCTTATCCCACTGAGCCACAGGAACCCTTAAGCACCCCTTTGAATAAAGATGCTTTCAGTGATCTACAACCCAAGCCAAACACACAAAGCAGCCAATAGTTTAGGTGCAATTAGAGTCTTCGGTCCTCTATTTGGGACATGCAACTAAAAATGTAGCTGTTAAGAAATGTTTTGATAGCAGTTACAGCTCAACTTTTATTCCGTAACTGTTGAATGCCGTTTTTACCACTTTTACTGGGCGCTGCAGTTTGTGTTCACTATTTTGACTCTAACAGCTAATTATTAAATGTTTAAGATTATGTTTGCATCTTTATGCAGCTGTACTGTTACTTTATACTTGATACATTTGTATTTATTTTATGGCGATGAGCAGCATGGTGTTCAGCACAAGCAGCAACATCTTGGCTTTCCTTTTGATGAGTAAGGGGAAGTGTCTGAACTGCAGTTCCTCAACTGACCACTTGAGGCTGACTTCAAAAGTGAGAAGGTTCTCATTCACTCCAATGTGAAAACTGATCAACAATGCCTAATTAAGTAGATGGTTTCTTTAGTGGTAGATGATTGACAGTTCTCCAGCTAGATGCTTTTGGTGTCATTCATTCCAGATATTTTTTAAATGAAGGAAGTAATCATAAAATTAGCAAAAGCACAAATAAAAGTACTTATGAAAGAGAAACTGCAATTCATAAGGGATAAACTGCCAAGCAGCTTTCTACAGGGGTCACACTGTTATCTATTAGCTAAGAGGCTCTTTGTTCACTTGTGAGCATTTCTTCGGGTAACCAAGAATGTTTTTCTTACTCTGTTTTGTATCTACACAAGCACAGATGTGAGAATAAAAACTCCCCATTAAATAATGTTGCAAATCAATAGGTGGCAGTCATTTCTAAACTCACTGCTTTTTTGTCCAATCGGAAGCTTTCAAACTACTTTTTTGTTTGTTTCAGTTTATCATATCATAGAGGTTTCTTCTCTTCCATGTGTGGACAAAGCAGCTCAAAAAAATAATGAAGGACATTCTTGATCATCAGAACTTCTGCCATTTTTTTTACCAACAGCTATTGTGCACGAAAAAATGTCCCTTTTTCCCTTGTTCCACCTGATCCAAAACCTGTGCTGTTGGTGTCAATGTTGAATGAGCAACAATGATCTGCTCACTTAGATGGATTTTGAAGCCTCTTGCATGTGATTAAATATGTTTTGTTTTTTTCTCACATGCCATGCTGACACAAACCCTGCCAAAGCACTGTCCACATTGTACCGTGTTTTCAAATATACTTTGTTAGACTGAGCTTCTGCTCTGTTTACGTGTGGACAAACATCTTAACAGAGCAGAAAAAAATCTAAACCCTAAGGAAACCTGTAGTTTGGTCATCTTTGCTTTTTTTGTCAAGAATAGACATGAGTAGACATTGTTTAAAATGTTAACTTCAAGATCCATGCTTGAAATTTGAAATGCACACTGTGAATCGTATTCTCCCCATCCCAACATGCTCCCAAGATTACCTACAGTCTTCCATCTGAGCTTCCAGGAAAATCTAATTGACTATCGCATTACTCCCCTCTTCTGCCTAGAAATGTTACGTCGCGCAAACTCTGAAATCTTCTTGTCTGTCTTTGCTGCAGCGTTAAAGGCTCAGAGTTTCACTTTGATAAAGACCAATCTCTGTAAGTGGTGCGATCACTCCAGTCCTGTGTGTGAGGACAACATCTGCATGAGCAACTGCAATCTGACCTCCTATTGCACTCTGGCTGAAGAAGTGTGTATCGCCATATGGTGAGTCTACAGTGTTTCCATACACTCTTTTGGTTTGTAAAAAGCATTGTGGAGCTAGCTGTTAAATCACGTGTCAAGAACTCCCTGGTTTCACAGATGCTTCTTTATTAAAAAAAACTTGTTTGATACATTGAGACATTTTTGAACACAGGAAAGCCTTTGTTTCAGTTTTAGAATTATAGTTTCCCTAAACGGATTTCCTAAAAGAAAAAAGCTGTGATCTACTCTTATAGAGAATCTTAGATCTTGCTCCTTTAAATTATTATTATTTATATTAAATTATTCAGATTTTGTGGACATATTTTTTCTTTTTTTGAAAATGTTTGTGGGGTGGGGGGAGGGGTTTGGTCTGTTTGTCTTAAAATCAAACCACTGGATTACAGTTACTGTTTTAATTGTAAAACTGAAATTCAAAATATTAACACTTTCAAGAACGTGGTGTACTTTACCAGCAGAATTATCCCCCAACATCCAACACTGATTCTGCCTCTTCCTCTGCCAACTACTCTGCTGTACATTCAAACCTTTCATAAAGGCAGAAACCTCCCATAAATGTCCCTGAAATATTTATAATCATAATGAAACATGTTCTGCAAGGAAGTACCCAATATTTGATATCAGCATTTTTGAATAATCTTCGAGTTGTCTAAAAACAGCATATGAGATTTGTGGCGTACCATGGGATGCATTTCTAGAGATTTCCTTTCAAGCCAGTTCAACCCTCTTCATCATGGAGAGCTTCTCCGGGAATCCAATGACCTGCGGGTGACTGCGGTAACATCATGCTGGGTTTCAAAACAGAGGCTTTTCTCTGAGGGGTCAACTTAAGACTCCTCTAATGCAGAACTAACAGCAAATGCATTAAAAACCTTCGGAACAGTTTAGACTCTGGCACGGAGAACAAAGTGCACCTCTGAGCTGGGATTCCCTGGTTAATTTTCATTCCAAACTTCATCAGAGCCTGTGTTTATCTTTCCTTTTTTAAACAATTCAATTGGTTTTCTATCCCTGTTTTTCGCAGGAGGAAGAGCAATGTGAGTTTGAGTGTGCGGACGCTTTGTTACAACCCTCAGGATATGCTGGAGAATATAAAGCTGGCGAACTACTCTTCTAAAGAGTGTCTGATGAGCCCTCATCCATCTGAGGACGGGCTGCTCTTCGTCTGTGGCTGTGTCGGTGATGACGAATGTAATGACAGACTCATCTTCGACAAAGGACCCAATGGTAAGATAATATAACTATAAACAGTTATACGCAGACAGAGAAACTTTCAAGGATCATAACCTTGCATGGCCTCACAATTATTACAGATCTTTCACACACAGGTCTAGCATCAAATGCGCCACCATCGCAGTGAAGACTCTTAGAAATAAAGAACAAAGAACCAACACACTCTTAATACCCCACAAAAACTTCTATAGCGTCACTCTGAAGACATTGTGAGATTTTTGTAATAAAAAAAGAAAATAAAAAGGTCATAACTTGGATGTCAGTCTTGCAGAAAAGGCTATTATAGTCTCTTTCAGACTTTATACAATAGAAATAGGTTTATGACTTTTCTTTGCCTTCAGCTCCTTCTCTCGTCCACTCTTCGTTAGCTAATCATGGATGATACTGATATTTTTAAGAGATGCATCTATACCTCTGAGCCTACTCTTTTTTTCTAACGATAAGTTTTTGAATGGCTATCATAATGTTTTTTCCCAATTTTTTGTCAATTTATTCTTGTTTACCATGTGCTCTGACATTATTTAAATTTTATTAGCAATTTTTTCTGCAAGTCTCAATGCAAATCTCTTTTTAATCCATAATATCTGTATAAACCTTAGTAGTCTACGACATAGAAGTCACTTTTGAGCACTGTAGTACAAGATGTAGAAAAGTCTACAGTAAAAAAAAACATCAATTGTGTGTGTATTATGGATTACATGATAAAATACAGTTTCATGTAAAACATTTGTTGCATAGATGTTATTTTCAGAAAAAAAATAACTTTAGCTATTAAATATTAGAAACAAGACCACCAACTGAAATTTTTTCTCTTCATTAAACGTATACTATATCTCACCACTAGAGGGTTGTCATGGGTAGCTTAAGTTATAAGTAGGTAGGTGAGTTTTTTTAACCCAAACTTCCAAACATTCAAAAAGTTTCTGTGACAATCAAATGCACAACACCACTATCCTACACTGCAGAATCTTTCTCTTCATGGATTCTGTATCACGTCTTACCAGTGACTTAACAAGAAAATCCCTCACAAATCACACAACTTCCATTCTTGGTATGATAAGACATTAACTGCCTACTTCGTTGTTCGTGCAGATTCAGGCCATGCTAACCTAATCCACTGAAATTTTTTTCATCCAGGATTCTCAAAGCTGAAGTCTAAAGATGTCATTCCAGTTGTAGTCATCAGCCTGATTCCTCCCCTCCTGGTGGCTCTCATATCAACCATGGCTTTTTACCTTTACCGCACACGTCAGCCAGGCAAGAAACCCAAAGATTGGGGGCCACGACATACACACTATCAGTCTCTGGATCCAGCTGGGGGTCAGGCAAGCGGAAGCGATTACCATGGCAACCTCACTTCAATCTGTGACGATGTCAGTTCTGAAATTTCTTCGACTTGCGCCAATAACCTCAACCACAACACAGAACAGCTCCCTATCCAGCTGGAGGCTCTGGTGGGTAAAGGACGCTTCGCAGAGGTGTGGCGGGCACGGCTCAGTCACAGTGAAGGTGGGCAGTATGAAACAGTGGCTGTGAAGATCTTCCCTGCGGTGGAATATTCATCATGGATTAATGAAAGAAGCATTTTTTCTGATGCCAACCTGAAACATGAAAACGTGGTACAGTTCCTGACGGCGGAGGAGCGGGGTGGTACTTCCAACACCTCCCCGAGAGAGTACTGGCTTATCATGGCTTATTACAACATGGGGAACCTTCAGGAGTTCCTGATGGGTCATGTTCTCACTTGGACTGAGTTGTGTTCACTCGCTGGCTCAGTGGTGAGGGGGCTGGCACACTTGCACAGTGACACAACACCTGCAGGAACACCGAAAGTGCCCATCGCCCACAGAGATCTGAAGAGCAGTAACATTGTGATGAAGAACCAAAGCGAATGTGCGCTCTGTGATTTTGGACTGGCTCTGCGGCTCGATCTGTCCCTTTCTGCGGATGATTTTGCTAACAGTGGACAGGTAGGAAGGATTATTTAATTACGTAATGTTTGAAATACAGTTGAACAAACCCAAATGGTACAAATTCACTCCTGTTGCAAATGTTGAGTGCACACTCTAAAGTTTTGAATACACTGTAAAAAAAGAAATTAAATCAGGACAAATGCATAGTAAATATGATTGAATATTACATGACTTACAGCCTTTTATTCATATTTTGAAACTCGTGTAGTATTTTGGGATAGTCTGCTTATTGAAAAGGTGACATATCCTGAACGCCTGCAAGCTATTGTTGCTTTTTTCCCACTTGGTCAGTGTAGGAGGTTAAGCTTGTACTTATTCGCTAAAATACATGGTCATAAATACATGCATTGTTCAAATAGACTGCCCTTTCGTTATGTTAATGCTCAAAAACATCCACTGACCTAAAACCTTTGCGCTAAATATTTTTTTCCTTTATTTGGCATGCATGTGGCTGTACCACATTTTGAATTTTTATCTTAATCGTGAAATTCATGGATTAGGTCACTGATTTGGGTGGAAAAGACTAAATTACTTATTTTCAATATATCATGTAATTGTAAACTAGATTTTTTTAACCTCTCTCGGTCTTAGGCATAATCCGATTTACAATTTTTCTTCCTCATTTACTGTTAGTGACCATTTTGTCCCCTTTACTTCCATTTTTAACACATTTTTAATTGCAATGACATAATACAATATATTTATGCATTTTCTATTGTAGATTGTCCCTTGTTAGAAAGAGACACGACACATTTTTACTGCAGTTTTTGAAGATGAAAAGATGAAAGACTAGAAAATTTGTCTAGTATATATTTGTGAAAGTACAATTTGTCACAAAAAAATAGCATTTGCTAAAACACAGTAAGTAAAGATCAAATTTAGCAACTAAAAATCTAACCTCACAGTGGAAAAACATTTCCACAATGACACATAACAGTTAACTGACATATTTCTACCTAAATCGTGTCTGTGTTGAGCTAGTAACTTGCTTGTGTGAATTTAACATTTTAATTGTATGGCAGCTAAGAGAAAGCACATGGTACAGTGAGAAGTGCACAGGGCTAGAAAGCTTCAGAGTTTGAATCCCATCCACCACAAATTTTTTTATTGATTATAGTTTTATATCATTATACAATACTGAAATATCCATTACATTAAAAAATGAAATGCCAATTTTCGAAATTGTGTAAAATAACTGAAAACACATTTTTTTTTTTTTAAGTTTGTACTTTTTTATTAATTGATTTTGTTTGTCACAGTGTAGTCTGTAAACCTTGTTCTCAAGAGACAGTGTAAAATGTAAGGATCTGTGGTGGTTTGTAATATATACATGAATTTTAAACTTTAAATTCTTTAGAATTGACTCACTCACTTGAATCATAGATCTCTGGAGAGTCAACGGCGCATCACATACTCCACACTGTTATAACACGCATTATATTAATCCTGCACAAATAATCACATCAGTGATTATGCCAGAATTTTGAGTGAATTTTTACAAACATTTTGAGCATAGGAGTTTGAATAAAATCTTAAACTTGTATTCAACGGTTGAAAACACCCCAAAACCTTGATGCTAAAGCAGATCATTTTGAAAAAAAAAAAAAAATGCAATCTGCTGTGGGAGTATTGCTACAGTCTCACTGTAGGAATCAATTCTTCAAGCTCTTTAGGTGTAGCCCAAAAGCTCTGTGCTTGATTTGTTAAGGTCACAGATGTTCTAACATGAAACCATCTGTAATTAAATTTGGGGAACTCGTCTAACTGAAAGCACATGGTCCTGGATTTTAGGTGGGAACTGCACGCTATATGTCCCCTGAAGTTCTGGAGTCCAGGGTCAACCTTGAAGATGTGGAATCTTTTAAGCAGATCGATATCTACTCCATGGCTCTGGTGCTGTGGGAAATGGTCTCTCGGTGTGACGTTATTGGAGGCAAGTAAAGTAATGGATTATATCTTTAGATTAAAAGAAACTGAGTGTGTATTTGTGTTCTTCTATACAGAGGTGAAGAATTATGAACCAGCCTTTGGCTCGAAAGTGTGTGAGCAGCCGTGTGTAGACAGCATGAGAGACCTGGTTCTAAGAGACCGAGGTCGACCAGACATCCCAGCCAGCTGGAGGACACATCCGGTGGGTGCCTGGATAGAGCCAGACAGTTCTCTAAAAACAATTAAGTAATGGAAATATAGATATTTTAGCTTTTAATGTTATATACCTTTTATGTTTATTTCTTTTAATACTTTTCTTTATACAGTAATTATAAATAACTATATAGTATAGTAAATCATCTCACCTTAGATTGTAAAGAATAAAAAAGAGAAAAATATGGAATCTATATTAGTTTTGCTCATTTGTAATTACTAAACTCTTTACATACTTATTCTTGCATTACGTAACACATTTCCTGAAAAGAGAAAAAAGAAATTTACCTTAGATTTAATTTCAATTAAAATGTTAAAAAAAAGAAGAAAGTTAAATCTATTTTTTATTTGAAAACATTTTACAATTCAAATATTTTTTAAAGAAAGTTACTTTTTATTTCTAAACACATTAAATTATTTTTAAGACAGAAAATGTTACCGTACATTAGTTAAACAAGTTTTTTTTCAAAACCCTTTACATTTCAAAGTTTTTAATAGAAAACTTTACATCTACATTAGGTAAACTAATTTTTTTCTCAACTTAAATGGCAAAAGAGAAAAGGGAATTTGTAATTACTAAAGTCTTTGCACTTCAAATCTTGCTTCCTGAAAAAGACAAAAGTGAAATCTACATTGTTGCTACATTTAAATGTATAAATTTAGATTCATTTTATCTTCGACACCCGAAAACATTACATTTGAATCAAATTGGAAAACTAGGTCTCAGAAATATATTTTTACTCCAAATCCACATTTCTCAATAAAAAAAGACAAAACTTACATTTTGAAATGCACTCTTACTTAAAAAAATCGATTTAAATCAGTTTCTAACCTGCTAGTCCATAACTTTAATTACTAATCTCTGGTTTCTGTCTGGTGTGCCAGGGCATGGAGCTCTTGTGTGCGACTATAACAGAGTGCTGGGATCACGACCCGGAGGCTCGTCTGACGGCGCACTGCGTGGTGGAGCGCTTCAACACCATTGAACAGGACGCGCTTGAAAACTCCATCAGCATCCACACACCCTCAATACAGTGCACAGAGATTCAGAGCCCAGCCCTGCCTGCCCTGACTGACATACCAGCATGCACGGACAACCACATCTGTCCAAATGACACCCCTGACACTCAGTGCTCTTCTTCCTCCAGGCAAACTAGCCAAATGTGACCTGGCTGATGAGAGGGAGAGAAAAAAAAACTGACTGATTTTGCACTCATTCATTATGTGGAGCTGGTCTCCATTTTCTATCTAACAAGGAAAATTAGGTTTCTATGTCAAATTGTACACGTTTTCATGAACAAATCTCTTATTGCAATTGTGATTTTGAATACTCAACCCGCATTCTGTTCCATAGGCTTTAAGAACACCAAACACAACTAAACGACAGGGTAACACCCCTTAATCATTCTCAACCCTGAATATGTCCTCTGATTCAAACATTAGGAGACCATTTCTGTAAATTAAATTAAAAACATTTAACTAAATATTTATTACAATTTCAGTCAAATATTTTCAGTCATGTTCTTCAGATTCCTGAAAAATCCTGAATGACCATTTGTGATGTGTCTGATGTATATAGACGTTCAATCATCTTTAAGCTACTTTGAAAGGTAGAAACAAAAAAGTTATGGGTGTATAATTAGCAGATATTATTTTTCATTTGAGAAAAGCAACAACGCTTCCAAAAACAAACAATTTGATTGTGTTCCAATTAAATTGACAACAGGAGCTAGAAAACTGCTGATTTTTTTATATAAGAAATATAATATGTTTATGGGGTTTAAGCTAATTTTTAATTTCTATAAATACATTACATTTGATAGTGGTGTTAGTTTTGCTTTCATCTAGATTCTTCAAATATAGCCTTTCTACCAATCTCTCACCAATAACACGTTGGCTAAAGGTCTGGCCACATTTGGGAAGATTATATTTCCTGACATCTTTGCATTACAGAACCCTGGGGCCGTTCGCCTCGGTCGAGTGAAACAGAGGTGTAATGGCGCACCTTGCTGTGCGATGGCACCCAGGAGCTACGAAAGGTCTCTGACCACCTGGTAGCGCTACAAAGCTATAGGCCCTCCCACGCTCGCTTTTACCACAGAATCTGGTAAACAAACACTCGATAGCAGTACCAGAGTTACAGAAAGCAAAGTTACCTTACATCTGCTAAAACCTGAACTTATTCTCTGTATGCAGCATGTAGTCTTCCTGTCTGGGTATAATTTTCATCTCCTGGCTCTTCATCTACTACGCTACCGAGTCTAGGAAGCTTGTCAAGAGGGTGAAGGGCACTCTCAAGTGGTGCATTTCTGTAACATCGGTACTCCCTCACATATCAACAAAGCTCCACATTCATTGGTGGAGCGCGGAGATTCCCCTGGCGTAAGACCAGGGTGATAATATATAACTTTTTCCGTTGTTCAGAGTTGCCCTTGATCTGTGCAGTCTATTCCGAAGCCATTATTTGACAATTAAAAATGAATCGTTGCTCATGCCCGGTGAAGTTCGCCCCAATATGGCCTTTCATTAAAGGTCTGATGTGTTATGTTCTTTTGGCAGCTCTTCAAGAATCCTGAAGTCGTGATCTGATTGGTTGAATTTTTCCACATTTCCGTTAGAACGAGTGTCGTTTTTGTTTTCATTATGCTTGCAAACTAAGTTCTGTGGTGCGATTGAAAAAAGATAATTTTCCATGCGCAAAAAGATTGTTGTTTTGTTCTTGTAACTTTGCGTTATCGTTTTTGACACTGTGCAAAACGACACGGGATTGGTTGTTTGACGTGTCAGTCAAACAGCATCCTGGGCGGGTCTTAGCCAAAGAAAGCTGCCAAACCCACCAGAACGTTCCTGAAGATCTGGCTACACGAGACAACCATTCTCCTACATTCCTATTCCTAAATTAACAGTTAAAGAACTAAACAGCTTGTTTTTTTAATTAATAAATATTCCCATAATGTAAGAACCAGAGGAAAACGATATTTTCCATCAACATAGCAACCTGTTCTGCTTTTTATTTCTGAAGAGAAAGCTTAAATGGTGAGAAGTTTGCGAACTGTGAAAAATTGATTTCCATGTATTTTTGTCACAACAAAAATAGCCAAAAGCTTTTTCATTATTACATATTTTAAAGTCCCCAACAATACTGTCCCCCTGTTAACAAAAATCAGAACTTTGGTAAATAAGAATTTTGAAAATCAACGTTGATATGCAGAAAGTCATCTTTTTTAAGATTAGTACTCAAATACTCAACCAATCAGAGAAGAAAGGATCCAATGTAATCACATTTATTTTCAATCATGTTCTGAGGCTACAGGGAGTGCTTGTAAAAGATCAGTGCAGTCAGCCTGTCTGTCTGTCTGTCTGTCTGTCTGTCTGTCTGTCTAAAGTGGAAAGCTCAGCTGCACCAAACACAGAGTTTGAGACTTGAAAAAGAAACCTGATGTGCACATCAGGCTGACGAGAACTTTGAGAGCTGAGGCGAGGAACAAGAGGAAGACAAACACAAATAAGGCACCACATGTTTCTCGGTGCCAACCGTTGCCGAGAGTTGAAGCAGAGATTTACATGAGAGATGGTTTAAAAAAAAACAACACTGAGGATTTCTGAATCATCACACTCCTAAAAGAGCAAAGCACCGCCCTGAAACTGACATTACAAGGAATCTCACCGCATTTAAAGGAACAGTTCCCTCTGAAATGAAAGTTTAGGAATCGTTTTTTCACTTTCATGTTGTTCAAGAGAAAGAGTGATTTGTTTTGTCTTTCAGGCTCTCATTTTTTACATACTAAAATAAAAAATAAATGAAAAAAAAAAAAATAAATGTCCCAAGTGTTTTCAAGCCAAAAAACTTGAGTCAAACTATTTATTCTAATTAAAAATGTTTTGGTGTAAAATTTGTCATTTTTGACACGTTTAATTTCACTACAAGCAATTTATAGTGATTTTCTTCCACTTCAGTCACTGTTTCAGTTGTGTTCTAGAGTTGAAATGAAGTGTTGGGTCTGTTGTTTTTACTTGCATTTTAAAGCTACATTGAAAAAAGCTATATTGGTTATGGCAAAAAGCAGTCATAAAAATAACAAAAAAGTTAAGAAGTAAACATTTGAGACCAAGACTAGCACGGAAATGAAAAAACTAAGTACACTAAAAAAAAAAACACCAGATCAGAGACTAAGATCTTTTAAAAACAGAAAGCGTCAAACAAAAAAATAGAACAAAAGCTTTATTTTAACTGAGGAAAAGATTCATGCACTGGATGGTTTTATAAATCATCCTTCTTTGGTCATCTTCACGGCGGTCCTGAGGAAACCAACTTCTATTGTTATAGGCCTATTTGAGGCTTTTATTTCCAGGTTTTTAGATTAGAAAGCAGCAGGTCTCTTTTCAGTAGAGCAGAGTAAACACAGTACTGAGGTAATCAGTAAATACCTTTATACTTTATTTTAAATATTAGAATGTTCTGCTGGATGTGTTTAGACTCCATGGAACAACATGAGGGTGAGAAAACCATGTCAAACTTTTTACAATTGGTTAAAGTTAACCCTTAATTTAACAAATCTACTATAAATATCAATGGAGGTAAATAAAAAAATATTATTCTAATAATACTGCCTGCTTGGGTTTGACTTACAATGATTACTGCGCATACACAAATCTAAGCTATATGGTTTAAAACGCTCAAATGCTCTCTAATATAGATTTTCAATCTTATTTTCAAAACGAAGCCACATCTGAACCCATCGAAGTGTTGCAAAAAAACAATTGATTTAATGAATGCGAGTATTTAAGGGTTAACAAATTCAATTGAAATTTTACCCAATTAAATTTTTTGGCAAACAATCCCTTTAAATGTCAGTAACTGGACTTAAAGCAAGAACAGAAGAGCAGGCCACAGTGTGAAAGGATCGTCCTCTTTCAGAAGCTGTGTATATTGCCTGCACGCTTTAGTAGGAATGAGTAAAAGACAACATACTAATGAGAGAACCAAACAGCTTTTCTTCTTTAAAAAAAATACAACTGCATCTAGCTCCGTTGAGCAACAGCTCACATCTTAGCCAGAAGAGACGTCCTGATTCCTATGCTTCTTTTGATATCGTTAAAATAAAATTACATCATATATGATCTTAAAAGAATCAGATATTGTATCGCATCGTGGTCTAATACAGTACACTACAGTACAGTTAAGAGTTTCACCTCAAGCACAATCCCGGTTTAGAGCAATTATGCAGTTTTCAGCCCTCAATACGTTAAGGCAAAATTAACAGGAACTTTCGTAATATCGCCGATAGTGTTGTTTTAAAAGCTCTTACCACTGAGGGATGCAAACTTAAAGAGTACAAACCCGCAAGTTCAGAAAGTGTTAAAAACACTCAAACTCATGAAGTTCCAGGATTCATTTAAAGGAGAGAATGTCTGCAGAAACACCGGACCACAGGATTACATCAGCAGGAAGCTGAGTAGTGCTGGACTCAGCTCTTGATGTCTGTAAGTCATGGGTTTTGTGAAGGAGCGATAGAAGAAGAGCTCTGTGTGGTTGTTTTCCACAGTGGTTGGTTGAACACCCAGCCTTCACCCTAGGGAGAAAGTACAAAATATTGAATGCTAAACAGTTAAATAAAGTGTATTATTGATTAACTAACAGTTTAAATAACTGCCGTTAAATCAAACCATGTAAAAACATGCACATTTTCGTTAATAAATAAAAAAAAAAACAGTAAGAGAAACACTGCTCATATGTTTAACAGACATCACTGCTGAGCCCGATGAGCAATCAGCCAGCTGCAGCTTGCTATTTAGAGTACGACAGCTATTCAATATCATATCTCTCATGCAAAAACAAAACAATTAATAGTTCTTTAAAAATGCCAATTATAGCACCATGTTAGGTCAAATAGTTGTTTTTCATAAGTGAAAACGTATATAAGAAAATGTAAAACTATGCCAGTATTAAGAAATTCTCTTCAATAAAAATGGAAATTATGGCAATAAAAGCAGCTGTCAGGGAAATCACTACTGCGACCAATGAGTAATCAGCCAACTGCAGCTTGTTCAGTTGCTCAACGCAACCTTGTTTTTCAAAAAAAAAGTTTCAAAGTGTAACATAAATATGCCATATTTATGTTAGCTCAAACTGATTTGTTCATATCTCTTTGAGTAAGTGCATTTAAGTACCCAAAGCATGTATAAACAGGCAAAGTGGAAATTCTGAAGCCCTCTTCTCTCGACAGTAATGAAATCACAGCAATACTTTCTCTTAACTCATTTTATTGGCACAGGCCATAGGGCAATCGGCCACCTGCTGCTAGTTAACAAAAGTATGACAGCTTGTTCAATACAACATCTTGTTTTTCAGTTCAGATAAGTTTTTGTCTTGTGTAAATTAAAACTTTGTATACTGACCCCCTGAACTGCAGCCAGGACAATGACCTGTTGATTTATCGCATAAATAATTGCCTGCAAAAATATCCACTCAACTCATGTAAGTTATACAATTTGAAGGGAAACCAAACAAAAATATCTTACGAATTATTAATTTGCAGCACTTTCCAATTACTTTTGTAGTAAGAATAAAAGTTATGAATATATTGAATATTTAAATGCATTCAACATATGAGTAACATTTTTATAAATGACAATTGAACTACTATTAAAAGATATTAATAAACAGTATGTTATAATTTTGTCTCAAAAAGCTTATTTTTAGTTGCTACAGATAGATCAACGAATTTGTGTTTTTATGTCATTTGCTGCCAACTCGCACCAGCAGAAATCAAATATAAAATGTGTAGTTTCTATTTAGAATATTTTAGTGGAATGAAGAATAAATTCAGTATTTTTACTTACTTTACGCTCAAAATACTTGGTCCTCCATGTTGTCTCCGTCTCTGCTCGATGCCTCTCCTCCTTCCTCTGTCGCTCCTCCAAGAAGCGTTTGTGTTCTGTGGCTTTATCCATATCACGCTCCTTGAGGGACTCTGTTACATTTTGCCAAAGTCGTCTTAAAGAAAAAAAAGTAAACCAAATCCTTAACGTTTTAAACATATTTTTGCAGTGGCTCATGACATTGAGATTTTACTTTATAACAACTGGTTAAAAAAACGATAGAATTGTTCACCTGGACTCAAAAGGTCCTTGCAGCTCATTGGGACGTACTCTTTTCCTGGTTACTGGGAGTTTGGTGACATCTACGATGCGGGTTTCTCCACTGGTGTATGCAAACTCCAGCACCCCATTCCACTCACCCTGTACCCGGCACACCACACTGTTGTTGCCATTGTGTTTGACCTCCGCCATCACTCTAAAAAGCCAAACACAGGCTCCATGACGCTCAATTGGATCAGCTTTCACTTAAAACACTGATTAATATGAGATTGTTGCCTGCTATAATGAAAAAGGAAAAGTCATTCAAGTTGTTGTTTCTAACATGCACAAAGTGATCGTCAAGTCTCTGAATTGAAACAATATTTCTCATGAAATCAAACATCGCAAGAACATTGCAATGAAATATAGCCTGTCCCTATGGTCTGTTTCTTTCAGATTAATCTGGCTCGATGGCAAATAAGGATTGGTATGAAATATGCAATACATTTGGGAAAAAAGAAAACTTTTTTATGTTAATTTAATATTAATTTCCATTTCTGTGTCTGTGTTGTATATGTTTCTACCACTTTAAATAAATAATTGCATTACCAAAATGATTTAAACGATTAAACACATATTGACATATACTTGGGATAAATATTTTTGGAGATTACATTTGATTTAATAACTGTCATAACGTTGTGATTTATTTTATATTTGTTATTGTTTTGACAATTTAATGGGATTATGTTTTTTTTAATCCTTATAAATAGAGGCTATATCACAAACCTTTGTAGCATTTTTTTTTTTTTCTATTTTAATGTTATGATACATCCTTACTGGACAATGATCCATCAATGTACATAATCACTTTCTATTCACTATAAAGAATTATATAATTATAACAAATTATAAAAAATAACTATCAAAGAAAAAAAAACATTTAATTTCATTTTAAAATGTGAAATATTTTCTTCTGTTTATATTTGCAAAGAATAACCACATTAGGTCTCATTAGCGTAAAGATGAAACCAAGAACTCCTGACCTGTGCAGTTTTCCTCCATAGAATGGTTTAGTCTGAAAGGTGATGACCGCAGAATAGCCGGTCTTTGCACAGTTGACATTGACCTTTCCACCCAGTTCCACCCAGGGTACAGTGAGGATCGAGCGGGCATAGGCAGAGGGCAGACTGAAAGTGTATTCCTCATCATGCTCCAGAAGGTGCAGAATACCTGCCAGCACAGGACGTTTGCGTTTACGCGACATTATCGAGAGAAAAAAAAATACACTTGGCATTCATAATCACCTCCAAATAAATCAGGTAAACAGAACTTCTCATTCCTGGACAATGTAGTAAGCTATGCTAATAGTTACTCTATATTAAATGTTGCAAGCTAAGCTACAGAAACATGGTAAATGTAGTACACTACATCTAAGGTACTTTTCAATATTGACCACATTTCAGACCAATGCTTTCTCAGTAATCAAAATTAAAAAAAAGGCAGACATAAGTCTGCAAGCAACTTCTGTAGAGTAAATTGATGTTATGTAACTATATTTTTTGGTGTTATTCAAATATATGTTAAAGCAACTCCAAATCACAGAACTTGCAGATATCAGGCAGGATTTAGCCCTATACATTTATGCTCTTAAATTTGTGTTTGATGACTTCGAAGTTGACACGGTAATCTTCATTTACATTTCATCAATACTTCAAAATACTCAACCTAATAGCCTTACGTTAATTGCTTGTTAGTTGTGTTGCACTTCACTGTACTTATGTGGTTCGTAGTGTATTTATGTTGTTTGCACTGATGGGTCCATTGTACCACAGGAAATTCCTTGTGTGTGCAGACACACAGACGGCAATAAAGCTGATAAATTCTGATTCTTTGGGTTGCAGAGTAAACATCTGAAAACATACTTTTTCTCTATCTTCTCAGTTAATAACATGTATTTCATCAAGATACGGCCACAGTGACTCAACATTGTGTTCACTCTGCCATCATTACATCAAGTAACTTGATTCAGTTCATGCGTGCCCCCTCAACGAAAGAAAGTGGCGCTAACACACCAAAAAACTCAATGCTAACCGCAGTAAGAAGTCTGTTGATTTACTGATCTAGGATCAGTGATCCGTAACATTTGCATTTCCGTTTTTCTTTAATTTCAAAAACACTTAGGGATATGCCACTGGGTGCTACTCAGTACACACTCTCGCGTCAACTCACGACAGGAAAGATGTTTACAGAAGAGAAGATGGATATTGAAAACCTCATTATGCTGGTGTCCTATCATCAAGAGTAGTTTGATAAGGCATACAATGATCAATTATCATAAAAACACAGACAGAAGGGAGGAAGTATAGTTTGGCATTGCCATCACTACATCAACAGAGGTGTGAAGCTCGTGATAAAGCACCCAGCAGAGGAGACAGTTCGGAATTCTGTGTTGGAGAGGTCTAGAAGGCTGCATAGGCCATAAGGTGGAGTTCCATTTCCAACTTTTCCCCTGAATTTTTTAAGTTCATGTGCCATGAAGGGGAGTTTCAATTCTATTTTGAACAAAGGGGAAGGTTTTGCTGAAGGGGTTTACAAAACTTTAATCTAATGGTCGGTCAAACTCGCACTTCATACGAAGTGCCAAAGATGAATTGAGCAGAATGCACAAGGCTCATAGATTTGTTGCTCAACAAAGATGGCTGTCAGTACAATGCAGAAAATTCTCTCATTTGCGCACTCCTAATAATCCCAGTATTATAATTGGTTACATAACTATTAGCCAGTGTTTGGTGATTTTTCTGGTGCTGAATGGCAGCCATAACATCATCCAGGTGGACACGGCACAATGATGGTGAATTCAGAAACAGTACTCTCAAGATGTAAAATCTTTTTGATTTCATATGCAAATTCATACAGATGTTTTAATATTTAGTAATATGAGTCACAAAACAATGCTAGCTGATCAAGATGTTGTTTTTTAATAGCTTCATAGTGGAATCAATTCATAGAATCATCCTTAGTAGTCAATCACAAGGGAAAGGGATCAGGGAAGGGCTAGGGTAGGGGTAAATCTGTATGTGTAGCTAACAGTTCGTTACTTTCACATACATACACACATAAAAAAAAAATTTGTTTCCATGTTGGTGTAAGCAAAAAGTGATATAGAAATAAACTCACCCTCTCCAATCATGCAGACTCCAATAGACATCCCCATGAACTTGCTCTTGGTCCACACATGAGTGTTGACACACATTTGGCGCTCCTGGCATTCAGCATAGAAGCCTGACACAGGAGGATGATGTGAAACCTGTTCAGCCACAAAACGTACATCATAGGAGTCTGAAGCACTTAAACCCGTCGATGGTGCTGTTCCTTTGGGAACTTTCCAGGAACAGTGAAAAGTCTCTCCGATGATGGGGTTGTAGGGCTTCTTGGCAATAGCACCTTTGCGACCTTCGTGGAAGGAAGTGAGATAATACTCCACAAATCTGACCATGCGGTCCATTGGGCTGGAGCCATCAGTGATGGTCACGAAAAGGTCTGGATGCGACATGAAGTCTGCATACATTTCCAAAAGAGAGCGCTTCTCCAGAATAAAAGTAGGCAGCACAACCTATAATCAAAGTACATGAAGAATTACTTAAAAAGCAAGATTTCCCAAAATAAAATCCTGCCATCTTTTATTCAAACCTCACTTGTTCCAAACCCATCTCAGTTTCCCTTTTCAGATGCACAGCTACCCACTGTACCCAATTAGCTTAAAAAAATCTCCTATACTTCTATGAAGGGTTCAGACTCAACTGTTCTCATAGAAATCTCCTTCCATGTTTAGCAGGTTTGGAACCCAAAAATGTAATTTCCAAGTGAGACATCTTCATCACCATGTATGTGAGTGAGAATGATCTGATCTACCCTGGTGAGATCCATGCCCAGTTTGAGCTGAGAGAGAAGATGAAGAATCACACTTCGCTCCTCTTCGACAGCGCCCAGGTCTTCCTCCTCGTCAGGAGAGAAATCATCCACCTCCTCCGCTGCATCAATCTCCTCATGCTCCTTAAAAATACACCAAACTCCTTACGCACGTTCCATCACACTTCTACACCATCCCAATTCCATGATAAGAATAATAAATGTTTTTTAATGGAGAAAATGGATGTAAACAGTCAAGGAAAGTAAAATATTGTGTAGAGCTAACCACAGATACCAAGGGTGGTGCAATACCCACCCTCCAGTAATCATTCAACACTACAGACAGGTTTACTCAGGTTAATAGGGAGTCCTGTCTACACCTTGACATTGAGGGAGGCTCTGGTGTTTGATTACATGAAGGTAACCGAAGTGAAGCAAAGAATTACTCTTGATACTCAAAGTTGGCGATTCTCCTCCAAAACACAATCAGTTGTAAGTAAATACTTAAAATCAGATAACATTTTGTGCATATTAGATAGTTTTTTGGGGATCTGTGTTCCATTTTGAACACTGAAAAGTTAAGGTAAGCCCACATAGAATGTATTTGATTAGACAAACTGAATTAGATAAAAATATTTAAACTCCTTATATTATATTCAATAGCAATAGCATACTTGTCTTTATCTTATAAACAATGCGTTTAAACACATTTAAATTATTTTAATCTCATGACATGATTATAAAAAGTTCTAAAACAACACAAACATCCATCCACATACTTTGTTTATGGATTATTTCAAATGAAGAAAATGGCATTATTTCTTGCATAATAAAAAAAAAAGCAAAAATACAACAGGCAGAACAATATTAGTCATTGACCACTTTCTCTTTAGGCAGGCTGTACATTGTAAGGGAGTTCCTTTTCCAGTAGGTTAGCTACAAACGAGTTGTTTATGATTTCCTGCACTATCAATTTTAGTATTTTATCTGTGTCTTAGTTCCTTAGTCCAGCCAGTAACAATTAAAGTGATCCGGAGCTCCTTCTGATCCCGCCCCTTCCCAACCACACAGAAATTGTTCACAGCATCTTTTGTGGGTTGTTGGGAGAAATTCCAACTGTTAAGTTCATCTTTACACTGAACTACATCAACAAGTAAAAAAATTTATATGACAAAACTTAACCACCGGTGGTGAAGACTAGGGGTGGAATAATGCTTTTTAAGCTCTCCAACAAGACAAATGTGTATTCAAAGGCAAATATTCAAGAGTGATTTTTATCTGAGCATCTATGCTTCACCCACTACAAGTTCAAATTTCATTCTTGTATAATTCAAATATCCAAAAATGTATATGATGCTTGCGTATAACAGCCTCAAACTAAATGTAATCATTATGACAGATATTCAAAAACTTCAGATGATTTAGATCAACGAATAAAAACTAGTGTTTTACAGTCAAAAAAATTTTTTTTTCAGTAAAAACTCAAACGGCAATATGGTTAAAACACTGTCAGCAATATATGAAAATATTCCAAGGTTATAGATGCTTTTTGAAAAGTGAATCCAAAAACATACGATTAAACCAATTCCATCCATTAAGCAAATTAGTTCCTTGAAGTAATCTTTGTCCATGCCAAAGATAGAAAGAGATTAATAAAACAGATAACCTTTGAATCCCTCTGAAATGTTTCTGATATTAAACACGTCTCTGAAATGCTAATAATATAAAGTCTTACCACAGCAATGTCACAGGAGTCCATCTCTAACGGCTCCAGAATAGTTTCCTCTGCTTTGCAATCGTCTTTGGTGATGCTGGTTAGCATCCCACCATTTTTCAGGATTTCTGGAAGTTTTGGCTCCAGCCACTCGAGGGCAGAGCCTACAGGGCACACAAAACTCTGTTCAGAGGTGCTCATGTCACCAGCTCAATCCTAACAAAGTAACAGCATTCAGTGAAGCTGCAGGAATTCTGGCCGCTCAGTGCTTTGACAGCGAACATAGAGATCTAAGGGAAACCTGAGCCCAGCATCTCGCCGTCTGATTGAAGCCCTGCCCATTGTGGAGGTCTTATTGTTGGAGAGGTAACAAACTTGGAGGTTGATGATTTGCTCTGGTCTTTAGAAAAAAATGTAAAGTCCAAAACAAATGTCTCAGGAATAATCAAGAGATCATTGAAATGGAAGGTTTAATTTTAGTCTCTTCCAAAGGCGTAAAAAGCACCACGATTATGACTAAACTTCAGTTACAAAAACGTACTTAAAGCTTCATATTATGCCAGAAACAAAACGGCAAATTTTGTGCAAAAAAAACTAAACAAAAAAAAGAGTTCTAAAGTGGACAATTCAAACAAGAAAATGCATTTGGTAACAGTTGCTAAGCGCTTTGGTGACGCTAACAGGGCTCTGGTTACCTGCAAAAGTCTATCAGTGGTGGATACAGTTCCTCATTAATAATAAAACTATATTCCACTCCCTGAGAAGGCCTCCAGGTTATAAATTCTACAGGTGCACACTTATTACTCCTAAATTTGTGATTATACATTACATACTTTTTTTAAATCATGAGAAATAAAACAAATGCTTTGATGTCTACTCCAACCCTGAGGTAGATGCAGAACGACTAACGGCCTGTTTTTGGATCTTATCGCATTGACCTGGATAACACATGAGGATCAGTGAGTCGCAGTGAATATGTGATTTAAGGTATTCAATAACTGTCTGAAGGGGGATTTGGAAACGTAGAGTGGTTCCCTAATAGTGCCTACATTATTCATCTTTGGGATGCATTTCGACCGTCAGTATGCAAGGGGTACGTAAACCTGACACTGCAGAGGTATTCAAAATAAAGAGGCAGCAAGACATGGAAGCATTATTTTAACAGAAATACACGTAATATAAAGTAGAAGAAAATATTTACACCCCCAAGAAAATCAGGAACAATTAAATTGTGTTTATTTTGATCCTATAGAGTTGCTGCACTGAACTCAGGAAGTTGCTTAGAATAAAAATAAATTAATAAGTCATTACACTTCTGACAAAAGGCTATTAACTCTTATGTTTTAAGAGCAGGCAATACATTTATTTTTAGATAACATAACATAAACTAAAGAGTGTTTCTAGAGAGAATTATTCAAATGCATTCAAGAAAATTATCTATCATGTAGTGAGTAATACGGATAGTGAGAAGCATTCAGTTTTTTGTTTTAAATCTGAAACGGCACCATTGGTCTAGTAAACTGAGTCAGAGGAAGAAGAAAAAAAAAAAAAGAGTCGACTCAGTGTTACTGAAATGAATGGATATTTAAATAAAAAATTTTCTTGAACGTCATCAAATCACTAGTTGCAATTCTTTTTCTATTTACAGCTTGACTATTGTAGTCGCATTGTGTAGAAAGACCAAAAAATGCAAAAATTATGCATATATAATAATAATTCATATATAATATATAATCTATTTGAAACATTTAATTTAAATATTTTCATGGTCTTTGATAGATAATCGACTCGCACAGCTTGATAAACTATTGTGTTCTGATGTACTTCCATTGCCAAAATGTGCACCCAGACGCTGAAGCATCATTCTTGTTCACGAACAGTAAAAGGGTCTATAATTCATTCAGGCCACAAACCTTCTTATATGGATGTTCTGAAAAAGGAACTTCTGAAATTTTCAGAATTTCTGAAATGTTGATGAAAACGTTTGGAAAAACAGTGCTAGACTGTGTTACACTGTTCAGCTTTAGATACTAATCCAACCGTTAGTGAGCGAAAGAGTTGCTGCAAAACATCAAAAAATACTTACTCTACTCATGTATTTTACATTTCAGAAATAAATTATGATAACCGAGTTCATGAGTGTCCTTTCACTTGATTTGGTAGTTAAAAAAAAATTAAGTAAGCAAAGCGAAACAGCTAACTGAATCTAAAAGGGTCTGCAAGTAAACATCTGACCACCTCAGCAGCCGTGTTTAAATAACCCTGTCACTCTCGCATGGCAATACCCATTGTGGAAACAAAAATAGTATTTTCAATAAATAAATCAAATCTCACTTTTCCCCGTAAAATTATAACAAGTCATGCTTATAATCAATGAGGATTAAAAATGAAAAGCAACCCAGACTACAAATTAAATGAAATGAAAAGCACTCACCACCAAAGGGAATTTTCTGTCGTGCCACTTGTTGGAGGTGCAGGATGTGCAGGCAGTCACTGAGGCAGGTCATGGTGGCCAGAGAAGTGGCTTTCAGCAGCAGCAGGTCCTGGTCCAGAGGAGAGGGGCCCTTGGAGGACGGCAGGCCCTCAATGCTCTGGATAAGGTCTCTGTGCTGGCCTTGGGCCTGGTTCATCATCTGGAAAAGAACCAAATTCAAAAACATTTCTCCTTATTTATGAAGTTCTAATATGTTAAAACACTAACCATATTAACACTTCATCTGTGTGTAATGAAATAACTGCTGAATACGACTGAAGAATCAATTCTAACTCTATGAACAGTGAAACATAAGCACTGATTGTGGAAAAAATTTAGTTTGAGTTAGAGTGATTCTTAATGAAGGAACGCTCATTCTCACCTCTCTAGCCTCCAGCAGGTGATCGGGGAGTAGAGACCTCCTGCTGGAATAGAGCGAGGAGCCCCGCTGCAGCTGGGACAGGCCTAGCAGAGCATTGGCGCTCTGGTTGTTCCTGTGCTGAGATCCTGGAGAGCTGCCACTGCCCTGAGACACCATGGAGAGACTGCGTGTCTGGAGCGGAGGGTTTGTCTGTGAGATCAGGAATATTTCCCCCAAAATAGTCTTCATTTAAATCTGTATTTTAATTACTTTCCCCAGAACATAAAATAAGATTACTAAACTGACAATCTGACTGACACTCAAGGAATTGTGATTAAGCAACTTATGCTCTGTTCATTTGTAAGTCTAGACAGTGATTGTAAGTAAGGACAGTGGACAAAACTAGAAAGGGACCAACAAAGTGATTTCAAATGTTTTAACACCCACAAGGTTGGTCCAAACAAAATTACCAAAAAAGCCACATGTTACACCGTAATTATCACCCAAAACATTTACGCTTTTGGCAGACGCTTTTGTCCAAAGCGACTTACAGAAGGGGAGAGACGATATACAATTTGTTACACAGTCAAAGTCTATCTCAGCTTTTTCATAATAGAAGTTGCATCAACTGATCAATAAACCATAGCACAAAGGAAGTAAAGACCGAGAAGGAAAAGGGGATTTTTTATAGTAGGTGTTCTCTGAAGAAGAGTTTTCAGTTTCTTTTTGAAAGTTGTTAGTGTTGCTGCTCTCCTGACTGGATCAGGAGTTTGTTCCACCAGCCAGGGACAGTGAGAGAGAAGGTTCTGCTCAAAGATTTTCTGCCTTTGTGGGACGGAACCACGAGTCGCAGTTCCTTCTCTGAGCACAGACTTCTGGAGGGACTGTAGGAGTGTGTTGGGTAAACAGGGGCTGATTTGGAGATAGTTTTGTATGCCAGCATCAGTGATTTGAACTTAACACGAGCTGCTCCTTTTATCCTCATCCATTTCCACAGAGCTAAACCAAGAAATCCCTATGTTTTTATTCCAGTATACTTTCCTACAATATAATAATGTTAATATATTTAGCCGTTAGTAGCCTCAAAATTTAAATGGTGTGGGGTTAATGAGCAAAAAGCAACATGCTTTTATAATCTTGTAATATTGCTCTAAATTTAAGATAAACCTTTTTAGATGAACACACCTCATTTGAGAGCCTGTTGAGGTAGTTATGAGTCGCTGCTGACAATTTGGGATCAGATTACTAATCTATCATTTTTATACCACACATTTTGGATGGATTTCCTGTTATTTATGGAGTGACTGAATCAAATATTTGTGTTAACATTTAGCAGGCATTTGGTGCTAGCTTCTCACCTTGCCCATGGCCTCAGTGTGGTGCTGCGTGCACACCTGTAGTCGACTAACCCAGTGCTGCCGCTCCTTTGCATCTGATGCTGAAAAGGCACACATTTGTAAGAAATACTTACTTTTAAATGATGAACTAACTGCTACGTGTACTGTTACAGAAATACAGCTCATTTCACCACTGAAATAAATACTCCATAAAACCAGGTCACTGTCATTTTTTCTCAGAATTGTATGGGGAAAACTGGCAAACCCCTCTTTTTGAAAAATGTGTTGTTAAAATAACAACTTATTAACGCAATTCTTCAGTTATCGGAAATAACGTAAAAATATGGAGAGTTAAATTCTGAGATTACAAAACGACAATGCTCTTGTTTCATCTACATTGCCTTTCAATGTTAAATGAGATCATCTAAAGTAGGGCTGTGCATTTAATCCAAATGAAATTACAATCGCAATTTGCTTTAGCGTAATATGTTACTTTTTGGGTAGTGCACAGCATCCCTTAACCAATTGATTAGCAACACTCACACAAAAGAGGGAAGTCAATATCAGGCATGTTTGCTGTTGTCGCACGATATAAAAGAGTTCAGAAAGACAAGACAACATAATGAACACGACAACCTTGCTAAACATGGCACCTTTAAATTCTGTGAGAAAACAGGGTTCAAAAACCCAATCCAAACAATGGATAAGAGCTACTGAATCCATATCGCACTACTCTGCTGAATGCAGAGATTAAGTTGAGAAGGAGTTGTGATTTTTTTTTTTACACAACAACAATAGATCTCAGAGCTGTATGTAACCCTTAAATAAATTATATTAATAAACATAATTATTATGATAGTGCACATTATTTATTATTTTCCCCCTTTGTCCTATTTGTTTCATGGTTTATTTAATTTATGTGCAACGTTCATTATATTTAACAAATCTATTACACCAACAAACATCCACACACACTCAAACACAATGGACAATCGTTTTTACCCAATTGACTTATACCGCATGTCTTTGGACTTGTGGCGGAAACCGGAGCACCCGGAGAAAACCCACGCGATCACGAGGAGAACATGCAAACTCAACACAGAAATGGGAGACGACCATGCTACCCACTGCGCCATCATGACACCCCTATTTCACTGTAAATTATTCACTTAATTAAATCATTATACTCATAAGTAAAATCGTAATTAGATTTTTCTAATATCACACATCCCTAAACTAAATTATTTCATTTTTTATGAGCTGTGATCAACAACCTGAAGGATAAAAACATATAAGGATAAGAACATATGGAAACCTCTGAGTTTGTATTGCTCTCCACTGATGGCATTGACGGTGAAGGTATGAGAATCTTCATCACTGGGAGAAATCACAGCCCCGGCTAAGGGCAGGGAGCCCCGGGGCTTCTGATTCCTGGACTGTTCATTCACAAAATACTCCAGGAGCCCAGCCTCATTGTTGAGCACAAAATAGCTGAAGGGTGAGGCAAAAGAAATGTTTGAGGCAAGACTGGTTACACAACTTATCTGATAATGAAATTTTCACATTAAATCAACTCAAACAAACTCACCGATACTGCCAACCGGTCACAAGGTTGGTGTATTTCATCAAGTACCCATCCACCTTTTCCATCAGATCACTACAGTTCACAAAAGTTCAGAAATCTTTATTTTTAAAAGCACGTATTGCAGTATTGACTTTTAAAAGATAACAACTTAATGTATACAACCAGAGCTTTTCAAGAAAAAAAACTATGGCAAATGTCGACACCTTATGTCCATAACACATTGTGTATATCAATAACATTAAGGATTTTTCTACTGTTTACTTCAGGGAACAAATAGTCCAAAGTCGAGCTCAAGAAGATGTGAATCTGAAGTGCCAGAGTTCAGTTCAATTCAATAACCTACACGCTTTTCCTGTCACATAAAATTCCTCCTGTAGCCTACAACGGAGCAGTTAACAAGATTGGTAACTAAGAACTTCAGGAAGAGCTTGTGCTGTGTGTCCGTGAAGTACCTGTACTGCCAGGATTTGGAGCTCGTCCTGCCTGAACTCTGAGAGCCGCTGTGATGCTCCAGCGCGGCTTCCGTCTGCATGATTGGGTCTTCCCTGCGTTCTCCAGCTAATAACACTAACCCTAAACAACACACCAGCGACACGATGTCATATAGTAACTATTATGGTCACTGTCTGAACCATTATTCTCGCTGAATTAAGAAACCATTTTCATGTTTATGCCTTGAGCAGCCATGACAGAGTGTGAAGTCATCTGCAACACTCGGTCACGTGACAGGAATTTTTTCCAAAAGCGTTTTATCAAACAAAAAGGGGCATTACACTGGATTTAATTGAACCTGCTAATACCAATTTTACAAAAAAAAACTATTGTTTACTTGAAAGCAGGGCTACATTTTTGTGATTTTTATTATTTACAAGAAATAATACGTTTTTCAAAGTAAAAGTCTTAGGAGGAGACTACATCGGAAAAGCTCTTGCCCTGGAAAGATTGATCTGAGGGATCACTTTCGAGGTGTAATCGTTTAATTTAACGGTTTTTGGTTTAAAAGATTTTAGTGTTATGTTTGGTTTCATTAATTTTAATGGGGTTTTAACGTTTCAGCAGCAAAAATGCATTTCTAAAGTCACGAGATATTGTTTTCATATTTAATACTTAAAAGTGTATTACAAAAACGGTATTGATCTAAAATGTATTGCTCCCAAATGTTGTTTATCTTATCACATTCTCATTGCAAAGAAATGACAAAAAACAAATGCATTTATTAAAAAAAATATTTTTATTGGAGATGAAAACACAAGCATTAAGAATGCAATTTTATCGTCTACCATCTCATTTACCTGTGTACAAAAAGGATTAATAGTCCAAAAATTTCAGTACGAAAAAAAAATTAATGACTTCTTTGGTTTGGACATTTTCAATTCTTGTTATTTTCACTATTTCACTCAAAAGTTGTAAAATATTTTTATTTTCCCCTTTAAATAAATAAACTGGGCTTTTTTATTATTTACTTGAATAAAATGGATAATTAAAATGGATATTAAAGCACAGTGCATGTAAATCAAACCAACACATTTCTTTTGAAAGCCTCATTATAAACATTTAAACAAAGCAGGTAAAATGTAAATGAAATGGCAGCATCTCAAAGTCCATTATGAAAAACAGAGCCAATTGTGTGCTACATTCATTCATTATAGATGCACAAATACCTGTACAGTTTTATATATGCCATAAAGCTTTCTCTGATATTTACAAAACGTTATCCTCAGAGGTTCTGTTTAATGATGCTCATACTGCCCATAAACAACTGAAATAATATTTAAGTTAAACTGTTGGAATAAAAACGTTAATGGTGAAACTATACAAAAAATAAGGAAGAATAACAGTCAAGAAATCATCCTTCAAGTTTGAATATTTGAACCACAGAATCTCTTTCCTTCATTTTATCATAACTACTCTCACAAAACTGCTGTAAAGCAAACATTCAGGGTTTATCTCTGATACAAAATAGATGTAAAATTGTACAGAACAATTCATCTGCAAAGGCTCTAAACATCATAGATAAAGCTGGCATTAAATAATCGGGAACCATTATCATCTCATTGATGCGGTTTGAATCATCTAATAATTTTTAAAATAATTGGTTTTGGTTGAAAGAGTAAGTGTTTTTATGCAACGCACGCATCTTCACAATTCATCAACAATATCTTCACAATATCTTCTCAAATCAAATTTTCACATAGATTGCTACATTCAAAATATTTTCACATAATTTAAGTTGCTTAAAACTGCCCTTGCTTCAGTCAACAAAATTAATAAATAAATGAGCAGACAACCAATTTGAGATCCCACATTTTTCACTGATCTTATATGAAAAACAAAAAATAATCAGAGTTGGCAGGAGAGCCCTTTATAACACCTAATCTGGCAAAACATTAAAAAACGTGTCGAAACCTACTGATATTTCCACAAGCGCATTCACATGAGTCTAGCTCAAGAGTGGAAAAAGCATTCATCTCACATTAAAGGGTATTATCAAATGTATGATATATTGTAATAATTAAAACTACTTTACAGTGTCTCACTATTTGGTTTGTCAATTTCTTCTTTAATACTGCATGTTCAAACTCAGAACAAAGTGAAAATAAGATTAGGAATGGTGTGTAAATTGAACATTTTTCTTAATGTTATTACTGTACATTATACAACAACATATGGAAAAGCCTTGTATAGCTTTAACTTCAGTATGAAGAGAATAGCTCCAGATATTCAAATCAAGCTACAATTCGGAATCTGAGATTACAATGTCCTCTTGTGTTCTGAAAGCTGAAAATCTAAAGGCAGTGGAAAACAAACTTGAGTTAAAATCTGTAATACACCATTTTGTGGTGAATTAACTACAACAGTCAATGCAAACTCATGACCATCATTGATCACATCCTGATGTGCGCTGATCAAAACATTACCAGCAAAACAAAGCAGCACCACGATCTAGCCACTAAATCTCAATACATTTCCCATAATCCTCTGCTTTGTTTCTACTTTAGCACCTGCATAATCTTGCTACATGAGAGCAGCTTGCATGATTATGGCTTAACATTGAATCGATAGCTCGCTGGCACCTGAACGCCAGGCATAGAGGAGTGCAGACCATGGCTTTCCTCCAGACCTTCAGAGTGATTATGCAAGTGAACGCTGCTTTGCTCTCTTCCTGAAGTAAAAGGTTCCAGCATTCATCAACAATATACGAGCAGAGCTGGAGTCAGTCCCAGCCGCAGAGGAGGAAGCCGATCAGCAGTGGAGTGAGAGATAACAGGAGCTGCCATAAGCTCACCACTAAGAAGGAAGATCTGGAACAAGGATCTGGGGAAAAGAAGAAATGTTCAAAAAAAAAAATATATAAATATATATATATTTCTTCTATATATGGGAAACAATTTTTTTCTTGGAAACACACATTCAATTATATTGTGAAGTGTGATTGATTTATCTTGTTTTTAAAAGTGTCTCTAGATCCTGTGTATTGTGCAAGCTACTTCATGCTCAACTTTATCGATCCTATTATAGATCATTTTTTAATACGTTTTAATTTGAACATCCTTAGTAGATGTTTTATATTAATACAATGCAACTGGCATCAAATGAATATTTCCTTTAAACCCATAACATCAATAAAGGTATTTACTTTGTCAATAACTGTTTATGGCATCTCTTTTATGAAGTATCCAGAGGCTGATTTTTTATATAAAATGATTACACTTTCTATGCCAAATAAAGACTTTCTCATAGCATCAGAGTAAAATGATCATAATGCTGATTTCATTTAGTATATGTGTGTATAGTGTACACTTTTTCATATTTAATGAAAATATATTTAACATAATTAAAGCAAAATAAGATTAATCAAATCTTAGTGAATAGAAATAATTGATGTGTTCTGAAAAAAGTTAAATAGATAAAAAAAGATTTGTGTTTATTTGTGATTATTCAAACATATAAGAAATATATACATATACATAATCATTGACTGTAGAATTGTACTGTATGTGATGTGACGGACTGACCCAAGCGCACACTCTTGGTGGTGTTTAGGGGGGTTATCTCATGAGGGAGGGGGCAGTGGCTGCAGAAGTCAGCGCAGGCTGGGCAGATCAGCTGACCGCTGTGGACCCAGCTATTCATTCGTACGCTCACGCTGATCACCTGACCTGTACGAGCGCATGGAAAGTGCTTGTTCTGCACCCAAATCAGCAACCCTTGTGCTGAACAGGACACCTGTAAAACAAAACATTTAATACAGCACATTATAAATTACCTGAGTGCATCCACCTCATTTGTTTCTGAAACAATATGGCTGTCAATTTCCATACATTTCAGTTCACTGGGTAATATTTACCCTATAGCAGCCACTGCCCCAATCTGGGTAGACGATTCGTTTGGTGCACTGCTCCATTACAAAAGCTGACTTCTGATAAAGACAAACTGAGCCCGGCCCGTATTGTTCAGCCCCATAGTTTGTCCATGTGGCTGGAGAAGCAAAGCAAAAATGCATTCAGAAATCCTGCTCACATTTAAATTAAATTTTAAGCACCTTGTACTCTGCTTTCACCTGGCTGGTTCTCCTTTACCCGGCAGTAAGAGCTGCGCTGGTACTCTACCCCGACGTGCCAGCTGAACTCCTGGCTAAATGGACAGTAATCAGCGATTTCCACAGCACCTCCATATGAGGATAAATCCTCTTCAGGCACTCCGGGAATATGGTCAAAATACTACAATCAGGCCAATAACAACCAATTACAATCTATTCAAAAAACATTCCAATAAATACAGAATTCCTACATATTTTGGAAAATGTTTTTATGTTTATTACTGCTTAATATAACAATAGGAAAGATATATATTACAATTTGCTTAATATTTTAAAGTGTGCTAAGCACTTTATTTGAAATTTACATGCCAATTTTCCTACATATATATACATTGCAATATAATATCCTTACTACTGTACATTCCTTTAATAAATGAGAATGATCAAATTTTATATAAATCTGAAATTTTACATCACTGTCATACACATAGAATCAAACAATGTTGAGCTGATGATATGTTAGCGCTCCAATTATTTTCCCCTTTTATGAGAAGACAAAAAAATCTAATTCGAAAAATCAATTTTACTCTATTATAAGAGATTTATTGGCCGTATATAATAAGTGGCCAAACAGACATAACTTATTTGCATTCTTTATGTTTTTTTCTGCATTCTTATGATCTGATTAATTCATTTAATGTATTAAGCCTTCTCTCTGAATTTATGGAAAAAGATTTTAAGAATAAAATAGAATATTGAAGAAAATTGACGAAACAGGTCTGGGAGACCATGAAACAATTTATTAGTTTGCATTTTCTTATTAGTCTAGTAATGATTTCAAGCATTTACCTCAAAAATCAAAACACAACAATCCAATTTTTGGACTCGCAAGAACCCTTACATAGACTTGCATGGAATTTCACACACAAAAAGCTATTTTACACTCATATAAAATAGAAAAAGTTTTTCAATCTTACCTGATACTCTGCAGGAAGCGCTTGGGGAAACTTCTGAAGGTTGCAGACAGCCACCGCCAACTGATCCTGCCGGCAGGTGAGCTGCAGTGGTGCACTACGAACTGAATCACAGTATGGGCTAAGCATCGGCTTCCTGTGTCAAACACAAATAACGAAAAAAAATGTTTATAGGCATATGTTTACAGGTGTGCGACATCTATGAAATGTTCTCTAGCGCAGAGGTGTCTAAAGTCAGTTCTGGAGGGCCAGAGCACTGCATATTTTTAGTTCAACCATCATGAAACACACCTGTGGCACTAATTATGGTCCTCTGATTGGCTGAAGTAGAGTAGCATGCATACTACAACAGGGTTGCAACTAAAATGTGCAGGACAGTGGCCCTCCAGGACCGACTTTAGACACCCCTGCTCTTGCGTCTGGAAACTCTTTCAATCATGAACTTGGGCAGATTAAGATCAGTCAAGATCTATATGCTGCTCACTTTAACAGGCTCGCACTGATACAGCAAATCAAATTTTCTAGCAACACACTATAGTAAATATTTTCTCCACAAATTCTAAATCTAGCTTTGTTTCAATCATTTTTATTAATGCGTCAAGCCTTACGTTTTTTGATGTTGGTCGATCCAGACTTTACAGCTGCTGTTTACAAAGTCACACCCCAATCCTCTTCCCCACTGTAGTTCCTCTGCCACACTGTAATTTGCCCTGTACCACCTAAAAACAGATGGAAGTATGAGATCGATGATAAATATCACACACTTAGTTTCACACAAAGCTTATTTTAACAAGGAAAGTACAATTAGTTTGACTAGTAAGAGAAGTAAAATAATATGTAAAAGAAGGGAGCGAGTTTACTGGTAAAGATAAATCTTTTATACTAACATCTCTGAGCCAGAGCTGTAATTGGGCCGAAAAAGAGAGAATTTAGCACAACCCGAACCAGATTTTATTTAAAGTCTTATTTATGAGCCCAAACCGGACCCGACCCAAGATCATTCAAACGAATGCATGCAAACACAGCTTTTCAAGAATTAGTAATTTCTACATATTGTAACTAAATTCATGAATGACTAACAAAGACAAAGGGCAAATGCCACTTGAAAGTTAATTAAAATAGTAATTTAATCTCTCATTTAACATCTCAGCTTAAATAAACCAAAGTAACAGAGGCGGCAATTCACAGTTGCAGAGCAGCTTACAGAAGTCAACAAGGTTTTAAAATAAAATTAAAATAAAAACCTTAACAAATTTATTGAAAATACATTCTAAATGATAGTGGGTATTTCACAACAACAAAGTTAAGATACATCAAATAAATAATGATTACACAGGAAATCTCGGCAAATTGAACAGTTTGAAAATAACTTAAAATGAGTATCAATATAACATCTTTACAACAGTACTTAAGATTAACTGAAAATAAAATTAACATCAAACATTAGTTTGCCACTGCACTTTCAATAATATGCGGTTCTGGCGCATGATGGCAAGATGCACCTGAAATTTAATAAAGGAGTAACTAATTAACCTATATAATAGATTTACATTGCACATTTTAGACTTTAAAAGAATCTTATCCATCAATATGTCTCATCAGAGTAAAATTCCCTATTTGGTTTGTGGGCGTATTTAATAGCATTTTTTTTTTAAAAAACCTAACAGGTTAAAAGATTGATTATGCGGTCATAAGTTTTCCACACCTCAGACTTAACTCTAGGTGGCGGAGCAACCAAAAAGTAATCTCCAGAGACAAGCTTCTGTTTCTTCCATTGTGTCTCTTGTAACAATCTAAGTGCATTACATGACAGGGCCAGTGTACAATTATAAAAATTAAGCCTGCAACATTCTTTCAGATTCCAGTGTTCTTGTTGTCTACTTTAAGATTTTGATTGAAACACTTATTCCTTCATATCATTTGTGAGATTATTCGTTCTGGGAAGTCACAAATGACCTCCTAAATGAACTGATTTGCTAGTGAACAAAACACTTCTCTCACCCTGTATCCTCCATTATGGCCAAAGTGATTCTGGAAAACACTCTGTTCTGTGTGTGAGATCCCGTCATCGCCTCGTTCTTTTGAAATAAAGCAATAGGAAAATCAGCCTTGTTGTGTTGATCCCCTTAGAAGATGTTCCTGTACCTCTAACAAACGTTTTTCCCAGTGGTTGAACTCAGTACCAGCGCCGCCCTGGTTCTCCAGTTCCATGCCCTCTAGATTGGGGCAGTTAAAGTGTCTTCTGGCTTCCTCCTAACACATTATTTAGAGTCATCATGGTAATACTGAAACTTTAGGTTTGAGTTATTTAAAAAGACTGAAAAAAGAAAAAACTTACCACTACACGTGGGGTGACAAGAAGATGCACAGTGTGTTGAATCACATGACCACCACGGACGTTCCACAGCCGCGTGGCTCTTTTAACAACTTTTTCACTCCATTGGTACAACCCCAAACTGAGAGAAATGAGAATCATACAACTCTGTGATAATAGATAATAAATTCTTAACCTTAAACAACCTAAGAAAGCTGACAAACTAAGAAGAAGGACTGCTGGCGTACAAAACCATGTCCAAATCAGCCCTCGTTTCCCTCCACAACCTCATACACTCCTACAGTCCCTCCAGAAGCCTGCGCTCAGAGAAAGAACAGCAACTGGTGGTTCCGTCCCACAAAGGCAGAAATTCTCTTAACAGAACCTTCTCTCTCACTGTCCCTGGCTGGTGGAACAAACTCCTGATCCAGTCAGGAGAGCAGCAACACTAACAGCTTTCAAAAAGAAACTGAAAACTCTTCTCTCGGTACCCCGGGTAAATTCCAAACAGGGAAAATACTCCTTTAGTTACCCTGCGGCTCACAGATGAACCAGCTTCCAGAGGAGATGAAGGGTGCCAACACTTTAGTCACGTTTAAATCCAGGCTAAAGACTCACCTGTTTAGTTGCTCTTTTGTCGACTGAGCATCAAAGTCCGAACAACTATTTTACCTCTGCACTTCACATCTTAATCTTTGTTTTAATCAACTTTTTTTTCCTTGCCTGTTCAGGTATAATAAATTTTTGAGAAAAATTTAATTGTAGATGATAAGAAATTAGGATAGAGTTATCCTGTAAAGAGTGACGTTCCGTACTTGATGAACTTTGAGTAACGTGCTCTGCAGAAGATCACAGGTATTAATAAGGGAGTTATTATACGATGATATAAAGACAACGACGCATTTAAAGGGAAATTCGGTGGTGAATCCTTGTAATGTTTTTAATTTTCAGTTTTTAATCCATTTGATTTTATATGACTTTTTTATGCTTGATTTTATTAAATGTACTTTCTTTTTACTCTTTATTTCCAATGTAAAGCACTTTGAATTACCCTGTGTATGAAATGTGCTACACAAATAAACTTGCCTTGCCTTGCCTCTTCAGGGAACATCTACTATAAAAAAATCTGTTTTTCCTCCTCGGCCTTTATTTTCTTCCTGCTTTGGTTTATTGATCAGTTGATACAACTTCTATTATGAGAAGCTGAGATAGACTTTGACTGTGTAACAGATTGTATATTGTCTCTCCCCTAATGTAAGTTGCTTTGGACAAAATTGCCTGCCAAATGTCTAAATGTAAATGTAAATTTAGTTGATTTTGATGTGAATAAATAATAATAATGATGATAGTATGATAATACTACTACTACTACTACTACTAATAATAATAATAATACACAATAAAATGTATGAAATAATCACTGGACAACAAAACAAATGATTGATTGTTTTCAAATAATTATTATTAACGTCTTTTTTTGCTTTGCTTTTCACCAACCTTCATTACTTGCAGTAAATGGTATAAAATTTAGCATAAAAAAAGAAAAATGAGTCCCTGAGCAAATATCTTATCTGTAAACATTAAATAACACTAACAATTTTGTCAAACAAATACTGCATCCTCTTTGTCATTCTGCGATCGACTGGGAATGACACCATTCTTTAGGCGTCTACTTCCCTGAATGTGATGGTGAAATTCAGACTAACGTACTACATCTGCTAATCGTAAACTTCTCATCATACCCATTGCTTAAATTGTTCCTTATTTGATGGAAAGAGGTGAAAAAATAATTATGTTTTTCTTCTGCAACGAGGGACACAGAAAAGTGTAACAAGAAAAGACAAACGAGGAAGTGTGAAATTGGTCTATTATCCTCCAAATTCCATGTTTAAGTCGTATCGTAAATTTAGGCTCACAAATTTTCCATAAGGAGGCCCTTGACCAGTCTAACTGGAATTCTCATGAAAAGGATAGATAAAGAATCCTTGCTTTGACTCAACCTCTGTAACCACAGATAAGCATCTTGATTAAATAAATTACCTTTCATTGTATGCTGGCAGACCACTGGCAGACCGTGGTGTTAAGGGATTTCCATCATCATCATGATAAAAAGCAAAAAGCCCTGCAGAAAACCCCTAAAAACAGAAGATGTGATTAAAAATGTTTTTATTAAATGCACTTCTTTTTATAGCTGATCTTGTTCCTTACCAGGGCATGTATGATCTCATGTTTGACTGTGGACAGCATGCCTTCAAACTCCTGAGATTGAGTAGAGATCATTATAGGACAGAGGTTGGCATATCCAGCGATAGGTCTAGAAAAAGGGAAAATGTTATTTCAAACACAAACACAATTTTGCCCAGTGTTCCAAAAACCGGACGCATTCTCATCATTTTTGTGACCAGCATTACCTGTCCAGTTGAGACTCCAGCTGGCAATACGCTGCATAGGCAACGATGTTCCCCTGTCCACAGCGCTCTGTGGTCAGCGCACTCACATACAGCACAAAGTCGGCCCTGGCAGTGCCTTCCCCGTCAGGAGGACCAGAGGGGCCGCACGACTTTCCAGACTCATTGCAATACCTACATTGCTTGAGTTAAAGATTTAACACAGAAACAAACATTCAACCTCAACATGAAAATTACATGAAAAAAAAAATTGCAATATATTTTGGGCCGCAAAGCTCAGCACTACATTTTACGAAATTTTACGAGTAGCTCTTTTAGCTTTTATAGAGTACGATTTCAGTGTTCCGTTTAAATGATAAGTGCAAAATAAAGTCCTCGTGCTGCTGTTCTGTACCCTTCCTCCGGAGTGATTTCTACAAGAAAGCGTTTAATATTGTACGACAATATATATATATATTGCAAATAAAGTAGGGGGCAGGAAGTTAACAATTAACAATTCTTTATTTCATCTCTCCACTCCCCTGTCCTTATACATACATACATACATATATATATATATATATATATATATTTTATTTTTTTTTTATACAAGTTTTCATTTTCACTCAAGAATGTAATCACTCCGACCTACTCTATTATATATAAGATAGTACACTCAATTTTTGAGAAAAGACAAAAGCTGTATTACCTGTAAATGCTGTTCTGGGACAAACACAGGGCCACACTTGGTAACATTAGCACATTTTCCCTGACAGTACTGGTGCGGGTCATCTCTTTTCCTAAGGTACTGATTGGTTTCACATTGCCTGGTCACAACAGAAAATATTTTAGGATTCAGTACAGCCTTAAATGAGATTAAATTCCCAGCAAGCTGCTATGGGACAGCCCTGAGAGCAATTTTAAGAGGATTTGCTGTCAGACAATGGTCGCTCATAGAGGAGTTACCTGCTCAGTAATATTGGACCTGACTGCCTGCGAACCCTGAATGCGTTCTGAAGATAATCAATGGCCTGGGGGAGGAGCTTGTCCTTGAAACCAAGCAGAAAAACAGCAATTCAAGCAAGCAATTCAGTTGTCTGTTAGAGACAAATAATCAAAGCAGAATATCTAAACTGAAGATACCTTCACAAGGCTGCTTTTGGCTTCATCCAATCTGTGTGGGAAGATTATATTGGGTGTTACGTGCAAGAACTAAATTTTGTGAAATTAAAATAATTTATACTATACATAAATCAACAAACCTATCCACACTTGAGTCGTACTCAATCTGGATTTTTAACTGCTCATTGGAGCTTCTTTTAGTCAGTCTGTCAGACTTCAGGAATACTTTACGAATCACCTAAAATGACAAAGATAAAACTTTTAGGTTCACTTTGTAAAGAAATTACTTAGCATTGACAAATCCTAATGATTTCGATATTACTTCTTCATAACAACATGCAAGTAGTGAATAATGGCTTATGGATGTGCTGTGCAAACGTTATTTTTTTTATTATTTAAATTTTCCACATCATAATTCTCCATTGTACTGTACTTTACAGAGAATAAAGGTGTTTTAACTACTTTGCAGATTACATGATATATATTAAATGACCTTTGCTTTCCTTAAAATAGTAAAGCCATGGTATAAAACCAATTTTTATTTTAACATAAAAAATTGAGCTTTTAAGTAGAAGCATGTAAAACTTAAATGAGAGTTAAAGCAGTGATTAGTTAGCATTTTTAAGTTAAACATGTACTATACTAAATTTAAAGTTAGGGTAGCAAAATCTCACGGGGTAGCAAAAATAGTTACAACGCCTGCATCAACAGTGAAAATCCATGCTCAAACCAGCTTAAACCAGTTACCATGTTCCAAACCGCTTCAGATGGATTTCCCTGAATGGTTCTACCTGTATTTGACATTTAAAAGCCAGACTTCAATTATTAACTTTAATGTAATACAGTATATTTCTTCACTGAAAGGAAAATATTTATATGTTGTATGTTTATATGACAGCCTCTTCTTAAAAGCAAAGGCAAACATGGCATTATATCCAATAAGTAACAAACATATTGGTCATAAAAGCTCATGTTAGGAGTTATATAACTGTTTTTAAGCACTGACCTCAGTTGCCAAGGGCACTTTATGGTCACATATGTGGGTTTGTGCAGCAGTGCAGAAAATGAAGATGATAAAAATGATAACGCTATTGTTGAAGAGCAAAGCATCTCTAAGTGATCGAGGCTTCCACCATCCTGCCGCCATCATTCAACCCGGGGCTTTGTTACGTATCATATCTCCGTCTCGTCATCCTGCAGACATCTCTGCATCGATAGCGATGAAAAGGGAAGAATGTTGGAGAGGAATTTAATAATGTCAGCCGCGCATTAAGCCCCGGCTTCATCCATTAAACCCGAGCAGAGCAGAGGACGCCCAAACGATACCTCCGCATGTCAAAATAAAAGTCCGAATACCTTCCGATAATTAAAAATTACTCTAATAACAATTATTATAGGCAATGTATTACATCATTATTAAAAAAAAACCCACCAAAATATCATCAGTTTTAAGTAATAACCAAATCACAGGAGGATTGGAATAACACTCCACGTTCTCAGTTCTTTTAGTACATACATCGTAATGTTTCTTAAAATGAGAAAGAATGCATTTCAGCTCTGTAAAGTTAAATAAGAACACTAAAATAGATCATCAGAACCATTGTTTTGAGTCGGTGTCAAACGTTTTTAAACATTTGACAGTTTAGTGCTTGACCCTTGAATAATGTTCGGGTCTGTGGGACCCGTTTTCAGTTTTCATCAAAAGAAAAATTTCAAAAGCAATTATTATTCTGTGAAAAATATCTATCAGAACATATTTTTATGACCGCATACTGTATACCCCTCTATGCATTTATATTACACTCAAGGTGTTCGGGTCTGCTGGACCTGGGGCATGTAAAAGTGTGAAAATGGTAGATTCTATACCTTTATTCTGTCTTCCCACACAAACATAAATTACACATAAACATATAATTTTAAATTTTAGCATGAAATTCTATGATTGAGTGAATTAAAAGCCCCAAAATGTAATGGGTCTAGCTGACCTGCTAACCCTGCCAAAGTAACAATAATGAGAGCACCACACATGGTTGAAATTCTAAATTGTTTCCGGGCTAAAGTAAATAACTTTTAAGTATTTTAACATAAAATGTCTTGATTAAAAATCAATGGGTCCACCAGACCCACAAACACTTCTTGAGTAACAATAATATGAACACCACACAAGGGTTAAATAAGACATTACCAAGAGTTATTGTTCTGAGAAGATGGTTGCTAGAGTAAACAGTCTGATTGCAATGAAGGGGTTGCTGACATCTTAGTTACATAAACCAAACCCTCGTGTCTTTTCCTAAACTGAGATATAGCAACCATTCTCAAAGATCTATAAGAGGGGTTAGTGACCTTGCCACCACAACTTCTTTTTTTCTAGCTTATTTTGTCTTTAAAATGTTGTTTGACCCATATTCATTCATTTTGAATGGCAATGTTAACGGTGACCTTTGATCCTCTATAGAGCGCAGGGATAAAATACTTTGGTACCTTGCTCTGCGTGTTATTGCTCTGATCGATAATTTACTTAAAAACTGCAAGTTTGAAGCTTCTACGAGAATCTCAGTTTGAGCTACAGCTTGACAAAGTTTGACCACATGTTAAGTCAATGGACACATTTCCTAGCATTACCAGTGATTTCCCACTCCCAGCATCCTTTAATGGTTGAAGTATGAGGAGATATTGTAACCAGAGTCAGACCAGTTTGAAAGGTCTTCCATCATCTAGGAGATAGCATCAGTCATTTTGACAAGAGCAATAATAATAATAATGTTTAGAAGCTAGAACAGTATGTTGGCTTTCTCAAGCAAACGTAATAGTACAATAATATAAAAATAATTTGACATGACTCAAAATTTGTCTTGAAAAATATAAACTAGCAATACACTATACTTAATTTAAGGGTCTACATTCAACTCCCCTATTTAATGAGTGGAGTGCAATGCAAGAAATTAGTCAAGAACAACATTTCAAAAACTGTTTAGCAATTTATTATGTACAAAAATATTTACAAAATCATCTACAGACAGTATACAGAGCCTTCTAAAAAATTAGCATACTGTGATAAAGTTCATTATTTTCTGTAATGTACTGATAAACATTAGACTTTCATATATTTCAGATTCATTACACACAACTGAAGTAGTTCAAGCCTTTTATTGTTTTAATATTGATGATTTTAGCATGTAGCTCATGAAAACATAGCACTGTGAGCAGGTGCCAGGTCGTGCTGAAAAATGAAATCTTCATGTTTCCATCTGCTGAAAAGCTTTATGGAGATGAAGTGTTCCAAAATCTCCTGATAGCTAGCTGCATTGACCCAGCCCTTGATAAAACACAGTGGACCAACACCAGCAGCTGACATGTCACCACAGACCATCACTGACTGTGGGTACTTGACACTGAACTTCAGGAATTTTGGCATTTATCTCTCCCCAGTTTTCCTCCAGACTCTGGCACCTTGATTCTTCAGATGAAAGAAAATTTTGCATGTCATTCGGAAAAGTCTTTTGGACCACTGAGCAACAGTCCAGTGAGCTTCTGTCGCTGTTTCTGGTTCAGAAGTGGCTTGACCTTGGGAATACGGCACCTGTAGCCCATGTCCTTGGTACTTGGTGGCTCTGGATGTTTCTACATCAGACTCAGTCCACTGCCAATGTCTGGAATCGGTCCTTTTCCACAGTCTTCCAGAGGGTCCCATCACCTCTTGTCGTTGTGCAGCGCTTTCTGCCACACTTTTTCCTTCCCACAGACTTCCCACTGAGATGCCTTGATGCAGCACTCTGGGAAACTTCTTTCTGTGTCTTACCCTCTTGCTTGAGGGTGTCAGTGATGGCCTTCTGGACAGCAGTCCGGTCGGCAGTCTTCCCATGAGTGCGGTTTTTAGTAATTACCCAAGTTGGGAGTTTTTAAAAGCCTCAGGAATCTTTTGCAGGTGTTTAGAGTTAATTAGTTGATTTAGATGATTAGGTTAATTGCCTCTTTAGAGAACCTTTTCATGGTATGCAAATTTTTTGAGATAGGAATTTTGGGTTTTCATGAGCTGTAGGCCAAAATCATCAATATTAAAATAATAAAAGGCTTGAACTACTTCAGTTGTGTGTAATAAATCTGAAATATATGAAAGTATAATGTTTATCAGTACATTAGAGAAAATAATGAACTTTATCACAATATGCAAATTTTTTTACAAGGACCTGTACATATCAATGACTAAAACCACATCTTCATAAATCAGTGAGTTCAATTTCTAAAGAGCAACAACTACTTTTTGTCTCAGTAAAGATTGGTCTTTTTCAATACACTGTTAATAGGAAGCCCATTGAAAAAGTATTCAAATCAGACTTTGAGTTTTCCCGGCCAGAGTGCTTGCAGGGTAGAGCCGTGAGAAGCGGCCCAGGGCCCACACAGGAAATACATTCCTGTAGGACGTGTAGCTGATGGCACAGCTTTTGTTGAAGACTCCAGAGATGTTCTCCTGAAAACAGAGAAACAGCATATTTTTATAAGGAGCACACTGAAAGTTTGAGACCCAGAGACGTTCTAACCTGTGGCCAGTCTCCATTAGGCAGCTGCTTTTCAATCAATACACGAATACCTCGCTCAATCACTCCAACATCAGGGTACCTGAAAGTACTTTATAGCATAACTAGAATGTAGAATATTAGCTGTTATCAAACAGTGCTACTGAAGTTACCTGACAGCCATCAATGCCAGTAAAGCCCAGCAGGTGTTGTGGATCTGGGAGTTTTTGCTCTGAGCATAGCGCCGCTGCTCGCACGACTCAAAGTCCTCACCCCAGCCTCCATCCTCCATCTGTTTCGACAGCAGGAAGTCACAGGCACGCTTCACCTCCACACAAACAGACCTGCAACATAGAGAGGAGGAGTGATGCTGGCAGGACGTCGCTGAATTGTGATGATCTTCTGGAACTCATGACATAAATCAAGCAGAGAAGCACAAAAAAGGTTTTCATGAGAAGAATGAAACAAGAGTTTTAGGAGACACATAAGTTGCTGAAATGACTTTATTCAGTCTTCAGGATACTGTTGATATATACCTGGATAACTGTCTTGTAAAACTTCAAGAATGTGCAATTATTCCTTTTTCAACTCCATGTTATACCTATTTTAAGGATATTGTAATATAAATGCAAATATTTTTAAGATATCTGGCAATAAATTGTATTTAAACTGCATTTTAATGAGATAAAGGGAAAGGTCAGATATTTGGGGGAAATGTCAGCTATGGACATGTCAGCTAAAAGACAGAGGGTGCTCTAGTGAGCTACAGTACACATGCAATTGTCATACACCTATATCATGGACAGCAGTTGAAGCAGACACCAATGAACACTTGAGTTCAGACTGCATCATAACGGCTATAAAAGATGAAGACGAACAGTTTGTTTTCAGAAGAGGGAAGATGCAGCGCTCATCCTGGCACCAGAGATGCCAGCTGAGGATCGATGACCAGAACTTTGAGCAGAGAAACTTGTGTTTTGAGAACCAACATTTCTACATTGGTTGAGTACTGTTTTACGATGAAAAATATGTTTTGCAATAAATATAATAAGGTTGAATGTTTAAATAATTATTAATTGAACACCATAAAACAATACAATGACTATTCAGTTTAAAAATCTCTCTTAATTACCAAAAGAATCCATTAAATAGCTTCTTTTTTTTTTCCGGGTGCCATTTTTTTATTAGTGGTTGACATGAGATCGTCTTCTATGATTTGACCAGATTGATGGCCACTTACAATTGAGGAAGACACAATAAGTAGTTTGCTGAAAAGAGAGTAGATCTCAGGAAAGACTTTCATATTTTTAATTCAAACCTGTTCGAACTTGAAGTTGTTTTGTGAATACTTTAGTGCCAAAAGTATACGAAAGTTTATTTTTTGTGTGACCAAACCACTAAGATTACTTTCTTTGCCCAATTTAGGACTGGAGTAATGCGACTTTAATCATGAGTTTGTGTTCACCACCAAATTGAGACGATAAAAGAATATAACATATTTAAAGTCTTTGAAGCTATAAAAAAAACAGAATGATGTGGAATCAAGCGAATAGTGGAATGGCTGATTGGGAAAAACAAAAAAACCTGAAAGCATTCTTCATTACCTTTAACTTTTATCAAGAAGTGATTTCACACATAATCTTAAAGAAATCAAACAAAACATACCTATCTTCAAATATGTGGCCCATACAAGCAAATGCCTCCAGTCCAAACCAGACTCCATATGTAAAACAGACACCCCATGACCTAAGAAAACCAGAAAAGCCCCTTTATATCCAAAAACCTACACCAATATAAACAAAATAAAAGCAACAAAGGTGAACTGAGTTTAGAACTAGATTTAGTTAACAAGTTGAACATATTTAGAAAACAAACTTAAAAAACACATTTATGTCAACAACACATTTATTGTTAATAACATATAAATACACATATTTTCTTCCTGCACAGAAATTGTGTCTAAAACATGTTGAACTTTTTTCAGATTGATTACACTTTTAAACATAATTCTCAAATGATGTAGCATTCACCAAAGGTTTCAAGAGCCAGGACTGCATAAGAAGTGAACCAACACCCACCCTTCCCAAGAGCCATCCGGCCTCTGGACCCTCCTGCAGTATTCCAGCCCCTCCTGCAGAGTCCTCCTGTTGGTTCAGAGGATCTGGTTCAACCGAGGCGAAACCTCAAACATCTTGTGTTGTGTTTGTGTGTACCTGATCTCTTCTGAGCGGTGCTGAGGATGCACGCTGTGAAAGTGCTTCAGAGCCTGCATCACAGCCGAGGTGCACTCAACATATGTGTAGTCTATCATTATATCGCCTTAGACAAACAGACGTGAAATCAAACACGTTACAATCTCTGCAAGTTTACAACAGACAAAGAACGGAAGCTGACGTTTTAGTGTACGCTCACCAAAAACCTCCGAGGGGTTCAGCAGCTCCAGAAGTTTCCCCCCTCGCTTGGTCTCATAGGTTGCAAACCCTCCGTCAGGATTTCTCATACTCAGAAGCTTAAATGAATTGGCACGTTGGTATTTGATTAGGAAAATGTTTAACGTTATTGAATCGTTTAAATTGATGATAAAATGATGATAAAACTACTTTAGAGAAATGTGATTATTATTAAGTTCTATTCAGTTTATGCGCAAAAAATCGGTTCAATAAAATAATGTACGATTGATAAGAGAGAATAAAATGTACATGATTTTAAATATTCATGAATGAAAATAGTGACTAATAAATAATTACCAAAAATGTTGAGGCAAAATTGTAACGTTCTAGCCTATATTTTAAAATCAAAGACATGTTTTGTTAAAACTTGTTAAAATAAAGACTAGTTACTAATCTTCCACCTCCTCTCTACTGTCCTACCAAATAAAGGCATTAAAAATTAAAACTTTAAAAAGGAAACCAAAAGAAATTAAAATCTTTAATCGCTGGGCAGCTGTGGTCCGGTGGATAAGGAGGTCGACTTTTGATCAGAAGGTCACCGGTTCGAACCCCAGATCCACCGAGTTGAAGTTGATGTGAGTGATGAAACACTTGCTCTCCATCTTCAACAACCTCAGCTGTGGAGCCCTCGAGCAAGGCACCAGTTTCCCGGCTGCTCACCGGGCCCCAGCCATGGCTCCCACTGCTCCAGGTGTGTGTTCACGGTGTGTTTGTTCACTGCTGTGTACACTCCATATGTGGCCAACTGGTCACTTTCACTACTCTTTTACTTAATTACGAGATCTGTACAGAAGTTCCTCTGGTGACATTGCTCTTAAGTAATTTGTAAAGTCTGCACTTTTGCTGTTAATAAAGACAAATTAAATGTTTTCGATAATTACCACATTGACCGCGTCAAAGAGTCTGTCTAAGGAAACGTGTTCTCCGAGGAAACTGCATTGCTCCTGGAGTAACATCACAGACTTCAAACCTTCTGCTGTGCAGTCTGCAACTATCCAACCACAGTCCCGTGTACTGAAGGGAAAGCCTCCCTGAATCCCACATACACGCATAAATAAATCAATTGTAAATGATGCTACAAAAATGATAAAACTGACTGATGTTTACCTTGTTCATTTGTCTGTAGTATTTTTCATACTCTGGAGGATTCTCTTTGATCTACGATAAAGGTAATTGGTTAGAATCAGCTTTATTGCCAAGTGCATGTGTGTACACTCATGAGGAATGTTTCTTGGTACATGCAGCACATTTGTGGTAACATAAGTACAAAATAAAAAAGTTAAGTGTCACTAACAGGTAAGAATTATTGCACATATTGTAAACATTAAACTAAAATGACAATAAAATCCTGTGTGCTTATTTGAAGCTAACTTGGCAGAGTAAAGATAAGTGGTGCAGGAGAACAGTGCAGAATGCTACAAGTACCAGTGTGCCAGTGTTCAAGTGCAAGTATCAGCGTGGGAGAATGAGGAGTGAGGAGACAGCAGTCAGACGGCTTGAAGAAGCTTTGATTGTTTTGATTGCTGACCTTATTTTACTTTTGATTGACCCACAGGTGAATTGCACCAAGGCGAGAATAACAAACCCATATTAGAAAAAGGGAGAAGATTTGATAAATAGATATTACTTATGATCACTCAACACCAAATAGCTCCTTTTTAGTGACACCGCAAATGTTTTTTTACCCTAAAAACAGAAAACATGTTTAAGAGCTGCATGGATTGGGCCATCACAACCCAGGAGCGACCTCCTGCTTTCCCTCTCAGTGAGTAATAGAAAGTGACTGAATTGTAGTTCCGAGAACTGTAGTTCCTTCATGTTAAAACTGGTCAAATTTAGATCTAAAGAAAAAAAAAACTTGTTTCCACCCCTGGGTTGTTGATTCCGGTTGCTATTTTTAGAAGGGAGTGAATTATTTTCAAATGAGTTTGTTTAAGATATATTTTAACCCTTATAGTTGAGAGCGTGATTTCTTGAGTGGCAGATTGAGCTCTTCAGCTAGTCTCGTCATGTGTGATCCTTTGATCTAATTTATTCCAAAAAAACGTATCTGTTATAAATTAAAAGCGACACACGTTCGCAAATATGATGGCTGACTACGCCTTCCTTCATCAGAAACTTATGTCCATATGTTATATATATATATGTTACATATGTTTTATACAGTCTACGATCACAAGGCATCCACCCATACTGACGCTGCCACCTCCATGATGACAAACTATTCAAATTGTCAGCAGCTATGGTAGAAGGTGGGAGTAGCAGGGGGTGTCTGCGTCCATATTTGAAAGGTATTACTTTTTTTTTTTTTTAAGTAGAAGACTGAACCCATTTTCTTTAGTGTAACGACTCAGTTATGGTGCAATTTATCACTTCCATCTACAATCATAGAAAACATAAGGAAACTAAAGTGATTTAAACTTCAGAATGACATAATTTTGAGCGGAGGGGACCTTTAAATTAATAAAACATGTATAATAATGCATGCAAACATAAAATAAATATATAAAATAATAATTATTTACTGTGCATTTCTTAGTACACATGTTAAATCAAGATTTCCACACTTTCCTAATGGACACTAAAGTCTTAAATAGTTAGGAAATGAAAAGTTAACTCTATATACCTGGCTCAGGTTCAAGAATTTATGTGCTTTTTTGAGGCATTCTGTGAATATTTGCATATCCTGTGCCCCCGCCTGTTTAAAAAACAAGCAGAAACAATCAGTAAACTAGAACGTCTCAAACTCAATTAGTGAAAACACTCAGTGCACCTCCAGAAAAGCCTGTACTGCAAAAGTCGTGTCCCATAGCTGTGATCCATTCGTTCCCTGAAAGAATCAAACAATAATCTATGCTTTAAAAAACTGCTTTGTGGGTAAACTACAGTACATATATGCTCCTCACTCACCTGCATTTTCATTCCATCCAGGCCTAGCCTAGAGTTGTAGAGAAGATGAAGTCTTAAACATTAACTATTTAATCAAAATGATAAAACACTGGTACATTTGAACATTCTGTATCAACACAAGGACATTCACCAAAGATAGTCAGGAATCCTTGAAACATGCTCCAGAAAAATAGACGACGATGGTCCTTCCACATACCACCGCACTAACATATTGATTGTTTTTGAGATCTGAATGTAAAAAAAATGACAATCAATCATTAAAGAGTATTCAGCTTTTACTTATAACATGTATATTTCACTCACTGGTCCAATGCTGATGCATTTCGTGAAGCGATCATCTGCCTTAATGTGATCATAAAGCTCCTTCACAGCTCTATCTCTCAGGAGACTGCTGTGATGCGCTTCATAAACGTTCAGAAACCCTGTAATATAGTGTTTTCTTTTTATTAGTTTATTATAAAACCCTTTTTTTTTACAATGATGCTATGCTCTTACAATAAGCAGCAGTGAGTAAGTTGCTGTGAGGTGTGTATATGTCACAGGCTGCGATGTTGTTCCTCTGAGCCGGCCAATGAATGCTGGAGTAATCCTGAATGTAGAGCTCCTGTTTAAAGAACAGAGCAACTTGAGTTTTCACATGAATCCAGAAAGTAATGTTTATGGCATTATTTACTCCACACAACCAATAGAGATCTCATCAAACCTTTATTAACATCATCTTGAATCTAAATTAGTGAGAGAAAAACAAAAGCTTTTCTAAATATGGAGCTAAATATATGGCATTTGAATTTGAATTGTGCTTATTTGAATTTCCAGTGATTCTAATTGAGTAAAAGTTAATAATATAAGGCATTAAAACATGTTTTTAAATTAGATTTTTATTGAAATTTTGTATCTTGAATATAAAACATCTGAAATTAAAGACAACTGAACTTTCTAAGGCAGAATTTTTCGGTGATCGTCTACTCTTCCCTGTTACCAACTTTTTATAATTTTCCAAATGACATCTTAAAAAATCTAAGCTGGCTTAAATTGCAAATATTCAATATTAAAGCTCCAAAATTCTAATTCAAAATAAGAAATTGCAATTAAAAATATGTTTAAATGACATTTATTATTACGTTGACACGTGCATTTTTGCCATATTTTAGCTCCATATTTCAACTTATTTCAAACACAACTAGAAAATATAGAAAGCAATTATCGTTAAAGTGGAAACTTTCCTATTTACAACATTCCTCACTTAAAATTTGTCTTACTAATAAAAATTTGTAAACTTTTAAATGTGCTTTCATATACAAAAAACTTTTTCTTTTTTTCTCCCTGTATAATTAAAAAGCACACAAAAAGTGTCCCTGCCTATGTTTATATGACTTGGACAATAATGGATACAAACTGACGATTGAAGAAATATATAATAATATAATTTAAAAATAGAAAATACCAACATGTAACTAAAACACCACTCTCTAGTGGTGAAACTCCGGGACTGCACCTGTCTTAAACTGAGCACCAGAGGGTCTTCATCAGCAGAGAGTCTGACAGCATAGCAGTAGCTCATGGGCAGGTAAACCTGTCGACAGTGACACCATAAGGTGGAAGGATGTGCTGGCATCCATGAAGGAAAAAGCCTGATGGAAAGAATCAAAAAAGTTGCAAATATTTTCAAACAAAAACAGATCAATTCAAATTACAGATTCCCTCAGTACCACATCTCTGGAAAGAGAGTATTCATTCCTTCCCAACTGTACACATTCAGGATGGCCAGCCAAAATTTACCCCACGAAGGAATCCCAACAGCACCACCTGTAACAGAGCAAGGCAGATTTGAACACCATATCAAATGAGAATACATGTGATTGTTAGAACAACAGACAGGACCTCTGCTGTGCAAAGCATTCCTTGCGCGCGTCATATCTGAATCATCAGGGCTGACACCCAGTATCCTCAATGTGGTGTAGCTCAGCGCTGTTCCAAAGACAGTAGACTTGTCTTCGATGTGTCTGAAAATGGATAAACAGGAGGTTCATTGGATGATGAAATAACATTTCCCCAATCCTGCCAGTAGTTATTCTCCCTAAAAAACAAATGTGTTGCCCTGCTCGCTAGTATAGTGGTTAGTGAGCAGAACACAGGGGTTACTGTACCCCTCTACCTCAACCCCTCATAATTTTCCACCCCCTATAGTGGCCTAAAAAAAAGCATTTTTATAATAAAGTAAAGTACCTCAAAAACAAAACTTTGTGGTACTACAGGGGAAACAGATTGATTGTAATTAATTGAAGATTTGTAGGATAAAAACTAGGATGAGGACACTCCGGAGAGACCAAGTAAAGAAAGGCACGAGATGAAAGAAAGTGTGAAATGTCAAAAGCACTGGAGAATAGCACCAAATAAGCCTAATTTTGAGACAATGAGAAGAATTGATTCTAGAAACTGTTATTCTGTTCTACTTTTCTGTTGTACAGTATACACACAAATGGCCATAATAACGGATCTTGTGGTTGATGGCATCTAGTGTGAGGATAGTTTCATAATATATTTAACCCTATAAAGCTATGCTACCTTTATGTGCAGTAAAAAAAAATTTGATGGCAGGTGTCACCCCATAAAACTGTGCTCCTCTGAAAAAGGAACTATAGGACTATTGATACACACAGGCCCCAGCCTCCATCAGGCAGCTGCACAGATCGAAGATATCGCACCATTTCCTGCTTCCATGCATCAGGCAGAGGTATCTTAGCAACATGACAGGTTATGAGCAGACCTAAAACAAAGAAACATCGTGATCATTACATCACAGATGCTTCCCGGACCATGTTGTGAATGATTAGGATCTACTATACGTACTGTCTTGTATTACCTGGAAGTAAGAAAAGAGGTCCACCATAATCCCCAGCCCAGTGTCCATCTTCAGCTTGGAGCTGGATGTAGAAAGTCATTCCCTTCAGTGCAGCCTTTACTGAGGTGTGTACAGCAGGAGATGCTGATTGGAACTCGGTCTGAGTTCATACAGACATGTTAGTTGTGATTTGGGAACATCTAATGTATGTTGAGCAAAGAGTAACTGCTTGTCTACCATGTTTAGTCCCAGTGAGTGATGTTCCAGCATGCTCTGCGGCCTGTCTATGGTGTCAGTCTCCTCAATGTAGCTCCACGTCTGTCTGCCCTCCACATTGCTGAGCCGCCACCGACTCAGATCAGTCACTGGGTCAGTCTTATAAGGGCCACCCCTTCTTCTCAAACAGCTTTGGTATAAATATACAACAATAAAATGTATTATTATTATTATTATTATATAGTAAGTATACAATTAGTAAGTAGTTAAGTTTATCATTAACATAAGTATTTCATAAATAAATATATATTTACGCTTATTAAGAAATAAAGTAAGGCATTGTTCAAATTGAGAGTTAAATATGAGTAAAACTGTATTTTATAACGAATTTTAAAAAGGAATGGTCGGGGGCACAAGAAACAATTATTAAGTAAACGTTCAACAGTCTCAATGTCAACAGGTGCAATCTGTGGAAACAACCCATTTAATAATATAATACGAAGAACACAAACATGAAACATTTGCTAAATAATTTCTTCAAAAAAAAACATTCACGCAGAAAACGACATAACAACGTATTTTCTTTGAACAACCAACAGTATGAAAACATATTCGCATTTATTAAACTAGACATACTCACGTTCCCTCGGTCATCCTTGCTGTGAGTATGCAAAACTTGTCAACTTTGGAGACTGACCTGTCTTGTTTTACCTGACAGCACCGCTAACCGAATACTCTTGGTAGATAAATTGCCCTGGGAAACGTAGTTTTTAAGTACAAAGATTTTTTCTACGTCCATAAAGAAGTTGGAGCGTCGTTTCGCAAAAAAACTACATTAGCCTAGATGCATAGCGCAGAATGTTTAGGCGCGGCACCTCATGGAGAGACATGACCAGAGTTCAGAACAACCAATCACTAGTCGGAAACAACGTCAAATGGGTGGGATTCTCAATTTTCAACCAATCATATTCGGAGACTTATGAATAATTAATAAACTCGAGAGGCACTTACCAAGGGTAAGATAACGTAAACACAACTTAATAAAAGACCATTTATTTAAAAACTAAATTTGTCAAATTTCCGTAAAATGGCACCAGAACAAAAGCCTTATGCTTCAGAAATATACTATAAATATAAATAGCAACAGACCAGAAATACCAGTTATTATTAAAATATTTTTTATTTTATTTTGACAGAAATGTACAAATAGTTACTCTAAAACAAATCGAATTACCAAACAACAATTACCAAAATACATTAAACTGTCACTGAATTACCTTTTCTACAGCCTAACTATAAAACAACTTCAATAAAATAAAAACTATAAAAAGCCTACTAAACATGCAGTTTAATCAAACAATGCAGAAAATAGCTCATTTAAAGTCAAAGAATACACAGACAATTATAAAAACATTTGTTCTTGACATTTTGCCATAAAGGATAAGAGTGACAAATCTTCAGTGCTCATCTATGTCTAACAGACACCTCAACTTAAGGTTGCACACACGTTCTTCTTCTTGCTGACTTGACAGCTCGCTTTTCAAGTCTTCCAGACGTTGAAATAAAGAAACCGCTCCCTCTTTTACACCCATGGACGCAGTATTCTTGAAATCATCGTTTTTCACTTCCTGTAAAAGCAAACCAATGCAGGTCTAAACAATTAATTATCATACACATGTTATTGTACTATTTGTATGACAGTATTTTACCCGTCTTTGGAGGGTATTCGGACTTTTAACTGTTGAATGGAAGACAAGCGGAGGTGAAGAGAGAAGAGTAGTAGGGAGAAATAGAGGAAAAGAAGCAGAGGACAAAGGATTTGCTTCAATTCGCTGCTGAATCTGCTCTCCAATCCTACAAAAAAACAATTAAAAAATAATAACTATTTAAGTCCTATCCTCAACAAAGTTATGTATTTACTCATTACTACACGTTTTTCACAAGACAAGACTTTTTAGAACATATTTATTGTAAATGACCATCTTGATTACTGAAGGTCAAACAAACAACAGTAAAATAACAACAAGCAATCCGTCGATTTACGTTTAAACTTCAAATCATTTTTATTTGAAATAGGTTCAGCGTGCATAATGGACCCCTGCTGGTAATGCTGTGTTTACCCTAGGTGTATAGATACACAAAATACAGGGTATGTTGCAAATACATATTTTTTTAGACCTACAATCACTGATTTGTGGATTAGTAATTTCATAGCATCTTTTACTTGCAGGATAATATTTATAGCAGAAAATAATATTTTGAGGGGTACTATTTGGTAGGGTACACACTGGAATGGATAACTCTAGAGCAGGGCTCTCAAAGACAATTCACTGCTGCGTCACAACCACTGCTGGTCTTTTTCAGCAACTGTTTCAGGAGAGACACCAGTAACTTCAAACAAGCCCAGATGAAATGCCACGCAATGGAATGGAAAATAAACAGACACTAAAGAAAGGCTTACCTTTGGCCCTCAGCATTCATCTCAAGAACTGTGGAGAGAGTTTGTTGAAGTCGCTCTATTATGGGGGACATCGAGCTGTCTTGAGCAAAGAGTGGGTTTGTTTTGTTGCCAGATCTTTTCCCAACCTCATTTGTGGTCTCTCTTTCCTTTTTAAAACACACACAAAAAACTGTGAATTAACATTGTAAGGTTTGACTTGAGTTATTATGTTATTAAATCTACCTGAAAATGATGAGCTCCAGCAGCAGGATGTTTGTTCAACTCTTGAGGAAAAGATGCAGGACGCAAAGGATCCGATTCAATGCGAGACTGTATCTGTTCTCTTATCCTACAAAAGCATGAGAAGGAATAGTTGCAAACATCCTTCGGAAATGCCACCGATAACTGGAGAGGTACGGATCTTAACGCTAACCTTTGGCCTTCTGTGTTCATATCACGTAATGAAGAGAGAATATCTTTAAATTTCTGCGCTATGGGAACTTGTGGAGTATCTTGGACAGAAGGCAATTCCTCCAGGTCTAAGCCGCTCTGAAACAACTTCTGTTTAGGGAACAGTTTGATTGCAGGCTTGATGGTGCTCTTGATGTCAGAGCTAAAAGGAAATCAATTGTACTTTTATTATTGTTATTATCATACATCAGACAATACACTGTTATAATCATACCTTTCAGAAGCCAGCTGCTTTTCTTGATGGGTCTGTTTCACTGCCTCTATCCAAATGCTAGGGGGCTGGAAACTCTTCAAGCTGTCTTTGTTGAAATACACAAGAACTTCACCACCTTCAGTGAGGGCATCTGTGAACAGTTAAACATAATTGGTAGATATAATAAAAGCCAAGCCAAAATTTTCAACCAAAAGTTTGTTTTTCGCACCTTCTGCCACCAGAGGCTCCACATTCCAGTCCTTCATCCGGTGCTCTACACATAGGCATATGATGTCATCCCAGGGGATTTCATGAAAGGTTGGTCCTGAGTTCTCATAGTCATCTGAGTATTGGTAGTGTACTTTTCTTAAGAGATGCTCCAATCGGGACATAAGAATGGGTTGGCTCAGGGATGATGTTGGGATCTGGGATACGTACTTGAAAATAGAGGCCCACAAATGTGGCCAGGAAGCTGAGGAGAAATGAGAGACTTTGTGATCACTATTATTTTATCACAATCTTTTATCGTCTAGGCCAAGTTTTAAAACAGGGGTTTCAAACACCAATTTGAGTAGGGCACATTTTGTCATAACAACAGATAACAGAAATGGTGCAATTTAGATAACGTTAATATAGCAAATAGTTACATAGTTTTTTATAATTACATAGCAAATAATAACTTATTTAGAACAAACTAACACAAAAATAAAAAAAGATAAATTAAAATACTGTTGAAATGGTTATTATTCAAAATAACAAAAAAGGTTAAAGAAAATTTTACAGAATTTTTATGTTATGCTGTTTATGGTGATATTTTTTGATCGTTTAATTATCTTAAACTGCATTTTGCCTGTTTTCATTGACAAATGTTAAAAAAAAATCTAAACTTTTCAGTTTTTGTATCATTCTTTGCCCAAGTCACATTAGACATATTTTCTAATCGTCATGACTTGCTAAAAGGCCCAAAAATTAAGATCCAGATCTAATCTAAGATTTTGGCAGAAGGTACCATTCTTGTACTCAAAGGGGTAATGACAATAATCCATAACCCATGGAAACTTTTTTTTTTTTCTAAAAATAGTTTTTATATTTTAGGTTTTTCATGACCCGTGTATTCAAAAGAAGCCAATGAGCTAAACCAATCAGAAGAGTACCTCATGAAGCGCGATTTCTAGCCATGGAATTGGTCTACGTCATGTAACAGGAAGTTTTCCAAATACGGGCAAAGACAACTCATGAAATGTTTTGTTGTGGACAACAAAGATAAAAGTGGAGTGGTTGCAATGTCTTGATATTTTTTCCCCCAATTCCAATCTTTCAAAGATCACGTGATCAGACAAATGATTGATCGGGATGCAAAAACATTGGAATTTCTTTTCCAAACAAATTTAATTCATTACACTCTCTTTTAGTCAAATCCTTTCCTCAAAATGATCACACATCATGGGATAATGACTAGTGAAGTGCTTTCTTGTCTTCCACATTTCATTAGGAGTTTAGGATCGTAACAGATGCATTCCTTGCTCCCTGAAAACACAGGACTAGGGGTGGGTGATATGACGAGAAAAAATTGGACATCACATTTTAGTAGCCCTTAATAACATTAGAAGATAAATTTGCATTTTAACCTTATTTAAAGTGAGAGACTAGACAGGTGAACTGAAAACTGTTTTTGCCACGGTTTAATTTGAAAGGAGCAAATGGGGTTCCCGCAACATCTTGGACAAAAATCTCACGAGATCGCTGTAATCAATCGAGCGAGCGAGGAGAGAAGGGTTTGAGAGAGAAACACAATCACGAGAGTGCATTAAGACCTCTCCTCTCACAGAGTGTGTGAGGCTCTCTCAGGTGCAGGACATTTATGAATCCGACAGTATCCACGGTATTGCAAAATCCATATCAATGCACAAAACAATACCGTTATTCACTTTCATACCGGTATAGCTTTCACCCCTACAAAGGACTGAAACCACAATGTCATGAACTCTTTTTGATCAAATGAAATAAACATATTGTAATAAATATTTTCCATTGCATGTAGTCTAACATGTAAATGCTATTTTGGAGAAATAAAATTATAAAAAAAATACATGCTAAATGAATCCTAGAATGTAAGATGCAATGTTAACATTTATTAAAATGATCCCTTTGAAAAAATTAGGGTACAATTTTGGACACTATTATTTAACCCAATATTCTAATTTTAGCAGAATTATTTCACAATTCATTATCAAGATTGAAGCAGATGCAACATTTTAAATAGCTGCACAAAAAGCTGCTTAAGTTAAAAATAACCTACCGTTATCAGGGGGCAGATTCCACTGAGGAAGTTTCCGGCTGAAGACAGTCCTCCTCAGCCAGTCCAGGTGCTCTGGTGTGTTCCAGTCCTGATGAGGGACCAGCTCGCTGTTCTCTGGAAGAGAGAATTCAGGAGGAGGCCAGCAGAGACCAGACAGGTACTCTGAAGAAAGCAAACGTGCCAGAAAAATAAGCACACTGTTGTAGAGCTCCAGGATAGGCTCTGGGTGCTGAGATGAAAGGTCTACAGATTTTCTATCCTGCTTGTCCTGCTGAACCCTGGAGTAGAATTCATTGCACAGGACGGATTCAACAACCTGCATCAGGGTCTGAGAGGAGAGAGCTGGACTCGGAGGTGAGCGGGCAGCTAACCACCTCACCACATCACTAATCTGAAATAAAAAATGTAATGAAATTTATGTTTGTCTTACTTATTTTCTTAAATATATCTTTGTACGGGCAATTTGGCATTAATATTTGATAATATATTATTTTACAGAAAGAAAAAATCCTGCATCAATATTGAGTTAAGATTGAATATATAATTTCAAAATTTGGAATGGGGTCAGTTTTGTGATGAATCACGTTTAAAACAAATAACCCTTTAAAACAAACCTGTTCTGAGCCTTGCAAGTCAGTGAGGGTCTCTGGTATATGGACGAAGACATATTCAGAGATGAGACCTTCTTTGAGCAAAACATTCAACATGAGCGCTATTAAAAAAAGAGAGAAAATAAGCATGTAATCAAAAAGTTTAATGATAAGTTTAAAAATGTTAAAAATATCGCTTTAAAGAATATACCTTCCTCCAAGCCTTGGTCACATTCTTGACAGCCTGGAACAACAACAACGAGGGGTACAGGAGAGTGCCAGCCACCGGCTTGCTGAACCTGTCTCAGCTGGAGCAAGGCAGAGAGCAGTATCACATCCTCCTCCTCAGGACCTCCTCCAGGACAGACCAGGGAAGGCAGAAGCATCACTAGAGCATTTGTACCCTGGAGCTCCTTCTGATCTTCCAGTGATTGCTGAGCTTCGGTGTTCAGGGGGCCATGGCAGGCCTATGCACAGAAAGAGAGTTAAATGAACCTTTTACCATTTGCTTAAATGAGTAAATGGAAACTCTTAAGGAAACTTGGAGACAGTAAAAATGTATGTCACCACAAAAGCAATGTATTCAGCCTAATATATTACTTCAACAGTTTTAAATAAGTATATGTGTATCGACAGAAAGATCAAAATCTGAAGGAGCCACAACAACAATTAATGTGACGTTAGATCAAATATAAATAAAAACAACGTTTCACAAGAAACATCTAATATGTTAACAAAAAAACATACCAGACATCTCAATAACAATACAGCGAGAATACATAACGAGCATCGGAAATCTAGTTAATTACTATATTTAAAAAAAATATGTAAAAAAAAAAATACCGTAAAACTGGTGCATTGTAGATCTTTTAGCATTTAGCCAGGTGAAACGTGATTGCGTCCGCTATTCCTTTGTGTCTGGTGAGGTTGTTTAGTACGATGTTGCATTGAATAAAGTTGCTTGAATTGATGTTTGCTTTTTTGGCTGCTGGTACTTTGAGATCTAGCTACTTTTTCCATACAATTTCATACTGTTGTATATGATTACGTTTCAGGTGATTAAAGTTGTGGTGTTCCCCTTTAGCGCAGAAATGACAGCTAAACGTTCCTTGCAGTATATGGTTCCCAAAGTATCATCTGGGTTAACTAAAGTAAACCCAAACTTCGGAATAATATCTTTTTAGGTAATAAAATTTCCGGGTTGTTTACAGATTTACTAGCACATTGCGCTGCCTCACTCGTGTTTGTTTTTAATTTGACTGCCGCCTGACTCACATCCACTGTTCTAGTGCAGGTAAAAAGCTCATGTGAGCGCTTCTGCACAAAACTGCACATCACTGCGCACCAGCAGTCATCACACACGCTGTAACTGGTTGCGCGCTATCTAGAGATCAGATTAGCTTGACAAAATCGCAAAAATGCTGGATTAAGATCGCGAGGGGGTTGCAATCAAGATCAGGATCTTTAAACGATTAATTGTACAGCTCTAATATGTGTTCACACTGTAACTTCTGACTTGTTCTTAGACACACAACAGAGGCAACTGTACATTACTGCCTGAGATCATCTGAACCATATCCCCGACCACCTCTGCATTCTCAGGATCAGGTTCTAAGAACAGAATGACTGCTTTCACACTCATTCCAGAAACAAAGTCTGCTCAGAAACAGCACATATACCCTGTGTGAAAAGACCCGGAGCTGCCTCAATAAAACTGAAATAAAAACCCTTAAAATTCTCACCTTTATAGAAATATAAACTTCCTGTGTCCATCCTTTAACATTTGTAAGGGAGCTACTGACGCAGAGTGTTTTCATGTGCACTGTTGATTCTTTTTCGCTCTCTTCAGGTTCAAGTCCTCCACCCAGTTTAACCTCAAGCCAATCTGTCAAAATCCTGCAAGGAAACAAGTCCCGATTAACATAATAAAAACCCTTATTACATATAAAAAATATATACATTTCCTGTCTAACCTGGTGGCGAGTAAGTCATCATCACAGTGGCTTGGTAACAGAAGTGCAGCTTTCCAGAAGATTCTGTTGGGTGCATTAGGGGTGCTTTCTGCCACAAGTGCAGGCACATCAAGTGGCATCCATACACGCTCACTGTTAATTTAAGACAAAACATACATTGACTAAAAAATATCTGTATTTTCATAAACAAAATGTTGTTGCAATGTTTACCTCAGTAAGAGATTAAAGTAGTAAGAAACTCTCAGCTGATGAACTGCTTCTTGTCTCATCTTCAGTAATCTACAATAAAAATAACAATCACACCACTGATGTTCACGCCAAACCAAACTGAACCCAAACTACACCAGAAACCTTCAACAACAGACCTTGTGCAAGAGACTGCCATATTGCCAGACTTGCCCATGTTGACCATTCCCTGGGCCATGAGATCCAGACAGTGGCTGGAAGGTGCACTAGGGAAGAGCCCCTTCAGTTTAAACTGCGGGTCTACACAGCCGGGGGCAGCAGGGAAACCCCGCATCTGTCTCTTTAGCTGACGACGCACAGCTACCACATCACGCCACCTAGAGTGCACAAATCTATTCAGTTGGTTTCCAAAGCTGCAGGGTTAAATATCTGCAACTTTACTGACAACACATAAAAAATAAATCTTCAGACCTCTTGATGAACTTGTGGATGTGCCTCAACCTCTGACCTAGGATCTCTTGTGCTAGAGCAGCCACATCCTCAGCCAGTGTCTCGTCTATTATGATTTCACATTCTTTCTCTTCCAAAGCCAGTCTGCATATTTAAAAAGGAGGCTTTTTCTTTCACATTATCCTTAGTGACTTTTTAAAACAAAATAAAAAAAGACTGACAATCTGAAAAAGTGAATATAACAAAGCCTTTTGCAGAAATACCTTATTTCAGCCTCAGCGATCACTGTAATGCGTTCTGTAAGCACCTCATCGCTGACCGTATCAAACAGTTCTTTACTGAACTCATCAATAAAGGCTTTCCTTTGCCTGTGGCAAAACAAAAATGGAAAGTGTTTGCAACAAAGCAAAGAAAAAAAACAATCAAACTAATTTTGAAGAGGGTCTGTGTACCTGGCTTTCTCCTTGCGTTCTTCCTCCTTACGTTTCTCCTCTGCCACCCTCTCCTTCTCAGCGATAATCTCGGATGTGGATACCTCGCTCAGCAGCTGATGCAAGACTTCACTCACCACTGCTTCCAGCTCATTATCAATTACACTGTAGAACATATGTTGGTAGATTTTTTTTTTGACTCTTCATTAAGTTAAAATTCATGAAATGAAAGGTACACTGTCTGAAGTTAACATTCAAGAAATGAAAGTTACACTTCATGAAAATTAACCCCAAATTAACCATTTCAACCTATCTTCTAAAAGCTTGCTACCTGAGGGCTACGGACACATAATCCGCTGTGACCCTGGCAGCATTAGACACCTCAGCCACCACAACTTCATCCACCACAGAATCCACTTCTGCCATGATGTCCTGTATTAGAAAGTAAGCAACCTTTAGTTTAACATTCTGCAAAAGATGACCGCATCAAAACCTAAGACAATTTCTCACCTGATCTGTGTAGGTTGGCTTTGGTTTGGGTGGAGGAGATGGAGGTCGGATTGGTTGTGGAGCAAATATGGGTTGAAAAACCATCTTAGGTTCCAAAGGAAGAGTGGACTCCACTGTTTGGGACATCTCTGTAGTTTTTTCTGTGATGTCAGGCTTTACAGACTCAGGAAGACTTGTGAAAAGCTGGGGTTCAGCTAAAAGCCTTGGTTCAGGCTCCACAACAGGTTGGCTGGTTGAAATAACTGCTAAGATATATAAAATATATATTGTAATAATGTAATTTTCACCAATAAACAAAAACTTTAAATGGATCCAGACCTTTAGTGACAGTTGGGGGAGGCTCTGAAGGGAGACTGTCACCAATGTATTTGTTGTTGGAGTCAAAGCTATAAACGGGGATGTGCTGGGGCGGGTTCGGCAGGCGTCCCCCATTTACCACCTCCCCAACCAAAACAGGTCTCTTCTTCTCAATGGCCAGAGACTTCTTTAGTGGCAGGCTAAATTCTGGTTCCTGATAGCCAGTGCGGCTAAGTTCCACCAAGCTACAAAAAAAAAGTTTTTATATGAATTAAGAGTAACAGAATCTACAGCACCAGCAATAAACCTGCAAAAACTAGAGGTATGAAAATAATAGTTAGTGAGGCTGACTACTAAAGAAGAAGAAACGTATTTACTAGATCAACAAACAGTTAACTCAATCATAAACAGTGGATTAAGTAATTTTTTTTAGTTAAAACGCTATTTACTCTCCAATGATGAGAAAAAATGTTTTGATGTTGGGGAATCCACCTTTTTGTGCCAATAAGAATGCAAACAACTAGTTCTACTTAATCTTGAGTCTTTCCAGCAACTGGCAAATGTGTTAAACAGTTGTTTCTAGCTAAAAAACTAAAACAGCATATATTTTAAACTAGCAAGATGAAATAGTCGTTATAATTATTTATCAATGCTAAATCTTTTAAGAGAATTATAAAAGGATAAAAAAGGAAAAGTTGAAAAAAAAATTAAATACCCTTCACAGATGGTCAGGCCATATTGTTGAACATAATCAGCAGCTTCCTTTTCACTCCGGAACATGAGCATTCTGACAACGTCTTCGATTGGGAAAGTAGTGGATCTCTGGGACCCAACAGTGTAGGCCACAATGAGAGTTTTCAGCGCCTGCCTTCTCACCTAACCAAACAGAAAACAATTGTATATAACTACAGGAACCTATTTTAATAAACAAGCCTTTAAAAAACGATCAAAGGCAGATGCTTATACCTGATTGAAGTATCTGTGAAGAATACAGCTGCTCAGATAGGAGGCTGCACTCACAAGTTTAAAGAAGCGCACAAAGTTATTGCTGTTGAGGGCTGCGAACGCTTTCACAGCAAAATCCACCTCTGGAGACTCCCGAATTTCTTTATGGAACTGCTGCACCTCGCTACATACACACAGAAGAAAAGCTTTATATTAAATTGGTTGGGAGTTATTCAGTTAAAATTGAAAGAGGTCTAGTTACACACATTTTTGGAACCAAGGGTCCAGAAGAATATAGTCTAACTATTTACAACAAAATATATTTGAAATCATAGTCAAGACATGACCAATATACATACATACATGCTTGACCAATATCAGTAATCATTCAAATACAATTAATTCAGTAAAATTTCAAAGCCTTTTGACAAATTAGATTTTTGACAAATCATATAATTACAATGCAATGAAATTGAAGCAAGAATGGTTTTCCAAATAACCAGAAAAAAACAATGTTCAAATAAACTGCTCAACTCTGAAAACTTTAAATAAATGAAGGAAAGAGTTAAATTTGTTAAGAATTTTGAGTCCAGACGTTTTTTTAATACGTAAAAAATCTGACCATATCTTAACAACTGAACCATTTTTAGAGGTTAAAATAATTCACTTTCCAATTTTGATGCTCAGTGAGAAAATTGAGCTCTAGGTTGTACTGCTACAATTTCAAACTTGGGCTTAAATCTAGTTTTTTTTTTCTGCTTCATCACTTTCCAACCTCAAACTGTCTCTGACCTGCCGATAGTGTTAAGTAGCAAAAGTCACATGGAACTGCTTAACTCACCATAACTAAATATCTTCTGTAAAGACCACAATAGCTGCACTGGTTCAGACTAGCGCCTCGCTAGAACTGCAATCAAAGATATGGTTTGATCTGTTAGGGAGAGCTTCTAGATATCGATCTGAACAGCAGTTCACCTGTTAGTGACCACTGATAAAGGCTATCTATTCCGCAAGCGTTTCACTGACGATAACCTTCTCCACCCTTTTCTGGCTTCCTGCACCCCTATAAATAGTTCTCTTGTAAATCGAAGTATCTCTCATTAAACAAAACAAAAATGCATTTGAGGCATACTTCTTCAAAGATAAATAAAAAATCAGATGCTGTTCATGCCTGAGTCACATCATGTTTAATCTAGAAAGATTTTATCGAACTAAACATTAAAACAGAACGATAACTAGAGTTAAAGTTTTTAGAAAAAAACAATTTACCGAAGAATATCTCCATCGTTGAGATTGAGCAACACATTGTACTGGCGAAACTCAGCCTCCTTTGGGCAGTACACCTCCTTGGTTGCTAAGTCTTGGTACATCTCCTTTAGACTCTGCAGGCATTTGGTCATGTTTTCATTATTGATCTTGGAATCAAAAGACATCATTGGTTCCTGGCAGAGGTGGTGGGCACAATGAATGTGGAAACGGGTGCATTTCTCAATGAGAGAAACCGTTTGTAGATCACAAAGGTGCTGCTGGGTAATGTCCTGCAAGAGATGTAACACTATTATAAAAAATGATACAACAACAAAAACACATTTAAAGAGATACTCCACTCCAGAAAGGAGAATCCCTTTATATATTGCTGTTAGAAATTACAGTGTAATAAATAGCAGCTATGCTCACCTTTCGAATTCCTCTGGTTCTGTTCCAAACAAAGTCATACCAGTCTCTGCAATTGCCTTCTCCCTGGTCCATTATCTGAGTAACCAGGTAGTCCATGGTCAATGTGAGCACAGGAAGTGGTCTAAGCTCATGAGAGAGAGGTTCTTCCTGATCGGCTGAAGACCTGCTATACTCTTTGATGGCAGCATAATGGTCCACCTAAGCAAAGAATATCAATTCTAAGGTAAGTGAGGAGCGTCTGAATGTCTTGAGAAACAAATAATAATGAATAAAGCATTACAAAAGCAATCTCCTCTAGAATTGCACAAACCTTTTCTGTATCTGGAACAACCTCATAGACACTCAGCTGATTCCGGGTTTCCCTCATGTACCGTTCTTTCTCCGGACACATATCAGGGCATGTTCCCACAAATACTTTCGATAAATCCAGCTCAGATCGTTTGGGTCGCGCTTTAGGGGGAAAAAAAGATAATTTACAACCTGTTTTTCATTTTGTATTATTAACTGACTATGCATTGTAGCAAAAAAAAAGGTTTCACCTTGGCGTAAAAGCTTATCCCTCTGCTCTAGCAGGCGGTATCTTTCCTCTGCTGTTTCAGCAATCTGACCAATCAGAGGCTGTAACACTGCAGGCAAATTAATCGTGGATCTTTCTACACTCAGTTCTTCTGAGAGAAACTGCAGCGGTTCCTCACTCTCAAACTGCAGTATTTTAGCAACAGAGGATTTTGTGACCAGAGAACTGAAAGAAAATATAAAAATATTTTTAAAAAATGGATCAATGGATGGCTTTTCATCTGCGTTTCATCGTATGTAGTTATTTACCCTTTAGTAAATGCACTCGAGGAGGTGATTGGCAGTGCTCTGGGTAGAGGCTTGTGACTGGGAGAGAACTGCAACAAAGGAGATAAAGACTTTGGGCTCTCTGTGACATCTTTGACTCCTGAAGGTCCAGCTCCTCTTTCATGTGGACCTGTTTAGCAGAAGTGTGTTATAGTAACATATATGACAAACAAAACAAGTGAGACATTGGGGAATTTTCAATGACACTAGACTCATACGGCATGCAGTAATGAGAGTAATGTTGAAGTGCAAAGCATTTAAATGAAATGAAACCAATCAAGTTCACTAGAAAACAATATTTAAACACCCCACTTTGTTTTTTCTTCTGCCAGAATATCTGGATTTCATTCCTCTGGATTATCTTTCCATTCTTCCTGGCATTGGCTGCAGATGCCTGGAAGAAATGAATTGTGTTTGTTAGTTCATGACTATGATCATTGAGATTATGTACACCTTTCTTAAATTCAACCATTGTTTTAAATAATGAATTAGAGATGCTTGCTTACATGGTCTTGGAAATGGACAATAGCCAGATTCTTCTGTGGCTTGCAATATACCCTGAGAACTTTCCCAAAATGTCCAAAATGCTTTGTGAGGAGGTCTTTCTTGTTGAGGTTGGAAGGGATGTTTTTGCATTGGATAGCAGTGGCATCACACGGAGAACTCCCAGTCAAACTATCAGAGCTCTCTTTTCGAGCAGTGCGTCTAGCTGCACTGAACCCCTGAGTCTGAGGTTTGGTAACTAAAAAAAAGAAAAGAGAAAAAATTACTTTACCAAGAGCAAAGTATTTTGGCATTAAACACAGGAATCTGTGTTATTATAACTAGTATTTGAAATTTATTTTCAGGCATTTTTCAGAACTTAATTTGAAATGTAACCACTTTATAAACCTTGAAAGCACACCAAAATCATTTTACAAATGTAAGCTCCCATATGAACACTGGAATCCATTTCTGAAAGCTGTAAAAACAAAGTCATAACTGTTTCAAAATATTCTAAATTTTCAAAGGCCTTTCTCACCATATATATATATATCTATATCTATATCTATATATATATCTATATATATATATATATATATATATATATATATATATATATATATATATATATATATATATATAAATAAACAAGGAGCTTTGACAGGTCAAGAGAGAAATCAGAAGTCACAGACTGTAAAGCTGGATATCACAAACAGTGATGGACCATTCTCATAAGGAGAAAAGAGAACTAACTTACTGACATCCTCTGCTTTTTTTGTAACTCCAGGAGCTTGAGACCTTGGAGGTGTGCTGGCCGCTTCACTACCTGGGGCAGGAGGCTCCGGTCTCTCTGGCTGCTGTTCTACTCTCTTCACTGGGCTGACTTTCGTTCTCAAAATGTCAGACATTGCATTACGAAAAATCCCTCCAACCAGGCCTCGGCTTCTCAGGAGTGGACGTTTAGCAGGAAGTCCTCCAGTTTCAAAACCACTGATTTTAGCTGGATCTGCTGGTTCTTCTTTTCGTTTGGTGCCAAAACTCACAAAAGCAGTTTCCCCTCCACTGCTCAGGCCATCGCTTGCTTTGACTTCTGTTCTGTCGGTTTTTAGAGCTGCAAACCCTGTGGTAGCACTAGCAAATCCTGGCACTTTGGTTTCTGACTGGGGCTCAAGGCTCTGTGGTGTGAAACTGAAGGTGGAGGGAGTTGTGGGCTGAGTAGAGGGCGTACTGTTGCTGGAGGGGGTTGCAGGCTTAGAGAAGGTGAATTGAATGCTACTGCTGCCGCTTGCAGGGGTCTCCTTTTGAGAGAAGTTCCCAGAGGAAAGTAAAACAGAGGGTTGTGAGAAACTGAAGCCTAGAGAACTTGGTTTAACACAAAACAGTGAACTACTAGATGAACTATCTTTAGTAGTAGGTACACTTTTGGAAAAGCAGGTGTCTGAAAAAGAAGTTGTGTTCAAACTTGATTCCGGATTGACACTAAAAATTGGTTTGAAAACTGCCTCATTTGCTGGCTTGAAAGAAAAGGTGCTACCAGTTGAAGTATTATCAGCCCTGTTACCCACTGATGAGCTGGATGTGATGGGAACAGGGAGAGATGAAAGCTGAGCAAAGCTGGGCTGGCTGGTGACTGTGCTGCTGAAGCTTGTTGAGGAGGATTGAGAGACATTTGTAGAAAGGCCAAATGCAGATGGTTGACAAAAAGCAGAGCTCTGATTCTTTGCTGTGGCCTGGGAATATGAAGGTGGTGGTGGATGTCCAAATCCAGCCGAGCCGTGACCTAAACTTTGCTGCCCAAATGCTGGGGTTGTCCCCATAAAGGAGAATGATGATGGCTGCACCAATCCTTGAGCAATCCCCCCAGTCTGGCCAAAACCAGAAGTTGGTGCTGCTGGCTGTGTAAAAGCAGAGGGTTGGACAAAACCTCCTCCTGGAGAAGGGTTCTGCTGAACTTGAAATAAGTTTCCAGTCTGAACATTTTGAGCTTGAAAACCAGGCTGTAGTCTGCTAAAGATGTTTGGAGGATCCATGACGGATGAAGCAGGAAAATCAACTGTTAAAATGAACTCCTGTGATCCCGAGCTATCATTGGTTAGCCTCCACCTGGTACCAAAAAGAAAACGGTTGTTTTTGAGTAACCAGACTCCTTTTTTTTTACACGTAACTATATTAAATACATTATTATATAACATAAACGACTATACTCAAATATACTGGGCTATACATATATTAAGAAACAAAAACGTGAAATAGGAAGAACGCTGAAAATATAACCTAAAAACTGCACACACTAGTTAAATGATATAGCGTTACGGTCAGCTTTTAAGACGCATGCATGTAATTAATACTTCCAAACTTCAGTTATAACAGTATATATAAATAAATACTAGTAAGAGATAAACTGCAAGTACTTAATTGTTTTCGTCAACTGCAGACAGGATGTTTGTCTTCTTTTTCTTCGTGAGCTTGAAATTTACTTCAACTAGAGAAAAAATATTGCGGCCTCTACAGGCGCCAACAAGAATTATACTTTTAATGACTACAGAAATAAAACTCTTGGTCAAAAATTACTTAATATATTACCAGGTGTTTGTATGATAGGAATTTGACTATAAACTAAATCAATCAAACAGTGACTGTTTATAAGCATATTAACAGTGATAGTGATTAAATAGCAGACTCCCAAAAAGCAGTTAATTTTCCTTTCAGAAATATAACTTTATTATGTTCAACAAGAAACTTGTATCTAATGTTTGAAATCAATACAGTAAAATGGACAGTATTTATATCAAATGAACTAAATCTATTTTATTGAAAACTTTACATCTATTCTATCACTGAACTATCAATGCAATCGTTAACCCTTCTACACCAGAGCTGTCGCCGGCGACAGAATCACAGTAAGTGATACAGTTTTTATACACAAGGTTTATCCAGTTTTATAACAATAATGTTTTCCAAAATATACTGTAATTTTTCTAGTCGACATTATATAATATTTCTTTATTAGTGCTCATGCTCGTGAATTCAACAACATATTGCTTCTTTTATTATTTCTATTTGATCTAATAATTCAAATTTTTTATTTAACTTTTGATCATGTTTATGTAGAAACACAAGGTTTTGTGGACAAATTTTGTCTAATCTAGTGTAAGGCCTTCATATTTCTAGAGACTATTCTGACGAAGGGAATCCTCCTGAGGGGTGGAGATGATGTCTGTGGCAGAGGCCGAAGCATTAGGAACACAAGAAAACATTTGTACATTTGTAAATAAAACAGCTTGTGAAATGGACACTGAAAACCCAATTCAAACAAAACTAAGTTGATGTGAAATAGTTTGAAGTTAATTTCTGTGATCTCAAAACTCTTGTTAATCTACATTTATACCTGTTTATAAAGAGAAAAAATTCAAGTTCATTTTTTTACTTTTCTTATTATTAGACACTGTTCTGAGCATTTTAACAAATGTTTTGCCATATTTTGAAAGTTTTATTTCACCTGAAAAGAAAACTGTGCAAAAAACAATTATACAAAGAACATTTACAAAGAACATGACAAAAAGATTAAAAACAAGACCAGAATACCAGGCAAACTGTTATAATTACAGTATCATTACAGGGTTAAAGGGTTAATAGACTTTTAAAGTAGTTGTAAATAAATTATATACTTTTGCACAACTTCATGAAACAACAAAACATTGGTGGTAAAGCATACACATATGAATTTAAGAATACAAAAAAATGTATATAAGAATATTATACAAAGTCATATGAAAATTGCTCTTAATATAGATTGAATATGCAGATTAGATCTTTTAAAGCTACACTTCAGCCTTTTGTCTCTCCACAAAGTGCAGGTTAACCTTTCGGTCTGCAATAAGCACTCCGCGATGTTTCGCCTGAACCTCGCCAACAGCCGGGTCTGGTCTTATTTCAAATAGTTTGACAAGCTGAAATGATGTGTACAAGAATGTTAATATAACAGTCACAAACAAAAATGTAATTTAATCAACATGTCTCTTACTCTTGCTAAAACCAGATGCATTTCAAGCTCAGCAATGCGCCGACCGACACAGCCTCTGACTCCAAACCCAAACGGGATGGAGCCGAAAGGATTGGGTCTCTTTCTGCCATCTCGGAGCCAGCGCTCGGGTTTGAACTTCTGAGGCTCTGAGAAAACTGTCTCATCACGGCTTATTGCATAGTGGCACAGATTAAATGTTGTCTGTTTATAAAAAAAAAAAAAAAAAAAAAAAAAAAAAAAAAAAAGTGTTATTATTTTTTTGTCAGTTTCAGCAATCGTAAATTCCTTCAATCGCCTAAAACTGGAGCAGAATCCACCTTTTTAGGAAACAGGTATTCTCCAATGACGACTTCGCTTTCTGCAATCAGACGAGAATTTATAGGCACAACAGGATACAATCTGTGATGGAAATAAATAGTAAATAACAGTATCTTAATATTCAGCAGTCAACCACAATACATGCAATGCATTTATAATAAACTCATTATGAAAAACATCGTACTTATGACATTCTAATAAGAAGGCAGCACTTGGTTCAGGTGATCATAACTCATTCCAGTACATATTAAAAAATGTATATATATAAAAAAAATTCCATATTCCATAGATGTGGAAATTTGTTATTATTTTATTTCAGTCCTATGTACTTTTTTATATAAAGCAAATCAATGGTGCACTCATGTAAATGTATGTTATACAAACAAAACTACTGTTTTACAATTAGTTTCTCGGTTCAAAATGATGCGGGTTCTTTGTGCAGAAGCACAATAACAATTATTCCCAACCTTAATGTTTCCTTGATGACAGCTTTGAGATAAGGCATGCTGTTCACTTCTTGTGCTGTTGGGATCCGGTCGTCGTTTAAGACTTTGGTTACATCCCGATATAAAGTCTCTTGAGCTTCTGGGTCTCTGGAAAGGAGATACAATGCCCAGACCATGGTGTTGGAGGTCTGGAATGTGAACACATATTAATTAAACATCATGAAAAATGTATAAAGGTGTGTTCAGCTGTATATCTAAAGAGTTTCATGAGAGAATGAAGTACTTGTAGTTTTTAATCATGAACATTTGGGTTGAAAGATTTTGAAAAAGAATAGAATAGTGATTATTTGGATGACAGTTGTGGTCTGGTGGATAAAGAGGTCGATTTGTGATCAAAAGGTCACAGCTTCGATCCCCAGATCCACCGATATTGTTTAGCACTGCTACGTTTTTTTCCAAAGCTTTTCCTTTTCTATAATGCAATAAATATCGAAGTTTCAATAAAACAATACCTACATTAATTAAACATAAAAAATTATGTTCTATGATGTAAAATAACTAGCATTTATCTACTACAATCACAATACAGCAGTACTATAACGAGTGATTAATTAACATTAATGTAACTGTAACAAACATGTCATTGTGGCTTGCACTTTTTAAGAACTATTAATGATCACAATCAGACTTTAGCTAAATAAAAAGTAAAACCTTTCCTTCAGCTAAACTCTCACCTGACTGTGTTTAATCACGCTACAGTGTATTTGCAGTTTTTGTGATTTGTAAATTGTGTTTATTCATATTGTGATTTAACTGCAAACCCGATTCATTTCTCAGCTCCACTGGAAATGTATTGGACTGTATTTAAATTGTGTCTTTAATCTAAATATCCATTCTGTAGGAAAACTCAATGCAAGAATATTTAGCCACTGAGAAACATGAAACCAATCTGGTGCCAAAACTGGATTTAACAAGCAACCTTTTCAGTTCCTGAATTTAGTGTACATGTTTCTCACCGTGTCGACTCCAGCCAGCAGCAGCTCCGAAACACTTCCATAAACGTTTTTTCTGCTCATTTTGACGTCAGAGAGCAAGTAGGTGAGGTACTCCCCAGAGACCTCTTGATTTGCATCCAAGCGCTTCTGAATACTCTCCATTTTCATGTCAATCATCTTTCCAGCTGTTCAATAGAGAGAGGTATAATTAATGACAATGCTACCAATGATCCCTCTAGTAGTCTGTCAGCTACCAAAATTCAAAATGCTCACCAAATTCAAAAACGCCATCCCAGGCACTGATGTACCAGCCCCAAAATGGCAAGTAATTGCGAGTCCAACTGGGTAGCATTGCAACAGGAATGCTGTGGGTGAACACTTTTGCAATGGAATTAATGAAACTTTGCGTCTCAGCAGGAATCTCTTTCTCAAGGCAGCCGATGCGGGTCTCAAACAGAATGGTTGCAATTCCTGTGGGAAAAAAAGTATATTTTTTCAAATTGCTGTAGAGTACCTATTCACTGAAAAGCCTTCAAAGTAATAATCACTTTCCAACAGTGTATACTGGTGTTCACATCATGCTTCTTAGTGCAGGGGTGTTTTTAAAACTCTCTAACCCTTTCAGACCTGACTTTTATCTCTGAGAATGTGAAGACACTCACATTTTCTATTATTCTTAAAGGTGCCGTTCACAATTACTGAGCGCCAGTGTTGACATTTGCAACATAACTGACAATAATAATTTTGGACATTCACATTTGAAACATTCATCTTGCATTTTGCACTTAAGCACATTGCACTTTATAGACTTTTGTTCAATTGTTTACTTCTAATCAGTCCTTCACAATATTCTACCTCATAGCCTTATGTTAACTGCTTTTTAGGTTTGTAGCACTTTACTGTACTTTTGTTGTTTGCACTGACGGCTCCAATGTACCATAGAAAATTCCTTGTATGCAAGCGCACACGCGCACACACACGCGCACACACTTTTGGCAATAAAGCTGATTCTGATCAAAAACACATAGCTCCACCAATAGGGCCTTGTCCTGACATTCATAACTCCTACAAATGTGTTTTGCATTTAGAGTCACTTTAACCCTGAAAGCGCTATAGATAAATCACATTTATTATATTATTAATATCACATTATTTGCACCATTAGGGCTGGCATAAATCAAACAACTGACAAATAATTAAAAGTTCTGAATCGAGTTGTTTTCTGTTCTTTTTAGTGAACATCAATCCTAACTGTTTCAAATTATTTAAATTCAAACTTTTTTGTTAATCTTATAAAGGTGTGATCTAAGAGCAAATGCATCAATAAACACAAAGAAATTATTGAGTTTTTTTATAGATTACAACATTTTTTACATGTTTTCGTAGATTTTGCTGATTAAACAAAGAGGATAAAACGAGTTCTAAATGGAGTGGACTACTTTAAAAGAAAAAAACGAGACGTCCACTGTGATAGGTGCTGGATCTGACAGGGTTAAACTCAGGGGCCATATACAGAAAACATTGCCCAGGTGTGGGCTGAACCAGACAAGTCATTGCAATACACACTCACCTAAAAGATGATTAGGAACACCGTACTAAAACGGTGTTTGACCCCCTTTCACCTTCAGAACTATCTTAATTCTACGTGACATTGATTCAACAAGGGGCTGAAAGCATTAGAAATGTTGGGCCATATTGATAGGAGAGCATCTTGGAGTTGATGAAGATTTGTGGGATGCTCCCATTCCACCACGTCCCAAAGATGCTCTACTGGGTTGAGATCTGGGGACTGTGGGGGACATTTTAGTACAGTGAACTCATTGTCATGTTCAAGAAACCAATTTGAAATGATTTGAGCTTTGTGACATGGTGCATTATCCTGCTGGAAGTAGCCATCAGAGGATGGGTACATGGTGGTCATCCATGGTCACGGTCAGAAACAATGCTCAGGTAAGCCGTGGAATTGAAACGATGCCCAATTGGCGCTAAGGGGCCTAAAGTGTGCCAAGAAAACATCCCCCACACCATTACACCACCACCACCACAAGCCTGCACAGTGGTCAACAACATGATGGATCCATGTTCTCATTCTGTTTACGCCAAATTCTGACTCTACCATTTGAATGTCTCAACAGAAATCGAGACTCATCAACTGTCTTCAACTGTCCAATTTTGGTGAGCTCATGCAAATTGTAGGCTCTTTTTCCTATTTGTAGTGGAGATGAGTGGTACCCGGTGGGTCTTCTGCTTTAAGGTTGTGCATGTTGTGTCTTCAAAAATGCTTTGCTGCTTACCTCGGTTGTAACGAGTGGTTATTTCAGTCAAAGTTGCTCTTCTATCACCTTGAATTAGTTGGCCCATTGTCCTCTGACCTCTAGCATCAACAAGGCATTTTCGCCTATAGGACTGCCGCATACTTTATGTTTTTCCTTTTTCACACCATTCTTTGTAAACCCTAGAAATGGTTGTGCGTGAAAATTCCAGTAACTGAGCAGATTGTGAAATACTCAGACCGACCCGTCTGGCACCAACAACCATGCCACGCTTAATTGCTTAAATCACCTTTCTTTCCCATGCTGACATTCAGTTTGGAGTTCAGGAGATTGTCTTGACCAGGACCACACCCCTAAATGAATTGAAGCAACTGCCATGTGATTGGTTGATTAGATATTTGCATTAATGAGAAATTGAACAGGTGTTCCTAATGATCCTTTAGGTGAGTGTATAAGTTATTGACCTTTTGATTAGTAAAATGACAGTTTTTTCGAAGTACTAAAAACACGCTTTTTCAAAACATGTTGACAATATATTTAAAAATCCTGTTGTGACCAGCCAGAGATTTCTCGTGGAATTCAGCTCAGGTCAGAGGGAACATACAGGAACACTCTTTTCATACAAACTTCTTTGATGACTAAAAATCATGTGTCATTAACTATTCTTTTTGGACAAGGAAAATATCTAGTGGGTGTCACGATGCCGCAGTGGGTAGCACGGTCATCTCCCAGCAAGAAGGTTGCTGGTTTGAGCCTCGGCTGGGTCAGTTGGTATTTCTGTGTGGAGTTTGCATGTTCTCCCCGTGATAACGTGAGTTTACTCCGGGTTTCCCCCACAAGTCCAAAGACATGCAGTACCAATGAACTGAGTAAACAGAATTGTCCATAGTGAATGAGTGTGAATGAATGAGTGTGTGAATGTTTCCCGGAGGGTTGTGGCTGGAAGGGCATCCGCTGCGTAAAACATATGCCAGATGATTTGGTGGTTCATTCGACCCCGAAATGACCAAAGCTGACAAGAAGATGGATGGATGGAAAATATCTAGTATTTGACAGGAAACGTGTACAATTGTCTGTAGACAATTCAGTAATATCGGATGCCATATTTTTAAATTGCTGTCTAGTTTGTTATGTTATTTTCTACTAGAAAACAAATACATATGTTTAAACAATTATATGTTTGACACCCCTACTTTATTGCCTGAGATATGCATATCAGGCGAATTTATGTAATCTAAAAAAGAATGAGAGGGAAAAACAATGAACTCCCAGTTGAATACATTTGAGCTAAATCCAGCAATATCAACTAAGGACTTTTGGAAAATCCTGTCTCTTAAGCATTTCTCTGTGACTTTAAGTTGCATGTCTAAAATAAAAGGCCCTAGAAGGAAAAGTCCAAAAACATCACTGTGTAAGTCATCAGAACCAGCAAGTGTTATTTTTAAGATCTTATATACATTTTTAAATACATGCTTAGTTTTTATAGCGATTTTAAACATGCCTACAATACATGTAAACATAACAAGGTACCACGGAATGAACAATTTATTTTGAAATAATGATATCTAATTGCTATTTTATTTTGTCAAAAAAAATTATTTTCTAAAGATTTCCTGTACAGCATTTTTCACTCAATAAATATACAGTGAAGATTAAACAAGTAAACAAACTATTGTCTTTGATTCCTGATAACGAGAACATTTTGTACCTTCAAGTGAGAATCGGTAAAGCTCATGGGACAGATCAGAGACGAAATCACCACTGGGGCTCATCTCCCGCAGAAGATAAATGCGCTTGATGAAGTCTGTGACCACTGCATTGACCACATCTCCATACTGAACGGAGTCCTTTGGGTGCAGCATACGTTTGTTCAGCACTGCCCTCAGTCTGTACCACTTCTCTCCTTCTCTGTAAAATAAATACACTAGTCAGGCTCATATCACAAACTCTTAGAAATCTACATTAGTTACATAACATTACGCATTATCCAACTAATGTACTTTGACCTCATAAAACACAAGATATGATTTGTTTTAAATACTGTACTGTATATGATAATGTCATTACTCTGTGAAAGGTCCGTATCCAATGCCTCTCAAGTCCCGATGATCTGTCCACAGAGTCATGTATCCTCTGCAGGGAAACTTCTCATCTTTTCTGAGAAGTTGTTCCAGGAGGTCCACAGTGTTTATTGAAATACCTTGAAGCATTCCAACATTAATTTTGTACAAGGGGCCAAAATTCTCTTTCTCATACACCTGGAAATATCACAAACAAGTGTGCATATAAAAAAATAAAACTGCAATGAATTAAAAAATAATAATAATTCTGTAAAGATAAAAAAAATGTTCTCATCAAAACACTACTAAAGAATGAAGTGAAGTGAAAGTGACCAGATGGCCAGGTATGGAGTGATCCATAACCGGAATTTGTGTTCTGCATTTTTAACCCATCCCAGTGTACACACAGCAGTGAACACACACACACACACACACACACACACACACACGCACACACACACGCACACCCACACACACACAGCAGTGGGCAGCGATGGCTGAGGCACCCGGGGAGCAACCGGGAAACTGGTGCTTGCTCAAGGGCTCCACAGCTGTGATTGTTGAAGACAAGTTAGCAAGTGTTTCATCACTCACACCACCTTCAACTCAGTGGATCTGGGGATCGAACCGGTGACCTTCTCATCAAAAGTTGATTTCCTTATCCACCAGACCACAACAGGCCAAATGAATAATAATGAGTATTGTAACGGGTCTATTAATAAGAATTGATTTTAACACAGCATAATCAGATAATAAATAATACTGATTTAAAAAAATAATACAATTAAATCTGCCAAAATGTATTTAGAGCTTTTTGGCCATTGCTTCAAAGCAGCTTCACAGAGAAGTGGTCTAAGGGGCCTAAACTAACATCAAAACTCATATTGGCTATTTTTATAATTTTTATTAAATTTCAACATATACCATAGTTAATTTAAGAGCCACATGAATCCAATTGAAATTAGGAATTACACATACAGACGCACACACAATGGTTAAAGGTGCAGTATCATTTAAACTTAACTTAACAGTCAGAGATCAAATATTTATTATAAGAGGTGAAAAAGAGGCATGATATAGAACTTTTAATCTAACTATGGGCCCAGGCTAAGATTAGGAAGACAAAGCTGTAATAATTTTATATTCGCTTAGAAGCTCATGTAAAGATGTTTTTTTGTGTGGGGGACATAAAGAAATGTCTGCTAATTCTAAATTTGCATGTTAGATCTAATCAGATTAAATTTACTATTACTTTCAGTAAATTCAAAGTCTCATGGTTTGTTAAATATTACATTAAAGGTAAGACATTTTCAATTTTTCAAAAGTCAATTTCGACATTTGAAATGACCAAAGTATTGACCAATAAAGGCTTATTTTCGCTTTTGATAGCGGCTGCTTATTGGCTACAGGTGTGTTATGGTTATGATAGGACCCTGCCTGACCTGTTTTTTTCTTTTCAAACCTTACCTTTAATCTAGATCGAGCAGAATATGTGAAAGTGCATTAAATGTTACAGCGCAACGACTTAATAAAGTTTTTTTACAAGAAGTTTAAAACAAGAAATCAACTTCTGAGAGTTATTCAAGAAACACGAAGCGTTAACTGTTACAAGCAGACAAACATTGCGCAGTTGTGTTTGAGTTGGATTACCTGCAGCTCGTGTATTCGACTGAAATATCCTTTGAATATCAAATTGTAAAGCATTTTAAAAAGAGTGAGTTCTGGCAGGTCGGCTTCATTCTTGAGTTTACTCCGATTCTCCTGGACAGCGGCAGCGGAGGCGGTGTTTCCCGAGGCCACGCTCCCTCTAAAGCCCCTGACCGCCACCACCGGCCTCAGAAAACCCAGTCCGAGCCTTTCTACTGCCCTGCCAGCAAAACAAATCGCCATCGTGAAGACTGCCAGCGAGAAGAGTGAGGGAAATGTGGGACGGAGAGCGAGGCTGGACCAAAGCGCAACCTGCTTTCCAACTCGATGTGTGATAGGAAGTGGCTGACCGGCAGTTCCCTGAGCGGCCGCTTGAGGTTGACTCCAAAACAAAGCAAGCTCTCATTCACTCCAATGTTAAAACTGGCCAACTTTGGGGCTGATAAAAACATGTTTTTACTTCTGGCTCCATTAGGTTTGTTGATTCAGATCGTTATAGTTGTGATCTTCATGAACACTCTGAGGGGGGGTGAATATACATTTGTTTGTTTAAAATATATAAAAAATTAAACCTTCGGCCAATCAGACGCCTTCACTGCGGCTATGTCCCGCCTCTGAGGACGCGTTTTCAAGCACTGGCTCCGCCCACTTTGAGCTTCTTTTGACTGAAACCTTTGGGTGACCTCTCGAACACTCTGTCCATGTTATTTACAGTCAATGGGCAAAAAAAAAAAAAAAAAAAACAGTCAATGGGCTGGACAAAGAGAGTTAACACTTTGCAGCCCGTTGTGGTCATTATACATACAGCACATATTAAGATCTGTTCTAAATGAGGTATTTTCATTTACATTTATGTATTTGGCAGACGCTTTTGTCCAAAGCGACTTACAGAAGGGGAGAGACAATATGCAATCTGTTACACAGTCAAAGTCTATCTCAGCTCGCTCATAATAGAAACTGTATCAACTGATCAATAAACCATAGCAGAAAGAAAATAAAGACAGAGGAGGAAAAAAGTTTTTTTCCATAGTATTCAGTTTTATGACATACTCTGTAACTTAGACGTTTGCTTCAGAGATGTCTTTATTCACTATCATCCTTGACCTCACTAAACAGCAACCTGATTGTTTTTTCTAATTAATTGACTTTTCATTTTCGCGAAATACCACACACGCACATATCACGCACGCATGGACGTGCACACACACGCACGCACACACACGCAAACGCACACGCACGCACGCACACACACACCCACACACGCACACACACACACACACACACACTTTTTTAGGAAAAGATAAAAAGATAATTATAGACCAAAACAAATAATTTTTCAAAAAACATTTTCACATTTTTCATAGTGGAAAAAAATTGCATACAGGATGCTCTGTTTGTGCGGAGCAAGTAATAATGCAAAAGTAAACAGAAACATTTGCAAAAGAAGAAGAAAATAACTCAAATGACTGGAAACCTTTGCTTTACAACAGTGTATCACTGCTGGGTGCACTCTCTTTGTCCTTGTGTCACACGCACGGACAGGAAGATTCATCGAACAAAACTTCACAATAATCAATCAATATAGTGGACACGTCTAAATCTCATTTCCATGTTCATATAAACTATTAATGATATAAATCATGTCAAGTGTTAGATACTACTCTAGTGGCGAATACAAAATATGATCCGTTATTTATTAACTTTGATAGAAATTTTAAATGATTATAACTGATATTAGTAATAATGAGTAGTAAGTACTCTTATTAGCATTTCGTTAATGATATTGAATGTGCGTTTAAACTCTTTGTTGCCTGTGAGGCAGGTGAGTGGTGGAGTAGGCGGGGTTAAAAACTAGACGGAGATACGGCAACAGTAAAAAATGTGTTGCGAAGTTTGTAATCGCAGTTCTGCAGACTAATGCTGGTTAATAAGGTTCACTAAAATATTAAACTTTCGTATAATTGGCAATGCAATACATTGCATATTACTATTGTACTGCAAGTCAATAAGAAAAAAACAAGCTCAAGTCAGATAAGCCTGTAAATAAGACAACAAAATAGACAATAATATTATTCTAGCTATTGTGTTAGTTTCTATTTCAAAGCAACAGAGATAATAAGAACTGAGATATTTAACTAAAATAAATACATATTTATTAAGCCAAGTATTAAAAAACAAATACTTAGGCAATAATATTTGAAGATTCACATCTATTTCACAGCACTAGAAGGTAACTGGAACGGAATTCAGCTGTTGTATACAAAAATAAGAATCTTATTGTAATCAAGAAACCATTAACTATCTTGCAAAATATTTATGGAATAAACAGTGTCACAACGATAACCGAAGAACCATGCATTTTATAACATTTCAAGATACAAGGAACTGAACAGAGTACAAAGTTGTGGTATAGACAGATCATATTTTTACTATAATAATTAATAAATAAACAGTTATTATGCTGAATATTTGTCAAATAAATAGCTACACAATAACATCTGGAGAAGAACATCAGTTTCGCAGCCCTAGATGACGAGAAGCTGAGGATAAAGTGCTGCAAGAGCAAAATGGAAGTTTGAATTCTCGATTTCGAACGCGTTTGGATTTGAAAGTCTGGTCACCGCGGCGACTGGACCATTTATCTGCAGCAGGCCAGCAGCTCCAGCATTCAGCGCTGGACATCGAGGTGAGTGGATGCTCTTCCTTTGCTCTCAGAAACGCCTTCAAGTTGTAACTTTTTCGACTAAATGATAGCAGTAAACATAAAAGATAAAGAATTACTCTGCAATTTAATTAATTTCACCAGTTTCAAAGCCTTTTGTTTTTTAATCAAACCTAGTCACTGTAACTACTCTTCTGTTTCATTACTCAGACTATAACACTAAATATTTTAAATGTTCAGGTACATAAATGAGTATTAATTCAATATACTAATGTTACATTACTATATGTACAAAAACAGCAAATAATATAATGATTTCTATTAATAAAATGTCATTAGTTAACATTGATTTTATTTAAAATGTGTTAATAATTTCTTATTAATTAGTGATTTAGTCTATCTAACTCAATGTTAACTAATTCTATTGTTTTAACATCAATACAAAAACTGCTTACAATATTACAGCGGTTCCCACAATTTTTTCCTGGAGCCCCCCATATCCAAATACTACAATTTTTTAACACATCTGACAGCTGCTCCGACTGTGTGTACGGGAGTTTTGACTTTGCAGAAATTCTTACAGTTTTAGAAAGCACACAAGCACTTGCCGCGTTATACCCAGCGCACCTCCGTGTGCAGCGGGAGAGTTGGGTGCGATTCATGCTCACGCAGTTGAGCAAATAATCTCTAGCTAGGACGAGCTTTAAAGTTGATGACTTTTACAACTGTTTCAGTGTGTCACTAAAGTCACCGGACAGTGTTTTGTTGGCGAGTGCAGTGGTGGGTTACACAGTGTGGGCTATATGCGTGTATGAGGGTGTTGGTGCGGGAGTAAACAAGACCGTCTGTCCTCACGCATAGTTTACACCCAAAATTGATTTTTGCTCACTCAAAATAAGTTTTTCTACATGAGAAGAACATTTCATTCACAAAAAGCATGCTTGTAATTTAACTTTTGGCTTTGTTTGTGTTTCCAGTACGTTTTTGGAGTGATTTGAATAGCGGTAGTGAAAGTCACAATGAGTAGCCTGAGTGTTCCCAGTGACTCATTCCAGTCAACATGCCGATGCTTCGACATTGCCGAGATCTCTGAGGAACTTCGCGTTGGTGTTGCAGAACGTCGATGGTGGGCGATGGCGGAGGTCGAGTATCCCATTGATGAAGAGCACTGCTTCTTCTACGTCACCTCTGACCAGTGGGAGAGCACCTTCATAGAGGATGATCATTCCTCTTGCTCCTGGTCCTCCAAGGATCATCAGTACAACTGGAAGTGCTAAGGGAGATCACGCCGGCGCTATTACACTGCAGAGATCTTTGAGGAACTTTGCATTGGTCTTAAAGATCGTCGATGGTGGGCGATGGCGGAGGTCGAGTATCCCATTGATGAAGAGCCTTTATACATCCACTTCACCTCTGGCCAGTGGGAGAACACCATCAGAGAGGATGAAACACCAAGCTCCTCGGCCATCACTGGAGCATCAGAGAGCCCTGAACCCACCAGTTTCTCCTCATGGCCTCAGGGAGAGAGAGCAGTTGCCTCCAGCCAAACCAAGAAGAGACGCCAGCAGGCCCCAACCTTTGGGGATTATTCCACTTACTCCTGGTCCTCAGTGGATCATCAGAGCAACTGGAGGGAGATAAAACAATCCGGAGGAGTACATCCTGCCAGTACATCCAAGAAGGAGGCGCTGCTTGCTCCAACAGTGAATGCAAATCAGGTGTTTGTTTCTGACATCCGTAATGTGGACAAAGTTCAAGTCAAAGTCCCAAACAAACCAGGAGATGACTCTGCTCGAATTATCTGGACACGGAAGACACCACAAGACCGCCAAACGTCTTTGACGAAAACTGTAAGTGCATACTTTTTCTCTTACAATATTTAAAGTCTTTAAAAAGAACAACAAATTGTTTTTGGTTCCTTACTTTAAAACAGAAGGCGCCTTAAAGCAGAACAACAAAGATCAGAGAAGCGCGTTTAGATTTTCTCAAACGTGTTCATCATGAAATGTTTTCTAATGGATTTTATTTTGCTTCTTCAGGGCAAACCACGAGATGATGCTGCTAAAGCCATCAGTGACGAACCTGCTCCTTCTCCATCTGTGCAGAAGAAAGAAGCGCTGCTTGCTCCAGCAGCGAAGGGAAACCTGGTCTTCGTTTCTGACATCCGTAATGTGCCCAAAGTGCAAATCAATGTCCCAACCAAACCAGGAGATGACTCTGCTCCAATTATCTGGACACGGAAAACAACACAAGACCCCCAAACGTCTTTGACAAACACTGTAAGTGCATACTTTCTCTAATATACTTATCAAGTATATAATTTATTGTTTTTTAAAAAGAACAATAAATTGTTTTCGGCTCCTTACTTTAAAACTGAAGGCATCATAAAGCAAAACAACAAAGTTCAGAGAAGTGTATTCAAATTTTCTCAAATGTGTTCATCATGTAATGTTGTCTAATAAGATTTAATTTTGCTTCTTTAGGACAAACCAGTGAACGCTGCTAAAATTATCTGGATGCGGAAGACACCACTGGAGCCTGCTCATCTTCCTCAATGGTGCGCCAAGAGGGACATTTGGAAGACTGTAAGGGAGAATCCAAAGGCTGACAACAATCCTTCCTTGGCGGTCAAAAGAGTTTCTTCACCTTTGGAGCGAGCTCCGGGGCCTTTTCTGTCTGGAGATGAGGGACATCTATCTGGCCCCTCGGTGTCCAAAGATCCACAAACATCTTTGACAAAAACTGTAAGTGCATACTTTTGGTCTTACAATATTTAAACTCTTTAAAAATAACAACACATTGTTTTTGGCTCCTTACTTCAAAACTGAAGGCGCCTTAAAGCAAAACCACAAAGTTCAGAGGAGTGTGTTTAGCTTTTCTCAAACGTGTTCATCATGAAATGTTTTCTAATAGATTTTATTTTGCTTCTTCAGGTCAAACTAGAACATGACGCTGCTAAAGCCATCACTGAAGAACCTGCTCCTTCTCCCTCAGGGCAGAAGAAAGAAGCGCTGCTTGCTCCAGCAAAGAACGGAAACCTGGTCTTTGTTTCTGACATCCGTAATGTGGACAAAGTGCAAGTCAATGTCCCAACCAAACCAGGAGATGACTCTGCTCCAATTATTTGGCCACGGAAGACACCACAAGACCACGAAAAGTCTTTGACAAAAACTGTAAGTGCATACGTTTTCTCTCACAATATTTAAAGTATTTGAAAAGAACAACAAATTGTTTTGGCTCCTTACTTTAAAACTGAAGGTGCCTTAAAGCAGAACAACAAAGATCAGACAAGTGTGTTTAGATTTTCTCACATGTGTTCATCATGAAATGTTGTCTAATAGATTTTATTTTGCTTCTTCAGGACAAACCAGTGGACACAGGTAAAATTATCTGGATGCGGAAGACACCACTGGAGCCTGCTCGTCTTCCTCAAGGGTGGGCGAAGAGGGCCACTTGGAAGACTGTAAGGGAGAATCCAAAGGCTGATGACAATCCTTCCTTGCCCTTCAAAAAGGTTTCTTCACCTTTAGAGCGAGCCTCAAAGTCTTTTCTGGCTGGAGATGAGGGACAACTATCTGGCCCCTCTTTGTCCAAAGACCCACAAACATCTTTGGCAAAAACTGTAAGTGCATACTTTCCAACAATCTTTAAAGTCTTTTAAAAAAAGCACCATAAAATGTTCTCAGTTCCTTATTTTAAAACGGAAGGAATCTTTAGATTTTCTCAAATGTGTTCATCATGAAATATTTTCTGAAAGATTTGATTTTGTTTCTTCAGGGCGGTGTAGACTGCAACGTGTGCAGATGCCAGACCAGAGCAGTTGGCCGAGCGTGCATTTAAATCCAAATAAAGGATTTATGCTACAAATTTGCTCATTTATTTTTTAATATTTGTGTCCACTTCTTACATGATTTTAATAAAATCATTAAATGAAACTGTTTGATTACTGAAATCTTTTGAAAAGCATGTATTATATGGATTATATTGTTCACGGGTTTCAAAGATTACAAGATCACACATATAGTCAAAAGGTATATGCATACATACATACATACATATATATATATACACATATATATATATATATATATATATATATATATATATATATATATATATATATATATATATATATACACACACACACACATTGTGCTGTCTTTAAACCTTTTTATTTGTTGAAAAGTTAATTTAGACATTTTTAGAAAAGAAAATCAACTACACATATATTTGTGTCTTCTTAAATTACATTTGCTGTATTTTGTAGAACATATGCATCTTCTATTGCTTTCTTATCTTTGTAATTGTGTTTTGTTTAGTATTCAATAAAAAAGTAGTAATCATTATGAAAAAACTAGGTGCTGAGAAGGCAAAAAAAATGAATGTTCTAGAACTTCTGATGAGAATCTGAAGTGTGGATTCTTCAGATGCAAACAGGTGTTCAGATGAAAATAAGACAGATGTATCAGGTTTCTTAAACATTCTTTGCTGTTTTTCTAACATGCTTTGCCTCAGGTCAGTGTTTATACAGGGACCCAAGCATCCATATTAATTTATAACACTGTTAGAAAATATTTGATTTCGTTTTGCGTTCTTCATGGAATGGAACACATGTGTGTTTTTTCACCTATTGGATTTACTTTTTATATTTAACAACAGACATCAAATGTATTCAAACACAGTTAGAGTTAATAAGTTGTATGTCTAGGCCAGAGGAGAATTCCGGGAAGGCCACAGTCTTGCAGCTTCACTTCAACCTTTATGCAACACACCTGACTCCAGTAATTAAATTCCTATTGGTTTGTTTGAAAGTACTTGTCTGTCGCTTGAAACAGGTGTGGAACAGCCAAAGTCTGCAGTCCTCCAGGAATTGATTTTGAGATGGTCTGAACCCATTACAAAGTCCTATTTTCAATATCATGAGGAGAAAATATGAACTATTATGTGGTATTTTCTACCACAAATATTATGTGTTAGAAAAACAAGTTGGAACACATACAAAACTGACACTTAACTCATAACCTTTTTTTCCACTTGCAATATAAAATACTGTTCCTTTTAGTTTTTAGTGGCCCAAGGGGCGAAGCCGTGACGTGGCGTACAATTTGTTACAGTCTGTGGTCAGAATCCAATTTATGCTATTCATAGTCTTATAACATAATTCGTATTAAACATGGTCATCTGAAGTATGCAAACTATTCCCTGGCCTGTGCGGGAGCCCACTTTGCCATCAACAACTGCCACACAAAAACCTACAAACAAAATATTACACTATCTCAAAGTTCACATGAACAACCATTAAAGTTATTAAACCAGACTAAGGATATTGTTTTTCAATTGTCCAACCACAGCTCATAACTGTAAAAAAAAAAGCCTTTACGTTTGTTCTCTTAAACAGAAGAAAAAAAAAGCTAAATCTATCTCAAGGACACCACACAAAGACCAGCAGGCTCATTGTTTATATTTTTTCAATAAATTAACATTCATAAGAGTAATTTGCGCTGCAAATTTCAACTGATTATTCAACTGAATTGGGTTCAAATTGCCATCATAGCGGAACCTTCCACATCTTCAGGGGAGCCCATAGTTCACACCCTGGTCAATCTTTTCAATAAAAAGTCATGTCATTTTAAATATTTATAAATATGTCATATGTTAGTACACAAAATAGTTTTAAATATTAAGAAAATGAGTTAATTACTTAAATCTTCAATTTCCTATTATTTTAGTACCTGATTTATCATCACTCTGAGGCTACAACATAGATCCACTAAATTACTGTTTTTCACATCCACCTTTCCTTAACAGCTACAGCATAGCATGGCTTTCTAAAACTCTATTAACTTTAATTCAGATTTATATGAAAAAATAATTTTACACATACACATTCCATTAATGGGAAATAATATAGAATTATATGTGACAAATATCAAAGTTAAAGTTAGTTCATCTTCATACAGTCCTTGTCCTCTCCACAAAGTGTATGTTAACTGGTCTCTCTGGAGCGAGAACTGTGCGACTGATAGACTGAACCTCACCGACAGATGGGTCCGGTCTAAACTCAAACAGTTTGATAAGCTGGAACAAAAAAAAAATGTAAAAACGTGAATTGTTGAAAAAAATATCAGTAATTTAGTGAAACAAAAAAAGCTTCAGTTACTTACTCTTGCCAAAGCCAGATGCATTTCAAGCTCAGCAATGCGCCGACCGACACAGCCTCTGACTCCAAACCCAAACGGGATGGAGCCGAAAGGATTGGGTCTCTTTCTGCCATCTCGGAGCCAGCGCTCGGGTTTGAACTTCTGAGGCTCTGGAAAAACTGTCTCATCATGGCTTATTGCATAGTGGCACAATGTGAACGTTGTCTACAAAAACAAGAAGAAAAATACAACCTGATTCACAATTTTTTTTAATCACTCCTATAAAAATGCGAAAAAAGTACATTTTTAGGGAATAAGTGTCCTCCAATGATAACTTCATTTTGTGATATAAGACGAGCATTCATGGGAACCACAGGGTACAACCTGCACAAACAAATCATATGTAAAAAGTCAGATTAACATTGTACATTAGTCAAAGGTTGACATATTCTTTATAATTTAAAATAGTTGACAACAAAATGGTTAGAGGCATCATTCTAGTCTTTAGTGTGCTATGACTTATTAAAAGCATTAAGCAATATAGAACAAATCCCTCTATTGCTGGGATCACCCAAAACGGTTCTTTAGGTCTGGAGTTCTGTACGTTTTAAATGCAACTCTGCTCAACTATGCATACTATTCTAGCTTCAGACAAGCCAAGAGAACCTTAATTAAGGACACAGGTGTGTTTCATGATTATTGAACCAAAATTGTGAAGGTCTCTGGACCTGGAATTAGATTTGGTAAACCCTGCACTAGTGTATTAGACACCTGCAGAGTGAACAGAATTATGAACAGTTTTCACTCCAAATTTGTGAAATAATGCACGATGGTTTCCTCGACAGGTTAGTAGATTTGTTTTTTTACTTTTTAAAAACATTAAAAGAGGTGATTTTAAATGAGTTAATAACAGAATTAATGTTCGACGTTGGTAAGAATTTCTTTCTGCCTTCTTAACACATTGAACATTTCTTGTTGGTGGTTTGAAGTTATCTTCACATTAGAACCCAAAATTCTGGCACCTTAATATTTCCTTGATGACAGCTTTGAGATAAGGCATGCTGTTCACTTCTTGTGCTGTTGGGATCCGGTCGTCTTTCAAGACTGCTGAAACCTCCTGGAACAAAATCTGTTGCGTTTCTGGGTCTTTGGCGAGGCGATACAGAGCCCAGCACATGGTATTGGAGGTCTGCAGCATAAAATATAAGTAACATACCTTAACAAGAAAGTGATATTTTAAGTTGTTTAGAACATAAATGAGTGTTTCTTCAATCAGGTGACCTTTTATGACTTATTTAAAAAAAATACACATAATTTTGAAAGAACTCTACTTTGTCTAACCAGCAATAAAACCACCTCTCATCATTTCTGTTATGATGTTTCCATATCCATATAAGTGTCAAAATCCCATTATTTTTCTTGTTGCACACCCAAGCTTTAATCTTCAGCATAACATAAAAATACAAAATTTAGATTTTTTTTATGGACATAAATTAAGAATATTCAAATAGTTAAAATACATTCTATTATTTGAGACTGCCGTTAATAATACATTTTACACAAAATATAGCAGTCTCAAGGTAATTTTGTCATTTCAACCATTACACAGTACTGTCCCTATTAAAAGTTTTTGTAATTTAAAATTGGTTAGGTGGATTCCACCACGCTTTCCTTTAAATTACAGCTGTATTTTGAGATGTGCTGGAAATGAATATTGTTCAATGCAGGCAAATAAAATGTATCTTATTTTGTACTTTTTCAGACTTTAAAACTAGACAAACTTTTTAAACTTTTGACACCGTGTTATTTGACTTTCTAACACGTTTCATTCAACTTCACAAGGCCAAAAGTGCCCCTGATTGAAGAAATGCCCAAATACTGTAATAATAAACTGTTGGAAATACAGGCACAAAAATAGCTATTGTAAAATAAAATTCTCACCGTGTCGACTCCAGCCAGGAGCAACTCAGAAATGCTTCCGTATACGTCTTTGCTGCTCATTTTGACGTCCGAAAGCAAGTAGGTGAGGTACTCCCCAGCAACCTCCTGATTTGCATCCAAGCGCTTCTGAATGGCCTCCATCTTCATGTCTATCATCTTTCCAGCTGTTCATGAAATCATTGAAACATGAGATCACTGAAACATCATTATAAGAGAGAATAGCAATTATTTGTAGTCAAACTGAAGATTTTTGAAGCTCACCAAATTTGAAAATGCCGTCCCAGCCTCCAATGTACCGCCGCCACAGTGGCAAGTAATTCCGGGTCCAGTTGGGCATGAGCACCACAGGCATGCTGTAGGTGAGCATCTGAGCGATAGAATTAATAAAACCTTGTGTTTCTGCAGGAATCTCTTTCTCCAAACAGCCGATGCGGGTCTCAAAAAGAATGGATGAGATGCCTGTGAGACATTAAAAATGATGGCAGTCTAAACTCCAATGAGAAAACCTTATAAAAACACTCAATTATCCATCTTTGAGAATAAGTTATCAGAACTATCCCCCAAAGAATGAGGACACATTCATATGCAGTGTTTTGATGCTTCCTATTGAAATGTGTTATCTAAAGTTTAAACACTTAAAATACCTTCAAGGGCGAATCGGTAAAGCTCGTTGTTTAAGTTAGAGACGAGATCTCCACTGGGACTAGTTTCCCGGAGAAAATAAATGCGCTTGATGAAGTCTGTGACCACTGCATTGACTACATCTGCATACTGAACGGAGTCCTTTGGGTGCAGCATGCGTTTGTTCAGCACTGCCCTCAGTCTGTACCACTTCTCTCCTTCTCTGTTGAACAACACAAACCATTCAAACTAAATCGGTGCTTTTCTCACAAGTTTACATAACATGACACAGCTGTTTTTGCCAAATGCACTTTGGTCTCATTAAACCTATTGACGTGGAATTGTGCAGGTTGCAAAATATAATGCATTTAAAATTGATTTTACTCTGTGAAGGGTCCATAGCCGATGCCTTTCATATCCCGATACTCTGTCCACAGCCTCATGTCTCCCCTGGAAGGAAACTTCTCATCTTTCCTAAGGATTTCCTCCAGTAGTTCCACACTGTTAACAGCTATGGACTGAAAGTTTCCAGCGTTCACTTTGTACAAGGGCCCATAAAGCTGTTTTTCATATAGCTAGCAAAAAAGGAAAAACCTGATTCACTATGTGAACACTTAACACAAGTTGTTTTGTAACTTTTAATTTATTGTCTTTTAATATTTAGATATTAAAACGTAGATATCTTATAGATATTAAAACTCAGTGAGAGTATCTCTCACCTGCAGTTCATGCATTCGGTTGAGGTATCCTTTACAGATCAGTCTGTACAACATCCTCAGTGTTTTGATCTCTGGCAGGTCAGCATCAGTCTTTAGCTTCCTCTGGTTTTCCTGGACCGAGACAGAAGGAGCTGCAGCAGCAGTGCTTCCTACAGCGGCTCTCGTGAAGCTGGTAGCAGCCGCCACGGGCCTCAGAAAACCCAAACGGAGCTTTTCTGCAGAGCTAACTACAAAACAAACAGCCATTATAGAAGCCGAGAGAGGACGGAGTGAAATAAACACCAAAGCAGTTCACACAGGAGGGAGGGAGAGGTGGAGCGTCAGCTTGTCCAGTTAACCCTTCGCTATCTGCTTCAGTGTAGGGTTATTTTAAGTCTTTCAGGCTTATACTTTTAACTGGCTATGACTGGCATGAGAGAAATATTTTGAGAACAAACCAAGTTTTGCGTGAGAAGCTTATCTGTTCATTGAGCATTAATGAGTATTCAGACTTCACTTTGAGAATGTTTTTTTACACTACATTTTGTTACACAGGAATGAAAATCATTGATTTCCATGTTCTCCACATTGCATTAGTTATTCATTTATGTGTGAACTGTGCCTTTAACATTGATTATTTTTCTAGTTTTTGATACAAAAATGTAAACACACACAGTTTAGGGGTCATAAAGTCAACTAGTTAAATTGCATTTATTATCAGTTTAATACATGCAGTTAAGGTTTAAAACATATAAATTAGGTGTTCACTTCAGAACTGGGGATCAAATAATCAGTAATGACAGTATTTTAATGGTAGCTAAGACTTTATTACCTTATTCCCCTAAATGAGATAAATAATTCCAGAAAGGTGATAATTATTACAAATGTAGCAAACTTTTGAACAGTATATATATATATATATATATATATATATATATATATATATATCCATAGATAAATATAAAGAACATTAAAATGCATTAACTACTGCTATATGAAAGTATTTAAATTAGTTAAAATGTTATTCTAAATTAATGTCCAGTTGGAGACTCAGTTAATTTTTAATTAATAGTGTATTAACTAACTAACTCTTAGCAATAAGTTTAGCATTAGTTAATGCTGAACAATTAAGAACCTATGGGACACAGGTTCCACCAGTCATTGAAGTTTTCAGGAAATGTCTTTATGTTAACATATATAACACATACATTTTCTTTATGGAAAATGAGGTCGGGCTCTTAATAGTTAAAATTATTATTTAAGCTGAACTAATCTAAAACAAGGCACTTAATTAAGACTTAATTTATACTTTTTAGTTGTTAATAAATGGTTTAAATGATTATTACATTATTTAAATTATTAAAACTTGCTCTTAGTTTAAGTTAAGTTAAGCATTAATTGATACCTAACTAAAACCTAATTATGGAGCCTTAATCTAAATTGTTATCAATATATTTCTTTCCAGTCTCCTGAAATGATTAGATTTCTAGAAACATGAATATAATTTTCCCCATCTACTCATGCTGATGCAGTAACTGTACACGATTCCATATTTCACCAAATAAATTGAGTAATAACCAAGAAAAAAACACCAAAAACTCAACCAGACTTTTTTATTTCGCAAAGAGGTCATATAAACAACCCACAACGTTTGTTACTTGCCCATCATTTAATAGTTAATACAGTAGTTCTTTAATTCTTAATTTCCGCAATGTGCTTGATGGCAGCCACCGGGTCAGCTTTGTACAACATAAAGTGTCCTTGTACCTGAGCAGCACTGAGACTCGTGTGCACGGTCAGGGCTCGCTCAGCGAAGCTCTCTGCATCGGCTACAGTCTCTTGTGGGTAAAACCTGCGGAACATTTGCGTCAGCTGCCAGTGAGAGCAGTGCCCCACGTATTGCTTCAGATCCACACGACCAGGCCGCACCAGAGCTGGATCCAGCCTTCAGAATAAAGGGTGAGAATGAGAACAATGTTGTTCTAACAAGAACACAGACTGAGCACAGGTTTAGGTCTAAATAGCCAGCAACTTATTACTAGCGTCCTTTTGCTTAGCCATGAATGTAATTTTGAAAAGGGAGCATCATCATGTAGTAATTAATCTTTAAAATATTATTTTTCCATGCTTTACAAGCATAGTTGAGGCCATGTGACTCTGCTGATGTCTCAATCCTTTGAATATAAAGTAAAATGCTTGGATACATCACTCGTTTAACTCATATGAAACACCCCATCGCACTACATACTGAATACTCATTTTATTTAACCATAGCCAACCACCATGAGACGTACTATCTAATATTAATGCAGGCAGTATAGATTAACCATAATGTCTATATCGGGTGATTAAAATTTTTTTTTTACTCTCATCTCATACCTTCACTTCCAATTTCTCCCTGTAAGTTTCATTGAGAAGATTGCATAGCTTGCATACTTCAGGTTCTCCTGGAAGTAGTTGGCCATCTGGGAATTTCAATCTTACATTTCAGACACAAGGGTACATTGAAAATTCCAGTGCCCTTATTTATAAACATTGCGTACGTATAAAAATGGCACTAAGAGTGCACATTCCATTTTGTAATGTTGTTTCAGATAAAAAAAAAAAAACTTGATGTGAAAGAGTGCGTAAGCAAACATAGATGAAAATTTGACATCTATTTGAACTGTCGAGCATTCAAGCTTACTTTGAAAAGCAGACATTTGTTAACAAAATGTGTCAGACATAAGTGTAAGATTTGTAAATCAGACCTTATACAAAAGCAATCTTTAAAATTTACATAAAATGCACTATGCACAACAATGAGTGTGCAGACTGGTATCCCATTTATAACAGGAAGATTGCGTGCATACAGCGGTTTTATAAATCTGATTTTGTTGCGCAAGCCAATTTGACCTTTCTTATGTGCACTAAATTTGATCAGTTTCTGTTTTACCCCCGTACATGCCAATCGGTGCATGATCCACACTTTTATGGGTGTGAAATGAGAAATAGTGCATTTTTTAAGAAAAATTTATATTAAGGATGCAGTATAAGTATTCGGATTGGGAAGCGGCACTATACATTTTAATGGTAAAAAAAATTCTGGTTATGGTCACAGAACTCATCTTCTTTATTTTTTGTTAAAATCCTTCTTTGTTAGTCTCATGTGGTGAAAGGTGGAACCAGGTTCATTCACTCACGTTCACTCCAGATGTAAATTGCAAAAATATTGAATAACATTTTGTAGTACCATGAGAAACTGCCTCACATTGCAATGTAATTGAATATGTGGAAAAATTGAAGATTTTAAAATCTATAACACAAATAATCCATGTAAATGGTGCTTTACCTCTCGATAAAATTAGTTGTCATGAACACAATTCGGGCTTCTGAAGACGCCACACCATCCAGGGCGTTGAGCAATCCACTAAAGGTGAGCCTTCCCATGCCTTGAAATGCCATTGGATCTGTCTCAAAGTACAGGAAAATTCAGAATAGCATTCAAATGAGCACCGTCTCTCCTAATTTATCAAATATGGTGTGAATGAAAAAATAAACTCACTCTCGTGGGGCAGAAGCTCTCGGTTGACGAAGGCAGCGTCTACATCCTCCAGTAGGATGATGCTCTGCTGTGGAGCTACGCTGAGGAGGTGATTGAGCCGGTCGTCTGATAGGCTGCGGTCGCTCAGACTCATCAAACAGATGCTGTAGCCTAGCTCTCCTGCCAGCGCAGTTCTTAAAAAAATCAACAATGACAAAAAGGTTTAAATTAGCCTTTTCTTAAAAGCAAATCATGAAAAGTCATGTTTTCTATTGAAAGCAAATGGCTTCGTTGGTACAGAACTTTAATGACAGCATTATTCCTAGAAAAAAAACTGTAAAAAAAAAAAGTAATTGCTCACATAAAGCTGCTCTTCCCACAGCCGGGCGGTCCATACAGCAAATAACCCCTTCTATATGGAATGCCTTGTTTAAAAATAATGAAAAATATAATTAGAGCAGAACACAAAAATGACTTTACAACTTCAATGGGTGCATTTGAAGAATGCCGACAGTTTTCACTGCCAATGAAAGGAAAAAGAAACATATTGCATGTCCTGCTTCACCTCTGTCAGTGTACCACTTAGGATTGTCGATAAACTCCTTCACATCGTCCACGAGCCTCTCTGCCACACCACTCTCGAGCACCACCGACGACAGCGGCCGCCTTCGCCTGGGAAAGCCAAACGGCCTCCATTCTGCCCCCAGTGCAGTGTACATCACCGTCCGGCCCTCTTCCTGCTTTAATGCAAGCTCACGTGCTACACAGATACAGAAATATTCATGAAGGCTGCTGTAAAAGACTACATTTATTCTGAATATTGCATTGCTTTTGAGTGGCATTTTTTTTTACGCGTATTTAACTATTGTAATGAATTATTTTTCAATTTGAAGTAGAATGAAACTCAAATGCAAGAGAAAGAGCTTCACGAAATGCTCATCGTGCAGAGTATTAACAGGTTTATACCTTCCTGTAGTATGCTGAAGAATATCTGACGGTCTCTGCCCAGAGCAGTGAAGGTGACGGACTCCCAGGGTGTTCCAGTGTGCAGGTCCACCATCTGCTTCTCTCTGATCCGCTCCACTCTGATCCACTTCCTGCCATACCTGGAAACACAGACACTTCAGTTAGATAGAAGCCCATTCAAAATAACACCAATAAACGTTTCTAAACCAAATAGAAAAGAACCAAATCTTACCAAATGAGGTGGTTCCCAGGACTTGGGTGGAAGTCAAACTGAGTATGGACTTTTCCACTCTCGTGCTGCAAGTATGAGGTCTCAACACTCAGATGCTGAGTGTGCTTGGCATGTTTGGTGATCCAACTTAACAGCCAGTGATAGCTTTTATCTCTGCTTGGGACCTCGAGTGTGATCATGTAATGTCTCCTAAAAAAGATCATGCCAACCTGTGCTCCTTTCCTGGCAAATGCAAGTGCTGTTCCAACACCAACTAGTCCAAATCCTGCCCCAAAGTAAGGGTTGTCCTTCAGGGCTCCAATGAAATCTGACAGTGTCATGATGAAGGAGCCTTCTTTTGTTCAGTCAAAGGTTTTTTGTTCCTTTCCTCCAGTTCGCATTCTTCTTTCACGCAATGAGCATTAAGGTAGATATATTTCAGTTTTCCTTTGTAAGAGAGGCTTAAGACTAGACATCTTCCCAAGTTGTCATTGGGGAGCTGTTGTTTTTCATAAAAAAAATATTAAGCTATGTATCTTTGCAGAAAAGTGTATCATAGTGAATATTGTGAATACTTTCGTATCTACTTTATTCAACCTGACAACCAAGCGATTCTGTCATTTGCAGCGTGAACAAATCTTTCCAATTTTTCATTCTATTGAATCGATTCATATATTGCTCCAAACGTACTCCATTTGACCAAAAGAATCGATTCATATGAATCAAGGGGGCAGGTCACATGGCGACCTCTGTCTGTTTCCGTTGTCCAAGAAAATTATTCCGTACAAACCATGTTTGAATTTGGTAGTTCCGCTTTAATTGTTTATTTTTATTTTTCCAATGATGTGGTTAAAGACGCTGTTGCGTAATAATAAAAGAGTTTACCCCTCTGAATTTGGAATAAGTTTCAGTATTGGCCCATTCATTTTTGTTAAATAATGATTAACCTTTGTAGTCTGAATTGAAAGTCTCCGACGGACTGTCGCTTGCGGTCTTCCCAACGACACAAGGTAACGTTAACGTTAAATGACAAATCATTTACTTTAGAGTCAAATTTACAATACAATTTTGTTTTATCGTTTTTATTACTCATCACTTTTTTTCCCTAGCGTGAAAAGTGGCACTCTGAAACACACGTCTTGGAATTGTTTGTTATTTTTATCAGAACTTGTCATTATTGATCCAGAAGATTAGTTTGCATGGGTAACGTACTATTAGTCCTAATTTGAGTTTTATGTGCTCAATCACTCTTTAAAGTTTACTTTGTAATATGGATCACCAAAAGCCTGGCTATGGACCAGAACTACCCAGTCAGCCTGGCACTGATAAAACAAATATACCTGAAGGTAGAAATCATCAATATTAACTGTATTTTATTAAAAATAAAATTAGACCTTATTTGAGAATCATTTATTACAAAAATAGTTTGATCACAGTCCTTTTGTGTCCCTTGTGTTTTGTCTGAACCAAAAGGGACAGGTATACATTCAAAGCCCAACAGGAAGAAAATGGTGAAGAAATGTAAAACATTGGCAAAAAATAGAACAAAATCTACTGTCCCCAGCCAACAAAATGCTTCATCTAAAGGTAAATAATTTTAATTTAACAAGATGTTGTAATTTAAGTATTGGATTAAGCAGTTATTTCATCCTCCTTTTAGTTGCTGAGGGGTCTGAAAATGTATATCGCACCCATATATGCTCCGAATGCAGGCGCTGCTTCAAAAACCGCTCTCATTTGGTTGAACACCTGCGCATCCACTTTCCAGATCCCACCCTCCAATGTCCCACCTGTAAACATTACTTCACCAGCAAGAGCAAGCTTCGAGTGCATATGCTGAGAGAGACAGGTCAGAAACGGCACCAGTGTCATTTGTGTGATTATGGAGCAGTGGAGCGGAGTTCTCTGAAACGACACATTACCAGTGTCCATGGAACCAGTGAAGAAGCTGATTTTCCGAGTGAAGAACTGTTTAAGTGTCCAACCTGCCAAAAGACATTCAGTCAGAGCCGAGCATTAAAGAACCATATGAAGTCCCATAATAATACAAATGACGGACAAACTTTGCATTGCTTCATTAAAGACTGTTCTTTTAATTGTACTGAAAAAAAGCAGATCCAGAAACATGTGTTCGATGTTCACCAAATTGAGGCTTCAGAGTGCCGACATCACTCCTGTGGGGCTGTTTTCGGGAGCCGAGAAGATATGGAGAAGCATTTCCGTACTCATCAGGCATATCACTGCCAAGACTGTGAATTCTCCTGCTCAAATAAGAGCCATTTGCTGCAGCACAAAAGACAAGGGCATCCAGGGAAGACCGAGCTGAAATGTAGCTACTGCTCTTTTTCCACTCTCAACCCTGTGGAGTTCGATCAACACGTTGGCCTTTTTCATGCCAATGAGAAAACACATCAATGTTCTCAATGCCAATTTGTGACTGCTCATAAAAGAGTCCTGAAGAGACATATGCTAATTCACACTGGTAAGATTTTCATTGTTTAAAAGTATACTGTTTAGTCATTTCAGTAACTAACTATACAGTACTATTTGAGCAGCTTTTATAACGCTTTTTCTATTTTGCTCTGCATGAAATCTATAGGTGAAAAGCCCTACAAGTGCTCCCTATGTGACTTCAGATGTCGTGATGAAACATACCTCACTAAGCACATGCTGATACACTCCGATGACAAGCAACATATGTGCTCAGTGTGTGGATATGTGACTAAATGGAAGCACTATCTCAGTGTCCACATGCGCAAGCACGCTGGAGACCTTCGGTATGTTTGTTTGTTGAACTTGTGAAGATTACGAAGATTGTGAGTTTACTAATCCATGTCTAATCTTTCTCAGGTATAAATGCAACCAGTGTCCTTATCAATGCCACCGCTTGGATCAGCTGAACAACCATAAAATCCGTCACCAGGAGAAATCCCTCATTTGCGAAGTGTGTGGGTACTCCTGCAAGAGAAATAGGGAATTGCACAGCCACATGCAGCTCAAACACACCTCAAACGAAGATAAACAACCTCCTGTTTACAATTGTCAGTTTTGTTCCTACACAACCAAGCACAGACAGGCCCTGCAAAGCCATGAGAACAGCAAACACACGGGGGCGCGCTTGTTCAGCTGTGCCCTCTGCAGATACACCACTTTTAGCAACACAGGCCTGTTCTTACACAAAAAGAAAATCCACGGATATGTCCCTGGAGATCTGGAATGGGTTAAAAAGTATGCAGAGAAAGAAAAAGAGAAAAGGTCTGCAGGATTGAACTTTTTCCATAATTCACCAGCACCCCAGAAGTCAAGTTCGGGAAGAGGTCCTCAAGAACAGTCTAATCAGATGATCAAAGACTCACAAAATGCACTTTATGATAGTACGAGTGTTGCAATGGGAGGTAGTATTGATCAAACGGAGGAAACCTTGGTTGCTCTTGTGTCTGTGGGAAAAGAGTTAGTTAATATTACGGAACATCATTCAAATGTCAAACTTGTTGGGGAAAATGGACAAATCATCCTTGCAGAGACGGAAAACATACACAACTCGATATTTTCTGCTCAGATTAGTGGCCTTGATGGGTCTCAGCCGTTGCATACCATTCAACAAGATTTCCCTGAAACATCAGTTGAAACTGATGATGCGGATTCAGTTTCCTGTGATGCTCAAAGTGACTTTGCAGACAACCAAACACTGACGGAGTTAAACTCTGAAGAGCCCTCAGCTTCAGGGGCCTGTTTTGAACTGATGAGGAAACGAGATAAAGATCAGGCTGAATCCCTGGTGTTGGAGGGGAAGGTCCAGATGCTTGTTGTTCCAACTGACAACAATATTTATCAATGTAGCCGCTGCTCTTATGTCACCCGGAAGCAGACAGCATTTTCCCGACACTGCAAATCATATTGCCGCGTCATGAAGGCGGATCTTCGGTGCCAGGACTGTGGCAAGCTTTTTAAACAGCAACGCTCCTTGAAGACTCATCGTCTCAGGAAGTGCCAATCATTCTGGAATAGCAGAGTGAGGTTAAAACCTTCAATGGAAAACTCTGGGAGCTCTGTGGTTGATGTCCCATGTGATGTCCCAAATGTAAGACAGCAGGGTTCAACTGAATCTCATGAGAAATTGAGTCCTGCCCTTACAGGTGTAGAAAATGATTCAGATACAGTTATATCCAAAAGACAGCAGCCAGCATTAGAGAAGCCCTCCGACTGTTTTGAAGATGAAGGGAGGTATACTTGCAGAAAATGTTCCTTCTCATCAGCACGGAAAGTCACAATTGATAGGCATAGTTCTATATGCAGTGGAGCTACATCTAAGAAACTTCTTGTTGAATTGCACTCTCTCAGTGAGCAAGAGGAGAATCTTACTGACTCTGATCAACAAGAAGACGAGGCAACAAACTCAGGAGACATTTCAGCAGACGAAGAAAGACCTTCAAACCCCAAACCTCAATTCTCATGTCCCAACTGTCCTTTTCTGTGCCACCAAAAAAGAGCTCTGAGAAGCCATGAGCTAAAGGGGTGTTTGAAACAAGGTGAAATACAGTGTCAACTCTGTTCATTTATTGCAAAATCTGAACAATCTCTCAAGCACCACCTCTTGGGTCACGGTAAAGTCAAGACAGATGATCGAAGTAACATCTCTGGTGATCTTCAGTGCAATTTTTGTTCCTTTACTTGCAAGCAAGAGCGTTGTCTCAAAAAACACGTATCTTTGAAGCATGAGGGAGTTCGACCTTATCGATGCCGCTTCTGTATGTTTTCTACAATCCGTCGATATCGGCTGGAAGCACACGAGTCCATTCACACTGGTGTTGGAAGGCACAGCTGTGAACTATGTGGACAAACCTTTGGCACCACATCCAGACTAAGATTGCATCGTCAACGAATTCATGAGAAAAACGCTACTCACTTCTGTGCACTTTGTGACTACAAAGCCTATAATGTCAATGATATCAACCGTCACAACTTGAGCTGCCATATTGGGGAACTTGATCACTATTGCAAGAAATGTACTGCACGTTTCAGCTCCGAAATGGCTTTGAAGCAGCATCAGAATCGGGCCCATTCTGATGCAAATAGCCTGTCTTGTACCCAGTGTAGCCTCTTTTGTGGAAGCAAAGCTGCTCTGAAAACACATGCGCAAAATGATCATTCAGAAATCAAGACAAATAATCCACAAGATGCTCCAGAAAAACCCAGCAAGACACCCATCAATCATCAGTGCTCTATTTGTTCCTTTATTACCAGAAGAAGGTTCCTTCTAGTCCAGCATATGCTGGATGAACATGAAGATGGCACAGCAGAGGAAAAAACTCTGAAGTGTGGCGTCTGTAGTTTTTTGTGCACCCATCAAATGGTGTTCGACCAGCATGTACGGGTGCATGGAGGAACTCGTCTTTTCAAGTGCACTGAATGTGAGTTCTCCACCCAGAACAAACAGAAGATAACCTGGCACATTCGGATTCATACCGGGGAGAAACCTTACCTGTGTGAAAAGTGCAGCTATACCTGTGCTGATCCGTCACGACTAAAGGTAGGAAAGATGGATGTTTCATAGTTTTCTGTGTCAAATTTTGCTTCTTTCAGTCATTCAGTTTGTATATGAAATACAAATAATCTAAATTATATATCACATTATGAATGGTACAGACAGCTAAGATGTAATGATGGAACTTTAAATTTTTAAAGCTGAATGGGAGTTCAAATGACAATCTGGGCCAGATCCATGTCTGGGTCTATTCTTAAAGACTTTTCTTAGACTTTCTAATTCTAGAAGCCACCAGTCTCCTTTTTTTCAGTGGCTAAAAGACCAATTGTGACCATGTACACCAGGTTTTCTTTTAGGCTTTCTGATGCAAACTTTTTGAAGTCCTTAATTCAAAATTCAGGTATGTTCCAAATCTTTTAAACATATTTAAAAGTTAAATTTTGAAGCTATCACAACTGTTTGATTTTGAAAAAACTTTTGACCAAAGCATAAATTGTGGTCCTATATTGTTAATATGTATTTTACTTATTAGCAAAAACTTGATCAACAAAGCCTGACCCCCAAGTCCTGGTCTGACTAATTAATGTTGGCATAAAAATTAATTGTTTTGTTTGAATTAATGTCTGAGCCATAAAAATGTCCAGATCAGTGGCTACGGGGGACAGGTAAAACTCTGGCAGTGGTTTTAAGTTACATTTAAAACTGTAAACTTCAGCATGTGATGGAACAAATGTTTAATATTCGAGCAATATTAAACTGAACTTTCACATGAATTAGTATATAAGAAATAAAAAATTGGCATAAGCTCATTTTTGAGTAGAGTGGATCTTTAAAATCAAGCATTCCGTAGAAATCCAGTCTTAAATTTTAAAATATTAAATATTTGACCCCTTGTAGACTTTCACTGCATCCTTAATAATCCTTAAAATGTGTAACCTCAAATGGTTGTCCCCTGCAAAATTAGCCATGTACCCCCTGTTCCTCCATACTCCCATAAATAGGATTACACAAACATGCATGATCCAATCTGAATATGAATTGAGAGAACAATAATTGAGTAAAACATTCAGTAAATGTCTGAAAACATTCAGTAAATCAAACATTCAATAAATGTCTGAAAGATCAAGTTTACATGATACAGCACCTTTCACTCTTTTTAGTATCACATGAGGATTCACACAGAGGAACGCAAGTATCTCTGCCCCGAGTGTGGCTACAAATGCAAATGGCTCAACCAGCTAAAATATCACATGACTAAACACACAGGTATGTTAACTTTAAGTGCTGCCAACACAAATTCATGCCACATCTTCATTGGTTTACCTTGCTCACCAACAGGTGCCAAACCGTATACATGTGAGGACTGCGAGTACCGGACCAACCGCCCTGATGCCCTGCGCATTCACTGTGAGACACGTCACAGAGATGTGAGATCTTTCATATGTGAGAAGTGTGGAAAGGCTTTCAAGACTCGTTTCCTACTCAAGACACATCAGAGAACGCACAGCGAGGAGCGGCCTTACGTCTGCTCCGTTTGCAGTAAGGCGTTTCGCTGGCCTGCCGGGCTCCGTCATCATTTCCTGTCCCACACCAAACAGCTACCCTTTTACTGCCTCCACTGTCCCTACCGGGCAAAACAAAGGTTTCAGGTGGTGAAGCACCTTCAGAGACACCACGAAGACTTGCCTGTTCAAAGTGGTGTAGGTAAAGATCAACAGGCGTCAAGCATGGGTGCACAGAAGACACCCGCTGGTGGAGACGTAGAGAGACCGGAGGATGTGCTAAGTGCTTTAGAGCAGATGCAACCAACAGTAGTTCTGTAGTTTTGTACTTCAGTCAACAATTCTTCAGCATGCTTTGTTCAACAATGTTTTTATTTGAATATATTAATACAAGATGATTTAATGATCACAAACGAAGGCACTTTTGCATGCTTGATTCCTGTTCTTTCAGGTTACATTAGAGAATTAGGTTGCATTTTAACCACCAAACAGAAAAATTGCATTCCTTAACACTTTATATTGCATAGAATAATCAACTTCTTGAATCATTAACTCAGTTGACGAGAAGAGTATTTTTGGGGAAAAAAAACATAAATATATAAGTCACAATTTAGCATCAAACATTAGCATAGGAAAGTCAAAATGTAAAATTTTATTGTATTTTGCTTTGAAGTGATTGAGTCAAAATCATTTGATTAAATGACTTAAATGTTAACTTTTTAAAATGGCCAATTTCATCTTACATCATGATTTATTACTCAACATACCTTTAAAATCATTGATTTAGGGGGTCAACCTTGTTCAGATGTTTTTGGTCAGATTTCTGATTAAATGAACAAGGGTTTATATTTCCTGAGATTAAGTTAAAGAAATTGTTCAGGCCACGACTTGCACATCTTTACATTTTCATGAACCAATTTTCATGTTTACTTCAAGTGCTGCCAACGCAAATTCATTCCACATTTTCATCATTTTATAGATCTCCTCTTTTTGGAATTTCATCCTATAACATAATTTCCCAACATACCTCCAAAATCTTTGATTTAGGGGTTCAGCCTTTAGATGTTTTTGTCAGATTTCTGATCAAATAAATAGTTAAAACTTCCTTGTTTCAAAGGAACTATGTAGTTCCAAAGTTCCTAAGCATTTTGTAATTCCTAAAAATTTTGACACACACAAACGAGCACACACATGAGCACACGCACACACACACACATGTTACACATTGATTTGTGTTTAAAGAAATGGTTGACTGACTTGGGTGTAGAGGTGTTGGTTGAATTAGTTCAAGTTAGGGAAAGTTGTTGAATACAATGTTTTTTGCGATGGCATGACTTGAGCCCACCCCTCCAGCTCTGGTGCTCTGGTACTGGAGGGCAGAACCTGTGTGGAATTGCCTTGATCATTGAGTACAGAGGAGGAGTTCAATAATCAAATGCAAGTTTTTTCTCTTTTTTTATTTTCTATTCTATCCGCTTCAGGAATACAGGTGAAATTTGATCAGACTATCTTGAGAAATAGCTAGCTAGAATAAGCTACCGTAGTAAATATTTTTCATCATTCATTTTTTCAGTAGTATAATAATCGCAGCTCTTTCTCTAGTTTTCATGCAAGATTAAATGATTTTGGTTAAAATTACATTTAGGATCAAATGAAGTTTTGGTGTTCAAATGACTTCCTGCATTTCAAGCATTTGACATACACATTGCCTAAGACAGAAACTCAAGCATTGACAATGAAGCTCTTAGTCCTGTGTAATCACTGCTCTGTAATCTTAATGTGGACAAATATGGAGGATGGGCGGAGGCTTGTTCCATCTCTTGATAAAAGACGCACATGCCGATATCCTGCAAAAAATAAGAAAACCTTAAGCATAAAGACAGTGATGCTTGAGCCATGCAAGAAGCCCCAGGTGAGTTTTAAAATTAATCTTGTGAAATTATGTTAAATTCAGATGTGGAAGCAAAGTAGGTTTGTATTCTGTGGTTTATGGAGAACCATTTGTAAATTGTTTCAAAATGTAAAGAAATTGTTCAGATGTAGTTTTTGTTAGTTTTCTGAAAAAAAATGAGGGTATGTTTATATTTCCTGATTTCAAAAACAACTATATGGTTCTTAATGCATTTTATTGTAGCACCAAAAAATTAGCCAATATGAATTTTAATTATGCAAATTCACATTAGGCACCTTGTTTGTAGAACTGCTTGGAAAGGTAACTGGGAAAAGGGTGCAATATAAATATATTTTTATTGAATTATTTATATACTCAGATTGCTCCCTACAGGTTCTACTATTGTGCTAATCTCATTTAAATAACTTACTTTAATGTTGTTAAATACTTTAAATTCATGTTTTCGTCATTGGATCAGACAGCATTATTGCTTATAGCCTCTCCCCAATGAATTTCTTAATTGGCTAATATTTTCATTAGTTGCATGGGTGTCCTCCCTTTATGGTTTTAACAGTCAAAACAAAAGTAAGTCATGTTGAGAATATTGGCAAAAGGCGAGAAAGTGAGTGAGGGTAAAGACCATGAAATGTTCTTTTGGCCAATCAAAATCAAGCATTCAACTGCTACAGTGTGTTCTAAAAAGGGTTTACGCTGTTGTAAAAGTGTTTTTTCTTTTGACATTGAGATTTGTTTAGGTTCTATTTTTTTGTTGAATTACATTTGCAAAAAAATCTGTAAAGCTTTTAAATGTTAAATTAAGTCAGGTTTTTTTGAAAAGCCATCATCAGTCAGCCAAGCATCCATGGCTGAGCTTGTATCAGAGTCCACATCGGGGGAGAATGCTTGTGTGTTTTTCTCTCCTCTAACCTTAAAACCAGAGCCTGCTGCAATGACCACCAATGCAAATACTTTCTGATCACTCTAATCAAATTCGTCTACGTGTGATTACATTAGTATGAAATTTTTCAAGAGGGTTGTAAATACCAGGGGGTGGTGAGGGTGATGAAATCTTTACTGACATCACTATATTCTACTAATTATTTTCAACTACACTATAAATAAAATGTAACCTCTGAAAGCTTTTATTCTTAGTTATTTAGTCAATTAATTTAGCTCTGGAGTGTACATTTGATTAACAGTTGCAGCTTACCTGGTTGAATACAGGAAAAAGGAACCGTGTATTGGCCAATGAAGTCATTCCTGGATGCTGTGTCATAATCTTCAACAACAAAACGCACCAGTGTCAGTTCAGGCATGTGAACTGTAAACTGCAAGCTTTCATTCCAATACGGGTTGAAACCTGTCATAGAGATCAAAAGGAAACGCGGATGCAATGAGCTGGAGAAAGTTTCTATGTTGAAGTTCCATGCATGCGGACTGTTAAGGCTTTCATCAATATGCAGCTTTTCTATTGCCCCTGCTGCAGTGCAACAAAGCACTTAATCCTCCCTTCCTCACCATTGTTGTCAATGTAGCTGGTCTCCTGTTTGGCTTGGTCCTGAGGAACTCCATAAATTTCCAATCTTACCAGAGGGTCAACAATGGACCAATCTTTTTGCCTCACTTTAGGAAGCTGTTGTCCACTAATAACCTAAAAGTCAACGGAAACAGACATTTATTTTCTAAAGCTTTCAAAGTCAAGTGTTTTAAGAAGCAGAAAGGATTTAATGCCTTAACAGAGAAGAGCAAAGGGTTGTAGGCCTCACACTCCTCTGGTTTTTCTTGATCAAAGAGTCTGTCTCTGTTCAGGAGAATCTCAGGTTTTAGGATGTAGCCAGTGGAGCCATTCTGAGTAAACAACCCATCATTAAGATCCATTTCCATTCCTGCCGTCTGGAAGTTTAATGCCACTGTGTATCAGAAAATGCATTACAGTAAAACACCGTCCAATTGAGGACACATTAGCACTGTTTTCCTACTCTACATTGAGCAATCTCTGGAGGCTTGCAAGCTAGGATCACATTCTTCCACTCTATATTGTACTCGCATAATACTCTGAAATATAATCTCTACAATACTGACCAATCTGGCATCCCATGTTCCACATGTCCACTGTACAGTAATTTGATGAATCCGTCCTCATTCCACTTGGATAAACTCTTGTCAGCTGCCTGCTATTGTGCAGCACAAAATCTGAACCTGGCAGACATAACAATAAATATAATTTTAGGTTAAAAACAATTATATGAAAAATAAATAATTTTTGATTTATTGACCATTCACATAATTTAAAAACTTTATTATAATTCTGACCTGACTCCTTTGAATATTTACGAGCTTTAGACTCAGAGAACGAGGACATCTCATTAGATTTAGCAGAGATGCGGGAATGTTCAAAGCTTTGGAAATGAACACTTTTAAAGAACATGAGGTCCGAGAAGTCCTTGCAAAGATTTTGCTTCGAATTCTACAAAGAAGAAAAGTAAATCAATCTAAAGTCTGTGAAAACCTCTTACTTTAGTCAAAATGAGCAGTTCACCTTGCTATCTGTTGGGAGACTCTCTTTATTCATTTCTGCAGCCTCGTCCTCATCGCTGACTTCATCTGTCAGCGTCCCAGACTCGTTTCCTAGCTTTTTTCCTTTTAACAGGATTTTCCTCTTCAGTGACTTAAAGAAACAAGAAAACAACATATTTCTTCTGTATTTATTTTCTATAACACATTGTCTGTGGCCCATATGTCATGTAAACACTGGACAACTCTTATTTTCTGCATTTTTATCTTTTGCATGTGTAATAAGGTCAAACCCATAGTTGGATTTTTTTAAGAGGAACGATGTAAATTTAAGGTTGAAAGTAATACCTGCTGGGTTCATTTATTTCTGAGCTCACCTCTGGTGAAGGCAGGTGACCAGAAACCTCAGCATCTGTAGAGTTTGTAAGCAGCATGTCTCCTAAAATTTCTTTGAAATGCTGAGCCATGACCTTCTGCTGGTCTATGCTGCAATGGTTTTCTATGGAGATGATGAGAGGATACTCTGATGCCTGTGGGTAGTCGTAATGGAAGGATTATTGTCAACCATTTAAAATAAAATCTTGACAATATAAATTTCATGACAAAGAATGGCCAGGAGGAGAATTTGATGTTAAACAAAACCAATCCCACATTTTTGTACTTTTTCTTTGCTAATTATTTTTTTTATTTGAATTTTTTTTTTTGCTATTATTATTATTATTATTATTTTATATTAAAGTATTAAGGATGCTCTCCAGCTTAAAAATTTAGGTGGGAGCTTGGCCACAGCAGGCACAAGGATATTAAAAATAAATAAAAACGTGAGAGGTATTAACTTTAACTATGGTAGACCTATTAAAACATTTATATCTCAAAAGTTATTGCAATTTGTACATATCAATATGACATGTGCATTTAATGTGGTGTACATGGGCATATGTGGTATAAAAACTAAATACCTGGATCTCACATGTTAAATTTAAGCCCATTTTGTATAGCACTGATAACAGCAGTATCTATATCCCCATCTTTTTCTTACGAAGGGTGTGTAGAATTGGTTACGGATCTGTATCACAACGCTGATTCTCTTCTTTGCTCATGAAAAATTAACCTGAAAGTCTATATAAGTCTACTTTGATCATTCTTCTACTGTTACTGGTAAAAAAATGTTACTGCTCTAATCAGATTCAATGATCTATGTTAAGCTATGCGATGCTAAATGTGCTATCAGATCAAGAAAACAACTGAACAGATTTCTAAACTAGTTAAAAACCATCTTGAGAATGGGAGAATAAAACAAAAAAAGTGTTGTGCACAGTTAACTGGGACAAGTTTAACTCTGCTCCTCACTGTTTATGAACTCCCTGGTTCCTGCCTTGTTTACAGTGAAAAACAAGGTGTTCATATGTAAAGCAGGAGAATGTTTTTAACTTACACACCAACTTCCAAAATATTATATCCTCTTTAGCTCTAATAATCCACTGATCTACATGTTGAATAGGATTGGTTGAGTGACATTCTTTGGTATCAGGATCAACATTTATGAATAGAATAAAAGTAAGAGCGACTTGAGTTAGACTTTGACCGTGTAACAAATTGCATATTGTCTCTCACCTACTCCCCTACCAAAAGCGACTGCCAAATGCATAAATGTAAATGTAAAATAATCCTCATTTGAATTCAAACATACCATTTATTAAATGAAACAATAGTGTATATGTGATTGATGACGAATCACCTTGAAGGCATAGTTTGCAATTGTAGAAATCACATCTTTGAGAAGAATCTTGGATGTTAAGGTGTGTCCATGATAAACCACCGGCTCCCCATTAGCTCCGTTCCAGCAGTCCACCTCCACACACCTGCACCCACGTTTTAGAGCCCTGTAAAGACGCAGAACAGCACCATTCAATCCAGACATGGTCAGAGGGTTTTACTACAAAGTGAGAGTAGTATACAAAATTGAGAGCATAAAAAGATGTACTCACTGGATGTACGCCTCAACGCTGCTCGATCCCTTCAGCTGGTCCTCCATCAGGTAAGTGTTGTGTGAGGACGAGATGTAATAGTGGGCGAGGGGCTGCTTCATGTCCTGAAAGATTCCCTGCCGCTCGGGGTTGAAGATCGATCCCTCTGATGAAGTCAGGTACATTAGGAACCCATCGACTGACATGGAGTGATTCATCCTGGCTACATGAAAAGTGAACATGAAGCATCTCATTTCATCTCATCTGTTCAATCCTCAATCTATATGTACAAAACAGTCTAAGTGCTCTTTGTATCTCTTCTATTATTAAAATGGTATTCAGAAGTATTTTCTCTGCAATTTTTTGGGACGAACACAGATGTCTAAACCTCACATTAACAGTTTTAAAATAAGGCAAATTAAACGATTTTTAAAAATTGATTCATAGATTTTAAATTCAAAATATTATTTTGATTCGTTAAAATCAAAGATGAAAGAGTATACAAATGTAGTAGTTAAGTAAAAGTACTGCTACTTTAGTGAAAATCCACTTAAGTAAAAGTAAAAAGTAGCTTGTAATTTTTTTTCCAAAAAATCTCATCTCTGCTGTTATAGTCTGTCAGAAGGGTTTTTAATGGTTTTTAATATGTATTACATTAATACTGGCCACGATTTAAAAAAAATATATTAGGTATTGTTATCTAATGTGTGAGAACCGTTGTAATATAAATTGTTGGTTTTCAATTTGGTTTAAAAATATTTTATGTTTTTTTTAATGTTGTCCACTTTTAAATAATACTGCTAATTTACATAAAAAAGCTTTTTCTGCAGTGTGAAGCATCATACTTTTTACTGGGTCAGAATCAGTTATTTGACTAGCCTGTGTATATTAAGATGCTTCTCATTTTGTCCTTTTTAATGGATAATTAGATATTTTTCATAAATGCTTTTTATTTACCCAAGGAAAGAATCTGATTTTATATGTAAGAAGTACTTTACTTAAATTACAGCTATTCAAGTAAAATAAAATAAAACTATATTTGAGAAACTACTCAATAAAGTAGTACAAGTAACTGCAAACCTCTGCATTTTATATATATATGTGTGAGTATATTTTTTTAAAGCACCAAATATTTCCGAAAAAACCCTTCTGCATTTTTCAGCTCTCTAATGTTTATAGCTGAATACACCTGATGAAAACACCTGAGTATTTATGAACAGTTGTCTTTTAATGATGCTAAAGTCAGTTTAATTATCCCCATTATTTATGTGTTTCATGTGTGTATCACTGACATCATCTTAGAATTTGGTAATTAAAGAGTTAAAATCTTGGGGTTTGGATGAAAGCTGCCAACAAAAATGTTTTGTAGTTTTGATCAGGATTGAAGATGATTAATGAACAGATTGATTTAAGCAACATAAAAAAGCACATAGCTTATTTTTTTGTTTTTGAAAACTTAGAGTTCAAATAAGATGTCTTACCTAAAAGAATTTAATTTGCTCAAAAATAGAAAAAGTCATGATCAAATTAAGACCCTAGTGAAAAAATCAAACCTTTTTGGATGAACATATCCAATTTATACAATCTTAGGCTAACAAAAAAATTGTTCAATACTTTTTGCTTTTTAATTACTTAAACATTCAAGCAAAACCGTGTAGCTTCAGCAAGGCATTTACAACCTAAAAATGTAAAAATTGGTTGTTACCCGTATCTGAAGGCTCATAGCGATCAATGAGCTGAAGGGCATGTTCATAACTCCTCTCCCCCTCGAACTGCTCCTCTCTCAGAAACTCCTCCAGATCACACTGGGACAGGATCTGCCCATCACTGGAATAATCCTGGAACAAATCCAGCACCTCTCGTCTCTCTGTCAGCATTTTGTAGAACTCCACAAACTCCTGGTCCTCCAGTGTTCCTGACTCAGACTTATCTGCCATCTGTGAGAACATGCCAAAAAGTCATAATGAGGTCCAGAGCGCTCTTTAATCATGATCAAACCAGCAACACAATCACCATGAAAAGACCGGATGCGTGCTCTTCGTTCATGTCTATGTTCATCATCTTCAGCAGTTTTTTGGCTTCCTTAAAATTGATTCTACCATCCTTGTTTTGATCAGCTTTAGAAAACCAGTCTGAGATCCATCTGAGCAGAGTGGTTTAGGCCTTCAGCTCTACTTGCAAGTGGACAAACTGTGAATTTCTCTCTGTGTAGCATTTGTAGTATTGCGGAGTTATGTGCAGTGATGATGAACTTATATTCTGTCTTCTCAAGCTCTTCAAAAAGAGAAGCAAATTTCACACTAAAAATGCTTTCTATGTAAGGACTGTAACTTCCTAACATGCAACTTAGTAAAAACCTGCAAAAAAGCTGAAACCGTACAAGTGTAACAGCACATACATTGAGCAGCATGTCTAACCTAAAAACACTGATTGCAAGGCAATGGTTATGAGTTGGAAATACACTAAAAGATTTAAGTTTTGGACAATTCTCCTAATATTGATAGTTATTCTTATGCATAAAGCAAGGATACTGGTCAAGTCTGGTACTCTCGTCCATGTTCTCTATGTTCTGCATGAGGCCTCGGATGCCCTGGATCCAAGCCTGAGCATCCTCTGCTGACTCAGCCACCAGATCTAGGTTTCCTTTACGACCGCGGAACACCAGCGTGAGGCAGCGACTGGCAGGAAACTCTTCAGCCACGCTCAGGAGCGCCTCAGATTGATGGCCCTCGCGAACAGCCTCTACATCGCCGACAGAGACTGAAAAACAGAAAATTACACAATTCATAATGAAAATAAGTCAAGGAGTGGGAAATGTAACTAAATAGGCCTTTAGTGCAAAGGAGGGCTGCAGTCTTGCAAAGTTTCATTTAAACTGTAGCTTAAAAAAATTGCATAATATGATTATTTCAGAAGAAGAGTTCATATCAAAATTGGTGAAAAATACTTTGTCTTCAGAGACTTTGAATTTGAAGTGCTGTTTGTGTTTGACCATGTTTGGATGAGATCCTCAAAATCCTTTACCTTATCACTGGAAATTAGGACCCTTCTTGGAGAGAGATTTGTAGATTACCATCTCCCACCAGGAAAGATTTCAAACTAACAGACACACCTCGAAGAATTTGATTGGATAGATCAGGAAGTGTTTGCATTGGTTGATTGGTTGCACACTGTCCCCCGATATGCTCACAGACACTCAGCCATTATTGCAATAGCATTACTGATGTTTAATAACCTAATTATTACATGCCTCTTTCTATAATTAAAACAGATTAAATTAATATCTGACAGTGGAGTGAGAGTCACTCATTCCTCCGACAGACAGTTCTGAGAAATTATTACATGCTTGTGTCAATTTCCCCACAAATCAAAGAACCAAACTCTTCCTCAGCTTCAGCAAGATTGCTTCCTAAATTTAGGGTGACTGCATTTTGATACATTATTCTTGTTATGCCATTTTACTCCACATTTCCCAAACAATTTTTCCATTAGTTTACCAATAGGATCTTCGGTATCAGTGTTTCTTTTGAATTCAGATTTTAGTCCTCAGAGCACTACTTTGCCTTTTATTTTCGTATGCCCCGGTATGACCAGAGAACAAGATTGCCTGAAAAGTATGCGCACAATATAAAGGTGTCACCAACAGTGTGCCATTGAGATGAGTTTTGTTGGAAATTTTTTTATTTTTTTTTGGACTGACCGATCTTCTGCTGCTTTGACTTCAAAGCAGCTCTTCAGAAAAACAGACCAGAAACCGAGAGAGAGACCATCCATGGGTAGCTTTTAAATAAAGCCTGATTTGATTTGTCTTGAAAAGCTGTACTTATAATAGTTAGCCGCATTAATAAATGTAATCAACAATACAGCCTTCATACAACACACCTGATTCCACTAATTAAGCTTCTCTGGACTTGTTTGAATCCACTGGTTTGTCTCTTAAAACAAAACTGGAACTGATTCCCTCCAGGAGTTACTTTGCTCATCCCTGCTTTAGTGGCAAATTCTCAAATATTTCTCTCTCCCAGCAGATTATAACAATTATTAATTCAATATGTCTTTGATGAAGAGAAACTTCTTGAAAACATTTCGCATTCGGAAATCCATTGGCTAAAAGAGAAACATCATGGTTTAACAAGGTCCAAAACTATGTGAACTCGATCTTTGTGAAGTTTCTTACATGTTTTAGTGTTGATTCCTTATCAAAAACATACCTCAACTTGGTTCAGATCATTTTTGCATGCTTGTCTGACCCAGATGTGTAAGAGTAGCAGAGGAAAAAATAAATTCACCAGAAGGTGGAAGATTTTATGTGTGCCAATAAGTAAAACCTTGGCAAAACGACTATTTGTGAGTGCCGTTTCTCTTCAGAATGAGTTTTAAACGAAGCAGAGGATTGAGGACTGATAACGAGGCTGACTGAAAAGCACTTCTGAATGTTCTGATGATAAGTGGCAGTGAGAGGAACAGGGGTAAACTGCATATTTTGCAGAACCTAACAATATAAGGAGATTCAAAGACTACTTTACAATAAATACTGTTTTTTGGAGGTTTTTAAGACTGCAGTTGTAGTACAGAGGTGTCATTTATTGTAAATATTTTACAAAGAATTTAAAATGCTAAATGAACCGCTAATGTTGCACTCAAGAAACCCTGGAATTTTATGAGGGTTATTACAAGACTATTAAACTTTTTTTTGCATGTCGTTTTTCAAAAACGCTTCAATTATGAATTGCGTCTGATTTAATTCAGTGCCACTAAAACCATTATCAAATCAGCAGAAGCCATTAAAATAGGGGAGAGGAGCTATTGGTTTTGGGGATGCTTGTTTTGGTGATTTTATTTGACAAAATTGACCCCAAATCTGACAAAAATGCACAAAATATACATTAAACAAACTAATATAATTATCTGCCTTATAGAAATGGAAATAGATTAGCACAAATTTCCATCTCAAGAATGTATATTATATAGTATATTATTCTATAAACTACTTTATTTAACCTAGAATAGCAACTAACCTAAAAGGTACATTTCCTGAAATAACCTGAGGGTCAGTTGCAATTGGATACATAATATTCAGATGGTTAATTATTAATACAAATGGGAATGGCTTTCATATGGTCAGGTTCAATTATGCAGTTTTTAAAATTGTGTTAAAAGATACAGGAAATAAATTGAGAAGCTGTTTCTAATATTTCTTCAAAAGCAAAACAAGAATATGTATCTTCCTCAGCTCATAAGCTGTTGCAAATGCAATCATTAATATTATGTTAATTTAAAACCCTCAAACATCACTTTAATAAGATCTTACAGGTTGAATAGGTGTTTATCGCCCAGCTGGACTTATAAGCGACAGTCTTGCAATCGTCCTGCAGCTTGTAGTGACGCTGACGCTTCCACAACCGAGATTTCACCTTACGAAGAAACATTCCTGCTTTTAAGACTTCAATGTATTTCTGCTCCTGCTCACCTGCCAGAGAACCAAATTTGAGCTTTAGAAAGACACGTCGAATGGACATCAAACCCACAAACAAATGAAAATACAAAATTCTATTGGCTTGATAGGATTACTACTCACAGCTTTTTCGAGGTGATTCCATCTTCTGCATTGCATCTGTATATAATAAGCAACCTGTTAAAAACATCATAATTAAAAATACGAAATATATATGGAATATAAGATTTGTATTGCCTTCTTGAGTTACTTGTATTGCCAGTAAAACCAAAAGAAGCTAATTTCAATGTTTAAAAATGTAGTTCATTTCTCCACAGAAATAGCAATTATAACCTAGTTAAAAGAAGTGGTCCGGGCTGTCAGGAACAATAAACCGAGTCATGAGTCATGGCTCTAAATATCTCTCTACTGGCACCATCATTAGGTTCCGTTAGATTGCGTCCAGACCAGGCACAACCTAATTTGTGGAAGTAGTTTCCGGCACGTAAGAAATAGCTTTTTAATAGCATTGCTATTCTTGACATTGACTGATGCCCAAACAGGGTGTCTTGAAACAAACAAAAAATGTATTAAAACAGGCACTCTACAGTCAACTGAATACAGAACCCACTAAAACAAGCTGCCAGAAACAGTCAGAGCTGGCAGAGTAATCCTCTTAAAGCACAGCATAAATATTAAGCAGAGCTGAAGTGAACGGGGGTTGCGCAGAACTCACCGGACAGAAGGAGCTCTTATAGAAAGCTTCTGAGGAAGCAGACGATGGGATCTGCTGTGTGTGAAGGGCTGAGAAAACAGTGTTGTTCCAGTTCGGGCTGCTTCCCCTCTCTGATGCATTGCCAGCCTCTTTCCAAAAGCCCATCCTCTGCTCTGCCTCATTCCTTCCCAGACACTCCCACTGTTCCTGACTCGCCGGGGTAGCTCTTTTTTCCTCCTCCTGTGAGAAATACACAGACATCAGGGAGAAGAAATGGTAACATGTAATGTGTAGGATTCCTACACATATATGAAAATAAAGCATTATGGTCAAACTTATATTGTTTGCTAAATTTTTGTCTAGCTCAGCTTTCATTTACATTTTAAGTCAAATTAACTAACAAATGAGGTAAGATACAAACATAAGCAAACCTTGGAGCTACAACAAACCCTCCAGCTAGTTTTACATGTCATCTTGAAGAATAGTTTTAGAAGTCAAAAAATATACATATATACAAATACTGAAAAACATACGTATAAATATAATTTATCATCATGGTGCTGTGAATTTCACCTTTACTATATTACTAATGCACACAGTATAGCAATCTAATCAACTGAAAGAGTTGCTTTAAGGGTATTTCATTAAGGTTGCAGCCAAATTTTGGAGTGTTGTGGTAATTTATGGATATGTATTTGGACACAAACACACATTTGGACACAGTGTTCATTTTTCTTGTTTCAATATAACAGTTCCCACAAAAATTATACAAATGATTAACCTTTCAGGTAGTTGGTGAATAAAGACCTTGTATAACGTCAACTGTTGTGGTCTTGAAGCGGTCAGGGTCTGAACGCCCTTCAGACATCATTCAAGGTCACGTTCATGACATTAATGATAAATTGTCCTCCAGGTCTCAAGTCTGCTCGCATTAAATGAAAAGTAGAGCATGCCCACACTAGTTTTAACCAACACTGTACAATACACAATAGGGATTTTCAAATATTGTACAGAAACATCACTTGATATGCCTTTTGCTATCATCTGTTCTTGACAGCGCTCCTTTAAAACACATTTTTTTAAAACACCAAGCTTTTGGAAAAAACTATGTAGAATGTAGGTTAAGTAATTGTTTGACTTTTCTTCCTTTGCTGGAATTTGTATTTTAATGACGTCATACTTTATCAAACTTGTTTGGATAACATTATTTTTCTATGATTATTCCCTATACATATTTTCCTTAATTATTCTGTTTTTAATAAATCGACATGTACACTGTCGAATAATACACAAAATAAATGGTTCACTTCAAACCTTCTGAGCGTTTTTACGACGTTAGAGCGATTGTCGTCACGTGGTTTACCTCACGTGACTCACCGTGACCATCATGGCGGCAACCTCTGTTTTCCAGAGAGTGAGAACGGGTTCTAAAATTGGAGCCCAGTATGATCAAGAAGGCAATCTCATCAAGGTAATCTTTATTTCGCAGTCCCAGGCTTTCACATCAATCAGTCTGCGTCTACTGTCAGATTGATAGCTTGAAATGGCGATCCCTTCAAAGTGTTAGTCAGAGTTAGTTATAACAAATATATTATAAATGTACAGTGCAGCGATAAGATTAACTTATAATTTACTGTCTATTCTTATATTCTTTACTGTGGCATTTAATTCATTATTTATTTTTGCATGAAAGCAAATCAATTAAATAAAATAAGTTGTACACAGTGCAAACTGTACTCAGAGATAGAAGCAACACTCTGTGTTGTTGTTAAAGTGCAAATTAATAAGTGTTTTCACCATCTTGAAAAACAGTAAATAAGTATGTTTTAAATATGGATTATGTTTGGTGAAAATATTTCGTTTTCAGCTAGATTGATTGGTAATGGATTTGTAAATGAAACCCTTCCAGGCCTACTGTTGGGTGATGGTTTAAAGGTGGAGCATGTCAGAACTGAACCATATTATGTTCAGTTCAAGTGATAAAAGAACTGAAAGTATTGGCATTAAGAGAATATTTACATTTCAAAATTTGGGGTTTGACACATCCTTTGTTTTTGTGTTTACAGATTATGTGTTGATATCACACGTTTCCTCCTTTGAGTTGTCCAATCTCAGAGACATAAATCTGGTTGCCAGATTGTACTGAACAGCGCACACCATGAACAGTTTATAGTTATGTCTGAGAGGCCCTGAACCTAAACTGTATTCTTTTCTAACACAGTCTTGAAGCCTTTAGGATATTATATAATTATAATCAAATGAACATATTGCAATACTGAAACCGTATAAGTCTTGACACTTGCCATGATTCATAACCATCATTTCAATGATGGCAACCCATCATTTGAGGGAGGAGGTGGTTCCAGGTTTGGCCAAAATTCTACAGACTGCACTAAGGGTTTAACATAATTTGTTTAGAAAAAAAGGATGCAGTCGTGTTATCACTGGGAAGGAAAAGTCCAAATTGATTTTGGGTATTATAGTATATTCTGTTTTAAGTGTTTTAATTTAAGTCTGTTTGACAGGTGGAGACACGTGAAGATGAGGAGCAGAACATCAAGCTTGCTGAGATTTTGGAGCTGCTGCTTGCAGCTGGTTATTTCAGAGCACGCATCAAAGGACTGTCACCTTTTGACAAGGTACAGAAGACCAGTTTACGGTACACTCGTATATTAACAATGTGTTACATGCCACAAAATCTATTCTGTTTCTTTAGGTGGTTGGAGGGATGACCTGGTGTATAACTACATGCAACTTTGACATTGACGTTGATCTACTTTTCCAAGAAAATTCCACAATTGGTCAGAAAATGTGAGCGACACATCATGCCATATTATGCTATAATATAATACAAATTTAGATTTAAAGAGAAAAACATATTATTTAGTTGTAGGTAATGTATATGAATTCTTTCCCTCTCATAAAGCGCGCTGACTGAGAAGATTGTGTCGGTGTTGCCTAAAATGAAATGTCCTCACCGGTTAGAGCCTCATCAGATCCAAGGGTTGGATTTCATCCACATCTTTCCTGTTGTGCAGGTGTGTGAAGCAACATCCACTTGAGTTTAGAGCTGGGAAGTTCTTTAATGCAATAAGTCTTCTTTCCAAGAAAGTTGTCTGCTCAGTCTGTTCCAAATGAATACTAAAAGTTATTTAGAACTATGTTATCAATCTTTTAAATGTCCAAGTTGAGGATTATGAAAAGTATCTTAATGAAAAACAATTAATTTATACTAATGTTTTAGTATTAACGCTTGAAACATTCTTGCCTGGCTCTCTGACAGATTAAGCTTTACAATCAATTTGAACCATACAAAGCATGAAATAGACTCAAAACTGAAAGCAGTAGTGTGCAGAAGTCTTTGCCCTTTACTGATTTATTATTTATTCGCATGTTTGTCACTTTATTGTGTCTGTTCATCAAACTAAGTAAATTATTAGTCAAAAATAAACAAAACAAAAAACACACTTAAACACATCATGAGATTTTGGAATGAATGTCTTTATTATTAAGGTTAAAAATACATTACAAACTGTATTACTCAGGGTGAAAAAGTGTTTTCCCTCGTGTTAAAATATAAGGATATCATGTATTGAACTTTTATTTATCACACCTGAGCTCCATTTCTCTCGCAGCACCCAGGCCTGATTGCCACCATACCTGTTTGCAATCAAGAAACCAGTTAAATAGGACCTGTCTGGCAAAGTGTAGTAGACCAAAAAAGCTAGACATCAAGCTGAGATTCAAAGACATTTAAAAACAATTGAGAGGAGAAATTATTTTATTCATCAGTCTGTAAAAGATTATAAAGCAGTTTTCTAAAGCTTTGGGGCTGCAGCAAACCTCAACCAGAGACATTATCTACAATTGGTGAAAACATGGAACAGTGGAGAATCTTCCAAAGAGTGGCCAGCCGACCAAAAAGAGTGTTTCACTTTTTGGACGGAGTGTGTCCTGTTAGGTGTGGCATAAAAGTAACACTGCATTTCAAAAAAAGAACATCATACCAACAGTAAAGTATGGAGGTTGAAGTGTAATGCTCTGGGGCTGCATCAGGACCTGGAACACTTGATAAATGGAGTCATGAATTCTGCTGTGTATAAAAATATCCTGAAGGAGGCCATTGTTCATAACCTCAAGCTGAAGAGAGCTTAGATTATGCAGCAAGACAATGATCCAAAGTACAACAGCAAGTCCATAAAAATTACCCTAAAAGGCAGCAAAATTTTTTACAGGGTTTCTGCTGGGTTAAAAATTTAAAGTGAAAGTGATCAGTTGGCCAGATATGGAGAGACCCATACCTAGATTTTGTGCTCTGCATCCCAGTGTACACACACACACCAGTGAACAAACACATCGTGAACACACACCCGGAGCAGTGGGCAGCCATAGCTTTGGCGTCCGGGGAGCAGTCGGGTGCTTGCTCAAGGCTCCAAAGCTGTGGTTGTTGATGATGGGAGAGCAACTTCCACACACACCAACTTCAACTCGATGGATCTGAAAATCTTCTGATTACAAGTCAATCTCTTTATCCACTAGACCACAACTGCCCTTTGTAGTTTTACATTTGGAGTTTTACATTTAGATTCCTAAATTTTAAATACTCAAACTCACCGTTCTAGCTGTTAAATCATTTTTTACAGTAATTATTTTTCTAATCTTCATATTAAGCTTATCTGATATGTGATATTTTTGTTGTTGCTTAGGGTTTCCAAAGATTGAGAAAATCCTTCTATAAGCTCAAAAACATAAAAGACATGGTTTGGGTGTCCATAGTCTGAGAAAGGGTCATAAACTCATGAATGCTCAAAATCTTAGAAGTGATTGTTGGGCTCATAAATGTTAAAATATGTAAATGGGATCATAAGGGTTGCCAGACATTAAGAAGACGCTCATAAATGCTGTTAAGTGCTCAAATTTGTAAAAGGTGGGGTTAGGGTTTTCAGAGTTTGAGAAAACCTTCATACATGCACAAAAATATAAAAGTAACGGTTCAAATAATGTCGTTGAAGCATACTGTATTTTAAAAGAAGTTGTATGTATTTTTGATTCTAAATGGTTTTTAAAATGTCTTAAATTTGACCTTATGCAACATGAAGAAACCATTCTTGCAATGTTGCAAAATTCCACGACAGAGCTGAAACAAACTCACATTAATTAAAAAATTTTATTGCAGTAGTTGTTGCTAAGGGTGGCCCAACCAGTTACAAGGTTTAGGGGCGAACACTTTTTCACACAAGGTGGCTTTTGATTTATTTTTACCATAAATAATAAAGACATTCAATCCAGAACTTCTTGATGTGTTTATCTGTATTTGTATTTTTGGCTGATAACTAAATTAGTTTGATGATCAGACACATTAAAATGGGGCCAAACACTTTTTTACACCACTGTAGAGTTTATATTATTATTTTGTACAGTTGTGAGAAAGTGGATGAGAATGGTAAAGAGGCTCTTTTATGTTGTTGTAGTGGCTAGTGAAGAAGGCGATCGAGACGCGTGAGGAAATGGGAGATTACATCAGATCATATTCCATCTCTCAGTTCCAGAAAACACATGCTTTTCCTGAGGTGAGACACTAGCGTTATACTGATATTCAACCTGTATGAAAGTATGCTTTCACTAGATGTTCATCTGTAATCTTTGCTTTAGGATGAAGAGTTTGCGTTGAGGAAAGACCGAGCAGTCAGCACCATAAAGAACATTTGTGTAAGAATCAATTGAACTTGTATTAAGCACTTGAAAACCCTGAGATACAATAGCGAACCCCCCTCTGACTGTAAAGGATTTTGAAGCATGCGAAGGGTGTGTTTTCATGTAGGCGGCGTACGCTCCTCAAAGACGGTATAAACGGCAGGATGATGCTGATGAGCTGTTGGATGAAGAGTCTCGAGTTCATTCCACCCTGCTGGAGTTTGGCAGGTAGTCTCCTTCCTTCACTTGAATAATATTCTAGAGTCATTATGGAGCCACCCAGCGGTGATGTAACCAACTGATTATTATCGCAGTGATTATTATTGCTGTAATTATTAATGTGGGTTAGATACCGCGTTGCCACAAAGAAGGATTCCAAAGAACACCATCATTACCTTTCCTACTCTGTTTTCAGTCATTGCATCAGTGCCTCCTAGTATAAACACTCATTTCTATATTCCTCTCATTCTTCACTCCCTCTCTTTTCTGTCAATCTGTTCCTTGACTCATCAGTCCATGCCTTCTCATATCCCAGTACATCCAGTGAGTATGAGCAAGAATCAAAGAATGAAAGTGAAACTGATTGCATAATCTGCATACACATCTTTACTTTTGCATCTTCTCCTCCCCAAGTGCCTTGTTCACTCATTAATTTGTGACTTGCAGTCATGTGGTGCATCCTGCCTGAGGTCTGGTGTGCTTTCAAAAAAAGAGTCTTGTAGTGAGCTGGATCTTTTCTGTGAAATGAACATAAAGTATGTCTTTGTTTTTCCAGGCGCTATGGTTTCAGCAAGCAGTCAAAAGCAGGCACAGTGAGTATCAAGTGTTCTTTTCATCCTCCATCACATTAACCTTTTCATGAAAAGACGTTTCTATGGTTGCCATCAAAGTGAAAAGCATGGCATGCAGGATTTCAGCACTGGAGGGAGTCCTTGATTCCATCTATTGTCCCGTATTTATTTACTGTTTAGGATTCGAAAAGCAGGATGTGAAAAGAGATAGACAATTAGTGCCTTGATGTCCTACTACCTGCTCAGAATCCGAAGTGTGCGTACATGTCTGCAATTCTTTTTTGCATTTAGCAATGCAGGTTTCCTGAATGGTTACTGAAAATGCAACATGCAAATTTTCATGCAACCCTAATAGAATACAGACAACATGGGTGGACGTTGAAAGTGCAAACTTGATTTATACTCCCCTTGACCATACTACAAAGTGGTACTTTCTAGTGTTGATGAAGTAAGACTTGGGATCAAATGTAGTAGGAACTTCATACTTCAACAACTGGTAATTCTTCTCTATTCCATCATATTGTTGAAGGTACAAATGAGACACGGACATGGGCAAACAAAAACGAATACATGGTTTATTAACGTAAATAAGATTGATTAATTTCAGCTTAGTCTTTATTAATCTGGAGTCGTCACAGAGGAATGAACCGCCAACTTATGCGGCGTATGTTTTTACACAACGTATTCCCTTCCAGCTGCAACCCATCTCTGGCAAACATCCACACACACTCATTTACACTCGTATGCAATTTTGCTTCTACTGCACGTCTGTGGACTGTGGAGAACATGCAAACTCCACACAGAGCCAGTGACCTTCTTGCTGTGAGGCAATAGTGCTACCCACTGCGCCACTGTGACCCGACCTAAATAACAGTCTGTGATGGGCAAAGATGAGTTGTGAATAGGTATTTCTGAGTCTGCAGCTGTGTTTGCTCTCCATGCTGATTGTTTGAGCGGCATTTACACAGGTGCACTGACGAATCTAGCACTCACTACACACTTAACAATCTAAGTACAGCATTGTACCTAAAAAAGTATGCAGCTTTGTCCCTCCAGTGGTACCCTAGTAGGGTACCAACACTGTACCTCTCAACATGGTACATATTAGAACCTTTTATTTTTGTATAAATGCAGCGGGATTTCAAGCGTTGACGATATGATTTTTAAACTATTATTTTGTTTATTTAAATCAATAAGTCAAGGAAGATTTACCTATGATGTCATGACTAAATTGCAGCATATTGTACCTTAAGCTTAATAAAAGCACAATTATGTACCCTTTGCTTTAAGCAATGGTTTTGTATCTTTAAAATGAAACAAAGGTCCACTGTTGTCACCTGAAGGTCAAATGTTGTACCATAAATGTACTTGTAGGTACAGAACTAATATCCCTATTTTTCTGTGTGTATGTAAACAAGGCGGTTGTTTTGGGAGGTAAATTGGATGTTAGTGCTAATCTTGAGGCAGGTTTTTTGGCTCATGAACCAAATTTCAATGCCAAACACTGGTGTGGAGTAAAACCTATCGGGGGTGAATTATTCCCCTGAAAGAATGCACAAAGACACAATTTTTAAAGATCAGACAAAAGCATCACTTGTCAGGCAAAACCAAGCAAATGCGTGAATGTGCAGCTAATTTGTCGGCAAGTGGTAAAAGTAGGCTTTGATGATTTAAGAAAAAATTATTTATTCGCCCAAATCAGAGAAAGTATGGTTTTTGATGCTGGAGATGTAGCTTTATTTTATTACACAAATGTAATGCATGAGAGTAATAATGCAGGCTTCAGGCTTCAAGGCTTCAGTTTTCAGCGTTGTAATTCCAACATTGTGAAATGAATATAAAGAAAAATATGTAAAGTAAAATATAAAGATGAATAGAAATTATGTCAACAGCATTAATGTTTTAAATATGAACAACATGCAATATCATTATTTATAGAGATTTACCGTATAAAGAGACAGACATGCTAGTTGAATGGCAATGAGAATACGAGTTAACTGAAGCTATTTATTTGTACTGACCTGAGAACTCCCTCGGTGTCCATCTGGGAGAAATAGACTGCAGATGGACAAGAGATGTTTGCTCTGAACTTTGTTTTGTTTGATTGACCTCTCCTTTGATCGCGTGATGATATTTTCAGCTGGAGATGGAGCGGAAGCAGGGCTCGGCAACAGGAATGCAAGCTGTTCCTCCTGGAATGGCTCAAGTGTCTGAAGAAGAGGACCTGCAGGCAGCAGAGGAGGTCAGATAGGGTCCTCTGAACCTACTTTTGTCCTCTTATTCTACTCTTATGTTTCTTATTCAAGGGAACACTAGACTAATGAGAATCTCTGTGTCTTCAGCTAAAAATCAAGGCCTTGATGACTGGAATGGCTGCCATGGTGACAGAGGAGGTGAGTGCCTACATTTGAATCACCAAATCACAAACTTGATAAGCACAACTGTTACAAAAAAAATAAGGCCAATGTAACTGCGGACTGGTGGGACCTTTTCCCCAATATGAACAAAACCTTGTGACCCAAGTTATTCCGTAAAATAAGGGCAAAATTTGCTTGAATAAATCTGGATTGAATCCTGGTTCAACAGAAACTTTCCTCTGCAAACCCACATCACATGCTGTGAACAAGAGAAATCATTTCAAATATAAAAAAAAGAATATAAAAATATTATTTTTTTATGGCATCAGCTTTGCTAAACCGTGGATTTACAGCTTTAGAAGGGTTTAGAATGCAATGGCTGTCCAAAAAAGGGTTCCTGGGCTTCATGGGATCTTGAATCTGGAAACACCCCGACAGTTAGACGCGAGCAGGTTATCTTAAATGCAAATGAAACATGTGTCGCTCTTCAAGCTATAAATGTGATGAAACGATGTTAAAGAGCGAATGTAAATTAAATATACAGTTTCTATCACTTGTTTTTGGGGCGTATTATTTTAAAATAAAATAGTTTTCTTGTGTGAATCAAAAACCTAGGAATGCAAGGCTCCATCAGAGCCGGGAACACTGTGAGTAATGAAGAAATTAACAAAATATTTAATATTTAATTAGGATCCACTGTAGATGGTAGTGTATTTTGGAGACCATTCTGTCTCAATTTTGAAATATATACAATATACTTATCTACATTCAGAGTTGTTTTGCATGCCTTCAAATCTGTGTGATTGTAGCATCGCTGATTTGATTTCCCAGGGAAAGCTGTCCGCCAGCACAGTTGGTCAGATTGTTGGGCTCCAGTCTGAAGAGATCAAACAAATTGCCACAGAGTATGCAGAGAAGGTAAGATTTCGAGGAGCCAATACTAACATTTGAAGGCCTCAAAACAAACATGGTTCTAGAGCAACTGATTATTTCGATGAAATGACCCCAAATTTCCGTCCTTACTGTGTTTTCAAACCAATACCATAATTTGGGTGGTTAACGAGTGTTTCACATGTAAAGTCATAAGCTAGGCGTAGTAAGAAATCCGTACTGAGAACGTGGAGTGAGTAGGACAAGTATCGTGGGACGAATAGGACGGTGTAGCAGGGGGAAGTGTGTCGTCATCATCTTTTTTGTTGAAGTCATTTTTAAAATTCTCTCAATTTTGTGAATGCGTCAAACACTCAGGAGCTTCCTGGAGTAGTCATGTGAGGGAAAACAGGAAACCAGGTCCGGCTGAGGAGCCGATGCACAACAGGATTATTAGTACGCTTTCTACAGCCAATTAAACTAGTGCCTCGACCAGCTGCAAGAAGGGGTGGGGTCAGAAGTGAGCAGGTTCTCATTTACTCCCATGCTAAAACTGCCCAACTTTGGAGCTGAAATCATGTTTAAACCCCTGGTACTGCAATGTTTTTGATTCAGATTGCTAGTTTTGACCATCATGAACACTTGATGACAATTACATAGCTAGTTTTGACCCCATCATAACAATTTTTTATTTGTTAGTTTCAGATATATTAAAATGTAAGACTTCGTACAACCAGATATAATATAAATCATATATGACATACCTCGTTGGACTCATTTTTGGTTATTGGGAAGTGACACACTTCCATGATGGTGATGACTGGCCTCGCCCATTCTGAGCCTCCTTTACCATTCATACTAAACTTCATGCATGCTACGTTCAGTCAATGAGACGAAGTTTGCCCACAGGAAACCGAATACCCGTTTCTATGCCTTTCAGAAATGTTACAAATGTCTTATGTTATTTAAGCTAGTCACTTGTGGATTCAATTCAAGTCCAGTTGACCTAAGATTGTTTTTTGATTACAAGTTTTCATGCATCAAGCAAGGCTAAGATGCTTTATGTTGTAAATCTTAGCATTTTACTAGCCCTTGACTTGTGGGGTTTGACAGGCAGAGCGCTCGGTGGAGGATCGACATGAGAGATTCGGTCCTGTCCAGCAACACCAACGTCAGCTGGCCTCACTGAACAAACAAATCTCTCAAAAGACTAAAGAGCTGGAAGAGGTGATCCATATTCCTCCTGAAAGCTTTAGTTATGATTTAGTTATGAGTTTTAAGATTTTTTTTCTTTAAATTTTTACAGCTACAATCCAAACAACAGGATGCAAGAGCGGCGTGTCAGGATGCCAAAATGAAATTAGCTGAGGTAAGACATTAGGGACGGTTATGTACGATTGAATCTGAACATTTATGCTCATGTGTGTTTGAAGGCTACAGCTCAGACGGAAGAGCTGGAGAAAGAGCTGAGCTCCCTGGAGGACATCGAGTCTCAGGCGGATTCTGAGTAAGTTAACCTCAGAGTGTTTTTAATCCTCGATATTATCTCTTGGATTTGTACATATAACGCCTTCTGGTTTGATTGTTCAGGTTGCTGGAGAAGCTGCGTGCTTTGGTGGGGATGAACGAAAACCTGAAACAGCAAGAGCAATTGTTCCGCTCACACTGTCGAGTATGTTACCCATCAGCCCTGATCAATGTTTTTGATTGTGGATGTTGTTTTTCCATTCACTGTGCTTTTCTCCACAGGAAGAGATGGCTCGTCTGCAGAAGAACATTGAAGAGTTGAAACTTGAGTCTGGAGATGATGGAGATGATCAGAAGGTGAAGATAGCTAAATACAACAGGTTATCTAGTAGAGCTGTCCTCGACTAAAGATTTCCCTGTTCGACTATTAGTTGTTTATTAAAGCCCACAATCGACTAATAGTCGATGTATGCTTATTTTATTGATTTAATATACCTTAATCGACAGGGAAATTATTTGAGTTCAAGGGCTAAGAAAAAAATTTAATTTTTGCGTTGTAGAGAAACACTAAACCATAATATTCGATACCTCGACAAAACACAAACACAGATATTATTATGAAAAAAACAGCTTGAAGCTTTTGATGTTTAGAATTTATTAATCAAAGCATTTTATTCACAATCACAACAAGATAAAAAATAACATAAAGAACATGTAACAAATAGATACATCACAAAGTGCAAAATATGCCACGCAAAAATGAAAACGACTTGTGAAAACTGTAGAAAACAACAAACGCACAAATAAACTAAATTTAAATAAAAAGTCAAAATAATTATTTTTATAACTAGGCTATTAAATATTTAGTGTCAGACAAATATATAAATAATCAAATAATATATATATATATATATATATATATATATGGCATTTTAGTAACTAAAACAACAGACAATTTAAATTATTTTACTGAAATATCGTCAAGATTGGCAAATGACTGAATGAAACAAAAAAACCCTGTTTAATTCTCAAATTAATTATAGCATATATACTATATTATATAACAACAACTAAAAGCAACAGTGTCACTTTCTGTGGATTTTTCAGACTAACTAACTAAAGAAACTAAAGAGTCGATTAAGCCTGTTCTAGTCGACTGTCAATTAATGGACCAAAAGGGGGCAGCACTACTATCCAGTAATACACTGATGCTTTTAATAAACTGAAAGTTTTTGTACTAGAGGTCAACTCTGCCTAGTTACTGCCTGTGAACTTTAACCCTTCATAAACCTAGAAGAACAGGTTTTTTAAAGAAGATTATTGAGTACCCTTGCATCCAATCAAAAGTGTTTTTTTTCAGCCAATAAGAAGCAAACTATGTGAGCTGTTCAAGCAAAGGCCATGGAACCGGGAGCGACCGGGGCCCAAGTAACTCCCCACAGTTTTTTCTGCTATTTACTCTCTGGTTTTGTGTTGTGCAGGAGAGGAACCTGTTGATTGATCAGCAGTACACTGCAGACAGAGACAAGCTGCAGAAGATCCGTCTCCTCATGGTAGGCCGATCTGAACTGGCTTGAGTTTTTTTTTCTTAGTTACACTCTGCTACCCCCCGCAGGCTCGGAGGAACCGTGAAATTGCTATACTACAGAGAAAGATCGATGAGGTTCCTAGCAGAGCTGAGCTGACACAGTATCAGAAACGCTTCATTGAGCTTTACAGCCAAGGTCGGTTTATGTTTATCTGCTTTCTACTTGGTTAGTATTTAGCCACAGAAATCTTTATTTTGGTATAGGCTTTAAATAGATGTTTCTAGTCAACTTTTTTGATGACAATAATTGTTTTAACTAAAAAGTCTGCAGTTGATACTATTCACTTGTGGTTTGTTCTACAAAGTAGTTGACTTATGTTACCCGTTTTATTTCAGTTTCTGCAACACACAAGGAAACAAAACAGTTCTTTACTCTCTACAACACCCTCGACGACAAGAAGGTGTATCTGGAGAAGGAGGTATGAATAATAAACTAATGATTCATGTATTTCTGCAATGAATTGATTTTAATCATTTTTGTTTAAAGGTTAACCTGCTGAACTCCATTCATGATCATTTCCAGCAGTGAGTATTGAGAGGGTTTTCTTTTATTTATTACCTGACAGATAAACTGTTTATTAAATGAATTTTATTTTTCAGAGCCATGGCTTCATCAGGAGGGAAAGAACAGTTTCTTAGACAGATGGAGCAAATTGTGGAGGGCATCAAACAAAATCGACTAAAAGTACAGAATCTTTCAGTAAGTCCACTCACTTTGCCGTTCCAGTTTGAGCGTTAATAGAGTTCATGTGTTCCAAAAGATGGAAAAGAAAAGGCAGGAGAATAAGATGCGTAGAGATCAGCTGAATGATGAATACTTGGAGCTGCTGGATAAACAGAGACTTTACTTCAAAACAGTTAAAGACTTTAAAGAGGTAATTACAATTCTGACAACTTTGATTGTTTCTCACTAAATATTTGAATAGAGTGCTATAAGGACTGAGTAAATTTCTAATGTGGATGTTTGTATTTATTTCAGGAGTGTCGAAAGAATGAGATGCTTTTGTCTAAACTGAGAGCGAAGGGAGCATCATAACAGCTACTGTACTGTACACAGATATTGCATATGCGCTCATTTTGTTTAGTCTGCATTTAGTTCATAGTGGGGCATGTAACTGATATACAGTTAATTTTGTACCTTTTTTTTTTCCATTCAATTGTATGTATATAATAAATTCACCTTCAACTCACCCTTTTGTTTTGTAATAAATTTGCTTATTAAACTAAAAGTAGTTTAGCAATTTATATGGAAATGTAATAAATATACACATAACTGCCCATGAAATTTCAAACATTTAAAAACAAGCCGTATTTCTCACATATGAAAAAAAAAAGTTTTCCAAGCATTTAGTTAAAATATTTTTCTTCACATAGCTTAAAACATATTTTATAGGTTTATTGAATTTACTAGATTTTTATAATGTTTTTGTTGTAATTGTCTTTTAGTATGTAATATCAATATAATAGGCATAAAAATATAGTAGCACTACTTCAAAGCACATTAGTTATCTGCCTAAAAATGTGTTTAAACTGCATTAAAAGGAGACGTAGGGAAAGATCAGATATGAAAATTTGTGAGACTGCCTGATAGCCACAGGGGGCACTGGTGAAAACTTAACAGAATCAACTTACATAACATAACCTGACAAAAATAATTACAACGTTTGAAGGTGTAAGGAATTAACTGACCATAATCTTTAATTTTTCAAATGCACCAAATATTGAACACCCCATTTTAAAACTATTTAGATAGCAACTGCTTTAAGTTTATGATATTTAGTCTTCCAAACTGTAGCATTCACAGAGAGAACTATTCAACTACAATCTTATTTTCAATACATTTCTCTTATTCTTTTAATAAAGTGAAGCTGTAAGTGAACTTTTATCAATATTCTAAAATACAGCATTATATAACAAACCTCTGTAAACAATGAAGACTGCAAAAATACCCATTAAAGAAGTTTCTATGTTTAATGTGTTAAGGCCAGTGACAGTAGAAAGTCGACATGCAATATATCGATGCAACAGCCTCGGATAACAAATCTCTGTACAAACATGGAATGCAGATGGATCAGAACTTGTATCAAACAACAGTGAACTTGTTAAATACTGTTCATGATTGCTACTCCAAATACACAGGTGCACTACAGGCGGAAAAAGGATCTTTTTCTTAGCGTGAAAACTGCCTGCCATCGCCCCTGCCTTTGCTTACATGCTTGAAAATCTTAGCTTTATGTACATTCTTAGATTTCTGGTAACCAAAGCCTCCTCCACCGCCTCTCTTCTGCATCTTCACACCTTTACTGCTGTGAACGTCTGAAAGGGGCAACACTTAAGGAAAACACTGTACACTACACAATACAAAACAACAAATATATATTAAAAAGTTAAACATGTATGAAAGATTAAGAGAAAATTCAGGATATCCACATTTCCAAAGGAATGCAGTTAAAATGAATCATCGTATATAAGCGAAACATAAAGCTGAATTCAGAAAATGTATGAACGTGTAAATGTATTGCAAAATCCATACCATGGCATAACACAATACCAGCATTAATTTTCATACCTGTATAGCACCCACCCCTAGGTGGCACACTTGACTTATTATTTAAATAATATGCCAATTGGACATATAATATAAATATCTGCCCATACTTCATTAAAACAGAGAGTGTTTTCATAATTAATAATCTAGTCATTATTTAAAATAATCTAAACAGTTATGTTGCAGGTTATCTGTTAAATTCATGTTTAGGCTAAATTATTTAATCAACTAAACAAGAACATTTGTTAAATCTTTCTCTCTAGCTCTATAATTGTGCTAACTGTTAACTAGGATTTACAGTGTGAAATATGACTGGTGTCCTTGTTAGTTTACCCTAGCATCTAAGAGACATGAGGCTAAGTTGTTACTAAGGGAGGGGTCAGTAATGTCTGCTTAGGAAAGCCTAGTCACTATGTGAGATCTAAACCAAACCCCATGTCGCTACCGCTTTCTGAAGCTAAGATGCATACGGTTGCTAAGCCACATAAAGTGGTTGCTAGGGAAGGAGTCGGCATTGTCATTAAATAAGCCTGCTCACTATGACTAATACTAAGTTAAGATGAATATGGTTGACTACATATTTATCTGTGCATTAAAAAAACAACATTTAAATATGTTGCACTCATGCTAAAACTATATAAGCAAATGTACAAACTAGTACCAAACTCTCCATGCCAAAAATCACTGCAAAAAAGTTTGTAAAGGATACTGAGGTCCACATAAGGAGGTACTTTAAATCCAAAGGACATTGACACCATCGGAAGGTTGAGCGTCTCCACGTTATAGATCTGTTTGAGTGAATGAGAGTCGTACGCTCTGACGTAGGACTTGTAGGCCTCCTGAGCAGACTTGTGAAGGTAGTAGTTCTTCTCAATCAGCTTCTCTAGCTGTGCAAATGTACAAAATACCAGTTTACAGTGAGTTCACAACCTCTCAGAAGCCAACCCAGACATGTATACGATTGTAATCGTATTCTCACCTGTGACTGGATATCAGAGATTTTAGTCCAGGAGAACTCAAACTCACTCAGAGGAACCTTCAGTGGAAAAGAAGCGATTTAAATGATACTGTTTCTATACTATATTTACGCCCATCATAAATAGTCATCTAATTTCAAAAGATTATTAAATACATTTTTCTACTTTATTTTTATACCTCTGTGAATAACTCAAAAGCATGATCACTAATACTTGAATATGACCCTCATACCTTGGCCTGTTTGAGGAATCGCAAGAAGCCCAACTCCTCTGGTCTTAGGATCAGCAGTGCATGTCCTCGGCCATCAATACCACGAGCTGTTCTTCCAACGCGGTGAATATACTCCTAAAACATCCACAGGACCTTCAAATAAATCTATGGTTATCACACTGAAATAGAGGGGTGGACTTTCATACCTTTGGATCATCAGGTGGGTCATACTGTACAATCCAGTCCACCTCTGGAATGTCCAGACCTCTGGCAGCCACGTCGGTACAAAGGAGGATTCCAGTGTCTGCGTTACAGAACTGGAAAAAGGTTGTGGTTCTCTTTGTTTGTTTCTGCTTCCCCTAAAAGATTATTTAAAAACAGGCAGTTAAAACTTTGCTTTACAGTTGGGCTGATGATGTTTTGGTTGGAGCCTCACGTGGATGGCCATGACTGGCAGGTCGATGTAATTGAGGAGCTCGTAGTGATATTTCACAGACATGCAGGATGAAAAGAACACCATCAGTTTCTTCTTACGATTCTTCTTCAGAAACGTGAAGAGCAGCAGGAAACGTTTCTCGGAAGGACACACAACATAACCCTTGAAACAACGCAAAGTTCAAGTTGAGGTCAAAATAGGTTTACGTTGACTTTCCTGATTTGTTAAGACTGGGCCAAACATCAGGTTTCACCTGTTCTAGTCCTTCCACAGTGGCTGTGTCTTTGTTGTCATCCACCCCGACATAAAGGGGCTCTTTCTTGAGAGAGATTCGTGCAAGGTCTTCCACCTTACGGGTCTGTGTTGCTGAAAACAGCATGGTCTGTCTTTTTTCTGTAATAGATGAAAAATAAAATTGATGTAAAAGTAAAAAATATTTATTATGCAAAACTGTTAAAAGATTCCTGTGTGTTGGCTTCCTACCTTGAAAAAATAACAATGGTGCAATCGGTTAATGTGGGGGAACAAAACTAGGTCTGAGGTCTCAAAGGACATTTTTTCACTCATATAGCTGGTTGATAAAAGTAAACGGTCACATCTGTATGAGTTTTTAAATTATTCCCTGTATTCATGTCAAAAGATCAAGTACTTTTGTTCCTCTGTTTAGGGCATCTGTAAGGATTTGTATATGTTAACAAGGAAACAAAAGTGCTTGGATAAAAACATAAGGACAACATGCAACTCCACTCCAATGCTGCTTTTCCACAGAGCGGTTTTGTAACGATTTTAACTTTGGAGTCTCTTCCACCACGTTCTGTACCAGTAAAACCGCATAGTATGACTAAAAATGGCAGAAGTCGTTCAGTGTTTGTCTCCAATTAAAACACCTTCAAAAAAAGTTCCAGCCACCAGCACTGACGCAGACCGAATATGACGCTATAATTAGCAGATTTCTATAATAATAATAATAATATATAATTAGCTATATTGCTCAGATTCAGCTAGAAAGATAGAAAGATGTTTCAAGTATGGATTTACCACCGAAACCAGTGTAAACAGGGTTAATTACAGCACTAGCAGCCGGCTAATGAATGTACAGCAGCTGGAAACACTAGCATTCAAGTAGAAAGTGCTGTTTGCGGGTCAGTTGCTGTGCTCAGACAGGACACATGATGTGCGTAAATGATAGCATTTAGAATACCACTCTCCATCATTCCATGTTTAAAGTTCTTTAAGAATGTCTAAAGCAAAACTGCAAAGATGCAGCAGTGGTATCTGCTATGCTGCTGTCCTACTGAGTCCAAAATATGAGATCATTATTAATTGAAGAAAGCTACTTCAAGGTGAAACAACTTTGTTATCATTTTCAACTTATAATATTGATTGACAAATGTAATACAGATGATTATCTGGTGCACGTAAACAACGTAAGTCTAATACAGTCCCCATATCCATTGATGGACACAGAAAGATGGGAATAATTCCAAACCACAAGGCAGCAGCACCAGCATCTTGAAAGTGTACCAGGTCAGAATTTATAGGAAGTGAAAGGTTTTTGATGCTGCATCGGTGAACACTGTATACAACATGGATGTAGCATGTGGGATGTTTAGTATGATCATTGAACCAAGCTAAAAATTGGTGTAGGCAACCATCACATTTGTGGAAGTGCATCACTTCCCAGTAACCAAATATGGGTCCGTCCAGAGAAGCCGAACAAAGCATAGCACAGACGTATGAATGTTTAGATTTTATATATTTTAAACAAACAAACAAATGTAAATAGAATTCACCCCCCTCAGAGTGTCCATGAAGATCAAAACGATCAACCTAAATAAAGAACATTACAGCACTGGGGTGTAATATGCTTTTTGAGCTGCAAAGTTGAGCCTTTTTAACATGGGAGTGAATGAGAACTTGCTCACTTCTGACCCCACCCCCCTTGCTGCCAGTCAAGGTATTACAGTCGAGTCACTTCCTATTGCGCTGGAGCAGGGAGAGTGTGAGGTAAACACATGAGCTGTACAGGTTGAAAAGTTTCGATGAAAATTTATTTCTCACTAAAGTTTATTGCTTCATAATACAACTGTATTTTTTTTTTTACACCTAATGCACATTAACTTTTGTGTAACTAATAGGACACACAATACTTTTACATAATTTTTAACAAAAACAAGAGAAAGTAATTGAAGGGGAGAATAAGGGAGTGCAGGATGAAGACTGTACAAACAAAAGGATCATAATCTACGTAAACTAGTGGATTGAAGATTATCTTGAGCAAAGTAACTGTTGCTTTAAACTGAAGTGTGCCACTTCAAAATAAACACTAATCCCGTAAAAGTGTGAGATTATTACCTTGCATTACGTTGAGAGGAGCTTATTTTATTTTGTAAATTGATGAACAGAGAATTGTCTCCCTGAGAGATCTAATCGTAGAATCGCTCCTGATTTTATAGGATGAAAAACATGACCCCGGATTTCCACTCTAATTTAACAATTCTTACTTGGAAGAAGCTTGATGATCTGCTTCAGTTCCTCTTCAAAGCCAACCTCTAGAATACGGTCAGCCTCATCAATGATCAGGCACTGGAGATTCTTATACATGAAGCCAGGTGTGTTCTGCAGGAAGAGAAACAGCTTCGATATAATCCACAGAGACTGAGCTGAACACATAGGCAGAATTCAAGAAGCATACCTGAAGGTGATCGAGGAGTCTACCTGGGGTAGCCACTAGGATATTGACTCCGTTCCCCAGTTTCTGAGCTTCAGCTGAGCGATTGCTGCCTCCCATGATGAGGCCGTATGTGTGCACGTGATAAGTCATCAGCTCCTTCAGCACACCGTATGTCTGCATGGCCAGCTCTCGGGTGGGGGACAGTACAACCACTCCAGTCCCTGAAATACAAAAATTCCCATCACAGTCACAGCTTCGTCTGGAACTTTTATCGAAATAAAAATACACAACTCCGGGGAACCCCTTACCATTTCTAGGCATGAATTTGAGCTTATAGATGAGCTCAATAGAGGGAATCAGGAAAGCCAGAGTTTTGCCGCTTCCTGTTTTAGCAGCTGCCAACACATCTCTGATGAAGAGGAAGGAACAGTCAAAATGCCCTTTTAGAAAAAATATTGAGACATCTAGCATCTCCCACGCAAACCTGACTCACCTCCCCTCCAGCAGGGGGCGTATGGTCTTGTGCTGGATTTCAGTCATGGTGTCAAAGCCCATCTCTTTCACTCCCTTCAGCGTGTTTTCACTAACCGCCTCAGCCAAAGATGCAAAAGTTCTGTCCTCAAATGCTCCTGAGAGTGCCACCAATGAAGAAAAACACATGCTTAACAAGATACATTTTCATCCATGGCTATTCGGCAACTCATTGTTAATATTTAGTTACTTGGCTTCACAAATGAAGTGTCTTCCAAAATGCTTAAATGACTGAAAAAAAAAAAAAAGTCTAAATCATGAATTGTGATTTGTTTTAAATTGATGGTGATGTAAGTAAAACCAGACCATTTGATTACTGAGTGGTATGTTTAAAGGTCTCCAAAAGACAAAAAAAGCAACTAGCCGTGTTCTGTACTTGTTGACTTGACGCGTCGTCTTCATTTTCATTGCTTAAAACCTCAAAGTATGATTAGAAATGGTAGAAGTTGTTCAGTGACCCCACTTAAAAAAACACCTTCAAAAAGTACCGCCCACCACCACTAACATATATATATATATATATATATATATATATATATATATATATATATATATATATATATATATATATTTATATTATTAGCTATATCTATATAGCTATACAAGTCAAGACAAATCTGACAGAGGTTTGAAGCTATCGGTGTGCCATGGAGAGGTGTTTCAGGCATAGAATTACCACCGAAACCAGCGCAAACAGGGTTAATTACAGCATTAGCAGCCGGCTAATGAATGTACAGCAGCTGGAAACACTAGCGTTCGAGTAGCGAGTGCTGTTCTCAGGTCAGCTGCTGTACTCACAGACAGGACACATCCTTTTTTGATATGCGAGAAATTACTTTCTGAAAGTTGTTTGTGTTTAGGCAATACACTTTAAATCTTTCAGACGTTGTCTAATTTGGACATGAATTGTAGCTGCCAGAGCCACACGGTTTACTAGCAGACACTTAAAGTAGCGGAAACATAATACATAGATCATTTTTAGTGGAGAGTACCTTTAAGTACATGTAAAAATTCAATAAAATTCTTAATAAGAACCAGTAAGCAGCCCAACAAATCCGAAAAGGGTAAACATGCCCTAATTTTACCTGTCAGACCAGAAGGAAGTTGTGGGACATCTTCATCACTGTCTTCATCTTTCTCCTCTTTTTCATCCTCATCATTCTCAGAACTCCTCACCAGTTCAGTATTTTCTTGCTTCCTCTTTTCCAAACTTTGTTGTTGTTCTGTCGATGCTTCAACAAGCTTTCTTGCTTTCTTCCCAGCTGAAGAAAATTAATGAATAGTCAACAAATTAATGAATAAATGGCAATACAAAAAAAAAAAAACAATCCTCACCTCTCTAGAAACCAGAAGTAAGCCCTAACAAGCTCAAACAATTGCCACAAAATAGTTAAAAACAGCACCCCTTCAGACTATTCGTAGAAAAAGTGTATGTCTTTATCTAATCACTTAAAAAATTTTAATCATTTGTAATTGTCAGCATCCCGCCTATATCCATTCTAATCACACACAACCTACACTTTCAGTTTCCCTGCATCCTGTGGGAGCAGACATTTATGTTAATGTTATGTTGCAGAACAGACATGTATGATTTAAATAACACAATGGGTACTTATGCAAACTTGGGTTATGGTGGAAGACAATTGTTTATCACATGTGTTTTAACCTCATTCCAGAGAATAATGAACGTTCAACGTCTGTAGTGGTTAAAAGAACGCACCGGTATTTGAGTCTATGGACTCTGCTTTTCTTTTCTTCTTGCTTTTCTTCACTATTTGATCTCGCTCGGCAGAGGCACGTTCTTCAGCTACTTTTGGAGCAGATTCTGTGGTTGCTTCAGCTTCGTCCACACCATCCTCGAGCTCTGCCAGACCTACGTTATAAACACAAAACGTTTCACCAACGTCACAGTGAAATTATTAATCGAACCAATGACGACTGATACTTTGGCTTTATACAGAATTGTACGCGTGTCGGTAAGGGACGATCGTCACATGTGCATAAAATATTTCACACAATAATATTTCACGTTCAGATTAAAATATATTACCGTCTTCGTTTACTTCCCCCTCTTGTTGAGATTTGAGCAGTTTTCGTTGTTTATTTTTGTCATTCCTTTTCTTAATCTTCTTACGGAGAATCTTCATCTGCATGTCCGCCATGGCTGCAGAAAACACGTGTGTGTACGTCCTGCGTGGGGTCCTTCAATCGGCAGGGTGGCCGAAACTTCGCCTGACTAAAATATGCCGTTTTAACGAAGCCCGTTTCGGCCCAACATGACGTATTTTATATCAATTTCTCGTTTTTTTACCATTACCATCATCTGTTAAACAAAACGTTTACAACCACGTGTTGTTTTGTTTTACGAATTGTATTGTTTTAGCAGAAAGTTCGTTAGCTAAGCTAATGCACGTTTTGGAACTGGATGACTAAAACATAACACCGCAAAATCCTTTTCACATGAAAAATATCTTAAGTCATATATGCAAAACGTTTGGAAATATTGCGAAAAGTATTTTCCTTTTTAAGTAATCGAGAAATGTAACTTTATAACAACGTATTATTTCATCCTTTCCATTGTTGCAATATCAAAAATTTGTTTAAAATGTCCAAAGTACACAGTAAACTGCACTTGCTGTTTTTAAGTTTGGCTATTTTCATAATTCGATCCAAAAACTCTGAAACAAACACAAGAAAGTTGTATTCCTTAATTAATTTTTTAAAGAGACTGTACCTAATTTATCTAGATGAGTATATTCACTTGTAAAGTTGTATATACAGATGATATTAAATATGAGAAATTTCAACTATTTCAGCTATATCCAGTGTTCTATCAGATATTGCTACCCTAAGAGTGGCAATTTTTCCACAATTTAATTCTTTGAATCATATATTGTGTTATGGAGAATAAGAATGTAAGCACTATTCAAGTTTTATTTATCAACATTTAGTTTCATTACAGTAACAACAATAAAGCCATGTTATAAAAGCATGCTATATCATTTATTATAAAATTTTATGTAACAAAAAATGCAAAACAATTATGTAAAACTGAAAGGAGACCCATTGCGGTTGATAGCATTTTTCTGATAAAACGTACTTTTTTACAAAATTTAAAGTGAGGGTAGCCAAAATTGTTAGAACACCAGCTTTCTTCAACCTCTTAAAAGCTAAACAAGCAAATATAAAATAACCACCAAACTCCATTCGTGTTTCTGAAGGTTTTTATTTCTAAGCCAAACTCAAGTTGTAAATCTATTCCAAGCCTTTGAAAAAAAACTGTACAGTGTGGCACAGAAAGGGAAAACTTATAAATACAAGCCTTTATTTGTTCAAAGATAACTTATTAATTCTAACATGCGTAGAGAACAGGTCAACGTATTCCAAGAGGAACCACAACTTGACGCTTCCTCGAGTAGCTGGCTTTGTGTCCTTTCAGAAACAATGAAAGCGGCGTTGAAAATAACAAAAACATTGGTCTGAATCAGATAAAACCATTCAAAGAAAAGCTGCATTTAGCAAGGGTATGCACATCTAGCATACCAATTAAAAGCCACGTGCCCCAGTAGAAGGTACTAAAGGAAAGTACAGGGTGCATTCAAACGTCTGTTCTTAACCTCTAAAATGGTCTGACTCACAGTCTGAGGACAAACCTCTGTGAGAGCCATTAGAGTTATGCCCTACTTTCTCGCATGGGCAACATTTCGTAATATAATAATAACATTAATAACAATTATAATACTGTATTTACAGACATCGTCATTAACAGCTAAACCTCAGCCAGTCACGGCAGCACAGGGTGGTTATGTCCTCGAATCATGCAGGCTATTTGTTCACGTGCAAAGGAGTGCAACATTTGACCTTAATTTAGTGGGGATTGAGGAGTGACGATAGAAAGCTATGTACAAAACACTAAAAGCTAAGCACTTAATATTAGATGGGAAACATTTTTAAATGAGTGAGGCAAACGAAGGGATACAGTACGATTGTTCTGGAGAGCATGAGATGACCCATTGATTTTGATTCTTAAGATTGCCCTGCTCTAGTGATGTAGTAGGAATCGCAGTGAATCTCTTGAAAACGGAACATAAGGCAAGTTACGCTCTTGCTCCAAGAACAAACTTGTTTCATTCTTTCTTATCTGTAGATACGTTTTCAACTCCATTCAGAAATGTTTTTACAAACATGAGTGTTGTGGCTCACAAAAGGCTTGAAGATTAAAGGCAAACCTGTACATTCAGAAGCTCGTTCTTGAGTCGAGGCCACCGTTTTGATCAGAACCCCTCCAATTAAGAACATCAAAACAGCTTTACATTAGTTTTGGAAATGAACATCATTTCCGGTACTTCTTTTTGTACATTTCAGAATTTTGCGGTGCCCTTAAAAAGAACATAAGATGATTTAACTCTACGTTTTTGGTTCTCGTTGTTCCTAAACCTTCACATTACTTGCTTTCCTTCCCCCTACTTTTACTTTAATCACTCGGCCAGCCAAATGATCCACTAGCACTACTAAGATTCAAGTGATGTATTAGTTAACCCAACTGTGCCCGTTTAAAAAAACTCAAAGTTCAACAGCATTTCCAAACATGGATAAGTTATATCACTAATAAATGTAGTCAAACAACCTCTTCAGAAGCTGAAGAAAGTTGGAGTCTGATAATTACAGAACCCGGCGATCTGCTCCCTCGCAAAATTCTAACTGTTGATCCGAAACCACTTACATTCAATGTTCCACAGATTGAAGAAGGAATGAGAGAATAGCGAAGAGGTTTCACATGTTCGATGATTGCGGTGACACATCTTTCTGTGGGAAACTCCATAAAGATTGTGATGAAGCAGAAAGGGGACGTTTGGAGGAGGCACAACTATGTTCCCAAATGCACAAGTGGGACACGGAGCTGTGTATCCAGCTAGCTGTGAGAGGACACGTCTGAGGAACTGCTGCTGTTGCTGTTGGTTGTCTGAGCCCTCTTAATGTACAGATTTAGCAGCTTCATCTGAAGGGAAAACAAGCCAGAAAGAGCGTTTTAGCCAAGGACATGTGGATGAAACCATGCAGCTTTGACCTGGTTCTCGTGAGTGTAAGTCTTCATAATTTATTGTAGTGTTTTGTACAAAATGTGATGAAACATATTCAACATTTTATTATTACTAGGCCATGAATAATTAGATAGGTACACTATAAGTTCATAAATTAAACATGTACAAAAAAATGTGTCATTAAATATGTCATCAATTAACTAAAGGGCAAGGTAATGAAAGGCAATTTTTTTTGTAAATGACATTTCTCTACACACCGGCAGCTCAAAATGCTTTAAGGAAGAATAAAAACAGATCACATATGAAAAGAACTAGATAAGACTTTACAGTTCAGAATAAAATAAAAACAGATGTTTAAAGTGAAGCACTTTTCGGAAAGTAGTGTTCAGTTAGTAAACACACATTTACATACATGAGTTTTTAGCCTGGATTTAAATGTAACTAAAGTTTTGCTCCTCTAATGTCTTCTGGAAGCTGTTTCCAGCTGAGGGCAGCATAGTAACTGAAAGCAGAATCTCCCTGTTTGGAGGAATCAAATAAAATGAGGAATTCAATAAATAATGAAGTAACTTTCATTAATTAAATATCAATTTTAGCTATATACATCCACACATAATCCAAATTCACGAGATAATTAATCATTGCATGGTCCTGGGTTGCATGAGTTAAGTCACCTATCAAAGCTGGATGGGCGGATGCAGTTAGCGGATTGGTTACTCTTCCCATCAAGGATAATTTCAAGCTAGCTCTGGGCAGGTGTAGCTGTTGCTGTGACTGAGGCTTTTAGTTTAAGTTCTGCTCAGAGTCTTAAATTTGCTGCTTGTCTCCAGTGAAACATTTCACATTAACACCGGTCTGAGACTTACATGGTGAAAAAATGGATTTAGAACATTTAGTTGGTTAACAAACTAGAAAATGGGATCATCCAGTCTATAGAAACATGTTCACTAGTATTGCATTAATCAATTTTCTGGAATTGATTTGGCTTGACTTGATGAGAAGAGTAACCAATCAGGTAAAAGGATTCAAGTTTGATGTTTATAGACATATTAAACATCATTATTTTGCAATGTTCCTCCATACTGCTCAGGTGTCTAGCCCTAACCATGCTTAGATTCATAAGCTTTAATAAAACGAGACTATTAATGTATTGTTATCTATTTTGTGCATTAAATATGGTATATGCTGGTAGTAGGCAATCTTGTCCTGGAAAGCCACAGTCCTGCAGGTTTTTCTACCAGGCCCTGCTTCAATTCAAACACCACAAGCTCCAAACAAGCTGAGAGGACTATAAATATTACGAGAAGATGAGTTTCATTACAGTTAAAGCATAGCTTTAGTATGGCTGTGGAGCTGAATAGTCTACTAAAATGAAGTGAAAATTGTTTAAAACATCAAACTCTGGGAACAAAGATGCTGAAAACAAGAGGGGTTCTTGAAATCAAGAGGTTGATAAAAACATGCTGAACCGGCCGCGTTGAGAGGGAGTGTGAGTGAAGTACCTTGCTGCCCGTCAGCTGAGCCAAATGTGGCTTCAGCTCTTCACCAATCACCGAGTAGATGGCAACGAGACAGAACACGCTGGCCTTGCGAACACTGCTCTCTGTGTTATCATAGCCCTGCAGAAACACACGTTTAGCACTAATTGTGCATGTGTACACTTCCAAAAATTCCCACCTTCTCTAATTTAACTAATGCCAACATAAATTACTGAGATCAAATAGTATTTATTTATTTTACTGTGAAAAAAAACTTTTATTGTGTTTCGATCCTTTTGATACTACAATAATGTTTAATATTTGTAAATGACTTTATTATTTAAAACATGAGCCAGTTGAAGTTTGACAAATTAATAAAAAGAGATTTGGGATTAGGAATGTTTTATGTCGATTTTGTTTGGTTAGTAGTCAATATCAAAACAAGTCAAAGCTAAAAAAGATAAGACTGCCGAAAAAGCTCAATTATACACGCTGGAGAAGAGCCAAGAATCAAAAGTATTAAAAAAGGAGGAGTCCAGAACAATGCATTTTGAACCACACACCTGTAGGAGGCCTGTGATGATGTCTGGCATCAGCTGATGCAGGGACTCCTTGGCAATGCGCTCCACCACTTTGGTCTGCATCTTAATAGCAGCGAGGTTGATGGGGTAGTCTGCAGTCTGCACGATAGGACACAGCACTTTGATGCATTGCTCCGGGTGAATGGAGCCGGCCAAAGTAGCAGCCGCCTCCTCTGCTGCCCTCACCACCTGCATGGATGAAAACAAGATGGTTTTGTATGAATTAACAGCCAGTGATCTCAAAAGGAATTGAAAAATGTTCACGGCTATTTTTATTATATTTGTCCCTTTAAAATGATTTTGTTGCAGGCGGTCAATTTAAGCGGCATTTTTAAATTGATTAACAAAACAAAGTGCATAAATTGTATGGGTTTATTTGGCTCGTGTAGGTATTGAAATTGTTTTGTCAAGATGCTCAGTGTGTACACAATTTATAGAGGAATGGAACACTTGACTCGATTCATTTTAATCTTAAAGAAAGCAACAAGAAAGCCCTGTGTTATTCGACATATAATTTGTTATTTGATTTATATATAATTAGTTTTTACAATAATGAATTATTTCTCTGTGTATCACTACACAATAACTACAGTATATATCTAACTATCAGATACAAAGTTTCCTAGCCATTTTTGTAATATAATGATACTAATAATAATTATTTTAGGCACCTTTCAAGGCTCTCAAGGTCACCACAGATTCAAAGCATAAAACAGGATAAAATACAGTGGAAATAGTAAATAAAAGCAGAACGAGCAATGCTCAAGGTACGCAAACACAGTACTGGCTAAATTAAGGTTAAAAAACACAAATACAAGATTGTGTCAGTATAACATAATAACAAATTAACTTTTATAGATTAAAAGCCTGGGTTTGAGGGTTTACTCAGGGACATAAAATTAACAATTATTCAAACATTTTACATTTCCAGCAAAAGACTGCATTCGGATGTTTAGAATGATATCAAAATGTATTAGCTTTTTAAATAGTTTCTTCCATCAAGACCATGAGGGACATGTTAAAAAGTGGTGTAAAATAATACAACAAAAACCCTTTTGTGTAATAAAAATATAAGATGGGCAGAGAGTCATAGCACTAACCTTGTCGATTTGATTATTGATGTCTATAAAAACAAACCAATTAAGAAACTAGTGTCCAAAATGTACCAATATATTCAACTTACAAAAGAAAACCCAACGGTAAAAATTAGACTAAACTGAGAAAAGGAAGCCAATATTGCGATTTCTGAAGAGGAGTGGTCAAATATCTGCTTGGTCCAGGCCACTTCTACCAGCTCAAGTTTGTGAAGGGAATTTTGCTGGAAGAATCTTGTGAGATATTTTGTAACCCCCAAGCTTAGGGCACTTCAAAGAAAAGAGAGTAAAATGGGACAATGTTGGAGGAAATGTGGAGAGACCTCAGCAAATCACTTTCATATATTTTGGGGTTGCCCTAAGATCCAACAATATTGGAAGGAAGTAACAGTTGTATTGGGGATGTTTTGAATCTTGATATGGCTTGCTCTTTTGTCTCTATATACACGGGAAGCATAGGGAACCACCTAACAGTAAGTGATAAATATTTATTAAAGATTCTGCTGGCCACGGCCAGGAAAGCCCTGACACGAAAGTGGATGCAGACTGAACCCCCATCAATCTCAGAATGGAAGGATGTAGTGACAGAGGTGCAGACCATGGAGAGACTGACTTTCTCATTGAGACTGAGATGGGATAAATATTTTAAATATTGGGAAAAATGGATTGTGTACTCATCTACTGTATCTGGTGATTAATAACGGTCCAAAGTGCAATTTGTGAGGATATACTACTGACCTGTGAAATGCCCTGATCTTCGATTATAATAAATAAAAAATATTAAAAAAAACCCTTTTGTGATTAAATTAAATCAATTCGTAATTTTTTTTACACGATAATAAAATGCAAATTTCAAAGTACATGTGAAGCTGTTATAATACAACATTTGGTGACCCAAAAGAAAAAAATACACTAAGAGGTTAGGGACTCAAAATGAGCCATTTTCATAGAACAATTCAGCTCCATATTTTCAATTAGTAATTGGTGAGAATTTCCCTGAAATACAGCAATGGCTTTCTGTGGTACTAAAAATCAAAAGTTCCATAAATAATAAAGAGCTTGCTTCCAAACAAATAGGAAACAGTGCTTGCATAGTCAGCAGAAAGACTTGTGAGTGTGTGCGCATGTGTGTCATCAGCCAATACACATTATAAATGGATCATTTTCTGGTTTACAAAACATTGGTATGATAACTAAAAGGATGCTGTGTTTATTAAAGCTCTGCGCTGATTCTAACCTCTTTGTGAGAGTCCTTATGAGCCTCGAGTGTTTTCATGATTGTGAGTTCTGCATAGTTCTTGAAGCGCGCTGGCTGGTTCCTCAGGATCTCCTTTAGCACCCGCAAAGCCAGAGCTCGGATAGTGTGCTGCACAATCAAAGACAACACACACCTTCATTAATAACCACCATAATTTAAAAAGTAACTTCAAAAAGACTTTTAGATTATATAAGACGTGCAGGAATTGAACTCACGTCCTTGTCACCGAGGGTCTCCAGTAGCAGCAGGAGGATGGTTTTGAAGTGTTCTTCCCACACAGCCAGGCTGTCCTCACGGGTAATCTTCAAGAGCTCAATCAAGGCCCCCTTCCGCTCTTCGACTCGCTCGTTGTGATTGGACAACTCTTTCAACAGGTCTGCCACCAGATCTATAAGAGTCCCAATGAATCAAGTCAGAGCAGAAGGAGAAAGCTTCATAAACCGAGTGCTTTTTAGTTCTGCAGCAGGTTTCCAAGGATTAGTTTCGAGTCTTATGAAACGAGTTTAGAATATGAGCTTAGTCTGAAACCCTACAAAACAGTTGATTGAGTAAAACATCTAGGAAAAAAGCAATTGTCCATCTTAAATCTACAGTTAGATTGACTTTCTACTCTAAAGCTACAAGTCTTATGAAATGATTGCAGAACATATCCAACAGCTTAGTCCGAGGCTGACAAAAGAAATTGAGAAAAATGGAAAGGAAAAAAGAGTTGTTTTACATGAAAAGGAAAAAGAGTTGTTTTACAAAACAGGTTTAATACATCTGAAAATCAAATTAAATATTACACAGATTCATAAAAAAAAAAAAAAAAAAAAAAAACAAGAGTCAATTAAAAAAAACTATAAAATTTCCAGTTTTTCAATTCGAGGAAAGATGTGGCAAAAACAGACTTTCATAATTGATTAGTATATATAATTTTAGATCCCAAGAACGTTCATCAAATAAGTGAAAGAAAATCACATGCAGTGTATAAGTGTGAGCTTTGAATATAGCCTTTCCAAGAGTACCAAATTAACAAAACAATCAATGATACAGACATAAATTGGCAAAGAAATCTACACTTTAAATATTTTATTCAGCAATATGAAATAGAATTGTTATTAACATGAAAACAATAACAAAATTTAGGATTTGGAAATGAATTTAATGATAATTCTGATTATAAAATAGCTTTCTTAAACTCTTAACTGAAAACTACCTGAGAAGCTATATTACCCTACAACTAGGGGGCAACAACGAGAAGCTAATGATAGATATCACAGTAGCGGAGCGACTTGACGATTACTGAAATTTATGTCATCCATTTCCTACTTGACATCCCTACTAGATTGTAAATAAGAAGACTTAAAAACTTCAGATCTTCACATAAATTAAACAAATGAGGAGTGCAATTCAATCAATATGCATTTAAAACTTAGGTTTTGAATGTGTTAAATATGTTTTGCCAAATTTCATATTGCTGTAAATGAGAACCGGCTTGGTTCTAAACAACCTCATGTGGCTAGAGGACGAACAGCAGTTTAGTCCCTTCCTACTGCTCATCTCATCAGATCTGGAGGTAGCCATATTTTCTGTATCTCATTGTCCCAAAAATAGGTATATATAAAAATAAAATAATAATAATAATTAAAAATCATTGATTTTGCACTTTTTGGCCCATGAAAAAGTTTGCCTTTCTGATATTTCAGTTAAAGACTCTACACAGTCTATCATAAATACGGCTCAATAAACTGACACATGAACTGTTCCTAGCCAGAAGGGTATTTTGATGAAATAACTTAAGGGAAGGTGCTTTTATGTTAGTGTTAGTAGAAGCCTATAAACGTTCGCAGACTCCGGCTGAACACATTTGCTGTTACATCAAGGTTCTTGCAAAATCATAAACCCTGTTAACAGGATAACAAAAGCAAAGGGCAACATCAGTTGATTTCATTTGAAATCAATTAGCTCCACTTGCAAATGTTTGGATTAATATTAGTATGGGTGACCCAAAGCAGTTCGCATATGATGAGGTTACAAGATCAGCTGTGTCAAGGTAAGTGTCACATGAGAGACAGAAAGATGGATGCCAGTTAAAGAGGAAGGGGAAATAAAGGAGTTTTGTTGAACTACGCAGCTCTTTACCCGGATTAAAGCCCTTGGGCAGCAGCTTCTTGTTCTCACCACAGTCCTGACGACGGCCTGTAGATGGGGAGGGAAAGGAGGGAGGGGCACACCAGGGGAAGTGAGGATACATAGTCTCTGCTATCCTATGTGCTCTATCTGATGCTATTAAACTAAAGTTTGATAATAGATGACCAATTATTTGCATTGTGTTGGGGTCTCTGGACATTTATTTTTACCAAAGTGATGCTATTAAACTAAAGTTTGGTAAGAGATCACCAATTATCAGCCTTTTGCTGGGGTCTCTAGACATTTGATCATCAAACTGGGGGTATTAAACTAAAGCTTGATAGGAGAGTATCAATTATTTGGACTTTGTTGTTGTCTGTCGTTTAATAGCCTTAGTTTGGTAAAGAAATTTTCAATGTTTGACAGAATACCAATTATTAGCACTTTGTTGGGGTCGCTGGTAATCTTTTTGCTAAACCTTTAACTTAAAAGTTGAAGGTATCATTTTTCACTAAGTTAAAAAGAAATTTACAGTATACATAAATTATTATGGTATAACTTAATTTTTATGAATATGTACACATTTACACCCATAAGACATTTTTAAATCCATAAACACCTATACAGTTGATGAAAAAAAATCCCATGTAAAAGAATAATAACTAATATAAGGCTAACAAAATAAAAAAAATAGTTGTTTGGTACTTCTTAGTGGACATCTCTCTGTCTGTTTAAGATTATTTGAAAGACTATTTATAAATGCTATATTAAGTGTAAATTATTAAAAAATATATGATACATAACAGCTCTATTCAACAACAAGGTTGAAATATGGATCTATTATCAGATCAAATGGACAAACAAACTTGCAATGAAAAACCTTTAGGGTGTAAAGACCACAAGGAACAACTGTATCGTGGTAGTTTTTTTTCTAATCTTTACAGATTCCTTAACACTTTGGGAGACTGGAGGCAGAATGGAGTAGAGTTGAAGGGAGAGTGGAGACACAGTATGGAATTTAAGCATCGTATTTACTCACAGTCTCGAAACTGCTCCACGTCGTCATCAAACACAGCTTCTTTCAGGGCACTTTTGTCATAGGCTGATATTGTATCTCCGTATCCATACGGAGCAAACTCTCTTGATCGGGGTCCAGCGAAAGACCGGGGCGAGGGTGTGTTGAGCAGAGAAGTCTTGTTATCTAGAGCTGTCCGACCACCTTCCACCACATCTAATCCCAACCTCCCATCAGAACCTGGGGATGCCCCTTCTTTTCCAACCTGTGACATAGTTTTTCTTGCTGTTAGGAATTTATTCTTTTAATAAAAGAATAAATATACATTGCTTGATAATTTTGTATTTACTTTACATCACACTTGCAGTGTGTCAGTTGAATTGTACTACCACAGAATTTCTGACAAGAATTGATTTGCCTTTCGTATATAATTTATATGCTACAACCACCCTCTGAGGATTTATGTTTTACTATTATCAATGCCCTGTGTCCATGCCCATGTATAACCTTCCTTAACATTCAGTCAATTGTTCATAAAAACATGTTCTTTTGACCCTTATGAAAAAACCAGTCCAGAAGGTGGGGAAATAATCTTTAACAAAAATTCATGCTTGTTAATCAGAAGCTTCAAAAAGAGTTCCAGAGTGCAACTATACAAAATTAAAGAGTCAACAGAAAATTTTCAGGTTCATTAACTGGGTGCTTTGTTCTTGATGTGAACAACCATCCAAACAAACCCTCACAGAGCTGTATGGATAGTGCCTACTGACCAAAATATGATCTTTGTTTCAGTTATCACAACTTCTGTCCACAATTCTGTTGTTTTTTTTTTGACAAAAACACAGACTCACAGCATCATCCTTCTTTCCATCCCGTTTGATTGGCTCATTCAGGTCTTCTTGGCTGCGGTAACTGAAACTCTGGATGGCTTCTGTGACACCACGCAGTGAACTAAAAATCTCATCAGAATTCATGTTCTCAGTGTCGTACTCCAGCATGCTGAAGAGAGAAACAAACTTTATAATCAGAAGGTGGATAGACTGTGAATCTTAGATCAACTATGAAGCTAAGCCATTCAAAATATTTACTATTTCCATATTTTTTCAGCAAACACCTTAAAATTGAACAAACCATGCTGCAGAAATTGTTAGTTCATTAGTTAATTGCTGAAATCGATTCTACATGCATTAAAAGATTACCGTTTTAATCTATCTTACAGAGACGGAAGTCTCTAAAGCTATCAAACGGTGGGTGTTTATATGTCAGAAGCCCCTGATTGGCTGGGAGCGGGTGGCAGTCTAAAAACCCATCCTACCCCTCCTCATTGGGGCTGGGTTACCTTGGTGAGAGAGCGCAGCGGAAGGCCCTGTGGGGGGGCCCGGCAGGAATAGAGGAGTGAGACGGAGGAGGAGGAGGAGAGGGGTGCTTTAAGAGCCCATCGACACTCCAACCCCATAACCGACTGTGTCCACAGAACGGCCGGAGAGGGTGAGAACAGGGGAGAAGAGGAAAGAGAAAAAAAGAGTCTTCCAGTCGGAGAGTTGAGATTAGCAGAAAGGATTAATATTTTACGAGTACCAGAAACCCCTAAATCAGTTAACTAATGAGTTCAACTGTTTTAGATCCCGATTGAGAGGATGAAGAAACCTCAGATTTGCAGAGATTAATTTTAAGGGTTTCGGGTTAAAAGGAGGGGATAAAAACAATGCAGCAGGTCTCATTCTGAAGTTTAGCTCAGGATATAAGAGAGAATGACCATCTTTTAAAAGGAGATTGTCATGCCCGGAGCCCATGCATTAGTGTGGATGAGGAAAGAGGGTGCATTACCTGGGTGACAGACCCCCATGGGAGCAGTTTGTGGGGGAGGTGAGTGGACTCGTCCTGTTGGCTGGGTGCCGAGGTGGAGTGCGGCCCATTGTATTGCTTGGTGAACTCTGTACAAAGAACAAAAATGCAAATGTTGAGTCAGAATGAATCAAATGTTTGAGAACGGAGGCTGGTAGGCCAGCTTCTTAACATGGAGAACAATAGATGAAGAAACTTATTTCCAAAATTGTCAAGAGAATGTTTGAGAAACACTTTGACACAACTTTGAAGATGAATGTCATAACCTTTAACCCTACTCAATGAATGCCACAAGATGAAAATTGAAATAGACCTTAAAAATCAACATTTTAGTAGACAGTCTTTAAAAAAAAAAAGCAAGCTTATACCACGCTGCCCGTGTTGCTGGAGTTCTTCAGATGGTTGTGCAAGAGCTTGGTAGCTCCATCCTGGAATGTTTTGGGCAGAGCACCCAATAGCATGGTGAACTCTGGTGTGTTCAGCTCAAAGAGTGAGATCAGCACCACCTGAGCAGCCTGCACAACACAGAAAACACTTCACGATGACGACTACAAATACTGCAGGCTAAAACAAGGTGCAAAAATGCCGGCGGTGGAAGTTCAGGAGAGAAAAAGAGATTAATCAAGAAAATTGGCAGCAATGCAGTAAAGAGTAGATAACTTGAGCTGCTATTGAACTTTTGTACTGTACAAGTTTTTAGATGGTGCAAAACATCTATCTATAACCTTCCAGGTCAAGGATGGCAATCCCACAGAAGAAGCCTTATTCCAATTCTGAATAAATACTCTAGTTTGTTACATATCCCCCTATTTGTTTAACATAGAAACCATTTCCGACCATTTAGCGTCTGAAGAGGATGCTCTCGTATCTGATCACTACAAATTCACAACTAACCATAACCAAAAAATGATGTTAACTTTGTTTTATGTACATCCTTCTACATGTCTAAGTCCCTAACTGTACCTGTGATACTAAAGAGCAGTTGTTGCGGAATCGGGTCTTCTTTGAAACAAGAATTTAAGAATTTGTTACATCAGACTTCACACCTATGCGATTCAATCTGGGAAACAAACTCCTTCCTTAACCTTCTAACTTTCAGCAGTTAGCAAATGTGAATTAAGGTAAGGCCACATTGGTTCACCCAGGTTGAGAGAAATATCAGTAGTGGCGTTGTTTGGTGGTCCCAGGGACATATGGAAAGTCTCTGACCCAATGGCAGTGCTGCAGTGCTATAGGTGCTCTGACGCTCACTTTTTACCACAGAAGAAGAAAGTCTTTGCAATATATGTTGATGTATTTGTGCATCTGGTAAACAAAGCATGGGTAGCGGTCTGCTATACTCATCTAGAATGAATGAATAGCGCCCTCAAGGCATGCATTTCTGTAACATTGCCACCCCCACATCAACAAAATTATTTTATTGGTCAAGCTTCACCTCGCAAAAGAGTAAGACATGTCAGAGCTGAACTTTTTTGTTTTTCACCAAGATATGTGCTGATGCGTCCGTGCCCATTAGTTGGAAATTAGAAAATAACCGATTCGCATCCCCTGTGAAAATCTGTGTGAGAATTCGCCCTAATGTGGCCTAACCTTTACGGTCGCATGATGCTGCTTTAGCCAAGAGAGGAGGCTGTGAGGAATTAGGGGTCACGCTTCTCTTCCACATTTTAAGTGTTCCTGGCATTTACCTGACAACTGCTACATGCATACAATAATGGAATAGAAAACCGTTTTCATTTAAAGACGGATCAGGTCCTAGTTGAAAAGTTTGTTCGAAAAGGCCATGTGTTTGTCATGTGTTAACAAAAGCATGAAACAGCCTTTTTCTGTTTTACTAAGCTCCTTGATCACTGCATATTGAGTCACGTAGAAGTGAGATTTCATACAAAAAACACTTAGTATAAGACAACACATGCATTTTTTATCTTTAATGTGTTTCAATCTGTTGTTGGAGGCTACCAAATCCAAAAAGCAAACTGTTCAAAACACTGGCTGGTGGAACAAACACCCCGATACGGTCAGGAAAGCAGCAACACTAGCGGTGTTTCTTCAAGAAACACTTATAATCTTAAAAATAATCCTCTCTTTCTTTCCATTTTATTTCTTCCTTTTATGGTTGATTGTTTGGTTCATACAACTTCTAGTGCAAGCAACCCAACTTAGATGTTGGCTTTGTAACAAATTGCATATTGTTTCTCCCCTAATCTATCGCTTTGGACAAAAGGGATTTATATGAATTGTGAACTAGTGATTTCGCACTGTAGAACTGATTTAACCTGGTTTCGTCCAAAACATGCAAGAAAACATATCCACACACTGTTGTTCAGTGAAAAGAAACAAAGTAGTAACAGCAATCGAAACATACTTATACAAACATTCAAACGTATTCATAATTTAAATGATCTCCTCTTTCTTTAGTGTTCCGGTGAATCAGATGTTAAAAGATCCTATACAGCAGACACTTTGCAAGGCATCGAGGCAGATTAGAATGAGGAGAGGGCACACTGTTAGGTGCTGCTGACAGTTAAGAGCTGATTTGTTGGTTAGACCCCCGGACTGGCACTACCTGCTTGCACCTCTCCTCCAGGTGACCCTCTCCAGGAAGAAGAGCTGTAGTGCTGGGCCTGCCTGAAAACTCCTCACAGACCCAGTTATGAAGGGTCTGGGCCATCATGTCAGGGCAATAAGGTAACAGATCATTACAAGTCAAAATTATACACATTATTTACTTTTAGGCAGAATATGACGGAAATGCTAACAGCCTTGATTTTAGCTCTGAAATGCAAGGGTCAACATGTCCAGGATTGCATGAGATGCATGACATCAATCTTAAAGTATCAGGTTATTCAAACATTAACAATAAAATGAACCTTAGGTTGAGGTTTTAAATGCTACTGAAATCAAGTTAAGCATCTACCACTCAAACCTTTGCATATAGTTTAAATCTACTAACTTATATAGAATTCAAATCTTAATTTTTCTTAGCCTCAAATGAATGAAAATGCATCGCAAAAGCTATTCTCTCAATTAATTCTATGTAAGCATTCATTTCTTTGAAATGACAATACAAAATGTCCTATCAATAAAAATATCCAAAAGTAGTGAATTTAATTACTCAGAATGTACCACTAAGATTTTAACTTTTTCATTTTAAATTAAAATATTTTTCATTTTATGATTAATAAATCAGTTTATGTTAATTAATCAGTTTTTCCAGGATTTGAATGCAATCATATGCAATGGACAACAACATTGCATTCGTCTATATTAATTTGTTATGACACAAAAAAACAACCCATAACTCTGGTAATAAAATGAAAACCTTAAATTTGATAGTGATAACTTCCTCACTATGCCTTTAATATAAGTGCATCCTCATCATGCTTAGCTGTTGGTATTTAATGAAATCTCCATCAGCACTCACTTTTCTGACATCAGAGCTCTTGGGTTCAGTGGTCCAGGTGATAATACGAGAAACTGCTAATCTCGTCTCACTCGAGTTCACAAAGTCTCCGGGGTCCATCTGCCGTGCAAGGGACTCTATGTATTTAAGAATAGCTACCTTGACCTGAGACACAACATTAGGATAATGTGAGAGAACTTCCATGTTACACCATGCATGCAGTTAAAGGCAAACCTGTACCTTCAAATTGGGAGTTTGTGTCTGATCAACAATGAACCTCATCAAAATATTGAACTGCTGGTCGAAGGGAAAAGATTCTCTAAAGACAGGAGACAAACAGAAACAATTTATCATTTGTGGAAAAAAAAGGGATTCAAACAAGGATGGATCATTGTTGGACTAACCGAGTGATGTCCAGCGCCTTTTGGACCTTTGCCTGGACAGAGCCCAAGAGATCAGCTCCCATTTTCTTGAGCAGCTGAGTGAGAAGCACAAAAAGCCAGTCTTGGAGATCCTCCCGGTGCACTGTGACAAAGTCCACAAGTGTCTCCAAGAACATGCTAAACACCTAAATTAAAAACAGAAAAGCTCATGCTAAAGGACACGGAGTGTTGCAAACCTAAATTTCTTATTCATTAATCATCTTGTCAAACGTGTAAAACATTTCAGTGCAAGACTGAGGTACTTTTTGACATTGAAAAAATCTAATCGTATGTTAATATGTTGTCATTCAAGACAATGATAAAAGGATGGGTTTCTTTTGATTTAAATAGCACCTACTGCGAAAAAAAGTCAACTTTTGGAAGGTGTTTGAACATAAATCTGTGCACAAACGGTTTGACCACAATCTTGTTAAAGTTGTAAAATTCATAAATTCTTCAAAAAACAGTAATAAATAAATAAATAAATACATAAAATAAAAATATAATGTAAAATAGCATCAAAACCTTGGCCTTTCCCAACAATCCTTTCTTCAATTTGTAGAATGTCTGCCTTTGTTAACAAGAAAGCAGAAGCAATGTCCCAGAAAAAGCATCGCTGTGTCTCTTTTTAAGCATTTCAGGAACATAAGGCCCTTGATCGTAACCAGTGAAAGAACTTGCTTTTTGTGTTTGAAGGCAAGCATCCTAAACAACGATGGTGTTTTCTTGAGCATTTTTCTCTCATTTTTGACAAAAAAATTTTATCAAGCAGCTATGCAATGTTGAATTTACTAAAGGACTGTTTTTGAAGGATTTGTTCCTACCCAACAATACCTGATTATAATTTACTTCAAAAAGTATATTTTACACTTTCTGTCCTTGTTTGCTTTGAGTCTAGGGTTTCACATTTAAAAGGTTACTGGCAGTATAGCACACCTCTTTCAGTTAATCATATTTCGAGATCTCTAAGCCACTTTCTCACTGTACAATTGGAACCTCTAAAGGTCTTTATAATTAGTTAAAAGTATAGTAATCACTTTTCAAAATAAAATTATTGCTATCTTTAGAAATTTCTATGGTTATTCAGATCACATGTTTAAATATAAACATGGCTTTCCATACCTGGGAATGTGTATTTTATTTGTCTTGGCTCTGCACACCACCTAAAACACAACTAAAACCACTCGTTCACGCCCCCAAAATGAAAGTTTTAGCAAGTAATTATAAATATCTCATTATTGTTTCATCTTTCCAAGTTCTGGAGAGCCATAAGATTAAAATCAAGTCAAAAAGGCATCCATCATTAAAGAATTTTTTGTTCTTTTTTTTTGGGTTCCGTTAAGTTTATGTCATAAATAGTACTGAATTGTTGTACTTTTGGTGAATAAACAAGCATAAGTGCTTGACTGATCATCTTCTAAAGAAATATAGAGTCTTCAAAGTAAAGAATAAAGATTGAACATGTAAAGTTTTGGAAGTTGAAGTAATCATCTAAACTTGGCACAATAAACAAACAAAGAACATTTCAAGAATGTGCAAGACAAAACTTACTCTCTATTGTTAAAATCCACACCAAGGCAGAACATGCAAACAGGAAGAAAACACATTCCATTAGTAACATCTCAGTCCCTTTCAACTAATTCACACTTACAAAAGAATTCAACTTAAACTAACGCTATAAAAAACAAATTTATTAGTCTATTTTAGTCATATAATCGGAACAAAATCACAAAAAGCATTATATTGTAACATAAATGGCAAATCCTCAACATGGGATGCTAGTAGTAATACAATAAGTAGCTAAAGTTAGTTGAAATCAGCCACGTGGGGATGATGCTACCTTGCTATGCGGATCTGCAAACATCCTAGTGAATATTTCGCACAGCCTCTTCAGCTCTACACGGCTGCAACACAAAGAAAGGTTAACTGCAAGAAACACCTGGGACTCTACCAAGACCATGTTTTGGTTTTCAACAAGCTCCACCTGAGAATGCGTTGGTTCTTGAGCAGATTCTGCAAACCCAGCAGGCCCTCTTTCCTCTCAGACCAGTTGGAGCTGGCGCAGTGGTTTAGCACCTCGGCAACATCTTCTGTTTGACGCAGATAGTGAGGTATTCCTCCATTTCGGGAACTATAGGAGCGTTCAGAACAGGCGCTGGAGGCATCACTGTTGGCATCATCATCAGACTCATACCTCCTTCTTATAGGTTTACGCTGAGGAGAGGAGGGAGGATGGATTACCAATAGGTCTGAGATCATTTCAAAACATTAATTTGTTTAAAAGTATGAAGATGATAGAAAGCCATGCAGCGTTAATAGAACACACGGTTGTTTAGTGTTAACTAAGATTGGTGCAGTTTTGGGACACACCAATAAATCTTAAGGTAGGAGGAATAAATTGATTAAATGAATGCATTTAATATCGCACCCAGATTAAGAGTCATTTCCAAACAGGGAACATTTTAAAGAACGTCTTGTAAACATTCAAAAGTAGTTTGGCTCAGATTTTTTTGAGGGGCCTTTCATAACTCTTCAGGGCATTGTTTTGAAGGGAAAAGTCTTATGTATTTAATTAGCATCAATTTGGAATGTTTGACCCTGAACAAGGAACCTTTAGAGCTAATATTGCTCCTGTTAAGTTCTGAGCACTTGTTTATATTTTTCAATTGGTGTAAATATTCTTATATTCTGTTCATATTTTTAAAACAGAGATTAAAATAACCATGTTTTAAAAGAACACTCCTTTTTTTAGTTAGGCCCATTCTCCAACTTATATTAGGTCGTTTTCTTGCCATTCTGTCATTGGTGCTGTGTAAGATTTTTTTAAATGCTCCAAGCAAAGCTTGTAGATTATTATGCCGGAGTGACACTAAAGTTCTAGACATTTTTTATTCTTCATTTGTTGTTCTGAACTTCAGAAGAGTAAAGTTTTAATTAGTAACAAACACTAAAAGTTTAGTCAAACTGCTATCCTTATGAAAAGGCTAACGGTTTAATCAGATCGAATGATCTATACTAAGGTATGCTAAAAGCATGAACAGTGGAACAGATTCTAAAAAACTACTTACTACCGTGGAATGAGTCTATACATGCAAAATTAGAGTTTCTATAAATAAACTTATCATTAAGTGTAAAAGCCAACCCGTACGCCATCATTGTTGGTCTGAGTTAAGCAGTTAACCTGCGCAAAATTCATGCCAACCTAACATAAAAATAAATAACAAATGAAAGGGGTGAATTCTGTAAAAAACTAAATGCAAGAGTTTTGTGTTTGTTTTCATTGTGAAAGAGTTACTTGAGCAAAAAAAACTGAGATCTTGAACAATTCAGATATTTTTTGACAGTCACAAAATTTGACAAAGTTTGACAAATTTTAAGCACTTGACAAACACTAAAAACCCTGTCGTTAGTAGAGTGTGTGCATATGAATGTTAATCGAAGGCTAATTACATCTATGTGAATTTGTCATGCTGTCAAACATTTACCCTGTTCACTACTTAATCCTGCGGTGGTGTCAAATGATAATTAATGATGATTTTACTTTTCCAAGTCAGTACTATCACGTGAAATGAGCGGAAAACAAAACAAGACTAAACTAATCAAATTCCAAATTAATGTTTGGGTGCTTGTGCAGGAAACAATGAGATGCAGAGGAGATGGTCAATGACCAAATCAATGAGCAGAGCACAAATGAACAGACAGCTCTTGACAGATGCTAGACATTCCTCAAGTCACTCTGATTAGTGGGAAAAAAAGCACAAGCAGCAGATAAACGGAAGCTCTACCTTATTCCTGGAGTCTCCTAACAGCTGAAGACAACCAAGAGAAGAAGAGCAAAGAAACGCAGACATTATAAAGGCAGCAAAGTTCTTGCAGAAAAGACAATCTCAAAACAGCACGCTCATCATACAAAAAAAAAAAAAAACATTTTTTTTGTGTAGAGAAAAAAAGCCAAATTGTAACAGTCTGGAAAGAAGTTGATTCCCCACACGTTTAATTTAAATAACTTAAATATGGTGGAATTACAAGCACACTTAAAAAAAAAATAGTATATAGTATAGTAGAATCCTAATAATAAAATAATATATTTATTAACATCTTATTAAAAATATACGCAATTCTTTAATGCAATGTATAATAATTTTAGATCTGTATAATTTAAACCAAAACACTTTTTTGTTCTAACTGTCATATATTCATAAAAGTATTTCAATCATTTCCAAGGGAAAGTTAAAAGAACTACATTTTAGTTTGAGAAAGATTCTTACCAAAGCATCAGCTACAGCCGCCTCCACCTCTGTGCCCGTGTTTAACACCCTCATAGCATTGACAGAGGCTGAGATACGAGCCTGATGGATCAGGCCGAATCGATCTGAGCATTTGAAACAAAGAAACACATCATGAGCACAGCAAAGGTATCCCTTTGACATTACTACCTTTTATAAAGCTACTTTAAAGAAATATAACAAATAAACAAAATAAATATTGAACATGTTGGGGATAATCATGTAATAAAAATAATCAGATCAGCCTATAACTGATGAAGTGCACTGCTTGAACTGTGAAGAATCCACATAAAAAAATATCAAGCAACGGAAGCGATTTGAATGTTTGCACTAACATTTTAAAAGAAATAATGAACCGACTACATTGCAAACTGTGAAAAAAATATGTCAAAATAACCTCAAGTAGGACGGATGAAGGATATGCTGGAAAAAAATCATAGAACTTCACAACACTTGCACAAATGAACAGGCATTTTTGCATCTCCGTCAAACAATGGGCTATAAAATATAAACGCATGCAGATGAGTTGCCCTATCTGAGAGGGGCCAAGGGGTCATGCAGGTCACCTGACTGCCCCACTGGGTCGGCCGTGGACAGAGCGCTGGTGGAACGAGAGTGCCGTCGAGAGGCTGAAAGGGGATAGGAAGAGGAGAACATCCCAGGGACCATTAGTGCTACCCTAAACCAGGGGTTACAAAAAGGCCCTCACTTCAAAAAGCTAATGTGAAATCAACCTCAATAAAATCCATTTTTATGTAAATATTCCCTCAATTTACTTCCCGCTTAAAGACTTTGCTTATATTAATAGTTTCTCAAAGTGATGTGCTGTAAAGATTAGCAGTATCTAGACTAGACGAGAGTAACAATCCTAAAATTAATCTGTTGAGATACATTTTGTATAGATAACGGTAAAAGCCTCAGGAGTATGGAGTGACATTTATGACAAATGTCTTATGTTCAATTTTGTTTTCAATTGGATTAAAATAAATTGACAGAAAGTGAAATTCCATATTTTTCTATTACAAAAAGATCAAAATTATCTGTAAAAATTACGTTACCACATTAAATTAGTTTTCTAAAATTGTCTTTCAAAATCTCTTTTTTTAACAATGAAAAACTGAATTAGAAAACAAATTTTCACTTCTGGCACAAATCTTCTAATTGGTCGGTGATGTTCACAGTGATGTATCTGTATTGGACGGTTGATTTTAAAAACAACATGGGGCAAACATGTCACCAACCATGAGAGATTTATGCCAGTGAAACTGTATAGAAAGTAAAAAAAAAAAAAAAAACTGCAAGTGAAACTGAAAAAGAAAACTCAAATTGAAAAACTGAAAAAAGAAAACTCCATCAGAAAAAAATTAAATACATAAAAAAGTAAAAGTAAATCATTCTTGTAGATCCTTTTAATATTTTTTTTATATATAAAAAGACAATTTCACTTTATATAAATGTTTTTTTTCTTCAATTTTTAAAAATCTAATATAATACATTTGCACAAATCTCATTCCATACAGGAGCGGAGTTTGTTTGGGCCTCTTTAGTCCAAACCTCTACTCACCCAGAGGAGTGAAGCCCCTAGCGGGACTGGTGTCACGGCTGCTCTCGCGACTGGTGTCACGGCTGCACCCCTGACTCATGCTGGGGCGTGGGATGCGACTGCTCCGGGCTAGCGTGCGATAGGGAGAAGCGGCAGGAAGAAGAGTTTTACCACACAGCCTGGCTGTTAGGGCATTAGTGAGGCCATAAAGTCAGAGAGAAGAAGAAAGCGAATAAAGATGGAACAGTGACGTTTTGTAGAATGCTCCTGTGGTTCTTCTCCTTTAAAAATGGTTAAACACTGAATACACAAGCTTAGGCGGAACAGCTGATTTAGGTTTACACAGCATTTAAGGAGTTTCTAAGCATGCAGTACTAAAAGTGTAACAAGTTATTTTGTGAAAAGCAAGTTTTTAACAGAAGCAGGCATGCCTGTTTAATTTATCGTGCACAGACGTTAAAAGCTGTCCCTTAAGGTTTCATTGAGCATAAAATGTAACTAAAAACCAAAGACCTGACACTAAAAATTGGCTTCTGAAAATTAACTCTGTATGTGCAAGTTTGTATAGTTGCAAACTTTAAGATCGCTCATTTTACTAAAAAATGAAAAAGAAAAAAAAAAGTGTTTGCACAACATTCATAATTCATGTATAAAAAAAGCCCCCATGAATCAATACTGACAAATTCTGAGATACATTTTTATGCATTGTAACAATAAATCACATCCCCAACACGTAAGCAGATTGTTCCCTCCGCAGGCAGCAGATTCGGGTTGGTTTCATTTTGCATAAAAAGAAAAAAATCTTAATATTGAATTACATTTAAAAAAACATTGAAAATGGCTTGAATAATATTTGTCATTTTGAAGCATACAATCACAATCTATGAACAATCTTTAATAATTAAGGACTGATCGATGCAATTGTTCAGAACAACTTAAATGTAAGGGATCAGGTACTTTTACCTATGCTAGAATAGATGCCCAAATACATAAAAAGACACGTTACTAAGTTAGAAGTTAAATATGGGCAGCTCCTACCAATCCCCAGTCGGTTGGGGCTGGTCTCTCGGCTGCATCCCTGGCTTCGTGGGATTCTGGAGTACTTGTCTGATGAAGTTGGTGGTGCTGTGGCCCTAGGAATTCTGCCATAACTGTGTCCCAAGAGCTTCCCGGGGGAGCTTGAACGGCTGCCGGCTGCAGAGAGAAATGAGGGCAAAGCTTTTGTGAGTAAAACTCAGGAAAATAATCTCCTTCAGGCTACAGGTTCCCCTACCTAGTTGGGTCAAGTTCAATATACACATAAATGAGTGTTTTAAAAGGAACTGGAAATCCCCTCTCGATAAGTCATGGTTATTCATGAATTTCCATTCTGTATTCATAATGTGTAATAATAATAATAATAATAATAATAATAACAATAATATCCTTTGTATACACATATATTATAGGTATTAAAAAACTGAATCAAATAAAATGTATTTTTTGGATAGTGACAGACAGGAAGAGAACTGAGAGATAGTGGAAGTTGGGGCCAGGGGCCAGGATAGATACACAAGCTTGTGATTAAGACTCAAAAACTGTATCTGAGATCAATAGAATGAGCTACTGTGGTAAACTTGCACATGCTTTGACTTCAAAATCTCTGAAAATTCCAATGCACATTTCTCTTTGATGTGCGAGTCTGTCTCCATAGGTTTAAAAAGAAGTTAGTCAACAAGACAAACTAATCAGAATCAAATGTTTCTGACAAAGCTCGGCTTCTGAATAGTCTTCCAATTGACCGTGTCATGTTACTACGTGGATGTGGGAACATGGAAAAAAAGACAGATTATAGCTTTTATTTACGGGGAAAAAAAAGGATAAAACTGCAGCGGCTTTAATTTCCATGTGCAGAAAAAAAAAACGATTAGTTATCGAGCTCTCTATAAACCTTTCTAAAATCTTATTGAGAAAATTTATTTCGCAAATAATTATCAATAGTGAATAACTGCCCACCCTTATCGACTGTCAATCATTAACTTCCTAACTAGTTTCAGTTTTTGTCTCGGTGCAGTTGTTGTATCTACAACTTTGACCGCACACTAAATAAGCTTCATTAATGACAACTCCTCTAACTCAAAAACCAAGACTATGGTGTCATGACACCTCTGTACCCAGCATTTTTTTTTAATTACGCTGAAATGCTACTACATTTATGCATGGACCCATAGCGAGAAAAAATTTTTAAACTGGGTACATATGGACCAGTATAGTCAGTTAGATACCCTGATCATGTTTCCAATTTATTGTCTCAGTTCTTTAGTTCCTACGTGTTGTGATAGTCATAACTCATGATAGTCTTTCCTTCTTTCTGATGACTGCTTTGAGCCTAGGAGAAACTCCCTTCTAACAATTTAAATACAAGTAAGCTATTCTACTCAAACTGTTATATTCCTGTATTTAGAGGTTTAAGACTAGTGTACAAATCCTCACATTTTGGCATGAACTGTTTTAAAAGTGTACATCTAAATAAAAAACAACCCCCACCAAAAAGAAAATTCAGACAGACACTGTGTGCCTACGCTGCATGGAAACCTATAAAGACTTATGGGTATGATTGACAGATGCAGAAATAAACCAATAATCATTTTTAACCTCTATTTGAACAAAAAGCAAATCATGAATTATGTAGGACATGCAACATAATGGCAGACACGTGGCTCATGCAGGGATGACGTTGATGGTATAAAGCACATATTTTTCTGCCGAACAGCAGATCTTACCACTAGTTTGGGCAGATCTGGATCCTTGTGTATGGAGGCGAGGCAATGGACAGGTGAAGAGAAGCCCATTACAAAAGACACTTCATGTGATGCATGACTGCCCAGCATGCATCAGGCAAGATGTTTATGCAACACAATTTACACATTTAAAGCCAAAGTTTGGCATTGATGTTGGAAAAACATCTCTTCCAAATTATTTGTGAAAAATGAAATGTGATGATTAGGAAAAAAAAAAATAAGAGTAAAAATACATTAAAAGGTATGTTTAACTTTGGTTACTCTGGAAAGGAAAATTGGCCATTAAAAGAGTACAATTAATAAATAAATAAATATATATTGAATAATAAATAAATATTTTTTTTAATGTTAAGAAGCTTAATATTTTTGAAACTTAGGAAGTAGTACAGGCTAATTAAGAAGGCTTTTATATTTTCAAAAGTAGAATTCAGACAGTATTTATTCAAGATAGTTTGTATGTCTAATTAGACAATTTTATTGATCGTGCACCCATTTTATTTTATTGTGAACCCATGATTTAAAACACAATCCCTCTTTTATCTGTTTTTAGTTTTGCATTTACTGGCATTGCAGTTTCTTTTAGCATGTTATTCTTGCATGTTTGGAGATTCTAAGATTAAACTAAGTATTTGAGAAAGCGGTAAAAAAAAATTGGAAAAGCATTGACATTTCTCAATATATACATTTACAAATTTTTTTTAATAATAAATAATATAAGTTGGTAATTAAGATCTTTCAAATTTTGACCTAACGTACTTCAGAACATCTGTGAAAGAGTTTGAGGACCTGTTGGTCTTGCTGACAACCGCTCTGAAGAAGCAGAGGACCTTCAGAGACCCAGAACTCATCTGGCTGTGTTCAGTTGTTTCATTCACAAGGGTTTCCACATCCTCGTTTTTAATTGTGTAAATGCTAGATCAAATTATGCAGCTAATGTTCTCACATGACGAAAAATTTAAGAATAAAAATTACTAGAATGCTGTTCTCCGCAACAACGCTGATCTATTGGTCCGCCATGTTGAATGTTTTGAGTGACTTGGAATCAAACTGCGTTACGATTGGTTAGATGTGCTGCATATTTGCAAGGACCTTTAGTGTTCATGAGCTCACTTATTTCACTTACAGTCAATTAGTTGACTATTAAAGGAAAAAAAGCTCAATAGTTCAAATAAACACAGTAATTTTTTTAATGAAAATAGAAAGCAGAAAATAATGTGTTATGTGAGAGCTGACTTCACACACTTACGTTGGGATTGAGACACGATTTTAGCTCTGCTTCGACCACGACTGTCGATCACAGTGCTGCTGGAACTGAGTGTATTCCCCGAGCTCTGCCTTCTCGTCCGCACACGGCCTGTGGGTGAAAAACAGACAGCGAAAAGAGTTAGAAGAACCCCCGGAGCAAAAGAGAGATTTAGAGAGGTTGATGGAAAAACAGGACAGCTAAGCTGAGGACAAACAAAGAGATTCTTAAACAAAAGTGTTCACATTTTTGATGCGTAACGTCCTGAAGTGTCCACTGCAAAGACAAGGAATGTAGATAAGAGCATTTAGATCCCATTAGCAAATTTTTTCTCCTACTAATCAGATTTAATACCTGTTTAAGTTGTCATGTGTACTATATTTAGTTTTTTTAAACAGTCATTAAATAAGCTGATTATTTTGTTCAATTGTGACATTTAATACGAAACGTTGGTGTAAAATAGTGATTGTTTTAACAGGGTTTTTTGCAAGTTTTATAAGGTTAAATTTAAGACTGTTAAGAATTAAAACACATACAAAACATTTTTGCATAATAAAAAGTATGCTTCAAATACATTATTTGAAATGCTAACCATGACTTTAATGTTTTTTGAGGATTTACATAAGTGTTTTAAAACTCTAGCTTTGACTTAAGTTTTTAGCATTTATCTACTTTTTCTATGGCAACTCTAACCATCATTTTTACATATTTTTTTAGGATTTAGGAGAATTTTCAAACTCTGGAAACTGCAAGAAACAAAACAAAAAACCAATAGATTAATTTTACATGGATATTTGAAAAATAAGAACCGTGAAAAATTATTTATGACCTAGAACAGTGAATTTAAGTGAATTAGTGAATTAGACTATTCAAGACCCAACAAAAACCTTGTTTAATAAATACAATTTATCCACCGAAAACTTATTCCCAAATCTATACCAGGACTTAAACATACTTACACAGAAGAGACAGACCAACCATATTTATTACATTGAACTATAGACATGTATCTTCAAGCGAGGACAGGGAGGATTTTATCATGCAGACAGGTCATGCAGACCTAGAATGGTTAGACTCTAAGGTTAGTAGTGAATCGACAAAGGGGACAAAAGAACACAGCTCGAGTCCCTCTGAGGACACAGAGGGGTAGATACACTCACATATACACATACATCTTACCCTCAACTTTACCAGGCGCACCATCTTTGGGGCAAGTAGCCCAAAAACAAAAGCAGGGAGTGCAGGGTGGAAGAAAGGGAGAAGCATAAGAGGCAGATGTTAGAAGCATTTTAGGCCATAGCAGCATGGGAGACAGGGCCTTGCAAGGAAGCAAACTGAAGATAAAGGAGAGCAGCCTCTTTGATAACTTAAGAAGAATAATAGGATTAGAGAAATGGAAGAGAGAAGATTATAAACATGAAAGTAATATGGGGTTAGTTGCCAAACGCAGGTGGAGAGTCGTGCTTGTTTCATAACGTAGCTTAAAGTGTGAGGAATTTTAATTAAAATATTTCTGTTTGTACATGTAACTGCACTCAACGACTTCAAAATCAAGAATAGAAAAATATAAATTTGAATCTTTTAGATTAGATCTTGAAAATACCAAACTCTAACTTTTTGTCAAACTTAAACTCAATATTTTAATGAATAATAAATGGCAAAGAGGTATCATTTGTTCCCCATCACAGAGCAGCTTAATATCATCATGTTTCCCATCAGTTTAATTAATGTCCCGCTGCAGCCATAAAAGCCACTGATATTATTAACAATCCTAATTAAGGCTGAAAGAGGAGAGAAGATGGATAGAGTGAGCTGAGATCTCACCCAGGGAGGCGTAGGAGCCTGGTGGCAGGGCAGCAGCGGTGGCGAATGGTGACGGGGAGCTGGTGGTGGTGATGCGAGTTTTGGCATTAGAGGCAGCATTGACATCGACGTCACTGCGAGAGCGCTGGAGGGAACCAGGGGTCGAAGACACACGGGAACTGATCCCTTTACCTGACAAAATAGATAAGAGCATGTAGATCATGTACATAAAAACAGCAAAAGAATGCTTGGTTTACTTACTTCTGGTGACAGGGCCTCCAATGGATGTCTTCACAGAAAACGGTCGACTGGAAAAAGTCAAAAGAATTTAGGACTTTTAATATCCAAACAAACTGCGAACTTTGAAAATGTAAACAAAAGCAGTGAAAAATAAAAGGTTGTGAGTTTGATTCCCAGCAAGAACTGCCAAAAAAAAAATCAAGCTTCTTTAACGCATTGTAAACGCAATTTAATTTACTTAGTTAAAAATAGGTAAATTAGCAAATAGACAAAACAAGATTATACCCTAATGACCGTAATTCCAGTGTCCCAAGAAATGTAATAATTTCGATTAGAAATTTAATAAATTTATTACAAAATTTTAAGAAAAGAAACTCCAAATTTAATATTACTTTTATTAAAACAAATAAAAGCTGTTCGGAGCAAACCTAGAAATAAAAAATAAAATGCCATTTTAAACGTTCCAAACATTGTTTTCTTTGAAAAGTCTATATATATTTTTTTTTACATTTGAATCATAATATATATATATACACATAAATAAATATAATTATGTTTAAATTCCTCTTATGAAGCTTTTAACAGCAACTTGCATGTGGTGAAACAAATATTTAAGTTAACCATATACAAATAACCATTCTATTAATCTAGATCATGGCATAGTATAGACAGCCAAAAATGTGTGTTTTTTATATTCCAATTTCAAACAGAATCTGGTGCCTGTCTTTAAAAACCATTTTACCATATAAGAGAAAGTCATATTATAAGTTATATTAGTTTGTTCATTCTGAAAGAAAAGGTCTATGTTTTTATTCCTTTTCAGTCTTCACCTTTAAGAGTATTTTCTATAGATGCATAGACCTGTTGTAATCGATTCATCCTTTGCAAACTTTTAGTATTTAAAGCCCTTTAACTGAAATTCCAAAAATCTCCATACCTTGAAAACGATATTAAACTCCATGCATTTTAAGCATTTCCGTCACATATAGGAACCCTGCTTAATCCACTTGCCATTAAACATCTATCTGAACTATTAAAGTGCTGTTATAGTTTAGAAATTATTGATCAAATTAAATCAGAACAATACTCTGTGTAAGGTGATTTTTCTTCATGAACAGATTTATTCTTCACTAGCTTGACGAAAACAAATCAGTGTTTGATCATTTGCTTGCCAAGAACTGATTATTAGAGCTGTCAATCATCACACTGGTGCTAATGCAAGATGATCACACATCCTCTGCAGCGTACTGCTGAAGATGATCTCACTGCTTCACATCCAGTAATGCACAGTCATCAATCTTTGCATGTGCTCCAGCACCCGCCTGGCAAATAATTCACCAGATCAACAGAATAAACAGAACAGAAACAGAAACCAGCATTTGAGTTAATCGCGTATTAAATAACAAAATCTACTTTTACCATCTGCTTGAATCGATATAATTTTAAAGAGATAGTTTCATAATGACAGCTCTTTACAAGCCATTAATAAAATTATATACAAAGATAAATTTCAGATTTTACCACATTTTAAAGTAAAAAAAAAAAAGCTACTTTTTTTCTGATTCAATAGCAGTAATAAAAGAAATAGTCAAGCATCTCACTTGAGGCTCTCCTGTGAGCTGGAGGACGAGCGGTCAGACTGTGGCAGAGACATAATGCTGTCCGAACTCTTCAGGTGAGACTGGAGGGCCTTCTGATAGCTTGACTCCAAAGCCTGAAACAAGAGTTCTGCCTCTCGGCTGCAATGGCCATGGAAGCTCCAGTAACACCTACAAAAGAAAGGAATAAAAAGTTAAACTGAACTAGAAATTAAGTGACAAAATCTCAAGGGGTTACTAAAATAAACATTCTTACTTTCTAGCCACAGACCGAGCCTCCGAGTCAGCATCATGGATCCCTTTCTTGATAGTCTCCGTCAAAACAGCCACATGCCTGGGATAGTAAGGAAACATGTTAAATGCTACTTATAAATCTCTGCAGATCCAACTCTCAAATCCTCAAGGAGCAGACACTGCTTGAGTTTGGAAGTGGGGACAAGAGGACCAAACCTCCTTATAAAAGACCTCTCTTTATTGCCATGGAAACAGCTGGGATCCATGGTTGCTATACCTCGCTCATCAATCCACCCGTAAAAGGAATCATTAGTTGCCCATTCGGCCGGGGTTTTATAAGTAACATGCATTTTTCACCAGTTAAATGTCACAAATTCACAGACAGCGTTAACTTGTTTGCAGCAGTTCTAAATTATCTTTAACACGCCATTGGAGAAACGCACATTGAAAAAAAAAAAAAAATCAAATACACATCAGGTATAGACAAACCTGTTCCTAAAGTGTTGCAGCCATATATATTTTATCTTCAACATTAATGAAAAAAAACCCACATCCCAAATCACCTGAATAAATTTACTATGCAGTAAAAACTACGGTAAAATGAACTCTAAACAGAATGTATGTGGTCCTACTTTGGATACGGAGCAAAAAAACACTCAAACAGCATTAAAATAACTTTAAATATCTAAATATAAATGTCTTACCAAAACATCAGTTTAACTGCATTTTAAAATGCAAGTTGATCACGTCAGTGTAAATTCATTTTAATGTGCACAAGAGTGTGAATTAAACTATGATTGGAACTAAAAACCTACAGGTCTGTGGCACTCTAAAAAATTATGCAACGGTTGGCAACATTATTCCTACTCACCTCTCTAGGGTTTGAGTCTGCCATTCTTGCAATAAGAGGTCCAAGAACTCATAACAACGCCTGAAAAGAACAAACATTTACATCAAAAATGCTGCGAAATATATGCTATTACAGAAAAAATGACATGGGAAGCTTAGCTACCTTCGAACAGCCACAGATTTAGAAGTGCAGTTGCTGGTGATGATTGGAATGAGGCGTGGGAAGTGTGTATGCTGGGATAAACACAATAAATGAACAACCTTAGTGTCTTGTTTCCATTGACAGAAATGTTGTCTTTGGGACTACAGATTAGACTACAGAAATGTAGTCTTTGGGACTTTAAATACAATTTTTGGTTGCAAAATTATATTAAAAATGTAGATGGCAATTGAATAAAAAGCTGATATTGTTCCAATAAAAGAAAATGACTAAATCATCAAATCAAATTACTTGTCTTAATTGATCTCTTTAGTTTGTGTTGTTTGGTTGTTTTACATTTATTTTATGATAACGTATAATGTAAAAACGAAATAGAAGAAAATGGCTTACTCTTAAGATGAGTCGAATGGCAGCCATTCCGGACGTTGCCATAACTTTGGCGCTGTTGGGCACTAAGTTGAGCAGTATAGGCATGATGCTTTCAGCACCGTGGTCAAATTTATTCCCAAGGACTGAAGACAAATGCCTGTGGGACAGAAAACCCACCAATCAACAAGACAGAAACATAAAGATGTGTTATCTTCAGCTCTGTGTGTAAATGAATCAAATGTATATGACATTAAGGGATGGGAATCTTCTAGATATCCATCAGCCTGATGCACTTTAGCTGGAGAGCTGTCCTGCATGCCTCAGTCAGCAGAGCTTCACTTCATTAGAAACACATTACGACCCCGGATAATTAAAGAGCAGCACTGAGCCATGCTTAATCACAGAGACCTCCACAACAGCTTCATTTAGCCCTTTAAACAACACTTTAAAACTCGTAAGTTGGTATTTGAAACTGGGCATGTTGCAGTCGATGATGAAGTGAGCTGGACTTAAAATCCATGTTTGATCAATGAGCAGCTGGAATGCTTTCTCGTTTGAATACTTCACTAAACACATCTCCTTCAAACCCCCTAAATCTAATTAAAGAGAAATTTTTACCCTAATGTGATGCAGGCTTCTCGAACCACTTGGGAGCGGAGATCTTTAGCAGACATCTTGAAGGCACCTTCTAAAAGTCTCAGCTGCTGAATGAAGCCCTCGTGTTCAGTCGCTCCAGCCAGAACCAGCGAACGCACTTTCTTCAGCTGAACACACGATGTATACCACATGACTCATCACAGTGATGAAAAACTGTCCTTCAAACTGAACAAAAGTGATGCGCTAGAACTCACAGCAGTGACACGGTGCTCCCAGTCCTGCTTGTCATCTGAGAGAACTTCACGAATCTTATTCAAGGAATCCTCCAGTTCCTTACTGGAATATATCTAAAAATGGATATCATAACTAATTGGTTCCTTATGCACTTGGAAGTTCACAACAAACAGCATTGTATTTATATTTATTTACCTGCACTGTAGGAACATCTTCAAAAGCCTTGATAAAATCTTCCTCATCCAGAGCTCCTGCACTGGCCCCATCCTTCCCTGAGGTGGGAACAAATAGATGCATTACAGAACAGATTTATTTTTTTATTATAATCTGGTACTGTAAGAGAAAGAGAACTTTATCAATAGGTTAAGAAAGCAAATATGTTCAAATATTTACTATGTATACTGCATATACACAACTTCAATAGAGAGAACATTTCTCTCAGATTCTAGATATATTGTTGGAATTGTGAATAAAAATAAAAATATTTATTATAAATACAAATATGACACCTCTTTTCACCCTGTCATGCCAGTCAGCGTTTACACACTTTTAAAACTACAGGAGAATAATATTAATCTGTGCTGTTGATTAAATATTTGCAAGCTCTGTCTGCTGTTCCATACATCAATATACAGTCAATATATAACCTATATACAGTCATTATATAACCTATATACAGTCAATGGTCAAGCCTCACTGATAGCGTAGCAGTACAGCTACATTAAATGCATTAAAAGGCCCCAAAAAATCTTTAAAAAATAATAAAATTTAAGACCTATATCATAACAACAATAACACGTACAAAACTTGCTATTTATATATAGATACACACACACATATATATATATATATATATTGTCATTGTAACAATCCCTTTTGAGATTGTTCGCAGTTTTGTTTTCTTCATCCCTGGCAACCCCAAAACAACAACAAATAACACATATCAAATGAGCTTTACATTGACATCAGATCAAAAGACCCATGAAAAGACTTCATAAGAACCCATGGAAACCCTGATCAATGTTGCTGAATGCTAGCTTTCACATCTTAGCTGTGTGTGTGCGTGTGTGTGTGTGTGTGCGCGTGTGTGTGCGCGCATATGTTCCTCCCTTTAAATCCATCCTGCAAGAATGATGCACCTAACATGAAAATCAGTCCTGAATTCAACACACTGTTATATAATGTATAAATCTGCAGCACTGCCACGAACAAAATCCTAATGCATTTGCACTCATCCCTCCACTCAGGAGCTTCTCAAAAAACAACAGTCATTCTCCTTTTTTTAAGGTGCTTATGAGAATGAACATTTTAAAGCAAACTCTACGTAACCATTAACGAGTGCGTAACCATTGACTCTCTCTTACCTGCAGCCCTGGATCCCGAAGCAGAACTGGGTCGTCTCATTGAACCCATGGTACCCCCTCTCCTGCTGTTAGAGAATCCCTTCGAAGAAGAAGAGGAGGAGGACCTGCCCCCATCCACCGAGTCTTCGTCATCAAAGTTCTTATCTGTGAAGAACACAGGCAGCATTGAGCAGTGCTTCATCAAAGTACTTTCACTGACGTTCTTCATCACGAAGATGGTTTCTCATCCACCTGCTGCTGAAAAAGTTGCTTTATTTGGGTAGATATTTTCACAGCGCATCATTTACTTCAACTGCATGACAAAACAATTATACATTTCGATCCATTTCGAGTAAAATATGTACTGAGGTATTACTGAGGTAAAAGTGTCAGAGAAGGCGATCTGCAAACTTATGTAATCTGCATTACTGTGACAACTGAGAGGCTATGAACTTGTTGCTACATTAATATTAAGGTAACTTTGACTTTGCTTTGAAGTGGACAAGAGGTTGTTTTTCTCAATTCTGGAATTCTTTTTTTTAGTAAAATAGTCATGTGAGAGGTGTCAACTTTAATTTAATCATGTAGCGAAATGTTACTAGATCAAAGTCTAATCTAACATCCAATTACATTTTGACAAGGTAAGATGGTAACAGAATTGCATTAAATGTTAACACAATAACAAGCCAATATGCCCTAAAAATAAAAGGGAAGGCTTACATTTATATTCTGTTAACTCCTCGGTTAACATTTCTTCATCAGTTGGAACCGTATGTTCATAGAACCATAATCCAGTCTCAAACTTAATGTGCTAATTAAAAAAATAAATTACATGAGAAAACAACTTTCCCTTCATGCAGCTACTCTCAAGCAAAGACCTATGCTTTATGTTCAAACCAGTTAATGTTTAAAGCACTTTATATGTATTAGCTATACAATGAGAGACTATGAAAGGCCATTGAAACAAAAAAAGGAGAGGATATGGATACATTCCAGCCGTCTGGGAGGAAGGGGTGGCACAGCAATCTTTCTGAATAGGAAGGAGTAACAGATGATTTATTACAGTGGTGAGATTCTCACAAAGCTCTAGTGCTGTCCGGCACATTAAATTAACCAAACGTCAAATAGATGACTGCAAATAACCTACATTTTGTCATCTTACTGTTTGGTTTAAATATGAATGGAAGGACATGTGCACAGTGGTCAGATGATACTCCATTTGATCAAGTATTTTCAAGAAAAATGTAAATTAATTCATGACAAAAATACAGCCAAATAATGAATGGCTTTACCTAATTAATATATGTGACAATCGATAGAAAGATAATTACAGTCCTTAAAATCTTGCCATAAGATGTTACTGTAAGATCTCGAACGCCAGCTGGGATTGAAGGTCCATGTATCCAGTCTTGAAAAAGTGCTTAAAAGAATTAAATATGTCACATAAATCTAAACCTAAGCTGAAATTGATTATTTAAAAAATAATATTAAACTATAACCTCAATGTTTCCCAATTCCCAAATTAAGAATCTGAACCAGAGAGCAACATTTGAAAATCAGTTAAAAAACTATAAAAGTAGGAAGCAGAATGCAAGGAATTCTAGTTCTGTGAAATACAACAAGATAATTGCACTACACACTCCAGAACATTTAAAATGATCCCAGACATGAACCAGTTCATCAACCATTTGGGAATATCTGAGGTAATTGAAACTGTAAAAGTTCCCTTGATGGGGGTTCAGTCTTGACCAGAACCATTGAAGTTGAAGGTTTAGCATAAGATAAGACTGGAAAATACAAAGTCATTTTTTGTAATGTGGCTCTGTTTAACCACTGGACAGGTTTTTATATTTCGATGACAGCTGTGAAACTATTTTTTAAATAAATTGTGTTCAATTTAAGCTGAATAGTAGTTAAGATAAAAAATTATAATGTGATTAAAAAAATAAATCTACCACAAATTTTTGACAGGTTAAGAGTCCAAAATATTTGTTTAAGTAATGATCCAAAACATCCCGCAAAGAAGTAACTGTGTTGAAATTAAAACCGATGAAATGTCTGGTGAGGGGCATTTATTGATATAAAGAAAAACACAACCCCTCCCCAACAATAGTTGGACAACGAGACCTATGTAAGTGAAAGATCCAATAAGGAATGAAGCGTTCTGCCCACAAAAGACATCTTTCATGACAGAGCATGTGGGTAGAAAGCTAAGGACAGTGGCAAAGATGGCACAAAGGCATCATTCATTATTATACTACCGCTATATTAACTAAACACTTGAGCCGGAGCTTGAAAAGTAAGTTCTACGGTAGGTGTCATGTCATTAATAATAATAATATTAGTAATCAGTATTGATTGAGTTGTAACCAAAACCGTTGACTACCCAGCATAACTCGTCACTTCTATAATTGGTGAAGAAATTGATATTGTCCATCATAAAATAGTTGTGGAAAAGAGAGCTCTCAAAGTTGACAGGCAACCTCTCTCTTGGAGCAGTGCTTGAAGATCAAAGTGAAAGATGTGAAATTAATTCAATTAATTTTAAAGACCTCATCATGGGTCAATAACTAGTTCTGTGAACACTCATCGAACACATGCAAACACAGCACAAATGCAAATGCTTTATCTATTAATTTGTATTATGAATGACAGAGAATAAGTCTTGGGCAAGGGCCTTACAACAACAATAAAATCAAGTGTTGCATGTGTTGACAGCCAATGAATGGATCTAAATACATGACTTCATTTCATTAAATGTCACATGACTTTGATGGCACCAATGAAGTACAAGGATGCTAACCCGGGGTTCATTTGAAACTGAAAATGTAATTCAAAGAAAATTTTTCAAGCAGCATAACCACATAACCGCTTAAGATCCATCAAACCTGAAAGTGGATATCATGTATGGTTTGCATCACGTCTTTCATTACTTAATTAGCCCTCTCATTAGAAATGCATTTCATTTAATCAGTTTCATTTAAAAAATGAACAAAAGTAAAGACTCATGTGGTCTGTTAAGTAGCGGTGGCAGTAAAATGTATGTAACTTCCCAAGTGTCTTTCCATAGTTTATTATTAAACAAATGTAATAGTTAATTTATATTATGACAATATAAATGCACCAAACTGTTTGTAATAAAACGTAAACATTTCTAGACAGTTTTAAAAGTATTGTCAGGTTTGTAATGCACAATAACAAATTAATGAAGCAGTTTTGATACAAATATCATCATAAAACATGGTTGAAATTGTGTTGGTGATATTTGAACTACGTCATATTTTATTTGGTTTATAAAGGAGCCAATTCAGAGACTATATAGATTGACTTTTAAGGTTAATAACTTAAAATACCGTCAGTGACTTCAAAGCAAATTTAATTGCCTTAAATGTTTATTCATCACTGCAAAATGCTGTAATAAAAGAAAAAGCTATTTAATTCTAATGCATCTGAATTTCTGGATGAACTATGTTGTCTGATGGCCCGCAAGTGTCTTATTATGTTTTAACGCTTTCTGTTTTTTTTTTTGGCATATTAAAAAAAAAATCTTCATAATAGTGTTTAACAATTTAGGAGACACTTGTAACATGTGGAAAATTGTGGAACATTGAATGATCTAAGTCAATTTAACTCATTTCCTTCTGCTGTTTTTTTTCTCCCACAGGCTTGACTAGAACTTCTCGATCATGGGAAAAATAATAATCATAATAAATTAGGTAATAATTAAAGTAACAATCATTTCTAAAGCCTATTGTTTGTCTTTGGAAATCTACAGCATTAAAATAAATCTATATAAAATTTTCAGGAGATATTTTCAAGTATTTTATAAATAACTGTTCTAAAATCCACTGAATTGAGGTTTCTACTTTAACAACACATAAAGGAAATAAAAGATTATGTCCTTTTAAGAGAAAATACATTAAGGTCTTTTATTTGTGCTTTATTCATTTATTTTAATTGAACTAAAACTCAATTTAAATACCTGAATTAAATAGGAAAGTTATTACAAAACAAAAAATATTGTATGTAGATTACATGTAGAACAGGCGAGGTATAGTCTAATACATGTAGATTGCATTTCTAAGGAAATGTATTTTTATAGGATAGACTCGCAAAGCAAATCATTAAATTTTCATTTTCACGATCTACTCAGCTGAAGGGCTTTGTCTCACTCTAACATTAGCAGCTACTGCTAGCCTGCCGTGTTTTGTATATCACAAAGTGTTATATTTGTACTTTCTGAGCAAAGAAATGATTTATATCATCCTTAATGTACATGCACTGACAGAATAGACATAAAACGGGTTGCAGCTATAACTATAATAAATGTATTATTATTATTTGAAAATAAATGAAAATTGTGTTTCATGTAGGGCTGTGTTATTATAATAATATTACATGTATTATTGTTTTATTTGATGATATGGTTTTATGATCAATCAAAACTCAATATCGTAACCAAAGTTTGATCAACTGCACAGCCCTATTTTGTGATGTATTTGTGGGTATTTTTAACCAAATCTATTACATTTAAAAAAATGATATATATTTCCCCTTCAATTTTCCTGCAAATGAGTTTTAGGCATAAAGCTAATGAGTTGTCTTGGTAGGGCCTGGGAAAAGCTGAATAACCTTTTCTGGACAAATTCCCAAACATTTTGACAGCATTTTAGTCGTTAAAACAAAGTCATCAAAATCCTGTACCAACATTTGTGTTGTATCTCCCTCACAGTACCTCCCACTGTGTGTGCATTCTCACCGACCACTTTTTTCATCTGTTGAATGAACAAATTCGATGACACTGCATAACATGTTTGAATACTTTGAGAGTGTCAGCATGAAAAGCCCCGAGCCCAAGTGACAAGTTTACATAACAGTGCCGGAGGACACACAAGCACACACCCACCCTGACCCATTATTCCCACTCTCTGTCTGATCTCTAGGTTTCAACATCAAGGGCACAACATACATTGATCTTATTCTTTACTAATTCAATCACCTACATCTCTCAGATCTCTTTCTACTGTGTGGCATACAACAGGTTTTTCAAGAAAGAACTATGAGGCACACCTGTTCTCATAGCTACCGGCAGCACCGTCTTCACAGAAGACACAGCTCGCTGGACCCCGTGCTGCCTGTGGTTGACGCAGGGAACGTTGATCAACGTGAAAGAACCAAGGGTTATTTTAAGAAATGCCTAATTCTGATTCATGGGTGAAAGGAAGCATGCTGTCAGTTGTTATTACAGCAAGGTGAGGAAGTTCTATTTGTAGAATCCATTTCAAAACAACCTGCTAAGCACAATGTGGTAAATCGAACAACCACTTGACGTTCTCGAACCTAAACTGGGCATGGAATCACTAGAAAATATATTGAATAAAACAAAATCAACAGCTCCTGCTATTAATCAAGATGAGGCACGGTATAGTTAACTAAATCTAAAATGCTACAAAAAGGTGAATTTGAGTTACAACAGCAAAATGTAAAAAAAAAAGCAGACGGCTGCTCTTTCGGTCACCTGTGGTTTTAATGAATTGGCATACTTTGCAATCTGGAACTAAGACACTAGTGATCAATGACCTTATTACATCTGAGGGTATGTTAAATAGTACTGACAAATTGACAACATACAGGAGTCGGAGTCTTTCAGCTGTAAAATGATTAAAAAAAGAACCCTAAAGGAAAGCAGCAACACGCAAAGCGATAGCAAGAAAATGCAAATCTCATCCACACGTCACTGTAAACAAACACACATCCGTGCCCTTGGTAGAGCAGATGGAGGTTTACAGCTCCCAGCACTCAGCAGGTCTTTTAATTCTTCCCTGAAATAAAGCCGCCATTCCATTCCTGTCCTTACCTTCTCCTGTTGTCATAGAGCAAGCGGCTCTTCAGTGCACACAGAGACAGCAAATACAAGTTAGGGCATTTTTTTACAGCTGCTCTCTCAGCTCTCCGCCTCTCCCTCCCTTTCCCTTCCTGCTGCTGAGGTCTTGTGACTTCAGCAGACAAAAGCCACCCAACTCTGTCGAATAAAGAGCTTGGGAAGATTTTCCCATGTGAATATTGTATACGGAGCTGTTTGTTTATTTGGTTTGATTTGCTTTTGTTTGAATTACCTTTTTTCTAACAGTAAAAACTAGATTGATAAATTGACTCTAAATTGAGTCTTATTGGCCCTTCTCATGCGTTAAATGAACACTGAGCTCCTCAACTTTAAACATCTATTATTAAGTTAAAGTCTTGCTTTTTTATACATTTCGCAACAGGAACAAAAAAAGCTTTGAAAAATAAAAAATGTATTAAAAGGGTTTTAACGAAGAAATAACTGTTAAGATGTCAAAAGAGCGGATATTTCAACTCAATTGAAGTGTTATTTATACTCTATTTCTGAGTGTATTTGGTCCTACTCTTGATAAAGTTGATTTTACTTTGAAGATTTGACTGTGTGCAAAAGCAAATAAGGCTACATAGAATTTTCCTTGTGTGCTCGTTTACATTACAAATGAAAATCCTGCTCGATTTGAGGCAAACAAGAGCCGGATAACAAACCAGAATGCGATTGTGTGGCTTTAGTTCAGTTATTTCCATCAGAGCCACTATCACTCAAACCAAATCATAACAAGAAGAAGAGAAAGAAGATATATGAATTGAATAGGTATAATATTATATCTACTTTGCTGTTCTTTCACTGACTGCTTTCAGCTCCGTCATCAGCCGTGATTATAAAAGTTTCCACCCACAAGCAGAAATGCAACGTCTGTCCCCATAAAATGATGTAAAAGTCAAATAAACGCAACCTGACTATTCAGAATGAGGTCACATTGTGAATATCTATCTATTATGGACCACATATGAAGGTAATCTGGGTCATTAGAAAAAAAGAAATCAGAATTGAGATGCTCACTGTCATAAAATATCAGATACATGTCCCCTATGGCCAAATTTTTTTGGGTAACTTTTGGCTTCAGTCTGAACATAGTCTAAAATCTATGAAAATGGATGCTCTGGCTCTTCCTATCATGTTAAGCAACAAACATTAGTGAGACATCTCTAAAATCCATAAATCTATATTTGTAAATTGCATCTGTATTTAATCTAGACACAGCTGATTTAACAACGTCATCTCTGCTTGATTTGTTGTATTTTCTTTTGAACGGATCATTTATGTACTTGCTACTTAATTCTGACAGCTTCAGGGTGAAATAATTTTATATTTGAAGCTAAATCTACATCTAGGTCATTAGAACTAGCACAACTAGTGAATGACTATGAAATAAAAAAGACAATTTAATGTGAAGCAGCAAAATTGAAAACGACACAGGCTTCATAAACTAATTGCCATTAAAAACAGTGTATCTCCTATAATCAGCAACAGAGAACAATGAACCTTCCCTGCCCTTTATATGCAGCAACAAGAAATAAGAAAGACATCAAAGCTTTTTAGACTCTGACATTCTTCTATTAAATCCATGAGTTCATAGAAAGGTGACAAAGTGAGACAAAGTGAATAAAAAGGCAGAGAACAACAGATTTTTCTAAAAGCACTGCAGCACATGACACAGAGACTACTCCTCTCTTTTCACTTTGAAGTTTCAGGGATTTCACCCTCATTTTGAAATCAAGGACTGTGTCATTTGCTTTATGCACTTGAAAAAAAGCTAAGAAGATTGAGAAAAAATTCTAATTCAACATAAAGAGATTTATTTTTAAATGTAACCTACCATTGCTACATCTCAGATGCTGGTCTAACCACCCACTGACATGAAAAAATGAATCCAAATCCTGCAGTATAATGTGTGTGACGAGCCGCAGGGAATAGAGGGCGAGGAGGATGCGTAGCAATGATTGCAGATCTCCTCCTCTCCTATCTGCCTTTCCAGAAATCATACTCACCATACCTCTTGATATGTATGATCTTCTCCACTGGGTAAATGAAAACCAGCCAGTTTATATTTTAGCCATCACAACTAAGAGGAAACATCAACCAAACAGTATTTTTTTTCATGTAAATAAGAATTATCTTAAAATCTTTTACTATTTTTGCACTAGATGACATAAAATTCTAAAAAACAACATAACGGCATGATATGTAAGCAGTGAACTGTTGGTCTTGAGACAACAAAACGCAGTAATAAGTTTAAAAAAATTATTAATTGTGAAATTAAAAATTGTAAATGAATTTTAAAATACAACAAGAAACCCTAGCTATATGTATGTTAATGTTTATATAAAAACTGACATTTATGTTGAACAGCTAAAACTTTTTTATTTTAATTATTTTAATTCTGAATGACTTGGTTTTGTTCCTCCCATAAAATAACTCTAAATTGGCCACAAATTTGACCTAGAAAACACAAATGATTATAATGAATTTTATTAATCCTATAAAAAGTGAATAGAAACTCTATGACTCCTAAGCTAATTATTTTAACGGCTTGATAGGATTCGTCACTATATAAATACACTATATAAATTTATATTTTGATAGAATTAATGTTTCAAATTACATGATTTGCAGAACATTTGTAAGATATCACTATTTGGCATTTTTTTTTTGTATTTAAAATCTTCAATGACAAATACACACTCAGAGAAACCACCTTTGTAATGCTAAAAGCCTGTTTAAGAGGAAAAGCTCCTACCTGAGCACGAGGAGAGAATCATGTTTCCAGATCTTTGGACTTCATCAAATCTGCTGAAAATTACATTCAACCTGCAAAAAAGTCAAATATATCCATCAAATTAAAGGATCACCCAGGTAGACAAAACATCTCCCTACTGGAAATGCATTATTTCCGACATGAGCCCGAGCATACAAAACAAAATCCTCAGAAACAGGTGTTACGGATCGAACAGGATACGCTTCAGCAAGCATGTCTCTGAAATATGAATACCTTTCATTCAGACCTTAGGATCCTCCTCCTGTCTACACTAAACCACTACTTAACAAATGCAGACAATTAGATAAGACTTTAAAGGCATGATGACCTAACTCAAAAAATATGGGCACAACAGAAAAAGTATTGGTTTGTTTAACATGTCAATAGGTAGTCTATAGGGGCGGTTCAAGGCCAGAACGAGGATCAGAAATTTTACTTCGGGGAAAAAATGTCTAGCTAAGAGAGAGCGCTTATAATGAAAGACTCAATGAACAACATTTCCGCATAGAAGATTTTGAAACGCTATCCTGTTTTTCTATGAACTATGTGTAACGTGACGTAAGATGGTAAAACCAGAGGTACGGCGACCAAAGTCCTTCAAAATTTAGCTTCAACATTTGTGTGACACCACTGACCCACTCTAATTACAATGAGCTCCTGTTGGCCTGCTTAAAGCTTCAAGTATGTCTTATGAAACACAGTTGTGGGAAAATCCAGGCCATAGACTCAAAAACAAAAAAATCAGCATGAAGGATCCTGAATGGGAATTATTCTCAAACTGGAGAATACTTGCTGGAGTAAAAGGATAACAAGTTAAAATTTGAAGTAATATTTTTATGTGAAATTTGAAGCAACATTTTTTACAACCTAAAATTATTATGAAGCATTCTGCTTTTTAGTACACAGTAAAATCCTGAGAGTCAAATGAACTCTATCCAGAGTTCACAATACCACTTAAACTGAGTTAAATCATCAATGAGGTTATTATCCAAATCATTGATTATTCAAACTTGTATGTAGTGATAAACGTTTGTATTTCACTATAAAAACAGCACAACTATTTTCCTCATCACATTGTAACAAAAAATAAGAGTTTAACTTAAATGTTTTAAGGTTCAGGTAGATGAGCTCAGTGTTAATTTAACTATTTAGAGTAGGACCAAATTGACTCAGAGCAGTGTCAATGTAACACTCTAGATTTTACTGTGTAGGACAGAATATCAAATCATGCAAGCTAATAAAACATCAGGTCATTAGAACAAGTACGACCACAGAGTGATACAATAACATATAAATGATGGCCAGCATGAAGCAGCATAAAATGGAAATGATCCCCAAAATTATATCCCACAGAAAGACCCAAAAAAACGCATCCTTCTTATCCTTTATGTAAAACTACAAGATAACAATAAAAAAAATCCCTCGGACAATATTCCATTGAATAAACTCAAAGGAGTTCAAAGCAAGATGACACAGAAAATGTCATTTAATGCAAAGATGGATTGTTTCAAAAAGCACTGAAGCACATGAAACAGACAGCACTGCACACTGTGGTCTGGCAAAAAAAGGACATATCCTTCTCGGTTTAATTTAAAATTCCTATGTTGTCCATAAGAAGGAACCAAGCTTTGATATAGAAAACAAGACCTTATCCTAGATCACAATTTGTACTTTTCAAAAATAATACCACTCACCGTCTTAACTCTAATTTTATCATATAATAAAACGGTTTATTAAGAAAGCTATAAAGTGGACCTAAACACTAAAATAACTAATATTCTCCCTCATTTTTCTCCATGATTATAATATTTGCATACTTGAATGAGATTGGTGACAAAAATGAAAAGCAAAAAAAAAACTGACTTCTTCCTACATATCACTAGTTATTTAAAACATTACAAACTGGTGTGTTTATTTTATTTTACTTTAATAGAAGACCATTTTCACATTTCAACCCTGAGATTTTGTCTAATAAATAGGAGAAACCAACTGATTTGAACACACAGGGAACAGAAACATTCAGTGACTCTGCCAAAACTCCTCCCACTGCGTCTTCGTGAACAAGAGGATGTTTTCTTCCTGTGAAACCCTTAGAGAATCCTTCATCCTTTTCAATCCCCCTCAAAAGACAGCCTGAGTGAGTCAGAGGCAGATCCCAAGAGCTGTTTCATGCTCATGTTCTCAGCTCCCTGTGAGGGGATTCTGCCATGCCACTTACATACTTAAGGTAGAAATATTCAGACAGATTTCTATGCCAAGAACTCAACTGGTGCTCTAATAATTGAGATGTTATTAGTAATGTAACTAGGTCAAACTAGGTCATGAATGTTATTAAGAGGGTTTAACATTTTAGGCGCAGGCTCTTCCCAAACATCACGCTGTTAGGAATGAATTTAAATGAAGTCATCTTAGCCTAAAATCCCTAACAAAGGCAAACCTTTATGCAACAAGTCAATCACTTCTGCCTCTCTACAGAAATTTGAATTGCAAATGAGTTGTGATGCCTGTTCTGCATTTTCATAGATGTGAAAGTATTGCTTCATAAACTCTGATCCACTGCCCTCTTCAAAAGAGAAGATCTGAACTGAATAACAATAACAATTAGCCAAGGGATTTGACTATCTTTATTAACAACTATTTATTAAAACATCAGTTTGGTTGCATCCTAGCAGAAACATGCTCTTCTTAGAAAAAAATTCACTCGTGGTTTCTACACTACACTCACATTTTTAGATTTTAAATTCCAAAGAACTTTAGCACAGATGTGCGTAACACCAATCGTAACAGTCCATCTAATCTAACTACAATCAAATCTAATGCCTCAAATCAAAAACTTTAGCCTAAATTCTTTCAGTAAACCCAGACTAATAATATGAATTTGATTGTGTCTATTGACATTCCTTTATTCTGTTTACAGACAGTTAAGCAGTGACGCTCTTAAACCAGTTAACTGTTTAGCATTGTGTCTAAGTCACAGTTTGCGGTTTTCCCCAGGCATTTTCCGAATGAGCCTGCCTTCAAAGTCTTAAAACTATAACCACTGAAAAGATCAGAGAAGCAGATGCCTGAAAGCTCCCTGGAGACATAGGCAGCTTTAAAAGGGGTTGGGAGACCTAACAGATGTTACAACCAAACTCAGACCTCAAGTGAATGCTGGCGTGCCTTCGTCCTCTCGTCGCTGTGGACTGTTGTGCATTACAAACTCACACAGCAAATCATCTGTGAGTGGCATTTTGAATTACACACTATCCTTAAGCTGAATGGTAGTGAGGGTTTGATGTTAGCATATTAGTCTCAAGAGCATGTTTGTCTCACGTTAAAGGGTAAAACCTGATTGAGTGTCCGGAGGGAAATTCAGACTTAATGAGCTGTATGAATAGCCACTTTAACCTGCTGGAGAACAAATTAAAGACTCCTACAAGACTAGATTTATTACTGATTGATGAAATAATACAATTACAGAATGGATCGGATCTCTTCAGAAGTTGAAAGATAATCTTGTATGAACTGGTTTGACAAAAAATTATCTTGAAAAATTATCTCACCTTGATTGTGGAAGGCCTTTTTTACTGAGGTCAATGCGAACCCTTTCTCCGACATGTCTATAAATTTCCACAAGGCAGTTCATGGCTGCATCTCGAACCTGTGTGGATAACAAAACTAAAATAAGTCTTTACTCTTTTTTAAAACATTCTAAATTCTCCTAAAAAGTTAAATCAATGATACAAAGTTTCCTATTTTACTTCCTGCTCAATTATGAACCTATAATTGCTCTCAGTTGTTTTATAACTTAGATCCTTTACTGTATCACTAAATACTTGTATTTTAAGTTGTATAAGTGAAACAAAGATGAAGGGTGCATGACACAGCAGGCGTCTAAAACTTTACTAAGGGCTTCTGCAGATCGATTCAATCTAATTTAAGACCTAAATCCTAACATCAAAAACATATAGGAAACCTTTCACATAATTAACAGTGTGATTCAAATACTTGTTTGAAACCCTAACCATACCCTTTATGTTTTTGAGTAATTCTCAAATTCAGCCAACCCGAACAATGTCTTTCAAAAGTTTAGTGTTTATGACCATTTTCTCAAACTCTGGCAAACCTAGCCATCAGTTTTAAGATTGTGATTGTATATAGGCCTTTTTTCCCAAACTATGGCAGCACTAAACGTAACATGTTTTTGAGGACTTAAGAAAGTTTTCTCAAATTCAGGCAACACTAATCACGACTGTCAACTTTAAGCAACAAAAAATACATTTCAGATGAGCTTTAGACGGACATCATAGAAATAAGACCAATGAAAAATTATTTAAGACCTAGAACAGTAAAAAAAACTTTTTATGGCCTTTTACATTTTTTTACATTTTAAGACTTCTAAGACTCCGCTGAAACCATGTTACTACTGTTTCATTTCGTTTTCATAGCATGCAGGGCCAGTTACTTTATTTCAAAAATGTATTTACTTATTTATTTTAAGTTGTTCAAAGTACACGCAAGTGCAGGTTTTTTGTAGTGTTGCTTAGTTCTTAAGTGAACATTTATTATTTGGTGTATTTTAACTTTCAAAAGCTTTACACAGTAGCATACAACATAGGGTGGGGTAGGTGTGCTTGATCCAGAATTGTTTTTTTCATATAAAATCTAGCGTCTTGAACTGTTCTCAACATCTTGCAATATAGCAAATTACATTTAAGAATGCAGCATTTTAAAATATTTACATTTTATTATTTAAAATTAAACAAATTAATTGTTTTTTTATCTAAACTTAATAAATTGAAACTAAATATATGATTATAACAGAACTAAAAAAATCTCATATTCAAAATGAAATAATTTGATCATCAGGGTCACTTGAACGATAACTTAATTCATCCCTATAATCGGCTCTGATAACAACGTTGGAGCGACTATTTCCTTCAATTCTTGGATAGACGGTTACTGAAACTTTAATGCTTTAAAATATTTCTGATCAAATATTCGTCATCTTCTTTCAAATCATTACCTAAAGTTACTTTCTTAAGTGCTTGAAAAAAAATTTAACAGCATTTGACAACATAATAAGAACGTAATTCCTCCTCCCTATTTGTTGGATTGCTTGTCATTTTTAAATTATTGACAAAATTATTTGTGAAGAGAAATATTGATTGAAATAACAATTGCAAGTTGCAATTATTATTTATTAATGTGCAACTTGAAATTGAAAAGTGAAATTTGTAAGAGTGGATCGAGTCTCAAACTGAGGTTGCTAATATGATATTACAAATAAAGATGAAAACTGTTATAGTTTATAGGAATACTTATTACCATTTTTATTCTTCATCTGCAACTACTTCTAGCATTAGATTCTGCATGCTAAAATAAATACAAAATCACCACTAGAGGTCACTGTGATCGCGCCTTCTTCGTCTTTTGTTCTGTGAAACAGCCAAGTCATGCAGATCAGGGTTTAATCTTCCAAAATGTGGGATTACAACAAATGTTCATACCTGACTCGTGGGGTCTCCGAGTAGATTACATATATGCGGTACGATTTTACTGAGGGTTAAGCCGTGGGCACCATATCTGAAAAACAGAAGCGACGGTAACGGAGAGGTTAGACTAAGAGCTTCAAGGGGGGCTGCAGTATCTTTGCTAAGCCCGGCTCTAAGCGCTTATCCTGCAAGAATGTGTGGAGTAATTTTGTTAACCCCTCTACTCAGGGAGCTGTGAACATTGACATCAATATAATTGATACTTAATAAAGTAAAAGCAACACTCTGATGGGAAAGATACTTACGTGTTCAGAGTGGAAATGAGAAAGAAACAGACTCCCTCTCGAGTACGGTTGTTTTTGTGTTTGAAACCCCCCAACATTCGGTCCCACATGTACTGCAAAACAGAAACAGATTTTAATAGTTTGAATCTAGCTCAATTCAACATTCTCTTAAGACACCTCTAATCAGCTAGTTATATTGTCAAGAATGTATAGTATAAATGAAGTCTTCTTAAGAACCACTGAAAATGCATCTGGTAAGAGCACTCTTGCAACAGTTACTGTAACAGATTTACAGTTAATGGTGCTGTATCATGTAAACGCTTCAGGCAATTATTGCATGGTTTACTATTGCTTCCTCATCAAAAACATGCCTATAGTAATGTTCAGAACGGTTTATGTATGTTTGTATAATCATATTCTTTTTCCCGGAGCACAAAATGACTCGATGGCCATAGCACCACCAAATAACGAATCAAATTATTGATAATGAAGCTCTTCTCACTGAAGAACGTAGGTGGTGACTGACCCGGAACTGAACCATAGCAGAATAGTGTCAGATAAACAATAAAAAAGAAAGTGTGTTTTTGGATGTCCCGGGGCAAAAATATTTTTTGGCTTACTAAAAATTTAATATATTCATTGAAAATAGGTGGATTTTCTGTGAGAAGAACAGGAGGCACACTCTTATTAAATGTCCAGTGATAGTCTAGAGAAGTCAAATTATTATGCATGATATGGCACCTTTAAATGGCAAAAATACATTTTAAAATGAATTGCATATCTGCTGTTGACATTCACTTTGGATTAAAGTGGCTGGAGTTTAAGGTTGAGCATAGCTGGTAATAAACATTGGAATTAATCTTTAGCCTAAATACACAAAACATAAAGTACCTGAGGTGAAGCCGACTGCTCCATAATCCTTAGCAGCAGGGTTTGATCTTGGTCTCGGACCTGATCTTTGGCGTCACCTAAGCGATCTATCAAGCTGGGTAAAACTGGAGATTGGGGAAACAAAGAACACATTACTAGGATAGTAATTTACATTATCGACTGCTCTTGTAGCTCAATATATTGTTTTTCTGTTAACAGATGACAACAAAAAAACAGTCGCTTAGACAATGCAACTTGAACTTTAGCACTTAAGCCATAAAACTACCCCTAAGAAGTAGAAAGATGATGCTCTACACATTGACATGGAATTTAGCATCAAAATATTGTATAAACAAACACATTACACACATGCCAGTGCCTGCTTCAGTGTGCTTCATCTTTTCCTACTAATTTTTCTAGGCTCTCTTCAACAGAATCCCCCTGGAGTTGGTTTTCATGAAGTGTGACAAAATATCTCTGGATTAAATATATAAATAACAAGCACACCCCTTCTTATCATGACTGAAAGACTTTCTCTATTGAACTGAGGGTCTCATTAATCTTGCACATAAAGTGAAGTGAAAGTGATCAGTTGGCCAGATATGGAGAGATCCATACCCAAACCCATCCCAGTGTACACACACAGCAGTGAACAAACACACCGTGAACACACACACAACCCGGAGCAGTGGGAGCCATGGCTGGGGGCCCGGAAGCAGTCAGAAAACTGGTGCCTTGTTTAAGCGCTCCACAGCTGTGGTTGTTAAAGATGGAGAGCAAGTGTTTCATCACTCACACCACCTTCAACTTGTGGATCTGAGGATCGAACCGGATCACAAGTCGATCTCCTTAACCACCAGACCACAACTGCTAACTGCAATTCCAATTTATAATTCCAACTTTAATTTAAAAACAACTGCAAATGTGTTCTTTTAGTTTTAGTAAGATGATGAGGTCAATTTGAGGGGGAAAAACAAGTTCTATATATACAAAATGCCAATGAGTTATTCTCACCTGTACCAACTTGAGTGCGAAATCGTTCCTGTAATCTCGTCACTAAGGCAGAAAGGAGGTCAATTCCCAACAAAGCAAGCTAAAAAGGAAGAAAAAAGAAAGACAGAGATAAAACAATTGATTAAAAAAAACTACAAAAACAGTCTGAAAAGGTTTAGTAAAGGTTTATGGGTAAAATAGAGTTTATTTGATTAACATGACTTTTCCACCTCAACAACAGGAATATTAAAACAGAAAACAAATCAATCTGAAAATAGTTAATGCTGAATTAATAATACCAGAGTTATTAATTAATAATGAATGAATAATATCAGAAATCATTTAATAATTTACATTTAGGCATTTGGCAGATGCTTTTGTCCAAAGCAACTTACAGAAGAGGAGATATGGAATTTACACAGTTACACAGTCAAAGTCTATCTCAGCTCGCTCATAATAGAAGTTGTGTCAACAGATCAATAAAACCATAGTAGGAAGAAAATAAAGAAAAACATTTTAATAAATGTGTTCCCTGAAGAGAAGAGTTTTCAGTTACTTCAAAGTAGCTTACTCAAAGGTTATTAAAAGTTTTTTTTTTGTGGAAAAACATTTCTCAATCATCATCCAACAAGCAAAACCTTTTTTTAGCCAACATCCAACAGTCATTCTATAACAATAAGCACTATACTATTGTATATGATGCCCTGTAACTATGATATTAGCATCGTTCCTATCTAGCTCTTGATTTAAGCAAATAAAGCAGAATCTCTAATGGAACAAGTGAGTCAACGTGAATTTCACTAGTTTGCTCTTACTTATAAATTATTTTTATAATTGTCTAGCATCACAAGTGAAGTTGCTGACAAGTAGTGAGTTGTCCGAGTCTGGGACCAGGAGTGACCTGGGCCTATAGCACTCCAGATCGAAGGGGTGGAAGGTGGGATAGTTTGCACAAAAACTCATGAAAACTAGTCACTTTGAGTTATATACAGGCTTACTAACAATTTAAGGTGTTGGAGAGCAATTATAAGACAAGATCCTCCCAGACTTATGTTAATTGATTAGTTAACCTCGTGGGAAACTCCACAAGGTTAATAAATCTCTAAATGTAAGTTTACCACATTTGTTACGAGCCAGATTTCAATGAGTAGTTAATTTAACAATTATATTTATTGTCTCTGTTAAGATTATTAAGACACATCCTCTCGATTTATGACACAGGTGCATATTAACACAGATTCATCTTATCTTTCTAAGAGCCTTCTTAATCCTTTGTTCTCAGTCAGATGGAAATTACTATAATTATGCAAGTGGCACTCCTTTCATGTAAAAGACTGAGACACAGATGAATCACAACAACTGAGAAGAGTAATATACGCCTCCGAAGTGGCAAAAAACAAGTTATATCCTGAATCCCCAGCAACACAGTCACCATCGGCATTTCTTTTTTTTTTTTTTTATTCAGTTTCAAGGGAAAAAATTCTCATATAAGGAATCGAACAGACTTCTTCAAAAATAATTAAGATGTATATTTCAGAAATAATATTAAGACAGTAGCACTGAAAACTGGATAAAATAGAAAGAAGAAAATTCTGGTTACATTACATTAAATATATTTGGAAAATTAATAAGTTATTGTTTATATATATTAACAGGAAAATTCATAAACATTGAGATTAAACAGAAGCTGCTTAAAGGAATAGGTTACCTTTTAAATAATCAAAAGAATGCATATTTTTTTAAACTTGAACCAAATTTCAGTATGTGATGAGCAAGTGTGCAATTCAAATTGATTTTCTCACTTTCCAAAGGATCTGTAGCAGAGCAAGCTAACAAAACATCGTCAACATTTCAGTCAGCCAGAGGTTAGAGATGTTTTTTCAGCCTGACGATAAGATACCAGCTAGAAGATTTCACCCCCGTTGCTTATCTTTCCCCACCCACTCACCATTTTCTTTGAAAACTTGCCTCTCCTGATGTGCAATCCAGACCTTAATCTCAGCAGAAACCTCGAACTTCAGACGGTCTCAATCTGGCAAATTTAAATATACCCTACTCCGCTATTTATATCTCTCCAACACAACACAGACAAAGAAGAGAGCCAAGGACTTTTGTTTTTATGCTGAGCTTTTGTTCCATTTATCTGTGCTTTCTCTTTTTTAAAACGCCAGAGGAAAACACCTGCTATAAACTAAATTCCTTCACCAGGGACAAATCAATACATAAGATAATATAGATGTTTACTAATAGATAAAAGCCTTTTACCTTAATAACCCAAAAGGTGCCACTCAGATGCCTTACAAACTGTTGTTTTTGAGTTTGACCCATTTTTAAACTGATCACGTGCCAAGAGATTGAGGATTTTATTATTTTTTACCAATATTTATATTTAGCACTATGTATAAAACAATATTTTTTTCTTTTAAGAATAAGAATGATGAAGTGAAGAGCAATGCATTAAACCCAGAGTGAAATAAGTGAAATCTCATGTGAAACAAATGTTAAAACATCATAACTACAGCAATCTATACTTTGTACTCAGGACACTGAAAAAGCTTCCCAAACATGTTTTGTTAAAATAACCTGACATTTTTATACTGTAATACACTTTAAATGTACAATATTCAGAATCGTCATCTCAAACAAATGCATTCATATGGTATAAAATGTATATTTAATTATAAATGGTGTGATGATGTTCCTCCCAATCAGGGGGGGTAAAAAGAGCCCAGAGGGAGAGGGTATCGACTCCAATGACTGTGGGTTGTGTTTGCTAATCGCCGTTTCCCTATTTCTCACCCCGACAGAGAGCAGGTGAGCTCGGACCGGGGTTTTCACCGCGAGCACCAGGTCCAAACCTCACCAAAGATCACAGCACCTGAGCACAAGAATCCCCGTCTTCCCACCTCACTTTTTTTCTGTAAATAAAGCAACCATCCGGGTGTTTGCACTGAAAACCCCTCTGTGTGGTTCTTCACCTCGCTAGAATGTATATATGCAACTATTGCATAAGGAAGCTGCAGAAAATCATTTTTTTTCATATTCTTGAGAAATTCTGTGCTCCATATTGATGCCCAGCTCATTCCATATCCTCCTAGGAGCTTTGACCTGATTAGACCAATCAAAAAATAAATGATTACAGGGCAATGAGACCATGAGAACAAAACTCAGCAGGACACAGTCATGTGGTGAGCACTGGGGAGGTTTATCTAATTGAAAATCATTACATCTTCTCAATAAACCTACACTATTGTGAATATTTATCTATATATTGTGAGTTCATAATAAATTAGTGACTAATCAATTGGGTTCACAATGAGTTAAATGTTTCAGGTGGACAGAGAAAGATATGACCCAGATGCGAGGTGAGTTGGCTCAGCTTTCTTTTATTGAACAAAATAACCAAGGAACTCAAACAGAAAAAAGGCACAGGGGCCAAAACAGAACCAAAAATGTCTCAGCAGAAAAATGCAACAGAAAAGAAATCTGGGTACCGCATGGAAAGTCCCCGGCATACAAGATTGTTCTGTAGGCTGATGGTCACTGCTAGTTCTGGAACAAAATACGAAAGGCGAGAGAAAGGACTAAAGAAGAGACAAGCGGTTCGATGTTGAGCTAGACAGCATACTATGATACTTGCACTGAGGCCTGGCAGAATGAGTCTTAAAAAGCCTGGGTTAATTGGGCTCAGTGCGAGGGAGGGGATAACACGGAGCACCTGAAGACAATGAGCAAGAGCAGAGAAACACACTGGAATATGGGGAAACAGGAGAGCAATCAAACTAGACAAGACAATAAGACAATAACCCGAAAGAAATTAAAATGAGTCGAGGTAAATGAAAGTTACAAGGAATGAAAGAAATAAAAAACTAGATAAAAAAAGACACCTTGCATTAGCTGGTATTTTAATAAGATTCTGAGATAAAAAGCTTTATATTAGATAAGCTGTTCTCAGGTCAATGCTTGAGGGAAATTTAAGGCCATCTGTAACATAAGACTAATGTTGCAGCACAGCTGTTCTCAAGATGCAGAGTGGCTCCCTGAGTCACCAGTAAAAGGGGGGATGCTGTACAGGGCCATTAAATGGTGGGTAAAATGAGAACGCACCCTTGATAGAACAATAAACATTATCACATTCAAACTGCAGCAGAAGTGAATTTAATGAACAGCCAAGATTAAAGATTTTATGAAACATGCTAAAATGAGAACCGGCCTATTCAATGAATGAAATGTATAACATTATTTTCAGCAAACAAGAATATGTTTAGGGCTGCAACTAACGATTATTTTGATAATCGATTAGTTGGTCGATTATTTTTAAGATTTCTCGATTAATCGGATAAAACTAAATGCATTTTTATTTGATGTTTTACTTTTAACTTTGTAAAACCATAAATTGTGGTATTATTTATGTGTAGAAGTACACTTAAAAAAATGCAAAACCACAAATACAGTTGAATGATATTGAATTCAGAAATTTTAATTGTTTTAGCAAAACAATTCATTTTGAAAACAGATTTGGTAGTAAAAAGTTTTTTTTTCACAACTTTGTTGTGGACTATAAATAAAAACTTTAGAAATGAAAAAATAGCTAATAGTCTTGATTAAAATGAAAGGAAAGAATAATTTGAATTGGTGTACAAATGAACTGTTACTTGCATTCACTGAAAACCACAACGAATACTAAATGTAATATTCTGCTGTAATTCGCATTGTTAATCGTTTAAATTAAGCTCATTTAAAATTGCACCATTTAACTAATTACTATCTCACTAGGCGATTGCAAATATGAAATGAACTAGTTGCAAATGAACTAGTTGCAAGTGAACTAGAATGAGCTACTTGCACAACTACTCTGCGTTCTGTCTAGAAAAGCGCAGGTCCTTCCGGTTAGTACAGTCAACGGCCGCGGCTTTGTTTTACTCTCTCTCTCTGTGGGAATTTCCAAAAATTGGTGTGACAGCTCTTTGTTATCTGTGTAATGTCAACGAGCTACAAATCTGAGAATAAATAATCCTTTTTAGAGATCGCAGAATTGTGTTGCTGTCAATTTACAAGCAGCTGAGGTGAGGTGAGGTACAAGCAGGTTCGAGGTGCTGTGAAGCGCGTGGGTGGGCTTCCTGTGTTGTCTGTGTATCTATGTTTGATCTGTGCATCTTGGTGTTGCGCACCTCCGTGATGTCATGTGATCAAGCCAACTAATCGTTGATGATTATCGATTTTATCGATTAGTTGTTGCAGCCCTAAATAAGTTATATTCATAATGTTCTTGTTAATGGAACAAACGAAAAATTAATGCACAAAATACACATTTTCATCAAAAATGTCTTATGCTTATTATGAGTATTATAAACATCTTGTAGAGAGGAAACATGATCTTATCAATAGCTAAAAATAATTTATCTGTAAAACACACCATTTAGCCTGTTTACCAGATTTTAACATAGAATCTCTTATATAAAGTGTTTAAACTATCAGCCAATCCAATAAATTCCAAAAATGTGTATTCCTTCCTACATAATTAAAATGAGTCAGTAAAGAAGACAAAAAATTTTTTTCTGTAATTAACTTCCATTTGAGTGCTAAAAATGACTATATTTACCTCACGGTACTGCAATATCTAATATGTCTATGTTTTTAAGGTTTCTATAGAAAAGTGTTATCAGCCGAGATGTCTGAACACCACACGTAATACAAACAGATGAACCTGGCAAGCCTCTGTTTCAAAATACAAAGCGAAGTAAAAGCATACCAGGGGAGCTGTTAGGCTATTCAAAGAGCTCATGGGACCAGTTACTGGAGGCATGATCTCTATCAAAACAACATCCACAAGCCACGAGGATCTAAACACAAGCTGGCCTAGATCAAATCTAACATCACATTACAACCAACATTATATAACGGATAACACCCTACAAGCTAATAAGAGTATTTAGGAAATTGTTGAATGTACCCAAGTACTACACAACTTTTCTGAGCCTCTGTAATATGAGGTGTGCATGCCCACTCTTAATCTCCACTCATAATTAAATATGTATGAAATAGAGACGTGCATCAATGCCCCCTGTCTTGTTCAGAACCCAGTCACATTGTGGGCAAGCTATCGTTTCACTTCATAAAGCACAAACACTTAAAAATATCACATTCATTGTCCATGGAATGTTAAAGATTTTAAAACGTTAGTTTTTATTCTGTAGAAAATCATTTTCTGGAGGAAATCACTGTTGGTACTATTTATATTCCACTAGGCTGCTTGTCCATCCTGAAAATCTTTTTCTCCTAAACAAAAACTTTTCAAACATGATTTATCTTTAGATAGAAGAACTTTGCTTTCACTTTTATATTTCATCAATAACATCAAAGTGAAGATAATGACCAGGTATTTCATGGGTGCTCTGCTTTTCAGCCATCCAATGGGTGCACGCAACAAAAATCTTGAGTCTGCTAAGTTTACATGTATTTTTGCCTCAAATGAACATAAAGTTATTTTGTTAAGGTGTAAACTACTTTCTTTTAATCAATTCCACTAACTTTCTTCCTGCAGTCATTGTTGTAAAGACTAAAAACCCTTGTTGATCTTCACCAAGAACCATGCAAAATGCACTACACAAGTGCATTTATTTAGGCTGTTAATCTAAGAAGTGCTTCTTCAGGATTCCTCGTTCTCATTTACCATTTTTCAAACATAGTTTACAACCTCATCTACGCTTCTCACATGGCATTAGGCCTGTACAATGAAAAACATGCAAATAAATAACAATATCAATAGACAAAATTTTAAACTTGCAGAAAAAGCAATTAAATAATCATGTCACAGCCATCTGAAGTTCAAGTTTACTTTTTATTTAAGTCGGTTATTAAAAAGTCTAATTCGCAGACTTTGAGTGACTCAAATTTGGTAAAGCCACATATTTGCTGACTTCTGTATTAAGGTTTACAGTTTTTACATGCGAACAAGGTTGAAAGTTCATTGAAATATTTAGTTTAAGTTATAATATTTATATTATATATATATATATATATATATATATATATATATATATATATATATATATAAATAAAATATTTAGTTTTTTATAAATATTGTTCTATTAAGACTTCAATAAAATATTACATGTAATTGTTGGAAAAAATGTAGAACAAACAAAGCTTTAGAAAAAAATTATTGCGTTGAAAACCGCAACAATTAAAAATAAAAAAATAATAAAACTTGGCAGGACTCAAAATTTGTGACCTGGGATTACTATGTGTGTGTAGAATTTCATCATTATATACACTTTGGCACGATACAATTATGAACTGTATTTGTGCTGTACTTCTATTTGATATATGTTACTTTTGCAGACCATTATACTCAATCAATCTTGTGAATGATAATTTGAAAATATTTTGTGTTAAATCCTTGGAGAAAAAAAATATGTTGGTGCAGTTGCTATTAATGCCGCGTCTTAGTCGGCATGTTGACTGCCACCTATTGTACTGGAATACTGGCATTTTAAAAACATTTTTGTGTGCTGAGAGTTTTTATTTCAAAACCATGCGCATTTGGATGCAAAGTTTTAGCTATTTAAACAAAGTAAGAACTTTTTTTTTTAACTGGGTATGTTATTTTTCTTGATTTCACAACAGGGTGATAAACCAGTCTCAGTTTCCCCAAAGGAAAGCATACAAAGGACATTGAACCTTTAGCTCTATCGACCAAGCCCCTTTACAACAACTTGTGCATTTCCTTCATCCCCACAATAACATGCCACACAAGCCTATGTTTAGTGGTCAGAGGAAACCTTCCAACTCTTTAGAATACACTCAAGAATGTCCTTGGGGCAAAGCAGGGGCCGTCTCCTGACACAGCTGGAAAGGAATGCAGACTAATCTCACCAACAAAACGGAAACCTGACAGAAGCAAATCTACAGCTGATGTCCCACAAAAAAAAAATTCCTCTTATCAAACGCAAACACAAACGTAGCTTTCAGCAACAGCTAAACAGTGTAAGAAAGCTGAAGTCAGCTGAGAGAGCATGCAAGAGAGTGTTTGCTTATGTGTGGAAAACCACTTTCATTAAGCCATGTTGACGTGGCCTGTAAAAGTTAGTTTTAGTAACACAATGCTAATTTTGTATCCACAAAAAAGAACACTTTTTGGTGCATCATCAACTAATGACGGTGAAGCCATTGATAAACTCCATATTGAGCCTTAGATTTCCATATAAATTAAATGCGTCCATGGTTGTTTATGAATAACAATCCAACAATTTCCCTATACCTATACTGGATAGTGGATATATTTATTGATTTGTTTTTGTACCTCCTGGATGTCAACAGCATTAAAAACCAGGAAGCTCTAAAAACAACCAAGCTCCACGGGACACTGCTGTTGTCACTATGCAGCAGTGCCAGTGTTTTGATCACTCAGCTGAACTAACAGTTCTTGACATTGCGTTTGCTCATATCCAGATCAGCACCTCTGCCACCTCCTTTCATTCTCACTGCTCACAAAAGAGTTACAGAGGAATGCCTGCATGAAAAACAAAGACGTGCATTATCCTCAGTGATCAGCTCAGAAGTATGGAGGATTGAACTCTAGATAGGGTTTGAAGTTCAGCTCTGCTTACATTCTTAGATAGAATGAGCTGATAATAAATGGAATATCTTGATTTGATGTGGTGTGTGTGTGTGTGTGTGTGTGTGTGTTTAAACAAAATTTGATCCCAACTTTAATGTTTTGTATTGAAAAAAAAGTGAACGTTTCACAACCTGTATGTAAATGGAAATGAAAATCTTTACGTTACAAGTACTAGTAAGCAGCTCTATCTTCGTCCAGTATTTTCAACAAACAATTCAACCTATTATATAAATTCTTTACTTCAATGTATTTTCTACAGGATTATTTAACCCAAAGGTCCCCACAACATTATAAAGAAACTAAAGGACCACCTTTTGCATGTAGTTTAGTATGGATTCAGTTATTTACTGACTTTTCATTGGAACCTGATTATTCTGGAAATATAGATTACCAAGCTATTTATCGCTGGATGCAGAAATCCTGTGTGATTGGTAGAACCTGCTTGGCTGCCCAGCTGTCACTTAATGAGCCAAAAGACTATGATATGGTAGTGTCCAAGTTTGTGAGAGTGGCAATTAGGTACGGTATGACAACTTTCCGTTGGTTAGAACATGTTTCCTATTGGTATGAATGATAAAGTGATGGCGTACCCCTATAGAAGACTTTTGCAACATCCTCTAAAAATGACCAAAAGTTTCATAAAAGGTGCTGCATCATGTAAACTCGGCTTTCCATTGTTCCCTCATCAAAAGCATACCTCAAGTAATTTTCAGATTAATTCATGTGTCCTAGTTTTTTTCTGGGAGTTCAAAACGTAATGATTACTTTCATATCCCCGTTCCACAAATAGGGAACGGAGACTTATGTCGGTGAAGATTATAAAATAAAATAGGTGTAGATGTGGCACTCTTTCTGTTTGTGAAGCTGGAACCGTACTCACCCACTAGGCAACCAGACTTACTTACGACCTTACGGTTGTGGCTGGGGGACATAAGTCTCCATTCCCTAGTTTGGGAACGGGGGTTATGAAAGTAACCATTATGTTCCTCATCAGTCCATCACTATGACTTACGTCAGTGACGACTATAAGAACACCCTATAAACGCTACAACCTAGGTCCTTCTAGCCGACAGCTAGGCACATCAGTAGTCTGGCACCAAGCGGGCCCTCCTCTGCCATGGCTTTAAGTATAGACTTCATTTCTAATAGGCAATCGGGCAATAAATTCATACTGACTCATACCAGAGGAGGGAGCATCAATCTCAAAGCTGAAAGGAGATGTGCGGAGGCCGTACTTGCAACCTCGAAGGCTGGACTTAGAACTTCCAACAGTTTACATATGGTTTTATTGAGGGACCTATGGAAAAATGCGCCTTGCCTGGGGTTATAAAAGATTTAGCCAGTAGTCTCTCAGAGGACACACACGTGGACAATTCGTAGAAATACTCCACCCACTCTACTATGCCTGTTGGGGTGAGAGGAGCCAAAAAGCTGGAGGGTGAGCAAACTCCAGTGGCAAAAATAGCGCACATATCACCAAGCTGAACATCCCTTCATCCAGTTCAGACCGTGCTGTCACTACCTAGCACGGCTGAAGGTATAGATGCAATACTCAGGCATATACAGTGGAATTACCGGGGATTTTCCACACCTAAGATACCAGACATGAGGTCTGGACGTGGGTGCTTATACCCACATCCCTGGGACAGAAGGTCTGACCGCAGAGGAACTGGCCAGGGAGAGACTGTCACAAGGGATTAGAGTTCTATGAACAAGGTCGATTAGGCCAATAAGGTGCCACCATTAGAACCTCTGCCTTGTCCTCCCTGGTCTTGCAAGGAGGCTCATTCTCCCCACATTCTCTGGGGTGGCAAAGAGATCTACCTCTGCTATACAAAACACTCCCAAATCTGCTGGACTGCCAGGGGATGGAGTCACCATTCATCTGACCGGGGTATCTACTGAGACAGCGTATACAATGAAAGGGTCAACCTTCCGGCAGTATGGACTTGACTAGGGATAACCCCCAGTGCTGACTCCAGAGGATCGGTCTGCGAGCGAGAGCTGACAACGGGGTGAGCGTATTCTTCCTTGTCGATTGACATACATCACCGCCGTGTTGTCCATCCTGACCAACACGTAATATCCCTGCAGCATTCTCTTGAAGTGCTTTACCGCTAGGGACACTGCCAAGCTCTAGGCGATTTATGCTCGAGGAAGCGTACTTCTTCCAGAAAGATATGCTCAGGCTGGGGGTCAGATGGCTCCTTTCTGGGTTGATCTGTGACAAATCTACTAGGCCAGTATCAGCCAGTCGTATACTACCAGGATTCAAACCCTTTCCTGTATAACGGGACTAAGCCACCTCAAACACCTTTGAGAAGGTGCAAAGGGACAGAGACAAGCCAAGGGGAGGACGCAGTACTGATGCACTCAACCTTCAAGGCCAACCGAAGGGGTCTGTGCCGAGGGAGTATACATGCGTGAAGCACGCATCCTTGAGATCACTTGTCGCAAACCAACCCTCTGAATTAACTAAATCAGAGTCTCAGGAGACAAGGCATCCGAAGACACAGGTTGAGGATTGGATGAAACCCGCCTGTGCGTTAGGGAACTAGAAAGTATGGGCTGTAACCCTTTTTCCATTTTCGTCAGAAGAAACCAGCTCAATTGCACCCTGCATAAGGGGAATTGATCTACTCGCGCAGGCCAGGGGCCTCTGTGGGTGAGAGAGAGGACATAAGACCCCGTTGAACCTGCAGTCGACAGCCGTGCCGGAAGTGTGAATGAGCCAAGGGACATAATAGGAAGTTCCCACCAGGTTTCCTACCTTCACTAATAGCTCCATACATACTTCGCCCGACAGTTCGAAAGCGGGGCTGCAAACTAGCGGACTTAGCAGTGGGGTCTGCAGGGAGCCTTGGTGGAGACCTACCTGGACGTTCAGGCTCTACCTCAGAGCAGCATCCAGTCCAAGCCGAGGACGACTCACTCGAATCTGACTGCGACACGGAAGCTGGGAGCCATCCGGGCTGCACTGCATCAGACTCCACGGCCTGGAATGTGTCTCTAACGCGAGAGCTGCATTCAGATCTGCAATGCAAGCCTCCTGCCTGTGCAGATAACCAAGGAAGTAAAATTTTTCTTCATGAGAAGCGCCGTCTCTCCGATGCAGCAATGGAGATTGAATCATCAGGCGGACAGGAGTCTTCAGAAGATGCAAGAAGCGCATCAGCCGATATCTTACTGTGGCAGATAGTGAACGCAGCGGGGGAGTGAGAAGCGCAATTCTGCTTGCCTCCTCTGGATGTCGGAGACATGCAGCAGTCGACCCTTGCGGGCAGGAGCGACAAAATCTCGGGTGGTGGTCTGAAAGTACATCAACCTCGCATTAAATGTGCTGCAGGACAGAACTGTGCAATCAACACAGAATGATCCCTCAATCACTGCCTCAGTATGTCTACACCAAAGACAACCGAGGCTATCCATCAATGCGATCCACTGCATCTAACAGACTTGCATGGTCGCGACATGCTTTGAACACGCCAACAGTTGACCGGCAAAGCAAGTGCTGTACTAAAAAAAAGAAGTCTTACTTGTTGGTGGAAGGGAGTGAAAGACTTGAAGTCTGGGGCGTTACGCTGTTCCAGCCTCTGGCTCCGCCGAAAACCTTGCTAGCTGCCATAGACTCACTAGATCTCCAAATAATCCACACAAGAAATAATCCAACTGTCTCTGTGGTTGTCCCTCACTGAGTCGCTCGTGTGTGGAGAGTAGGCTCCAGCAAAAAAACAGGAAAAGTGTAATGCTTGTGTACACCTAATGCGGCACAACGTGATCACGTAACCATCAGCTAGTTCACTGATTGGCATTTTGAAGAAGTATGGAGAGAATAGAGCACTCCTAGCAGAGCTTCCCAAAGTCATCACCGACGTAAGTCATAGTAACCGACTGATGGGGAATTGCTTGATGACCGTAGTCATGCCAATTAGCCAGAGTACACCCCACTAACCAATCAAATGAACCCGCTAATAAATCTCAATGAAGACCTTAAGCAGTGACTGACCTGGAAGCATACCATTTTTGTTATAAAAAGTAATGCTGTTTTAAGGTATTAATGCACAGCTATTACAAAATTAAGATATTACTTTAAGGAAACATGTGTATTGGTCATTCTGGGGTCACATATGCAACTTTACAAAAATTATGAAAACGTTTTTAACAAAATGTCTACATATGGTCCACTGCTGATCTACCACTCTCCTAAACTTAAAAAAAAAAAAACTCAACAATGTTCCCAGAATGTTTTAAAACTTTCTAGAACATGTTCTTGACATCTTGACAACATTAACAAACAAACGCAAACAGTTAAAAAAAAAAAGAGAAAAAAAAAAGAAAAAAAAAGAGACTGCAAACATTGCGTATATGCCAGCAGAACAATGTAAGATGCACATTTGTATTATTTATTATAAGTAAGGGAAAATCATCATTTAAAACGTGTATATTGTAATTAATAGAACCATTAATGTGCACATGAAAGATCAAGGAATTCAAAGTAAAGTATAAAAGTCATCAAACAGCTAAGGTAACTTCATTGCTAAGTTAAAGTATGCAGTGGAACATTGCAAAAGTCAGTTTTCTTTTATCAGCTTTAAGAAAAAAACATCTCATGAAACAAGGCTATACATGCTTAAAACAACATGAACATACGATGGAAAATGAAATGATGACAGAATTACTTGAACAGCTTTACATCTTTCTACATAAAGAGCCTATTGTTCTGGAGCATCATGCACAAGATTCTCACAACTTGACATGCAGGAGTTCTTGCCACAGCTGATGCATATCAAAACAACAATAAACGTTTTTGAATAAATAACAGAACAAAATGCTCGCTGCACAAGAAAACAGATACTTAAAAGCTCTATTTATCAAGATGATAATGTACGATAACAATAAATACAGGTTTCCCTTTTGAAAACAGATGTTGTGTGACTGTTCCGCTCCAATAAATTTCATTGGATGCTGCTTCATAAAAGGAAGTGTTGGTGGTGAACAACTTGGAGAAATCCAAAACAGAGTGATCATAGGAGTCAGACATTAGGTCAAAAAAAAACTAAAATAATACTTATTAATTAATCTAGACAGCATTCGCTAAAACAAAGACTCAAGTGAAAATTACAGCGGTATACTATTTAATGTTGTCTGGGTTACAAATGTATTGGGCTGCCAATAGTAGTTAATGTAATGTAATGCATTGCAATACTTTTTACAAGATTTTAAAGCTATGAAAACCGGAGTCTGGTTTGTATTTGTATTAGTCTGTACAGAGAGTAAACGTGATCATGCGATTTAAGACCAGATGATTACTAAGTACGATATGGATTCCGTACAAAGAATGTGGAGCAAATAAGATGAAACCTGCAGGATGCAAGTATAGTTAAATTGGAAGTTACATTTTCCTTCCAATGTAAGCCTACCAGTCAAGCATCCTACAGCTTCCCAAATTTGTCACATGGGGAAACCAGCAATGGCGGCGGGCAAAGTATTGCTACGTGAAAAGTGAGTGAGTAGATTGTTCTACTGTTCATTAAGGAACCTTACCAGTGAAAACGGCTTTAAAAGTGAATGAGCTTATACTTTGTTAAGAATGACACAAATAAATTATTCAATTTAGGTAGCAGAGCAAGGCAAGTTTTAAAAGGCATACTCCAGCTGAGCACGTTCCCAGGAATGTTACTTATGATTGTCTGCAGATATGTTGCGTATGTGCAAAACCGGTGATGGGTTAGCATGTTCAGCTAGTGTTCCTGGTTTAGGATGAGCATTGCAACAGAGAAGACAAGGAGATGATGAAGTGGATTAAAGTCTTGATTTAGTTTCTTTACAAACAGATTGTGTTCCTGTTCCAGGATTAAATTCATTTCTAACTGTTGATGGCTAACGCAAACATTTTATAGAGTCTTAAATAGCCTCTCAACGCTTGAAGTGTCAATGGAGCATTCACGGGCCTACTGGATCCCAAATCTCAAAATCTGTTCAGAGGAGGAATGAAGCTTGAACAGGTCTGGAACGACATTGAGGTAAGTAATAACTTACAAATGGTTTATTTTTGGGGTGGAGTATCGCTTCAGAATGTTTTTCTCTAATGTATTTGCAAGCTGCTACCTTTTTAAAGAGTGTTTTTTTATTTTCACAATGATGCTAAGCTTTAAAGTACATTTTTACACTAATTAGAATATTCATTCGATAGGGGATGAATGGAGTAAATTATGTCAACTTGGGGTGATGTGTTAAACAATGACATTAGTTGAACAACAAGTTACAGTGAACATAGCATTTGCAATTGAGATGTAAATGATTTATATCTATAATGGGAAACCATGATGCATCTAAGCATTTTGGAACATAGAACTAGGAAAAATTGAGACAGTGGACAAAAAGGACTCATTCATTATGACTGACAAAAGTACAAGGTCAAAGAGATGTGTTACATAAAAGAAATCTCTATTTTACTCACAATACTTCTGTACACTAAACCACAGACTGCTCTGTTCATGTTCAAGCAGTGGAATGGCAAATCTAATGTACTGGAATTGAAAAGAATCAAGCACTGGAAAAACGAGCCAATTTGTGGGTTGATGAGGTCCAACAAGTATACCAAATCATGGAATTAAAGTTATGACATGAACAAAAATGATGATACACTGTTAATATCTTATAAAACAAATTTGAATATGCAGCACATTTTAGGCATAAAAAGACAAAATGAATTAGTTAATCACATTTTATCAATTTAAAAACAATTGCCAATGAAAAAGGAAAACTCTATTTGAATCCTGACAGCACATGGTCATTGATAAAGGGAGGTGCACTAAACTATCTTTTAGAGAACCTCTAAATATTTAAAAGGTTAAGAGCTGCTAGAGTCTGCAGATAGAGGAGAAGGGACGGCAACAGCTGGCTAGAGGTAGAGAGAGAGAGAGAGTGGTGGAACATTACCAAGTGAATCACAGTCTCATCTTCCGGAAGCTTCGTCTGACAACAGCAGCCCCTGCATGCAGTCAATCCCCCACTCCACCCAAATATCCCATCAGCCCCTGCATCAACACCATCATGGCGCTCTCCCGCTGCCTGCCTGGCTCAGTGCGCATCAAACACTTACTGTGCAGTGACAAGCAGGTGAACACTAAAAAGAGAGGAGGCTCATGTACAGTACCACACAAGACTGAAGAACTGATCGTGACCAGGTGTTAAAAGAGACGGAGTAAGGGGAGGTGACAGAGAGACAGAGACAAAGGAGGCATGAATAATGTTATAAGACAGAAAGGAAATGCACAAAAAAGAGAAGTATGCAATATCATATAAAGGTAGCTTATTTCACATTCAGAAATTCACGACAATAGAATTTATTTTCTTATGAGCGGTATTGTTTGTTTTAAGTGGTATTTGTTTAATGGTTTTTAAGCATTTTTGCAAATCTTTGATTATTTTAAAATATATACACAGTAGATATTTCAGAAAAAGTTTCAAAAGTTAAGCAATAAGTATCTAAAAAAATACTGATCCAAGATTTCAGGAGAAGTTTATTATTTTTACAATAAGAAACACAATGGGGAGGATAAAACACTGTGGGAAATTTGAAAATAAAAATAAACAAACAAAAAAAAAGCCACTGGATTTCAGTACACAACAGTATAGTATAACTATACTATATTTAACTTCTCTTCAAAAGGAAGCAGGGCCAAGCAGTAGTGCAAAGTCAGTAGACTTAACTGTACCATTCCATTACATATGGGTTTTATATTAGACTGCTGTTTAATAGGAGTGCTCTGATCGATCGATCGAGGGCGATCATGATCGGCCGATAATCGCTCTGTGAAGAGTGATCGGTGATCGCTAAAACTGCCGATCAAAAGAACCAATCGTATGACGCAACGCTTGCGAGACTTTTACACGTGCGAACGAAAATGGCTTCTCCGGTATGGTGTTATTATTTATTTGTCTGGATCATCAACCGCTATCCGTAGTTGAAGACGAAGGGTTCCGACGACTCGTGTCATGTTTGGATCCACGTTACACTATACCTGGGCGCAAATATCTCACCAACGTATGCCTTCCAGAGCGTTATAAAACGGTGTTTACGCACATTGGCCGCCTCATCAAGGAGAACACGACCGCAATAAGCTTCACAAGTGACATCTGGAGTGCGAGTGTGTGTCCCATGTCCATCCTGAGCCTTACTGCACAGTTCATCAATGACAACTTCGAGCTTCAAAAAGTCGTTCTTCATTCACAGGAGTTTTCAGGCTCACACACCGCAGAAGCGCTTGCTTCGGCGTTTAGAGATATGTTTTTAACACGGGGAAAGAGAAAAGGTACACGTTATTCTCAGGGATAATGCTAAAAACATGGAGAAAGCCATGAGGGATGCAAATCTTACCCAGTCTTTCATGCATGGCGCATTCGCTCCAGCTAGCCATGACAAAGGTTCTGAATTTTTTTATTTTTTTTTTCAAGAAGCAAAGATTGTATTAATGTTGACTACGCTTGCATTTTACAATTACAAATGTGTTATTACAATGGGTTTTATTTGTTTGGCCTACTCTGTTAATGGAGTTATGTTCAGAACTTTATCACAGGTGTTTTTTTTTTTGATTGCGAAAAGATTACCTGTCTTTTGATTAAGTTATTTTAATTTAAATAAGGATAATTTACTCTGTAACCAAAGCAAGCAAAATGGTTCTGAAAAACAAAGCATGTGTTTTATATTTTTATTACAATGGCGCACAACAATAAATATTCTGTTGTGAATTTGTACTTTGTCTTCTCCTTATTTTAGTAATGAATATTTATTGTAAAAACGGTTTTATTAAATATTTAGCTTAGAATGCTTTAGATAACGCCGGTGATCGGTGATCGGCAGATACAGTTTCAGTGATCGGTGATCGGCTGAAAAAATCCTGATCGGAGCACCCCTACTGTTTAAAGATATTTTACTACAAGACATTTTACTACAGCTGTGAGTAAAAAAATTTGTTTGTTTTTAGTTATATAAAAATGTATTTTAAACCAAATATCTCTGTGTGTTGACTGACTCTTATATTCAAACATAGGGAAAACACAGACACATTTCTACAGTCACATGCAATGATGCAAATTGTAACTTCTTTGTTTAATCAAACACTTATTTAACAAGTTACTAAAATAGGCCTGCATAACTTCCTTGAAAGCTCCTCTTGCACAGTGACATAACTAGCAAGGTCTACATGCACCGCCAAACAAAAACAGGATGACTTCACCAACTCCATTATCCAGGTCATGCTGATAATCAAACATTGCAGGAGATTCTGCAGCCTAGACTTTGAATCTTGTTTGAATGACAACAGCACACTTCTTCACCTCAGCAGTATTATAGAAGACATGATATTTAGAAATGTTTAACTGACAGACATGTTGAGAACAAATGTCACTCGCCCTTTCCAACAATTCTGAACAGTTTCCCCTTCCTGCATAGAGAGAGCCAGATATGGGATCGTGACCTCTGGAAAAGCAAAAAAAAAAAATGTTGTGCTATGTCTGTGTGCCCACTTTTTCATTATTAACAACTCCACATTCTGAAAGCTGATAAAGACTTGATGGGACTCAAGTCTATTCAAGTCTATATCTAGCTGGTCCTGCTTTATTACTTTATGTTTTCAAACCCTGAGTTGCATGATTTAAAAGCTTGAATAATCTTCCATTTTCCTTTTTAAACAAATTGTATAACTGTTAAAAAAAACGAAGTTGTCTTTGTTTTTAGTGTCACTATAAATAGACCCTCATCTTCCTAAAACCTGTGACTAAGAAATGTACAAAAAATATGATAAACAAAACACTTATTTTTAATTGGTTGGGCAGGTCAATGCAGTTTCTTTCACTTTAGGCGGCTCACCAAGGTCAAAACATTAATTTCAAAAGGTCACTTCAAGACCGTAATCCATGCGTTTGTTACTGCTGGATTAGTGTAACTCCCCGTATGCTGATGTAGCTCACTCCTCCCTGCTCCACCTTCAGCTGGATCAAAATGCTGCAGCTTGTTTTCTTATGGGAGCCAAGAGATAATATTACCCTCCTTAGATTCCCTGTACCTTTTTTTGGTTCTTTTTTATGTTGATTTTCCATATTGTTTTAAGTGCTTGTAGAAATAAAGTTGAGTTGTAAGAACATTACATGATATTTTAGTTAAATTACGTGTGTAAAATGGTTTACTAAATGACAATGTGAGCTGTAGACACACGTACAAGAGGTGCTTGCGATGAGTCATCTTCACGTTATAATGAAGTCAGGGGTGTTACAAATGACAGAAAAAAAGTGCCATGTTTTCTTTATCACCCTTAATTTCCCTCTCTTCTTCCATTCAGTTCCTCGATAAGCACCATTAAATAGAGAACAGCCTTTCCCCTAGATCAAGTACTGGTGGAAATGGTGATCCGTGGTCATGTGGACACGGTGCTATAACATGTTGTCGTATATGGATAATTACTTTTTGGGTAAAAAACGTATAACATTTTGTTTTGTAGCAGAAGCAAACACAATTGACGGACTAGTTGAATTTGGTGTCAGTGAAGTGTTTTATAGTGAAGCTATTGGTCGTTTAGTGCATTAAATGTTTTTGGGGTTGGCACTTTGCAGATGCACTCTGGGCACATTGAGATCAATGCATTTTAGCAAATGTGGAGGAAGACATTTTTCAACTAAAAACTATTTTTAGCTTGTTGTGTACATTACACAGATTAAAAAGAGGTCTCATTCTTTTATTAGGAGCCTTCAGATCTCAAGATGTTTATCTGGAAAAGTGTAGACTCACAACACAACGAGGATTTGTTTTATAGGGAAAGCCCATCATGACAAATATGGTCTTACAAATAACCTCGATGGCTCGATGTACAGTAGCACAATCAGAGAGCAGAGGATTCATAGGTTGGATGAAATGATGTATGCCTCGCCCCCTATTAAATGGTAGAGGAATATACAGAGGGGTTTGCTGCCTGCAATTTAATACAATGTTTTATATACTTGGTGCTAAGAAAACAATGGATGTGAGTACATTTGTTTCTTTGATTATGGCAACTGCAGATGTGTTCTATGAACTGTAGTTAAGTATAACAACTTCTGAGCCAAACGTTAAGAAATGTCGAAATGTCCAAAATAAGACTTTAATCACCGCATTATCAGGAAACAAACAATCACAAAAGTTTTCCATTCATGTTAACTGATCACTACAAGCAGTCATCTTTCACATTTGTATGACCACCAACATTACCATTACTATTCTTATTTCTATTTTAATAAAACCCAATGCTGCCCAAAAGAGTAAAACCTGTTGTGACAAGTCAGCATTATTTCTTGAGCCAAGCTGTTTCAGATGTGAAAATATCTCCCACAAAGTGCCAGCCTCACCCAAACGATGCCCACATAGCTTCCGAATGACTCCAAATATCAGAATTTGGGTGATGAATTATTGTGGCTTTTGGATTAAATTAAGTGATAGCAGTTTTCAGCAATACCTGACATTTAAAACCACTTTTCTGAAATGACCATCTCTGATCATTATATATATATATATATATATAAATAAAAGGATGTCAGAACGGGGCTACACATCAAAACAACTCACTGTATGTTCTGCTTGATGCTTTTCATGATGTTCAATCAAACTTCTTTAAGAGCATCTCAAGACCTCCAATGTGTGGAAAGTAGGGGTGAAAAAAGATGGATATTCTGTCTCACTATAATGTATTGACATGAAAAAACGTATTATAAAACAGTTTGTATTTGTGCTGGTGTTTCTTTTCACGTCGAATGAAGCTTGAAGTTTTAGTGTTTGCTATAGAATCCTGGAAGCATGTTTAATTAATGACTAACACAGAAGCACATGCTTAAATTGTTTAGATTTTACTAAGACCACTCTCAAAAAACACAGTACCAATACCTGTTATCAACTATAATTCATTACTTCTTGCTATCGCTAGGTGAAAGAGGAACTAATCTACTTTCAGACGAAGGTTCAAATTAGGTCATTCAAAAATTATGGTTGAATAATGACTATTTGATTAATTCTAAACAGCAAAAAAATGCACTTCAAGAAGCATGACTTAGTTACGTTAACAAACTGTTTTAATAAGTTATGTCAAAGGCACTGTCAAAAAAAACACACACACACAAGGTGCGCTGGCTCAGCACAGCAACACAATACGTAAGGGGAAATATTCCAATACTAATCACTCACTGTAGATTCTTAAGAGAATTTTTGGCATAATTCCCATGAAATACTTTATCACCATTAATTACTCAATTTTTCCATTTACATATACTTGGACATGAAACCAGTAATTGAATACAAGACATCTAATTCACCCAAAAGGTTTATAATACTCTGATGAAATCAGTAGTTTTACATGTGTTTAAGCATACATTTGCATAAACTAAAGATAGCTATTAATGTAAATATAATGCAAATTATAAATTACAATAAAAATTCATCTGGGATTTTAATATCAGCAGCAGAGGTGGAATGTGTACAAAGTTGTTGTACTCAAGTCAAGTCAGAGTCCTGTTACCCATTTACAATCATCTCAAGTTCACCTAACAAGTAGTTAGGAAAAAGGCATTCTTCACAGAAATGGTTATTAATAAATTATTTTTATTAAGCCACACCCACCTTTCTATGTAAACTTCAAAGTCAAATATCTTGAAAACGTAAAGATTTGCAAGTGGAGTGATTGTTTTATCTTGAACAAAACCGGAAAGGATTTTAATTTTAATGCAGAGTCAAAATTTTCATTTTCAAAATACTGTTTCTCTGAATTTGCTCAAGCCAACATCAAAGTTTGGGTACCAAACTTTAAAATCTAGTTAAACTTGTTCTTCAAACAAATAACTGTAAAATCTGCGATGACATTTCCCTTGGAGCCCTTTGAGCTGTATTATTACTTATTTTTCTTATTCATTAAAGGATATTTAACTCAAATACATTTGAGTTAACTCATGAACACAATTTTAACTTGAACTTTACTCAAGTACACAGTTTTTTATTTATTTCAGCATTACGATTAAATGCAACTCTCCACTCTATTTGCGAACACCACACATGTCTTTTCTTCTAAATAGAAACCCGTCTTGCATTTCCTTAATGTTGAGCAAGGCAATTTGTAACACCTACTATTCTATGGTGTTTTACCAATGTTTGTGAAGACATATATAGAACAGAATTGTAGTCACTTACTTACAAAAAACCAGCAACAGTCAAGAAGGCCAGGATCCCTTGCTTAAAGGCAGTCATTTTAAATTTAACTGTTATAATTCAAAAATTAATTCCTTCAGACAAATACATAACAATCATGTCAAATTGTTAGAATAGTATGTCCCCTTAGAAGGAAGCCTAATGAGAGAACAAAATGATCTACACAACAGATAACAGATTTATGAATTCACTCATCCATTTCAGCATGAATTCCAAACCAGTATTCGTTCCCTTCAGGACAAAAGTGAAGACATGGTTTTTACACTAGCTGTTAAGTGAAGAATTGTCATTTTCGAGTGAAAGAGAGAGCAGCAATAATCATCCAAGGATGCTCACATATAGGAAAGTCATTTGGTCTGATCTTGGAAAATGTCATTAAGGCCTATGATTGTTCCAGTGACCTCAAAAACGGCCCTCTTTTGCCCAAGGGATAGACTTAAGCCCTCAATTCTAAGCCATACAATTGGCTGGAAGAGAATTTCTAAAGAAGTATTCTTATTTGAACACCCTGTGCAAGTGAAACCTAATCTTCGAGCCTTTATATTCTGAATGAGATCATCAAACAACACACCAACTAAATAGGATAAAAGACTCTCACCTTGAAGTTGCTGGAGTTAACCCAGGAGGTGGCAATCCCATCCACCATTTTATCCAGCGCTGTCTGGTCACTCTCCAAGTCGTGACACTTTTCAGAATCTGTGATGTAGTCGATAAGCTCCGGACCCATTTGCAACCGTCGCGCAACATCCTTCTGCAGCACTTGACTGAGGCAGTACTCCATATTGGACTCCATGGCGGACATGTCCTACCACCACCTGCGTGGCAGCGGTGAGGAAAGGAACTTGGCTTTGGTGTCTGCAATCTAGGCAAAAGAATTGTCCACACTTACTAATATCCTGTGTTGATTAAATCCTTAGAGTGCCACTGGCCCGCCAGAAGCTAAGCGGTAGAGATGTCGACTCTGGAATGCAAACAATCCACCATATGTGACCAGACAACAGCTGATCAGATGAGGACTGCAAAGTCTCCTTTTTGGCCCTTTAGGAGGCAGCCTCTAGCAGCGGCAAAAGCAGTAGTGGTAACTAGAGCAGGAGAGAGAGGGTCCGGCAGAGCGCTGCTTCATTATTCAAAGCTTCTCCCTGCTAAGAATGAGAAAAGAGAGCTGTTATCCAAGTGCCACCTCTGGATTTCAAATGCCAATGTGGCCAGACCTCCAATTTTCTGTCCAGACAATCAGCCGCTTATGAAGAGCAGAAAAGAACATTGAGGGTGACATAACTCAAGCTGTCATTCTTTTAACTGTTTATTTGCTGACTACACATCAACTGTATAGCTTAGTGGGAGACCGCTAGAGAACAATTCCACTAGTGTTCAAGGGACAGTTAGGTGTACAAATATACAGTGCAATAAAACACACAATATTATGTAATAATTCATAAAACGAAACAATTTAATGACCCCTAATACGTTGCTATACATCTCCGCAGAACTCCGCCAGTGTTAGTCGGCAGCATGCAATTGTTAAATAACCTCAAGCAAATCAGGAAGCTATCATGGGAATATTCTAAGCGCAATCAACGTGAGACAGGACAAAAGATGTGGATAAGCAGATTTCCAAATGTTCATCAGGCAATTTTTTTCTTACTAAAGTCTTTATGATATGACCCATCATAGGTCAAGAAAAACAATGACATGATGACAGTGACTAATATATGAGAAACTATCATCACCTGAGCAGCATAGTTGGCCAAAACAATGACTAATATTTTATATGACTATAACGACAGACGATGTTTAAGAAGAGGAGGTTCTGCAGCCTCGGAGTCAAAGTGAAGTTAGTTGCGAGGGTTACTTCGCACTGTTCAAAAACATGCATCTTGCATATTTGGGATGTGGGAGTGCATGTTAATGCAGAGTGACTACAACTCCGGGATGGACTGGTGACCAATCCAGAATGTGTCTTGCTTTTCACCAGCATTATGTTGATAATGAAAATTGATACGAGAATAAAATGTTACAAACTAATTTATAGTCCTGTGATGCAAATCTGATTAGATGAAGTTGTAAAAATACAGAGCTCGTACAGGTTCGAATCTCAAAAATTTTCTTGTGTATTAGTGTTAGTATTAAGGCAAGAAAATAAAGAAACTCAATTATTTGCAAGTGGTCAAACAAAGTGTGCCAAATGTGTCCCACTTAAAGGTGGGAGGAATCATTTCCAAATCTTCCAGCTCTGTTTATCTACATCTACCCTCTTGTTGTACAGCTTGCCATTACGCTAACAACACCTTAATCAACATTAAAGCACACTTCACAATTCGATGAGATGGGACTCTTCAAAAGCAACATGCAATAAGGATAACTTTCAGCTTAATAAAATATAACACGTTTGTGAATCAATCAAAATTATGAAACAAAACAACTTAAAACACACCATTTTAATAATGGTCAGAATACACTATCAAAGTAGTCTGTGATGATCCTATTTACCTGCTGTTCGTGTAACGCCAGTATCTTTACATCAAAATGTGCTATTTTACATCCATGTCCATTATTAGCATATCTACCAGAATTTCTGAAACACTGCCTCCTAGTCACACATGAACAACCTTTGTGTCAAATTATGGTTAGCTTTTAATTACTAAGTGTCTTTGAGTGAAAATATTCTCATTTGGATTCTTTTCCATTGATTATCTAGCCGGGTATGCTAGCTCAAACTAGCCGTCCGCATAAACAGTCAAAAGTCCGCGGATTTAGCGCTGACGCAAAAATGTAAAGTATCCGTTTGGTTGAAAGAATAGCTTACATACTTACTCTATGTGGTCTACTGTTATTTTCTTGATGAATTGACATTGGTTGGTAATTTAAATGTTATCGAGGTTGGTCTCTCCAGTGCTGCTCCCCTAGACACAATGATGGAGCCAGACTGGGCATGCGCGAACTGCTGCTGCTCTATTATAGCTCGATAACTGTCAAATTCGATTTTACCTTTAATGGATAAAGTAAATGACGAGGACATGATCCAGTAAAAAGTGTCAGTAGCCACCAATTGTAATTACTCGAGTCAAGTGTTTTCTCGCACATTTAGATTTGTATTTAATCGCCTATTTAAATAGATTTAATCGCCTATAATTGTTAAAACAGAGAGTAACCATTTCGTTGAATTCATCCACGTGTTAAAATCCTCAGGTTTCGTTAGTGTTGGTGCCACATGGTCGCTTTTCTGTCGCTAGCTGTAACAATGAACGAGTATGGCGAGCCGTTTTAACATCGAGTAACGCCATAGTATAAACATTTTATAGCTGTGGCATTAATACTTGCACAATGGAACAAAGTCACGGTGTTATTTTAAGTTTATTTGTTATAATATTAGCATAATATATGTAGTAATAATATTATAAGACAATTAGCATCTTTTCACAGCCATCACAAGCTTCTGCCAACATGGCCTGTTATTGAAGCTTAACATGCAGAATTGGAAAGACATTTAGTTATATCTTCAAAAAAATATCAATGAACTGAAAATGTTAGTCATCTGAATAGTTGCTGAAAGGCTTTCTCTTTAAAACAAGATAAACCATCCGTACATGCATATGCTTTCACATTTTGCGTGAGCTCGGAACACCACAGGTTTAAGTTCAAATACACTCAAAATGTCAGCCACAAAACTGAGTTCATGTTCTTTTAATTTAAACGGGTAACAAACAGTTTGACAGGAATTTCTGAGGCAAACAATTAGAGTTGCAATTGTTAATCCAGCTAGCCACACTAAACTGGACCAAAAGCTACTTGACAGAACATGGCACTATCTAGTGGTTGTGTCAGTATCTGCATGTTTTTCCAAAAATATTTTTTTACTGATATAATTCTAACAATATCTTTTGCAAAAAGCCTTATGATTATTCTTACCTTTTGGTGTACTTTACCCTCACCACATTCCAATAATAAAAGATAAAGTTTGTAAAAATCTATAACTCAACAAAACATTCAGCTATCAGAAAAACTGATTTCACCTTCACACAAGTACTCTATAGTTATAACATTGTGTTTTAAGCAAGCTTGATTAAACCACATCTTACTTTTACAAAATCACTTATTCTGTACCAAATCAGCAGGTTAAAAGATCAATCCTGCATTATCAATACAATGTTACACGTTTTTAAGTCATAAAGCAACAGTTCACAAACAAATAGCTCTGAGTCCAGGGTCTCAATCAGCATGAGACATTGAAGTCTTTATACAGTTATTTTGTCTCCCTCCTCCTCCTCCTCCTCCTCCTCTTCTTCATGCCCATCATCATCACCAGACTCTGCCTCACTCTCGTCCCCTTCCTGCCAGTCTTCTGCAACAGGTTGTGCTTTGATAATGATTTCATCGTCATCATCATCTTCCTCAGACTTCAATGACTTCCTCCTCTCAAGAACTGATGGCGTGCACATAGGAGTAACATCCTAGAGACAAAAAAAACGCGTACAAAGAGAATTACAATTAAATAGATTCTAATACATTTATTTGAACATATTATGAAAAGCGAATATATTGAGATATGCTTATATTTGACTTTGGAATAATTTAAAGGTGTAGCATGCAATATTGGGAAACCAGTGTAACAATACAGTTATGCCACGGTGAGAACTCAGACCAACTGATTCTGAATATCTTTTTATATCACAAAGCCACTTGAATGGAAAAGCATAAATATCACTGCAAATCCATTTTTATTCACACAACATAATGTGTAGGCTACCAATAACGCGCTATAATAAAGGTTAGTCAAACTGTCCTAAAAATACGTTTACAAAGTGAAATGGGCTTTTCTGGTACGCAAGTTGTGTGACACAACGGTGTCTTACCTTTAACTTTTGTTTCAGGACAGCAGTTTCCAATTTATATACATTGGTTTAGTTTGGTCCTGTTTACACCATGTTTTTGCCAACCCTGACATAATTAAATTATTATCAATATCTCAAATAAAAATACAAAAATGCAGCTATACAGCTGATGTTTTCTTTCCCCAGTCAGTCTACATCTTGCTGTGACTACGCCAACAAAAGATGTGTGGAAATTTAATGGTGCGATGCCAACGTTCGGGGAGGATTATGTGGTTTTTACGATTATCTTTGGCATAAATTTATTAAAGACATTAATAAAATGTACGCTGCAGACAGAACATTTAATGTTACCTCTATCTGTTGACACCTTTTCCATAGTAGGCACTCGCTTTATTATGAAAGCTGACAGTCATACTTCACATCGGTATGAACATAAATGAAAACAGGCGAATGTCAATTTGAAGATCCTGGTTTCCTTTTAATGTGAAAATATAAAAGAAAAGGAGACTAACAATCAGTCCATGCTCTCCATTTCCTGAATAAAGCAGCCACCATCATTTCTTCTCAGGATTGAATGTTCTCTAGTCCAGCAGAGCTCCACAAATGACAGTTGGTATAAAAAAAAACACACAACTTAAATAATAAAGTCCTTAAAAAAACTATTTGAGCCAATCAATGAACGATAATCTTAGTGATCTAGATCTCACATTGAGGGAACTTTGAAGAACGAATAATGTTTGACTAACGCCACTCAATGATACATAAGAGTGAACAAATCGATTAACACCTACCAGCCAATCAGAATCCAGTATTTAGACAGACAATGGCATAAAAGGAATTAATAGAGACTAAGAAGCGGATGATTCTGCCTCAAACATTTTTTGTAATCAAATTATTTAAGTAAACCTTCGTGCTTCTCTTTTTTCTTCCTGTTGAACTAACAAAGTCCTTAATTACCAAGTTAAAGTTAACAATCTTTAAAAACTGTGGGCACATGGGTTTTATTGTGAGCCATAATGGCTGACAATAAGCTTAGTATGTACCCTTTTCTTTAGGCACAATTGTCTTACTCCAGTCAACAGTAACAACTGAAATAATTTTCAGTTTGTGCCAAAAACACGAGACAAGAGAAATACTTTTATTAATATTAATTACCTCACTGCATACGGAATCGTCTGTATGTGACTGTGACTTCTTTGCAGGCATCTGTACTGCCTATAAAAGAGAGATGATGCGGTTCAAAAGTAAACATTAAAAGAATAGAATAAAAATCGTCAAATACTTACAAACCCTGGGAATTCATAGTCAATGCCTTTTGCTGCTAATCGCTTGCGTAACTTGGACTCTCTTTTTAAAAGATTGACACCAACTTTCTCCAGACGCTCCGTTGTGTGTTCTTTGTTGTATAGGTTAGCAGCATGCCTTCCTGGTTTCTTAAATTCTCTTTCAGAGCCCACAAAAAGCTTTTCATGAACATTTTCAGGTGGAATCAAATGGCCTAAAAAAAAAGCAAAGTGATATTTAAAAAAACACTATGAAAAAATCTGAATATTCTTTAAGACTCATGTTACACTTTATGAGCCGTTCTCCCATTAGGTAGTTATTCATGGTCTCCGCCACAATCTTGGCCACTTCATCACACTCGTACTCAATAAACGCATAGCCTTTGGTTCCTCCAGTCTGTGTAAGACAATGAAACTATTAGCAGCTTGCATTAAAGTATCTTTTAATAAACACATCTTTTACAAGAATGGATTTGGTGTTGGAACAAGGGTTTCATCGCACAACAAGTTAGTTTGCAATAAGCTATTTGTCCCCTGTTATTGTCGGCACAATTATCTTACCCAAAGCAACAAACACCGAAGGTAATTTTCAGATTGTGCCTAAAATTATGCATTCAAAAGTAAACTGGGAGATTAAACTAATTGAGCCCTGCTGATGCATTGAAAAACAAAAAATGTTATTTAACAGATTTTCTTGCTCCAGGTATTTCTTTACAGGATTCAAGACCATCTCAGGACATGTTAAAGGAACAAAGTGGAGAAATCATTACGTTAAATTTAAGCGATTTTCACTAGATTATCTAGCATTATTCTCGGGAACCACAACAACCTAAAACTCAATTTAAGTTTTTGTGTCATACAAAAGTTTAAATAAAATGTGCAGAACTCATCAATAGAGCTTTTATTTGCATCTTAGTAGGGTTAAAAACAACGCAGTTGTATTTTATGTGGTTTACTTTCTTAAAATAACTTTTCTTCACTGTGATTTAGCAAATACTGATACATTTACCCATTTTAATATTGCGCTCACAATTTAAACCACGATGTTGTCACAACGAACTTGGAGAATACCTTTTTACTCCTTGAAAGCCTGAGTCGTGAGACTACACCAAACTGCTGAAAATAAGCTTTTAACTGAGGCTCATACAATCCTCGAGGCAAATGACCAACATACAACACTCCTGGAGAAAGCGAAGGACCCTTAAAGAACAGAAAAAACATGGGAATTTAATCTCGACTGAAGCAATAAGACGTCATAACATTACAACAAACAAGAATCGATCACAGAAACACTGGCATATTATGGTCTAAGCTGTATTTATTCAAGGATCAACTCAAGCCACATGGTCACCATCTTACCGTTTGCGGACGTTTCTTAACTTTCTGAACCTTCTTCTGAAATTCTACTTCCTCCTTTGGATTTAAAGCCAGCAGGTTTTTGATCGGTTTCTTTGACGGTTTACCTTCTGTCATCTTTAAACATAAACGGGGGAAATGTGTAAAATTACTGGGGCCTACCTAACTAGCAGTGACCAGAATGCCCACGTTGTTTCTCTCTGTGCGGACGAGCGAGCGCCTTACAGGAAGTAGTCAGAATTTAAACTACAAAGTAAATGTCGATACCATAATAAAGCTCCATGTTCTATATTTTCGGTTCTCCAGTGAGAAGAGTTCAGAAAAGATGTATTCGGAAGCATGCTGTTAGATAAGGTGTGTACGTTATTTACATTATTTATGCTTTACGTTACTTATGTTATTTATAATACATTATTTACGTTTTAAATTCGCACATATTTTCAGAATTGTTTTTAAGTTAAAATGCAATTCATATGTTATAAAAAGATTTGCTTGGTTTAATATTTTTTTTCTACTGACAGATTTAGGTCTTTTTAAATATACTATGACATGATTTATAAAAACCGTGGTTAAAAAAATCCCTGAACTGATGTTGTGTAAATTGGAAAGGATAAAATATTCTTTAGGTTGAAATGTCAAATGTTTTTTTTACTGATAGCTACTATGTCTTTACAAATGAACAATCCTTTCAAAGTTTAAATTTAACACTTTTGACATTCAACATAAATAAACAGATAACTGTAACGAATGAATTAGCAATCAATTGTTTATTCCATCGCAACTCAACGAGCTCTTTAATAAATTTAAACAGATTTTTTTTGGTGAAACTCAAAAAGCTATTCAAAAATTAAAAGATATTTATTATTTCTGAAAAGCATCAAAAGGAAGGAGAACAGAGGAAGCTTGATGATGATGGGGGTGGGTTCGGTAGGACCCCAGATGATTTGAAAGGGGGCGGGGTTTTGAATGTATGCGGGGCTGAATCACAGACTGAAAACTCAACACACTCAAAGGTGTGATTGGAGCACATCCTCACCTCACATGGCAACCAAAATCATTTATTTTACAGTCAATGGACGACCAGAGCAAGCGGAGTTTTCCAGTGACTGTCCAGCACAAGATGTTAAAGGTAAGTCCAATCCTAAAATTTGAACCTAATCTCAACATTTTGATTGTAGTATACTGTTGTGTATTTCATGAGTGTTACCTGGAAGCTAAATGAATGTGAAAGTTTAATGTTTGTGTGCAATATTAATGTACTCCTTTTTTATTGGTTTATTGTTTATGAAGATCCATCTTTTTATTTAGGAGTATGTGTATGTACTTGGAGTATATTTTCTTACTGCTACACAGCTAAACTGTTCACATAACTTACAGCAGATGTAACCATTGCATAATAAAATCCTGTTATGTAGGTTTTTAACATAAGTAGTGTCAGTTAGAAAAGCACTGTGATCCGTGCATCTCCATATTAAAGGATTTCTAAAGTGGAAAGGAGTTTTTGTTATGAACCAAATTGGTCTCCCTGCCCTCATTAGCCTTTATTCTGCAACAAACAAGCTCGAGGACTGTTCTCCATCTGAAGGGCACTGAAAAATAAGGTCGGCTTCTTTAATCATTTACAGCAAGTTCATTCAACAAGCATTCAGTGTACTCAGAAAGAGATGCTGCTTCTATTTATCCTCTGTCTTCTATTTGATAATGCAGCTATTTCTCATCTATCAGAAAAGCTGTATTTATAGAGACCTTCTAAGTTCTTTTTGAGTCACAGGTGGCTTTGACAGCTTCAAGTGTTGTCAAGCAAACATAAGGGTTTTCACAATGTGTTTTTCTATTCTTAAAATGAGAAATCTATCTACATTTTAGCTGATAACATGTTAATAGCAATATGTGCTTGCATTGCAGATCTTTTCAGAGATGCTGCTGAAGCAGGCCCTCATGATATCCTAAAGCTCTACAACACTAAAGGCAGCATTATAAACATTTCCCCTCAGCTGGCTCCTAACAGCCCCCACTCGTGCTATAAACTGGAGGTGGTCGCGGCAGATTGCAACAGCGAACTGTTAGGTATTCCTCAGTAAAGCTCTCGAGACTCTTAATGTTGCTGAAAGAAGCATATTTCTCTACTGTTGGCATGCTGAGGAAATGGGTCACACAATCCCCAACTATATTGTGATCTTTTTTTACTTTTAGGTTCAGAGTTGGCTGTTGTTTTGGGATTTGATCTCTCTTCGATGGAGAAAAGGTAGTTCTCAATTTTGTTGCATATCGATAAAATAGAGATTTGACTGGAACTGTTTCTGTTCAACACAGTGCTTTGTATTGCATCACAGTGAACTGCCTATGACTATTCATTTAAGCTAATTTTTTCCTGGACAAAATTTTGTTGGTCACTCACACGTTGGGGCGCACCCTGCAAGTGACTTTCCCATTGAGCATCCTTTTCTCTCCTTTCACTCTCACATTCACTGCTGAGAGCACATTTCAGTCTTAAAATCAGTAACATGTTTTGATGAGGAACACCTGGAGAAAATGCACTCCAGCAAAGAGAGAGTCTGCAGATTACACTCGTAGGCGTCTGGCCAGGTCGAAAATTGTAACCCTATAACCGAGTCAACGGTTCAACCATAATATAATGTTCAAGAATATTTGTTAGGAGATCAAATTGGTTTCAGACAGTATTTTTATCTTAGGTTACAGAGTCTGGAGAAACGAATCCTGACTGAGGCAGCAGAGACTCCAGCCATTGTGTATGAAATGAAGAGACAAGTTGAGTGCTTTCGAGAAAAACTTGAGGTACTTCGTCTGTCCATGAATCCAACTGACTGTTCATCCATCCTTCCATTCATTCATTCATTCATCCATCCAAACACCCACCCATCCATTCATCCATCCATCCAGATACCCAAAGACCCACCCACCCTTCCATCCATTCACCTACCCATCCATCCATAATTCCATCCATCTACCTGTCTGGCTACCCAACTAACATGATGAGAAGTAAAAAAAAAAACAACTAGTATAGGTATCACCAGGTCAGAGAAAATGGGTGTTGCTGCAGGGGGTGTTTCCTGGGCTCTTAAGGGCAGTGCTGGATGTTGACTTGATTGGCCTAAGTGCAAAACTAATGAGGCCCTTCAGTGTGTGTTCTCAGACTGCAGACTAAGTTGGCAGCCAATGGTTGGGTGTAAATAGAAGGCCAACTGACTTGGGTGTTAGGGGAAGGTCGAAGTAGACGAGGTTAGGGTAAGTGAATAATGAAGAATTTACATCTTCATCTTCAACAAACACAGCTTTCCCAACTGCTCCCCGGGAGCCGCAGCCATGGCTCCCACTGCTCCGGGTGAGTGCTCACAGTGTGTTTGTTCACTGCTGTGTGTGTACACTGGGATGAGTTAAACGCTGAGCATAAAATTCCGGATGTGGGTCACTCCATATTTTGCCATCTTTCTCACTTCTTGAAAATATTGTTGTGGAAAATGCCAACTTTAAATTTGCTAGTAGTTTTGGAAGTAAATAGCAGTCAGGTTTTTAAAAGGAAACATGGATAAAAAAATAAACATTTGTCATTCAGCTACAGGTGAAATGTTATTCAGTGATCTATGCTAAGATATGCTTAGGGTGCTATCACCAGAACGGAACAGCTAAGTATGCTTCATTTGATTTATTTGTGCATTAATTATTAGCTGATGGTTTTCACCATTTAAAGACATTCTCATTTCTGAACTGAAATCATTAGTTAGCCCTCATGTATTTTTCTTGTAGAATGTGGAGCATCTGAGCTGGCTTGGTCTTTTTAAGGACATGTCAGAAGGAACTCACAAACCCTCTCCTTTCTATCACAAAAGAACCCTACGCAAAACACGTGAGGAGTGTGAACATGTCAGGGAAAAGTTCCTCCAGATGAGGTAACCTTCAAGAATCTATTGATATCTGTACAAACTATTTTTGTAATTCACTGTACAAAATGGCTAAATATGCTTTTCCAAGTTCTCTTGAGGTTTCCGAGGAGGTGAGGCAGTACCTTAAAACACCGACCTTTGACAACTGGTAGGATTTTTGAAATAAATATAACATTCAACATGCAATTGATGCCTTGATGTGCATAATGTAGCTAAAAAAGTGGATGTGATTTGCTGTTTGAGCTAAATTAAAAACCATTTCTCCACATCAAAGTTGTGCAGCTGTCATCCATGAATGGGAAATTAATAGCACAGCACACACTTTTAAAAAAAGCATAAAGAGCATAGCAGAAATCAGACCTTTCATCCGGCTAAAGAGCCTCATCTTAATATCAATGCTCTTGTTCAAGGCTTGCAAATCAAAAGCCTTCTTCCCATGTAGCTTCACAGTAATCAATGCACTGGTCTTCTGAGTGGAGTTGTTGCATGCTGGTTATGCTTGATATATAAGACTGTGTTGAGATATTGTACTATTATGTTCTTATGAAGGCAATGGGAGGATGCAGAGATAATGGTGCTGCTTCAGGTGATGTACACAGACCTGGACTTCACCTCCTCCTTCAACATCGAGCAGGATGTGCTGCAGCAGTTTCTCTATGAAGTATACAAGCGCTACAACAACATCCCCTTCCACAACTTCAAGCACTGCTTCTGCGTCACCCAGATGGTGAGAGTGGTCGCAATCAGCCTCAGTCAATCTCTTCCAATCACTTCACTTTGTCCACCTGCATCATTCTCCAGACTGCCAATTTTGTGCAGATTAATTGTTTTTAATGGCCTTTTAAGTCTGTCTAATGTCAGTCCAGGAGGGGAGGTAAAAATCTAATTTGTGGCAGCGAATTTGTTTTATTTAGACATCTGTATTTGAGAATTACATTACATAAATTATTGATATAACAACTGAATTTGTATGCATTGTACCAAATATATGCTGCAATTTAATTTGTTTGTGAAATTCTTCCCTGGCTAGAGTTTATAGAAGCCACCCCAATTGTATAGCTATAAGCTGAAAAAGTACATTTAAAAGGAATTTAAGGCAATTGTTTAACAAGCTCAAAGACTAATCGTTCACCCAAGACACTGAAGTGACTGAACTGTAGTACCTTGACAGGTCGCAAGGTGGGTGCGGTCAGAAGTGGGCAAGTTTTCATTCTTTGGAGTTGCTGAAAACACCCCCAGTGCTGTAATGTTTTATTAAGATTGATAGTTTCATGAACACATGAAGGGGTTGTATTATTTTTTTATTTAAGAAATATAAAAAGTAAACATTCAGCCAATCAGACATCTGCACTACAACTATTTCCCACCTCTCTAAACCCATTTTTGGTTGCCAGGAAATGATGCACCTACATAAAGGTTGGCTATGTTCATTGTTAGCCTGCTTTACCTTTCATAGGAAACGCTGCGCATGCTTCGTCCATGTTATATACAGTCTATAGTTAAAACCGATTAACATTTGGAGCTGGACAAAAAAACATGTGCACCCCTGGCACCATTAGGTTTGTTGATTCAGATCCCTTGTTTTGACCTCCATGAACACTCAGAGGGTTATAATATAAGAAATAAACAGTTTATGAGGCATTAATACTTTAAATGAGACACAAATAGACATAATATGGTTATGCGGTGCAGAATGAAGTGGTTAGCTCTGCTGGCATTCAGTGAGTAGATTCATGATTGCTTCATTTAGAGAAAATGTAATGATTGTTTTGTTTCTGAAGTGCATATTAAATGCACATTATAATATATGTACATACTAATTTTAATATTTATTCACTGAATACTGGTAGAGTACTGTACATGCATCTCTCCCCGTGTTCATCAGATGTATGGGCTGATTTGGCTGACAGATCTCAAAAGCATGTTCGACAGCATTGACCTCCTCACCATGCTCACCTCCGCAGTCTGTCACGACTTAGACCACACCGGCTACAACAACGCCTACCAGGTGAGAGACACATTCCTGTTCTGCTGCTGTAATATATTAAACATCATCATTCTGATAATGTATTGTATCAGATTAACGCACGCACTGAGCTTGCTCTGAGATACAATGACATCTCTCCTTTGGAAAATCACCACTGCGCCGTGGCCTTTGAAATCCTAGAAAAGGTAAAACTCTGCAATGAAACCCTCATAGTAATAGTTTACATTGACTATTGATTTGATATATGCACTTTCCTATGAACGTATCAGTAATAAATATAAATAATATAGCTACAATTATATGTATTATTTTGTTTTTTACAGAGCGAAAGCAACATTTTTCGAAATTTGTCATCGGAACAGTACAAAAGAATAAGAGAAGGCATTATAAAGTACAAACCTCTCACCTTTATATTCATCTATGATTATCCAAGACCTCAATTAAACTTGATTTTCTATTCTTTCTGAAGGTGTGTTCTTGCTACTGATATGTCAAGACATACAGAGATACTCAGCAAGTTCAAAAGCATTCTACCTGCGTTCGACTTCAGCAACAAGGATCACAGAGATGTGGTAATAACAAGCATAATCAGAAGATAGCCCATAAATTAATATCTGTGTATTTGAATTGGTCTAGCAAACTGCGAACGGTTCACCAAAGAACTTTGTTCACAATGAAAAGCAGATAAACTGCTTTTACCCCATTGAGCTGACCGCAAAAGTCCAGATTTAGTATGCTACAAAAATCTGCCCAGACGAGCACCAAAACAGATGGAAGCATGGAAGAGTGGCTTGAGTCTCCGTTAAAAGTGGCTATAAGTCTCACTCATTATTTTCCACTTTTATTCTGCACAGTTTATCTACAAATATGACACATGTATTTACTGCTGTTTTTGGTTGAGACCTCCCCCCAGACAATGTGTTACTAGTCAAGAGCAAGCTGATTGGTTGTGGAAGCAGGTTTCTGCCAAAAGTTCAGATTCTACTTTTGCATTGTCTGCCCTTCCATGACAGCAATGTCCCAGGTATTTTAAGAAAGCTTGCAGCTAGAGGTCTCATTGACTTCATTAATATAAAACATCCAGCATTCCCAATTTTCTGCTTGTAGGTGTGAACAAATTATTAAATTTCTTCTGGTGTGTAGATCAAGTTGAGATCTAACGCTAACTAGAAACTAACTAGGATTTCTATGGAGACCCTAAAGGGACATGAAAGCAAGGGAAAAAATCTTTTTAGGTTCCCAAAATTTTCTTTCAATAGTTTTGTGTTTTATATAAAAGCTGATCATTCTCTTGCCAACAATAGTTACATTATATTGTAAAATATTAGCATTGGCAAGGGAAAGAAAAACTACTGTGAAAAAATGCAAAACGTCTGTGAGGGAATGCGAAACAACAGTGAGGGAATGCAAAACAACTTTGAGTGGATGCGAAACAAAGTTTTTTAACAAAGTTTTTTTTTAACATTAGCTAAAATATTAGGAATGGTTTTTAAATCACGTTAAGCTGTTGTAAGCACAATTTTGGAAGCATTGCATTCATTTTGTTAAAGAAGATCATATTTAATATTTATGAAAGTTGCCTTTTGCTTTCACAGTTAATGATGATCATGATAAAAGTAAGTGACATCTCTAATGAGGCGAGACCTATGGACGTGGCAGAGCCATGGCTGGACTGTTTACTGCAGGAGTTCTTCAACCAGGTTGACTTCTAAATAAGTGAAAGTCCTAATAGGTTGATACTTTGGGTTTTGTGTTATGAACGTTTTAAATGGAGTTCAATATCCCAGTATGATCTGTTATCTAGAGTGATATGGAAAAGTTGGAGGGTCTTCCTGTCACTCCATTTATGGATAGAGACAAAGTGACCAAACCATCATCTCAGACCGGATTCATCCGCTTTGTACTTTTTCCTCTCTTCATCGAACTGGCCAATCTGTTCCCCTCTCTGGAGGTGAGCAGCTTTTTTATCCAATAGAAAAATAATTTTCACTAAAATCTAAATTTTGAGAACTTTTTATTTAAAATGCATTTCAGCATAGAGATGTCCATGACTTTTTCTAATTTTCCAGCAACACATCATTGACCCTGTGCGGAAAGCGCTGGATTATTACACAGAGATGGAGAAAGCTCTGGAAAGAGAGAAGCAGAACAGGGCTCAGAGTGAGAAGACGGTCAAACCCAGCTATTCAAAAGAGCCAGGGGGCGTTGTTTGCCCTAAACCATCTGAGCTGTGACCCTCTAACCAAAACTCTCACAATTTACTCAAATTCAACAGAATCTTTGTTCTGTGTCACCTTGTTTTCCCAACACTAAAACATACTAAAAAGATGCTCCAAGCACTACATTCACTATTGAAGAACATATTTGTTTTTTCTAAATTGATCTACGTCATTTTAACATATTAAGGTACTTAGATTGGAAGGACTTTAATTACAGTAAAAGCATTGAATCCAGTGTATTTATGTTGGAAGCATGTATTTAAAACTTGTTAAGTTATTGTTCCCTAGGGCGTAATAGTTTAAAATCATGATTTTGTGTGTAATCTAATGTTTTGTTTTAGATATGAAAATTGTATAAATGACCATTTAAAACTGTAAAAAAATTAATTGATGGAAGTCTTGATGGACAAAATAAAGTTTATCGACATAAATTTGTGAGGCACATGTATTGGTAATTAGTCAATAAACTTGTATGAAAATAATGCAATTGTAATGAAAGTCTATCTTCTGCCTTCAGTGACCCTCTTCTGCACACCTTCATCTCACTCTCTGCGGGAGGAAAGCTCTGAGTTTGGTCTATAATTGTGAGCTCGGAGCTCTCCTCCAGACAGGATGCATGACATGTACACTAGAACTCATGAATTATAAGAAAATGTAAGAGTAAATGGTCTGAATGTAGCGTAAGCAAATAAACACACTGTCCAAAAGATGGCGATAGAGTAACTCTTGGTTTGGCCGAGAATAATCTTGACACGTACAAATGAGGCAAATTCTTACATTATATACATTACATTCTTTACACTTTACACAATGTAAGATCTTAAATCTCCAAATTCATGAATTGTAAGATTATGTGATATGATTTATTTGTGATTAAAAAACAGATATAACAGAGCTGTTTACATTAAAATTTATTTTACAAAAGAAAACTCAAATCCACATAGTGTTTGGAGGCAAACTTAAAATTATGCATGCAGTGATGCATTTCCCCCTTCAAATACATTTCAGCACAGATTCTAATACCCACAGTTCCACTTGAGCCTCATGTGAAGTCATTGAAGTTGCAGAGGCAGATAAAGTAGAGCATGCAGCACTGGACACATTTGCATAGTAAATGGCTGTCACTTCTCTTGGAATTATCTCTCATTGCCTTTCACCCACATGAAATAGTTTGAAAGTTTAACATCCAAAAGGTTTGCGAAGCGAAATATAGACTCATTTGTGCTAAAGTAATTGAGAATTTAAACTGGAAACAACTGCCAAAAGCTCATACTTTTAACCTATTTTTGAAAGAATTAAAACAATTTCTGCATCTTGCTGTTGATGATTAAGCTTTACAAAACACCCTCTTATTGATCATTGCACCATCCCTAAAAAAGGGTATAAAACTAATTTAAACAAACCTTTGGTCGTATTAAATAATTTTGTTGGGTTTCATACAAGATACAATTGAAGATAAATACAATTGAAATTATGAATTCTAAAAGTCCACAAATCTCTGTAAATGTCAACATACAATGAAAAAGGTGAAATAAAAACAATTTTAATGTTAAGAAATAATAATAATAATATAATATTTGTAAAAACAGAAACAGTATTAATAAAAAGAAAAAGGAAGTACAAAAAAGTGGTCCTGGATGATGGATATATATATATATATAATGCAGCTCTAGAGATATTGCACACTTATTATGGACGATAAATTATTATTATATTTGAGGAAATCCTTCTATTTCTAAGTCTATATTAACCAACATTTATATTTATTTACTAGTTTAAAGCACAATAATTCTGCTTCAGAATACTGTTGCTCAGTCCAGTATTTTCCCTGTTAAACCCTTTAAACACTTCACAAAAGTATGAAATAACCAAATTTAATCAAATCATTTACTACTTAACTTTCTTAAGAAATGTTATAGTTGAGATATCTATTTGGCCAGACATAACGAGTGTGGCAGTAATCAGAGATTAAGGACACTTCACCCAAAACTACACTTAGTTCAACTGGCCCCTTAACATGTAAATGCTACGTACAGAATAGAGTCTTCCTCTATTAAATCCAGTCGTTTATTATCAGCTACGTTAACTCCTCTACAGGTTGCAGGAGTAGAACTTTTACAGGAGAAAAATGAGACGTACACCTTTCCACATATTTTGCATTAACTCTCAAACATGATTACATCTAAGTTGAGCCAATGAGGTATAAGAGCTAATAGCTTGGTCACACTAAATCACTTTCAGTACAAAGTAGTAACATTGATTTTCTTTTCTCTCTGTGCCTTCTAGCACACACAATCACGCAACACAACTCTCAATTGATTCATGGCTGAACTGTCCAGACAAATGAGATGTCAAGATCCCGGCCGCACTGTGCCAACACCGAGAGAGGTCTTTTTGGAGCTGTTAGTCAAAAGGAAACAGCATAAAAAATTTAAATGAAACATTTAGCTACTAAACAGCAATTCTGATATTAATCATCAACTAATTTATTGATTATTAATGAGCTAAACAATAATTGAATAGATTTTAAGGGGCTGAAGCTGAAGAAAATAAAATAATCTTAAAACAACTCTTTTAAATGGCAGATATTTCATACTTTAAAGGGGTCATGAATTGGATAAAATTATTGTATTGTAAGCCTTGTGCTAAGAGGTCAAATTATACAGATATAGTGTTTTTTACATGGAAAAACGTTTTGAGTAGACTCACAGTTTATGTAGACATAGTTTTTCATGCTGGGGTTGGAGTGAGCTTAAACGTTTAAATCTGCAAACTTTGTCACTCCTCCCAAAATCTGTTACCCTCTACTCTCAGAACCAATGAGGCAAGCTATATACTAACAAATACCCGAAATAACTTTAATAAGTTATTGTTTGCTAATGCTTGCAATCACAGCACAATCACTGCTGTAAGTTTGTTCTTGTGGGTTTCAGTGAATCGAGTGTCATAAGGAAAGCTGAATGGAGAAGTTGATCCTGTTAGTTTCTTTTCAGCTGCACAGAAGTGCACGAGGAGAACGCAACAACTCCATATAGTGTCACACTGGTTTCGAGGCTCTCCAGATGAAGATGTCTTTATAGGTGCTTTAGACCACCAGTTGAAATTTAACCCTGTGAAGATGTTCTTTGATGTGGCAGTCCACCAATATAAGTTGTACACTAAGATTCTCCTCACTGACATCTAGTCCATTTTACAGCTGTAATCCATTTTTTTATTAAAACAAGTGTGGGGTGTTCAGCTCAAACACACAGGCAAGCACTGGACTGGATTTCTTATCTCAAATACTGTTGTGCTCATAAATTATTTAATATATATTTTACACTTTTTTAAAAATGATTGTATACATTAAAACAATGTATTATTAACAAAGAATGATCATAACACACAGTACCTAACTATACTTATGATTTATTTTATATTTATTGTCTGTATACATATTTTCAGCATTATATAATTTACTTTTTTGGTTTATTTTCACATTGTGTTATGTATCAAAGGTATTAATGAAATAATTTAGTACCAAAGTGTTTTGGTCCCTCATTCTTAAATACAGTGCTTTGAAAATTACGTTCTTGATCTCAGTGGCAGAAGCTTCCTGCTCAGTTCCTGAGCTTGATTGGAATAAAGAAATGAAACTATCAATGCATGACACTTCCACTGGCTACAGCATTGGAAAAGCCTCTGTGCTGATTGGTTGGTCGATTGTTGAGTCCTTATGCAAGCAGACACTAACTCAAGGTGAAAATTAGCACGCTAAAGCATTTAAGTCCTGAAAATTGTAAGAGTGCAAGGATCTGCATGACAATCAGCTGTAAGGCTTAGACCTCTACTTTGAGAATTCAAATGGAACTAAAGATTTCTTTCACCATTTAAGCTCCAAAACAACTGAAAAGTAACATGCAGGAGTTGGAAACAACAGAGACGGACTTAAATTTCCTATTGACATGAAAATAGCTGGGAGCAGAAAAAGAAGCACTGGACTTTCTTTCAGAGTCTGTGGCGCGAGTCGTTGCTGTAGCCTCCTGGAGAGCCTCGGTTACGGTGGGGTTTGTAGGCGTCTGGATAGGGGTCATTGAAGTCCTCCTCCACCAGAGGGTAGTGCTCTCGACTGAGCCGGTTCTGAGTTTTCTTCTGACGCTCGTTGTTTTGGTTGTTCTCATCCGAGCTGATCAAGCTTCTTCGCTCCATCTGAGAGTTGTCCAGGATATGATTGCTGTTCTTGTTTCTTTGGGTCTGTGTGAAGGTAACGGGGATGTGAAATGATGGGAAAAATTATTACCTCTGAGACCCACCTTCTCATTGAATCTTAAACAACAAAATAGCTGAAATTTTCAAGCAAATTTTGTTCAAATAAAGTAGGAAACTATTTTTTTCCCCTTTAATGAATAAGCTGCTAGGTGTTTCTGTATTTATTACAATTACAATTAATATTGTATTTATTTGTATATTTATCTTTCGCCTAGGCGTCACGGTGGCGCAGTGGGTAGCACGGTCGTCTCACAGCAAGAAGGTCGCTGGTTCTAGGCTCGGCTGGGGCAGGTGGCATTTCTGTGTGGAGTTTGCATGTTCTCCCCGTGATCGCGTGGGTTTTCTCCGGGTGCTCCGGTTTCCCCACAAGTCCAAAGACATGCAGAATAAGTGAATTGAATAAGAACAATTGCCCATAGTGTTAAAGTTGTGAATGTGTGTGTGAATGTTTCCCAGTGATGGGTTGCGGCAGGGAAGGGCATCCGCTGCGTAAAACATATGCCAGTGAGTTGGCGGTTCATTCCGCTGTGGCGACCCCGAAAGGGAATAAAGCTGACATGAAGATGGATGGATTTATCTTTCGCACTTATTTGCTAATTCCTGTTGAACCTTACCCTACCTAGATTAATGAATCAGTAAAATATGAAATTTTAATGGTGATAGACTTTAAAACAAGATTCTTTCTAAGATTTCCAAACATTTCCTATGCAGATTAATTAATTTCTCCTTTGAGTATTCAATATAATGACAGAAAATGAAATATTGTCTGGGTGTTTTTTCAAAGATCCAGTGACTTAATGTTATAACAATAGCTAGATATATGAAATAAGTCACTAAAATCTCTACCTATATGGTTAAAAGATGATGTGGAAATCCTCAATTATTAACCTAACTTTCTTTGTCTGATTTCCAGCTGCTGGTCTGTTCTCACCTGCAGTGCAGAAATGGTGGAGGGATATGGTGAGAGCGCAGTGGAGCCCAGGCTCCGCCCCACTCCCAAAAGAGGGTTCAGAGGAGTGCTCAGAGAAGTGTGTGTTGAACGCCAATAAGCTTCTAGATATTCTGCCAGATGTTCGCATGCATCCTCCAGCTGGTTTTCATCCAAAATCACATCAAACATTTCCTAGGATGAAGCAGAATAGGTGATTTAATCCAGTGTTTCATGGAATATCCTTTCCTTTTTGTTACATTTTACAACATAATCAAATGCTCATTATAATTTCCATAGTAGCAATACTATCTTAAAGACATTTCTGCTTCGTAATGTTCATATATTCTTGCACGCCACAGATGGTGATCACACATCATGTACAGACATGAAGTCTTGTTTTTCCTGATGTTTCTATCCAGGTTGATTATTCAGTAGTTTATTCCTTGTTTAACATTCAGGAATGATTAGAAAACTGTTTCCAAACTAATTGGTCTCTGATCTACTTTTGACCTTGAACGGTATCTGAATTTAACTTCAAACTCAACTTATCGCCATAACAAATTTTTTAAATAAAATTCAGATCCTTCCACATACTCACTGGTGGACACTGAGCCAGTTTGTCTGCTGCCACCAGCTGCACATTTAAATGCTTGCTTTGAGACTTCCCTCTGGATTTGATCAGCCCGCTGTAATACCTGTATGCGTAAACATTAAAATCTGCTTTAAATGAACTTCTTACAAAAGCCCTGTTTTTCTTTTCATGTTATCAAAAAGCCCTTTACCTTGGGAGAAGACACTTTAACATGGATAATAATGGGAGCTAAGGATGTCTTGAGAAGTTGGGCAGGATGGTTGATGGTGTCAGCATCCAGAACCACCAGCTGAAGAGACCTGGCCAGTTCAAATATCCGCTCAATTTCACTCTGAACCTCGGCTAGCAGAGAAAGAAAAAGAAATACAGTTAAATTAAGGTTTTTGACATTAACCCTTGTCCTCAGTGTCTCTCCAAACCAGTAAGCTTATCGTTTTTTTTTGCAAATGAAACACGTTTTCTGATCATTTTCAACACTGGGAAACAAATATGATCCCTATCTTTCTTTGTTGCCACTAAGCACATTTTGAAAATGTGTTTTTTTATACATTGTCAAGCGGACACCTAGAAGTTTTACTCATTTGGAACCTTTCAATCACTTTTTAGAGATATGCGGGTGGCCTACATCTCTCTTTAAAGCTGAAATTCTGTTGATACCACACATGGATTAAAAACACACGTGTGTGGATAAGATTTTTCTTCCTGTGAGAATACAAGGAGGAAAACTCTGTGTGGACAGGGCCTACAAAAATTCGTTGTCTCTGTATCTATGTAAACTGCTGGCCTTGCAATGGGGCTACCGACTGCCACTGATACGCCTGGATGATAGTTAAAAAAAACTACTACTATGTTCTCAAGTGTAAGTTTCAGACCTGAATAATTTGTAATGTTTTTGCCTTTAAGACTTTTTTTTAACTAAATGTCAAGCTATTTGAGTGAAAATTAGTCTCAACAGGCAAGATATCGACAAAAAAAAAGATTTTAATGTATATGGTATTATCTTGGGAGATAATACCAAAGTATTATCACTGTTTCAATTCAATATCTAATGTCAAAGAAAACAGGCTTTCACCTTTTCCTTTATAATGAGCACGGGTCTGAAGGAAAAAAAACTAATAGGAAAGTTAAACTAGTCTGTGAGAATATTAGATAGACTTTTTAAAACTAAAACACAGACAAGTGCTGTCTTACCCAGGTTTGATCTTGTGTTGGATCTCTCAATAATAGCTCTCTTACTGGATTATTCAGAACGGCTCTCTTGGCTAAAGATATGTCTGCGGTAACTCTTGTGATGGATATTCTAAAATTGAACAAAAATTAAAAATGTGAAAATTAGGATATGACTTGAATGTAGTTACTGGAAAACATTAAGACAAAAGTTTCCCCTCACCTGCCTTCGAACCTGTGTTTGAGGAAGTCAAAGAGGGCTTTCTGCATCATATCTGTCACCTATGTTCAAGCCAGAAACAGAGGAGAGGAAACAGAATAAGGAAAAGAAAACAACTCGAAAAAATCCCAATCTCTCACTAAAAACACTTCACGGTTGTTAGAACTTGTATCGCTTGCTTCCAAAATGATTAGGGGAATAATTCAGAGCCAAAAAAGCCTACAATGACTATCATCATATGACTGTAATAATCATAACTAACTCAAATATTATTTTTATTTAAAAAGTAAAATATAAATGTCTATCCTCATTAATTTTGAGATTTTGAAACACACAACAGTTTAGTTCGAACCCCATTTAAAATGACAATTATATCGCTTAAAAATATGAATGCGCTTTTCACTTTTTAGGTTTAAACAAGCAGCTATCTGTTATACATCTGATCCAACTCTAAAAAATCTTAATGAAGCATTCATAGCACCAATATTCACATATTAAGATATGTTCAATGAAGCCCATAATAAATGTTTCCATATTGTTATTTAATAGTTCCCAAAATAAATCATTGAGAGCTCTCCACATGATGATGCATTCAAACAAACATGTTTGCTATGCTGATTTCGTAGATAAGGATCAGTTTTTAATGTCAAACAATACTTCTTTTTGAAGCTGGCATGTTGTGCCCAGAAGCTTGTTGCCTAGGTAACTCTTCTCGGAGATGATGACTGCTATTCAGTGACAAACTGACATCCCCTCTCACTGGCTGCTTAAGAAGTGATGCCCTGGTTACCATGTCTAAATATACACAACTCAAACACAAATACACATCATAGGAAAACAGGGAGTCCTACCTCGTAGCCTTTAAGTGATGGACCAACTAACACCACTGGCCTCATGGAAGGGACCACATCATATGGAGGAATGTGCTCGGCCTGAAGTACAACAGAGATTAGGTGGACTCAACAATCTGTTTGTACTACAGTAACCTCACACTCATCACCGAATGAACACTGCCATGACTGCAAACCATAGACGATTAAGTGAACTCTACACAGAATTTAAATAGTATAACAGACAAAATAAATACTGTTAACTCACCACTTTCTGTTTTCCTGTTTGCCTGTTGGAAGGAAAGAGGATTTAAAGAATGATTAAGAAAATAAATAATAATCTGTGATTTTTTCAAAACACTATAGCTTTCTGATTAAGACAAGAAACTATTTCATTGATCATCTGATCTCATCTTTTTACATTAATTTGGCTTTTGTTTGGGCATACAAGCAAGCTCGTTATTCCAAATATATGCTTTTGTTTCATAGTCACTGCTACTGTATTATATATAACTTCTATACATGTCTAAAATCTGAATCGCATTAAAATCAGTAACTTTGAGAAAAAACATTTGAGGTTTTTAGATTTAGGCTGACCTGCAGAGGCAGGGTTTGGCTTGAAGGTCCCAGAAACCATTTCACCCAGGCTGGAGGAGGAGTTTCCACTGGACTTCCTATGGGAGTGGAGTACAGAAAATATATTTTTAAGTGAGACCTTACATAATTATTCCCTAAACATATTTCTACATTTTGCCTTTTTATTTTGAGACTGTAATTGGTATGTGACTGCACTGCATTTCCTCGATTGGCTAAAAACCTCAAAATACATACGTTTTATGGATTATGGATATTTAAAGTTTTGACTTTCATGAATGCGTTGACGCAACTATTTAAAAATGTGTTCATTTAAGATATATAACGATTTAAACATTTAGCCAATCAGAAGGCTTCACTAAGATTATGTCCCGCCTCTGTGGACCAATTTTCGATTACTAGTAAGTGGTGCATTTTCAAGAAGGCGATATCTGGATATGGCTACTTCATCACGGACGTCCATGTTTTAATCAGTGAATGTATAAGACATGTGCTGTCTGTTTTAAACACATGATAACATTATGTAAATATTGTTCTATACGCATTTACTGTTAAAAGTCAACATTGGAAGCTACACTTGTTCCGAATTTAGCTACCTTTTATTAATTTACTGAAAGTAAAAAGAAGCCCCCTTCCCAAGAGAGAAATGTACTTATAAACTTTCATCTTCGCTCACTTAAAAGAGTGTTTACAATTACCAAATGTATTTATAATACCAAATGTATTTATATCTTTAGCACTAAAATGTGACATTGTTTAATCATATAATGTTTGCACAGTTTTTTTTGTTAAAAGATTTTGTGGGAGTTCAATTAATTACATGTACATTGTAATTCTGTGTGCATTTAGAACACAAATTGTGGGTTTTGGTTTGGTTGTATTCAAGACATTTAAAATACATACTACATCAGATACATTTAAGAATAAATAAAAATCCAAGATCTGGCAGTCGGACCAAGAATGGAAAAGCTTAAAAAATAAAGCTTGTCTTCTGATATCAGCCCCTGAGGCCACATTAATATCTTACATTAATTAATACTCAACCCAACGTACAACAATCTGTGGAATTCTCCGGAATTCCTTTATTTTAAGCGAAGAAGTATTAGCAAAGGATTAAGATGTGAATTCACCTTCACCCAAAAAAGTGCTGTGTGTGGAGAGGGTGGTGAGGTATGACTAGTGCATGACTCAACTCTTCTAATCACTACTGCTGAAAGATGCAGCATCTCATCAAATGTTCTATGTGTCACTTTTTTCACAATACACCTACAACTTTAACCTGGCATGCGTAGTATGCTAACCACTGGCCACCATTTGTAAAATTAACATGCGCTCTAGGGCTCTCTATAGAATTTTTTTTAGATAAAAGAACAAAACATTCTGTCCAAAATTAAACAGTAGTAGTTGAATGTTTAAAACTGTACATATTTTTATTCAAATAAATATCTTAAATTAATTCTATCTCTTCCTTACCCATGGAATCTCCCTCTTTTCTGCTCTTGCTTAAGTCGAATATTCTCTAGTTTTAATGGACTGGGTATGAACCCAACATCACATCCTTCCTTCACCAGTCGCCCAATCCACCAGTCATTGTTGTACTTCTACAGAAATAAATATAAAAAGAGATTTGTGTTTTTATTTTAAAAGAGATATTTATATTCTCCTATACATACAACTAATACGAACACACAGGAAAAACAATATAAATTAAAGCTGCAAGCAGCGATGGGCGGGCCCTCGCACGATGCATCCGCGGGATCCAAAGATGCCGCCCCCTGGTCTTACATGTTTTTTTGTCATTGTACATTAAGTTAAAATTTGTAAGAGATACAGCAACAAATACATTAATTTCCCTTGGAATTCATACAGCCAGCAAGAGGCGCTATGAGTGTATCATTCTAGTAAGCATATTCTATTCTTCTGAGGGGTAAGCTCAACATTCCATACATTTTTTACATTCACTGCCTATTGACAACAGCTATTTTAAACACATTTCAGAAAAGCCTCCAGGTGGCGCTATAACAGTCTCATGCCATGAGCATATTATTCCATTTAGAATTACCAGCTCATCATGCAAATTTTTTGTCATGTACATTGAGTTAAATTAGTAAGAGATTCAGCAACAAATATGTTAGGATCCCTTGGAATTCATACAGCCAGCAGGAGGCGCTATGAGTGTATCATCAAGTAAGCATATCTACTTGTTCTGAGGGGTAAGCTCATCATTCCATACATTTTTTTACATTCACTGCCTAGTGACAACAGCTATTTTTAAACACATTTCATAAAGCCTCCAGGTGGCGCTATAACAGTCTCATTGCCAATGAGCATATTAATTCAATTTAGAATTACCAGCTCATCATGCAAATTTTTTGTCATTGTTCATTGAGTTAAATATGTAAAGAGATACAGCAACAAACTACAGTTAGTATCCCTTGGAATTCATACAGCCAGCAGGAGGCGCTATGAGTGTATCATCAAGTAAGCATATCTACTTGTTCCAAGGGGTGAGCTCATCATTCCATACAATTTTTACATTGATTGGATAAGTATGTGAGAGGCTACAGTAACAAGTACCATTTATCCCCATACATTTGAGAAGGCTCAAATTCGAAGCGGTGCCACAGAAAGACCGTGCGACGAACTTCTGCGTTTTGATAACTTTTGGTCTATAACTGTCTTAAGAGTCACCAGACAAATTTTCAGCTTCGATCTGGCAATTTTCCTAGGAGGAGTTAGTTAAAATGCTGAGATGAGCTGTTTTAGACATACTAGGTGGCGCTGCAGAGCTGTCGTCCATAGTAAAGTTGTACAAACAGTGTCAGATTACTATATTTATTGAGGATGAGGTTTAGGTTAAAATTTGTGGGGTTTCTAACATTGTCTAAGGGTGTCATAACAGCTTAAACATCTATTCTAGTATTACTTTAGGGAGGCTGCTAGAGCCATCTTTAGAGCGGTGTCCACATTGCGGCCTATCACTTTCATTCAGCCTTCCAAGCTCATCATGTCAGGTCCGTTTCGTGGACAACGGATAAACTAGAACGGAGATATACTCAAAAATTGTCAATTTTCGCACATTTTTGAAGGGGTGAAATTCGTGGGGGCGCCACCCAAAGACCGTTTTACAAACTGCTGCGCTTTTGATAACTTTTCATCCCAAATGTCTCCCGAGTAACCACACCAATTTTCAGCTCGATCTGGCAATTTTCCTAGGAGGAGTTCGTCAAAGTGCAAGATGATGTTTTTTCAAAATTGTGGGTTTTTTCAAAATGGCCGACTTCCTGTACGATTTGGCGAAAACCTGTCAGAGACTTTTGTACTTGGCTAGAGGTGGTACATATGTGTACCGATTTTCGTGACTGTAGGTCGAACTGGCAGGGGTCCCCGGTTTTTCAAGGGGGCGCTGTAGAGCCATTTTTTATGCTACGATCACGCCGACTTTGCCAGATCGCAATTTTCAGCGAGCTTGACCTTAGTGCCGAATTTGGTGAGTTTTCGAGCACGCCTAGTTGGTGAATTTGCGAGTTTGGCGGCAGATAAAGAATAATAATAATTAAAGCTGCAAGCAGCGATGGGCGGGCCCTCGCACGATGCATCCGCGGGATCCAAAGATGCCGCCCCCTGGTCTTACATTTTTTTTGTCATGTACATTAAGTTAAATTTGTAAGAGATACAGCAACAAATACATTAATTTCCCTTGGAATTCATACAGCCAGCAGGAGGCGCTATGAGTGTATCATCAAGTAAGCATATCTACTTGTTCTGAGGGGTAAGCTCATCATTCCATACATTTTTTACATTCACTGCCTATTGACAACAGCTATTTTAAACACATTTCAGAAAGCCTCCAGGTGGCGCTATAACAGTCTCATGCCATGAGCATATTATTCATTTAGAATTACCAGCTCATCATGCAAATTTTTTGTCATGTACATTGAGTTAAATATGTAAGAGATACAGCAACAAATACATTAGTATCCCTTGGAATTCATACAGCCAGCAGGAGGCGCTATGAGTGTATCATCAAGTAAGCATATCTACTTGTTCTGAGGGTGAGCTCATCATTCCATACATTTTTACATTGATTGGATGAAGGATGTGAGAGATACAGTAACAAGTACATTATCCCCATACATTTGAGAAAGCTCAAATTCGAAGCGGTGCCACAGAAAGACCGTGCGACGAACTTCTGCGTTTTTGATAACTTTTGGTCCATACTGTCTTAAGAGTCACCAGACAAATTTTCAGCTCGATCTGGCAATTTTCCTAGGAGGAGTTCGTTAAAATGCGAGATGAGCTGTTTTCGCATACTAGGTGGCGCTGCAGCGCTGTCGTCCAAAGTAAAGTTGTACAAACAGTGTCAGATTACTATATTTATTGAGGATGAGGTTTAGGCAAAATTTGGTGGGGTTTGTAACATGTTTAGGGTGTCAAAACAGCTAAAACATCTATTTTAGTAACATTCAAGGGGGCGCTGTGGAGCCACTCTTAGAGCGACGGTTATTGCGGCCTATCACTTTATTCAGCCTTCCAAGCTCATCATGTCAGGCCGTTTTCGTGGACAACGGACAAACTAGAACGGAGATATACTCAAAAATATGTCAATTTTCGGCACTTTTTGAAGGGGGAAATTCGTGGGGGCGCCACCCAAAGACCATTTTACGTACTGCTGCGCTTTTGATAACTTTTCATCCCAAATGTCTTCCGAGTAACCACACCAATTTTCACCGGATCAGCATTTTGCCTAGTAGGAGTTCGTCAATGTGCAAGGTGATGTTTTTTCAAAATTATGGGTTTTTTTCAAAATGGCCGACTTCTGTACGATTTGGCGAAAACCTGTCAGAGACTTTTGTACTTGGCTAGAGGTGGTGCATATGTGTACCGATTTCGTGACTGTAGGCGAACTGGCAGGGGGACCCCGGTTTTTCAAGGGGGCGCTGTAGAGCCATTTTTTATGCTACGATCACGCCGACTTGCCAGATCGCAATTTTGTCAGCGAGCTTGACCTTAGTGCCGAATTTGGTGCTTTTCGAGCACGCCTAGTTGGTGTATTTGCGAGTTTGGCGGCAGATAAATAATAATAATATAATCCCTAACAGATACAATAGGGCTTCGCCGCACTTCGCTGGCGTGCTCGGGCCTAATTAAAGCTGCAAGCAGCGATGGGCGGGCCCTCGCCCGATGCATCCGCGGGATCCAAGATGCCGCCCCCTGTCTTGCATTTTTTTTGTCTTGTACATTAAGTTAAATTTGTAAGAGATCCAGCAACAAATACATTCATTTCCCTTGGAATTCATACAGCCAGCAAGAGGCGCTATGAGTGTATCATCTAAGTAAGCATATCTACTTGTTCTGAGGGGTAAGCTCATCATTCCATACATTTTTTTACATTCACTGCCTTTGACAACAGCTATTTAAACCATTTAGAAAGCCTCCGGTTGGCGCTATAACGTCTCATGCCAATGAGGCATATTATTCAATTTAGAAATTACCAGCTCATCTGCAAATTTTTTGTCATGTACATTGAGTTAAATATGTAAGAGATACAGCAACAAATACATTAGTATCCCTTGGAATTCATACAGCCAAAAGAGGCGCTATGAGTGTACATTCAGTAGCATATCTACTTGTTCTAGGGGTAAGCTCATCATTCCATACATTTTTACATTCACTACCTATTGACAACAGCTATTTTAAACACATTTCAGAAAGCCTCCAGGTGGCGCTATAACAGTGTCATGCCATGAGCAATTATTCCATTTAGAATTACCAGCTCATCATGCAAATTTTTTGTCATGTACATTGAGTTAATATGTAAGAGATACAGCAACAAATACATTAGTATCCCTTGGAATTCATAAGCCAGCAGGAGGCGCTGTGAGTGTATCATCAAGTAAGCATATCTATTTGTTCTGAGGGGTGAGTTCATCATTCCATACAATTTTTACTTTGATTGGATGAAGTATATGAAGGTACAATAACAAGTACATTTATCCCCATACATTTGAGAAAGCTCAAATTCGAAGCGGTGCCACAGAAAGACCGTGCGACGAACTTCTGCGTTTTTGATAACTTTTGGTCATACTGTCTTAAGAGTCACCAGACAAATTTTCAGCTCGATCTGGCAATTTTCCTAGGAGGAGTTCGTTAAAATGCGAGATGAGCTGTTTTCGCATACTAGGTGGCGCTGCAAAGCGTCGTTTAAAGTAAAGTTGTACAAACAGTGTCAGACTACTATATTTATTGAGGATGAGGTTTAGGCAAAATTTGGTGGGGTTTGTAACATGTTTAGGGTCAAAACAGCTAAAACATCTATTTAAGTAACATTCAAGGGGGCGCTGTGGAGGCACTCTTGGAGCGGTGTCACATTGCGGCCTATCATTTTATTCAGCCTTCCAAGCTCATCATGTCAGGCCGTTTTCGTGGACAACGGATAAACTAGAACGGAGATATTCTCAAAAATATGTTAATTTTCGGCACATTTTTGAAGGGAAATTCGTGGGGGCGCCACCCAAAGACCATTTTACGTACTGCTGCGCTTTTGATAAC